>CP042189.1:0-1392121 GCA_007735645.1 Venturia effusa | reverse complement strand
TACCATGCGAAGCATCGAGGTAGGGTAAAAAGTCTCTGGTCATTAACGTCCGCAAGGATGGTATCACAAGGATGGTCTGCAAAAAGTTCTCGTATTGAACAGATCCTTGCAAATTCCTAAGCTCGAAGTACTCCAATTTCGATAATCTCCTTAAGAGACGCTTCCATGCAGCAGGAGCATAGGACGAGGCAAGCAAATTCCTCCAATGATCGTTCTCATAATCCAGTATCAAAGACCTCAGATTCGGTGTCCGAGACAGCACGACCAACACGAGCGTGTTGCTGATGACATACTCGTTGAGCTCTTTGTCAAGATTGAAGATAAGAAGAGCCTCACTCATGGCCCTCTCCAATAAATCGAGATGCTCCAGAACCGTTCCTCGTATCAAGAGAAGACTGAGATCTTTGTAGAGCTCCGCATTATTCGGGTGGGAGTCTGCCTCCTTCAATGGAAAGCGTACTTCAAGCCGCTTGACGTGATGGGCGAGCTCGGGATTTTCGATGACTGTGCGGAGGAACAAACATAGAGTCTTCACATTCACAAGACCTTGAGTAGGAATGATGATCGTGACGCTCTCATAAATCTTTTTGTTCGCGGAGTCGTGAAAGGGCTTGAGACGGTAAAGCGTTTTATAGTCCTTCAAAGTCAAACAAGAGTTGGCCATGATAATATCACCCACCTCGTTCGGTAATGGGGGGATTGTGATCTTTTTCGGGACGTTGGCCATGGCAGGCAATGTTCTTGTTCTCGCGCGGAAAAAATCGAATCGCATTGGAATATCCTGAAAATGGCAAGTGATAGCAAATGCCGATGCTATTCTGACTTTGTCAAGTCCTTGCGATATCTGTCTCGACGAGAGCGTAGATGAGTGAGGGCTTCAATCGTCCGGAAAGTGGGAAAAACGTCTTTGATATGTAATACTTGCGCCTGACATTAGAAGCAAAAGATATAATTCCATAGCTTGACTTCTTACTCTGTGCGGCACAAAGACAATGGATGTGATGTTAAGTGATCTGTTACAACAACGACTCATCATCGCAGAGGAGAGTCACTCTGTTCCTTTCATCTGTCAAGTGCTCAGCGAACAGTCGCCAAGTACACAATACAGCAAGGAAATGTCCTGCAGCTTCTACAGTTGTTTATACCCGGCTATCTGGCGTTCTTGATCTGCAGTTGGCTGTTCTCTGAAAAAAAAGTAGCCACCAGGAAAACTGAAAAAAGCGTCAACACTGATCCAAGCCACGACAAGACATAGACATGGTTCAAGATCGAAGACGAGCACTGAACTGAGTCTTGCATTTTGGACGGTCAAGATACTCACCTTCCCGCCTACTGATTTATGTTCATTGAAGATACTGACGATATCTTAATTACGAAGGCGAGCCCAGGATCCATCTTATATCTACAGGCTCTCCACGTTCAAGGTGGATATAAATCGATATCAGCACTTATTCCTGACTTACGAATAGATGCTTCGCAGCTTCATGGTTCAGCGTGTCTCAGCCAACACAAATCTTGGCATTTTCTTTAGATCTCGAGATCTTGAGAATTTATATCGATATCGATGAAGCCCAAGCGACCTTGAGGATCAATCTCGGCAGAAATTGATCGATAACAATCCCGATTCGTGGAACATAGACTGAATACCGTTTGTCTTGAGAGATACTGAACGGACGAACTTATGAAGGGCGGAATTGCTTTGCATTACCAGGTGAGAGTTCATGGTCCCTTATCCACTGCATCGTTTTCGTTCAGCGAAACGACGCATATTTTCTCGCAGGTCCGTCTGTGATCTGGTTCTACTGGTCGCAAGGGGGAAAAGCGAGCAGGCTGGAAAAGGGATCAGCTGCATTGGGTGGTGGCATTGTTGTCAAGTCCTTGGGAGTTGGGAAATCCGAATCTGCGCCGGGATGGTGGAAGCTCGACGCGGAGTCAAAGATATGGTTGTGGTCAGATTTTTTTCCAACCTCAGCGGCTACAGTCGCTCTAGACTCCTGTTAGAATTTGAGGAAGCATCTTCCAACGTTGTGTTGGAGATGATTTGAAGTGCCAGTGGTTCGAAGTTCGGATCGTGACTGCGACGATCACATCTCTTGGCACATCGTAGCTCAACTAGTACAAACGACCATCTAACCACCACAGCAGCAGCCATTGATCACAGCTTTTGTCCTGCCCTGCCAAAGTGAGACTCCCTCCCATCGCTATGACAATACGCCACCTACTGCCCTCTCTCCGTCCACTGCATCCTCGTCCGGGCCTCGTTCCACCATATCAAAGCTAACATCAACTACGGCAGATGCTTCCTCGACGAGTCCTGGCTGCGCGCCCGCTTATCAAAGCCTTTGTTCCGACCTCGATCAACCGCTCATTCTCTCTCACACCCCGTCTTCGAGAAACCGTGGACCCTGAGATTGTAGATCCGGGCCAGGTATCTCTCTTCCCCTCCACAATGCAGAAGACCGCTAACACTCTCCCAGAATGGCGGCTACATTAACCCTCCACCGATAAAGCGCGCTCTCCGCGACCCAAACGCCGACTGGTGGGACAAACAAGAACGAAGGAATTACGGCGAGCCAGTTCACGAGGACAATGACACCCTCGGTCTCTTCAGCCCGGAGCCTTATACTTGGACTACACCAGGTCACGGACTCAAATTGCAGGCAGCCTTTGTCGTGGCTTTATGCACGCTCTTGAGCGCCGTGTACGCTACAATGCCCGGGAAGCCGAGTGTGCCCAGGACATTTCCAGGTGGATTGCAGAAGGAATTAGGTGGTCCGGGAACCGTCGGTGCGTTACCAGATGGCACGGAATTCACAACTGCGAATGAGAGGGTTTAGATGTGGATGAATGGATGACGAGGGCGCAAATATGTGTATATAGGTTCAAGAAGATTTGCGCGGTCAAACAATATTTTCTACGTCTGCATGGCTGTTTGCCTCTACGCTTACCAGAACCGCTGCTACAATAGTGGCAAAACCTCAGCCACGTTTATTGAGTTTGGGACATCGCCTCTAAACATCGAACGAAAGGCTGAATCAAAAGACCTTGTTTAGAGCGGGCTGATGAAGCTCGAAATGAAGCCAATTGGCACAGCAGCTCCACTCCTCTGGAATTTTCACGAGGTTGAATTGTGGATGCTATGACGAGTACGATCCTACATGGTTTCTTGTACTAGCTACAATGTACCCATAAAGCCGTCTTGAATCTGACTATCAATTGAGTCACTTATGGTCAAAGTCGATGTGTCTTCGGGGAACTATGCTTTAACAACTGCATGCAACGTGACAACTATAATAAAACACCTACTTGGATTCTTGTTTCTACCCTTCTGGAGACGTCGTATTCAAGTCTTAGCTTTACCTTCGCGTTCGTTAAAGTTGTGAGTTATGAAAGTGCTCAATGTTAACAGCACAGATTCCCTCCCCTAACGCCGATCGATAGCGCAGACAACAGTAAAGAAAGCCCCTTAGCGGTATGGCGAAGCATCCACTTCAATATCACTCCCTTATTGATCCTTCATCATTATCTCTCACTTATTTGCAGAGAAGCCAAAAAAGCCATCACAATTGAATTCACGGTATCCTCTTTCACCGCGCGGCTGTCCACTGCTTTCTACCTCTTTGAATCGCCTAGATCTCAAGCCCAGAACATCCACCTCGTCGAGGCATCTCCAGCCAAGGTCTCCAACCATCGGCCGATGAAGCTTTTCAGCTTTCGATGAAGTCGGATCGTAAACTCCATTCGTCCGATGAAGGAAGCTAAACGTCGTCATGGTTATGACAGCGGGATGACCATAATGATGGCGATGTTATATAAGCTTTTGAAGCTCTCCTATAATCCTATCCGCCTCGAAGGCGCTAAGATTTAGTTTAGTAAGATACTAAGGTTGTACATAGGTACTCCGTACGTGACCGTGGTGACTTAGAGGTACTACTTAGTAGTGGTGGCGCAATGCCACGTGTCGTAACCATGCAAGCACGGGCCAGTTCATCGGAATTCATCGAGGATGATACTAGTATGACCATTGTTTTAGCATTCACACAATGAAGACGAGCGACCATCGAACCGATGACATCGCGAGCCTTGACGCCCGATGATTGGAGACCCTGATTACGAATGCGTGATATGCCACCAACATCTCAACTACCGTGGTGGGATAGGTATGCAACACCGACAACAGCCCCGACAATACCATCACCATCCTCTGCCAGGACTCGGGACACCAACATCAGAGCTTCGATTTAGAAACGGATCGATCAGCGAGAGGGACGCGATTCGGAGGATCCTGTAGACGCCGACGCTACTTGCAAACGCCATACTATTGTAAAAATTAGTGGCGCAAAGTATGAGTTGGGTCTACCATCGCGTACCCTGAATGCACATGATCCAGCTTGGCATCTGCCGTCGCACGCAGCGAAATCGTCCCTGTGGTAGGCATACGGTGGAGCAGGTATACCGGTAAGGGTCTTCTTATTCACATGTGGCGCGACACAAGTAATCGACCAGGAACCCGCCTCTTTGCCCGGTGGTTGGTATAGCTCGGGTGACTCGGTACAAGTACCGCCGCAGCCATTGCCGTTGCCCGGAATTTTGATCCAATCCAACCATGCTTTCCTAGCAGCCATCAAGGCGTCGTAGACGTCCTGAGTATATCCCCAATACTCATTGCCAGCTATAGATTATTAGGTTTTGGCTTTGGCTGAAGGAGAAGGCGGAACCTACGGCAGACCCCCTGGGCGTTGCAATTCTGATACCAGATTGTTTTGATTTGGTGGCAGTCGGCGTAGACTGAAACTGGTACCAAAGCCAGGAGTGTGGCGAGGAGGTTGGAGGAGAAACGCATGATTTGAAGAGATTTTGATAGGAATGAGGATACAAAGATTCCGGGAGATCAAGAATATATCGAGAACGAACGTCCGGCTTCATTACGGCGGTTCGATCTACTTAATAAGGTAGCCAGCAGAAAGAAAGTCTTTTTGTGGAAGCTGGTAGGTAGGAAGAATGTTAGCACCAGTACCTTGATCGCTCCACAACTATAAAGTACTATCCATATATAGTTCATACTACTTGGACGCCGATTGGCTCTTGTAACCCAGTCTCGGTTCCACGTGTGTCCGGCTTCATTACGGCGGCGCAAGACGAGTCCAGCGTTGTTTTATTATATTTGTGCATCAGGACTGGCTGGTGGCTTCCTGGCTGAAACTGTTGGCCGACCCTTCCAACATGCTTGCAAACGGCCTTGCTGACCTTGCAAATACCTATGTATAAAGTTCGTACCAGCCGTCGGTTCGCTTGGCGCCCTTTGCTTCAGATTGCACAGAGAAGTCGCCGACAGATATAATTGCTCGGAGATATGGGGCTACCGTAGATCTACAGGAACTTCCTTGACAAGGCAGCGTCAATCCAGATTAGAACCGGACGCTCGTGGAGAAGACTGGGTGAGGTATGGCGGCAGTCGTGCTACCGCCTTGGGGAGGCAGTAGACGACAGTACCTATAGAATTCGCGCAGGGAGTAGAGCCTGCATGGTTGACCAAAGGAGCCAGGGACAATCTGGACATAATTTCGGGCGAAGATACAGTTGCACGGGTCATCGTGGAGTGAGGCTGTACCAGCCAGCAAAGGTTGCTCAAGTGGACAAGGACATGAGAGATCATCTGAGCAGCGTGAGAATCGCCATGAAAAACGGTGATGAGGTCGATAGTAAGTGTGCATAGTGCAAGCTGGCATCGCGGCTACTTAGTAGTGTACTGATCTCCAGGTTCCGTGCACTCGCCTCGTAATTACGCTCTACGGCTGGAGCATGGTCGTCGTCGCCCTCCGTCTTCAAACAGCTATTTCCCATAGCCACTATACCTATCACAATCGCACCCTTAAGTAGCCGACAACTCTCTCTAATAAAATCACCGCGATGCTTCAAAAGAGCATGGAAGAAATGGTTACTACATTGTCTTTGCAACTAATACTTAAGGATTCTCGCCCAAAATATTCTCTCGCGCCGGTAAAGATATAGACCTTCCTCGCCGGGTTGAATAGCTCTTTAATCCTACCGCCCGAACTATCTATTAATGCTATGACTAATCCTTAAGACATCGTAACAAAATCGTAGCGAGGCAAAGGCTGGGTATCACTAACTAGGAAGACGATTTGTAGATACAATACTGAGGGAGGTCTTATACTTTCAACCCATCAAACAGAGCGGCAAGCCCATCATTTTAAGAATCGAAAACTTCTACTTAGTCGACGGTCTCTCCACTCGAGGCGAAGGCGTAGGTAAAGGAGGAGTTTTCCTAGTAGGTAGTTACGGTCCGTAGGGTATCTTCCACTCTATAGGAACAAGGAAGTAAAGTACTATCAGAGCTGGTAGTACGAGTAGGAGTTGCTATATCTATAGATATAAGAAGCTTAACTCTATAACCTATACGACTATAAGTAACAATAAATAGTTCTAGATAGTTACTAAGTAACTACTACTCTACCACGGTCTAGATATATTGGTATCTCGCGAGCAAAGAAATACAGAGCTTCTATACTATATTGACCATTACGCATCTATCAGTAAAACAAATATCGCAGATCAAACTTCCCCTGTCCTCTTTATGTCTTGATATGCCTTAATGGAATAGCTAGATACTAACTAATAGCCATGTATCTTTAAGAAAAATCTAAATTCACATATTACCCCAAAAAGACCTAGCCGTCCCTCAGAACCTGCAAACAAGCGTAAACACAATACAACACCACTATTAGATCACTTCACCCATGTCTTACCTGGGTACTACCTCATCCTACATTTACGCAAGCATAAATTACTTTTCTAAGAGTGCTGTCGTAGGGATTACACATACCTCGCCCGAGCTTCTTCATTACTACATGAAAACCGTCCCACAACGAGCCCTTTTGCACATAATCCAGGTCTAGAACGAGACAGATCCAGGCTCTGCTAGCCCCGACATGATAGAACACAAGCGATTCAAAAAAAGGGGGTACTCAGCATCTCGAATTCTGGAGGTAAACTCTAGAGTGGTATCCGCCATTAAGTAAGCATCAGGAACAACGAGGAAGGAGACTAGCGAGGAAACAGCACTAGACAGAACGATCTACTACTACATCAACCCGCCGCCGTCCAGCTCTCCGCACCGTCCTCTTCCTCGGCTTGATCAGAGGCGATGCTATCATGCAAGCTAGGCGCCTTATCGCTCTTATTCCTCCTCAGACTCCTCAGAAACCCGCTACTGCGGTCCTTCTCCTTCGACGTGCGTTCCTGAGCTCCAATCAGAGGACTCGCGCCACCCTTGCCTTCAAACTCGAAGCTACGGCTGACATCAGGAGTGCGATTGCTGTTCATGGAAGTCCCTTCTTCATCTGTCTCGTCGGGCGTGCCTTGTTCGCCTTGCTGAGAGGACTTCTTGAACCTGCCACTCTTTTCTTTTCCAAAGCCCGGAAAATTGAACATGGACGCCGATGATTTGCGGCTGAGTTTCTGCATGAGCGTTTCCTTTTGTCCACCAGCGCTGGGATCGATCTGGGAAGGAGTGCGCGAATTCGTTTGTTCCAAGGAGTCGCGAGTTTCGTTCGTGTCAGCAGTCGTGGAGATGGATCCAGCATATTTGAGACGATCATTCTCTTCGGGAACTTCGCTATCCTCGAAAACGAGCGAAGGAGTTGCTGGAGTTGGAGTGTCAGGCGGCACCAATTCTTTCTCTTTACCTTTGCCTTTCTTGTTTCTGGGCTTGCTTTCCTTCTCAGCCTTCTCTTTCTTCTCCCGAGTAAAGAAGGTATTGATATTGAAGCTAGGAGCAGCTGGATTGAGGCGTGGCTTTTCTATAGACCCTGTCGAGATTTGAGAAGCCGGTCTTGTGCCAATGGGCGCCAGTTTTGGTGATCGTCGTTGAAAGCCATATTCCATATCAATACCGCCATCTAAGAACGAGGTGTCCAGATACCCATGGCTGTTGCCGTGCTGAATAGATGGACGCCGTGATGGATGACGAGACCACGAGTTCATCGCCGCGGTCGACCATTCTGCTCCCAACGGACTTTGTCGATGCGCATCTCCCCAGCCAAAACGTATTTGAGCATCAGATGATGGTTTAGGCAAGACATGCTCCGATGATGCCGATGAGTCCGGCCTACTAGGCGATCCTGGACGGTCGCCCACTGCGTCGATGGACCATGAGTCGGTTTTCCCGCTGAACATGCTCAATCTCGGCTTCGACGCCGCAAGCACAGCTGCTCGTGGCGGATCAGAGTTTCTGGAAAACGCACTTCCTAGGTTGCCCATCCAAGTGCCCCCAGAACCACTCCCTCTTCTGCCAAAGCCTAGTCGAGAGCTATTTTCTGCTCCATCTTGGCGGGGGAACGACTGCCGTTCGGATAGCTTCAATGTACCGAGCGCAGGCCCTTCATCTGAGAAAGTCTTTCCACGCTGACGGCTAAAACCAAAAAGGTTGGCAAATCTGGTCGTGGTATTGGCTGCACCATTGCCAACGGCACTGTTCCGGAATGAGCTTGTCGTGGAATGAATGGAGCGCCCATCGCTATCTTTCATGAAGTGTGACTCTGGACTAAAAGGCAGATGAGTCATACTGGCTTTAGGACTAGCAAAGGCACGAGGTGAGGCGCTCTGGTTTGAGTGAGGTGAGCTTGGATCACCAGTAGTTCGTCTCAATGTTTGTGGTGCGCCCAGGCCGGGAAGTACATTGGCATTGACTGGGCTGGAAAGTACATTCGGGATCACGTTTGGAAGTGCATTAGCATTGGCTGGCGAAGATCGATTGCTGGAAGTGAAAGAGTCGAGGCTCCGGGTTGGGTCCATCTCGTCACCCAATAGACCTGTTGGTAAGAATCCTCCGGGACCCGCCGGGCTCGTAGGAGCTCCAGCAGTCAATCTCTCTTCCTCCTCTTGCGTCATTCCGTTCAATCGCATGTGCTCCTGCAGTGTAGCTCCGTTGTCCAAGTGATCTAACGTACCGTTCTTGATGTTGAAAAACGGAAGAGGCACTGCATTGGGAAATGCAGGAGAGATGTTGGACATGCTTGCTGTATATGGCGGTACTGTGCCATCGCCAAAAATTGGGCCTGAAGGGCTAAGCTCGTTGCGCAGACTCATTGTTCGTGAGCCACGTTGACTGTGACATCTGCCAGGAATCAGATCTAACTGCGGAGCAGTAACGAACAGTTGAGGTTGGCTGTTCCGTCTCTGCTGCCAGAGTCCCAGAGTCATCTGAGCATCTTCAGCCCACTGCTTGGCCTGGACGAGCCTGCCGGCAATAACACCGTACGAGATTTCCAGCTCATGTATGTATTGTCGCCATTTCAACTCCTCCTCGGAGCTGAAAGAGCCAGCTCCAGGTGCGATCTCTGGGTATTCTTGGTCAAGCCGTTCCTTCTCGGTTTCCAGGTCCTTAATTTTGGTTATGGTGGTGCGCAAAGTCTCTTCAACCAGCTTGTTCGTTGCCGTCTCTTTCGCATGCTCTTCCTTCAACTCGGCCAGTTTATGGTCCGCCTCCTCACGATATGTGACCTTGTCCACAGCCATTCTTTCAGCTTCGGCATGCATAGCAACAATCTCTTGCTCCCACCGTTCAATATCATCTCGCAGTTTCTGTCTTTCTTGCTGCTTTAGCTGCAACTGTTTCTCGGCTGCCGTTCTCTTGCTCTGGGCCACGCTGTTCTGGTTCGTAAGATCCTGGGCCAGCTTTTTGAGCGACTTGGAGGCACCTTCTTTGTCCGCAACCGCTTGCTTGAGATAGTTTTTCTGCTTGGTTAAAGAAGCCTGGCTCGTCTCGTACTCTTCATCTTCCTTGGTGAGGTCGCCCTCGGATATCTCAATCTCGGAGCGTAACTTGTCTAGTTTCGATGTTAGGTCGCTGATGTTTCCGTCGTATGCAGCTGATTCGTGATCGTCGACCGCTAGCACAGCGGGAGAGGGTCGTCTTCCACCAAGACCTCGCTTTTGCTGCGACAAGCTTCCACTGTGTTCTCGGTGCATGGGAGGTGGCGTAGGCAAGGCTACGGCAGGATCGGCGACCATTTTGCATGGCTGGATCGTAGGAATGACTGTGTCGTCGCTTTCAGGAGTGGACCCAGGTTCGAGGGACTCCTGGAAGAAGTCTTTGGAGGTGGCAGGTTTCGTCTGAACTCGTATGGCCTCGCTTTTTGCTTCGAAGTTGGAGGGATTAACAGCAATAACGCGAATAATGTAGTTTGTTTCGGGACGTAGGCCAGTCACTGCAATGGACGTCTCCTGGGGTGAGAGTTCGCCAACTAGATCAAATCAGTAGGTACGTAGTGGGCATGTAATGAGATCTGTACAGACCGTTGACTCCATTGATGTGAATGTAGTGCTTGACTGTGGTTGATTTCTGCTGATCGGGAGCTTTCCAGTTCAAAACAACGCCGTCTGCTCGTATGCCGGCAAGGGATAATGCAGGTGGGATGGGAACTTCCAGTCCCAGGAGACTGATGAGTTCATCTGAGGGTTTGGACAGGACCTGGTAGAATCGTAGGACTAGCCTGCGGCGGAGGGGTTAGTTTTTGCTGCGCATGGCAGAAATTGTACCGCGGGCATTTTCTTACCAGGCCAGGGCAGAGATAACAACGGTGGTGGTAGAGTGTCCCAAGGCGAAGTGCACGAAACGCTCCATCTCCGAATTGGGACGATTTTGGTTGGAATAATAAGACAGGAGAGGACCAGCGAGGAGGAGCAGAAACTCTTCTGAAGGCATGGGCACAACCTCCATGAGCAGCGGCAACCAAGCACGGAACCCTTTTGCTGGCGGCGCGACAAGCCTGGTGACAGTAGGACAATTGCATGCGATTTCTTCACGACATGGTGGAATGCGAACTGTTTCCGGAAATCCGGTTATTTGGTGGGAGCTTTCGGTGGAAGTTGGATAACCTTCCTGGAGAGGTTTGGGGTTGGGGCAGACCCGACCGGCAGATCCTCTCTGGGAATAGAAACTCGCAGCAATCAATGCTCGAGCCAACTCAAGATAAAACACGCGCAACAGGGAGGGAGGGAGAGTCTGAGACTGCCGTGGACAGCTCCGCCTGCTTTCGCATGAAGCGCTGCGGTCAGCTAGGAGTACCTTGGATATGCCTCTGACAAAGGCGGGCGTCGTTGATTCGCTGGGGGAGGGAGCCGTGGTGGGAATTCTCCGCCATGTGATATCCCCAGAGAGGTCAGGTTGAGCTCTCGGGCACTGGCACTGGCACTGGCACTGGCACTGTTGTTGGCAGAATAAGACAGCCTTAACCCTTCCAGTTCCTCTCCCAATCCTCGCTGCTGTTCTGCGTTCCAGCATCCGTGATCAGGCCTCCTCCTCCCCCTCCATACCATCGTCTCCAGCTTCGTGACAAGCCTCGCCCTCAGCCCTGCCGCCGTTCGGTGATAGTCCACACCACCCTCCGCCCAGCTGCTACTGCAGGAACAGACGGACAAACACCACAAGAGGAGCGCCATTCCCGCGTCTCCCACAAGGGTGTACGAGTAGCACCGTAGCATGCAATACGTGCGGAACACCTTTGGCTCCGTGAGGGACGCCTACAACTCGTTGAATCCCGCCACGCTCAGCGGTGCTATCGACGTCATTGTCGTTGAGCAAGAAGATGGTATGGGCTTGTCTGCTTGAAGTCGACGTTCAGGCCGACAGAGACTCACCATGCACCAGGATCATTGGCATGTTCGCCCTTTCATGTGCGCTTTGGCAAGTTCTCATTGTTGAGACCTTCGGACAAGAAGGTCAGCCCAGCCATTCCCAATCACTAATCCAACTGTCTAACAATTGTGAAGGTCGAATTCACCGTCAACAATGTCAAACAGAACTTCTCCATGAAGCTCGGCGAAGGAGGCGAGGCCTTCTTCGTTTTCGAGACTTCTGAGAACATCCCTCGCGCATTGCAGACCTCCCCTTTATCCTCCCCAACAACGAGCCCAATTCCATATCCTACCGAGACCACGCCATCGCTAGAGCTACCGGAACCGGAACCACTAGATATTGCTACCGAAACGCAGCGAGGAAGAAGTCAATTACCGGGTGGGGGGCTGGGAATATCATCGTCACACGCAAAAGCCCAGAGTGATGCTGGTTGGTCTTCGATCGCAAACTATGACAAAGTTGAGCGCTGACTTTCTCATAGGCGATGCAACTCCTCGCTTGGCCTCCGCATCTCCTGAAATATTCGCGCAGCGACCTGTATCTGGCGATTGGTCTGGGCTTGTAGACCGACCTAATCCCAATGGACGGTCCATAACAGATGAGCTCCTTCCCTCGGCCAAGGAAGACATGGGACATACATGGGACAAGGCAAAATCGGAACCTCCAGAAGACCATGGCCTACCACGATCCCAAAGCCCGCCTCCAATTCCGATCGAGGAGGCTGTAAGACGAGCAAGAAATTTAGAAGAGCGCCTACGGAATTCTAACATTCCGGCCACCGTGAGTGAAACCGGCGATTTGATGCTGGACATGCAAGGATACAAGAGCACAGAAGAGGAGGCATTAAGGGCAGAATCAGTCGCGAGACGGATATTGTCAGAGGAGCTCGAAGGCAACTACGATATCGGCGCATTGATCGGTGTGGACGAGCATGGTAATCTATGGATATACAGTAGTGAGGAGGCTAAAGAAGCTGCAGATCGAAGAGCAGGTATGGCCGTACTGAATCCTTCGGCCATGAGATCAACCGACGCGGTATCGGACCCTGGCTACCATAGCGACGATGGCACGCAAAGCGACAGTGACTACGAGAAGAGCAAATTAAAGGCTGGCCTCTATCGTCGGGATTCGGACAGCGCTGTAGGTATGGGAAGCGCGCCTGGGTCTCCAGATAATGGCACTGCAGAACCTGCGCGGAATTATGCAAAGACGTTGAGACTCACGAGTGATCAACTTAAGGATCTGAAGCTCAAGCCCGGGGCAAATCCTATGGGCTTCACGGTGAATAAAGCCACGTGCCAGGCCGTCATGTACCTCTGGCGGTACGATGTTCCCATTGTCATCTCAGACATTGACGGCACGATCACGAAGTAAGTCCCCTTACACGCAAGAGTTCTGCACAAGCTAATTCTTATGACAGATCCGATGCCCTCGGACATCTTTTCAACATGGTCGGGCGTGACTGGACACACTTGGGTGTCGCGAAACTTTATACTGATATCGCCCAAAATGGGTACAATATATTCTACCTAACCTCCCGCTCCGTTGGAATGGCCGACAATACACGTGGTTATTTAAATAGCGTTACTCAAGATGGGTATCGCTTGCCGAAAGGCCCTGTCATCATGAGCCCTGATCGCACCATGGCTGCACTAAGGAGAGAAGTCTACTTACGTAAGCCCGAAGTCTTCAAAATGGCCTGCCTGAGAGACATCATGAACCTTTTCCAAGGCGCAAGTCCCGATGGGCGACTGCGAACACCATTTTATGCTGGATTTGGCAATCGGTTGACGGATGCTTTGTCGTATCGAAGTGTTTCCATTCCATCAACGAGAATTTTCACCATCAACTCGAACGCGGAAGTTTCTATGCACCTCCTTGCTCCGGCGCAATACCGCACGAGTTATGTCAATATGAGGGAGATTGTTGATCATTATTTTCCCCCTATCGGTATGCTTGTCAAGGAGGGCGGAGAAGAATACACCGATTTCAACTACTGGAGAGATCGCCCGTTGGACGTCGATGAGTTCTCCGCATCAGAAAGCGGAAGCGACGAAGATGAGGGCGAGGCACAGCGGAGACAAGGCCTATACGAATCTAGCGTGCGGAGTGAAGACGAAGGTGGAGACGAAGATCTGGGCGCAAGCTACTTCTCTCAAGGCGACGTCGACGAGAATGGCGAATCGATCATTGAGACGGTGGAGGGCGACGGCGGAATGGAGCAGTCGATATTCATGGATGATATCGGCGAAGAGGAGAGCTACCTTGAAGATTCAGCTTTATTGTCACCAGATCTAGATGAGCCAGTTGACGAGCGAGAACTAGAGCTCGATGCGAAGCTTGATGCACTGGATCTTGCGGATGTCAACCATTCGACCCCGCACGTCAAAGCTACCGATCCTCAGGACGATTTGAGTCGACTTTCCAAGGTTATAGACTCTCCTGCTGCAAAAGAATCTCCGAAGGAAGACACAGCTACAGCACCGGCCGATCCAAACGATTTAGGCTTAGCGAGTTAAGTGTAGTTGGATGCATTGGATCATGATGTACATTATTCTTTAGATCATTTCTGGCATGGCGAGGCGCTGGTCTTGTTCAGCGTTCCGCACAGCATAGAATGGCGTTGCGGATAGAGATGCTTTACTTCCTTGTGATACTCAGGAGCCGGGGGCGAATAAATAGTTTACGTCCTTGCAGCATGTTTATTCAGACTCGATTTCTATGGTGATTTTAATGGCTCTCCAAGATGTAACGTATCATGATGATGAACGACAGTGATTTTGGTTAACCATTAATAAGATACATAGCCTTAAGTGCATGACGATGGCTAAAAACTACGAGCAAGTCTCAGTCTCAGGCTTCAGCCTCACTGGTGTCCATCCTCGTCACGTGCCACTATCAGGCCCACAAATTATTTGACTAGCGTCCTCGCAACAACTTTTTTTCGCCGTTTGTCCAACCACCTGGTATCCTATCTCTCTGCTCCCCACATACAGTTGTCCATATTTATATGGACGCAGCAAAACATTTGAAAGGACTTGGCTGGCGCGGCGAAGGACATTCCCTCGATTCTACCAACAGAGGCCTCCGCAAACCATTACTCGTCTCCAATCGTCAGGCCAATCAGGGCCTCGGAAGCAAGAGTCAGAAAGAGAAGCAGGCTGATCAGTGGTGGCTGAACGCTTTTGATAACGCCTTGAAAGAGATTGGAACCGGTAAGGAGTCGAATCTTGCTCAGGTTGCGAAACACGGTGTTAAGCTCGGGGGACTGTACGGGTTTTTCGTGAAAGGTGAACGATTGACTGGGACGATTGAAGAGAAGGTTCCACAGAAGAGCGCAGAGGTTTTTCGAGAGAGTGAAGAGGTTGACGGCTCTTCGACTGAAGCTTCTTCCGTGGAAACGTCGGACACAAGCGACTCCAGCCATAGCGATCCTGAGAGTACGTTCGAACGGGCTTCTTTCATACCACGCCCTGAAACCTCCACCATGAGAAATCAACGTTTCGGTGCCCGTAGCAAGGCGCTTCAGAGTGGCTCCAATGCTGCACCTCTAGGAGCCAACCGCCGAGTCTTCGGTGGAGGATCCTCGGACCCAGTTGTCGAGGCAGCTCCCACACCAGTGGCCAAAGCAGCACCTGCTCCTGTGCCCGTACGAGCTCCTGCCCCTGGTGTCGAATCGACCGCTAAGGCCACAAAAGATTCCATGAAATCTAAGGACAAGAAGCGCAAGCGAGAGGATACTGCGCCTGAGGTCGTTCCGAAAAAACGCTCTGAACCAGCGGAGGAGCCAGAAGCGAAGAAACCCAAGGTCGTGGACGGTATTGTGATTCCCCCACCTAAACCTATTATTCGTGAAAAGAAGAAGAAAGAATCTGCCAGAGAGGTCCGCGAACGCCGAGCGAGGGAGAGGACGGAAGCGCAGCGACAGGCATACTTGGAGAACAAGCAGAAGGCAATCGAGAATGGTACATTTGATTTTGAAGCGGACGCGAAGCGCAAGAAGGAGCATGAGCTCGAACGCATGGTCAAGGAAGAACTACGGCGCCGTGAGGCTGCAGGGGAGTTTGGTCCAAAACTACCGCATCCTACCATACTTCTTAAGTACGAGAAGGAGGTCGAGAAAGAGCTGAAGAAATTGGGCAGAATCGGGGACTTGGAATTGGAGAAGAAATTGATGCACGAGAAAGTCAATGTAAGGCTATTCTTATTGCTCTCTTTGTCCAGACTACTGACATGTATAGATTCCTGAACTCGACCCCAACAAGAAGATTAAATACAAGGAAGAGAAATACAAGCGTGAGAAGCTCAAGAGAACGGCCAAGCGCGAAATCAAAGGGCGCATGCGAGCCGCCATGTTTGGCGAAGAGTACATCCCAGACAGTGAATTGACCCCCGAGCAAGTTGAAGAACGCAAGAGAGCCGAGAAAGAAGAGCGTCGAGCGAAGCGACGAATTGCCCGTGCTGAAAAGGCCGAGAAAATCGAAGAGAAAGAGGCGGCCAAGGCATTGAGACGAGCTGAGAAGATTGAGCGGCGCGCGAAAAAGAGGGAACAGCAGAAAAAAACCGAAGAGGCTGTTGCTGCGATGAAAGCTGCATCCCACGTAGACACGGGAACCGATGTCTTCCAAGCTGGTTCTGATGAGATCAAGTTGGGCATCAACATCGATGGTCGTCAACGTACCATTCCTGGAGTTGGAGCTGTGACAAGATACCCCACGAAAGCCGAAAAGGCCCTTAAAAAGCGCGAGTGCAGAGCCTACGAACTTGGCATCAGTCTCGAGGAGTACGACGCTCGAGAGGCCAAAGCAAAGGCAGAGAAGGAGGCGCCTGAGGTTCAGCGCATCGCCGAAGTTCAAAAAGAACGAGGCGGTCTCAATTCAAAACAATGGTTCCGATACTGTTGGCTCGCCCAAACCGAGTCCCAAGAAGAGGCTGAAAAGTTTTTCCTCGCTACACTTAAGAAGAACGCTGCAAAGGAGGCTGCGGCAAAGGCTAGTGGATCGGACAAAGAGAACACATTGAAAGTGTCACCGCCATCAAGCTACCCAGAACCCGACGCTATGAAGGGTCCCGAAGAGCTCGCGGATGTTCCGAAAGAGTCGGGTAAACCACTTTCAGCGAAGAAGCTGGAAAGGTACACTGCCAAAGCTGAGAAGAAGGGCATCACTGTCGAGGAGTTCATTGCACAGAAAGAGGCCAAGAACACAAAGAAAAAGGCAAAAAGGAACGATACTTCGGCGCCTGCCGCAGCACAAACGACTGTCAATTGCCCTCCACCGCCGTCCAATGGTGTCTCAGTTCCTAGAACGATTAAAGCCCCACCAGGAAGTCTGGCTCATAAACTCCTTTCCGAAGCTGCCATTCAAGCCAAACCAACGGCATCGGCCGCTGAAGCTTCAGCACCAGGCTTTGTCGTTGACACAGCAGGTGATCCGCACCTCAATGCCACCGCGGGCCCAACATCCGACCTCGGCTTCGTCGTCGACACAAGTGGCGATCCTGAAATTCTCACTCGGCCCAAACCTGTCCTGATCTGGCACCCGGACATGCTCGGAGACCGCAAAGTCAAAGAACTTTCGAAAGAGGAACGTGCTGCCCGTCTAGCATGGATGCGTGAGCGTCGTGCCGCCCGTCATGCGGCCAAGGGCGAGAATCCCGTGAGCAAGAAGGAACGTCACAAGAAACGAGTCGAGAAGAAGCAGAAGCAGAGGGATTTCTTGGTTGCTCAGATCATGAAGGAGAAAGGAAAGCCCAGGGATCAGGTTGGGAAGGAGGAGCTTGAGGAGGCGAGGCGCAAGGCTAAGAGGGCCATGCGTGAGATTAAGAGAGAGAAGAGGAACAAGGTTATTCATCGCAAGAAACTGGGCGGTGGGCTTAGGGGACAGTTTGGGGGTGCTATCTCTATGGGGTGAGTCTCAACAGAATTTCTGGGTGTGCGATGATATTCACTAACTTTGAACAGTGGTCGCGATCGAGGGTCGGATAATTAGATGCACCGTTCCCAGTTTGTGAGATTCGGCTGCCACGGCTCGCCTGTACGTCTTGCACATAATTTCAGAACGGGGCTGCCATTCATTGTCATCGGCAGCATTCAGTTGTCAACGAGGGCGTCGATGACTTTACGGGTTCCTGCCTGCCTTTTGCGAGGATACACCAAAAATTCCCAGCGTTCATTACTCAAGACTGCCTAGATTAATAGATCAAACACATTGACAGTACCAGCATCATCGATGAGATCATACGTGTGCACAAATGTCGAAATCGCCAGGTTTGTGAATCAAACAAACAAACAAACAAACATACTACCGAATAACTATCGATCAGTAAGATTACATGTAACTCGACAGGAGCATCGATCTTACCTCCTCCTACCTTTCTCAAGGTTTCGTTGGTGCTGAACCTTTTTCTTGATACGACACTCTTTTCTCACTTGTCTTTTATTGTTCTGTTGTAGGTTGTAAGATACTAAAGCGTAAGGTATCCTCCCTCCCTCAAGAACGGGGGGTCGGCGCGGAACTCGGATTCATCTCGAGGAGTCTGTGTTGTTGGGTTTATTCACTTGTCTCCAAGCCTCATGAAGTAGGTTGAGACGTTTCTTATCGGATGGTGCCTTTGTCGACAGGTTTTTTTTTTATATCTCTGGGCTTTGATTTTGTTTGAGGTTGGATGGGTCGAGTGTTTGGAGAATGGATGGGGACGTTTGGGTTTGGGTTTGGGTTTGGAAGGGAAAGGGAAGCGGGAGGTTCGGGCGGGGTACGTGGTGTTATGGTTTAGATAAGGGGGATGTTGGGTTTATGCTCAGAGGTTTTAGTTTGGAAATTTGGGAGTTTGGATCAATGTGGTTTTTGGACGAGACTGTGGCTCCTCGAGGTTGGATTTTCGGAACTTCTACAAGCTCATGGATACCATTCTTTCCCTCTCCCTCGCTGCCATTTATATATACACCACTATCCCCACTCCAAACCAGATCGCGTCCTCCATCGAAAAAACCCCCTTTGAGTGTATGCATGTATGGAAAGAAGTGCCAAGGATGCAGTGCCGTGTCGATGTGAAAGGGGGGAAACGCAAAAAAGATCAGACGCAAGGTCCGAGAGTGTCTTTTTGACTAAGGAGTATCCCACCTGGAATCTATCACCCACCTGAGTCTTTAGGTAGCATCCCGTGCTACGGAATGGAGGTATTGTTAGCGTCCAACTTTACCTAAGAAAGTGATGAGAGATTAAGTTTAACTATCTCCTATATCTCTAAGGTCGAGCACGGTTTAAAGAGAATATAACCCGGACTAATTTTTATCTTCTATATATAGTACGTAAGAAACAGGTCGGTAAAAGCTCTAAGTATCTCCTTCGAACCCAGGAACTCTACGTCTTTACACTCTAACATCTCACGATTCTCGCTCTCCACTGCGACGGGAGTATCCTAGACTACCCTTTAAATCCAAGGAATTTCTTCCAGGCCCCTTCCCCTCCACAAGCACCATCAAAACCTCTTCTGCTCCAAAAAAAAGATGTCCAACAACAAACTCAGCGTCCGCGGCCACATACTCGAAGAAACCCTACACCAATGATTCGCATACATATGCACAACCTTAAGCACCCCCTGCACCTCACTCTTCGCGCCCGCCAACCCCTTGAAAGCAGCGAGATGTTCACGCACCATCCCGGCGCCGAACGCTTTCCCGGCACCGAGTATCCGAGTGATGTTGTGCGCTGCCTTGATCCCGATGGCGAGGGCTGTGATGGGGACGAGGGTGGCGAGACTGAAGAGGAGTGGGTGTTTTTTTCCGAGGGTGAGGAGCTGGTGGAAGAGGGTTTTGCAGCGGGTGGAGATGCGTTTTAGGAATCCCGGGCGTGGGCGGGCGCGGGTGGTGTTGTAGGGGGAGAGGGGGTTCGTGAGCGGTGGAGGGGTGAACGTGGACGCGAGGAGGGGGGTCGAGAGGGTAGTTTCGAGGGTTTTCGTGGTTGGATGTGAGATGGTTCATCTTCTATACCTAAGGCGTGGATATTGTAGCTCGGTTGCCTTGGTCCAGTGGATGCCGAGTAGTGGTCTTCCGCGTGGTACTGAGTATTGTGTCCATTGTAGCTTGATTTGCCAGGTGTGCCTGGTGAGGTTTGATTCTTCGCGTGGTACTGGTTGAGTTCGTTGTAGTATGGCAGTTGTTGTGGAGGGTAGGTTGAGTACTGCTCCTGATGAGAGTATTGACCGTTCTGGTAGGCTTCGAGGTTGGAGCGAGAGTACAATGGCGGAGCTGGATTTTCTGTGGGTGTCGGTAGAGCTGCTGGGAGATATGAGCTATGCTCCTTTGGCGACGAGCTGCGTGGTGGTGTTGGGTAATTGTTTGGTTGAGGTCGGCGATATTCTGCTAGTTGGTGGTGCTCTGGTTGACGGTATTCATACTCGGAGGCCATATTGCAAGCTTTGGATCTAGGGTATTGCCGAATGGGGCAATTCGACTCGGCAAGATTGGCGTGCAGGATTGTCACTTTGGAGGACTCTTTGAAGGATTCTGAGAGGTCGGATAGAGTCAATTGAACCGACCAGAGGTTTTTAAGTGCACCTATACTTTAGTAGCGGTAAGCGGTGAGCATTCCAGCTGCAGAGCTCCACTGCAGAAAAAAGGCGGCTGGAAATCACGTGGGATGTCTCGATTAGCTACTACTACTACTTAGTGACAAAAGCAATTCATCCTGAGCTGAAACTCATCCTTCGGCCATCAATCCTTTTTGTATCCTTAACCACCAATTCGCTCCAGAATTCCCTCCGATGCACTTTGGTCCAATCTGAACCGGTTGAAATGAAGTGAAGAGTACATCTTTCTTCTCCTCGTCAAGATCCGATGACAATCGCCTTCAACTCCCTGGCACCTGGCAAAGGCAGGCCAGTCCCATCATCAGTCCCCAACTTCTGGCTCGCAAATGCCAAATAAAGCGCCGCCCAATGTCCATCGCTGAACTCAAAAAAGATTGCACCATCCTGACCAACTCCATTATCAAATCTTGGTAGACTGCCCTGGTTCATATGGACATCATGGATGCCATCCCTACTCGGGAACTGCGAACCAAAGATGTACACCGTCGCCTGATGCTTGATCGCTTCTTCGAGGATAGGAACGACTTTGTCCAAGATATCGTTATCTGGACCGTCAATATCGTGATCGAGGATCATGCCTTCTTCGAGGACAGGGAGGGGATCGCGCCAGTAGTCCAATCCCACTCCTTGCTCGAGGAGGTGAAAACCGGGATCGAATTGCTTGAGGTTGGAGATGAGGTCTTGAGGGAGATTTTCGGTGATGAGCCAGTATACCAAGCGTGATTCTTCGCCGACTGATTTTACGTTGATGGCGGCTGTGAATTCGCGTTTGAAACCTTGGACCAGGCTGTTTTTGAACTTCAATATGATGTGAGGGCTTTTCGAGTCTTGCTCTTCCGTTTCTGCGGTGAAGGAAATTGGTTTTGCGACCCAGACGCCGTAATTCTGTACACGCCCCATACTCATATTGAGAAGTTTGGAATTTTATGAAGGTGATATTTGATGCTCGATGAGCGATGAAGGAAGATTCGGAAAGTTGGTGGTGTGATCAGTCCACATTGACACCTTGAATACTTCCCAATGTAGCTGAGGAGAAGGCTGAGCTGAATTTGCAGTGGCCAAGTCTCAGCTGATGAGTGCGGACGCGTTATGCAACCTTTATCGTATTCATTACTTGAGGGCGGAATGCATCATGTTTGTCGTCTTCGTCTATTACCAATTTCTCGGATATTTCACTCGTCTATCCCAGCGTTTTGTATTCACGATAGGTTTAAGGTGGGCCTCTATACTCGGGTCTGCACCGGTCCTAGGGACACTACAACCCACTCAGTGATGAAGAGGGAATGGTGAGGTGTCACTGGAATAGAATACATTTTCATTCAAGAAGTGATCTAAGGCTGGGACAAGAACGACAATCGGGTAGACTGCATCTGCTCGCTCTCTATCAGCCCAGTTTAAAGACGATTGAGTGCCGTTAAGATCATGCCACCCCTTCTTGGCAGCCCCTCTTCTCGATGGCCAAGAACTGCCTTTGACTATTCTGATCCAGTCAGCTTGCTGAACAGATTGGCGGGCAAAATTATTGGTGGGTTCGCTGGCCAAGTCGCATACACCTTGCGGAAGCATGAACAAGCGAGATGTTAGGCGAGCTGAGGAAAGTTCTCGACGCGGGTGGGTAGAGGTCGTGCAACTGGCCTCTACACATCGTCGGCCATGTTATCTTTGGTCCACTTGCACTGAAAGTTGCTGTTAGTCGGTCAAAATTCCGACACGAACAAGGGTCTCATTCTATATCTCATAGCCGCAAGTTCAAGCTCCAAGGCTCATCTTCCTGTAAATGCCAGTCTCGATTTTCTGGGCCTCTTGCATACATTTCTTTGTCCAGTCAGTCATCGGGTCCAGGGGCTGTACTTGGGTTCCCAGCTTCGCTTCCTTGTCAAATTCGTATAGCAAGAGGCTGGAAGGCGCTTTTTCAATAGAACCAATATTCAAGACAAGACTATATCGCCTCGAACGACGCCATCCTGGCTCTTTGGACATCTGCTCCAGATGTTCTTGTCTATACCAAGCGTCAAGATCTGCCGCCATTTCTGGAGTTGGGCCCGGCTCCATAGCAGCTACTAGCAGATTTGGGTATGGAAGACCTGCTGGATTTGAGCGGAATATTGACCGTCTGGCTTATATGCACCGACATACCTGGCTCTTGCTCATCCTTCACATGTTCCTGAGTGAAGGAGTAGATTCTCGTGTCGAAATGGGCCAAGGCGTGCATGCTCACGCCGTCTGGTAGAGATGAGTGTGTCATTGGGATACTTTGGAAGCCTTCGGATTGGATGGCCGAGAGATCAGGTACAAAGTAGACAGCCATGTATGGTTTTGGTGATTCGGGATCAGCATGGTGAAAACGGTAGGCTGCGGTCACTGCTCCAGTAGCCAATACATCTGGTATGTGTACATTATTGTACCACGTGTTGAATTGGTCGTCAGAAAAGGCCTCTGGCTTCGTGATGTTTGAATGGCTGGTGATAAGTCCAGGTCCTGTAAGAGATATACCAGGAATAACTAGAGGGGAAGATGAAGCTTTGGCCATACTCCTGTGATCTGTGATGCGTAATTTGGTCGTCGGCGAAATCTTATGCCTCGCACGACGTATAGAGACCTCCATAAATGAGATAGATATTGGAAGAAGAGGATATACTTCTCCGATCGACTCTCAGATTGCCCAATGGGATCACCAATCGTTAGCCGGGGCCTGTTATGCACACCCTTGAGCGAAGATGTGGGGGTTTTTAATACTTGAAGCTTCTTTTCGCAACTGAAGGAAATGCATGCGGTTTGCGAGACAGATCAAAAATGACTCGACGAAGATCTTCAGAAGAAGCTGCTTCTCACCGTTGATAATCTCAAAGTAGCGCATGGCAGCTCACCTTCTGTCGATTGACGATACAAGACTTGTATGTAAGGTCAAGGTGAAGAGTGGGGACGGGAATTGCGGAGACTCGGATTTCGGATTAAGGTTCTACGTGACACGTGACCTCGAAGTTCAAAGAAATCTTCAACCGACGAACTGGAAGCTCAGCCGGAACAACAATCACACAATCACTCCACAGTCATGTCGTCCATGAGAAATGCCGTTCAAAGGTAGCTTGAGGCTCAATACGCGAGAATCCATAACTAAAATGCTCTTAGGCGTAACCACAAAGAGCGCGCGCAACCACTCGAGGTACGACAATTACAAGCTCTTCCTAGACATCGTCCCCTAATATTATGTAGCGCGAAAAATGGGGCATTCTCGAGAAACACAAAGACTACTCCCTCCGAGCCAAAGATCACAATGAGAAACGACGACGCCTCAAAGTCTTGAAAGAGAAGGCAACATTTCGTAATCCAGATGAGTTTCACTTTGGGATGATGTCTACGAAGACAATCGACGGGATGAAAATCGGGGATCGAGGGAACAAGGCATTATCACACAACGTGGTCAAGCTTTTGAAGACGCAAGATGCTGGGTATATCAGGACAACCTTGCAAAAGACAAGAAAAGAGAGGGAGAGGTTGGAGCAGGAAATTCAGATCGCAGATGGCAAGGTCAAAACCTTGAAAGGGGATGGTGGCAAGGGCGGCAGGCTGACTACGTTCGTGGGTTCGAGGGAGGAGCAAATGGCTTTTGCGCCACCTGAGATGGACGAGGATGAGGATAGTGATGCTTACAGTGATGAGGATGAAGAAGAGGCAACGACTACAAAATCTCCCAATAAACCACAAGAGACCAAGGAAGAGATTGTACTGCGTCGTAAGCGTGCGCGAGCACAAGCGGCACGGCGGACACTTTTGGCGACCATCAAAGAGCGGGAGCATGATCTCACGATAACAGACCACGAACTCGAAGTGCAACGGGCGAAGATGAACAACAGCGTTGGCGGGATCACCAAAGCAGGGGTCAAGTTCAAGATACGAGCAAGGAAACGTTGAGGTACCCTTTCATTAGGCGTATGCACTACATTTTACTCGGCATCCTCATGGCACCATCCAGTCGTAGCACGGTCCCGTTCAGCATCTCGTTCTCAATACTATGCAAAACCATACTCGAGAATTCTGACGGCTTTCCAGCTCGAAGGGGCCACTCCATGACCCGCTCCAGACTCTTGCGCGCCTTTTCCGGCAATACAGCAGTCATAGCGCTTTCGAATAAACTCGGAGCGATGGTCACAGCGCGGATGCCAAAGCGAGCGAGATCTCTGGCGAGAGGCAGTGTAAGGGACGCGATAGCACCCTTCGAGGCGGCGTATGCGACTTGCCCAGGTTGTCCATCAAACGCCGCCGAAGAGGCGACCATGATGAGCACACCCCTCTCTCCATCTGGACCTGTTGGATCGTTTTTCACTAAATGGGGGACGACTAATCGTATAAGGTCGAGGGTTCCTCGGAGGTTGATGTTCATAACAAAATCGATTTGAGAGATTGGGACGGGCGATTCTGATCGGGCATCATAAATCTTGCAACTACGCATCAGATCCTGCAGTTCTGTATCCGTTTTCTTGTGACATACCTTTGCAGCACTGCCAACTCCAGCAGCAGCAACGACCCCTCCTATCGGTTTCCCAGTCTTCTTCACCCACTCCACCGATCCCTTGACAGCAGCCTCCACACTCGAAGTATCACTGACGTCTGTCTCGAAAAATATCGATTTGTCGCCAAACTCTTTTGTTATCCGTTCTCCTGCTTCGGCGTTGAGATCGAGGAGGGCAACATAAGCTCCTGCTTTGACAAGATCGCGCGCTGTTGCGAGGCCGAGACCACTGCCGCCGCCGGAGATGACAAAGGTACGTCCTGAAGGCTTCATTCTGGGGGTGGCGCGGAAGGGGAAGGACGAGTATTGTTGGGCGGTGCTTGAAAGCAGTCGTTCTGGAAAGTTGAGATGGCTCTGGATTCAGATGTGAATGCCGAGGCTGCCAATGGGGTAGTTCTATTGGCCAATCCCATCATGCGGGGTCTCTGGGACTATTTGGGGCTGGATTCGGAGCATAGCTCATTCTTTCTTATCGACTTTTGTCAGTGTCAAACCTCCTTGAACATACTTTATGAAGCAGGAAATGCTTGAAATTGTCTCGCGTAAAACGTGGTGACTATATCTTGCAGCCGCCGCGAGTCTTCAAGAACCGATAAGCATGTGACTTAATCTTTCATTGCCATTTGCTGAAAGATATTTTGAAGCCCCGACTCAGTTGCGAGAGATAGGATCAATCTTTGCAGAAGTCGGCTTGTGTTGAGGAGTGATTGAAGTTGGGATGGAAGCGTGAAGCTTGGATCCCAAAGCGGTGATGCTTCTAATGCTGGTTTCGTGAGGTCTTGTTCGCGGCCTCACTGCCATCATCAACAACAACGACAACAAAGCATCAAACTAGCCAGGATATCTCGAGGTCTGAAATCGATTGACGATCGCATCCATCGGTACATCGGCCGGTAAGGACCATTGGTAGGCAGAATGTCGCGCCTCAACGCTGGGCCTCACCCATCGTCACACGTCCTCGACCGACCTTAGACCTTTCCATGGGGCCTGGGACAATGAAGGCAGCCAATGGCCTCGATCACAGGCATCGGTCTGCATTTTCTTTCAGCCTGCATCGTTGCGTTTTCGTGGTTCATTCATTGGTCAAGTAGCTGACCGGAAGCTCAGATAGCTGCATGGAGCTGCCGCCTGTGTCATGTCATGCAAGGCTCCAATGGTGGGGGCTAAGCCCAGAGTTTATATCGAAGGGGATGATAAGTACCGCTGAGCCATTGGCACCCATGAAATCGGTCTTCAAATTGTTTGCCAAGTCATCTTCATTCCTCCGTCTCAATTTAGTCAAATTTCACTCGACTCTCACGCGTAACGAACCAACACGATGACTTCCGCGTCCATCTTGAAGAGGGTTGAGAGCTCAGCTGAAGCTGGCTTCGAAATCTCTTCTCGCTTCTCACGCATTGGGCAGGTCTTGCCTTCGGCCGCTTATGAATACACCACATTTGCCGAGCAGATTTTATACCTGGCTATCGAGCTCGAGCAGATTGGCGCTGTACTACCTTCTCTTGAGCTTCCTGACGAAGCCAAGGTATATGAAGATCTTCTCAAACTGCTTGATTTTGCCGATGCCGCATTTGACGATGTCAAAGAGGCGCTGCCTCAACGGGTTTGGGATAATGAGGTCGAGCTTTTGCTCCCACTGAACTTCGATGCCCTGATCGAACAGGTGGAGTCCTTACAAGCCACTGCAACATTGTTTGCGACTATACTGCTACTCGCATGTAATTCTCCAATCCCAGATATGTATGGCTTCTGCTCAATTACAGAGCCCAGACACGATCATTGACAATGTCTAGGACATCTTCCTCGGGCGAGAAGGGACGATCTTTACAGGCTATTGGTGTCAAGCCTTCGCGCCGCGTTGCCGAGAGCCTTGTGATTCAAATTCTCCGAGTAGTCAAGTCGCTCAAATTGTCCCAGCCGAAAGACAATAGACATCGTGGTGTTGCCGCAAGACGTGCAAAAGCGCATGAGGCCATAACAGACTGGATATCGTCCATGCTACTTCCTTACACAGAGGAATTGACCAAAAAACGTGAGCAAGAAGAGACAGTCGAGAAGGCTGATAAGAAATCCACAAAGGAGGCCGATAAGGTCGATTCGATCAGATTTGACCACTTTGGTAACGGTCACGTACCTCTTTTGCTATCTCAGGTCTAATCCATGCAGGTGCTGATCCAAACCTCGATGGCATGCCCGCTCATATCAGACATAGTCCCGATCGCGTGTATGCTAAGATCGCCACCAAAGACGTGGATGAACGTTCTCTCGCCTTCTACGGCTTACCTTGGTCGAAGGTCATGGACGACCCAAATTACTACATCATCTGGAAATCTATGGAGGTATGGGAATGTGATGATCTCTTCGTGCACACCAAGAAGCTTCGCATCAATGAGGAACAAGCATCGATCAAGCCAAACGAGGTAGTCGATTCTCTTCTCAAAAAGTGGGCGCAAGCTGTCCCAGAGTTCATCCCACCGGTGCCAGCGACCAGCAACGAAACCGATCGCGAACAGTTTGAGAAGGATCTCAAAGAGCTTAAAGAACAAGATGAGAAGCCACGGGAGGTTGTCAGGCGTGAACGAAGCTTTATTCGTGAACGCAGCTTCTCTCCACCTCCGAGTAGGCATCCACTTCCTCGCCGTGCCATTAGAGAGCTGGATGCGAAGACTGAATACTGGCGCCCCTGGGGCCAACAGTCCGCACAGCTCACCTCTTCTCTCAAATCTCGTGGCTGGTTGCCAGTATACATGCGAGGCACAAGTAAGTCTTCACATTTCAACTTCGCATTCTCTTCCGCTAACGAGGTCTAGGCTCTGGACAAACCTGGTTCTACGGTCCCTCAGTTGCCCACATCCGTCGCTTCGATGAATCATACACTCCTCAGGACGGTCCTATGAAGGCCGAAGACAGCTCTGATATCTCGGAATATCTCATCGTAAGTGCAGAATGGGTCGAGGAGGAAGCGATTCAGCGCTTGGGTTTCCAATTTGAAGCGCTGCCTTCCGGGCATTTCTCATTGGATCCCCGACTCACATGGGGTGATCTCGAGCTGCTTGTTGGAGCCACAAGCACATTCCGCGAGGAGCGTCTGTTTCGTAAGTATCGCAGCCTCCCTGGTGGTGATCTCCATAAACCACGTCGTCTTGCTGTTCCCGAGCTTGATTTTCTTCATGGCCCAGCTCTTCCTGATCGCAACAAGGGTGCAAAGGCGGACCTGGTGGCGGAACTTCGTCATGTTCTTCCTCCACCTTCCTTTTCGCAGCACATTCCTACACGACTGGATGATGTGATGGAGGAGCATCCGACTCCATCCGTCGAAAGCCAGGATTCTTTTGTCGAAATTCACAAATAGTAGGGACGTTTCCTAAGATGTGACTTGATTTTCTTGTTTGGATGTTTAGTTATCTTTCGCCTGGTTTCAAATTATGGGCCGATATTTCAATGACTAACGACAATGGCTATATCATGAGCGAGGCAAATAGTCAGCAATATGCACCCATCAATTTACTGCGTGCCACTACATATCTGACCATCTCTCAAAATCCTCAAATCAAAAAAAAAACCCCATTTCTCATCACCACATCTTTCTCCACCCAAGAAACCCCGCCCCTAGCCTACCCCATCATTCGAGTCATACCTAGACAGAAGCACAACATACCGCATTCCACGTGTGTACCGAACCACCCGTCATCAAATCGCACATCACCAGGACTTTTCATCGCCACTCAGAAACACAAATCATCAGCCCACCCTTCCCTGTTGCGTGGCGGGCACATCCTCCCTGTCGTGCGTTGCCAGCAAATACGATACCTGTGTTTCTCAAACTACGTAGAAGGCGGAGATTAGGTGCGACGGGTGTTGTTGCACGGTGTGAGGTGGGGCTTTGTCCAATTGTTTGCTTGGTAAGGTTGATAGTGATTTGGGGAAGAAAGAGAAGAGGGATTTGGGGGCATTGAATGCGGATTTAGATGTTTGTGTGGAGGCTGGGTGTTGAGTGGGTGTTTGCTCTTTCCTTTCTTTGTGCTGTGGTGAGGAATGAGTGAGTGTTCCTTCCTTTCACGTTCTATTCTTCGCAGGGAATGCACTACTACTATACCCATCACAATTGAACACATCCTCCCTCTCACGTGCTCAAAACCTCTCCATTCTCAGGCTCTCTCAATCCCACATCATCCAAAATGTCCTCATCTCCAATATCCACCCGTCCAGCCCAAAACACCGATATCCAATCCATCATCCACCTCCTCACACAAGCCTTCTGGAACGAAGACGCCGTCGGTCGGTTTTTACACCCTCATCGCCATCGCTTCCCTGATGATGTGAGCAAATACTGGAGGAGGGGGTTGAGGGAGACGTGGTGGGAGAGGGGTCGTGAGCATGTTGTGGTTGTGGATGGGGAGGGTGTTGTGGTTGGGTATGCGGGGTGGGTTTTTGTTGGAGGTGAGTTTTTCTGTTTATCTTTTTGGGGCGGGTTGTGATGATGATGGGTGGTTTCGTTGTACGTGCCAAGGTGGTAGGCGATGCTGATATTCACCTGATGATTTTGAGAGACGTGAGCGCCAGTGGGAAATGGGTACACAGGTGAGGACCACTTAATAAAGCACCGATACTTGATTGAATACTCCCATCGACAGATTTCGCTGATATATCGCATAGACCCAAAACCCATCCCCATCATCCAAACGATAATCTCAACCCTCTTCACCTTCTACGCGAAGATCCAAAATCACCTCTCCAACGCCCTCTCACCAAACCGCGCTGCCAATCCTGAGCATCTCACAGCCATGGCCCGTGCGAAACCTTTTTATCAACACAAACTGCCAGCCGCACCACGCTACGATCTCGAAACGTTGGCAGTGCACCCCTCGCACCAGGGAAAGGGGTACGGTAGTTTACTTGTGCAATGGGGTGTTGATCGTGCCATCGAGGAGAGGGTACCTGCTACTGTCATCAGTGCGGATGGCACGGAGAAGTTTTATGGGAGGTGGTTCGGGAGGAGTGTTGGGAAGGTCACTGGGGGGGTTGGGAATCCGCTGGAGGGAATTAGGGGCGGGGTGATTTTGGTAAGGGATATTTGAGCTGCCTCAAGGGTTTAGATAGGCGCACTGGCGTTGGTTTTGATGTTGGTATATTTTGAGCTTGATCGTGTTCATGGATCGAAAGCTTAGGGTTTTGGCGGACCCATACTACCTGGCACTTCAGGACGGTCGAAGGCGTTGAACTGGGTGGGCTGAAAGTGAGGATTGATCTTTTGTGAAGTTTCCAGTTGTTAAATTTAAGACGAGTCTCGAAATGGGGGAGACTTTTCCACGCAGTGCTCGTGAGTTCATTTCTTTCAACGAGGAACTTGGCGGGATGACCGGAAAGTCAGCAGAATCAGAGAACGCGTCAGCGGACGCGATTGTATATATTTCATCTCTCGTTATCAGTGAACAGAGACACGAGATTGATCAGCCGGATGTGGCACAGTAAGCTGTCTTTCATGAGAAGATGTAGGACTTGAAAAAAAGATCAACGGGGACCCCAGATCGTACGACGTGATACCAAGCGCAGCCAAGCGTAAGCGAGACGCACAGAAGTCCAGGCGACGGGGAGGAAGTGAGCTATACCGACATTCGATGTCACCTTCCACAACATGTCAAGGTCAATGCAGCAGAGCAGATTGATGCAGTTCCCCGCCCTCTCGAGTCCTGAAGACGCCCTCGAGACCAGAACCCGCGTTTGATTCTTCTGTGCCTGACAGATCGATAGAAAGAAGGGACACAGACTTCTTCTGTAATTGTGACGAACGCAGAATTTGCGATTCAAGAAAACGTCATAATCGCAATGGTTCGGCAAAAGCCTCTTCCACCGTCCACTGCATGTCTCGTCGAATTGTCTTATCGCTTTCGTCCTGGGACTCCCGGCTGGCGCTGAGGCGAACATCGGATTTGTCGTCTTTGCATGTTGACGTTGAGCGAGTTTCTGTGTGATGTATAACAGCGACGTGTTCAAAGCGCTCTGGTCTAAGACTGCCAATATGAAAGCCGTGATAATCGTCCGAAAGCCGTGCGCCAACAGAGCCAAGGCCGTCCTGAGCAGAAGTCGCAGATCGATCGACCGAGCTGAGCTTGTGGCTTATATCCATCATTACTGCCGTGTCGAACATCATCAAGAATGATTTTAGGTTTGGAATAGTGGCGGATATCAAAGAGTATCCGAGCTGAACCTGCTCAACGGTGAGAACCCAGATGATTGTCATCGGAAGATCATATTTGGGCGCTATTGTGATGTAGCGACTGTGTACTGAAATGATTGCAACAAGCCTGTAGATCGTCAGATAGTTCCAACTGGCCGCCGAGCATAGCAGTGTCGACTTACGGTAGTCTGAACGTGAAAGCGAGCACTACCTTGATCTTCAGCTCCAGACGCATTTGCAGTCGCCAGATGAGGCCTAGAGTGAGGATGACAATCATCACCTTCTCGCGAGATTAGCAGAAGCCTCCTGCAGGAAGCAGTCCTACAAACCTCGGTCAATGAATCGAACGCTCCGATCAGCTGCCACCGCAAAGTCTGGCCACCACAGCTTGCATAGCGATGTTCTAATAGTCCCGATGGCTGGCAGACTATGGAAATACCAATGATTGACGAGACGCCCCAGATTGCGGCGGCAACGAGAACAAACTTCAACGGAGAGATCAGCAAAGAATAACAAGTCTCTTTGCGTACCTACGTCGCATAGCATTCGATGTGTCTGCATGTCCTGCGAGAAAAGTCTCTTGATCAGGCAAGTGACTGAGCATTTCGAGAGGCAAAGCGCTGCGATAAGTGCTATGCGGCTAGCAAAGACAGTCTAGAATATTGCGGCAGATTTAGTTCGAGCATTCCCAGGCAGCCAAACATCTGCAGCAAAATCATACCTTCCCGATGGCTTGCAAAGCAGCTTGGTCAAGCAAATCAGCGGATTTGCCTAGACCTTGAGAGAGTGCAATGTAAGTGGCAAGGAAAGAGCCTAAGCCCACAATCTGCACCTCATTAGAACAAATCAACACAAATGTCATCCGAGGAAAGTACCGTGGCTGCTAGGCACACCCAGTCATCTATGCCGAAGCATTTCCGTTTTTGATACCACCTAACAAGAATGGCGAGAACGGCATAGATGGCAGAGAGCAACGAGGCTATCCATAGGATCCCGGCCTTATTGGCATCGGTAATAGGAGCAAAGCCTGGCAAGGAGGTCGAGTTGGCCCCGGATGACGATGGCATGTCGAATAGCTCATGAGGAGCTGTGCGTGTTGCTGGGTGGGCCTGAGGAGAGTGACGGGCTTTCCTTTGTAGAGGCGAAGCGATTGTCCGCGCACGCCGGGCACAAGTAGAACATATGTATCAGTTTTGATGGTTCCAAGGTACAGTCTGGTGCTTCCAAGCTGAGGAGTTACCATATATGGCCTCGAGACCGTTCCAATGAAGAGTCACTCCCTAATTTTGCGGTGGACACCCAAGCGCTCGGTGCTGAAATCGTGCAAAGAGTCCCTCAGTCACCTAGAGGAGAGATCGCCTATCCCTGAGTGCCAGATTGTTCTTGTGCGATGTTACAAGCCTGTCATTGTCCATCGGCCTGTCGTCTGCATGCACAAGGTGGCGCCGCATGAATAGTATATTAGTGTTCCTGCTGATTTTAGCTACCTTGACAAGGTCATGACTAGGCAAGCAGATTGGCTCCATCTCCTCGACTTAGTCGTAGTCTCACCAGGACTAGAATCTTGGTGGCTCTTGTGGGATGAAGATTGGGAGCATCCGTGTTTTCTGCTCAACTCATGAGGTACTGAGGTCGTGTATCGGGCGGGCACCCTATCCCGAGACCGGTTATTGCATCGAGTCCGGTACTCGTATGCAAGCCACAGACGCAGCCGTATTTGACAGACATGAGGTTGGAGTCGATGTCGATGCAGGGTGAAGAAGTTGACAGCCGAGGACACGTTGAATACCTTGGTAGCCGTACCGTACCGTACCGAATGTGGTCAAGGCGTGGCGGCGTGCCTTTTCCCGTCTCATCTTCGTCCTTCATCTCCATCTCCTTGCAACAACAAGGCACTTTGGAGGCAAAGCATGCGAATGCCCGCCGTGCTGGTGCTACCACTCTCCTGCACATCGCCTACTATTGCTGACATGTAAAACCTCCGAACGGCATCATGCGTCCGGCTATGGTTACACTGTTCACTGGGCATGCCCACCATCCAAGGGGTCGGCTGTTCAACGCTTCTTCGTTTTTTGCACCACCAGATTCCTTGCCAACATCCTCTGCAATATGCAACACGCCTTAGTGCTCATGTGGATCTATCGTGGCTTCTTGCAGCTGTCAACCACGGCCAAATCTCGTGCATCGCGGCCAGGAATTCGCTGATGGAGATAAAAGAGCTGGACGGACTTGTTGTTACACGCAGAGATGAGGTTCTTTCTGCCTATAATCTGGACCATCCGCCGCAGATTTCGCTCTCCTTCGATGCCAATGGATGAAATCAAGACAGAGAGCCATGCCGAGTTGGGCAGCATCGATGGTGAGGATATCGGCCAGCTTTCCAAAAGATATGGAACCTCGGCAGACCGGCGTGATATGTACCGGATGGGAAAGACACAGAAACTGCGGGTAGGTTTTTTGCTCGAAGATGGACTCTGACAGCTGACATATTGGTCCTTTTAGAGGAACTTTGGATTTTTCAGCATCTTCGGTTTCAGCATGATCTTGTTGAGTACTTGGGAGACACAATTGGGGTATATCGCCAGACTTATCTAGTCGCAAATTTACTGACATGTCTCAGAACTTCCGTCTTCGGTCTTTCCAATGGAGGCAGCGGTGGCCTGATATGGGTCTACGTAGGCACTCTTATTGGCATGTCCGCTGTCATTGCCTCTATGGCGGAAATGGCCTCAATGTAACTACAGGAAGTCCGAAGAAGGATCAATGCTAACCAAAGTCAGGGCCCCGACCGCTGGAGGGTGAGCAGACCACTATGGTGCTACTCATTGAATTTTGTGCTTTGACTAACAAAGAGAACAGCCAGTATCATTGGGTTTCTGAATTCTCTCCCAGATCGTGCCAAAAGATTCTCAGCTATGTCGTCGGCTGGCTATGTGTAATGGGTTGGCAAACAGGAGCAGCTTCGCAAGCCTTTCTTGCAGGCACAGAACTACAATCACTTGTTATTCTCAACTATCCTAGCTATGATCCCCGTCCATGGCACGGCACCCTCATAGTCATCGCTATGGCGGCATTCTGCGGCATGTTCAACACTCTTCTGGCTCGAAAACTGCCACTGGTGGAAGGAACGGTCCTAATCCTGCACATCCTCGGATTCTTCGCCATCATTGTTCCATTGGTGGTCTTATCGCCCACCAGAGCCACCGCGAAAGAAGTGTTTTTAACCTTCAACAATGGCAAATACGACCCAAGCGGCCATCGACCCTGGTCAAGTACTGCAGTGGCTTGCTTGGTAGGTATTATCGGCCCGACCGTCTCATTACTCGGCAGCGACGCGGCTACTCACATGAGCGAAGAACTGCAAGATGCTTCCTACACACTCCCGAGAGCAATGATCGCCACTGGAATCTTCAATGGGACCCTAGGCTTCGCCATGCTGGTCGCATTTTGCTTCTGTCTTGGAGATACGACCAAGCTTCTAGAGAGTGCCGTCGGGAAGAATGGGTTCCCTTTCATACAGGTCTTCGTCCACGCGACGAACTCAGTTGGTGGAGCGACAGTGATGACATCGATTCTCATCGTTTTATCTACTTTCTGCTGCATAACCAACATCGCGACAGCATCTCGACAACTCTTTGCGTTTGCACGAGATCAAGGACTGCCCTTTTCGAAGTTCTTCGCACATGTATGTCCTCGCTATCAGCACGCTGACCGTGCGCATCGCTGACGTGCTTAACGACAGGTTCCGATAGGCTGGGACATCCCGCTCAACTCCGTCCTTTTAACAATGCTGGTATCCATATCCCTCTCCCTCATCAACATCGGCTCTCATGCTGCATACAACAACATGACCTCTCTCGGCGTCTGCGCTCTTCTCTCTTCCTACATGGTGTCCATATCCTGCGTATGTATCATGCGATACAGAAAACAGCCTCTACTCCCTCGACGATTCTCGCTAGGCAAAGCGGGCTTTGCCATCAACATCTTCTCAGTATTGTTCCTGTCGGTAGTATACGTCTTCTGTTTGTTTCCTCCTGTGGTGAGGCCGAATGTGACGGAGATGAACTGGAGTGTGATAATGTATGTCGGCGTCATGGGATTGTCTATGGTATACTATTTCTACAAGGGGAGAAGGGTTTACGTAGGACCGGTAGAATATGTGAGGAAGACGCGGTGAAAGTGTCTATCGTGTTCGGGGTCTCGCTACGTTGAGATCTTACTCGTTGCTGGGAGGATACCTGTTTCGTTCTACGGAGGATTTGCATTTGCCATTTACACCGGAGCAGGGGAGACGTAATTGTTCTCGGACATGCTTTGAATGGAGTAAACCATCTCATCAACCCCACGTCACTGAAACCTTAATCTCTTGATAATCTCATGACCAAAAAAGACTTGGTGCGGCCTCTGTTGGCCCCTCGCTTTCATGGTACAGCATAACAGCTCTCTGACACCTTCTCTTCCTCCGTCATTCTAAAATCACACTCCCGCTCATGCGCCGCACCAAACCACGGCTCAAGCTCGCCACACAGAGGCCCATAAGCGTATCCGTGCTCCAACTTAGACATGCAAACCCACTAACTCACCCACGTACCTCATCAGTCCCCAAACAAATCAAAACGCAACTTAACAACAGTGGCGATATGAAGGGGGGAAACATACCTGACCCGCCTGCCCATCCAAACACTTTACACACCCGTCCTCACCGACCCACCGATCGAGGTTGATCACCGGCTCCGCGGGCGACGTACAGGGACAGGTGCAACTCGTCTGGTGGTGGGGGGTTACTTGTGTTAATAAGATGGTCGCTCATATTATAACAGAGGAGAGGGGGGGATTTTTGTGTTTTTGGTTTTGTTGTTGTGTGCTTCTTGTGAGACAGAGATGACTAGGGCGGCGCTTACCATGAGGGCGCAGTTTTGTGTATCGTAGGAACCGTTGTAGATCGTCCTTTCGGTCATGGGATGCTTTTGGGTTGGTGAGATGGCCCACATTAGTTGGGCGTGGGTCGCTTTGGAGGTTAGATGGAGGAAGAGGCAGAGGAGGAGAGATGGGAGGAGCATGGTTCGGGATGGCTATGGCAGTGTGTATTGGGAATTGGGGGTATTTGAGCAGGCTATTAATGCTATCGATGCTTCATTGTAGAGGGTAATGGGGTCTTTGTTCTTCGGAATCTCTTCAAGCGGGGGTTTGGCGATGCGCGAGTGCCGGTGTCGCCAATTTGGTGGCTTTTTCGTGTGTTACGGGGAGCATTATGTAGGATGTGGGATCACGACATGTGGTGGTTCGTATTCACGGGATGGGCTTCGTTCAAAGGAGAGAGGCGCTGAGACTTTGGTGGAATGTTAAGGCTGTCGTTGACTCTCTTCTGTGCGACTTGAATATTCCAAATTCCCTTTCGCTTTATCTATGTGGGGATTTGGGAGGGTCTGGACCTGTATCATCTTCTGGATGTCTGCGGCCTTGTGTTCGTTGGTGTATCTTATCGTATCTGAGATGACCGTGAGAGAGCTGGGTCTTCCAGCTGTCAATTCTGAGCCGAATTCCTTTTCTGCTTTCTCCTTTGAGAAGAGCGACGTTAAATACACAACTCCTTATACGAGCGGTCAAGTGTGTCATAGAGTGGTGAGTCCATTCACGTCTTCCATCCGATATCGCAGTATACTGTTTCGTTTCAGATGCTTCGCAGGTGTTAGCCACATACCAAACGCGAGTCTTTGGCAAACGTAACGACGAAGTGGGTTAGGCACTCAGATGGCCCGGGGGTCAGGATGACAGAGAGGAATATCCTGTTGATAGATTCTCTTCTCTGATCGTAAAAGTAGAATCGGGGTTATTGAGAAGATCGAGGTCATTCCTTGGAACTTCGTACTCAGTGCTGGGTCAGCAAGAAGTCCATATAATATTGTCCAGATTCGGAACGATGGAGGTGTAGTTCACGCTCTACCGATGGACGATATGAGTTATTGTCCTGTGGTGACAGAAATCTTTCCAACCAGGCGTTCGCTTGATGTATTGGCAGTATTGCTCGGCAGAATAGGTGAAGTCAAGGCAACCTTTTCTGGGAGACACTGAATTTCCCCCTTGCTGTTGGTGTCAGCCGTCGCAGGGATGGCCTATTTTGACCCTGTATGTTCCCGCGTTATTGATATGAGGTACGGTAGATTATGTGTCACGTACAGGAAAATCTCTACTACATACATATATCTGAGGTCTGCCTCATCGATTTTGACACCCTCAACAACTCGGTCCGTTGCTCCCATCGTATCGTGCACTAAGGCGCCCTGGAATCGTTCGAATCATCGTCTCGCAGTCCAACTCAAATCACCCGCAGCAAAACCTTGCTCTCCAGAAACATGTCGCAGACAGCATCACATCTGTGCTGACGTGTATTGCGTTGCGACCACCCACTGGCGACTTGGTGTTGCGGCAAAGCATCCACTCGAGTAAGATTGTGAGCAGAGGAACAGCCATCTCCTCATTGCCCAGTATAGATATCGCAGCCCTCTTATCGCAGGAATGCAGCCCGCGCGAGCGTGTCTGTGAGCCTCCGACATGCAGTACCAAGCCGGCCAGCTTGCCGAAAGTGGTTATGGACGTCGCAGCGTGGAGTTGCACCGAGCCTCTGGCGGGAGAGGCGCGCGTCGCCACGCCGCATGGAAGCTTTTACTAAGATTCGCCTAGACGCGGGCATTGGTTTGAGAGTGTTCCCATTGGCAACAATGCCACTCCTAAGGCGGGCTAAAATGCTGGGGAGCAGTTCGTCTAGAAGGCCAAGATGGAAGAATTGCTGGAATCGACCTTCACCCGGCTTCTGAATGGTCAAATCAGACGGACTTGACCGACGCTCGTATTGTTAGTTATCTGTAACAGCATCGAGTCAGAACCTTGATAACGATATGAAGCTGGTAGAAGAAGGGTGGGTTTGCTCAAGGATGTTCTGCGCTGTGACTGGTTGGAAGTCCGTCGTCCACGTCGATCTTTCGACTAATGTGGTAGACGGCAAAAACGCCTTTCTTGCTCCTTAAGACTGCGCTTCGCGCAGATGAGGCACTCTTTGGGACAGGATATCTCCATTGATTCACCTCGACTTCAACTCGACAGCTTGAAGCCCAGATTCAACAGTCTCTGGGCACAATGGAGCAACACACTACTCCAACGACGCATCATGTAAGCCCAGATCTGGCATTGCATGCATCGCACGAGCATACGCACCAGCATCTCCATCACGATGCTCGCGCTGAAAAAGGCCGGAAGGATGAGGTGGTGTATTCGACAGGAACCACGGCTGAGAAAAGCATCATTCCGGATCAGGATCCCCTCGACAATGTTGCCCATCGAAGACAGCACGCTGGAGAGCACGTCCATGACCATGGAGCGTCTGGAAAGCAAAACGGCATTGCATACGAAGACAAATCCTACGATGCCGAGAGAGGCGAGATCATATCGTCTGACGAAGAGAAAGATCCAAAAAGTCACAGGTTTGCCCATCTCTACGCCAAATACCGCATCTTCGTCCACCTGTTCTTTTTGTTATTGTTCACTGGTTGGTGGATTGCCGGCTTGGTTCTTCATCGCAAAGACAAGAACTGGATCATACCTTTCCTCCTCTGGCTAGCTATCACTATCCGAATAATCACCTTCCACGTTCCAGTCACCTTGGTCACGAAGCCGATGCACTGGGTGTGGAACAACACTGCAGTCCGGTTCCAGCATCTGATCCCCGAAAAGCTTCGGGTTCCAGCAGGCGCTGCCTTGGTTGTTGCAGTCATCATTGTGGGAGCGATGGCAAGTCCCGAGGCTGCAGACAACACGAGAGAAAACAGAGCTGTCAGTCTTTTTGGACTCGTAGTCTTCATCTTCGGACTCTGGGCAACTTCTAAAAATCGAAGCAAGATTGTCTGGCACACCGTGAGTCCGAATCTTTGCTTCAATATCACATGACCTTGACCTAAATCTCGACATTTTGTCCTACTCTTCCAAATTTGGCCGACATAAAATTTAGGCGCTTGGCGGACTTTCAAAACGGTGAGATCCCCGCTGATATGATGTGCAGGTCATCGTGGGCATGCTCGTGCAATTCATCGTGGCTCTCTTCGTGCTTCGAACCAAAGCTGGATACGACATATTCAACTTCATCTCAGAACTTTGCCGCCTTCTGCTCGGTTTTGCCAACGACGGCATCATCTTCTTGACCGACAAAACAGTTCCGAAACTTCCATGGTTCTTCATAAGTGTGATTCCAGCCATCATTTTCTTCGTCGCCTTCGTGCAAATGCTGTACTACTGGGGCATCGTGCAGTGGTTCATCGGAAAATTCGCCGTCTTCTTTTTCTGGTCGATGCGAGTGTCTGGTGCCGAAGCCGTGGTCGCTGCAGCCAGTCCCTTCATCGGACAGGGAGAGAGCGCAATGTTGATCAAACCTTTTGTCGCCCACCTCACGCAGGCGGAATTGCACCAGGTCATGTGCTCTGGCTTCGCAACAATTGCCGGATCCGTTCTGGTGGCTTATATCAATTTGGGTGTCAACGGCCAGGCTTTGATCTCATCCTGCGTCATGAGCATTCCAGCCTCTCTAGCGGTCTCGAAGCTGAGGTTCCCCGAAACTGAAGAGACCCTCACTGCTGGTCGTGTCGTCATCCCAGACGACGATGAACACAAGGCTGCCAATATCATTCATGCCTTCGCCAATGGTCAGTCTCGTACTCTCATCGTCTCACAGACCTTTGCTAACATATCCAAGGCGCATGGCTCGGTCTGAAAATCGCAGGCATGATCATAGCGACTTTGCTTTGCATCATTGCACTTGTTGGTCTGATTGACGGGCTTCTAACCTGGTGGGGGCGTTACATCAACATCGGTCCGGGCCAATACGATCTGACTCTGGAGTTGATGCTTGGATACATCTTCTACCCAGTCGCATTCCTACTAGGTGTTCCTCGCAGCAACGGAGATCTCTTGAAAGTCTCAAGGCTGATCGGCATCAAAGTTATCGAGGTTTGTACTCTCCCTCTCCATCATAACGTCTCAACACAGCTAACCACAACCTCCCAGAACGAATTCGTTGCCTACGCCGCCCTCCAATCCGAGGAGCAATACCAATCTCTCAGTCTACGCTCCCGTCTAATCGCAACATACAGTCTCTGCGGCTTCGGTAATCTCGGTTCTCTGGGGACGCAGATCGGCGTTTTGTCGCAGATCTCTCCCGGGCGCAGTGGAGACGTTGCGCGTGTCGCTATGAGCGCCTTGATTAGCGGTATCATCTCGACACTGAGTAGTGCGTCTATTGCTGGGCTCCTCGTCACGGATCAGGCGCAGTTCTTCACGCCGCCTGTGGCTTCGAATACGACCGCTTCGTGATTGATATTTGTGGTGATATAGAGGATTGGTACTAGTATTAGCAGGAAGATGAAGGAATAAGTCTTGACATTCCCAGAATATCAATTGTTGCTACACGATAGAGTCTCCCGTGACCAAATCTGAGATGCGAGGAAATGCCCAACGCATCCTGCTCTTCGATGAATAAAAAACAACGCCGCATCGCTGATCAAGCGTCCTCGCCGTCCAACAAACGTATCGACTGATTCCCATCCGCTCACGAGTATCTTGCCAAATCATGCCATGCAATTCTCGCAGCAAAAAACATTTTCTTCACTCAACCCACCGAGCCAGGCTGCAACATCACTGACTACATTGGACCACAAGCCGGCTCAGTATCATTTCGATACATACCGCACTCGCATCTCCGCAGATATTGTCGCCACATCTCTTTCCACCTTAAGGGGAAACAACGAACAACAAAGGGGGTATGGAGAAGATATTCAACGACTAATTATGATTGCAATACCAGTGCAGTGCAAGTAGTGATTCGGCATCGAAATCCCGTCACCGAATTTTCAAGACACCATTACTAGTAGCATTGGCAGAATGCCTCGGCGCGTTGATACCGCGATATGGTGACTGTGATCCATACATACTATCGAGTCATTCCCTTCACCCGAACTAGTCAATCACCGAAAACATCACATCAATCAACCATCCATGTACAAAAAATCTGTGCAATTGTGTCGAGTATATACAAATGGGTGTGACAGTGACAGACATTACAGCGTGTCGAATCCCAAACGCCTCGTCCGTAAAACTTTCCGCCATATAATGGGCCAACAATAAACCCTGTCCCATATAATTTTTTTAAAACCCTCATTCATCACGTCCTCAAACCATCGTCAAGTTTGAACGCGCCACCTCTACTTGACTCCACAGGGCATTATATTTAAGCAGTAAAAGTCCGCTTGACACGGCGCGATCCGCCATGTTTGTGTCCACCGGCCGTAGAATCAGCCGGCTTGGCACTTCCCGCACCAGCCGTGGTTGGCACATCTGCAGCAGGAGCAGCGGATGGACTGTCACCAAGTGGCTGCGCACTCCCTGAGCCCGTGCCAGCACCCATACCGGCCATACCGGCCATACTACCACTCGAGCCTGAAGGATCAAACGAACTGCTTGAGGCTCCAGTTGTGGGAGTGTCGGCCGGAGCAGGGGATGCAGAGCTGGAACTGTCGGCATCACCGCCTGCAGCAGCTCCGCCGCCGAGTGCAGACAGTAATCCGGCTAGACCTCCTGATTCCGTTCCGCCACCTTTGCCCAAGCCGGCGAGGAGACTTGAGAGTGATAAACCTGAGGCGGAGCTCGAGTCGCCGCTTCCCTTTCCGCCGCCGCCCAGAAGTCCTGTGAGACCACCGGCACCACTGGCTGGTTCTTCTTCTCCATCACCGTGACCCTCAGGGCCGTGGCGCTTTCTCATTGCTTCGGCGCTATCACTGAGGCCAGAGTCGGGACCGTGAGCTGAACGGCGGGATGGCGGTGGTGGAGGCATTTCGGGCATGCCGACCATGGAATCTGAAGATGGTGGTGGTGGTGGTGGAGGAGCTGGACTGGCTGCTCCCTTACCAGCTCCAGTTGTTGGTGCATCATCATCATCATCATCATTATCATCATCTCCATCGCCATGGCCTTCAGGACCGTGACGCTTGCTCATGGCTGTTCCATTCATGCCGGCCATAGAGTCTGATGGTGGCGGTGGTGGTGGTGGAGCTGGACTGCCTGCTCCCTTACCAGCTCCAGTTGTTGGTTCATCATCTTCTTCTCCATCGCCGTGGCCTTCGGGACCGTGGCGCTTGCTTAAGGCTGTTCCATTCATTCCAGCCATGGAATCTGACGGTGGCGGTGGTGGAGGAACTGGACTACCTGCTCCCTTACCTGCTCCAGTTGTTGGTGCATCATCATCATCATCTCCATCGCCATGGCCCTCAGGACCGTGACGCTTGCTCAAGGCTGTTCCATTCATTCCAGCCATAGAATCCGACGGTGGCGGCGGAGGGGTGACGGTTCCTTCTCCCGCGCCAGCTCCAGTCGGTGGAGAGTCCTCTTCCTCTTCTTCTTCACCTGCGTGACCTTCTGGCCCTGCAGTTTGTTAGCGGACTCGTTCTTGTTTGTACCATCGAGAAAACCGAGAGCTTACCATGAGGCGATCGACGTTCAGGACTTGTTTCGGTTGCTGATTCCTTTTCGCTATCTGCGTGGGTTTCTGTTCCTTCTTATTGTTAGTGGGACTGGATTATTAATGTTCTTATGATCTGGGTCTTACCATGACGACGTCTCATTGCTGGCCAAGGTGCCCCATTGCTGTTGCTGTGATCACTGCCTTGCCCATGAGCTGAACGACGAGCAGGCGTTGAAATATCCATTCCTGCCATTGGACTTGATGGGGGCGGCGGTGGAATTGTGCTTCCACTTGCGATGCCAGCACCACCCGCAGGCTTGGGCATGGGCACTCCACCTGCATCGTCATCGTCATCATCATGGTCTCCTTCTGGACCATGTCTGCGAGAGAGGGAAGCAACGTTATTAACAGTTGCGCCACGGTAATGGGCTCCGACTGCGGCTGAACGAGGGCGGAGAGCCTCTACGTTTGCAAGTGATAGCGCAACAACTGTTGCTAACTGAAAGCGCATGATGAAATATTTAGAAAGCAGTGGAGGTTGTGTATCTTGAATCGAATGCCAAGTTGAGAAGTGGATGCTTGATAGAGAAAGACTTCACCATCGCGACCTCGATCCTTTTAATACTGTCCTTCCCCTATCTAAGGACGCATAAGCTCCTGTCAAGCTGAAGTCCATCTACGCGTTTAGGTTGGAATATAGAGCTAGTGAATTGAGATTGATTGCCCGGTTCGCCAAAATAGAAGCTGTGGCTGGCTAAGATGTTTGGAAACCTGCGAACAGCGCGTTTCGAATCAAGCAGACATGCTATCGAGGTCCATGCGTGTTGCGTTCGTACGCCAAGCACATGCTGTGCAGGCAACTTTTGACGCATGAAGAACTTGAGAAAGATGAATCGCGGATTCTATAAGATGAGCGATAATATAGACGGGAAGTACGAAAATAGCTATGGATGGGACGCGCACTGGACAGCCGCGACCACGTAGCGGGAAAGAGCATGCAAGTGAAGATGAAGAAGACAAAAATAGGAACTGAACGGGCGTAGAGAGAGGTGACAGACGATGAGTCTGCTGGTGAGCTTCCAGACCCGTTCATGTCTATCCGGAACTCGACGTGACGCGCACGAGCTCGTCGCTAGGCACGAAAATCAGATGTACCATTGCCTCAGTTTGTAGGTGATCAAGTGGATGATGGCAGCGGTCGATTAGCAAGTTGCAAAGATACAGGTCTTGGTGCATTTCGAGGAGAAACTTGATGTTGTCATTCTGCCGACGGATTACATCGATATCGCAGGATAACGGCATTCATATGGAATCGCATCGCAATGAAAGAAAGCTTGAGGGCGTTCAAGATCTAATCTCCAAATCAGCTTGAGGACAACTTGAAGATACCTGCTTCCTGCCAAGGGCTCTCTTGCGGCTGCGTTCCCTTATTGACATCGGCCGTTGCTGCCCGTGATGTCCTGGGGGTGGCGTCCGAGCATCTTCTCTCAGGCGACGCGATAGGTCTTGATGCAAGGTGAGTGTTGTCGGCTGTTGCGGCGAGAGACAGCTGTATGCCATATGCTGGACGAAGATGAAAATGCTCACCTCATCCCGTTGTGCCCTGGGAGCCTGGCTTGCCCTGATTGGATGAGCATCTAGGGAGGGGAAGGGGGAGGGGTTGAGCCTTGTGAATACACGTAAAAGCACACAAAACAATTCCATCATTTCTTGCCATTAGAGTCTCAATCCTACGATCTATCGCATAGCGTTGCGTACAATATCACAATGACGGCCACAATTGACAAGGCAATACACGATCTCATGGACAAACTTCCTGGAGTCAAAAAGGACGGTGCCCCACCAGCCCAGGAACCAAATGAAGACGAGCTCAAGGATGTCCAAGCAAAGTACGAGAAAGCTGGTCAGGATCACGTCTTCGCATTCTACAATTCCCTGGATGCTGCTGGGAAAGCTGCTCTCTTCAAGCAATTGTCACAAATCGATCCCGACCATATCAATGAGCTCGTCAAGAAAGTCCTGCACCCAGCAAAGACTGAAGACAAAGATGAAAAGCCGACTCTCAATCCCCTACCCTCCTCCGCTACGTCGTCTGTTCTGGATTCAGAAGAGGAGGACCTGCAAAAATGGTACGAGTCTGGGCTGGATCTCATTGCAGACAACAGTGTCGGTGTTGTTCTGATGGCTGGCGGCCAAGGTACACGTTTGGGGAGCTCAGCACCAAAAGGTTGCTTCGATATTGGACTGCCCAGCAAGAAATCATTATTCCAGCTACAGGCTGAGCGTATACGAAAGGTCCAACAATTGGCACAAAAGAAGCACAGCAAGGAGGCAGTTGTCATCCCATGGTATGTTATGACCAGCGGGCCAACGCGAGGGCCTACCGAGGATTTTTTCAAGGATCACAATTACTTCGGACTGAAAAGAGAGAACGTCTTCGTCTTTGAGCAGGGTGTTCTGCCTTGCATATCCAACGACGGCAAAATTCTCCTCGAGAGTCAATCCAAAGTTGCTGTCGCCCCTGATGGCAATGGCGGCCTCTACCAGGCGCTCATCAAATCGGGAGCTGTCGGCGACATGGAAAAGCGCGGCATTAAGCATATTCATGCCTACTGTGTCGACAATTGCCTCGTCAAAGTCGCAGATCCCACGTTCATTGGCTTCGCTGCATCGAAAGATGTAGACATTGCCACAAAGGTGGTGCGCAAGCGGAACGCCAAAGAGTCTGTCGGATTGATTCTGGAGAAGAACGGGAAACCAGACGTGGTAGAGTATTCCGAGATCGACGATGCCACTGCGGAGGCGAAGGACCCAAAGAATGGCGAGCTTCTCAAATTCAGAGCCGCCAACATCGTGAATCACTACTATTCATACCGCTTCCTGGACAGCATCCCAGAATGGGCCCATCGTCTGCCGCACCATATCGCCAAAAAGAAGATCCCATATGTCGATACCGAGTCCGGCGAGACTGTCAAGCCAGATAAGCCAAACGGCATCAAGCTCGAGCAGTTTGTCTTCGATTGCTTCCCATTCCTGACGCTGGACAAATTCGCGTGTATGGAAGTACGTAGAGAAGACGAGTTTTCTCCTCTCAAAAATGCTCGTGGTACTGGTGAAGATGACCCGGACACAAGCAAGGCAGACATTATGAAGCAGGGCAGAAAATGGCTGCAAGCAGCCGGCGTGGTTGTCACGGACGAAGGTGACGATGCAGGTGTTGAAGTTTCACCAATGATAAGCTACGTGAGTTGGATCTGTTCCGCATCTATCTGCGAGAGAGCATGCATACTCAACTGACATTTTCCAGGGCGGTGAAGGCTTGGAGTTCACACGGAGCAAGACACCAACAATCAAGGCGCCGGCAGTCGTTGAGAAGGAGCAGTAGACAAGTCGAGGAGAAGATTGTAATACTTGATGTGTCCTGAACTGAATTATTGGGGTTGTTTATGGGAGAACTGCATCTACACCGGATAACACGGTGCATAAATGCCGTAACCATGGTACAGAGTAGCATAAAACCGCGCTTGGACGTGCACATTACTGGCGGCTTTTGTGGAAATCGTGGATTCCCCAATGTGGCAAATAACGGAAAACGCGCCTACCGCTCAACGGGACGAAGCGGGATGATCGATGACCACGATCGCAGAATAGCATTGATATAGATCGTTGCAAGACGTAGACACCACGTATGTGATTCTGAATGGTTCCTTTGAGGCGTGAAGACACGGTATATCCAATTCTGATGGTCCAGGGACGGCTTGAGCAATGCAGCGAGAGGGTCCGATTCCATGCGCCGCGTGATACTTGTCATGTAGGAGTAAGCCAGTGAAAAACCAATCTTACGTTAGTAGGAGGCCCAACCTATCAAGGCTAGCCCAGGCGAGACTGCCACTTCGGCCACTGAGTTGCATAAGACGCTTCTTCCCCAACTTGTTCCTCGCAAAACACCAATTCCACCCCTCACCAGAATACCAACAACTTGCCGGTGCGTTTCGGAGGACGGAAGAGCTGCGTCGCTGAGAGGGACGGAAAGGAAAGGCCAGGAGATAAGAAGTGTAAGTCTGTCCAATTTCTCTCCCACCCCCCGCCGTCGCCTGCTGCCCTTTGCGCCGCGCCTCCTACCGCAAAGCCGGGTGCTGATTATACGTTTGCGTTCAGGTCGAAGGTCAAGCGGCTTTTTGGAATACAAGAAGACGAGAAGAAGAAGAAGAGGTATGCAACGCGCCACACCCACTGCCCGCACTGCCTACGATACCCGAGACAGGCGCATCTCGTCGTTCGACAGCAAGCACTACATCACCAGTCACCATTTCTACCCGTCCGCTCGCTCTGAGATGTCAAGCTCCATGAAACAAACACCAACAACGGAGGGGCCTGGCGATTCTACCTACATTTTCACTGCTGGAAATCGCACCTATACAATTGGCATATCTGACTCTGGTGTCCCACAGCTTCAAGAAGGAGAAAACAGGATGTCTTCACTTTCGCGCCGTGCCTGCTACAAATGCGGCAACGTCGGCCACTACGCTGGTACGATGGATCCTTGGTCGCGCATGAAGGACGATCACTGATTCGGAATTACAGAAGTCTGCTCGTCGTCCGAAAGACTCTGCTACAACTGTAAGGCCCATCCCGTATGTTGTCTTGAGACCCTTGACTGACACCGTTGCAGGCAAACAGCCTGGTACGCTCAACCACGGTCCAGCTCCATCTAGGACCCGCCGATCTGACGATCTTAACTAGGACACGAATCGAACAGCTGCCCACACCCACGAACAACAGAAAGTAAGGAAGAATGGAAATAAGGCATGCAACGCGATGTCGCTAACGCCTGTCTAGCAAAGCAATGCTACCACTGCCAGGGCCTAGGACACGTCCAAGCTGACTGCCCTACACTGCGCCTTAGTGGTGCCACCAGCGGGAGATGCTACACCTGCGGACAGCCTGGTCATCTTGCTGTAAGTCACTCTTGCGAAAAATGAGATGAACGTGCTGATTTCGTCAAGCGCAACTGCACCAGCCCAGCCGGTCCAGGTGTCGGTGCTGTTCCAGGCGGTATCGGTCGCGGCGCCGGTGGTCCCCGTGGCGGATTTGGTGGGCCCGGATTTGTTGGCCGTGGCGGCTTCGGAGGTGTTCCTCGTGCTGCAACTTGCTACAAATGTGGTGGGCCAAATCACTACGCCCGCGATTGCCAAGCGCAGGCAATGAAATGCTATGCATGTGGCAAACTTGGACACATCTCCCGCGACTGCACTGCACCAAATGGCGGCCCGCTAAACAGCGAAGGAAGCAAGACCTGCTACCGATGCGGCGAGGTCGGCCACATTTCCAAGAATTGCCCTCAAGTTGAGGCTAACGGTGTGGTTTCAATTGCTGAGACTGTGCCTGCGGTTCCTGCCGCGGCTACAGCCTCAGTTGCTTAGACGCACCATGCTCAACAGTCCTGGCTCTCGTCTCGATGGAGAATAGCCGCTTCCTTCTCCTCTCTGTACTTTTTGCACCTATCATGTCCTTTCCTGTTTTAGCATCACGATCGTTCATCACACATACCATCGGCCGCCTTTCACCCTAATATCCACGGCATGCCGCACGACCAGCAAAAGGTTTTTTTCTCACGAGATCCCGATACCCACGTTTTGCATCCCTATTTGGTTCAGCTCACATATCAACCGGTCGACAGCAAAGAGCGTCCTGACTTGACGGAGGACAAAGGACGGAGGCTGGAAGAGAAGCGAAGGGGAGGAGGCGGGATGGTTGAAGGAGAGGAATAGTGGCGGTTGTGTCAGCTCTCAGAATTAGGACCTTTGGCATCTTATGGCTTGTCGCCTGGCTTGCATTCCTCATGGCAAGTATGTAACATGGTACAGTTGAAAGTCACAATATCATCCCCCTCAGTTGCCGTCAGATCCGAGGCCGAAAGTGGTGCTTTTGCGATGATGTTTTGGCCTATGCCTTCGACGGGCATGGAGCATCTAGCCAATTGAAGTGGCTCCATTCTGTCCATGACTGTTGAGGTCGGATCGTGATGCACATCACACGCCGATAAGTGTGTCGAATCACGATCAATTGTCTCAACATGCGGTTCACGTTCTCCTCAAGTCTCGCCGGCGATGACGGCTTGCGGATCTATATCTGCTGGCGCGATTGACGGTGGTAAGATGGATGCCAGTGTTCGTTGTGACTTTCGTTTTGGGAAGCAGCCACCCAGGTGTGCCTTCCCTAGGAACCTCGAATGACGAGATGGAAGTGGATCCGCACATTTCAGCGCCTCACCCTAGCGAATCTCTCGATGCTCCTCATTCTCACAATCTCGCTACTATTTAAGACTCCTCGTCCTCTCGCCCCATTTCGCTCCACTCATCTTGTCTTTTGTTCATTGTCCGCAATTTTCTGCAGTCATAATGCCACGCTCTGCCACTCCTGATGACGTTGACGAGGTGAGTTTCGGTTCTTACCGCTTCAACGTTCGCTCGTATTCACTGCAATGTGCTCTAGGATAACCATATTGTCGACGTTGACGCCCTACAAGCCCACGGTAAGGTATTTACACCAAAGACTTCATCAGACTGACCCCTGCAGGAATCGGGGCTGTCGACATCAGCAAGCTCAAGAATAATGGCTACTACACGATTGCAGTGAGCCGTGTCCTCGTCAATGTACTCGCACTCACTGAAGCCTTCCCATAGTCTGTCGATCAAGCCACCAGGAGGAAGCTTGAGAACATCAAGGGTTTCAGTGAGGCCAAAGTTGAGAAGATCAAAGAGGCTGTCAAGAAGTGTGCAGTCAGTTTTGCGCCTTGTCATGCCTCTTGCTGCTCCACTGACAGCACGCTGTAGCCATCGCCAAGCTCCTTCATCACTGCGCTTGACTTGTCTGAGATTCGGAAGCGTGTCATCAGAGTGTCCACTGGAAGCAAGCAGCTTGATGCCATGGTTGGCGGGTGCGTGCCTATTCCTGGAATGTTTCAATGGCACTCAAGCTGACTGAACCTCAGAGGCTTCCAGAGCATGAGCATCAGTGAGGTACGATCATCACTGTCGACCCACACTCGATCTACGGATGCTAATCATTTGACAGGTGTATGGAGAGTACCGTATGAGCCTAACTTCCCCTTTGTACACGAAATACTCACTTCTGCAGGATGTGGAAAGACTCAGCTCTGTCATACCATGTGCGTGATTGCACAGCTGCCAAAGGTGCCAACTTCTCAACTTCCCATTCGAGCATCTCTGACATCTGCAGGACATGGGCGGCGCTGAAGGAAAAACGGCCTACATCGACACAGAAGGCACGTTTCGCCCCGAGCGTATTTCTCAGATCGCAGAACGCTTTGGCTTGGACTCCGAGACTGCGCTGCAGAATATCGCATATGCTCGCTGCAATAATAGCGAGCATCAACTCGATCTTCTTGAAGAGTTGTCTGAACAATTCGTCACTGGCGATTTTCGACTCTTGATCATCGATAGTGTCATGGCATGCTTTCGAGTTGACTATACCGGACGAGGCGAGCTTTCTGAGCGACAACAGAAGCTTGGACAATTTTTGGCTCGCCTCAATCATATCGCTCGAGAATTCAACGTCGCTGTCTTCATGACCAACCAAGTACAGAGTGATCCTGGAGCTAGCGCGCTCTTTGCTGGAGCTGATGGCAGAAAACCTGTGGGTGGTCACGTTCTGGCTCATGCTTCTCACACTCGAATACTGCTCAGAAAAGGACGTGGTGACGAGCGAGTGGCCAAGCTGCAAGACTCGCCAGGTAAGTCGGCCTCTCTGCCTTCCAACACACTCATGCTAACTACAATAGATATGCCCGAGGGCGAAGCGACATACATCATTACCCAGGGTGGCATCAACGATCCCGACAAAGCTTGAGCGATCTCGTGTTCCCCCCCATTTCCGCATCAAATTTTTCGATCTTTTTGCCATTTACGATGTCTGTTATCAGCTTTCTACAGGTTCAATTATCAAGCGAGGAGGACGTTTTGATTTAGACCAATTTCGCAGTTCAGCGTGGTGGTACTTGTCACAATGCTGTCGGCTCTCAGCTCTTTCGGGGTGTCACTACCGATGATTCTAGATGGCTATGTTGTATCTGTGCTTATCATTCCATTCTGCGCCTGTGGGAGTGGCGGCAACTACAATCATTTCCTTGCCATTATTAGATGCCCATATTCTACTGTCGGGGGGATGTGATGGTCAGAGATCTTTATATAACTAAAATCAGAATCAGCAATCTTTCGTGATACCAGCTTGTTCCACGATTGCGACCACTTGTCTGAGTTAGTGGCCTCCGGTCACTATGGTGGGAGAAATCATACACCGATCATTTCATAAGAGCTAAACCAAGCCTCGTGCAGCATGTTCGACGTGATTTCCATTAGGCGTCGAACTTTCCGGCGGGCCAGATCTCCCATGGAGACTCGCACTGGCTCCGTTCTCCTCCGCCTTCAGCCTCCCCGCGCGTCCACTCAGGATCCAGCTCCTCCGCCGCCAAAACTCATCCTGGATGACATCGCCGTGCCAAACGGCAATGCCCGCCTTGGCCTTCTTCCTCCTCTCCCGCGCCGCCGCCGTCTTGGACAACCCAGCCGACGACGACCCCCCAGGAGGCGCTTCCTCCGCAATCCCGGCAACCTTCCCTTCCGGGACGGCCTTGGATCCCTCTGCCGACGGCGGGGTCGACGGATCCAGCAACTCGTAGTCCCAGTACAGCGCGGAGCCCCTCTTGAAGATGGGCGGTTCCCTGTCGTAGTTTATGCCCATCCGGAAGAGGAGTTCGTTCTTGTCCCTGGCCAGGGTGCCCGAGAGTCTCTGCTCGGCCTCTTTGTTGGAGAGGCCGGCGCGGTCGATCAGGGCCCAGAATGTTGTGTTGAAGAGGTTGTTTATGTGGCCTGTTTTTTTATGGGTGTGAGATGTGTGGGTGTTTGGAGGGGGGAGGGGGATGAGGATTTTGGGGTTTATAATGGGGGGAAGAGGATTTGGGGTTTATAATAGGGGGAGGAAGTGAGGGAAGGGAAGGGAAGGGAAGGGGACGTACAATCGGCTTGTCTCCAACTAATGTAATCCCTCAGATTCCTTTCGCTCGGGTAACACACACACCGCCCGTCGAACGTCGGCATCATCGCCCCGACACCACCACCGGCACCGCCCGTCGTCGCCATCAACTCCTTATCCGGGAAATACGTCGACCACAGCGCCACGTAGTAAGCAGTGAACGTAGACACGACGGTAGACAGGATCTTGCTCGAGCGGCGCTGGAAGAGAGACGTGTCTTTGTGGAAGACGAAGCTGTATTCGTCGCTGATGCCGTAGGCGAGGACGACGTCTGGGAGGGCGTGCATCACGGATTGAGCCGAGGCGTTCATGAGCTGCAGGGCGCGGAGGTCGTTTGGTTTTGTGAAGGAGTGGTGGGTTGTGAATCTATGGGGGAGTTAGGGTTGGAGTCTTCGGGGAGTGTGTGAAAGCAGGATGATAAAGCGGGGGAGATGGGTGAAGGGTTTGGGATGGCAATGCGAAGTATGGAGATGTGGAGAGTGAGAGTACGAGACCACAGTAGAATAGAGCAAGGAAAAGACGGACTGAGAACCTTGAGAGAGAGAGAGAGAGAGAGAGAGAGAGAAAAGGTCTTACCTATGAAACCCCCTCCCATCAATCCTCACCACGATCCACGTATTCGGCAAGAGCACCTCATCGCGCTCAAACGCCTTCACATACTCGTACTGCGAATTCGCCATACCGTCGCTCTTGCACTCCGCGAGTCTTCTCAGGAATGACCTATATATAGTCTATCCCGCGCTCTCCTCAAACCTGACTCCCTCAAAAAAAAAAAAGGTCGAAAAATAGTGGTTTTCCTAGCTCTTTCTTTCTTTGATGCGGATATGCACTCACGAACCGTGTCGTCGAATACTGGTCGTGCTTGACTCAATCTCGAAAATATCTGTTCTGGGCTCAGCTTGGGGAAAATTAGTTTGCAGCTGGAAGTGGTGGTTGACACGAACGCGACCTCAACGCAATCAAGAAAGGTAGAGTCAGAGGGCAGACAGAGTAGAATAGTTCCGTTCCACCCCCAATCCCTTGGCACGACGGAACCCACCACTATCCGCATCCACTTCCGCATCCAAGTTTCTTCCTCTTCACGCAAAACACACCAACGAAAAAGATGAAAAGATAAAAATGAAAAACACCCTGATCCTGCGCATGGGCACAAATGCAGGGCGGAAGGCTGGAGTGGGTTGTAATGAGGTGGATAACTGCCCCTCCATCCAATTCCAATCGAAGCATGATGCTGGCTAGGTACGTACCTAGTACCCGGAGCTCATCTGTCGTATTTTTGTTTTTGTTGCCGTGGGGACAAAAACCGAAGTGGCGCCGTGCCGTGCGGAAGACTACAGCATAGCGTATGTGCGGGGTGAATATCTCAGTATGCTTACGAAGTATGCGATGAGAGCCAAAATCGAGGGATTGGAGAACAAGGGGTGGGTCACACATGTTCACATATACCGAATGGATAAACGGAAGCCAATTTACGATAGACTTGGGAACACGCTTGGAATTGAGTGTGGGTATGTATCCGTCCTTTCCTCCATCCACCTGGGGAATATCGAGAATTCCTCGAAACCGAACCAACCTAGCAAACAGCATGCGCAAAAAGCGGCGCGCTGCAACGAACGCCTAACAAAACGAAGATGAATCCAGAAAGGGGGTATGCCAATCGTCCGCCAGCCAAACCCTCATCCAGAGAGGCGCCCGAAGAATTCCATGCAAATCGCCTCGAGCCGCTTGCCCAGAAATGCTCCAAACCGCCATGCATACGTGCGAAACCTCTAGCCAGAGGTCAAGCGCCTAGAATAGAAGTATAAGCCGAATCGCAACGCTGCCGGTGCCATGAAACGAGCAGAAATCGCATTTTTGCAATGCCAAAGTGCGCCCATATCCCAAATCCGCCATAAGTCCCGTATAAACATGAACGTCGTGTATCGTAGAAAACAAGAAACAAAAAGACCGTTCAATGCCCCCTCCCCGTTTGACGCCGTGAAGACGAGAGAGTGGAGCGCTTCCATGTGTTTTGTCGTTCGTGCTGATATATATCATGTAGTCCCTTCGAGCTATGCAGCAGCTTTCAGTGGCTCATATGAAGCTTCTTACCCAGCCTAAGCAGACGAGTCCTGAACCAAGCAAGGAAACCCTGCCAGGAGTTCTTCGCTGACCTGCGGGATGACCGACTTGATGACTTCGTGTAGGCGTGCGTTCGTCCTCCAGAATTCGCAGTTGAAACCATGGCAGGGAGTGAGCGACTGTGGGCGGGGTTGAAGTCGTTGTATGCTTTGGTGACGAATTCTTGCTTCTCGTTGCCCGAGTTGCTGCGAAGTCGAGAGTCTTTGTCCGTGGCGTCCGACTTTCTCCGCGGCTTGTTGTGCTTCTTGCTCTCCCTCTCTAATTGTCTCATTGCTTCCTTCTCTGCGCGAAGAGCTTTCGCCTCTTCCTTTTCATTGTAAGCAATACGAGCAGCCCTAATGGACGCGGCTCGCAAGGCTGCGTCATCTTCATGCTTCGCCGACCGAAGGAAACTGACTGTCTTGTCCATAGAGGTGCGTGAGCTTGGCGTTCCCATTGAGTCCAAGGATCGAAGAGTGTCTCCTCGAGGACGGGTCCCTGGGAGACTGGATTGCGACTGGTTGTTCAGCCGTGTAAGCGAGCCACTGGTATGAACATGAAGTAGCGGCGGATGTGCCGGAACAGATGCTGCAGACTCTGACCTTTTGTTGTAGTCGAACATACGCTGTCTGTGCTGGTACTCGTCGTCGGACATGATATCCATAGCCTCGTCGGATCCTTCACTTCCACCAAGCGTAGATGTTGTGTATGATTTGGCTATCGGCGGAGTGTAAGGACGTGGAGTCTGGCGCATTGGATGCGCGTACGGGGCTGTGGGTCGTTGAAGCACTCCCGAGTTTGTTGAGAACTGCGAATTGTTGCTCGTGGTACGGTGGTGTCTCGAACGACCATTGACCGGAGCAAACGTGACATCTGAGGCTGTACGCGCTGAACCGAACTCATGAATGCCGAGACCCGCCAAACGTTCATTCTCTGCGGCGGTTCGGGACAAGTCAATTTTGTTGGCCTTCTCCGAAGTCAACTTGCGGATGTACGGCTTGATCTTGAGGGGTTTGCCGTTCTGGCCAAGCGTCGGCGACCTCGCGCGCTCGTCGAGGACCTCATCGCTACAAGGCAAGACGTCTGAGGTCTTGGTAAGATAGCCCTCAGCAGTGGGCGACAGCGGTGGAGACACTATAGATGAGGTTGAATGCCCTCGGCGGTGCAGTTTGGCGTGAGTAGACCCGATCTTGACGCCAAAGGACGCCATGATGAAGACTGAACTGGAGTGAAGGTTTCGTCTCAGCCGGACATTTTGACGTTGGAGCGTGTCGTCTGGTATGGATATAAAAATAAGGCTGGCAGTAGTATGATGGGCTGCGGCCAGTGAGAGGTTTCAGGTTGCGGATTGAGACACAACAAACATGACGGACAGCTGCACTGAAAGCGATGGGTGCCGGGAGCGACAGCGGCGTGAATCTCTGGGAGGAGGACGGGGTATTAATGGGGACGTTGATGCTAAATGGGAAGACGGTGACGGTTCTCGGACGTGGGCGGAGAAGAGGCTTGGACTGGTAACTGGTTACTGGTGGCAGATTTCAGCTGATTGCTGGCCTGGACCAGACTCAGACGGACTAGGCGAAGATTGGTGGGGTGAGGAATGCCGGCCAGGACACCAGTGGTCCAGTGGTCCAGTGGCTCAGATCGCTGATATCGGGCTGGACAAAGGCGGGTCAGCGTGTCGATAGCAGGGGCCTGGAGTCTCAATTCTGATAATCAATGATGATGGTGGTGATTCTTGTCTTTGTCCACGGCTCCATGCTGTCTCTCACCACCATTGGCAATTCTCTCACACAATCACCACCCCACAGCAATTCCCGCATCCAAATCCCACATGCCGTCCACGAACGCAGACTGCCCCTCCACTATTATGCCTCCACTTCTCCGCGAACAGCACCGGTCCAGAGTCGCTCGAGCCAACGCTTCCCCTCACGTAAGCGAAGGGCGATGATGCTCAGTGACCATCAGGGCTCTCCAAACCAAACGCTAAGATTAAGATTACATGAAGACGTGAGTTCCCGTCCGAGGTCGCGGTTCACGAATCACGGGTCAGTCCATCACACCCGTGAGCCAACCAATCTCCTGGGTAGAGACAAATGTCCATGTTCAATGTTTATCCTCCTCGGATGTACAACCAGATGATGCCCACTCGATGCCACTCCCTCATCGCACCATAGACGCGCAATCGCTACAAACCTTGTGCGCGCCGGCGAGACTCGATCCGAGTCGACCAACAGTCTCATTCGCCTCGTCCTCTGGCCGAGCGTTGTTTTGCCTTTGCCTGCTAAGCCCTTGGATACGCGTATACTGTGCATGAAGTCGGCTGTTAGCATCCATCAGCATGACCACTTGAAAGTTGAAGCTTCGAATCACGGCGACATAATTGCGCTTGTATCATGACCATCGCACAGCGGCCAACCCGGTCTCCAAGATGCCCAGCCAGGGTTTGCCAGGATGGTGGGTTGTTGGGTCGTCTTGAGGGGAATAATATCAGTTGCGCCGATATGGGCATTGTTGGGAAGAAACATGCCGCGCACGCCGATACGTACCTACATCTGTTGACTTTCCTGTTCCATTGCCTTCACCGTGCAATTTAATCAAGGCGTGAAATGAATCGACTCCCGTACCACAACTGTCACCTCCGTCCATGCACCTTCCCGTTGTCAATGAGTCTGAGATATTGCAAATTCGCGGGCCACAGTGTAGTTCGACCGGCCCGGGGAGTTTCTAGTTTCCACTTTGAGAAGCGGCATCGCCTTCGCCATCCTAGCTCCGGGAGATCGACAAAATGAATCTTCAGTTTGGCAAGCCATCAGATCTCGATTCAAGCCCTACGGAATAATTACGGCCTCAAGATCCTCCCACACCTGTCACGCTGTCACCGTCCTTTCGCGACTCGTTCTCCCTCGTCCCATCCTCCCATCCTCCCGCCGCCCACAATCTGCACATTCTCCGATCTCTCGACCTCTCGCCATGCAAATAGAGGCTTTCTTATCTCTCAGTCAGCTTAATCAGCGTTCCGAAACCGCGTTGCGAGTCTCATCTCCTGGACAATGTCCTGCGATTGTGCCAAATGTCCGCACTGGGATGCTCGGTACCATGCTGGGTCGGGTTGCAGTCTACTTGGTACTAACGTTCCTCTCGGTCGCGTCGGGAAAATAGTACTTTAAGACTCTTCCCATTCCACTGCGGTCACAAGGCGGATAAATGTTCGCCGCAAAGCATGCCGCAGGGATCTTCGGATGGAGCCTACGAGCAATACGAGGCGGTGGCGGTGATAACCTTGCTACTGAGTTGCAGCTAACATTTATATACTGCTGACAGTACAGTACGGTATGTTCTATTGTTGTCGCTCTTCTTCGGATTACCAAAGGATTAGCCATCTCCAGTGTATTTCTTTATTCCAGAGTACAGTACTCCCTTGTTATAGTCAAAAGCTTTATTGCAACAACCACGGGTTATTCTACATCACGTCCTGGGCTAGAATGTATCGGTAGCGAGGACCTCTGTACCAAGTGCCATCGGATTATTTCAACCCTACCTCCGTATATGGACAATATCCTTATGAGAGTCGAGCCTTTGACTGGTTGATTGGGGGTCAAGCCACATATCACACGACATCAGCCACGGTTCATCCGATCTCGGCCGATGGCTGGCAGGTGATCTGACCAATTGCAGCTAGTCTTGGCGTCAGGTGACCTATCCACAAACTGTGGTCTCTAGGCGAACGAATGTTGGCCACATACATCACTCAACGAAGATCTTCTGATGGAATCTACGAGCACTTCGAGGCCATGATGACACCGCTCCTGACTTGCAGCTATTACTTCTTCGCGTTGAGGCCACAGTAAGAAGAACCCCGCAATTTTCCACGGCAACCCTCCGCCTAAAATTAGCATGACTATAACGAGGTAGCACTGTACTATACCGTCAACGGTATATAAACCAGCAGGGTCGTTTGCATTGAGCTAGTCAGGTAGGCTGTCTTCCGAAATGCGTCGGAGTCAGCCTGCGTGGAACACGAGGTTCATCTTGAAGGTCGCAGGCAGATCCAGTGTCCAGCTGTTCTAGACCTTGTCGCTGATTGTATGTTGTAGGGTCTGCAAACAGGGAGATATAATCTCCAGCTGCTGCAGACCTTGTCGGCAGTCGTATGCAACGCAGTTGTAGGGTCTGCCAACAGGGAAATCCAGCTTGTCAGAGGCCCCGTCGGTTCGTGCAAGAATGGATACATAAAGGGACATCTGGCCCGCCCCGTCGACGTGTTCAACGACCTACTCATCATTTCTATCCAACTGCGAAAACACACTCAGCCAAATCTCTTGCCAGACCGGCTCATTCTCAAGATGCACTTCACAACATCCATCTTCACCGCCCTCGTCGCCCTCGCTTCTACTGTCCAAGCAGGAATATTCTGCCGAGACGCCCCGGCCGAATGTCAAGTCAATGCAAAACCCTCAACCTGGATAGGAGTGAGTAACACCCTTTTCTCCTGAGCTACAAGCCCGAACTGTCGACCGCCCTGTAATACAAGATATCATCAGCTGGATTACTTGAGAATGGCTCGCCAACTCGTCGAGAAATCTACAATCGAAACTAACTAGACATGATAGTGTACAAGGAACAATTGTGGCTCTGGGATTGCTTGCGGCACCAAAAGGAGGACCCCCCACTGCTGTAAGATAAAGGGCGATCCAGTCAACTACGACATGTACTGCGTACCGCCCTAGCGGATGGAGTTGCCTCGAGAGAATTCGGAGGTCTGTACGTTTCGGCGGGAGCCGGAGTGCTGAGCTGTTGTGTATGCGGAAATGTTCGTTCACTTTTGCCGCGATTCACGGTCCGACGGATCACCTAATGATGAGCTTGATATGTTGGCGCCGCTCTTGTTTGTCTCCTTGGATACTGAATCGTTAAGGCCCGCTGTGCTCACGAGAATGCTGGATCACTGAGGTCTAGGTCTGGCTAGTTGCAACAAGACGTGGTGTGGCGATCTTAGCTACTGTAAAGGTTACCTCGTTGTTCTTCTCAGTCCTTCTCTCCTTTATTTCGTTTTCCTTGAAATATTCCACCGTCCCTCGCTGATGTGCGCATTCCTGAGCACACAATGAGGAATCCTGGGCATGGACGGTGATCTCAAATTTCTGCACTCGGGTACGAAAGGGGATTTTGGTACGGGATACACCCACCCGTACAAGCAACATAAAGGCAATGCATTCACCATCTCTTTCTTTTTATCTATCTCATACGCGTGCTAACGCCAAATAAATAGAAGAGAACGTGGATATTTCGCGGTCTTTGGTTCCGCGAAGAATGATCGACGATATAGCAGCCTTCGATTCGGGAAAGAAGATGATAAGTTAGGCAGGAAACTGAATGGGAAGTTGCGGTTGTCCTGTTATCGCTAACGCCGCCATATTGCCACTGATCAATGCAGAAGAAAACCTCCTAGAACCTGCACTCTTCCAGCTACCACTGTACCAATACTATTTAGTTCTCGCTACAAGGAAATCTTCTTCGCGTGCATGTCAATACATCTCAACTTCTTTTCGATGAATAGAAGAAGTCTTCGATGAGTAGATGAAGTAAAGCATAATAGGTTCTGTTCAACCGTCGCTTCGTCAGATTAGGTTTACGGTTCTCCTTATCGCAGAGGCGACTTCCATGTACCGGTACAAGCAAAAGTCCTTCCACGTACGGCGAGAGAATCAGGAGAACTCGATACACAAACCACAACACTCATTAGCTATGTTTATTCTAGAGTCGTGACTCAAAGTATCTCCGTACCTAGCCTTGATACACTCCAAGCTAACCGCAGAGTCTTGAATACTCATCCCAGCAAAAACCCAAGCCCAAACCCAACTATCCCACTTCCCTCACACCTCCCCATCCCCATCCCCATCCACACTCTCCAACTCCTCAATAACTTCCAACCCACCACGCCAGCTCTCCTGCTTCCGTGCCTCAAACCTAACCAATCTCTCCTGCATCTCCAAAGCAGTCTGTGCCGCTATAGCAGCCGCCTCGTTAATGAAGCGCTGGTCACTTCGCTCTGGATTCTCATGAATAATGGTTCGATGAGATTGAGCAGCGATTGCGGCGGCTTCTTCGATTTGATGGATCCGCTCGAGTTGCTGGGTGTTGTATTGGGGTGGGCGCTGATACAATGTGTCGGTTTGAGCGTGGATGACGGTCTCTAGAGGGTTGGTATGTAGGATAGGCTGGTCTTTCAAGATTGGCGGGTCGATTGAAGGTTGGATGTTATTGTTCGCCGAATTGGGAGCTTGTGGGATGTCCGCGGTCATTTCCATTCCGTCATCATCTTGGATGAGATCGATGGTAGCGTCGGAGTCGTCGATGTCCATGCTTTCCATAGCATCGGTTTCTTGATCTTGGATGAGGTCGATGGTAGCGTCAGAGTCGTCCATGTCCATATTCTCAATAGCATCGATTTCTTGATCTTGCGTCTCGCTTATCAACACACCTGCCTCTTCTGCATATTTGGCAGTTTCGAAAGTAATCTTCGAAGTGTTTGCGGCAATTGACGCCAGGACAGCCTCGGCAGCCATGGTCGCGGCTTTCTCGATAGCTTGGAGCTGGCGATCGTGTTTGCGCTTAGCTGCTTCGTTTAATCTGGCGTGGTACTCTACTCTCGCGCGTTCTTCGAGCGCTGTCTTAGAGGGCAGGTTGGAGTTTTGGTGGTTGTGGGGGTAAATCGATGGCCAATCTTCTTTATCGGTGAGATCGGGATCCTCGATGGTGTCGACTTCAGATGGGGCAGGGTCTTGGATGAGATCGATGGTAGCGTCTGAGTCGTCTATATCCATGCTGTTCTCTTGAAGGTCAATCGTCGCATTTGAATCGTCGTCCCGCTCGCTGGAACTTCGAATAACGTCGATTGTCGCGTTCGAGTCGTCTATGTTTCGAGCTCTCTTGGCAGCAATGAGGTCGAGTACGTTGTGAGATTGATAGGTCTTCCAGTTCACTTCTTTCTCGAGAGTTCCGTCCTCCGCTATCCTCGCTAAAGCGACTGGCTCATCATTCTCGTCGAACGTGACCCGCAGTCGTTGCCTCCTCGGAGGACTGAATCCTCGTCGCTTCTTGACGCCACTAGCTACATCAATCATCTCTTGGTCAACAGCCTCGCCGTCCTTTGAGCGAGACTCTCCGAAACCAGGCAGCTTTTCAAGATGAAAAGGCGGCTGCCTCCATCCTCCCGGCTTGTTATTTCCAGAAACCTTCTGGAGCATCTTGGTTGTGCGGTTAAACGTATAGTGCATTTCTCCTGGTCGCTTCGTGGAGATGGCATCTATAATCAGATCCCCGTTGTGGAAGCCGATGACATGACAGCCAGGAATATGCGCTGGTGCCTTATGATGCTGAGGGTGGCGGTATAGTTTGTCCAGAAAGTGAGCGGACCACTCCCCTGCCAAGCGGATTTCTGCTTTAAGGCTGAGCTTGATCCGGTCATGATCGAGTGGAATCGATTGATCCGCCAGGTGTATCGCTGGATTCTCATTATCGGCGAGCATGACGGCGTGGCGATTTTCAGTATTTGGTGCCGTCATCTTGAGCTTCCCGCTGCGGATGCGTGCTTCAACCTCCCAATCCTCGAGAGCTTTGGGGTAATAGGAGAACCTTGGCATATTACGATTCTTGATGGCGTGAGAGACAAGTCGAGGCAAAGGACTGGGATATGAGTATTGCAGAAATGTTGAAAGATGATCAGTTCACCAAAGAGTGATTGGTGGAAAAGAATCAAATTTGAAAAGTCAAGAAAGTCGTCGATATGAATTTGAGGAAGTTATTGGCTGCGTGACGAGTCGGAGGAACTCGAGACGAGCGGTTAGTATCTAAGCAAAATTGGAATGTTGAAAACTTCTAAAATGAACACCGGTGACTGCCAGTGATTCCAGTATACGCCTGCTGCCAATATCACGTGGAGGAACAGTCTGATGGCGCCTGTTATTGTGTATACCAAATTCAAAACCTAGACGACGAGTGGGATTGCTCGATCGAGTCCGATCATCTATACTTTAGACTGTTCAACATACTTACAGCGTCAATTGGTGTAAGCTAATGTTACTTAAGCCCTATGCCAATGTCTCTAACCAATAGTAGGCATTCTGTTCATTCTCTGCGGCTCATTAGCATTTGGTTAATCTCATTGCCACATATCCGTGCTCGGGAAGTACTCTCTCCACTTGGAAGCGCAATTGCCGACATTCGTGTTTATCATCAATGCGAATCGTCACTCGACCTGTACAATTCGTTGACGATGCCATTCAACGGCAGTCATCAGCTGCCCGTGGCGCCGTAGCCGGCGGCACACTTTCACAAGCTGCGAATCGCCTTGAAGGCCTCCGAGAACGACCACCAGCTGCGTAAGATTGTCCAGCTCAGCGTGACTGCTTCTCGATTGAACTCTTTGATTGCCTATACCAGGTCAACGCGTCGTATGGGATCATCGAGTAGATGCCAACTTGAAATCGCAACCCCGCGTTATACGAAGTACGCCACAACCATAGGCATACGTACTCATTAGCTGTATCACTCGAGTGATGGACTTGAAGCTTGATATGAGATGTGCAGCACCAACTCCAGAGATGAATCCAGAATTGATCAGGATCTGTAAAGCCAGAGGAGACATCGAGGACGCTAGTTGACCACTGAACAGCCATCCGATGGATTCGCCAATGGAGTAGATGCGTCCTCTCTGACAAACTCGTGAAATAACGATTAGTCTGAGAGCAGATGGCACTTTCCTCATCGAGCGTCTTTCAAAGTTTGGTGAGGAAGAGCTGATGGAGAAATGGACACGGAGGTTTTGGAGGGAGATGTACTCGATGAGCACGAAACAAAGGAGTAAGAAATCATGTCAGAGGACCAGAGGTACAGAGCGAGAATCGGAGGAGAAGAGCAACCAGCGGCTGACTTCAGGGGGGCAACTCCTGATCATCGTTCCACCAAAGAGCCTATTGCTGGCACTGGAGCGATGACAAAAGAGACACGAATCTGAACAGGCTGCGAATGCGCCGAGAATCGACAGCGCACATTCATAGCAAGTGGATCCGCTCAGAGCTGTCTTCATTTGGACTGACAATGTTTTAGATGCTGGGAATTTCGCTGAAGAGATGACTGATTCATACGATGAGTACCGTCTGGACAAAGAGTGCAACAACGCGAGAAAAAGCGGGAATTGAAGATGCCGGTACTCCGTTTCGACACCGCTGATCCTGAGGACAATTGAAGGAGACGCATTGCCTGTTCTCTTTACCCGCTTCTAGCAGGAACAAAGCATAAGAATCGAAGACAAGGGCCAAGACGATGCCTCGATTTGGAAAAGGCGATGACTATCCTCTAGTTCCCAAAGGAATGTGCTTCGTCAACTGAACAGCACAAAACCAGAATTCGAGTCCTGGCCAAACCACAGGGTAGTGAGCCGCGGAAGCGGACGAAAGCTGCTGCGATCGGCGCAGAGGAAAGAGTGAGATCCATCGAGTAAAGCCCTCTCCTTTGCTGGTCCAGTCCTGCGTGGTCTTCAGTCTTGTTTCCGCATATGTGGACGGAGTGTTTTGGCGCCTTGATGGCTGTCGCAAATGGTTTCTTCGCTTTTTCAAGCACAACTCTTTCGACCATATGATAGCTGATACGAGAAAGCAGAGAGTGATGGGGATTTGATGCTGGTAATGTGCTAGGCATGTGGTTGAATGAAGACTTGATCAGCGAGATCTGCCATTCGTCGCTCCTGACTCGCCTGACTCGCAACGGCCGAGGTACTTCATCAACCTTTCACAGATGTCACCATGAAACCACAGACAGGATGTGATGTTCACAGACTCCGGGACCCAAGGGTCTTCTGTACATCAATATCCCTATCACCTACACTTCAATCCCAACTATCCGCCTTCTCCCAGCTATGGACATATCTACCCTCTTCGGTGTCAAGGTACGGACGTGCACCTCGGACTACATGACGAGCATCGACTAATCGCGTATCCCTAGGACAAAGTTGTCCTCGTCACAGGTGGTGCCAAAGGCATTGGCCGCATGATTAGCGAAGGCTACGTGAAGAATGGCGCAAGAGTTTATATTTCCTCCCGCGACGCCAAATCCTGCGAAGAAACCGCTGTCCAGCTTACAAGCATGGGTCCTGGCAAAGCCTACTCTATCCCCGCCGATTTTTACAAGCTCGAAGATTGCAAGAAGCTCGCTGATGAGCTGACAAAGCGGGAGACACATCTGGACGTGCTCGTCAACAACTCGGGCTCAAATTGGGGGGCACCGTATGACGAGTATCCGGACAGTGCGTGGATTCGCGTCTTGACGCTTAATCTGCAGAGAGTCTTTACAATTACACAGCTTCTGACGCCGCTGCTTGAGAAGGCGCAGAAGGATGGTGATCCAGCCAGGATCATAAACATTGGTAGTGTGGATGGCTTGAAGGTGCCTGCTTTGGACACGTTCGCATATTCAAGCTCCAAGGCTGGTTTGCATCATTTGAGCCGTGTTCTAGCGAATCATCTTGGGAAAAGGAACATAACGTAATACCCAAGTCCACGGTCGCAATGGCATGGAAAGCTGCTGACTCATTTCCCAGATCAAACACAATTGCATGTGGTCCCTTCCAGTCGAAGATGATGAAAGCGACCTTAGACCAATTTCAGGATGTCATAGAATCAAAGATCCCGCTCGGACGCATAGGCAAGCCGGAGGATGTAGCCGGTACTTGCTTGTTCTTGTCAAGCAGCGCCGGGGCCTATGTCAATGGAGCTACCATTGCGCTTGATGGCGGAAGCGTGATCAGCGCTATGCTCTAGGGGATAGCTGCTATCGTAGAGCTCGGGATAGGACGAAGAATAGCGAGGATCAAAATAGAGGGCGCTGAAGAGCAGAATGTAGGACACGACGACAGTGCGAGAAGTGTGACCGACAACCTTCAGCATGGTAAGCATGTTGTCTCTTCTCTTCAATTTATCACCCAGTCGACTTGAGGATCTTTATCATCTTTAGACAGGCTCATTCGTGAAAATTAGTGAATGCGATGACTGCCTCTTTCTTTGATGACAACGTGCAGGGAACATGAGGTCACGGCTCCTCTAACCACCAACGTATGCCGAAGCTCCCACTACACTTCACAGCGTAAGTCACATGGACTGCTTTGCTGACTTGATAGCTGTATAATTCCATTATCGATATTTCTTGACGGCACCAGCTACGCTCCTGTCCAAAACTATACCATCCTTCTTACGAGCACCAGCCATACTCAATGGCTAGACGTTTCCCAAGACTATCAATACCATCCAGAAGTCAAGTCTACCACCAGCCAGCTGGGGAAAGATCATGCCTTCCACATTGGAGACTCGCGTACTTGTCCAAGTCCTACCCACACCAACAACCAATATGTCCACTCCAATTGCTCCAACCACAATCAGTCTAGTCAAAGGCAGTGACAGACATCCAGCCACCCTCATTACTGTTATTGCCATCCTTGCCGTCGTGATTCTCATCGCTGCTGCTGCTGGACTGCTCGCACTACGGAGACACCAGATTTGACTAAAGGGTGACCATCATCAACAAGAACAATACCGGGAACGAGATTGTGAAAGCGACCAGGCCATCGCTCACAGTGCCATTACAACCAATCGTAAGCTTGATGCGCGTAATGAGAGCATTGAAATGGACCATCTAGAAGGCGAAAGGCGTCCACACATTTCGCAGCCTTTCAATTTCTATCACATTGAACGTCCTGCCAGGGGTGCTGTGGAGGCCAAGAAAAAAGAGGCACGTGATCAAGGAGGGCATATGAAAAATTCTCGCCCCAATGACTCTCATAGCCTTGGGGACGAGATGAATGAGTTTACCGGGCGCGACCCTGACATCTTTCGGCCTCTTGAGAGTCAGTCTGTCTCACAGGCTTGGAATTTGGAGACTGAAAAGGAAAACGAACATGCGCAAGGTGCAGATAATGAAGCTCGTTTTCAGGGCTCTATTGCTCAAAGAAGAAAACAAGCGATGGAGAGTGAGAGAGCTGAGCAGGATGCCGTGGCTAAGAAGGTGCAAGAGGCTGAAACTCAGAAGATTGCGGAGCCGAAACCAGTACATACGGGGAACAACCATCAGCGCCCTGGAGAAAGTAGTGAGGCAGGTCCGGGTCCTACCAGTCTAGCATTTCATACTGGTGGATCATCGCGATCCGCAAGTCGACGTGAGGATAGTGAGGGACATCACAATGCTGAGCTTGAGCGATCGACAAGCGTTCGCGGGCTTGGTCCGGGTACTTCCAGCGAGACAGATTTAGGTAATGCTGGAGTGGTCAGGTCAGGTAACTTTGGTCCTTTAGATTCGGCAGGTCCGTATCAGCAGGGCAATGGAAGTGGCATTATCAGTGAGAGGGAAAGGAAAGGAACGCGGAATAGACTCGCGCAGGCCGTGAAGAATAGGCTGCCTCGTAGGAAAGTCAGGGAAAGGGGGAAGGGGTTGGATATGTTTGGTGCATGACTGGTAGGATTGTGGAATGGTCGTTCGAGGCCGCTATATGGTTTTTTGAGGGTTGGAATTGTCTTGAAGTGGACTTCAGTAGCAGCTGGTGATGACGATAGAATTTACAGGTAGGCCTGGAATTGCTAAGACTAAGACCACGTGAGTTTTAGATCTGGTTGTCAGTCTTTCACGTTCTTGTCTGAGGGATTTATGGAGATGAGAGTATGGGTCAGAACTATTTGTGCTCGTTAAACTTGTCCAATCCGCCTTCTACCTAGACAAGTATCGACGAAGCAACGGACGTCAGTCCCCTCAAGCAACTGATGGATGGAGCATCGACACTTTCGTGGAGAAAGTCACGGCGATTCCAACGACTTTGCCCAATTCGCCTGAAAGCGATTATCACGTCTTCGATCAATTGCTCAATTTCTGCTCCCTCGCTCTGATCATCAGCTTTCCGCCGGCGGTGCTTGTTCATGTTATGGAAGAGGGAGTTCCTCAGGGAGCGAAATGCTAATAAGAGCCGTACGGAGGCTACCGAAAGAGCTGTGGCAAGTATTGCGAGTTGCTTTGGGTACAGGAGGATGCGTTGCGGGAAATTGGTAGGATGAATGGCACGTGGGGGATCGATTCGAGGAGCTGGAGACGGGGCGACGAAGATGTTGGAGGCGGGGACGGTGATGTTGAGGATGGAGAGAGGGGGTGTAGAAAAGGAGTGAGCGATGGTGGGATTTTTGGAGATTATTGTGAGAGGTGAGAATCCGAGGTTGGGAAGATATTGAGTTGTGGTTCTTGGATCACGATTGTGGATTCTCATGCTTCTGTCATGATAGTGTCAACAGGAAAAGAATCCGTTGGCCTTGAACCTTGTGAATGGAGAAAGACATCGAAATCATGCCGACAACGAGACTTTGAAGATCGTTTCAACTTCATTGCTGTCAATAGTTAGTGCAAGGACCTCACCGAGTATAAAAATCATCGATCTTTAGGTAGTAATAGATTTCTGTGCCCCTTTGCTGACATATGCCACATCACCGAAGACCAGTGACAGAAGTCTCTTCGTGACGATAGCATCATATGCACTTCACCATGAGTTTTAGCCTGTCGCTGTCTTGCCAGCCTTGACGGAGCCATTCGATACACGAACGTATATTTATACTCGCTCCACGGTCCCAATCCTCATGCGAAATTATCCTATTACATTAACAACAGCAGTCTCGATCCTCACTTCTACCCTCGCCAAAGCAAGAAAGAAACCTCCAATATGTATACCGTACGAGATACAAACGCAACCCAGTCCGAGCCCCCAGATACTATCCACGTCAACATGCGACTTGCATTCGCATTCCTCATAGTCATCGCTTTCGCTCTAAGTATTGCCATCGTGGGCTACGGCATAGTTCGTTTCATGAAAAGGAAAGCAGCTAGAGATCGGGGACATGTTGATGCCGAAGCCATCGCTCATCGACGAGCTGTGGATGGTATTACAAAGGGTCATCAACTAAGAAGGGTGGGATTTGGACATGATGAGAAAAGTGAGGGTTCTCGCAAAGGTGTTGAGGAGGCGAGGGGTGATCGTAAGGTTGCAGAGGATGTGAGAGGGCAGCAACAAGGGGGGGTTGTGAGGAGGTCTGTGGAGGAGTCTTTTGGGTTAGATGATGGAGACGAGTTTGAGGAGCATCCACTGCAGTTTGACGATGAGTTTGAGTCTGCTGCGGGCCATGAGGGGGAGAATCCTTTTGGTGATGAGAATCAGGTGAAGACTTGAAAGGGTTTGAGTGTGTGGTTGACAGGTCTCTGTGGAGACATGCCTATCGCTCAATGCATGTAGTGTGTATGTCATATGGCAGCCATACAACAATGCTGTCAATGTCTTTCGTGTTCAGGACTATGATCAAGTGTTAGCGTGCTCCGGGTATCTATATCAGACTTCATCATCAAAGACAGATTTTTTATTTCTCCTTCTTGTCCGCTCTCAATCTTCAATTTCGTGGAGATCATCAACAACGATTTCAGGTTATGATGATGGTATTGAAACGAAGGGCGTCAACACAGAAGGGAGATCTGGTGAAGGACCTCGGGAGGGCAAGGCTTAAGAAGGCAGTGACAATGAGGGACAGACGGAGATGAGCGGCAGTGAAGCCGCAGGAATATATTTTGTGATCATTCTCGAGGCCGATTCCAACCAGACAGCATGGTCGTGGCATCATGTGGCTACCTGGAAATGGCTGTGAATGTATGATCAGCCTTCTTCAATGAAACCCACGGACAATTCTTATATCGCCTTTATATTCTGAAGTGCATTTTCATACTTTGCTAAGCTCTCATCGATCCAATTGCGAGCAGCAAAACGGTGGATCATCAGGAAGTCAAGAATAAAACGAGGAAATTGAGTTCCAATGGATGATATCGACGACATAATCCCACCAAACATTTACTCAGACCCTGGCGCCCACGACCGAGCAATCGCTTTCCAAGTACTACTCGCCATCCTCCTCGTTTCTACAAGCGGGGTCTTGCTCTACAGTATACTTATAAGACGCCGCAACAGTCGCCCAAGCCAAGTATATGGTGGCCACAATGTCGAGGCTGCGTACCTAAGAAACAACAATTTACGACCTGCAAGATCAAGGGCGGCGAATACTGTGCGAACAGCTGCTGGACAGATTACCCATGCTATGAGAGGACGACGAACAGGCAATTCGATGACAAGGAACAATCCAGAAGAGATCGAGCTCCCTAGCCGTGCGAGAGTATACAATGGCCCAGGACTTTCGGACAGAGGGGTAGGTGTGACACCGAGAACCTCAAGGATAGGCCTAGACGCCGAGCGAAAGAGAGAGGACAATATTCAGCATAGGAGAAGAGATTCAAAGATAGAGAGGCAGAAAAGGCAATCGACACTCATGGCCAGGGACACAGCTCCGCTAATTGAAGACCTCAGAGATGATTATATTCCTTTTGAAAGGTTTGTCACGTTTAAGGAGGCTTTGGCAATGGACTTGGACGATAGAGAGAAGGAGGGGGAAGGGGGAATGGATTTTGGCGCTGAAGTTGAGAGGAAGGATTTTGTATAGAGACCGCTTGCGACTAGGTATGGAAGAGAGTAGTTTTGCGAAGAAGTCCACCTTCCTACCATCATCTTCTGCGATGACAACCGGAGGCATGCCGTGCGTTCTTCATGGGTCATGATCTCTGATTATCGTGAGAGTCAGAAAAGACTTTGCTTCAGAATTTCAGGACTTGCTCCATACTACCTTGGTCTTTTTCATTGTGCTCATTGCTGTGTTAGACATAATTGTGGCTATACGAGTGGGAAGCACACGCTCATCAAAATCCACTCAATCAAAGCTACCCCGTATCCCTATTGAGAGCAAAAAGACAGACGATTAATGTGTCTGCGCTTCCTTTGCGGATCTGCTTCGGCATGTGGTATTTCAGGGCGCTCTACCTGCGAAAACCATACCGACAGGAAGTGTATCCCGGCTCAGAAGAAGCTGATATTCACCAAGGCTTGGCAGGAAATAACCTGGAACGCGATCTTGGGCTTGGAAATGGTGAGGACATTTCGAGCACGGAAAAAATAGTTCAGGAACCGTTGTGGGTTTTCTGGTGGCAAAAGTTAGTGCCGAGTTGGATGGGTTGAGACGACTTACAATGAATTGATGGAACTAGGTCCCACACCTTCTTCAACCACACTCATTTATCGGTTGATGTATATTTGGCTGTTAAGAGGAGAAGTAGAAAAACAATATTCTAGCTGGGTGGCTGCTGGGAGGCTTTCTCAGCACCAGTACCCATGACAGAGGTAGTGTCAAGAGACCGCATGGAGACTTTACAAGAAGGCGTTCTGTCCAGACTTTGTCCACCATCACAAAGCCTCATTCGAAAGCACTCATATCCCTGTCTCTTATCCATGTCCTTATTCACATCAATCTAAAGCACTACGAGCCGGCACCTATAGATCGTCCACCAGCTGAAGATTTCCTGCTTCGAGCCTGCGGAAACATTAATGTTTGCGTCCATGCTTCGATAGGCGATTATGGGCAAATCCAGCGCATACCAAATACATATTGGCTAAGCAGGGTTTCCTTCCGAAGTAATGCTGGCCCAGAAATATAAAGACTGTCGTTGCATCAATCTTTGTATCCTTGCACCCGAGTCCTTGCAGGCAGGTTAAAATGTCGCGTCAGGAACTGATAGGATCGTCTGTTCACTCGCTTGTCCAAGGAGTTACGTATATGCCGTCTGGGACCAATCAAGGTCGACAAAGGGTAAGAGCGTTTGCGCAGTACAATATATTCTCGCAAAGGATAAGGTTGCAGGGGAATGTATATATATCAAAACCCTTGCGCTTTTGTCATATGAAGGGCATCGTAGTATGGTCTACGTCGGGTCAAATTCATATATATGGAGGATATGGGAGAGAGGGAGGGATAGAGTTCGAACCCCGTCAACCGCAAACCGCCGTATACCACAATCCACGTCCGAAGCTAAATCCGTCCGGGGATTTACGTAGCTACACACCCACCAGGTTGTGTAGTGATCTTTTTGCCAATTTTTTGGCTTCGTGGATGTGGAAGTTTGGTGTTGAGATTGTCGGGGGCCTATCAGGGCCTTTGTGCATGCTGTTTCGTTGCGGCGATCTGTTTTATGCCTATCATTTCGTTTGTGGTTGTGCAGCTCTCAGAAGCCTGGCTTTTCATAGTCCTTCTCTTCTGATTGTCGTTCCAGTTGCGTCCGCGGCATGCACAATCCAAGGATTGATTCATTCTATAGAGGAAGTAGAGGGTTAGCTAAGTCGAAAGCAGTATGAGAACTCTAATGTGGCCACTGTCTTGCCACTGTGTTGCCCCAGGAAGAGGATAGCACCTCTGCTGTGGAATAATAGACGATATACAAAAGTGAAGGCGAGAGGAGTAAATCGATATTCTAAAAGTACATATGAGAAGTATCACAGACTACAAAGCTTGTCGTGTGGTTGCATGTGTATGAAGCATTGAAGTGCATGTTGACGGTACCACTACGACTAGTGTACCGTACGGTATTGCTATTCTAGGACGTAGCGCCAAACCCCAACTTTGACCTCACTTCGCCCTAGGAAGCAAACAACAGCGCGGCAAACCTCCAAAAAAACAAAGACCGCGATAGAACAATGCGCCAATCTCCTCATTACCAATTTCGACGATATAACCATGAACGCATGCTCTTCGATGAAGGTCCTCGGGTCCAGATCGCCCTCCCCGAACGGTCATCATGCACAACCCCCACCCGAAACCCTCCCGAGCTACAACCCATATATAATCAATATGATAACCAACCTCATACATTGGAACTATCGAATGGATATAAAAATACAGATATGGTGGCCTGGCGCGTGGCTCAGATGGCATCTGACATCTCATCACTATCTTCGTCTGCAACAGGGTCTTGGTCTGAGGCTTCCGCTGCTGCACCGCCTCCAGATCCGAGCTTGAGAATTAGCTTTATACCGCTCTTCTCCTGAGGCATTTGTTCTGCGGGGCCTCCAGATATTACAAGAGCTGGCGCATGGGAATGACTGGGAGCGGGAGAAGGAGCTTTCGCCGGTCGCGTTGTGGAAGCTCCAGCTTTTCGAGACCCAACTGTACGTGGAAGAGGCGCAATCATATGGGAATCACCTAGATCGCGCTGAATATCTTGCTCCCGGCGTACCCGTTTACGTCCAGAGATGTCTTTCGGAGGAGCAGCGACAGACTTGTTGCTCAAATCCTCTTCTCGAGACCCGTCTTCCTCCTGGCGATTACGCTTGCGAAGATTGGAGTAACCTGCCTCTCTCTGTGGAGGCTTCACATCTATGTCATTCTTGCGAGCTTTGACAGAATTTGCGCTGCGCATGCCCTTGAACTTGACCGTGAGTCTCGTCTGCTTGGTCGAATCTTCTGAGATGGGGATGTTCTTCTTCAGAACCAGCTTCTTGGCTGCCACTTTGGCAGCAGGGTCCTTCGAAGAGGCGACTACTTCACTTGCCTGGTTCTTGAGCTGGGTTTCTTCTTGATCCCCAAGGCGGGCCGGCGCGGGACCTGGAGCAAATGACATGACGTCGTCATCATCATGTTCTTCGAGGGCTGTGGTCTTGCGGCGCTTTTTTCCGAGTCTGAGGCGTGGTTCCCGACTTGTTGGGATCAGATCACTCAATGTGTCATCCTCGTCCGACTCGCCCATCTCATCATGTACGGCTTCACGGCTCCGCTTGAGAACTTGTGCAGGTCTGACCGCTTTGAGCCCGCCCGTCTCTCCTTTGCGAGGTTTCGCCAGCGCATCATGCTCTTCCTTGTTACTTTCTTTGCCAGAACTCTTTCGAGCGCCCTCTCCAGCAACATTGGCAGACTTTCGTTTGACAATACTATTCCAATTCCTCGTATTCATGTTTTTGAATCTGGTGTCGTATATGATGGTTTCCGGGAACTTCTTGTTGAACTCGGACTTGGCCCACAACCACCACTCAGCCTTCTTCCCCTTGAACGCTGGCTCATCTCCATGCTTTGTCTGCCAGGCGCTCAACAGGGTCTTCTTCGATTTATCGTCCAACTTTTCCCATTTTCGGAGGAGGCTTTTCGCGTACTTCTCTTCCTCGTCTCTCAACTTCACATTCTTCGGTGGTGGAACTGCAGTGGTCTGCGCTGCACTAGTGACAGCCGAGGAAGACTTGTCGGTATTCTGGTCGCTCTCATGCTCAGAATCTGCAATCGCAGGGAGCTTTGGCTCAAGCCCGGCAGAAATTGACCCTGACGCAGCACTCTTAATCTCTGAGTCGGATGAGTCCTCAGTTCCGCGACGACGCATTCGAGTAGTGGAAATCTTGGTATTCACGTCGTTAGCTTCTGTCGCCGTCGCTGCTTCCTTTGCCTTTCTTTCCCTCCTCGCTACATTCAGTCGATCGGGAAAATTTGCCGTGTTGTTGTAGAAGTCCTCGTCTGGCAATGGTCCTTCGAGCTGACCAAATAAAGTGAAGCCTACCTTCCGATGCTTCATTTCAGAGAGCGGAATCTTGCCCCTCGTCCGAAAATGCGCATGGAAAGCCTTGCGTCCAACCAGATGCGGCTCATAATTGGTGTCCGGCTTTTGTTTGGCGATTCGTCGTTCCCGCCATGCATTTCGCTTCGCATCCTTCTCCGCTTTGGTCATCTCCTGCCAGTCGCGCCACCACTTGTTCTGCCAAACAAGCTCGTCAGGTGCTAGATGACCTTTTGGTCTCTCGGCCCGAGCTGGCTTGACCTGTGGTTCTGAAGCTACAGCAGAACCGGAATCCGATGGCAGAGCCCTGCTTGAAGATCGGGGTCCAGCTCCTTCGCTTCTCGGAGCATCCACTGGCTCTCTTTCAGGAATGGCGATGGTCTTCTGCGAAGCCTTGGACTTTGGTACTACTTTCTTGCCTTTCGTCTTTGGTGGTCCTGTCGCAGCAGCAGTTCTCATTTCCATGTCTTTGGCTGCTGCAGCTCTCCTTTCTGATATGAAGGGGGGCACGTTACTGTATATTGCTCTTCTATTGAAGACCTCGTCCATCGACCGCAATGATAAGCCACCGGGACCGCCTCCCCGTGGAGGACGAGCCTGGGTAGTTGACTGCTCGGAGGTCAGAGAAACTGGTTGCTCGAACCCTCTGAGGTCAGGAGCATCGACAGTTTCTTCGCCTGAGTGTTCCTCAGTTCTGGTTTCTGGCGAATGAGCTCGATTCGACGTCTCAAGAATCTCGTCCCAAACTCGTCGCTGTACTATCGAGAGATGTCGAGCTTCGATGTTATCCAGGGTGATTGGGTCGTCACTCGGTCTCTCTTGTAGGATTTCCATCCAGGCGTTGTATACCTCCCTCCCCGGGGGATCAAGTTCACCTGGGACCGTTGCGTCTTGTTCGTCCATGATCTGGCCCATTGCGGCGTGGGCCCGGTTCTGTATCTCCAACCAGTTCTGGACTTGAGCGTTCGCATTGAGCCCTCGGTAGTATTTGGCAATTCTCATTGGAGCAGCATTCGACCCAGAGACATTGGAATCCTCGGCCTGCAGAGCATGGCTAGGGTCATCGACTGAGTCCGCCATCGATTACGTCGGATATTCTGTTCTTGTATTGATCAGTCGATAGTTCGATTGACGGCACACACCATTGCACCACGGAATAGGATCTTGGTAGAGTGCGCGCAGGAATTACGAGTTCAAGAGGCTTCAGCTGTGCCTGTGAAGTATCTTGTGCTAGCTGGGGATACTGCTGACTAGGCCGCCTGAGCTCGAACGATCTAAAGCACCGCAGACTGGATTTCTTTGGAATAGACTTTGCTTACAAGGACAGCAATCAAACTCAAGGAGCGCGTAATTCGTTTGAATAGAATCCTCGACGAGTGTAGCAAGGTCGCGGTTGAAGAGTGGTCGGACGCGGCGAGAGGAAGCTGGAAAGAGACGGCCTCGAGAGTGGCGATCAAGATCCAAGCGCTCCTCGGATACTTAGACGTCGTGAGTATTTAATCCTATCCTTTCATCATTGGTAAAGCTCAAAGGCGCGCTTAGTTGCACTGCGAGGCAAGAGGCGTGTAATCTCACTGGAAGATGAATCTGGTGCTGCTTACCTCAGTCTTAATGCCTGTTCAGCCAAATCGCCGACGATTGAGAACTCCCTGCGATTGAAACTGCTTGATCGCAACCTCTGGTAGACGGCTGCAATGGCGGTGGTGGTGGTAAGAGTGTGAGCAGACAAGATGGCAAGGTCGAGAGCTCGCGCGTCGAAGGCAGCGAGCAGTTTTATCCGAAGACGCGATCAGGATCTTGGCAGTGTTTTCCTGTTCGAAGCAGCTGATGCACAATGCTCTTGAGCTCAGACGCAGCCAAAGGAATGGAAAGCTTGTAGGCGCTTTGGGGCACTCAAGATTCTTTGTAGTGGTCGACGTTTTCAGGTTGCCCTGCCAGTTGAAGACGTTCACGAGATCACTGAATCATGTGTTAAAAGACTTGAAGTGGTGGGCGTGGAGGATCGAGAAGTAAACAGGGTCCGTCTAAAATGACGAGGTAGTGTGATTTTATGTGGTGGTAATTGCTTGGGGCTGGGGACAAGAGGGGAGAGTTCGCAATGGAGAATTATCTGCGATCGAGCTGGAATTATGCTAGAACAGCGCCTTTCCAAGTGCTCTTTGAGACATTATCAGCAGATACGATATACAGAGGTTGGCCATCAGCACCAAGTATTAATTCGCGTCGTTGGTGAACGAACTCGGCGCCAATCTTCCTTCTACCTGGTTAGTACTCTCCTATATGTCTGGTGATGTTTTCCCCCGTTCAGACTGGCGATCTCACGCCCTTTTAGATGTCGCGCTGGACCTTCCTATCATCCTCTTTCGTCTTGCTGCCAAAAACAATCCATCATCTTTACCCCAACAGTGATGTCCACTTGGACGGCAGCTATCCGATAGCTATGTTCATATGGGCAGAGGCAGTCGACGAGACATCAATGAACGTCAACCCTGAGAGCGATGACTGTGTTTTCACGAGGCGCGAGTGGTATTGAAATGGTAGGCAGCCATCAGTGCAGAACAACGAATGTATTTGTGTACCTATACCAAAGAAACCTGATTTCCTGTTAACCCCAAGTCATTACCCAAGTCAATCAACAAGCCTCCTTTTTTTGTTGGGGTTTTTAATATGATAGGTGGCGAAACGGCTTCTCGAATTGCAGCAAGCGAAGGACCTTTGATTCCCTACCATCCACCACTCCTGGTCGCCAATAAATTGCGACGACCTGACCAGCATATACTCCTGACCTCCATCGTTGAGGCTCCAGGAGCGCGAAAACTCGTCGAATCCGGACTGAAGGGCAAAGAAGGTGTCTGATGAGGTTGAAATTCATCGAAGGATCGTAAGGTTCTGCAGATATCCAAGGCTCTCTTCCTCTTTTCCTCCCTGTCTCTTCCTCTCTCCCAATCATTTAGTTCCCTAGAAGGGTGCCGTACATTCGCATTTCCCAGTCCTCGAATTACACGTTCCAGTTGCATGGTTGTAATGATAGAAACACTGACTGATGTCAGTATGAGGATCGGACGTAATCTCGGAAAACTTGATCAACTTACTTCGAGTCTACAATTTGTAGGGTCGCAAGATGGTCGAGGTCGAGAGGGACGTCGTCCAACACGGTCAACTTGGCCGCCTTCGACATTTACGGCTGAAGCGCTGACAGTTGCTAAGAGCAGCATGAGAGGTGTGATAGGTGTGAACTTCATTTCTGTCGACAATGAGAGAGGACACGAATCGGTTGGTGTAGAAGAATGTGGGGAAGCAAGTGAGAGAAGAGAGGGGTCGCTTAAACGCCTCTATATACAGTGTATTAGTCTTCTTCGGCGGATCCACCTTGGCGAGACCGTAAGCACATGGAATTAATTCCGACCAACTAGATGCTACGTATAAGATGTGTACTGGGTACATCATGGCTGCGAAGTGATCTCGGTTCTAACGTTTATTTGGCCGAATCGCCGGATACGATGGAGCTCTCCATCGATTGTTGATGAAGTAATTACACCGTTTTGGTATCTGCAGAACAAATGATTACCTAGCTTTAGAGCCAGATTCTGCCTGTGATTAATGAAGTCTTTGATCGGTTCCTGGTATGCACGAGCAGGAGGACCCCGGGTTTTTCCTTCCAAGTTCATGTGGAATTCGTGGCCTTTCGAGTAAAATCAACTAGACGCCAAAATTGTTGTAATGAAGAGGCGCGTTGTGTTCAAGCAGGCGTGGTTATGTACGTTGTATGCGGCTAAGGCACAGACTCCTATCCTTTCAAAATGGCTTTCCCAGTTATTCCGCCCGATCATGAGTTATCAGCGATGTCAAGCCAAAAGCTACAGATTCCAACGCTTGCCAGAAGACGAGTGGGGAGACACGCCCACCGCTGCGGACGCATGATTACGAGGCGAATACGAGACCATATAGGGCCGATGAAATATGCCTAGCCACTCGATCAGATAGGGAAGTATGCGTTTTTAGGCAGGGAATGTCCTACACGAAAAGAGTAGGAGCAGTCTCTCACCTCGAGATGCAAGTCTTATTGTTCAAGTCTCGCCTCGTGTTCATACGCCGCAGGGTTCCTCCTTATTTCACCCCCTAGAAAGCTTTGAAGCCTGTCGCCTTGGCATTGAAGTCGACAAGATAGATATGTGAAAATATATCCCTCGTAGAAGAGTATGGAGAAGGATGTGCTGGGGAATGAAAAGACAAGGATGAAGGTGGTAGGGTAAGGTAGCGTGAATACGTTCTGAAGCATTCTATGCAGGTGGTTTTCGGCCAGATTCCAAACCAGCGCTAACGTAATTATCCTGGTACCTGAATATATCGGTAATGCACTGAGATCTTAGTGAATTGTACATATCTGTAAGCAGAGTCTTATTGGCTGTCTGCACCGTATTTATCACCACTCCGCAAAACCACCGACAGAAACCACCAGATGCAGCGTATATGCACGAGATCTGCCGTCCGAACCTGGATCAAGGCACTTTAATACTATGTATTTTTATGTAATGATTACAAACCAGCAAATTCTTGACTAGCAACCTCACTAGGCTAGAATAGGGGCGTGGCTACATCCGAGAATTTTGTGTGGTAGCCAGCGGAGAGAACGGCAGTACATGGCACATCGATCGGAATCATTCATATATACCTTACACGTAGATTCTGATTGGCGCTTATAGCCGAATGACATACTCATCTACTAGTACAGTATTCTATCTACCGCCGATCATGGTGAACTCCTGACCACGGTGAATTCCCGAGTCCCGGCTCACCCGGTAAGAAGTCCACCTCCACCAAAATTCTCAACACAAATTCAATCAAAGTCTGACAGTGCATCGTCTTCATACTCGATCAACGACCGTTCGGTGGAGTCGATGTCGGCTTGCCGAGCAATCCTCGCCGCCTCTTCCTCGCGCCTCACTCTCTCTCTGGCCACGGGATCATTTGCTTCAGCTATGTTTCTCTCTATAATTCGTTGTATCTCAAGTTCTCTCTGTTCAGCCGCTATTTGATCCATGGTTGCTTGGTCAATCGGACATTCGGGTTCTGTCACTTTTGTTGAGCCTGTTTCCCTGCCTCTTTGCTGCTTACTTTTTCGAAATTCATCTGGTTTCTCCTTGCCATCATTTTGATTCATGTCATGGTCAGCTTCCTCTTTCTCGGCACCGTTGTTCCCGTGACCTGCATCCCTATTGTTGTGAGGAGCAGGGGACTGAACTGGCGGTTCGGGTCCAATCGCGCCAGACATCATGTGGTCATCTTCGGGCCGCAAAGGTGGGCGCTCATACGCTTCGTTACCATTGGGTCGTCTAGGGAGAGGAGGCTCAGACTTCCAGCTGTAGGCGCCACGCGCAGAACCAGGCTTGCCGACATTCGTATTCTGGGACTTATCCTCGGATCCTCTTCCACTGCGAGCCTCTCCATCATCTTCCTTAGCTGCATCTATCTTTGTATTTTGTCCAGTACTCTCTCGGTCTGGGTCAGCCTCTGTCCCTCCTTCCTTTGCAGATTCCCCTGGGTTGCCCATTTTTCCGTTGTCTCTTTTCTTGAAGGACCCCTTACCATCTGGGGTCAATTGATCCGTCGTAATCACATACTCATCATCGTCTTCTGTCCGATAGACTGGGGACAGCCCTTCCCAATCGCGTCGTGATTCTCTTGTGATTGCATTGTTTCCTGTGGCCGTGATGTGCTCGGTATCCATCCGGTCTTGAGATTCCCTAATGGCACCTCCATTTTGATCGTCGTGTTCGTCTCCGCTGTCATCATTGTCTCCGCTGTCATCACTGTCTCCGCTGTCATCGCTGTCTCCGCTGTCATCACTGTCTCCGCTGTCATCGCTGTCTCCGCTGTCATCACTGTCTCCGCTGTCATCATTATCTCCGCTGTCATCATTGTCACCTTCTTGCCGAGTGTTGCTAATCTCCTCAGTCCCCTCTCCTACCCTTTCGTGCCGTCTGTCGTCGTCGTCATCATCTTCTTCTTCTTTTTGTTCTTGTTCTTCCTCTTCTTCTTGCCGAGTGTTGCTAGCCTTCTCAGTCTCCTCTCCCACCCTTTCGTGCCGTCTGTCGTCGTCGTCGTCTTCCTCGTCGTCATCATCATCATGATCGCCATCATCATCGTACCTGAGCGAAGAGTGACTCGACCCGACCTTCTTACGTCGTCGAAAATCTGCCGTCCTTTTGCTAAGCACACCATGAAGAAGTGCTTGAATCGCAGCTGCCATTCTCGTCCCAACTGCTTTCTTGAGCGCGTCAAAACGTCCTAGCTCGCCCCGCTCGAGATCGTCAGGACAAACTCGCTTGGATGGCGGCTCATCGATCTCTCCATCGGCTCTTCGCTTCTTCATTTCGGCGGTGAACGCGGCTCTGCGGGCTGATTCGTAGATAGAATGACTGAAGGCTTCAAGAAAGGGCTGCAGAGCTGCATTTACAGACTCGGTAGTGACTTCGACATTTTGGTCGAGGCTATCATGACTGCCAAGAAAAGACGCTTCGTCTTCGTAACGGGAAGCGCGAACACGTTTGGACATTGACGGTCCTGGCTCGTCTTGACACTTGCGCTTCAGTCGATTTTCGGTTTCGAGTGCGGTCATTCTAGCCCTGTGGTAGATTGCGGCAGAGAAATCATCGAGAAAAGCAGGTATAGCTGTGGCTAGGACATCATCCATACCGTTGTTGTCCCCTACTGAAGCATGATTTTCTTTGTGAGATGAAATGAGCCGACCTTCAACGATATTTCTTCCATCAAATCTTGCGATTGTCCCGTCCTGATGAAACCCAACTTGTATAACTCTAGGCTCTGCTTGTGGGGCAAATCTAACTCCAAATTTAATTTGAGGGCCTCTGTCCATGAGATATCTAGCTGTTATGTTAGCAACGAGACTATCGAAAAGATAGTATGCCTACTGGTCAACTTGAGTAAGGTGAAGTTCTGATCCCTTTATCAATCCGCTCGGTCTCTTCGCACAAGGCTTAATATGTTGAAGCATCTGCGTTTCTTGATTGAGAGTCCAGTACATACCACCGGGTCTCAAGCGAGACGTGGCATCGATAATTAAGTCGCCGTTCAAGAGGCCAAGAATGTGACAATCTCTTATAAGTCGTGTGGGCTTCGGTAGTCGCAGGGGTCCTGGGTATCCATAGAAAGCGTCGGTAAAATATTCACTCCATGCAGTAGCAATGGTCGCATCCCCGCCTTTGATTGCCGGTCGATCGTCCTTGGGCAAAATGCGGTTCTGGGTCTTGAGAGCAGGATTCTCAGCATCTGGTAGCTTATAATAATGGCGTTCGTGAGAATAGAGCCGGTTAGTCATTCTCAGCGCTCCTCGATTCACTTTATCATGGAATTCCCACTCCTCAAGCTTCCGCATCCCGGGACGCCATTCTATCTTCTCTTCCTCATTACTTGCATCACCTACACTCTTTGCAACTCTTTTGCTTGCCGATGCTCTTCGAGGAGCTCTCGATCCCCTCTTGGTAGCAGGAGCTGCTGGTTTGACTCCGTTGGCCCCACCGTCTAGTGCTTGCAGTTCAGATGCTTGAGTGGGCTTGTTGGAAGAGGCATGCCCTGCAGGATCTTCGCCTTCGCCATTCAGCGGCAGTGGTCCTTTTGTTGACCTCGTCATTATCGAGTCCGGTAGTTAAAGTCTTGATCCGCGGGAAAGTCAGAGGCGGAACAGCATTCATGTCGCAAAAATCAAGGCCATGAATTGACGCAAGTCAAATTTTTGAAGGAAATGAGAGAAAAATCGAAAACAGCATTTGTTAGACTCTTTGTAGTCTGCTCGCCCGAATTTTCTCATTCCATATTCAAACAAGGAAATCTAGCAGGCAAGGCTTTGTTATTTCTTCGGACGCAAGAAGATTAGACTTAGCAAACTTGTACGCGTCCGGAACTGAGGTCTAGCCATGATGCTTTGCAAGTGCCACGTCTAAATGTGTCGTTATCAATATGTTCAGTTGTGCCCCAAGATTCGGAGAACTCTCAGTTGAGCAGATTGGACCTGATTGTCAACCGAGTGTCGACTTTAATATTTTAGCTTCCCTAATCCCTTTGATATCAAGCCCGTAAGGAGCTTGATGCCGAGAACTGTGTAGTGCCATTTGCTCCAGAGCAAGGACGCCATTCAGTGGGCCATGTCATGCTTCTTGATTAGCAGCAATACTAGCGCTCGTTCGTGTCGTGACGCGACTGCATGAGGTTAAAGAAGGTCTCTGCGTGAGAATCGATGGCGCGACGGAGTACTAAAGGTCAGGTGACCATAGCTTCAAGTTCGTGACAAGGTAAGACGTATAGAAAGGATCAGCCAGGTATTGAACAGCAAATGCAATGGGATCCAACCCCAGGAGACTGATGGGCATGCCGCATGGGCAATACCCCACCTCAGATGATAGTGGCAGCTTCCTCAGAGTCGCTTGGTGTAGCAAAGTAAGGAAGATGCAGGTAGAGACTGCAAAAGCGGTCGTGTATAGGCGTTGTGATGATGGTGAAGGGCGGCTGAATTCTCAATCTTGGCTGGAGCAAGGGGGGATGGAGGCCGAGGCTCTGCGGCAAGAAACGTCATTAAATGAAAACTGTTAAAAAGCAACGATTCGGATCCAACTTGAAGCATTGCACTAGCGTTCGTTCATGCCCCCAAGTTCCCATTCCCCCATTCTCCTCATTTCACCGTCTCCCTCTCAAAAGCCATGCCTCTACCCAAAGGAATCGACCCGCAAGAGACCGATGTGGATCGGTCGGTCGGTCGATCGGTCGGTCAGCAGTTACTTCGTTGGGCGGGTGCCCAAGTTCCGATGATTCTTTAGATAACTATATTAACAGGGGTTGTTCGCGAAACATCACTAGTCTACCACTCACTTTTTAACACTTAGGATCTCCGTTGAAAGCGTCAAAGAATGTGCATACACATTTTGAGTGGCCGTTAAAGAGTCCGTTGACGATATTAGCGGGCGCTCTTCGTGATTAAACTTCGATGTAATACTTACTCAACTGTTCGATACATGTGTAGATTATTGCCGCAAGCTGTATGTAGGCAGCACTGATTGAAACACTTGTCGTCATCTGGATTGTGGGGGACGAGCTCTCTGACTTTGACCTCTTTGCCATCCAGTTTGACACACCTAGAGCCGTCCGTAAGGTAGCGCTTAGTAGTAGACTCGCAGCATTGCGATCCTATATACCAGGCGTACGAGGTAGAAAGTAGGAGTGCAAGGATCGGAGTTTGAGTAAAGAGCTTCATAGTCTTGAAAGTGGGCGGTAGGATTGAACAGATTGAGTATGTTCAGAAGAACAGACTCGAAGTGTCGACGCCGTCTTTTCTCCATTATATCATCGGAGTCGGCATCCACCCGTTTACCCATGCTACCTTAGAGACTGGTCTACCAGGGAAGTCAGCGGAAAAAATGTTAGTATTATGTACGTTGATTCCTCCATGCGGACAGGATATTCATATATAGTTCATACGGAAACCCCTCCGATTGGCTCTTGTAGCCTGTTCTCAGCTCTACAACGTTGTACTTGGGTCCGGCTTCATTACGGTGGATCGACCTACTAGCATTCTTTCTGCCGGCTACCACAGTCAGCACAGTATACCCATGTTTCTGCTCATGCTAATACCCAGGCGGACAATATACTCAAATTAGTGCGGAGCTTGAGACCAGGACTGGGGCGTCCAACTGACTGTGTCTGCTAGTAGATACTGCGGTCTGCGGTACGGTACCGCGGCTGAGCTAAATTCTTGGAAACAATATTTCCGCCACTACCACGATCCGTTAGCTAATCTTACCTAACGCTCGGGCAGATCCGAACCACCAACCTCACCTCGTTCAAGAATAGCCGCCAGAGCACGACGGCGAAGCCATCCCGACATCAAGTTGTTTTTAGCATGAAAGGAACAATCGTAATCACCTCTAAAATCCGCTTGCCTCACCAAAACGTTGCGACTACCAGCAATCGGCCTGCCAAATGAAGCGCACAACCCTCAATTCAAGCCCACGACTTACGACCCCATACGTCCTCCCCACCTTCAACAATCGAGCTCAATAGTCAATCTACGGTATAATCAACAGCTGTAGGGTGAAGAGGGTCTGTCTACACGTCCACGTCAGTGTCGTCGTCGTCGTCGTCGTCGTCGTCGTCGTTGCGAGCCAAACCATGTTCACCACTTGATGATGGCCTCGACAACAACGCAGTCCCCCCGGACGTCGAGGGAGAAGGTACTGATAGCCTAAGACTTGCACAAGCATTCACGGCGGTGAAACCTCCACCAAGATAGCTTGCAGAGATGGAATCAGTGGGACCTGAAGACATGACACTGATAGGGTCGCCTTCCGACAATGCACTCAACAACGCGGGCCCGGACCAGTTCGGCGAAGGAATCTTTTTATGAATGGTCATGGACTCCCAGTACTCAGCTAACGGCATACGTGGCGCCTCGTCTTCTTCGCTAGATGATCCGGATATATGAGCTCGGCTGATACTGAATTTTGGGATAGACTTTGTTCTGCGAGCTCTCTTCGGAGGCTGCGTGGTGTCCATCTCGATACTTGCAGCCAGATCTGTGGATTCAGAGGCATCTAAGACGTCGCGATCATGCTTTCGACTGTGCTGTGGAGTTGTGACTTCGGTCTCCATGGCCTCGCTAGGTTCCTGCTCGAGAACCTTGCCATCTTGATCTTCGACCTTGAGTTGGGGCTTGGACTGCCCGCGATTGGGTTGGATGCGGCGCGTTCTTTGGTCATCTTTCCGCTTTTTCGGCTCATTTGTCTGATCTTGATAAAATTTCAAGGTCTTTTCGGCCCCTCCAAGATGACCCGATTCGTTCAAGGCTTGGAATCTGGCTTTCATGGCGTGTTCAGTCCGAAAAACGCCAAATCTCTCCTTGAAAGCTGTCGCCATTTTTGCATCACGATGTGGCTGATTCCTGTTATTGCGGCACCAATTGTTCATCCATAAGTATTGCTCGGGAGAGTAGCGAAATTTGCGAGACTGGTCGACTCGAGGCGCACCACTGTTTGTTCCTGTATGCTGGTCGCCGGCCTGTCTCATTGCACTCAAATCCATCTGGACGCCAGCAGTATCTTGGTTTGTTATGGCGTCTGTTGGCATGTCCTTTGTTCTGCTGGATCTATCCCGAGCGCTGACAGTGTCAATGAGGCTCCCATTCTCTGACTCGGCGTCGAATGGTCCGCGGATTTGGGCCTTGGTACTTTCGTCAGCGTGTATTTCCAAGAAGAGGAAATGAATGCCAGGGTCGCTCTAAATCTGAGGATTATCGAACAACACGAGAACATGCCAAAGCTTCGTAGGATCTAGCGTCTCCCATGCTTAGGCGCCAGACAGTACGCGAAAAATCCGACATACCTCTACGCCATCTGTATGGTGTCTCTCACCAGTAGGCGATTGCCTCGACTGATGGCCGTCCTCGACACTCTTGGCTGTATCGGCGCCTTCCGCAGTTTCTCCCAGTTTGGTGGTCATCTCCATGCCATTGACCTTGCTTGGCTTCGGCGACATTTTGTCTTGTACTTGTGTCAGCGGTAAAGCTTATCGGAGATTGGCGTGGCTTACGAGAAGAAATTCTCGTATGATAGTGTGCTGTATGATGGTCAAATACAGTCCTATCAAGATAATGCGCTGGAGTGAGACGCGACTCGCCACTTGCGAGAAGCGCTACTGCCAGTGAGCGCCGGACTTCTGAAAGTTGACTCACTTTTGGTGTTTGTCCCTTAGGAACAGGCCAACTCGATGACTATGCTCTTTGCTCGTCGTTGTTGTAAAGAACTTGACCGTTGTGAAAGTCGAAGTTATGTAAAAGCGTGGCGGTGGAAGTTTTGCGGGCTGGATTTGATCCCGAAGAAATTCCCTCCGAATATGGATGCGCAATTTTTATGAGACCCAATCAACAAGGGCGAGTGGTCTCTGCAATCGTCTTGATGTTGCAGAGCAGAAGATCGAACACAATGTGCATTTGTGTCGAAGGTACCTTTGTACTCGAGCTTTGAATTCGTCACGACATGGCCAGTGCAGACTCTGGAGACTCAGCCTAGCCCCGCATGAGGCGGCCGTCACGCTTTCAAGATGTCGCTGAAGCTTGCAAGCTCCTCAAGTCCACTTCAACGTGCTCATCAATGGTTGGAGCCAGGCTTTACAATCTTTCCGGGAAAGTCCGTGGCATGCGTCCAATCTTAAGGTTGACTACAGCAAGTGCGCACATGGTCTGTTCAATATATCCATAGACTTCCGGACGATATTGGTAGCGTACGGCGCAAGATTTCGATCACCAGCCAAATGTTCGGCTGGTATTCAAGCAGGATATGCAATTTTGGTCAAGAAATTTCGCGCGCCTGAGCTTGCAGCTGCTGGACTTGTCGATCAGAGAGGATCAAGAACATTGAGCGAATCTGGTCGCTATAGAGCTATGAGTAATGTCAATGTCAATTGGTCATCGACAATTCATTCCAACGTCTCTCCAGACTGGAGCTCGTGCGCTCTCAGGCGCCAGTAACAACTTTATGGAAACCGGGATTCCCGAACAGTCTGACGATCTGCAGACTCTCAAGATCCACGGAAAAGACTATGATCGAACATTTCTGTCCTGGCTTCCTTACTGGGTCTCGAAACAGTGAAAGCAACACTACCTCGGAACGCAGCAATTGTGGTTGGCGGTGCGGCATCATTGGATTCTTGAACACAATCACATTGAACAATTATTCGCAAAGATAAAATTGTAAGAGCCGTCGTGAAGGTGTCGACAGCTTCCCGTCCTGTAACCCAACAGATTAATTTCACCATAAGATTTGGGGCCTCGCAGTCGTTTTCTGATAGCATATAGCCAATTGTGTTGGATTCTTCTCCCACTCGGCGCCTTTGGGCGTTGGCCGCCTGGTCACGTAAGTTCGTCCCTATTCATGACCGTAGAACCAAGCTAACCAATTTGTAACACATACAGGATTAGCCTACCCCCTGCACCAAGGATGATTAGTCTAATCAAAGAGAGTAACCAGTTTTTTTTTCCAGATCCTTCTGAAGGTAAGCAGGACATCTGACCAGTCGAATCTGCAGCTTGGGCATTCTTTTTTACATTTTTTTTGTTTCAAGAAGAGGTGACAGCGACAACAGACTCTCAGAATCCCTCGCTGAAGTGTTGAAGAGATCTGTGACTTGACGCCCTTGCTTCGTGTTTGCGATGGGGAAGTTCTGTGACCGTGAAACTTTGTTTTTAAAAGACGTGAAGATGCTGGATTTCCTGAGCAAGCAGCAGTGGCTCATGAAATTCTCGCAGCCAGGTTGCTCTTACTTTGGTGGTGAGACTGCCTTCTAGTCATTTCGTTCGAACATTGCGACAAAGAGCAAGCAGGATTTGATCGCAGGATCGTTTCTGGCAGAAATCGCGGCACAGATCCGACGAAGCGGAAACGTTTTCTGTTTTCGCAATAAAGATTCCACGGCTCACCCAACGGTCTGCACAAGATCTCTGATCCGCTGACAGGCTTAAGTCAAAATGTTTCATATCAAACTACAGGACCTAGCAATAACTGGACGTTCCCTAAAAGAATGAAGAGTACCAATTGCTGAATTGTTCTAATGACTTGAGACAGTTTTTGAGTATTCGCGGCACGCGACTTTCATTCCTACATTGCCAGTCTGATCTCCAAATCGCGCGCATCTACCAGTTACTATCCTTTAACCTTTCAATTATTGTTTTCCCATAATTCTAGAACGCCTGTCCCGATTTAGAAGGCCGACCCCATTTCCGCGCAGACTGAATCCCTTCTTTTCATGTTGTTCGCCTCGATCATTGAGAAGGCCCGGTATCGATGGTCGATTCAGCATCCGTGGTCTGCTCAGCATCATTGGTTGGCTCAGCATCAGAGGTCAGCTCAGCATCAGCGGCCGACTCAGGACCTTCAAGAACGGGCATGGACTGCAGAAGTGCTTCAGCGTCGTCCCTATCCTCCAAACTCAAATCTGTGTTGACAACATCTCTCATCACGCTTGCACGGACCGTCATGAATTGACGAACTACTCGACGACGTTTCCATGCCTCGAAGCGGATTTTCTCAGCGTTGGTTGAGGTTTTGCGCGCTGGCCAGGCCCGAAAATTCTCCCAGGTTTTCAGCTCTTTGGGCTCCTTTCCGGCGCCATAAGGTCTCCTGCCAGCAAGAGCTTCATCCTTGGAAAAAGGCTGTTCGTTCCATTCCATCCACTCGCCAATGGCTTTCTCTTTTCTCTTGATGATACGGCGCCGATGATATGATTGGCCTTCTGGCTTGTCAATCCAGGCGGCCCATGCGTATTCCTCCACCGGATCGACCCACTCCCTCTCCAATTCGCTGGGCAAGGCTGTGTGCAGATACTCACCCTCTGGTATCTCGCAAGGCTTGAGTGGGAATTCGACGTGGACTAACTTCATCGCTGGCCATTCTATGTCGATACGCTGTCTCGCGGCATCGATTTGGTCACGTGTGTGGAGCCCAATAAGCTCCTTGTTGACACGCTCCAAAAATCGGTGTTCGTAGATAAGATCAGCGATTTCCTGAGGATGCTCGCGAGAGTCAGTCTTCCATGTGTGCTCTGGGTACGGATGTGGTCTTCGGGACGTGATAGGTTGCCCCAGATCGCGAACTATGTTTCGAATTTCGGGCGTTCGCTTTTGCACCCAGGCTTGAACGTCGTGGTAGACTGAGCACGGTGTCAGTCCTTGATATACATGGAGGACGGGAAACAGTACCTTCTCGTTTCTCTTCCTCTCGCGAGGGCCTGCCTTCTTTCCTGGCACGTTTGGGAGGCATCGAGCCTTCAATCATATCCCGATCCTCTTCGCCATGGGCACGCTTGCGGCTGCGTAGTGACGAGGCGACATACTTCGTTTGGACCAAAGGGCCAGCGCCACCATCGCCATTCGAGAGGTCTTGGTTATAGGTCGATGCAGCGCGTGTCACTCGGTTGTGCGTGGGCTGTGGTGCAGTCGGATTCTGGCAACATGTAAGCTCCCAAAAGTCCTGGATTGCTGTTCGATCAATTCACTGACGGTAGATAGAATAGTAGGCTTACTTCCCTTGTCAGGAGCGAGTTCTTTCTTCCTAGTCCTCGGCGCCATGATTTCTACGACTTGCTCTTCAGACTCGGGAGAAGAATTGGTTCGAAGAGTGGCTTCGCTGTATGTTGGAGTGAGAGAGGTGTAAACTGGTTTGCCTTCAGAAGGTCTAGAGGATCGGTAGATGGAGTTTAGTTTTGTAGCCGCATTCGTCTTGGATCTGGAAGGGTCCTAGCAGTGCGTGAGTGTTGTTGATACATACTCGTCTCCCCCACAACAAGTATGCAAGGCGCGTCTTTGTCGGTGACGGTCTCCTAGTGATGTGACAACATCACACATTTCCTTTAATAGAGTAAGTCTAACAATCCTTGTGGCCGCTAAGCATACCAACTAACATCGTTATCATCCAGCCGCTTCCTCACGCTGGCTCCTTGGATTTATCCGAAGTAGCTTGTTTCTCAAGTACACCCTAGGTGCTACCCCACCACACTCAGCTTGCCAGCCATTTGATTGCACGAGAGTTAGGCATTACGCCGGAGCCTCGTTGGAGGACGACCTAATTGAGAGCACGTCTGTCTTTCCGTGCCGTCAAAGCACGCTCAGCTTGCCCGCCAATTGAGTGCACAAAACTCAGACGCCACGCGAAGGCCATTCTGAAATACCTCCCTGAGAGCGTATCTGTCTTTCCGTGCCATCAAAGCACGCTCATCTTGCCCGCCAATTGACTGCAAAAGACTCGGAGACCACGCGAGGGCCCTTGTGAAAGACCTCCCTGAGAGCTGGTAGGTTACCTCTACACAAGAAGTGCGTCTATCGAGCATTCCCTTGCTCATAGTGATTCAAAACTGATAAAACCTGCGTCTAGTATCCATCAAGTCTGCTTCTGCCCATACCATCGACGAAATGTCCTACTCCGATAGCAAAGGGAGCGAGACAGGTGAATCTCCAGTACCTGAGCTCATCAAGCCAGAAGTCGATTCCGTACTCGCTGCTGCGTGCAACATCTTCGAAGTGAAGCTCGACAGATACCTTTCCACAGAGTATGGCGAAAACACAAGAAAACTCTTGAGAGAGGGCCCTCTCATAAAACTCCACGCATTCTACGAGTGTGCGATGGGAACAAAAAAGATACCATTCATCGACTTCGAGACCAACAGACCCAACTACTTAAGGGCTCTGGTAAACAGCAAAAATCTCGAAGCGATAGGCGACTTAGTCTTGAAAGAATTCATGGAGGATAACGCGCGGTACCACAGGGATGCGAAGCAGTGGGCAGTTAAGCACTTGGCAATCCTAGACGACGAGAGCGACAGGCGTGACGTTCCACGGTCAGTGAGAATCGCAGATATAGAGGATGACGATGAAGATGAGGAGGGCTCGGGAGGATATCAAGGTGACGTACCGCTGCTGTATCGTACTTCGCCATCTCCTGAGCCTGCTCATGAACGCGAGCCTATCGAGGAAGAGGATGAAGACGGAGATGAAGATGACGATAGCTCTGTCTTTCTCTGACATACGCTATCACTTGAAGATCACCACCAACTCTCCTCGCCTCATACAGCGTCCACGTCAACATTTATAGCTTTGGACCAGAGGACTGCTATCAAAGGTCAACCTAAACTCGACGCCATATTCTATCCACCTCTCCCGTCAAGAAGGAGACCGAACTGAAGAAGGAAATCACCAAGGTCACGCTTGAGGATGGACTGTTGGGTCTCGACGCAGTTTCAAACGTCATTCGTGAGAAACATCACTAGGCCATCAAGGAGAAGACTGGACAATCTCGGAGGCGTAGGAATAGGTGATGCCGAGTGTTTGATATACTGGTGGTATACTTCTTTCGTCGCATTCTTCTCTCTTCTGCTCTCTCCACTTTGACTTGATGGGCATTTCTGAGTGACCATGAAGAAGGGAGGTACATGAACGTGTCGCCGTAGAGTAGATCTGACGGATGTTAATCTTGCACCATAAGACCTCCGAACTTGCATGACAGCGCTTTTTCCATAACAATGGTATTCTTGTTATGGTATTCTGGGTGTGACGAAATGGACCTGTGGTCCTTATATGGATGGCTAGATATTGACTGACCTGATCTAAATCTGAGCAGCGACGTTTACTCATCCAGGCTTGACTCTTCTCAATAGTGGTCTGTCCCATCCTCGAATCCCATTCCCCAAACGAACCTTTGGTCTCTTGGACGCAATTTCTCCAGGGCTTTCGTCTGAGATATCGTTTTCAGAAAATGAATGATATGACTGAGGAGTGTGGAAATGGAATTTTCCGATTTGCCTAAGCGCCGAGGAGACGCAATCGAATTCTGTTGGACCTGGATAGGTGAATTTCATTTCGTCCTATTCCATCATTAGTTAGAAAACTTGGGCGAGTTTTACGATCAATTCCAAAACTGGGACGGCGATCGCGTAGCCTTTCGTTGGTTGTATGTAATGCGGCTAGATTGGATTTCAGATTTTACGTGACCAAACAGTTGATTGGTCCCATCATCTTGATCGAACATAATCGTCTCCTAGGTTTCAAATGCACGAGTTCCTCATATACCAGAATCCCAATGAACCACTAAGGTAAACATCACCTACACCCCCTAGCACGAGTCGCCCAGAAAAAGCAAAACCACATCCAGCCTCACAGGCATCTCCTCCACCGAAAATCCGAAGAATTCCCTCCCCAACTCAAACCACGCACACATCAAGTACAACAATACAAATCCAAAACCCCCTCCCCAAACATCCCCTACACAATCTCGATTCCCGCACGCCATAACCAACCACAACCCATCCCCGCTCGGAAAACGATCGGTGAGGGAAGACACGTGCCACACCGCTGCACTTCCATTTCCATACATAGTACCATACCCTTCAATATAAGTACCTTCTCCGAGTATGTGGTTTAGGCACCACCGCACGCAACCCGACGGGAACCGCAATGATCCCGATATCACCCCTTGTACTGGAACTCCGACTTATCCCGATTCTCTCATGATGCATGTGCATGTGCACACGCACGCGCAGACAAATATCTAACCATTGCATCTAGATGCGCTACATGATTTCTGCGCGCTGATTGGAAACGAGGGAAAGCGGTGTGAGTAGTATGAGACCTGCTACCTAGTAGAATCCTCAAATCAAACCATTACCCCCCAACCCATCACCAAAACCCCTCAACAACGCCGCTCCATCTCCCAGCAATTGTCAACAAACTCAAAAAACCCGCGAGAGAGGAAGAGAGAGAAAGGAGGCACGTGCAAGGGCTCCTACATGATCACCGCATGGGCTCGCCAGACCTGATGTGTGCGTGTGCGGAGAAAGGGGGATCTCGGGTTTGGCCCGGGGTGGACGTGTTGTTCAATGCTCGCGTGATCGGGTATCCGCGGTTTTGGGTTGAGGGGACTCAGAGTTCTGCATGCATGCGATGCGATGCGATGCGTGAATGAATCGGAGACTATGGTTGATGGGTTATGATGTGTGTATGGTGAATATGTATATAGGTGCGGGGTTTGCCATGAGGGGTGCTCGAGCTGTCTTCTTCTTTTCTTGAAGTTTTTCTTTGGATTTTTGGGCTCGATATATTGGTTTCTTCAATTATTGCACGGAAATTTGAATATTTTCTGCTAGGCAGAGATACGAGGTAGACTTTGAGTGGCTTTGGACCTTTACAATGGCATCACCGATAATATCTCTGTTTGCTCCTGTTGGGTCAAGAACCCAGGGACGCAAGGATTCGAGTGTCGACGACGTGATTTCTCAATTGAGAGATCTGAAGGGACTCGATGGTGTATCGACGAGTGAAACTCCAACGTAAGTCTACTCATTATCTGAGATCACAACCAAAGTATTGATCTAACAAGCGCCCACAGAACTGTCCCAACAACTTTAACCTTCACCCCGTCCCACGGCAGTACCTGCCCCTCGCTCTACCCACGCACCCGCACATTCACGTACATATCCTCCATCTCGCCAACAACCTGCCACGCAACCTGCGACCAGCAAAACCACTGGCGCATCACCGTCCTCGGGCCAGAGATCAGCGAGTCAGGCGGCACGGCCGAGAAACCGCGATTCACACTCGAGCGCCTTGGAAGCGACGAGATGGAGCCATTGGAGATATTCCGCCGCTGTTCGGTTAGCGCGGCGGATAGAGCGGGTAGGGCGGGGAGGAGTGGAAGTGTGAATTATGGGAGGAAGCTGAGTGTGGGGCAGCTTAGCTCAGTGTGGAGTGGAGGCTTTTTGCCTGCGAGTCCTGTTTCTTGAAGATCTCCAGTATACGAGGTTTGAAGGTGGAGGATGAGGATCAGGCACACAAATTGAAGATAGTATTCCGTTTCTCCCTTGCATGTCTGCGACGTTACTATGTTTGAAATGTCAGCAGACTATTCCTTACGTAAGTGGGTTGACTGACAAGGATTGTCGGGAAGGTGGTACAAGAGGAACACGCGAATTGTATTCGATTCGATGCGCGCCTGCAAACTTTTCTAGAGACCTCGGAACCTCAACCAAGAAAAGCAACATCATGAACACGGTGTCGTCAAGAAGACAATGAGTTATCTTACATTCGTATGACCCTCTCGCTCCATTGTCCACCTGGATATGATGTCTGCTGTTGATTGTTTAGCGTAATTCTCTCAATATTCGCGTGGATGACAGGGATTGAACACCTTCTATCAGATATCTAGTTTGTGCAATAATTTCGCCATTATAGCCTTATCTAAGGGCCTCGGAACCACAGCCAATAAGTAATCATCATGGAAGTTGGGGAAGGTGTGAGATGATGGTGCTTACATCTCGGCGCCAGCGTACAACGTCGGCTTCATTAGAGGCAGGAATCATTGTTCAGCCGTGCATGCTTACAATAACCCTCCATATCTCAGAGCCGCACTTGCCAAGGAACAGTGATATTCCCATCCTCCCCAACCCTCTGAAAAGTGCTGCGCGGCGTTGGAACACCACACAACCTTAGCAGCTGCCGTACCAAAGTAAAGGCACTACTTGCTTTGCACTGAATCATCCGTCCATCGGCTGTCTCATAAATTTCTTCCAAGTCAGATATGCAGACTTACTGATCATAATCCAGTGCGGTTTTCCGATCTTCTAGAACGACTTCCAGCCAGTTTTCAATACAAATACAATCCTCTCGAGTGACAAATTCCTGGGCTGCCATGCCGCCGATGAACTCAGCAGAGTGTTGTGTTTAGATGGACGAAGCCCTGTGAGAAAAGCAGTCTGAGCGAGCTGACTAGGGACTGCTCAGTACTGAAATTAGGAATGGCGAGTGTGTACTGCTGGTCCCGCATCCAGGTAACATCTTCTAGAGAAATGCACAAAGATTACGCAGTGAACAAGTGAGGACCGCTAGGATCATTTGCTTTAGTTGATACCAAGCCAGGCATAGCCGTAATGATTGAGGCAATCGTGCTGATATCGAGACCTGAGATGGTTTTTGTGGTACTTGGAGTCGCGTGATTTTCTGGAGCACCAACGTAGCCTTCTTGACAAAAAGTCCTTTCTTAACTCAGGCCTGAGACAGCTTGTGTAAGCGTGGGCACCAGCTGCGAAAACTAGGACCTCGATGCTCGTAATCAGACATCGAAAGCAATGCGAGACGGACCAAAGAGTATGGCAACTCGCATTTTGAGAATGTTAGGCTCAGAGGACCGTATCAAGTCATATTAGATTGAGACGCAGAGATAGATGGCGTCCAAGGGCGAGACCTGTCCATTGCCGGGCTGGTCAGAGGCCAAGCTGAAGCAGTGTGACACGACGTGGCTCGCGGTTCTAGACGCCGTATTAGAAGGGTGTCCTTGTGTCTTCAAAGACAATGAAATTAGAACAACGAAAGCTTATGATATTTGATGATTGAGCGATGCTGTGGTGGGCATCGGAATGTCGAGGTCTGGACTCTGAAGGGCGGCGGAGTGGCGAGTACGGTAGGACGGAGGACGTGCATGTGAGAAAAAAGCCAACTCCATGTCTCGGATTCCTCCCCGACCCTCCCACACAAGCCGGACGAACCCAAGAGCCCAACGTACAGCTGTATCTTGGGTCTTAACATTGATAGTTAACGTCGACAATGCTTCAAACTCTCAAGTCTCTTCAGCGAGTCCGCATTGGGAATTGGGATCCTCAAAACCTTCGGGTTTCCCCTTCGAGCGAACCATGGAACACGGTCTGGTGCTAGATGCCAGCCTGTTACATTCCAAGGAAGACGACGGACGACCTACCTAAGCCGGATTCCGAGCAAGCTTCTTGACCGAGATATGCCCTGTGACCATCGCAGACGGCTGATGTACTGAATATATAACCCTCGTCGCTTTCCAGAGCCGTATCGTGTCTTTCTCTGTTCCTCATTTTTTACTACCGTGGATACTGGGGCGCATCAATATGCTGCCCACCGTCCATGGTCCTGGCCCATCGCAGCTTGCAGATCAGAAGTCAGACATCGACCAGTATTGGGATCTATCTTGGAACCAGATAAAAACCATGGACTCAATCTTCTCAACGCCCAAAAAGACAACCAAACAGAAACCAAAGCCGCAACTAGGTTTCCTAGATCTCCCCGCCGAACTACGGAACCAAGTAAGATAAACATGCGAAATCCCAGCCATCGTCCAAACACCCATCTCCTAACAAAGAGCCAACCCCAGATCTACTTCCTCGTCTTCGCCCCCGAAGCGCCGGGGATGTGTCTATTCCCCTCCCTCGAAAACCTAAACTCCCTCGCCTTCCTCTACACCTGCAAACAAGTGCACAGCGAAGCCCGCATCCTCGCCTACGCCCTCTCCTACACCGTCACGAACCGCTGGCACAGACACGACCTAAGCCAGATGTCGCACTTCTACAACTCCCTCCCCTCCATGCTGTCGGCGCCCATCACTTCTCTGGAACTGCAGACGCAGTGGCGCCTGCCGCACCGCGATGCGAGGACGGGTACGTACGAGTTCTTCGACGGGTTCAAGGACTGGTGTTGGTGGGTATGGGATTGTTTGGAACTCTTCGCGGGTGTTAGGACGTTGAAGATTGTGCAGACGTGGCGGACGAATATGCACAGTCTCTCGCACCTTAAACACTGCTTGGAGACGGATGTGGAAGGGCCGCTCAGCGATCGAGAAAACAACGCGGAACCGAAGAAATGGAGGGTCGTGAGCCAGACTGCTGGACCCGACAACAGGACAAAGAAGTTGTTCTTGGTAGGCATGGACGAGCGGAGAGGGAGGGAGGTCGAGATCGAATGCGTGACTATCAGCGAGGAAGATCTGAAGCGCTATGGCGAGCAGAGTTATGGGTGGAGTGTCACACAGCTTGGCAAGACCTGGGTACCGCACATTAGGGAGGCGGGCCAGGGTAGAGGGTATCCCGTGCCGCTTTATCACAACATGAGATGTCTGGGTTTTTGATAGATTGATATACAATGCGATGTAGCAACATGAGATACCCGCCATCTTCCCCACGAGCTCAGGCCATTGAGCACAGTTCAAATACGCCGTCCAAGTACTCTTCTATCATAACCAAACATACGCCATGCACAAGATCTCATCGACAAACATCACTGTTACCCACTCTCCTGTGCGGTCTTCTCCAACTCCTCTGCGGCAGCTTTCTTTTCTGCCTCGTTCTTCTTTGCTGCTGCTTCCGCCTTCCTCTGATGCTCTTCCAACTGTTTTTGAATCCTCTCTCCCTCCTTATCAGCCGCCGCCTTCGCCCTGTCCATCTCCATCTTTTTCTTCTCCTGTTCCCTATCCTCCTTCTCTTTCTTTAACTTCTCCTCTTCACTCTGCCTCGCTCTCTCCTCTTCCGCCTCCACCATCTCCTCTTCCTTTTTCTTCCTCTCCTCTTCCATAAGTCTCATTTCGTCCTGTGCATTCTTCTCCATGGGCATCAGGTATGCCTTCTCAGCCGTGCAAGCGTCGACTTTTGCTCCAAACTTTTCAACGCGTTTGGGATTCCAGCCACTCATCATTCGTTTATCGCTGGTGACTTTTTCGCCTAAGCGAACGACAGTACCGAGACGGCACTTGTTAGGTTCCCATGCATATTGGACACAGCTGAGTCGTAAATCGCAAGCCGCGCGACAACTGGCAAAGGAGTAATGTGCGAATTGCCCTCCACTAGAATCCGTGTACGTAAGTGAGTTGGCAAGATTGTCCCAATCAGTGCGGTTATGTGTAGTCCTCAAAAGCGGGACGAGGAACATTTGGAAGTAGTCTCTGAAAAGCATTGGTGGGGCCGAACCGGGTCCGTCTTTGGAATGTTCAAGGACCCAGCTTGACTCGAATTGCCAGAGCATGTCGAGAGAGGAAGGTGTCATACGATGCCATGTCATCGCTGTACGGCACCAATGTCGTTCGCTCCAGTCGAGGGAGAAGGGTGTCTCGCCTTGAATCATTGGGAACGAGCGGTGGAGGGTGACATTGACTTCTTTCAAAGCCTGAGCGAGGATCTTGTCCCCGCAGCAGGAGCCACCAACCATATCTTGCCATGCATCTGTTCTTGTTTTGGCGCGTTCGGAAAGTTTAGCAGCAGTGGTTTGGGAGAGGACTATGCCAGAGCCTGAATGGGCCAATTCGACATCACCTATCATCACCTGAGCTCCTGAAAACAAATCTTTCTCGTGGTCCAGCTTGGCTAGCCAGGGCAGCAGATTCGAAACACTCAAATATGTATCCGACTCGATAAAGACGAACCATTTCTTATCCGGATGTTGATTGTACGCATCCACAACGTGAGGGATAATGCTCCATTTGTCCAGATTGTGATCGTTGTCCTCTACAATCGAATGCAAATCCGACACGAAATTCTGCGCCGACTGTAATCTGTCGTAGAGCTCAAAATCCCGATGTTTTGCTCTCCGGGCATCGCTGACGTTGGCCAGAGCATCGTGAACAGTATACGGCCCGATATTCTGGTGAACAGTTGAGTAAAGGAGGAAATCGACGCATCGTAATGTGGTGAAGAAGTGTGCCGGTAGCTGATTATACAACTCGCTTGCCGGTGTCCTCACAACAACAAGGACATCCTTTGTACTAGCCAAACTCTTACAGAACGGGTCCTTGGGCGTCGTTCCCTCCGTCTCCGTCTCCACTGTTGCGGTGGCCACAGGTGCCGCAGCCCCGTTCGAATGCTCAGCATGAGGGACAGGCGAGTGGTTCTCAGAGCCATGAGAGCTATGCCCTTGAACATACTCCCAGAACTTGTCAGATACCGTTTCCTTCTCACTATCTACCAATGGTTTATCCCTATCCACCTCATTCACCTCCCCAGGACTAACGATAGGAGCCCCATCCTTTCCCGCAGTCGTCGACTGGTCATTCGGTATAGCCACTCCACCGGATTCGACATCGCTGGGTCCAGAGCGAAGGTAAAAGATGATCAGGATTCCGAGAAAAAAAGCGAGTATGAGGCGCGGGCCCTGAAGTGGGCCTCTCAATATCGAGACCATTATGATTGCAAGTGAGAACAGAGAAGGCGAGGCAAGGCTGGCAGATGGTAGGGTCAAAAAGGAGTGTGGAGTGTCACTACCACAGCATGACCTGAGGTAGGCGCAAAGTGCCTTCAAGGTGGGACAAAGGAAGGTAAGGGGAGCATCTTGGAAAAGAGAAAAGAGGGCATTCAGCCCATCAGCACTCCAGCTTGGCGGCAGCGGCGTTCCCTCGTGCTCGACTGGTCAGTGTTGGCGACGGGAAAGGAGCATTCGGCTGGGGGAGACCTCGAAAAGGGGTTGGTGTGGTTAGACATAATCGTACTAACCTGATTTGGCAAGCGGCTGGAAGTGATTCTACGTGCCTTTCAATGTCACACGCTTTTACAAAGGCAAGACATTCGCCACAAAGTATCTTCTGCACACTTGGAGAAGAGCAAAGGAAGAAAAGATGCCGGAAACTCTTCGTGTTTGTCCGGACTCGCTGTAGCGACAGCGGATGATCCATTGTCAGCCGCACAACCACATGCAGCAATGAAACGCTGCAATACTCCATCCCATGCATCTCATCGTGACTAACATGGCCTGTACTATCATACAAACACCTCATCTTGCTCTATAACTTCGACTCTTCTTCGCGTTCCTCCTCGATGGTTTCGGGGGGAGATAGTAGGTGATGTGGGCCATCTCATACTCCAAATAATACCTCATCATGTACTCATCCACATTCTTATACAGCGCATCTTCCCCCTCCATTTCCATTGCTTGTTGTGCAAGGTCGGTTCCAGGCGTGGTTGCTGCATCCTTGGGTGTGTTAGCGTTCGTAGACTCGTTGAAGTCCTCGGCATCCTCCTGAATTATTTCCTTCTGTGCCGCTTTGGCTGCCATTGTATCCTCCTTATCTTCCACCTGTTCGAGGACTTTTCCCAGCCCGGTCACTTCGCCTAAGACTCGATCCATAGCTGCACTAGCTTCTGCATCCTCGCCGTTGAGCTCCGCCGGGTCGTCAAATGCGTCCTTGTATGTGACTCGATTGAAGTGCTCGGATGTGAACTCTCCCTTCTGAATAATGACATCATCCAGCAATCGCTTTTGATTAGATTTGCGCAAAATGTTGGCTTCGATTGTGTACTCGGAAACAAAGCGATAGATGTGCACGTCACGCGTTTGACCGATGCGGTGAGCGCGGTCCTGACATTGCGCGTCCATTGCTGGGTTCCAGTCAAGATCGTAGAAAATGACAGTATCGGCACCCGTCAAATTGATCCCAAGCCCACCAGATCGCGATGAGAGAATGAATGCTAAGATGCGCGTATCGTTATTGAATTGATCAGTAAGAAGTTGACGTTGTTCGATCTTGGTGGATCCGTCGAGTCGAAGGTAGCGATGGCCATGAATATTGAGAAATTGTTCAAGAATGTCGAGCACCTTGGTCATCTGCGTAAAGATGAGGCAACGGTGTCCCCCTGCTTGCAATTGACGGAGAAGCGTGTCAAGGCGTTGTAGTTTGCCACAATCGTATTGGAGGAGACGCTTATCAGGAAAGGCTATGGAAAGTTTGACCCGAGCTTCGTGGAAGGGATCGCAAGGAGCAAGTTTTTGAGCCTCTCTGACAATCTCTACACCTTTTGGTGTCAGTGCAAGAGGGAGCACATCCTCGGCCACAACAGCAGGTGTGATGCAGCCAAATGTTCGGATGAGAGACTCGTCTCGTTGTGCAACTTGATACAAGCTAGGCATAAGCTCAGGTAATCGCGTGTTACTGTCAAGGTACCATTCTCCCATGGAATACCATTGTTGCCTCTTCCGTCCAGGCCTCATTGGCTTGAATCGGGTTGGAAGGGTTAAGAAGTCGATCAGATCTCTGCCATAAATAGGCGAAGCTTTTTCCTGCCGCTCGACGTGCTTGACACAGCTCCTCAGCTGGTCCAGGACGGACATTTCAGCAGCGTCAGTGACGTAAGCCAAAGCATCTTGTATTGTGGTACCTAACTTGTCCACTTGAACGTTCAGTCGTCGGGTCTGACGGAAAGCAAGATCCTTGAGATGGTTGATGGCATTTAGTCGACTTCGACGTTGATGGTGACATCGACCAAATGGCTCGTAGGCAGCCATACAGAGACCGCAGTAGACCAGATCGAGCTTGTCTCCAGCAGGTAAACGACGACGAATGAGTTGCTCGGTACTCGCATAGTCGGCTACAACAGACTTTGGCATTGCGAACGATGTGACAATCTGTCTGGTCTCAAACAAATCTGGATGGTTGCAGACCTTGCGAAGCGACATCAAGCAATTGATGATGGACATGTAGTTCCCAGAGGTCAATGTCCGCTTGGTCTCAGTGCGACCCATGAATTCATCATAAAGCTGCCTTTGACGTTTGGAAAGGCGGCAATAGACAACATGCTCATATTTCCCTGGCATCTGTTTCTCCACGTCCGCCTTAAGACGCCGTAATAAGAAAGGTCGGAGGACCTCATGCAGTTTGGTGACTCGTGCTTGAGCTTCGGCGTCCAATTTCTGCATACCCTGGTCCAAGATTTGATCGGCAGGACGTTTCATCGAGTTAAGAAACTTCTCAAGGTCAGCGAAACCGCCGGCTCCGTCTAGGCCTGCAGGCATAAGGAAGTAAAGCAACGACCACAGTTCCTGAAGGTTGTTTTGGAGTGGTGTGCCAGTGAGCAGCAGTCTCGAATGTGTCTTGAAGGTGAGCAGAACTTGCCACCTCTGACTCTGGAAGTTTTTGATATTGTGGGCTTCGTCGAGGATCAAGTAATGCCAGCTTCGACGCTTGAATGCCTGCTGATCTTTGAGAATCAGTTGGTAAGACGTGATACAGACGTTCCACTTGTCATCATTCAACCAGCCCTCCCGCTTCCTCCGACGCTCGTCTTGGTCACCATAGTAGGTCAGGATCTTGAAGCCAGGTAGCCACTTTTTGAATTCGATTTCCCAGTTGAGCATCACACTGGATGGAACAACAACCAGATGAGGTCCCCACACCCCATATTTGATCGCCAGATGCGCCAACAGTGCGATAGTCTGTATGGTCTTGCCTAGACCCATTTCATCTGCAAGAATACCATTACGATCGCCAAGGTAAAGATTTGCAAGCCAATCAAGACCGTTGTGTTGATACTCTCGTAGTGTTCCACGCAACAGCAGCGAAGGGACTTCAACTTTTGAAGGAGTTTTGGGCGTTTGAGGCGTTGCAGGTTCGCTGCTCGAGCGAGTACTTCCAGCCTCTATTGATTTAGCCATGCTGATGCTTCTCGGTCGATTGTTCAAAGATGCTTTCTGATGATGATGTCCGTTGGATTTCGAGCAGGGAATGCTGTCCATATCATCTCGAGGTAGCTCCTCCTCTGCCTTCTCCTCTTCTAGTGCCTTAACGCCGTCATGTCCATTGGTTATTGGCATGTCCTTCATTTCCGTGTCGGGAATACTTGATGCCTCCGTAGTTATTTTTTTCCGCTCCTGTGGAGCCAGAAAGCCCATCAAGCCGCTACCAACTTCATCCTCCTCCTCTTCTTCTTCTTCGTCGTCATCGGCATTCAATTCTTCGGAACCGGCGTCGTCATCAGAAGAACCCATGTCATCGTCCATGTCGGTTGACGCGTCGCTGGAGCCGTCCATCAAGATGTCGTCCACCTCGTCCAATTGTAGCGGGGTGGAATTGGATGTGGCTTCTATCTCCGCTTCTTCCGTGTCTACTTTGTGGTCGGCTGCCTCTCTTTCGACATTCCCATTTGAGCTCCGGACCAAGCCATCTACAGAACTATCGAGTAAAGTAGAGGTATCGTTGGCCTCTTCTTCAATATCTTTGGCCTCAATGTCCGATCCCTCATCTTCGCTGGCTGATTCCTCCTCTGAAGCATCAGATTCTTCCCGTTGCTGTTGAAGAATATCGGCATATTTCTGTTTTAAAGCATCAGGACTTAGATTGGCATCTTCATCCTGAACTTCAATGTTGTCCTCATCATCGCTGGAGTCCGACATATTCTCATCGTCCTCTTCAAGTTGTCCAGCTTCTGATCCAGATGGGTTTGTTCCCGTATCCGATTCGGCAAGATCCGTGCTTGACTCGTCCATGCTTCGCGTGTCCGATTCACTTCGTGGTCGATTTTGGTTAAGGATTTGTGTTGACTGATCAAGCATGTCGTCCAACGCTTTCTGGCCCAGCTTTTCCGTGACTCGCTCTCCTTCTTGTAACTTGATGCGAGTGAACTCGTCCAAGGCCAACTTCCAGCGTGCTTCCACATCCTTAACTACTTGCGTGTAGCGCTTGCGCTGGTATCCTTCCTCCTCTTTCCAAACCTCCTCGGTCGTTTTTGATTCTCGTAAGAACTCCCATCTGTCCTCTGCGTGAATCGCAAACCGACAGTCAGCTGCAGCTTTCTTTGCCGTTCTCTTGTGTTTCGCAGTTTCCGCCACCAGCAATTTGTGAAAGTTCTCAGCATGAGCGAGAACATGGCTCCAATGCCCGTAGCGAGGCTCCGGTTCTTTCCATTCGTCATGTTGAAATCGGACCCGGTTTTCTTCGCTGAAGATTCCGTCAGGTTCGGCAGCTTTAGCAAGACGTAATCTTGCTTGCGCCTCTCGTTTTGCTACTCCTTCCGAGACTCGAGCCTCAGGTTCATCCTCTAGAGGATCATCATGTTCCAACCAAGCTTCGAAAGAGGCAAATTTCCTATCCGGGGGTCGAGCTTTAGGATGTAATATAGGCAAGGAAAGCATAGGAGGGTATTTGCGAGAGTTTTGAGGAGAATCGCGGACGAACAGTTTTAGCTTTTGGAAGCGAGAAGCAGAGTTCGGGGTATCGCCATTTTGGGAAGACTTGGAAGGGTGGCCATTGAGTTCGGGTGCTGCCTCCGCATCGCCCTCGACCCGTGACGATCTTCGTCTGTTGCGGCTCTTCCTTGTGGTCGAAAGGGGTGCCTCTGACATGTCGGAAGATTCGGTCAGTGCACCGCTTCGCGATCGTCCTCGTTTCTGAGATGTAGGATTCTCCTTTGTAGAAGGGCGGCGCGGCTTCTTGAAGGACATTTCCGGTGACGACTTCTGCTCTTTGCTAGGAGTGTGCAATGTCCCATTGTGTAGCGCACCGTAGCTGAGACGAGGCTTAGATTCCGAGTAAGGTCGTGTCCTCCTCCGCTCTACTGACTTTGGCTTTTCTGGTTTCGATTTTGGCTTGGTATCTTCTTTTTCTGACGTCGGGGCTGAGGACGCAGTCACTTTCCGTGACGACTGTCGTCTCCCATCCACAATGGTCGCTGAGGGTCCAGCAGCAGTGGGCAGCTTCCAAGGCGGCGATGGAGCACGCGACGACCGTCCAGACTTGGGGAGCGAATCAAGTTTCCTCTTCTTGGAGCGAGGCATTGCGTGCCCATCGGATTCGCTTTGTAAGTCTCCATTTTCGGTAAAGTGGCCGTTTGTACCGTTTGAGTGGTTTTCATTGACAGGTAGTGGAAGTGCGGTGTCTTCGATGGACGTGGTTGGGACAGGCGTGTCTTTTCCGTGATTGTTCGCGCCCAGTTCTCCCTCGGACATCTCAAATCATAGGCAAAGCACTTTTGCGGCAAGGGCACCACGGAGCGCGCAACCAGGCCGGACGGAATACTGGTATACTGGATGTCGATCGATAGCTAGGAATGCCAAGAGCTGGGTGGTGTGGTCGGAATTCGAGTGGCGATTCTTGTTGATGAGTTATTCGAGATTTCGTGTCTAAATGGTCGAATGCGGAGGTTTGAGGAAATCGGACATGAAGTTCACAACGCGGCGGCGTAGAGCTGAGACCAACACCTTGCCACTTCTGCTTAGCGGGGGCTTGGTGGTCTTTGGATTCTTCCATTTTCTTTTTCTCTATCTAACTCAACAATCTTCCTATTCACATATACGATGGTACCAGGCTCACAGAGCTTGGTGGTGTAATCTGACAACGCCGAGGATCGTGAAACCTTTTCGATGGCCACACACGATCTATGTTTTTTGCGACGTACACCACCATCAGACAGCATTTCAACAAATCATAACAACGACCACCAGCCAACAGATTGTCTTGTCCCCCCAACCTAGCTCGTCGTTCCCCTTCGAGAGCTCAAGCAGAACCTCAAGCCTGCTCTTTAAGTCATGGACGTCTATTGTAAACATTCCCTGTATCGATGTCGACCTCGCAGCCATCGCGTGCCCAGCCTGCAAAGGAGATTAGACCTCATTAACAAATTTCCAAGACCAAATCTCACACCATGATCCACATCTTACGCGATCAATCCTCATATCGGTTTTTTTCAGCTTAGACGATATACTATCTCGATGAGTACGCCTAGGCAATTCCATCTATCTCCAAAACTGTTGTTTGCATTCGCCTCCATTTTTCGTATGCAAATAAGTCAATAATGGCGAAAATGGTTGGTAAAATCTACTTCTTCTTGGTCCTTCTCGGCGGTTTTCAATGGGAACATCTCGCTCCGAAATTTTTTTATATAGATTGTACAAAACGGCTATTACTCGTACAGATGAGTACATTTGTTCTACACACAAATTAAGTATATCCACCAATATACATAAGAGAAATGCTTGTTTCGTTCTTCTCGAAGACGTTGAAGAAGAAAAGAGGATTCTTAAAATATTTCTCTTCCCAGAAATGCGCATTGACCGTATTTGGCCACTCGCATTCTTACGTCACTTATAGGAGATATATTCGTAGAGCGAAGGTAGTCAACGAGTTTATGTTGTCGAGCATTCGAATTTTACCGATTTACGGCGATTGAAGACGATAAATATCCCTCGCCCTCGACCCCGAGTACAGACACTCCTGCTGTCTCGATGCTCGATACCCACTACAATCCATAATCACCAAACAACGATTAAGCTGGAAACGATGTTCAAGGCAGCAGCTGTTTTTTCCAAGACGGGCGAAGCGTTTAACAATCCCTTCGATTCACAGACCTACTTCTCGTGCTCAGCTATTTCCGGAAGAGATTCTTGCCGTCTGCATGCAGCTGCAACAAATCGCTTGATTCGAGTGACCAATCCTCTCTCATCGAGCTTCATCACAGGTCAGCGATGACGGCTGTGCTTTGTCGTCGAATGAAGCTTTATAAAACGGTATTCGTTCCACGGATCCTGACCAATTCGGCATGCTTCGTCTAACAAGTATTTGCAAAACATAATAGAGTGAACTAATGGTTGAAATCGGAGCACTAGATTGGAATATTCGGTGTGCCTATAAAGTAAAGGGAGTAAGGATAAGTAGAGATGCAAATCACTCAGCACGAATCAAAGAAACATCACCACGAAATCGTCACGAAAAGAATCATCGGATACATTCCATCGCATAACAACTAATCAAACAAAAGGCGAAAGAAGAGGGAAAATGCATATCCATTGACGCCGTCCGCGCGTTTTCGCTGTCCCATTCTATGGCATTCTGGTTTCAAGGGCCAATTTCGGACCGCTGATATTCATATCCAAAGCCAAATGCATGCTGTAGAGATCTAGATACCACGCCGTTCAATCGATCTTCATGACCATTCTAGGACTTAGAGTCCATTTCGTACCTTTCAAGCTATATCGCTCACCCCAAAGTGGACGTGTTCAGATCTGGTTTTAGAAGCGAATTCCATGCGCCGTATCGATAGAGTGTCATTTGAGCCACCGATCGCCTAAAGAAAGATGCCTGACAAACGCCATGAGCTGGTGGCATAGATACCCACGTCAAAGCTTTGTATGGAGGTATGTGGTTTCGAGTGTAGATAATGGTACAGAAAGGAGAAAACTTGATAGGTAGAGGCATTTCGGCGGCAGCGCGGGTTTGCTCGTGTCAAAGGAGAAATGATGGGCAGCTTTTCTTCGCAGGCGTCGTGGTTCAGTCATCATTTACCACTCAAACTCACCAGTCGCCTTATGGAAGACGAATTCCTTGCCTCCTGTAGTAAGAATTCCATCCTTGAGAACGCACTTCCACTTTGAAATCCCCTGTCAGCTCGTGTTTTGCCGTCGAAAAATAGAGAAGATAAAAGCAACTTACCTTGTTCTTGACACGCTGCACTTTATCATATGTGCACAATATGGTTTCGCCGACGTTGCCGCCCTCATGGTCGTCTTGGTCTGGGTTCTCGAGCTCATCCTCGGAATCATCCAGGTCGGAGTTAATTGCATCTTCATCTGCTTCGATCTTTGGCTTGACATCATGATCCTCGTCACCGCCATCAAACTGCGGGATTGGCCTGGAAGCATCCGACGTTCCAGCAATGCTGCATGTCGGCAACTGCGAAGACGCTAAGTGCTTGCCACGCGAAATCTTCTTCATGCTTGGATGGTCGCCTAGTGGCATCATGATACCATTGTGTGAGTCGGCGTCTGCTTGCATGATATATGCGCGAAAAGCAACATCAGCGGCAAGGCGATCCTTACCGGGCTGCTCGCGACGTTCAGCTAGCAGGGTCTTCCATTCAACGTGAGCATCATCAGCGCCATCGGTTTGCGCATGACCCAAGTTTGACGACTGCTGGACTTGAGGCTGCGGCTGCGCATGAGGTGGACGCTGACCCGGACCAGGCAATTGGATGTGGTTAGGCCGCTGTTGGTATTGCTGTTGCTGCTGCTGATGTTGAAGGTGTTGTTGATATTGCTGTTGACGATGCTGCTGATGCTGCTGTTGAGGATGGGATAGAGGAATACCCTGGCGCTGCTGTTGATGTTGCATAGCCTGAATGGAGGCGTTCGCTTGGCTGCCAAATTGTTGGTGAAGCAGCTGCTGAGAACGTTGTTGAGCCTGAGCAGGGTTCAAGCTGCCCTGGTGCTGTTGGTGTTGCTGCTGCTGATAAGGCGGCATCACTCCATCATACTTCTCCTGCTTGATGCGTGGCTCCGCAGGGGGGCCATTGTGAGCAAGAGCTTGGTGGTTGGGAAGTCCGTTCGAGTCAGACTTGTACTCCTGCGGCTTATAATCACCTTTGTACGCTTCTGGCTTGTATCCCTCAGACTTGACATTCGACGGGAGGGTTGGTGGATTTGCTACTTGTTGTGGAGGCGGCGTGGGATCCCATGGGCAATTGGCAATGTGCATGGCTGTGATGTTGGACTGCCATTTCTATGTTAGGATTTCAGTCAGCATGATTTCTTGCTCCCACCTAAAATTAGTGTTCGTCCAGAAATGGAAGTGGGTAAGGAAAGAAAAAGATCGTGATGAAGTCATGTGATAGTGACAGGACGGAAGAAGGTTAGCGTCGGAAAGGGGAGGGTATAAAGGAATGGCTTTCAAATACAGGCGGCTCCCGCTGCGAAAATCGAAAGACCGAGCCACCCCGCTTTCGCTGGTCTTCGCCCCAATGCTGCGCCGGCTGCCATGTCGCTCATACTTAAGCGACGTTGCCCTCGAAAGTTTGCCGCAGTTAGAGGTATGATGAAACATTATAATATAGGATGCTGAAGTGCAGGACAACAGAGTTGTAGCGACCGACGCCGAGGAAATGTCACCTACCTGTTTCAACTCTTGCAATGTCTCCTGCTCCAATCCTGCCTCCTCGAAATCATTCTGGGCCTCGACGACGATTCTATTGATGATTGTCTCGTAAATCTGACCCTAAACGGCGTGCACACCATGTCAGCGACGGTCCTGAAAGAAGTATAGCGGTGCCGCCTCATCGTCCACAGCACGGCTGGAACAGGAGACACTCACAACAACCAGGTTGGACATGTTGGCTTATAAGGGATATGGATATTGATTACGCGCAAGGCAACGCTCTACTGGACGGAGGGCGCCACGTCGACTGCGGAGTCGGCTAACGTTCTTGCGATGGATGTAGATGGGCAGACTGCTGAGGGCTCAACCACCGACTCCTGGCGCGCAACACTTCTGGACACCTAAAACCTGCTCTTTCGTTGTTCCAAGAGGCCCTCGGTATGATTTATTGTCTTTCAGAAGGTGGGATACGGGTTGCTGTGATGCCGCTCGGGGTTGTTTCTCGCTAGAGGGAAGAGCGGAAGAAGTTTACATACGACTCACGGCATGTCACGTGATAACACCTGGTGTTTTAAGAGTACATCGAAAGCCTCCTGGAATGAACGTTTGCCTTCATAAGGCTTAGGCTGGGTCACTACCCAAAAATGACATGAATTTATCTGTAAAATGATCGAATCGATCGCCAGGAGTCTTCAGCGCCTGATAGAGACCTACCCTAGTATGAATAGCAATTTGAGAATGAATACACGTCGCGAGCTGTACACACAACACAACCCGCTTGCTCCCGACGCCATTTCCCAAGCTGAGGCTTATTCAGATTTCACAAAATTGTCTGGTGAACTTCATTGAGACCACATCAGCCTGCTTCGCCTCGAACACCAGTTAACATAGACCTTCCCTTTCATAATAGAATAAAACTAGATTTGCTGCAGCAAAGCCAATGGGTATCATGTTAACAGCAAATGAGGTTAAAAATCGAAATACCGTCTCTCCTCTTCCTTCAGCTTTCCGTCGACGAGTGTTGAAGCATCGACGGCGTCTTGTGAGGATTCTGTTTCTTCTTCTCCTTCTTGGCCCATCGCACTGTATTCGCAAGAGTTAGTGCTGTTAGTGACAGCGTTTTGATTGACAACTTACGGCCACACGCGTTGCACAACGTCTTTGGCCCGCTGGGACCTTTCCTCCACTCAGGCGAATCAAGTGTGCCGCAATCAGTACAGACGTACTCATCTGCCAGTTTTGTCTTCTTCTTCCTGTCGCTTGATCGGTTGTCCCGGTCTGCGAAAATCGCAATGCCAACATCACCCTGGATGAGCGCAGGACTGGCATCACCAGTACTCAAGCCTAGTGATCGTTCACCCTCGCTGAATTTCAGACCAGTATGTAGCTCGATCGCCTCCAGTGGATTCGCACCCTCGTAACGCGCCATCTTGTCACTGATGCTATCAGGTCTCGCCCTCATTTGAGCTTGATCCAAGTTTCTCGCGGTCAACGCATGGTCTCTGGGTCTGGCTGGCGGACCCATGCTTTCGGAGCCGCCTGATTGAGCAGTCGTGATCCCACTATCCCGACTGCCTGAGTAGGCCAGGCTTGATTGTCCTTCCTGTCTCAACATTATTTCCGTCTCTTCCTCCTCATCCATCTCCTCTTGCTTCAGCTCTGCGATACGCTTTGACAGGCGTTCATTCTCGATTTTGTGCTCCAGGAAAGAATCGAGCAGGGCAGCATTCTTAGTAGGATAGGGCCTGGACATCAAAAAATAGCCGCGGCAATATGGTAGACCGCCGGTCCCAAAAGCAAAGGCATCGGAGGTCAGATGGGGGTGGCCGAAGGCCTCAAAGATAGAATAGCCATCGTCTTCTTTACGGAAGCGGTAGAAGAAGCGCATCTGGATGCCAGAAGCGATTGATTCGTTGAATTCGCGAATGAACATGCCCTTGTCCTCATCGTGTATATAGTCGCTGACGAGCTTTCCCATCAAGGCGAACTGCTCGTGACCGGTGAGAAGCTTAACGGATTTGGAGACGTGCGTTATGCGTCCATCGGGGCTCAATATCATCATCAGATCTCGCAGCTCCTCCAGCAGCAATTTAGACCAGTTCCGCCTCTTTGTGAATTCGGTAAGGGTGCTGCCGGTAGTGCTGGGGTTCTGCACACCAAAGCCAGTCGGCAGAGGACCAGCGCCAGCGCCTGTCATCATACTGTTGTTTCCCATGGCTTGGAGGCTGTTCGTGCTGTTGTCGGCAGGGTCTCCGCCTGGGTGTGAAGGTGCAAAGTCATGGGTCGCGGACCGTTCCATTTGCAAACTATTAGCACTGAGATCGCCTAGGTCCATGTCCAAAAAATTCGAGCCCATGGGCAGTCCGTGGGGACTCAGATGGGTCACGCTTTGCATCTGAGGGGGGGTTAGTGCTCATACGATTGAGATAACGGGCAGGGAGACGCACGGCCGAGGAGCCGTGATTGGGGTACATTGCCGAAGAAGCTCAGGAGCGGGCTCCGAGTTAAGTGGGAAGGAATAGGAGATCTTCGATCGCGTCGGTATCAGGTCTTGCTGAGCATTCTAGAGCAGCGGTGCAGAAGTTGTGATTTTGAACGTCGCAAGTCCGGCTGTCCATCGCTAGCGTACAAGTAGCCGTGAATGATATCACAGTCCGGCATCTAAATTCTAAATAGATATACCCACTATCAGAAAGGGCCGAATCGTACTCGTTTCGATCCTCAGTCACGTGGTCTCGTGGTGCAGCATTTTCAGGCGCCAACTCGGTACCGCGTCCGCGTCGTCTCTCTGTACGAGCATCCCATCGCCAAAGGGACCTGACCATCTCCTTCGCGGACACCATCTATAGAATTTACTGGTAGCATCCCTCCATCCAAAACTGTCCAGATCTGCCTTCTCTGAATCCATTCCATGGTCACGTCCATGAAGGTCGACATTTTTCATCAAGAACCACTAGACGTAACAGTCCATCTATAAAGAATTGGATGACACTTAGTTCGCCAGAGTCAGGGACCAGCCGCCATCATGTCGAAGATAGACAAGATGCAGATATTGGGCGTGCGCTCATTTGGCCACAAAAAGCCTGAGGCCATCCAATTCTTCAGTCCCCTAACCCTCATCGTCGGATGGAACGGCTCGGGAAAGACTACCATCATCGAATGTCTGCGGTATGCGACCACTGGCGAGCTTCCACCGAACAGTGGCACCGGTGGAGCATGGATTCACGACCCAAAATTGGCGGGAGAGAATGAAGTGCTCGCCCAGGTCAAGTTATCGTTTGATACCACTTCTGGCACTCGTATGGTTCTGTCTCGTAGTCTGCAACTTACGGTCAAGAAGTTGACGCGTCAGCAAAAATCCCTTGATTCGTCCTTGCAGATGACCAAGAATGGAGAGCGGACAACAATTTCCTCGCGCGTTGCCGAATTGGATCAAATCGTGCCTCAGTATCTTGGTGCCTCCAAGGCTATTCTAGAATCCGTCATCTTTTGCCACCAAGATGATAGTCTGTGGCCGATGAGCACGCCTACGCTCCTCAAGAAGAAGTTTGATGAGATCTTCGAAGCTCAAAAGTATACCAAAGCGGTCGACAACATCAAAGTCATCCGCAAAACCCAGATGACCGAGCTTGAGAAATTCAAACTCATCGAACAGCACTCCAAAGACGACAAGGACAAGGGCGAAAAGGCAGAGAAGAAGTCTAAAATTCTTGATGAGGAGATGGAAGATCTCCGAAGCCAGGAAATGGCACTCCGAGAGAAGATGCAGGAGGCGAGGAAGAAATCCGAGGATGCCTGGGGACATGCTGCGAGGTTTGAGAAAATCGTCACCGAGCTCTCAGGCAAACGCATCGAAGCGCAAGCTGTCAAGAAAAGCATCGCCGGCCTCGAGCAGCATATGCGCAAAATGACGGACTCAGATGGTGCTCTTCGTGAGATGGAAGAAAAGTATGACGAACGAGTGGCTCAGCATGAGCAGGAAAAGGAAAACTACAAGAGCCAGTACATTGAACTTAGTGAGGACATGACGAGATACCGCAAAGAACTGGGCACCAAACAAAGCGAGGCTGGAAAATATCAAGCACAAAAGGATCAGTACGAGCGACAAGTGATTGGTCGAGCCGAACTGATCAAGGAAACTGCACGTCGACACAACGTCCGTGGTTTTGACGAGGACATTGAGGGTCACCACGTTCGGGACTTCATGGAAAGAATCGCCAAAATGGCGCGTGATCAGAACACTACTTTTGAGCGGGCTCGAAAAGAGACACAAGACAGTCTGCGAAGTGCACAGCAGTCATTGAGCGCTCTCACCGAGCAGCGATCAGCCCTGAACCAGACGAAGTCGGGTGCTTCTGCTTTTATTCAAACCAACGATGGGAAGATTTCTCGATCTCAGAAAGAACTTGACAAGATCGACGTTAACGAAGGTGGTAAAACCGTGCTTGAGTCTAATATTGCAGATCTAGAAACTCGACTGAGCAACACCAAATCCGAGTTTGGGGCTGCGCAATGGGACAAGCAGATTAGAGATACGGAGAGGGAGTTCAGAGAACTGGATGACAAGAAGGAACATCTCGATAGCGAACTTATGGAGGCCTCGCGTCAAGCAAAAGATTCTGCGCGGCTAGACTTCTTGCAGAAGGAGATGAACGATCGCACACAGAGCCTGGACACGATGGTTGGAGCTCATGGGCCACGGATCACCGCCATCATTGGTGCCTCATGGGAGCCGTCCAATCTCGAGCAAACATACCAGGGCGTCGTGACGGAGAAAAGCACTGCAATCAAGGAGGCTGAGAACCAGCGAGATGGAACCAGTCGAGAGCTCGAGCAGGTGAAGTTCAAGCACTCAACAGCGTCCAGTCAATTACGGCAGATGCGCAAGGATTCTAAGGAGGCCAGAATCGCTGTCTGCGATGCGATCGACGAAGAGGACGTTCATGAATACGAGAATGTCGTCTTACAGCTCGAGGGTAGCCTTGCTGTTCTTAAGCGTGATCAGACGAGTCTTGCTAACATGCGAGAGTACTTTCAAACTTGTGTCGAGACTGCCACTACTGCAGGTGTTTGTCGTCTTTGTGAGCGCATCGTCAAACCTGGAAAAGAAAAGGACAAGCTGGTCAATAAATTGAATGCTTTGATACAGAAAGCTCAGGCGGACGTTGTTGCGAAGGAATTGCAGGAGGCTGAACAGCAATGGGCGATTGTAAAAGAGATCCGGCCACAATTCGATACCTTCATGAGGCTCGAGGAAGAGATTCCGAGATTGGACAAGGAAGTGTCGCAACTGGAAATCCGACGGCAGACTCTGAACCAGAAATTGGAGCAACAAGACCAATCTGTTCAAGAATGTGAGGAAGCCAAGAGAGATCTCGACTCGATTTCCAAAACCATCCAGGCCATCTGCAAGACCCATACGGAAATTGGGAGCTTCACGTCACAGATCAAGGACCTTAAGGCTATGCAAAAAGCAGCTGGTCTATCTCGCGGCCTTGAGCAGATCCAAGAGGAGCAGAAGAAAGTCAACGAAGAAGCGCGTTCAATGAACGGCAAATTGCAGCAGCTTCGCGCTGATAGGGAGCGGGTTCGAAGTGTAATCAACACTCTCGAACTCGAGGTGCGTGATGTCCGATCTCGACTCAGTACTGCCATGCATCAATTGAAAGAGAAGGACAACCTTCAACGTCAGATTGAAGAACTTAAGGCTCAGAACAGCGACCAGCGCGATGCTATGAGACGTGCTGACCGAGAAATTCAAGCCTTGATGCCACAAATCGCACAAGCAGAAGCCAAGCTTGAAGATATTCGTTCTCGTGGAGAAGAGCGCGATAAGGTTCTTCAGAAGGAAGCTTCGAAACTGACGGACAGTCTCAATCAATTGCGAACTGCTGACAACGAGATCAACTCGTATATTGATCGAGGAGGCCCTCAACAGCTTGCTCGGGCGTCACGAGAAATCACAAAATTGCAGGAAGAAATCGCCCGTGTCGAGGATGAACAGCGAGAAATCACCATCGAGATGAAGAAAATTGAACAACAGCTCGCGAACCATTCTGAAATGAGGCGCGCAATTACAGATAATCTGACGTATCGAGAGAATGTCAAGCACCTCCAGGAACTGAACGACGCAATTGACGAGCTTGGCACGTCCAATGCCGAAGCCGACAAGGAGCGCTGGGAGCGTGAGGGTAGCAAGTGGCAGAACGAGCGCAACAAGCTGAGTGCAGAACAAGCCACCGTGATTGGGATTCTTAAATCCAAGGACGACCAGCTTCAACAACTATTACAAGAATGGGAAACGGACTACAAAGATGCTGCCGAGAAGTACCGCGAATCCCACATTCGAGTCGTGGTCACCAAGGCCGCAATTGATGACCTTGCTCGTTATGGCGGTGCTCTGGACAAGGCCATCATGAAGTATCACAGCTTGAAGATGGAGGAGATCAATCGAATCATCGATGAGCTGTGGCGCAACACCTATCAGGGAACCGACGTCGACACGATCATGATTCGCTCCGAGAATGAGACCCAGAAAGGCAACAAGTCGTATAACTATCGTGTTGTCATGGTCAAGCAAGACGCCGAAATGGACATGCGTGGTCGCTGCAGTGCCGGTCAAAAGGTCCTTGCCAGTATCATCATTCGACTTGCCCTGGCCGAGTGTTTTGGCGTCCGTTGCGGCTTGATCGCCCTCGACGAGCCGACCACAAACCTGGATCGCGACAACATTCGTGCGCTGGCTGAGTCGTTGTCTGAAATCATTCGTGTCCGCAAACAGCAGCATAACTTCCAGCTTATCGTCATCACCCATGACGAGGACTTTTTGAGGTACATGAACTGCGCAGAGTTCTGCGATCATTACTACAGGGTTTCGAGGAAGCCTGACCAGACTTCCCAGATTGAGAAGCAGAGTATTCAGAAGGTAATGATACGCTCCTACGCTTCTCGTTGTAACATACTAAGATAGTCTCTAGGTTCTATGATCGAGGATGATGGAAGTAGGTAAGACCCATATATTGCTTGATGAGATTGGCTTTGAGAATATATGATGTCAGCATCAGAGGCTCTTCGAAGGAACATGTGCGTCATATTCGCCAGTGAGGAACTTCGTTGTTGCTGCCATGCACCCCTATCTCTGCTTAAAAAGCAATCGACATCTACCTCATCTTTGAGAGGCATCTATCCATCGAGTAACCCTTCGCGGCAATAGAGAGTCGCGTAGCCATAATTAAATAATCTTCCAAGAACACCGTTGCACTTCAAACCTGCTATACATATCCTACCATCTAAATGTCCAAAGTGACTCAACATCCTCCCCTAGTTTCGATGCAATCAAGCTGCCTCCGGAACGTTGTTAACACAGAATTGCTAGATGATTGGCAATGGTGATATGACCACAAGTCTCCGGCCCGGGACGATTGAGATTGAAAGCTCGGCCCATATAACCGTGCTTTCCAGCAATGTCGACGTCAGTTTCAACATCGAAAAATCTGTTTTGTGCTGCCGGACGCATTGTTCTACCCCTGTTGAAATTCTAAGTAGGGCAATCTGAGGAACTTGTTATTATTATCGTTCTAGCGAAAGCGTTGCGGGAGGAAACGGTTCAACGATGAGACGAGGCGATCAATCACGCTAGACTGGATGCGCTTGCCCTTGCGTGCTCTGTAGTTCTTACGCTGAGACATGCAGTCACTGTTTCCCCGTCTCGGAAGAATGGAATGAAATATGACAATATGAAAAGGGACGAAATATGGAAAAAGCTAGAGTGTTTTGACGATACAGACACGAGCAAGACTCAATGGGCCTCCTGCAAAATGCCCGCCTACGCCGCCAAGAAAAGCCTCAATGTACACCCTGCCAAATGTATTTCATGTAGCGTCGCTCCAAACCCCCAACCAATGTCACAAAACCCCCCAAATGACGAATATGCGCGATTTACCCAACTGATTGTAATTTCAAGACCATCTCTCGCCGCGAATCGCAGGATAAAGTCCGTTCTCCCACAACCTCTGATCGTGATCTAAGCACGGTACACTACAACAGGTCGCTCGCTCTTGCTGATGATATACCAGCAATGCAGAACACCAGGTATCCAGCCCAGGATGGAGAGACAGATGTTGATGAGGAAATCGGCACCGCAGCCGCGTTTGAGGAAGACGGGGACGGGCGGGAGGAAGAGGCCGAGGAAGTAGAGACAGACGTCTGCCTGTTGCGGGATCAGCGAGATGTTTGTGATGAAGCACATAGGTGGGAGAGAGGTTAGGCTGCAGTGAACCGCGTGCGCGGATGTCCGGATGTGGAGCGTAAGGCGAACTTGGAACTTACTGTAGAGGAGGGTGGACGCTTGGCCATCTTTCGTCGCTTTTTGAGATTTATGTTGGTGTGGATTGAATGTTTTGTGATGTCTGCAGATTCTGTTCAGGGAGTTGGGTATTTGAGAGGTTGGAAGACGTCAGGTATCGTGAGATGGAGTGAGCCATTTACGTAGTACTACCGTACTACGTACGACGTTTAGAGCCTTGTCAAAAACTTGGCAGCTTGGCAGGAAAGCTTGGCTAGCATGAAGAGTTACTATTGGTCAAAGACGGTGGCCGTCATGAATATTGCGCGACCAGGAGCCTGGTCATCAGCCTTACTCTTGTGATCTGCTCGTAATACGTCCTCCGTTGTCAAGGACGCTGGTATTATTGCACATAGTTTTGACGTTTTCAATCGTCAGACGGTTCTACGATCCTACCGCTCTACCATCGCCGTACTCTAATCGTCCACCAAAATACTCCCAGGGCAGATCGAATAGGTTTAGAGGTAAGTAGTGGTCCATCTCGAAACCTTCACGTTTTTATTGTTGGTGGTGCTCATGCTCCATTCCCAAGACATGCTCGCAGCCCAGAAGTACTCCCTTCATTTGAGTGAATATCATAAATTCAGTTGGCGTGTCCTGTCCAATACTCATTTATGATATTCGCTTGACAAGAGCTGATAGGGTCCCTGCTGTTTTTCGCGCCGCCGATTCCTTCGAGTTCAGCGATGTTTCTCCATCCTCTCGCATGAGCTGGCAGTCTATTCTACCTGTCTTAAAGTGGGAATGTCATTTGTAGAAGCTCGGTTTATCAGGTCATAGTTCAGATATTGGGATGATCGATGTAGTCAGTGGCTACCTAGGTAGTATTCTAGATATCTACAATCGAATCAGTTACTGGTGAAGTAGGTACAAGTGCCTTTCTATCCCATCGAAAACGCGTTGTCTCCCGTACCAACATATACCAGTTTGGCAGACATGCGAAGGTAATCATTTATGTTTCAATCAGCAATCAAATCTAATGACTAATGAACACAGCGTACCCATGACTACTGGTGTAGGACTATCAGCACAACCTTGAAAACTGTTTCGAGGACTCTTGGAATTTTACGAATGTGCATATTCACAGGTTCTACTGTTGACTATGGATTTGATGGATTCAGCTGACGATATTTGAAATCTCAAGAGTCAAGACCGTTCAGGTGGGGCTAGAAACATGGGTCAAAGTGTAAGAGACGGGAGAGTCAGTCGTCCACAGCCTGAGCCAAACTGAACCGTGACACCTTTCTACGTTCTACCCACTCCACTGCCAAGTCAAGTGGAGCTACCTTATCCCATCATCCCGGCGATCACCACAACCATGGCTGAATTCTACAATTATCCCAACCCGAAGGCGACTGAAATTCCATACAAAGCTCCACCAAAGGACAATAACCCCATAGTCCGAGGTCTTCCTCTAGCCATCGCAGCCTCGCTAGTCGCATTCCTCTCCCCTGTCTCAACATTTCTGTACCACAATGCCGGCTTTAATAGCTTAAGGAAGCTCAAAAAAGAGCTGGATCATATCGAATGTCGCTTTGATCCCACGGTTATCCCACTCAAACATGGGGACTCGCCTGCTCCTAGCTATACCGAGGAGCAATTTCTCAGGTCGCCTCCTGAAGCTGCAAATAGATTCTATTCGGTGAAGGACTACCATGAAGCCTACAAGTCTGGCAAGTTCACACCGTCAGACGTTGCCAATGCGCTCCTGCCTCTTATCCGCAGGGACGTTCCAAATCGGACCTCACACTCGACCGCGTTTCTCTCGACACGTGTCGATCTGGTGCTTCGGGCAGCTGAAGAATCGACGGCACGATACGCTGCTGGGAAACCACTTGGCGTGCTCGATGGCGTACCAATTGCTGTGAAGGATGAGGTAGATGTCAAGGGCTACAAGAATTGCTGGGGCAGCAAGAAGGATTTCACGAGTGCGCTCGACGAGACAAGCTGGTGTGTCCAGAAATGGGAAGAACAAGGCGTTATCAACGTGGGAAAGACGAACATGCACGAGATCGGCATGGACACTACCAACAACAACCCCGTTTGCGGCACACCACTGAATCCTTACAATGAGAACTACTACACAGGTGGCTCGTCAGGTGGCAGTGGATATGCTGTAGGAGCCGGCTTGGTTCCAATTGCTCTTGGTTGCGGTAAGATCGACCCATCTCATCTCGAAAGAACATAGCTGACAGCCAACAGATGGCGGTGGGAGCATAAGAATTCCCTCCTCGTACTGCGGCATCTACGGCCTCAAAACCTCCCACAATCGCGTCTCTCCTCGACCTACACCTTCCATCGCAGGGACCAATACCGTAATAGGCCCTATGGCTGTAGACATGGCATCCTTAGAAGTGGCATACCGCGTCATGGCCACACCTGATCCTTTCGAAACAAGCTCGAACATGTATCCAGCTCCTCGTCCTTCCACATCCCGCCAAAGAGTCATAGGTGTATACAACCACTGGATGGACCGGGCAGATGCTCCTGTGAAGTCACTATGTGAATCAGCAATCTCATACTTTGCCAAACTTGGCCATGAAATTATCGACATCCATATCCCTCTCATCCATGACGGACAAACTGCCCATGCCCTGACTATCCTCAGTGAAGCAGTGAATGGATTCCCGGACACCTCATTCCTATCCCCCGCGACACGTATTCTCCTTGAAGTCGGTGCAAAGGCATCAGCCTCTGATTTCTTGCAAGCTCAACGAGTCCGATCACTTTTGATGTCCCACCTCGCTGCACTGTACAAGCAATATCCTGGCCTCATGATACTCACACCCACCACACCGACTGTTGGATGGGCGATCAAGAGTCCAAAGGATTTGAAGTACGGCGTCACAGATGGTGATATGAGTATCAGGAGTATGGAATACGTCTGGCTTGCCAACTTCACTGGATGCCCATGCCTCCAGATCCCTATTGGTTATGCGAAAGCAGCCAAGGGTGATGGCATTGTGCCCATCGGCATGATGGCCATGGGTGAATGGGGTAGCGAAGATCAGCTTATTGAGTGGGGATTTGAGGGCGAGAAATATTTGAATGAGGTTGTGGAGGGTGGCAGGCCGAGGTCTAGTGCCTGGGTAGATGTCATTGGGGAAGCGGCGAAGGCAAGCACAAAGATGAGTGCCGCTACTGAAGAGACGGCCGTGAAGACGGAGGCTGAGCCTGTCGAGGCCGCTACTTAGAGATATTGTGATTGAATCTGGTCGATATAGGAACGTTGGTAGGATATTCGGCTCTGTCACTTTTAGGATCCCTCACGGTGTTACGGTATAGTTTGCTAAATACCCAATTTCACTTCAGATTACGACGCTAATTTCCTTGCTCACGGTGCCAATGATTGTGTCTCTCTTGGTCTAGTTTATCCTGAAAGTGACTCCATCTCGAATCCTGCGTCGAACTATTATTATGGCTATTAATGCCGTCAATTGGTCACGCTGGATTGCGCTCTCCATTCACGATCTTACCGTCGTATAATGCATAAATATTGTTCGACAAAAAGTTATGAGATTAAGAAGAGTTCGTTCTTATATATTATGTCCCTTTAGACTTTAGTTCCCGTATTGAGGTACGCAAGAAATCGATTTCCGACTTGGAAATCGAGTGCCTACTGCAATTGACGACGTTAATAGTCACGCTGATAGGTCGAGGCAGGAAGATGGGCTTGACCTCTCAGGCATGCAATGTTGCAACATGCTTCAAGCTGGCGGTCGTTGCATGTAACCAAGGCTTCCAACAGTCCAGCCGGATCAGTCCCGCTACTATCAAGGATGCCAGACACCAAGCCGTCTACAGGCCTTCACCAGGCATCGAGAGCTCCCGTTTTTCTATTTTTCCGAGGATATAGTATACCGACATGACAAAGCTACCTTGATGCCGCGAAATTCGGGGACCTAGCCGATCAGACTGTATTTTTTCGATCCGGCGATCGACGGAAAGTGTCCCGTATGCTCGCGTTATGTAGTTGACGAGGATGATGCCTGGATAATTACCGCACGTGATCTTCGAGCTCCTAATAGGCGCATTGCAAATCTATCGAACCCGGATCAGAACAGATTGACAGTAGTAGGCGGTGATCGTCGACGGATTCGCGCTGGTCTCGAGATCGATTGGCGCTGTAAGACGCGTCTTGACTCCTCCATCTTTCCCGCACTGCAGTGTTGTTTTCGAAGGATTCAGCCTTCACGCTCGAGGCTCCAACAGTCTCAGAAGTCTATATGTCGCCTGCATGAAAGATGCGTCAGCGGAGAATTTACCCGCGCTAATCGGAGGCGACTCAGTTCTGTCTCTCGTTAACGGCGCGATATCATTGGGTGTGGTTGGTGGCACAGAAGCCCGATATGCAGAGCCAGCCTATCAACCGAGGCGGGAGATACAGCTGGGCGTTGGCCGTGCCGCGATTCCTGTTGCGAGAGGATTACTTTGCATCTCTGCCGTGTGTGAATGGGCTAGAACCATTCTGTCTTGAAATTGGGCTGTCGGACTTTCTGCGGCGGAGGGGTCCAGGAGGCTGCATCTGCATTTAATAGAGATAGAGGTACTTATTAGTATCTTTCGCTTTCTTAAAGCGACTCGGAGTTTTCCACGGGGTCTTGATATCATGTTGGCTACTGTGAATAAACTTCTATCCCTTTCTTTATCGCTCAAGTCCAATCTTCGACCCTCCGCTGATCGCCATGTCGGGGTCAGTGTTAGCATCCTGGCCAGAAACCACGACTACGACGTGAGTTGAGCTCATCGCTACCACTTGAACACCCGAAATCCAAACGACAAGAATGTTGCTATCTATCTTCGCCTCAAAGTCAACGAGCGACGTTGCTTCATTCAAGACACAGGAAAACAAGACGCTGACACCTGCACAGCACAATCATATGTTCCATCAATCATATTCCATCTTATACCATCATACAGCGAACAGCTTAAGCGAAAAACCCTTTCAACCATGAGAAGAACTTCTCTAGAGTGGCTCGAGATGTCTTTTGAGCAACAGACTGCCGCCATGAAGTCCTCGGAGTCGTTCTGTTAAGGCTACCTTCCTCTGCTGAGGCTATTGTCTTCGAAAAGCCATTGCTCTTTGCTGGCGTCGTCTCTGCCGAAGTGATTGACCCATCGGTTCGAATGGATCCTGCAATTGAAGACCTCGCAGTTGTCGAGTCCGTCTTGGCCGTCGAGAAAGAGAAGTCTTTCGACACGCGTTCGACACTCTGGTCCACCTCTCTCTTCAGCGTTAGTGGTACCGCTTCACTTGCTCTCTCCTTCAACAAGCGTCGCTCAATCTTGCCCGTCGCACTCTTCGGGATGCTGTCAATAGACTCAAACTCGGCGGGAATTTCGTACGAGCTGAGATGCTCTTTGAGATAGCTTTTGATCTCTGCCTCTACGAACTGAGTGCCCTCTCGGACGACAATGTAGGCGCGCACCAGATCACCCTTGCAGCTGGCGCCCTCTATACCAATGACAGCGGCGTCCTTGACACTGTAGTGTTGCTTGAGTCTTCCCTCCACTTCGGCAGGACTGACCTGGTATGCATTCACTTTGATTATGTCTTTTTTGCGGCCACTGAAGAAGATCTTGCCGTTGGCCTTGTGACCAAAATCACCTGTGCTGAGCCATCCACCATCGGCGAAAGCTTTGGCAGAAGCTTCAGGGTTGTCGATGTAGCCCAACATCATGCAAGGGCCTTTCACAAGAATTTCACCGCTCTCCCCTTCTGTTACTTCTTCTCCTGAGTCATCAACAATCCTAAGGCGCTCAGGTTAGTACATAAACTTCAACCACATACCGGTTGCAACTTACTTCACACCTTCGAACATCGATAGGAGTCGACCCACGCTGTCGTCCGTGTGCCGCTCAGGCCATTCACCTGAAGTTATCCATCCAGCTTCCGTCATACCATACACAGGTTGAATCCGTGCATCTTCGTGGAAAACGCCAAAGAGCGGGTTCTCGGGACCATACGACATAGAATCACCACCAAACCAGAGCTGGCGCACTGATTTCAAATTCTCAAATGTACAGAGTGCTCCTTCCGAACAGTTTGCACACAGCACTCCTCCAGCGCAGGGAATTTTGGCAACACATATCGGGGATTGTGCAAGCTTTGCAGATTGTGCCATTGGCTCAATCACCGGCGGCGGCGCGAATAATTCGCTGATTTGAAAATCCCTAATCGCAGCCACATAGGATTGCAAGATGCACCTCGGCATTATGTACGTTGCGATGCCCTCGCGAATCGAGGCTGGCACGATCGGCGTTGCGAACACGTGGAAAGGTGGAAGCGCCACCAGTCTTCGAGGGGTGTATGAGAGCCCTCCGACAGTCTTGCGTGCTCTGACTTGCTCCACATGGTACGAGTGCGGAAGCTCTGCGGCTTTGAAGAGACCCGAAGTTCCACTCGTTGTGGCGTAATGGGCAACAGTATTGTTGGGATCACTCACCACTGCCCAGTCCTCTTCGCCGAACTGCAACAACGATTCCCACGACCTTAAACCATATCTCTGCAGATATTTTGCCTCTCGATTTTCTCGGACGTCGAAGAAGAAAATGTTTTCGTCGGCTAGGCCGTAGGTCTTTGCTGCCGGAAGAATGTGATCCAACCTCGGAGGCTCGACGATAAGCAATTTAGGCTTGGTCAATCTCATGAGGTGGAGCAGCTTGTCGGTTTTGGTTGCGGGATTGACTCCAGTGAAAACAGCTGTTCAAAGAAATTAGTTCATCAGCCTTATGGTGAAGAGCTTATCAAGTTTACCTCCAGCACCTATGATTCCAAGGTAGAGCGGATGCCACATAATCTATCAACAATCAGCACAGCCGTGTCAAGACCAGCAGCACAATATTCACATCATTGAAGCTCATCACCAGAACACAATCGCCTGACCGAACACCATGAGCACGCAAACCAGCCGTTATTTTTCGAACTGTCGAGTAGATCTCGTTGTAAGAAAGGCATCTTTCGGGACTTGAAGCATCGATCAAGAGCTATGGCCCTGTTAGATTCGTGGTGCGACATAGGAGTGATGAAGAGAAAACCTTACCGGAGCATCTTTGTTTGCTATCGAATTAGCCGAATCGAAAACGCAGTCAAGAAGACTCATGATTGCCGAACGCAAGATTGTGCTACTCTTCGAGATACAAATTCTTTCTCGGGTATGTTGTTCAATGTCTGTGTCTTTCGAAAGCGGTAGTAGTAATGGTGTTTAGTGGTGTTGAATATCAGAGCCTGAATCCTACGGTCTGGATGGGTGTCATTTCAACAGCTCAGCATATCAATAACACTGTCAACAACCGATCTACCAAGCTGATTATCGTTACATGCATACGCTTGATATGGACTTTCGTCAATGCTCTCGATCGTGAGCCATACGATTAAGCACAACCTTGCAAATCAGATCTAGGCCTTTCGAAGTAGCTGTGGGGTCAGTCTATCGCTTGCTGGCTAGTCATACCGATCCACGAAAGAGGCAAAAGGCACTTGCAGGTGATCAATCCGAGCGAGACGAGAGTGAATGGTTCGACGCATGCGTATGCAGGTGCTGCCCTTTTGGGAGCTGGCCTCATCGGGACAGCGGAAACTGGCTGTAAGTGTCAGGCCAAGGATTTACATCCGCCACGGGTCGATGATCCGGAGCCTAGGTGAATTCGCAGTCTGGATAGGTGTGGGACTGATATCCGTTTTCTCCGGACCCAACCTTTACTGATGTTTGTCAGATGATTGACATTGGACAAAGAAAAGATAATACAGCAACAACAACCTCTATTCGATAGCCCTTCGTCCCTTGCATCTCCATTGTTGTCGATCGCACTCGGTATGTGGTTCCCCCCGGTAGAGATGTGGAGAGATGAAGACTGAAGAGCGCAATCGACGCAGGCATTTTCCCTCTGTACCAGGCGGTCGGCGCGTACGTGCATGATGAGGCGCTGCGAAGACGCTGCATTCTTTAGTTCGACCCGAGACCAGTCTCTCCGAACGACTGCCGGGCGCGAGCAGATCGTCACGGTGGGTTGTTTTGCGCAATCAGTATCCTGGCTTCTACATTGAGCTTGTGGCAATTTCTCAGCTGAAATGAGAAGGACGATCAGAATTGCGATCACTGGGGAACCACGATAAAGCTGAGGCCAGATCGTGCATTGTCTGGTAGCGCAAGATCCAAGATCGGAGCGGGTGCTAGGAGCCAATGGGGCGGCTCGTCTCGGCGGCATATTTCTTTTGTCGTCCCGCAGTCCAGTCTCTCCACTGCAAACATGAGAAGTTCGAATCATCAGAAAGCCAGAATCAACCACACTTCATTGGACATTAACTCAATCCACCGTCACTAGATCCGGTACCGCGCGCGGGATCTTCAAGACCAGACCTCAAGTCGAGAACGGAAACAACCGATAAATGTTAGCACAGCGACCGGACTTATTCGATTAGAACCGCAGAAGCACACATCCTGGCATCTGAAATCAGCCGGTCCGCCTTTGTAACCTCGTATCCTCGGTCTTCTATTCGGCATGCGGCTTTACTACTGGAGAGGTCATGAGCGATCCATCGGGCTTCCAGCTGTTCTCGGCGTCTGACGTTGCCTGTTGCGATATATTCGCTTTCGTCAAGATCCCTCCTATTCTTTCTAGCCGCTATTCCCAACCCGTATATCCGTTTTCAACTTCAGTACGACCTCCATTCTTTGTACGCCACGTCGGAAGGACACCAGAAACGCCTTTGCGACACCCAACCCATGTGAAGCCATGCCTTACTACCTCACGGCTGGATTATATGGGAATATGGCTCCTGGGTCTCGTCTTCCTGCCCAGGATCACGGGGCGTAACAAGCCTGCTTTCACCGCCTGAACCCTTGCACGTTCGCACGATGGCCGCATGCGAGTGCTGTAACTGTGCTGCGTTGCTGCATCTAGCTGAACCCACCTTTGTCGTAGTGCTTGCTTTTCCTTGCGATGAGTGCATTAGCAAAGCCTGATGCAGCAATCGTGGCGAAGATATGTTTGCCCATTCCTTCCAGACTTGTTTCCTTACACAGATGGGGAAAAGATGACAATCATGCATAATGCCGCTGCCGTGTACATCTTGTCTCGTGGGCTAATTAGGCAGGGTCCGTGACGGTTGGGACACGGCGCTGAGGATTGTGCAGAATGTTGTGGATTTACAATCAGGCGCAGTGTATGCAGAGCAGAACAAGCCGCCACTGAACACTTGCCACTTTCTCTTCCTTTATCCTTGCGATTCGCGGTCTGATACATATGTACGAAGTCGTCGTCTGATTGCAAATCGATCTGCACCTTCGCATATTATACTTACGAACATGCCACCGATTCAAGAAGAAAGCACTGGCGCCCACGCATTCATACCTCAGCCTCACAACGAGGAGAGCACAAGATATCAGAGGAATGATGCTCCATTGTCGACATCTACGGAGCTCCCGAGAAATATTTTGGCTCCTGGTCTTTCGAGCACTACAAATATCATTTCTGCGCAAGATTCACATACATCGGCAAGCAGCGAGGATTCAGGGAGTACGATTGGAGATGGTTCAGCGACATCCGAAAAGCATGCAATCACGGTCACCGAAACAGGGCATACACCCAGTTTCACGGCAGGAGACATCATAGCCTACAACGAACGACATGCATTCTCTGAACGTTACGAGTCAAAGTTCCCAAGAACTAAGATATCAGAATTGTCCGTGGATGCTTCGTCGATCTCCAAGTACTCCGGATCCGAACATGACCTGGAATCTGGCCTTGATGCGAGCGACGTCGTTAGCTGGGTAAATAAGAATGCTGCCGAAGATCATACTCGAGAGCAGAGCATATCAAGCCTGAGAGATTTCGGTACGACACGCTCACTGGACTCGTTCAATATTCCACTCCCAAACGAGACCCAAAGTGAGTTCACTGGCCTCATGCGATTCACGTGGTTCAGTATCTACAGACGACTGTTTTCCGTCGTTTTCATTGGTAACTTGATCGCTGTCGTTGTCCTCACGTCGAAATTGTGGCCGACAAAGTTCAAAGACATCAACCTCTCCACCCTCGCCACAGCCGCTTCTGCCAACTTTGCGGTCGCCATTCTCATTCGCCAGGATTACATCTCCAACTCGCTCTACCACGTTTGCTGGCGAATACCTCACTCCACCCATCCCCGAGTTCGCCAGGTATTTGCAAAGGTCTACGAACAGGGAGGTGTGCATTCCGGCGCTGCCATGGCTGGCACATGCTGGTTCCTGATTCTCACCGCTGTCATCGTCAAATTCTATGTTGACCGTGTATTGATGTCCATCCCCATCTTGACACTCACGTGTATTCTGATGTCCATACTCGTTCTTATCATTGCCTTCGCCTGGCCAAGATCGCGTGCCAAGCAAGTGGTCAAAGAAAAGAAGGATGAGAAAGGAGCCACGACGAAAAAGGAACGTTCATCACCTGGGCACAACCGTTTCGAGATGAGCCACCGATTTGGAGGCTGGCTCGCCATCGCACTCTTCTGGGCAGAAGCCATGCTCCTGGTAGACCAGACTCGAAAAGCGAACCACACCTCGTTCGGCTCCGAGCTGCTCAGACTGCCAACCTTCTGGTTTCTGAGTATCATCACATTCCACTTGGTCCTCCCTTGGTTGTTCCTCCGCAAATGGACCTTCGAGGTCAAACAATGCTCCGGCCACGCCATCCAACTCAGCACCAACCACGTCCTCGAACCACTCAGCGGTCTCGCCATCTCAGAATCCCCCCTCCTCGAATGGCACCCCTTCGCCACCTTCCCCAAAGTCGACGGCACGCCCGGAACCTCCATGATCGTATCCGCAGCAGGCGACTGGACGACACGGAACGTGTCCAACCCCAAGACAAAGTACTGGGTAAAGGGGTTCCCGAAAACCGGCGTCCTATCCATGGCCCTCGTCTTCAGCAAAGTCCTCGTCGTCACCACGGGCTCTGGGATCGGTCCCTGCCTCTCCCTCATGCTCGAGACGCACAAGATCAAGAAGACGCAGATCGCAGGGATCCTGTGGCAGGCGCACGACCCGCTCACGACGTACGGCACGGAACTGGTGGGCAAGGTCTTCGACAGCGCTTCGGATGCTGTCATCATCGATACCAAGGTGCAGAAGAAACAGGGCAAGACCATCACGGCGAGGGAGCACCTGATCCCCATCGCGTATAATCTGTATGTGGAGAGTGGGGCCGAAGCCGTCTTTGTCATTTCGAATAAGGAGTTTACAAAGGAGATTGTGAATTCTTTAGAGAAGAGGGGGGTGCCTGCTTACGGTCCCATCTGGGATTCGTGAGGTTGTTTGCGCCGTTTTGGGATGTCTGTGTTGCGTTAGTGGTGTTCTTTGTTCTGTGCTGGTGGTGCACTCTCGTTTAGAGTTCTGTGTTTATGTGTATGTGGGTGTTCTCTGTTGTATATCCCTCCTTTTCGCTGTGGAGTATTATAGCATGTTGGAATGAGCATACTACGATCGCTCAGGATGGTGTATTTCGTATACCATCACCTCCTCAAAATTCATCTGTATATACACCACGACTTCGTCCCTTAGTAAGGTACTCTCCTTCTTACTCTCAACGCCAGGAAAAAGGTGACACCAGATCCCGACAAAGAATCCAGATCCCACAATCCCCATCCCTGCCTGCACCCCAAGACCCATCGCGCAGACACAACCTCCACACATCTCCAAGTATCATCTCCAAAGAAGAAATCAGATCCGTACAACCTCAAACGCATCTGTCAAAAACGCATGGCAACCACCCCTCCCCATGGATCGCCAAGCATCGCACAACCCATTCGAGTCTCCACAACATCGCGCGCGCACGCGCAAATTCCTCGCCCAAAAACACAAACACATCGAGTCCTTGCATCCCCGTACGACGAAGTACAAAGACCACCGTCCCAACGCCTCCGAGACCTCGAGAAAGCGCACATGCGTGTACGGATTGCGCGTGTGTCAATTCCCCGATTCCTGGGTTGCGGATGTGTTGCACGGCGTCTGCCCTGTCTGCTTAGAGAAAGGATGGCTGGAGGCTTTGTTTGGGGTTTTTGGTGATACAGTGCACGAGTGAAGTGTCGAGGCGGGGGTGTTTTTCATGTGGTTAAATCTGGATTCATGCGTGTGTGTGTGTGTGTGTGTGTGTGTGTGTGGTGGGCAATGTTGTACATAAGCCTCGTTTCTTGTGCGAGGATGTATGAGGGGGTTTGTGGGTGGTTGGTTCACGTGCTTGGGGTTGAGGGGGTGGGTTGTGGGATGCAGTGGTTTCTTTGTTCAAGGGAACTGTTTTGACTCGCTTGCTTTGTTTATCTGGGAAGACAAAGAGAACTTCGCGTTGCGTAAAGGTGTGCTGCATGCTGGTGATGGAGTTGCGGAAGTAGACAGGGTTGTGTGAACGCAGTCAGGCGATCATTGCGGGAGGATCTGTAGAAATCGAATATCGCTTGGGAGTGCGTGATCTTTGTGTTAAGCGAGATCCAAGGCTCATTCCTTATCTTTGTACGCCGTAACGAATCCATGAACATCTGGTATTGCAAATCTGAGCAATTGATCCTGCTGGCTTCTTCCAATCCTTCAATGCGCTCCACCAGATGGTTGCCATTCCTTGATGCATACAGATTCGCTAGAGGCAGCTGGGCGCGGAGATGCAATCGCGAGAATCGTCTGGCCCAAATGATCGCTGTCAAATTCAATTGGTAGCTAGAATAGTTCGGAGGCTAGGCTGACGCTGACCCAGGCATAGGGACATATGGGCAGCGGAAAAGAGATCTTCAAAGCTAAAGGCAAAGGTCAGCAATAAGTCGGATAGAGCGCGAGAAGGAAAAACATGATCTAGTATCGTGTTGACGCCTATACCGACTCGTAGCCAATGATTTCGTCGTCATCGTCGTCATGATACTGAGTTGGCGTGAGCTTTGTTGGCGCGTAGCTTTCGATACAGATGCCAAGATCGTTGTGAAGTCGACATCGACCAAGGCGGCACAGCGCTGGCCGCTGTCAGCTTCTTTCTCATTCTTTGCATAGATGTCATATCCATGGTCCGTGACCAATGATATGTTCGTCTTCGTCAAGCTGATTTCTCTCGCCTTAATATGAGGACTGGGTAGAAATTGACGTGGCGGATCTGATGATTGCAGAATGAAGAGCCATGACATAGCAAGATTGAAGGTGGCAAAATCAGAATCAGATCGATAGAGTCCTGGCGTAGTGAACTCGGCATACTGAAGAATCGAGGTGAACTGAGATCATCGCACTGAATCGTTTGGCGGGCATGATCAGACGAGATGAACCGCCTTTGATAATCATATCATTCGAAGTCCATTTTGACGAGACGATGAGGAGGACTTCGGAGTCCTTTGAAGTTGTCACAGTGATTAGATGGACGATATGTTGAATGAACAATGAGATGATGAAGGAGGCAGGGACCAGCCACGGCTATAGTTGCTATAAGGGGTCTGTCCAGGCATCAAGGCCGTCATCTCACCAACAAGCATTGGGTTTCCACAGATCTCTTTCGCTTCATCAACATCCTCGCACTTCGAGTGATTCCATCTAGCCTTGTAAAAATAATGCTAGACATCATAAAATACCCGTCTTGCAAGCTCCTTTCGAAAATCGACTCACAGACTGGCTTGGCAGACCATGATCAGTATCGTTGCCTGGTCGACACTCTTCGTTCAGCCCCGAAAATCGCCAAACCCTGTGACAATACACGAAAAAATTCGGTCCTGCTAATACCATCAGATTCAATTCCTACGGACCATTCAAGGCATCGCGCGCACCACTGACTGCGCAGGCAGCAAAAATCCGCGCTTAAAAGATTTCGCAATGGTACAAGCCGACCTCGACAAACCCGAATGCTGAATGAGGCCATCCGCGGCGTCGATGCCATTTTCACTAACACCAAGCTCCCGTCGGAAACTGGTGTTTCATGGAATTGGGCAAAGGTGGCAGACGTGAAAAGGCTGAGGTAGATGGGCTACGACATTGGAGTACGCAGAGGGAAGGATATAGCGTGTAGGTAACGCTGCTGACGTTATTGATGCATAAGACGAGACGATAAATGCTTGGTGCTGAGCGCGGTTTCCTCTTTTTGGGACAGAATCGTAGCAAGATCAAGGAAAATATCATTTCGGCGCCGAATGGGCTTGGATATCGTTTTTCTGGTGCGTTGCAATTTTTTTCGGCCAATCCGGATTACTAAATTACGCATCTATGCGGAGCGCATCCTCAGCTGGTGAAGAAAACTTCTCTCTATCAATCTGCTTGCTACTAGTATCTTTTGACCAGTACCACGTGTTTGGAGCCAATTCACTTCTCCAGGTTGGCACGCCGTCGGTTTCTTGAAAGAGCTGAAGATACAATGATCGTAGGAACCAGATGGCACGCTTGCTATCCATCTGCCATTTCATCCAAACTCGTTCATCATGGCTATCATCCATCCCGTGGCTGACTGTGGCTTCTCTGTCAAAATTTGATTAACCCTGGAGAATCCAGGAACTTGGCTGCTATGGGCGCTACGATGAGCTGGACGGCTGCATGTCATCATCTGACACGCGAATTCGCCAAATGAAGTCTGAAATCCATCTTCGCGCGAACTACCTTTTCTGAGTATGAGCCGACGCTACCAAGGCCGATTGGTGCTGAATTGACAGATACGTGGCAGCTGATAGATGAGCATGGTATTATGGTGTGGATAAGACTGATATTTATCCTAGAGACGTGAGTTCCTGGTCCGAAAGATGTGTGACGAGTTCTAATCTTTATAGTTGGAAATGCAAGCGAGAGTGATCGTAGTGGAGCAAGTGATGTTTTGGACGACTCGGGCGAGACTTGTTGACCGTACAAGGAGTTTCGATGAGTGATACTATATAAGTGACTAGGTCTGGACTGATTACGCCGGTTGGTTCATTAAAGTTCTGATAATGAAATTTGGTTCTTCCTGATCTCAACCTCACTTTCGGTTCTTTAGCTCGAGATCTTGCCTTCGAAGCTCCTGGACAAGACTCATCGCCAAATTTTTAGAACCAGGACTTATCGAACCTGACTTCAAAGGTTTGGGAGAAATTCCTTGTGCTGAGGTGGGCAATCTTGCAATTGAACAAGCAGCCATGCTTATTTGCGCATCGCTTCCACGCTCAACTATTCCATTCTTTCACCTCGAATCGAGATCAGCTGACGAGGCTTCCGGGTAGCCTCCCATCCTAAGGTATAAAACGCTCTTCTTTTCGACATTAGCAGCCTCTAGTTCTCTCCTTACACCAACTCGACTAAGGGTCACAGCTGCATATAAGAAGTCAATCTTAATTTCTCACCGTCACAAACAATACGGGCACAATATACAGAGGCACCATGTCTCAACCAAGCGCCAGTGACAGTCCCGGGTCGCACGAGATGAACGACTTGGATCAGCTCGTTCGACTTGCTCAATCCGTGCGAAAAGCTGGCACGGCCGGGTGGAAGCCTTCTAGTCCTACCACCCTCAAACTTTTTCGACGTCTCTCGCAATTACCAAGCCAAGAGATATGGACGACTGACGAGCTCGCTTCGCTGGTCATGGGATATGCTCAATGGAGCCCTTCAAGTACGAAGACCACTGAAGTGCTCCGTTCGCACTCCAAAGACAAATTTTCCTGGAGCCAAGATCAGCTTGCAGCTCTCGTCGTGGGCTTGACGCATTGGGAGCCCCCGGGCATGGAAAAATTGGCCGTCCTGCAGGCTCAAGCTGGTTGGGAGGAAAAGCTTACCTGGACTCATGAAGAGCTTGTTGACATGATCGGGCATTTGGTGGAGCAGGATCAAGAGGTTAGAGATGCCTGGGTCCCCACTGACTCTGGAGTTTTTCGAAGACTGGACAAACTTCGCAAGCGCTTTCGGTCCAACTACAAGGGCGGCTTTACCCCCGAAGAACTCGCCACTATCATTGGTAAACTGGTAGACGATTATGACAAGAAGAAAAAGTCTGGCTTGATTCTCACCAAATCTGATAAAGCTCTGCTTGAGGCAGATATCGTCATCGCCCAGAATCGTGGGGCCAACATGGGCAGAGCCGTCGGAATTATTGATGGAGCTTTGAATGACTCTGAGCGCATGCGGAGAGATCTCGTAGCAGAGAATGAAGATCTGGTGGAAGAGAATGAGAAGCTGCAAGCCAATGTCAATCTGCTTAAAAAATTGCAGAAAAAGAGGGTTCGGATAAGGAAAGACTTGTCACAGAAGCTAGGCGAGGCTACGGCTACCCAGGAGCGCGAGCGAGTGGAGGCCAAGATGACGCTGGAGAAAGAGAGAGCGGAGGCCAAAGTTATTCTAGAGAGACATGGTGAGGAGGCCAAAGCGGCCATGGATAGAGAGCTTGAGGAAGCCAAGACAATTTTGGCCAAAGAACGCGAGACAGCAAATGCAATATTGGAGCAAGAACGAGCACTCAGCAGGGTCAATGCAGAGAAGCAGCTGATCCAAATGAAAGCTCAAGTGCAAGAAGCATGTGGCGTTTGGAAGCAAGAGAAGGATGAGCTGAAGGCACAGATGCAAAAGTTGATGGACGAGAAGCTGAACTTGGAGAAGCAGCATGATAGCGAAAGGATAGAGCTCGAGTCAGAACGTGATGAGGCGATGGTGGCAGCACGACAGTCTCTCAAGAGGAAGTTTGATGACTTCATGCTGGAGCATAGCGACTAATTGTCTTCTTGAAAGCACTCTTCTAGCCACAGCTCATTCCGATAGCTATTGTTGCTTTTCATCTTGGAGTAGTTGGCAGCAATATCTCTTCATCAGGTCCAATCCAAGTTCTTGCTGTGTATGGTAGCTGTATAAAATGGGAAATGGATGACCCTTTAGTCCTGCCGAGGGGATCTCTTTGAGGCTTCATTGCAATCAAGATAAATTGAACGAGTGCAAAAAAAAAAAAAAAAGGGGGCAGCAGAAGCATCTTGAAGTCGTCTCGAAGTTTGTCGATTCCACAAGTCTCCATCTCGCTCCCTCAAACTCACCATCGCGACTTCCCTTTTCGGGCGGAGTCACGATCTTGAGTCCCAACAACTTCAAGTCCATTGAAACCGAACGGCAGCTTTCACCTCACCACCTCGCATATCTACTCACAAATTGCTTCAGTGAGTGGGAGCGTGGTGGTCAGGTCCATTCTTGAATCACTCATTCACCTGATCCAACTTAATGACTTCGCAGACGACAGCTCTCGAGGAACTGCTAGACAGCGACGTTCTTCACGGCCTTCTTCTAGACAGTGATCACTTCCATCGTCTCCTTTCACAGTTGCACTCCCGCGAAACAACGCCTGATTTGCGTGAGGACCAAACGAAGTCCCTTCCTCTTCCTCCACAGAATCGCCTTTCTCACCTCGACTATCATCTTCAGAACGATAATACGGAAGCCGTGTCAAACGGCATGGATACTCGCTCTCAAGACGCTCGCTCCGTCACGCTCGACAGCATAGCTCTCTACCAGAGCCTTCCAGATCCAACATCTTTGGCAATGCCAAAGGTTACACAAAAGCACGACAACTTCATCCTGATCTCGTCTGATGATCCGCCGGTAGAAGATAACTGCTCCAGAGATCGCTCCATACAGCTGAGAGTTCCGAATCTAACACGCACCAAAAAACCAGTCTCTTCAAATCGGAACATGCAGCTCATGTTACAGGCACCAAGTAACGAGCTCGAGAAATGGACCCCTGCTGATCGTGAGACGACCAGAATCTTGCAAGCTTGCTCCGGATCCAAGAAACAGGAAGGTTGGACATATAGTGGACTTGCGAACCTCATCACCGAGCTGGTGCGGAAAGAGACTGAGCGCCAAGAGCATGTTGACCAAATTGTGTTGTCACGAGATGAGATGGCCTGTCTTGATATGGAAATCCATCAAGGTATTGAGCATAGAAAAGATGCTGAGCGCGCTTTCAGCAGCATCCAAGAGCTCTTGGACGAGAACAACCAATTGCGTTACGACGTTGCCTACATGGAGCAGCAGACCGCGGAAATGCATGGGTGGGACGACTGTCCACTCTACGAAGATCTGGAGGAGGCAGAAGACCGCAATGAAGCCTTGCAAGATGAAATTATCGAGCTTCAAGTGAAGGTCAAGGAGATACAGGAGTCGTACGATGCGAATTATGTGAGCATACTAAGACAAAAGCAGAGTGTCCGAAGGAAGCTAAATCGTGGAAAGATTGCGATGAAGACAAAGTTGGCAACCGAGCGGGAGCAAATGGACGCAAAGCTGAGAGAGGGCATGAAAGCAAGACTGGAGCAGGAGCGAACCGTGATCAACACAAGATTAGAGGTGGAAATGCAAGCTAAGCTTGAGAGGGAGAAGAATGATGTCAAGGCCACTCTCGAGGCCGAGCAACAGGCCAAGATTGAGACTGAAAAGGCCCTGCTGAGGACGCGTTATGAAGCCGAGTGTGACGGCGAGAGAACGAAGCTTTCTTTGTTGAAGAGGAAGCTAGTATTGATGCTTGCGGACGAGAGAGAAGGCGACGATGTCAAGACAAGATATTCCTCCATGAAGAGAAATCTGTTGACGATTATGACAGAGTAGGAAGGCTCGGTGCCACTAGAACCATCTGTTTCGTGAAGGGCTAGATGGTGGAAGCCATCGCGAGGTCGCATACTGGTTGCGAGTGTATCTCCAGGCGATGTCTGATCATGTTCTGATAATTCAGATGTTCATCTAGCAAAACTTAGTCTACAGACGCAATACAATGTAATGACCAACCCTCTGGCTCCTTGTCTACGTATTAGGAAATCTCATAGACTGAAATAGGTGGTATTCTCAGAGGCGATGAAGAATGGAGATGCCAGACTTCAGACCAGATACCATTTTTCGATTATTGAATTCGAACCAGCCTGTAGCCCGTTCCACGTAGTCGTCTCAGCGGACCCACTGCGAGATCTTGTAGCGATTGAAAAACAATATGCTTCTATTATCCGGGACAGGATCCGTTGCCAGCTCATCGCAGCTTTGCTCGCAAACATCGAGGATCGAGAAACGCCAAAGCCGCAGATTCATCATCTCAGCGCCCCTGTTTCCTCTCACATCAGTAGCCTTAGAAATTGCGCAATAGCCTTTTTCATTGACATGACACGGTTTCGTTGGTCTGGCTTGTCGAACCTTTGACATGGCCAGCTACTGTGCTGATGAAAGACTTGCTGAATGGTTTACCTTGTAGTGCACGAAGTGGGATAGTATGGCATATCTCCGTGGCCCGAGTTCTGACTCAAAAAGCAGACAAATTTTCAAGGGCTCGTGACATGTACAGGGACTAGAACTTGAAGGAGTTGTGGCTCCAAGTTTGGTGAAGAATCCTAGGCGCAAGAACGTGGGGGCTCCTATTCATCAGGGCATACCCCGCCAAAACATCTTTTTGTTGCCCCGAAGGATTGAACGACGACTCCGAGGGACATCAAAGAAACTCCACGACTCACTCTCGCTAACACAGCAATCCCACCCACATATCGCTTTGTCCTCACCGGCTTGACTCGCAAACATTTCTCACCGGCAGTCCAGGCAGCAGTTTTTAGTGTCTAAATCACTTATCCGCCCGCGCCGATACACTACCTCTCTCGAGCCGATACCGTACGTTCTACCCGAGTCTAAACCAAACCACAAATTGAACAATTCCTCTTATCGTACACCCTCTACATTTACTCGACTCCATCCGGGTTCGCGACATCCTCTCCGCCATGGAGACGGTCGGAGCCCCTCCAAACGAGAATGGCGCGCAACCGGTCACTCCCAATTTGAATCGGATTAGTACACAAGAGTTGGCTAGATACGCTCTCCCTACGTCCAGCCTCACCACGACACTGAAGGGAAAAGATGTTGGCAGAGTTCCATTGGTGCTATGCGCCTGCGGCTCCTTTTCTCCCATCACATACTGTGAGGCGCACGTGCTATGCATGAGTGGACAATGGCTAACTATCCACAGTACATCTGCGAATGTTCGAGGTTTGTCAAGTCCCAGGGTAGCTACGGCCATGATAGGAAACTCACAACCATGCAGATGGCGCGCGATTGGGCAAGGCTCAATACCGAGTACACAGTTGTGGGAGGGTGTGAGTGACATCTGGGACAATTCGAAGCATGGAATAAGAACATGCTGACCGTTCCAGACCTCTCTCCAGTTGGCGACGCATACAAGAAGAAAGGTCTAGCACCCGCGGCCGACCGGGTGCAGATGTGCGAGCTCGCTGTCACATCATCCGAGAATAAGACGGATTTCATTATGGTTGATACTTGGGAAGCTCTCCAGGTGGGCTACGATTAGGTCGATGAAAAGGATGAGTACTGACAATTGGACAGACAGAGTACCAACCGACGGCGCAAGTTCTGGATCACTTCCACCATGAGATAAACGAGGTACTAGGGGGCATCGATGATGGGACTGGCAAGAAAGTGCCTGCGAAAATCGCTCTTCTAGGAGGCGCAGATCTCGTAGAGACATTCGTTCAGCCAGGAGTATGGTCGCCCGTGGATTTGCACCACATTCTTGTGGATTGTACGTGCACTTTGATGGAACAAGACATGGTCCAGGCTAACCACTTCCCTAGTTGGCGCGTTCATCATCGAGCGGTCAGGCACGGACTTGGATGATGTTCTCACAAAGCTCGAGCAGATAGACACAAAGTGGAGGGCCAACATCTATGTCATTCATCAGGTAATCGAAATCTCAGACGGAAATGGAGCGATATCTGCTCGCATTATAAGCTGTTTCAGAAACATCAAAGCTAACATATGGCAGCAAATTCGGAACGACGTCAGCAGCACGAAGATCCGGACATTCCTCCGAGAGTATAAGTCGATCCGGTACCTGGTGCCCGAGCCCGTCATCCATTACATCGAGGAGAAGAACCTTTACACAAACGGCGAGGGCACCGAAGACCTGCCAGCAGCGTGATAACCTCAACGACCTCGACGATACGGTACCTCGCTCTAGCCATGACGTCGATGCAAGCTGCACGACCTGCTGCACGAAGCACTGCTAATCGTTCCGCCGTGGTGGGACATGATCTCATTGGCTCCTGCCCCAAAGTGCTGCATGACCGTCTGTCGGACCTGTCACTGTTTTTTTGTATTTATATCATCTAGAGGGACTAGAGAGCTGTCTCCTCCTCAAGACACATTATTATCTGAGCGAGCGACGCTAGCATACTAACGAATGAGCGGACAATGGATGATGACGATGGTTGGCGTTTTGGAGGTCTAGGACCTTGCTCTGTAGGTAGCGGGATGGATACCCGCATGTTTGGTTAGCCTCCATCATTGCTACTCGATCAAGTGCAAGACTAAAGTAGCCTTATAAGATCCTGCAGTGAGGAGAAAGATATTGTCACGTGATTCGAGAAAATTTGCTCGTGCGAGCCCTAGTAAGTACTAAGCTTCTAAGATGATCTGTCTGTTCAGGTTCATTGTGTCAAAATGAATCGTGGTGAAATATAGGTAACGTGTGCCCTGAGGTGCCTGGTGGTGAGCATGCAATGACGTGATCGACCTGTGATTCGGGTCTGTCTGTCGTGTCCTACTTATTACTAGCTTTCTGTTTCTCAACCTTACATAGTACCTAGCGAGCTCGAAATTCTCCATTCTCGGCACCCATATTTAGGTTTTTGGGAAAACTTTGCTTGTGATGGGAGGTCTGGGTTGATTGGATGTGGATTTGCAGTTCTCTTGGTGGGCAGTAAGTAGGAGTAAGTACTAGTAAGTAAGTTGGTTTGATCCGCGGGCTATGCGGGTTTTCTATTTCTGGGCGATTGTTTGGAGTTGGGGGGAATGGGGTTATTAAGAAGTTGTACTCGGTGATTATAGTGGATAGATCGATCGGTACTCTCTCGTTCTGACAGTAGGTATTCTCACTCTAGCTTGATATATCATAACAGGTGGAGGGTCAAAGTGGTGTTTGGTGGTGTTTTTGAAGTATTGGTATTGGTGTGATTGCGCCTGTGTAGTTGAGGCGGGTACGTCTTTGTCTTCACTTTTGAGTTATTGGGTTTCTGTTTTGAGGAGGGTTGGGCGGAGTGTGTGATGTGTGTTGTGTGGATGTGGAGTAGGACTTGTTCACATCTGTTCTTATGAAAAGGGATGTAGGTGCCGAAATGAGGATATGAGCATCAAGGGACGTCATACTTTCTCACATGAGAGAGGATGAGTGCTCGTGATTTTTCCGCGTTGGTTGTTGTCCAATTTTCCTCCTGGTATTAAAGATTATGTCCTGTGCATAGCTATTCATATGAAGATTGACAACACAGCTATGCTATTTTGGGCGTCAAACGAGATCCCATCTTCGGTCGTGAAACTCGTCCGGAGTTGCGATGAAGAGAGCACAGGAGGCGGGAATAGAAGTGGATATACACTTGCAATGGATGTTTTGGATGAAGGGCAGACAGTTGTGCCCTGGTTTGACGTCAGAAGATGAATTTAATCCCAACAAGGGTCTGAAGAGTAGGTGGACTAAGTACACACCAGTACGCCATCATTTGTGATTTCTTGTCCAAGTCTGCGGTGAGTATTGCCACCGATATTGAAAGGCAGAATGCCGGACGGAGTAGAGGTGGAGCAAAGTGGAATATCGCGAACTGTCGCGATTCTCCTCCATCCTGATGCACCATCGTCAGACTTACAAGATGAGCTTGATGTAGAAACCCCATCCCTGTAGCAATATACTCAGTAGGCAATGTTTGCTGTGTCTGACCAAGATCCAGCTTCTTCCAAAAATATGATCTGGGGTAGGGCAAACGCTGGGGAACTTACTGCCATGCCACTGCTGGCGGCGATCGCCCGTACATACGTAGTATGCGAATAGTGGGACTCTGTAACGAAGTGCGAACCCATCGTCTCCTGCTGAAAGGCTGCCTACCATGTTGTGCGCAGCCGCGGCGCCGACATGATTACCCCTTCACGCTGCCAACACAGCAAGTCATTTGGTCCTTCTGACCGGAGAAATCAAGTCTCTTTGAAGCAGCACAGACAAATACCGTACTCGGATACTGTGACCTGGTTGCATCATCATCCAAGCAAGCGATACGGAATAGGATCCCAGAGGCCCGGGATTCCATATCCGGGTTGTCTCGGGACACATCAATCTCGCTCATCAATCTCGGATCTCCCGATGCGTACGTACCTTATATTTGAACTCTATAACTATACTACCTATTTTATAAGGCGTATTTACTATATTTATATATAAGGTATAGAAATCTAGAAAAGATAGAAGATAGTATAGCTAGTAATTAAGTAAAGAAAAACCCGTATATTTACTATAAACTCTAAACCCTAAACTACGTATTACTACTACTATATTAATCCTTAGGCCTTAAAGGTAAGCTCTCTATAGTCCTTACCTTCTTACGAGCCTTACTAGCTAATTTATTATAATAATAGCTCTTATAAGGGCGACGAGCCCTAGGAATTAAGCCCTTAGTAGCTTTATAAATCCTTATATCCTTAACCCTTATAGCTTTATTACTATACGTAATAGTTTATACTACTTCTCAAGTCTCCTTATTACGCTTATATATAATAGTAGCCTTTTAACTACGAGTTAAAGTAATCTCTCCCTCCTCTATAACCTAAGCTACGGCTTTATAAGCTACGGCTTTACGATCCTTACGCCGCTACGTAGCTACCCTTATATTTATCTCTCTCTCTATAACTTTAGCTAATATTATCGTACGTACCCCTATAGGGCTATAAGTATCTTTTTAAGGTAATAGTACCCTCTAAACCTCTCTCTAAATCTTAAAGTTAGTATTACTTAGTAGGGCTAATACTATAGCGATATTAAGTTACTATATTATCTCGTTATACTTATAAGTAAATATCTCTACTATTTTTTTCTATTCTAGCTTATTAAGGCCCTTAAACCGCGCTATAAAAGCTTAGATTTTAGAGAAGAAGTAGATAGAGCCTATATTACGCTCCGGTAGTAAGTTTATTAGTTTAAGGCTATTCGTATTCTATAAAGAGCTCTATCTAAGGCTTCTCTCAGCTTTAAAAATACTAAATAGAAACTACTATAGATATATAAAGGATTTTAGTATTATACGACCGCGTAAAATATACTACTAAAGCTAATAGTAGTATAGTAAGCCCTATCTTACTATATACTTATACTAATACTAGTAGTTACCTTCTATTAGTTTAGTATCTTTAATTACGGCTTTATCGCTAGCTAAATAGGCTATTTCTTAGCCTTAAGCTATTTCGTAGACGTTATAGATTCTAAGTATTACTTAGTAACTATATAGGCTAGAGATATTAGCGGTAATAGTACGTATTTAGCTATCTAAACGCGAGATTCTAAGCCGTTTTAAGTCCTTAAGAAGCTCTCTTTTTGTAATATAATAAAGCTAAGTTAATACGGCTATTATTAACTTTAAAAAGGACTTTTTAAGCGTATTATCTTTATAAGTAAAGATCTTTATTATAGTATTACTACTCTTACTAATTTAAGTAGAGTTTACGCCTAGGTTTAGTAGAAACTTTATAAAGTAAGTAACTAATTACTATTTAAGAGGCTACTAATTAGTATCGAAGTATCGCCGGTAAACTAGTAGTAATAAAGCTATTAATAAGGTCCGGTTTTCGCTTAATTTAGCCTTAGTTTCTAACTTTAACTATAGCTAGATAAGTCTACCCTTCTTACTATTACCGTATATTATATTACGCTACTTAATTATATAGGCGCTATCTACTTTTAAAGCCGTAGCTTTTAAGACTACCTTCTTAAAGGCTTCGGTATAATACTATTAGTAATATTACTACCTATAGTACGTAAATAGTAACTATAGTATTACTATAGTAAGCCCTTTACCGAAGTTAGAAATAATAACTTTAGAACCTTTCTTATTAACTAGTAATAGCTTATTAACGTTATTAATTCTAAGGGCTTTATACTATATACCGCCTTTAAGGGTTCTTAAGGTAAGTATCTTCTTTATATACTATAAGAAGAAAAGCTACGCTTCTAAGCTCTCTAACTTTATCTAGGATTATAGTACGGGGAAGCCGTTACCTATATATAATACGCTAGTAGCTAAACCTAATATTAGGCCCTTTAAATTAGTATTAAAGGTACTATTAATATATACGTAAAAATTAGTAATAAAGCGAATAGTAAACTCCTCTTACTACTTTATCTACTATATAACTTACTCGATATTACGTACTACGGGTTTACTAGTTTTAGGGCTTATCGTATATAAATAGCGGATCTAATAGCGAATCTTATAACTCTTACTATCCTTCGTAGCGTACTATTTAAGAAGCTTAAAGAGTATATTTATAAAATCGTCTAGTCGCTTTTCCTACTTAAATTAGTAAAGATTATAATATTATTTTATATTACGTAGAGCTAGGCCTTAAAGCTATAATTAAGTAGTAATATCGTAGTACCTTATATAGGTTTTCGTAAATTACCGTACTAACTATATCGCCTTATAGTAATTCTCGTCCCTCTCTTAATACTTAATATATATAAATAGATCTAGAGCTATAGTATAGTAAGCTAAGTAATCTTTTTTAAGACGAGATTAAGTAACCCTAAATACCTTATTACCGTTACTACGCTAACTCTCTTAAACGTAGGAGATTTAGGCTATCTATTTATAGCTATCTTTTTAGATACTTATATTCTCTCGAAATCGCTTAATAATCTTACTATTAGACTTTAAAATCTTCTCGCCTTTATAATAAGGAAGTTTATATATATTATAGATTTAGTTACCGTAATATACGTAACGGACTTATATATAAGACCCGTTAGTTAGCCGATTAAATACTATAATTATAAAGCCTTATAAGAAAGTATAATCGTATAGGTAATTTAAGCTATTCTTAAATAACTATATAACAAGATACGGCCTCTCGCCGACGTAGAGTAGAGAAAATAAGTAGTTTATAGATATATAATCCTATCTCTTTTTAACTAATAGGACGAGATATTTAGCTAGATTTAGGTAAGGTTTAAATTTAGGGCGAAGGATAGCTTCTATAGCTTTATTTTAAGTCTTAATTTCGACGGATTTAGCACGGTTTAGTAGCTATAATTAAGTATTATTAAGAGAGTATAAATCTTATAGCGGTTTAGGAGGTTCCGCCTAAGATCCGGCTACTATAGACCCTTCTAAAGTATTATATAGCTATAGCTATATAATATCTAGTAAAGAGGAATCCGTATCGAGATTAATAATACTAATATTAAGGGTAATAAGGTCGATTAGAGCTTTAGCGGTACCCTAGCTATAGCTATACTAGAGATTACCGTATAAATAGTAGTTTAGTATTACGATTAAGGTAAGATTAAGTAATTAAAGCTTTATATATAGGCCTAATTAGGGAGTAGTAATAGTAGTAAGTTAAGTTTATAGTTAATACTACGTATATAAACCGTTAGGAAGAATCTTTATTACACTAATAAAATAGGTATAGTATAGTAACTACGCTACAATAATCTCCTAACCCCGCTTACACGGCTCATCCGAGATTGATGAGCGAGATTGATGTGTCCCGAGACAACCCGTTCCATATCGATGCCAAGGAGCAAGCAAGGCACGTGAGCAAAATGGTATATGAATGCAGTGGTATCCAGTACTCGTAGGTATGTTTCCGTGGGGAAGCCAAGCATGGAAAGTTGAGATGGAACCGAGGTGAGGTCTTACTCTGTAGCGGAGTGAACAGGTTGGATAGATGGCGAACAGCAGTGTAGACACAGTCCTGACGAGCACAAGGGGATGTACTTGGGTGAGATCAGCAATCATTGATGGCAACGAGATGCCTGGGAGCCCTCCGAAGGAAGTCCTTGGTGTTGTGGCTAGTCGTATTCTAGCGGTAGCTGGTGTCACGGCCGAAATGAAGTCGATGTTGATGGCTGAAACACCTTTCCTTCCTCACCCTCTGCATCTCCTTCCATCATCAAACAACACGCTGCAGCTGCCCACCGTCGTCGTGAATACCGCCCCATTCATCGCTATCTTGTGAAGCTCTCGCAGAGGCAACCGTAACAAGCCCTGATCTTGACTGGAAGTAACAGACGTGCCCAGAAATCCCCATCCATTTCTGGCCGTTTCTCTGCAGTGCCGGCATAGCTGCTTGGCCACACTCTACTCTATCCAGGACACTGTTTCGTGCCCCCATTTAATTTTGCTGCGACAGCAATATGGTAAAGTGTCTACCAGCCAATAGCCATTCGCTCCCTCAGCTCTAGCCTGCCTTCTTCACAATACTATTCGCGTCTTCTCTGGCTTTCTTCGCCTTTTCGCATTTCCATCCTTGATTCTAGTCGGGATGTCCATGGAATGCTTCGGGAGCCTCATGCTCTCACAGAGATGAAGCCTCCGATTGCCCCTCCTTGTCCAGTCATTTCTGTACTGACAGCTTCTTCATACCCATTCTTCACCTGCCTCCGAGCCTTGTCAAGTTTTGCCTATCAGCCTATATTGCGATTCTCCGGCCTTGGTACTGACAACCAGTCACACCCTCTACGACATCTAATCCCTCTGCACATATCGCCGCTGCTCTCAAACCATACTCAAAGTAAACTTACCACTACCTCAGTCCATCCATTCTTCTCAGATCAGCTGGTAAGCGCTGGCTTAAGTTTGGAGGGAGCTTCTCGACTCCCCGTTCCACCTTCTGGTGGCGAAGATGGATGACATCGAGAAGAAGGCAGACGTGTCTGTTGCCCCGGGACAGAGACTTTCTTCAGGAGCATCATCTTCAACCCCGTCAAAATATAATGTCACAAGGACGCGAAGCAAACCCAGGGCGCCGGCACCCAACTTCTTCAAATCGCCAACGGCATGGTTCAAGCATGAGATGTGGAGTTGGAGATTCTATACATGGACATACGCGGCGCTGGCGTTCGTGGTCTGGCTGATTCACTTTTTCGCTTTCGTGGCAGTCGCGGCGAAGCACCCATTTGACGCCACCGGAAGATCCACACTGTACGAAGGCAGTTGTGATCGGGTCACGAAGACGAATCGATATGTGCATTGGTTTATCAGCGTGTTCGGCATGGGTTACTTGAGCGCCAGCGCTTATGTCATGGTAGGCACGCTTACATCGTTTGAATGTTCAGCAGCTCACATTTCCAGTACTGTCTAACCTCGCCCACACGGGAAGAGATCGACGAGGCCCATGCTAAAGGACGATGGCTTGACATCGGAGTGATGAGCGCGAAAAACATGATGGCTGTTAGCAAGAAGAGACTTGGACTGTTCCTCCTCTTGGGCCTATCATCACCATTACTCCAATTCTTCTACAACTCGTTCTTATTTCAAACCTGGTCGAGCAATAGCTATAGCGCTTTTGTCGCCCACGAATCTTTCATGACGAAACCAGCAGACATTACCATCAAACTATCCAATGACTCAAATGACGCTGTCGCTCTCGGACGAGATTTCGGTGCTCTCGCCAACCATTTGCATGCAGAAGCCTGGGCTGGTAGGCTGGAGAAATTAGGACCGGCCGAATGTATCGACGCATACGCGAAACCCCTACAATCCTCCCGCCGCAACGTCGTCGTTATTGCCGACGATAAATCCCGAAGATCCGCAGACGTCTTCGATGTCTACCACGCTTTTGTACCCACTGAGCGACCACAAGCTTACGGAGAGCAGTATTCATGGGTTTGTGACGACAAACTCGCGTACAGCGATCAGTGCCTTTACCATGTCAATGAGCTCAAAGGCAACCCAAGGAACTGGACCCTATCGGATGATGCCAAGGTTCAATACTGCTTGAGCGAAAAAGTGGACGAGCACTGCAAGCTGAACGTGAGCTTGGCGATGGCCTTGGTTGTCCTTCTGACGGACTTGTTCAAGATCCTTGTAATGTTCGCGGTCGCCGTCACAGTAGGAGAGAGTCCTCTCATGACCACAGGAGACGCGATCTCGTCCTTCACGAAAGATCCCGATCCGTTTACGAACGGAATGTGCATGGCATCAAAGCGCATGATCGACGCTCACCCAAAACGGTGGCCGGTCGGCCCAATCTATATCCGCCTCCAGCAATTCTTCTGGGCACACACCATCAAAACTCGTATAGCGGTGTGCTGTCTGCTATTTATGCTGTCGATCAGCTTGAATGGTGCTCTCTTCTGCACTGTCAACGAGCCAATTGGCATCTACAACTTCTTCAAATTGGGATATGGACAGATCAACCGACAATTCTTCATCGGCTGGCAACACAAGGAAACTCGATATTTTGTGCGTGCTGTATTTCTCGCCAACATTGGGCACGCCATATTTGGATGTCTCTACATCATATACAACAACGTCGTCTATGCAATGACGTTTACCGACGAGTGGACGCGGTATGGAATACATCGGAAAGGACTTCGTGTCTCGGAAGCACCTCGAGGATCTCAGCGTACAGTTTACTTCTTTCTGATGCCATACAAGATCGCCATCCCAGTCATGCTTTTCTCCGTCGGTATTCACGGTATGATATCGCAGACGCTATTCCTAGTCGACGTTGAAGCCTACGGTCACGATCTGAGCCACGGACAAGGCATGATGGACTACAAGCGCACACCACAATTTGATTTCTCAACGACCGGCTTCTCTCCGCCAGGCAATGCGGCTGTCATCATTCTCGGCGCCGCCATGGTTGTCATGCTGCTTTTACTTTCCATACGAAGATTGAAATCCAACATGCCTATTGCTGGCACCTGCTCTGCCGCCATATCCGCAGCGTGCCATCCCACCGACGACGAACCGGAAGATGCATACTTGTTGCCGATGAAATGGGGCGAGACCGGTGTCGAAAGAGGAATTGGGCACTGCGCATTCTCCAGCCGAGATGTGAAGGAACCGAGTGAATACACGCCGTACATGTAAAGGAGAACACCGGGCCTAATTTCATACATACAATTTCCAAACAGTTGCATGTATATATTTTGCATCGCCCAATGCCCTCCTCAACACATCGTCACGGGTCACGCGCGCTCGGCGGTTGGGGAGAACAGAGTTTGGGTCAGGGATGCCGCTCGCAAGCATCATGAGCATGATGCGTGCGAGCACCAGCCTATGGATTGACCCAGAGGTCAATATGGCTGTAGAACTAGAGTCTAGGACGGGAAAAAGCGGGTCCGATTTACCCGTTCAGAATGCGGAACGAACGAGCGAGAGAGGGAACGAGTTATACCCCTCATGACCTGAAAACATGAAACATCATGTACACTAGAGCCACACTACATATCGTATGAATTCCAAACGCAACGAATGAGCTCCACCATCTCCCATCAATTCAGTTCAGTTCATTGCAGTGCAAGTTCTATCCTGTATTCCCCGATCTCGATGGAATCCCAAAGCAGATTCCGTGGCATGCACGTGTGAATTTGCCATCTCTTACTTTCTGCGGTGGGAGAGGCGACAACAGTCACCAGGCCACCGATCATCATCCATCATCCACCATCCATCTGCCATGGATATCGTCTGTAGAAAAACACTCATGTATATAAAGTTCGAACAAGCACCATCCCCGACCCGATCTCGCTTCTTGACCATGACAAATCCTGAAACACCCTATTCGTATTCGTCTATGCCACAGTATGTGTGGGAATCGATCTCGGAAATCACCGAATATGTCTCACGGGATTGAGATGGGGGGTTTGGCTTGTGGGGGGAGGGGGGATGGGAGATGTGGTGTGGGTGGTTGTGGTGTGTGGTGTGTATGGGGTAGGTATGGTGTGTGGTTATGGTGTATCTGCATAATCAAAATATCTACAACTACACAACTCCTATATCTATACATAATCATAAAACTCATTTTCCCCTATAATACCTATCCAGTACCAAAAGCATCTTTCGAACAACAACAACAAATACATAAAATCCCCCTTTCTCCCCACCCACCTACACGCAGGTAACACACGCCGGTCAATCTACCTAGACAAGCAACACATCGCACTTGAGCATTGTACACCTCCCAACTCGAGTCATCCATACCTAGGTACCCAAGCACTCGAAGGTAAACAGGTAAAAAACGATAGCGCCGCGATAACGCATCAATGCTTTTCCCTTCAATTCCTCAATGGAGGGAAAACGGGTTGTGAGTACCGAGTCTGGCCCGGCAGTAGTTTCACGTGTAATCTCACAATAAACTCTTCTGCGCACTCGAGATGCGGATATCGGCAGTCCGATGCATCTGCAAGACTAAGAAAATACCAAGGGCCCGCAACACATTTCTTTCAAGCTCACGCACTGTAATACGAGACAAAAGCCATGATTATGCCTGTCATGATATATCTTTTAATTCGTGTCACACAGTGATAAAAGTCAATATACCCACCCTATTTATCCACACGTACACGAAAAAAGAGAATGTAGGCGCTGTTCCACACGCCGGGGGGTATCAAAGTATGCAAATCACATCATCGCTTCCACAATCTGGTAGCGACAGTAAAGGGCCCAGAACATCATGGGACGGCCCGTTCAAAGATCAAAAACGCCTAGTACTCATCGTCGGGTAGACGGAGGGACGACACGTACGTCTCAAACGGTGTCCCTCGGCTCTTTCTTTTCGTGTTGCCATGCGAGTCCACGACGTTTTTGTACAATTCCGGTTCGAAGCTGACGCTCGCCCAGCCGTGGAAAAGTTTCCGCCAGTAGCAAGCTTGCGCTGCGGGTGTCAAGTAACGGTCCCGGAATTGAGCGACGCTATTTCGGGCGATTTCTTGGGCTAGCGAGTCATGGCTGAGCAGGTAATTCATTTTGTGGTCGAGGTCTGAAAAGTCGCGTTCGACTGCGACGACATTCTGGTATTCACCTTCGGCAATGAAGAGATGGGTATGTGGTTCGATCCATTCGGGTGTGTGAACGATGGAGACGGAAGCGCAATTGAGGAGGTATTTGCCGCGGCCACTGTAGGAATGGCCTGGAAATGGGTTAGTCAAAGATAGCTTTCGTGTTCTGTGATCTCTTACCTTCAGTGTGAATGACATATTGATATTTGCAATGCTCGGGCATGGTCAAGCTGAGCTGTGCCATGCCTGGAGCCAAAGTGGTCTGATTCTGCCAAACGATTTCCTTGACATCGGACCACGTTCTACCTTCCGACTCGTTCAATAGGGATTGCCGCAATCCATTTGTCGCGGAAGCACCTCGCCATACTGCCTTTGGCACTTTCTTCTGCCACTTCTTTTCGTTCTCGCGAATATCTTTTCGCACTTGCGTGTAGTCACCCACCACATCAAGGGGCCATGACCAGTATCCGAAGTCGGGCATAACCCACTTCTCCTCATCGGAAGTGCGCCTAGTGAGAACCCATAAGGGCCACTGGCCCGCGCTGTCACCAGGCCAGTCACCAAGTCCCATGGAGAATTCAATGTTCGGGAGGGGCCCCGGAAAAGCTACGACAGCGCGATGGATGGAATAAAGGAGCGCAAGGGCACGAGGTATGTCATAGCCATGGCCGGCCCATTTCGAATCGATAACGTATAGCTGCGGACGTTAGCACAGTCTTTACTATGCGTGATCTTTGTCCTTACCTGTTTGTCGTACAACATGACCCGAATAATCTCTCCATCAGTGCGCCATTCGATGTCCACATCCTCTTCCTTGACTTCACCAAGATCATACTCCTTTCGAAAAGCCACCGCTCGATCAATCTCCTTGTAAAGGTTGGGGAAAGCAGCGTCACACTGGGCTTCGCTGAGGCCGTAGTGTCTTTCATCTCGCTTCGTGTCGAAAACCCATTCCTCTGGAAATGCTTCTGAAGTCTGAATGGGGGTCTGAGCTGTCGTGTGAGACGTCGAAGGCGTGTGCTTTGGTTTCCAAGACCTATAGGCGCTGGTGCTGCTTGGCTCTTTGGACAAGCTCTGCACTTGCCTTGGCGGAGGGAAAGCGTTATCGAGGTAGTTTGGGTAAAAGAAGTGAGTGGTGAGAGCGACGAAAAGAAGTGGTATCGAGCAGCCAGTCAAGAGAATGATAGCACGTCGTCGGCCCGAGGCCATCCAAGGCTTCATCATATTGAAACGCAAAGCAGGTCAGCGAGCGACGGGAAATTGTGTTGTATGCTGGTGGAGAATGGAACTCATGTTCAGCAAGCCGCAGCAAGCAGCGAGGAGAAGCAGTAGGCGTAGTCAAATAGAAGACCGAATAGCGTAGCCCCTTCCCTTTGGCAGTGGAAGAACGGACCTGGACGGACTGAGCAGCGTGTGCTGGCGGACAGGTTTGAGGAACTGTGGATCCTAAAAGCGGCTCAAGGAGCCAGCTGCGAATGAGCAGAGCACAGGGGGCTTTCCAGTAATATTACGACGGGCCACTCTGATACCGTGCTGTTATCGGGCATCTGCGAGATCGTCATGGCATCTGTTTCGAGTATCACTCCCCTGTTTTTGGCGACTGAGCATGCTTTGATTGGGGATTTGATGGCGCCTGCATGGTGGACTGGGCCAATCGCAGGACGGGCGTAGACAGATAGGTAAGGGCTGACTCTGGACTCTGGAGTCTGGAGTCTGGACTCTGGACTCTTGATGCTTCCGTTCGTATCCCAGGATTGAGTGTGTCCATGCGCTGGCGTCAGCATTCGCTTGCCCTCGCGGCCTCGCCTCGTAGGATACTCTATGTCCCACAGGCACGACTCACCACCGTACAGGACGGCCGTGAGCCCGAATCTCTCACCATGGCAGAAAATGTGGACTGTGGAAGTTCTGGCTCGGGCAAAACCCGTTCAGCCCCCATCCATTTAGGCCCGCTCCCGCTCCCTGCATTTCGGCTACACCCTCACGCCCCCTACGTATTCTCGCGCTCGGTCAACACCTGCACACGTAGTCCACCACATTTAGCGACAGCGACAGCGACAGCAAACACCAACAGACATGGATTCAATGGAGGTGGAGCGCCTAGATGAGACATGAGATGCGGACAGAGAGACCGGCACTCCAGATACATAACGGGACTGAAATAGAACGTGTACATCTGACGTGAGAGCCCTATCTATAACAACATCTGCACACCATAGCATACTGTCGCGAAGGCCCTGGGTAGGGCCAACCTCGGGCCTCCAACGACGTTCACAGCGAGGACATCAACGATGAACAGGTGTGTACAATTATACCTGGTGATACCGTGCGCGGAAAACTCAGCATCTCTAGGCATACAGCTGACATGTCAAGAGTCAGCCAGGACCAATAATCCACAACAAAACATTAATTCCAGACAGGTTTCCACGGTTCAAATCTCGGTAACACACAATCACCTCTTTCTGCCCTTTCACGTCGTCGTCGTCCCTCCTCACACCCACCACTCGAAGATGACCACAATACTTCAGCCAAGAGATGTTCGACCTCGGCTCCTCAAATCATACGTCGACAATTCTGCATCGGGATTGCTCAAGTTCTTCCTCGATGACTTGAAGGGCGACCTGCTTCTAGCCCTAGAACCAGCCTTACTCAATCGTCTCAGCATTCCTCCGGGTGACTGTCGTATCTGCTGCAGAGCTTCTTGCAGACCGGACTGCTCTCGCTTTAGCCGTGGTTCGTGACCCTCCCCCTGGTTCTGACTTTGGCCCTGATCTTGCTGCATTGACTTTTGTATCTGAGCGTCTTCCTGCTTAATTCTATCACGCCACTGAGCCTCTTGAAGTGCTTCCTGTAACTGTGATTGCTCTCGCTGCACTCTCTCACTAGCATGGGCTTGCTCAAGCGCCTTATGCAGCTGGGTCTGTTCCCGTTGCAGTATCTCATGAGCATGAACCTTCTGTAGTGCTTCTTGCAGCTGAGAATTCTCTCTCTTCAGCTTTGCGTTTTCGTCACGCATCTGTCTCTCGCGAAGTTCCCTCGCGCGGGCTGCTTGAGCCGCAGCCGCAATCTGCTCTGGTGACTTTGGTGGCAAGAATGGTGGTGGTGGCAAGTACTCATCGGTGCCATGGAATGGTAATCGACGGCTCGATGGGCTGTGTGTACGTGGCTGATCCTTGATGGCGGCACAAGGGGCAATGGGAGGCATTGATTGTGAGGGGTTGGAGTTTGGAGTCATGTTCGTATATGCTGTGCGAGAGGCAGTCGAGTGCGTCTCGCGAGAGTATCTACTGCCTAGAGAGATCACACCAAATCCGGAATCAATGGAGTGAGATGTTCTGCTCTCTGGAGAGACTGGAGACGAGGGAGACGATCTGTCGGAACGTGATATCCTGCCCACTGGGGAGACAGGCGGTGTGAATATTGGGGCAATGGGATGGACTGCTTGGGAGCAACTTTCATCTCCAGGCACCGCTTGCGCAAGCCATTTCTGAGCCTTGGCCACGCTTGCTGAAGTTCCTGCGGGATGTACGGAGCCCGTAGATATAGGCGGTGCGAGAGTGATGGCAGGCATGAGCGACGTAGTTCTCGGTGGCAGCTGTAGCACCACTCTCGAGGCCTGTTGCTGGTCCTGAACATCATCTTCTGAGGACGAGTACGCTCGCACCACCTTTTGCTCGATGTGATTCTGCTCGTCTTGCTTCAGATGGATCCAAGAATCCCTCCAGGATGAGATTTTGCTGCGCGGGTTTTCAAAGTTCCTGGGTGGCGCATTGGCAGGAAAGGAGGCCACCTGGCATAGTCGTGTACGTCTGTCAATCTTATTCAGTAGCTCAGGAATGGGTACCTTGCTGACATCGACTAGATGCTGCTCGAACATGCCCTTTATGGGCGTCGCATCCAGCTGACTGCCATCGTCGTCTGGCATTCTTGGTACCAAGGGATGAGCTTTCAGATACTGATATTTCCTCTTGTTGATCGCGGCAACGAGGACTCGCACGATGTCTGGGTGCAGCATCCTGAACCAGAGGGCCCGTATCATGTTCCTGAAGTTGTGCACTGTGCATGGGAATCGAGGAGCTTGGACAGGCTTGCTCTTGTGAGGCTTTTCCTCGTAGAGCAGGGTCTCCATAGTGATGAAGCCAGATGCGAACCGTGTTTGAACGTCGGCGTAGAGACCGCGTGCCTTGCAGGCGAGAAGGTAGTAGAGATCCTCGAACTCTGGCAGTCCAAGGTCTCGTTCTGCGCGGGCATTGCGGTCATGATTGGAGACATCGACAGTTCCTCCGAGAGTGTGTACCCCAAGTCCTATCAGCGATTCGTCGGCAACCTGTCTGCTTTTCTCATCAAAGATGTGAAGAAGCTTTTTCAGTGAAAGCTTCGACTCCTTGTACTGCGCCTTCCATATGTTGGCCTTTCTCTCGTGACGATCGAGATCTTGTGCGAACTCGATGAACAGATCTCTGATAACGCGAGGCTCGCAATCGACTGGTTTGCCGCGATAAAGCTCCTCGAAGCCTTGCGTGGTTTTGAAAGCTTGAAGATCAGGCAGGTGGGTTTGGACCGTAGGCGAGCTGATTGCGTGTTGCAACATCATCTTGTATTCCTCTTCGCTTCGGAATGAGCGCCGGGTTGTATCTATTGAAGAAGGTTGAATTCGTGCGTTCAACGCCTCGGTCTCGTTGCTTGAATATGGTCGTGGTGAGGTGTCGATTGGAAGAGGTCGACGTCGCACTTTTACCATTGACTCCTGTTCAGTTCGGTGCGTCTGTCTTGTAGTATTGATTGGAGGAGGCCGATGTCGCGAGTTCAGGGTAGATTTCGGTGGTAGAGAAGATTGTAAGGCAAGTGACGAGACATCAGGTAGTCTGGTAGCGTCAGGCTCCATGGCTAATGCACAATAGGACTTTGTCCCTATTGTCGATCGCGACTGTCGTTGGCAATAGAGATGAACAATAGCTGAGGATTGTGCTCCCAGGCTCGCTCGCTGACAAGGTCACGATAGGTGATGTTGTCTGGATCGAGTCTATACTGGTAGCGAACGTTTGCCAATTGGTCGTGCCATGAAATGTTGTTGTTGATGTTGTTCTGAAGTTCTCGATGGAAGGGAGTTGAGTTGAGCTGCTGATGTTTACTCGTCTCTTTTGTCATTGTTTACACGTCCACCTTGTGTGTTGAGATGCAATACATTCACAATTCCTACTCTTGACTCGGCAAAGCCGTAGACCGCCCAGAATTGTCTGCTCTCCAGCTGGCCATACTAACACTAATCTGCTATCGGTCATGATAGGCTGCCGAATTGCTGCGTCTTTCATTACTGGCTAAGCTTTCGTATGTTTTGTGATTCTTCTCAAGAACCACCAATCGCTGTAAGAACCATAGTAGTATGTCGTAATTCGGAGTTCCGCCATGTCATATGCCTTCTCCACAACTCTTCTCACTACTGTTTCTCTTCGTGCTCCACCATCATACGCAGCGCGATCTTTAATTATTATCAGCAATAAGCTCTTCCTTCTCATTCCGAGATTGCTTTCGCCGAGAAGTGATTGACCGGTAGTCGACGTTACACCCGTTGCTTGACGCCGTTCCATAACACTGCTGAGAGCAGAACTGGAACCTCAAGGCCATTGCTGTCGCTGGTAGGCATGAAAGAACGAACGCGAAGCGAGATCAGGACTCGCGTCCCTCAAGCTTATGACCCAATGGCCCTGGCGATAGCATGCTGATAGAAACGGTGAGGACCGCGAGGTACTTCTACAGTGCTGACATGATGGGTGGGCAGAGGCGAAGAGAGCGGGTATGCATGCCTATGTCCATGGGAAGATGATGTGTGCTGAATTCGGCCTCGCCAATCAAGCAAGATACCTACGCATTCTCGTGGTGTTCTTACCGCCAACCTCCGGAACCTTATGCACGTCGTCACATTTCCTTGGATGTAAATTCTGTCAACTCATAAATGATTAGATGCTAGTGATTCAAGATCAACATGCAAATACGGAAGATGATGCAGATTCGAACCGACGGCCAGAGACAGTGAATCGATGAAGCCCCTGTGGTATCGGAAAGTGACTCGCATCCGCGGTGTTCTTTCCTCATCGTTAGCAGCTTGTTACAACTGAATCGACGTCTCTCTATTCACCTCGCTTCAGGATGTAGCAGAGTATGGGAGACGCGCGGTGACTCGCAGATTTCCATGATGAACAGATCTCGAGATGTGTGCCGAACATCGACCTGCATGCACGAATGGCATCTTCGGTCGGACTCTGAGGCTCTATTCCACCGAGGATCAGATCCCGAAACCCAATCGTCAACGGGATCTGAAGATCAGGGCGATCACGAGGCTACCATCAACAGTCAACCACTCTCCCTCTGCACGAGGAACTGCCAGAGTTGAGGCCAAGCTGGGAGCAATCGTGGGCCAAGGGGTTGTGGCGACTGGGCATGCTTAATAAGCGCCTGCTGCCAATCAGAATACTCGGTAGCACAACCTCCACCAGCTTGCCCAACGCCCATACACGCACTATACAGTCGTTCACACATGGCACTTTTCAAGCGATTCTGAATCCTCAACCGCAGCGTCGCCTGTCCTCGTGCTACATGGTGTCGCACAGCGTCCTTTATTCATTCGCTGTCCGAAGATCGCGTCCAAGCATTCAATCCATCGCATCAAAGCTTGAAGCTTTGCCGAGCTTTAGATAGCAGCATAAGCAGCTTACCTATCCACTTTAGTCGACTTCCCGTCCCGTGGGTTACCGGCTCCTCCTTATTGTGGTACTAATCACCCGTGAGCTTCTGCTTCGTCTATAAAGTCGTCATAGCCAATGGGTCCGACGATGTTTACCGCTACTAGTGACAAGTCGCGTAGATGTCGCCAGAGGCAAGTCTTGGCTGGTAAGAAGAACCTGCGTATCCGTGCCGCTTCCTAAATCCTATGGCGTAGCATCTTCTGCTTCCCTATTACTAAAAGCAATCACAGCCTGCCACTTGCAGTCCTTGCGGCATCTTGCTGCTTACATACTGCTTAAGTTATATACGCCCCTTCACTCGTCGCGCGCTTTGAGATCGGATTCTTTAACGCATTACTCCACGCCAAAAAATTGCGAGCAACAGAATTTAGGATTGATCCGTTCAAAAACTCGCCATCCAGTCTAACACTGAAAGCTTTTCGTTTTCGCCACAGTACCACACTCAAGTTCCTGATCAGCAACGCATGGCGACCTCGTACAATCACGTGCCGCTCTTAGTCCATGGATTCGTCAAAAGCGTGGACGACGACGACGACGACGAGCAATAGCACGTTTCCATCATCACGTGGGACGTTGGCTTCTCCGTTGTCTCAATTCGGTGGAACCATTGAACCTTTCGTGAATCCTTCATGGTCGACCGTCAGAACATTACCTCCGCCGAGACGATTTTCTGAAGCTCAGATTCCTAGTCCATGGATGTCAAGTACGTCCCAGTTTGCGCCACCGGTTGCTATTCCACCTCCTGCGGACGCAGTGTTTTCGTTGCAGAGCCAGGTGCCATTGTCTCAAGAACAGTCACCTTGTAAGAGAAGACGAATAGAACGATTCGGCGAGGCCCAGCATCCGCCGTCATCCCCGGAAGCAGATGCTGAGTCACTATCCACACTTCATGCACAACATAGGCAATCGGCTCTTTCTGGTAAGTAATCATGCTCACCTAAGCTTGGTATAGTGCCATCGCTTGCTGATGAGACACGCGCAGGTTTATCCGATCGACAATGGAATCAGGCATCCAGGCCAGTGGATGTTAACCAACCTACTAGCCCTCATCAAGACCTCGCTTGGGGATCTCGCGTTCAGTCTAGGGATGTTGAAGCACAATGTTGTCGGCCGGGCTGCGAAGGTGAGAGCTGCAGAAAGTTAAGATCAATCCTGCAGGACTTGATTTCAGAGATCACGAAGGATCCACTTGACCCGTCTATCCCTGCGATTGGTCATCAGCCACCCAAGCCGGTATGTTCTTGAATGCATTCCTCATGTCTTCAAAAAATGGCTTTGCCGAAAAGCTTGACTGAGCATGAACTTCGGCCGCATGCTTACCGATTACCCAGATATTGCATGATTCGCTTGAGATCGGAACCCCAGAGGCGCTCGAATGGGCGATTCAGCGTTTGCGATGGAACAATGCATCGCTTAGGACACTGGTGTCAGTCCAGGCAGGTGGCGTGCCAGAGCCACCACCCCTCTTTTGCCGCACCCCATCACCACCATCTGAGGGTCCGATCGCAGGATTAAAGCGACCATATGATGGCAGTGAAAATCCTATAGAGTCTTCGTCACGCCGATCTACGCATCGCTCTGGAGGTCCTTCTTCCTTGACTAGCAGCCACCCTGATGATAACTGGCGTGCCTTGGAATCTATGGATCCGCCTAATCATCCATCTCATCAGCACCGTCGCCTGTCGTCGTTTTCGTATATACCACCTTTTGCTTCGCCTACTCAAACTTCACAAGCTGCCCGCACTTTACCCTCTCCATCTTCACTCAACCTTCATATTCCATCGAGTTTGGGATCTGCGCCCGCGTCGGGTCCTAGTTCTGCTCAAACAGCCCATCTACAAGACCTTCAGCACCAGGTATCAGTCAAAACCCTGGCTTTACAGACTCTGCAAAAAGAATATGACTCATTATTGCAAAAACTTGAGCGCCAAAGGGTCAGGTCTGGGGCTTTGGAGAAAAAATTCGAGGTCTCCGATGCGGAGATCAACAGTCTCACTGATGAAAGGGAGAAATTGATGGACCAGGTTCAATTTCTGGAAAACCAGGTCGAGGAGTTGCAAAGAACTCGAGACGAAACACGCAGGGTGGGAACAGAAAGCGCCTCTCAATACATGAAGATTGTAGAAATGGCAGATAGGCTTCAGAGCAGAAGCATCGAAGACAAAAAGGCCTGGGACAAGGAACGACAACTGCTGCTAGGTCGGCTCCACGATTTCGAACGAGAAGGGGCACGACTAGTGGACGGCGCAGGAGAAGTCGGAGCTAAGCATATCTTGACGGGAGATGCATCTGAAGTCGACGTTTCCGGTAACGAGTCATCAAAGCTTCAGTGGGAAGTGCGCAGATTGACAGAGAGAGTCACGACCCTCGAGACTTCGCTTCAGAAGGCGAAGAAGGAAAGTCACGCGATAAGAGAAGCCGCTCTCCATCTGGCTGGATGCGGTCAACGGATAGACGCCGCAATCGATGCTGGCCTCGCTCAGCAAGAAGTGCGTGTGTAATCAATGATTGTTCTTCAGGTCACTTCACGTCGTCTTGTTTTTTCGCACTATCTTTGTCTTTAATCCTGGTTATACAGCTTTTCTCCGCAAATAAGTACAACACCGTGTCCACCCTCTGTCAATCTGGCTCGTGAATCGCCGAGCTTAGCATGACTGTCGGGTGCTTCTATTATACGACAGCTAACTCAATCAACCGTAGACTGGGTAATTCGCATGAACATCCACGCCGCATAGTTCGCGCCTGCATCGCTGTATCATCGCAGTCCGCGCGCCTTACTTCAATCAACACCAAGACAAACCGGCAAGACTGACAATGCTTCCACAATTTCACATCTGCGCACCCAATCCTGTCAGAACAGCACGCAGTCTATCTAGCCTAATGCGTAAAGAGGCTTACCTACTCTGACCCAGAAAAACAGATATCAGTTCTTTAAGAGTGGGAAAAGTAAAGTGGTGTAAGGCAGCGTGAGGCAAGAAAGACTGATAGACGTTGACTCTGAGGAATTTATCTGGGGCGATTAGACCTCGATTTGATGCTCGCTGAGAGGGTGCTGAATTGGCTAATGTAATAGTGCGCGTCCTATGTACATTGGGCATACAGCGTTTCCTACACGACAGATTTCTTCTTTTAGGCGGGGCTTAGAACCTTCGTGAGTCGAGGGTACGGTGATCAGGAAATTGATCATCTTCTTGACGATCTTCAAGGTCTGCCTCCCTAGAACCAGGTGCGTTTGAACAGATAGAGTCTTCATCACAAAATAAGTCCAGTCACGCTCCTTTCGCAAAAACGACCAGGCCAGGTTTGGAGTCTATGGATGGTATCTAAAGCTTTCAATCGCTGAACCCACCAAACTCTTGAGCGTCATTCCCATCGCTCGTCTTTCCCTTGCCGAACTTCGTCGACTTCTTCTCCACCCGCCTCTTCCCAACGCCCTTTCTCCCATTCAGTCTCCTATCGAACCCGCTCTTAGTACTAATCCTAGCGCTCTTCTTCCCACTCCTCCTAGTTTCCAATCCCTTGAGCTTGATCTCCTTCCTCTCGTTCTTGCTGGGCATCGGCAACGCATCCAAAAGCCACTGCTGTACCGAACTCTGCGACCCATCACCGCCTCGCAGCTTCTCCGACGCGCGGATGACATTGGCGATGGGTTTTACGAACGGTATATCTTCTTTCGTGTAAAACGTGACGGCGACACCGCCTTCCCTTCCTGCGCGTCCCGTACGTCCGACACGATGCACGTATGCTGCTGCGGAGGTGGGAACGTCATAATTCACGACTCCGTTCAGACCTCTGAAATCAACGCCGCGCGCGAGGAGGTCGGTGGTGATGATGATCCATATCTCTCCCTTTCGGAACTCCGTCATCACTTTCGCTCGTGCCGTTTCCGACATTTCGGAGTGGAGAGCTGCTATTCTTGAGGATCCACCGGCTTCAGGCGGGATGTCGTATCGCAACTCTGCATGTAAGGCCTTTGCACGTTCGATGGTTTGGGTGAAGACGAGGAAGGGAGGTCGTAGCGCTTTGCGGCCTGCGGAATCCGTTTCCGGTGCTGTCGGATGCAAGAGTTGACGCAGTGCGAGAAGCTTACCCGTCTCCGTCGCAGCGTAGGTGAGTATATGGTTCAGCGTCGGTAAAGCCGTGTCTTTCAAACCAACGACGAGTCGAACGGTGGGAATGTGGTTACCATGCGCGTTCTGAGGAATATGTTTGAGAGCGATGTCTTCAATTGAGGAGCCCATTGTTGCAGACCAGAGAGTAGTTATTAGGGTCTGTTTGGCGCACGATTGCCATATTGAGAGAGTTTGCTCGCGGAAGAGAGGGTCGAGGAGAACGTCTGCTTCGTCGAAGATGAGGTAGCGGACGCTGGGCAGAGTTACAGGTTGGCCATCTGGACCTTGAAGAGCGTGTACGAGTGCCAAAGGTGTCGAAACTAAGACATGAGATTTGACAACTGAGATCTTCTTTTGCACGACCTTTTTGTCCTCATCTTCGGATGATGCATCACCAACACTCTCGTCCACATCGGCATCTTCTGTTGTAGTGTCTTGTGTCTCGACCTGGCCACCAATCTTCATACCCTTCCTCACCAGCGATATCTTTACGCCTGTGTTCATTGCTAACTTCTTTCCCTCATTTACAATCTGGTTGGCCAATTCTCTTGTTGGTGCTACGATCAGTGCTCGTACTCCATCATCCTTGCCTGCTCCTCGCTCTCTTATAATGGCACTGAGAACAGGAATCAGAAATGCCAGAGTTTTGCCACTTCCCGTAGGCGCAACAGCTAGAAGATTGCATCCTATCCTGTCATGATTCTGTCCATCCGAGGCTGTAGCCGGTTCGCCCATGAGCAGAGGCAACGAAGCCAATTGTACTTCTGTCGGCATTGTATATCCTTGCTCTGTGATATTGTCCGCCAAACGTTTGGAAAACTTGGGGTACCTTGATCGTAATTGTGAGAACGATGTGAGGGGCTTTGGATATAGCGCTCTTCTGACTTTCGGTTCCTCTTTGTTGGACCTGCTCTTCTTCTTCTTCCCCACCGTGTCCACTTCAGCGAGAACTGAGACCTTAATCTTATGCGCCCGCAATATCGACTTGCATTTCTCCTCGCTCAGCTCCTCCTCTTCGCCTGTGGTTTGCGCTGCGACACCCTCTTGAGCCCTACTCTTGGCCACATCCTGTACAATTTTCTTCCTGCTCTTTTTCGCAGACTCTTCGACGGCGCCAAAAAAATCGAGTTCGGTAGGCAGATCATCCACAATCACCGGCTGACCCTTCCCCCTCTTCCTCTTTCCCAGTACTGAAGATTCATTGGTGGTCGTATCTCCTTCTTTGCCAAAAAGTTGTGGATTCGAGTTTTGGCCGCTGCTGGGCAATTTCTGAGCAGGTTGAGTCGAGGTGTGCTTGTGTTTGCTGTTTACTTTGGTAGATCGCGAGAGCAGCTTGAAGATATCCATTATGCGCGTTGTAAGCGTATGGGCGCATTGCTACGAGAAGTTGACCTGAAGATGACAAACTTTTTGGTGGATCCTCATTCACGACCGAGTCATGCAACTCCTCCGCCTTTGCGTGCGACAATATCGTTTATAGATCTCCGAAATCACATCAGGGAGACTATTCTACAATATTAGGATTCCGTCCATTATCGAGCAGCCATTATCGAGTCATGAGGTAGTGCATCTGATGTAATTCGACGACACAGAGGAAAAAGTACCACTTCTGACCAGACAGATACTCAATTTGAATTCTCGCGACGAGACTAGAGCAGCTTCTCAGGTTCGATAAGCAGCACTTTCGTATCTGCTTGTGGATAGCGTAGACACATACTTCGGCTCGATCAACCTAGAAATTCTCACAATTTCTTTGGTTACAAAGCCCGATCAAGCGGACATTGAAGATGATGGACAATTGAGTAAAAGACTTCAAATCGCATTACAATACCCAGTCCACTTTCACAAGAAGCTACCATTTCCCATCCGCAGCCAAATGACATCCTACTAAAAGAGCCTAGCCCATAATGCGCGGACAGGTATAGTACAATTCATCATATGAATAACAAACGCCGGCCACCGTAAGACCTTTTCGTCTATCATTGATCCGCCCGAACCGAGGATACCTCCCTTCAAATTTCATAACTCTTTCCCTCGACTGGCCCAATTGCACCACTGTCCTCTGCGCCCACTCTCTTCACAGCCAAGCTCTTGCCCTCTTCGCCCCGTCTCCCTATAGCAACAGCTGCTTGGATGATTCTCGCTCCCTCGGCAGCGGGCATGAGAGAGGCTTTCTCGAACATTTCTTGAACCGTCGACATCCGCTTCTGGAACTCTAGTCGGTCCAGGAACAATGCTTGTCTCCTCCTTTCCAGATCACGTCGCTCAGCACTCAGCAGTGCCTCTAATTCCGAGAATTGCTTGTGTTTGAGTTCCAACTTCTCCATCTGCAGGTTGGTCGCTGTATGGATGAGACGAGTGATACTCCTCTCCTCGTGCGAAGCCAAAGCAGCTGCTCGAGAAGCAGAGAGCGCGAAGGGGACTGTGACCATGGGGTTTGATGTATCCTTCTCCCGTGTGGCCACGGCATTGGCATCTGTGGCATCGACGTCCATAGAATCATCGCCTTTGATATCAAAAGACGATGCTGCGGGTTCCCCTTCCTTCTCCTTGCCTTTCTCGCTGGCAGCACTCTTTTCAAGGCGAGCTCGCATCGTCTTTCGGACCTCCTCGACAGCACGTCCAGAGGCTGCAGCTGCAGCTTTAGGATCTGCGAGCCCGACCAAGTAAGCCATCGTCGAAAGCACAGGGTTGTCCGCTTGATTGAACGGAACACGTCCAGCTCCAAGGTAATTTAGCATGCCCACACTTGGTCCAGCAGCATCGACACTTGGCTCAGGCTCCATGTATTTATCCTCGATCTCCAATTGCAAGAACTTGAGCACGCATTCTTCCCGAGTTCGGTTTCCAACCCAGTCTGATATTTTGTTCCAATCATCATCGTACATTTCCAATCCTTCTAGCAGCAGCAGTTCCTCGGTCTCCGTCCATGGGCTGTCTTTGTCCGAGATGACTGGGAACGGGTTGCTCTCGATTTTGACATAGTCCTCCTTTTTAGTGTTTGAGGGGAATTCGCGCTTCAGCAAGCAGTTGGAACATATATCGTATTTATTCGCATCGGTGCCGACAGTCTTGGAGTTGTGGTAGCGGACACCCGTGCAGCCGGCTCCGCAGGAGTAACAAAAATAGCGCTTCGCCGGATCCTTCAACGAGTTTTCGAGCTTTGCGGTCGCATCCTCAGATGTACCATTAGCTGAGGATGACTCTCCATTCGCGACGCCTTCTTTCGTGTCCGCTGGGGTGACCTCTTTTCCATTGGATTCATAAACATTTCTCCGAATATCGTAGTTGAGATCCGTCTTCGAAGCCGTTGCGGCTGCCGCAAGTCGTTCGGTCTGAGCATATGGTTTTCCTTGCGTTTTAATTGCGCCAGGAGCAGGCTGATGAGGCTGTAATCCTCGCGGGGTGTCTGCGGTGATTCTGAAGTGTCCGGTGAATGGTGGTCCGATATTTGAGGGTCTGGTGTCCGGGTCGACCTTTTCCATAGTTAGCAAGACAGACATTTGACAGCTTGGTGCGCAACTTTACCTGGTAGTTGATAAGACCCCACGACTCCAGGAAACTATGGACGCGCATAATAGCGCATACATCTCCGCACAGATTTCTTCTGCAAGCTGTAAAAGTGAGGTACTCGGCTGGATTGAGTCGATAGGTGTTGATCATGAAATCTCGTGTGTCTTTATAAGTCGCAGGTGTCTTGCTGCGATTTCTGCTATTGAACCACTCTGGAAGGGATTTCTTCTCGATCTTATGAATTGCGTTCATGTCGAACCAGGTGCTGTAACTCGGTAAAATGATCTGGTGTGTTTGCGCGATGAGATTCGAACGTGCTGATGATTCGATCGTGGCCTTCGTTGTAGCTGGATCGGCACTTTCGACAGCGTCTCCCTCCTTCTTCTCCTGGGTCGCTTCACCCATATCCGCGTCCTCGGTAGCATCGGCATCATCCGTCTCATGTACAGGCGCATCCGGCGCATCCAGGGGGTTGTCTGAAGGTTGTGGTGGGCCAGATTCGTCCTCTGATTGCTTGATGACTGAATCTTCTATGTCTTCAGCCATTGTGGTGTCTACAATTAGAGGGTGATGTTAGCGATTGCACATATACTATGGTCTCCCAGGCTGAGACTGCTCTGCACGAAGCCTTCACAACGCCGCGTTCTGAAGTATAATTACTAACCTCCATTGCCTTCGTCATGCGCATCGGCAGCAGAGTCCTCTAAAGCAGTATCATGGTTTTGCGCCTTAGACAATTGGCCCTCTTCGTCTGGGAAGCCGTCAGACATGATGATTTGTGGTGTCCCTGATGCAGGATGTGTTGTTTGAGAAATCGGGAGGTAGGTAAGGGAACAGATTGCGCGAGAGATCGTCCAGGGGAGAGCGAGCGTTGATGCTTTACAGAGTGAAAGCTCCCTTTGTTCAAGTATGTTTCTCGTGGAGGAGACGGGGGATGGGCAGTAATGGGTTTCGGCGCGTGTCGTGGTGGAGAGATGCGACAGATGCAATGGAGTTTTGGACGCGAAGTCTGGGCTTTGTCCGGTCTGAGATATTCATGCGTGTTCTGAAGTATTCACGTCCAACGGGAACTCAACATCCACTCCCGTCTCGGCCATTCATGCCATCCTCGGAAGAGACTGGACTTAAAACATTACCGACGAGCCTCCTCCACCCTCGTCTCTCCTTTCCTTTCCTCTTTTTGAAATTGCAGTCATCATGTTCTCAATCTCACGATCCACAGCTCTACGGCAAGCCAGAACATCTCTCAGACAATCACAAGCCACTACGGTGCCCCACGTCTCTTCCCTCGCTAGGCTGTTATCGTCATTAGCTGTCTTGGAGCAAAGAGATGGAAAGTTGAACACTTCATCGCTGTCCGCCGTAACAGCGGCCCAGAGATTGGGCGGGTCGGTCACAGGTTTCCTTGCTGGAAGCAGTGTCAAAGCAGTAGCCGAAGAAGCGGCAAAGGTAAAGGGATTGGAGAAGATAATATACGTAGAGAATGGCGCATATGACAAGGTAATCGGCATGTTCATTGATCCTTCTGTTCTGACCACTGGACACATATTCCGCAGTTGCGAAGAACGTGGCAATGAAGAGCAAAGGCAAATCGCTGACATTTGTGCTTGTTAGGGCCTTCCCGAGAACTTCGCACCACTGCTGGTAGAGAACATCAAGAAAGGCGGGTTTACACACATCTTGGCTGGCAACTCTGCATTCGGAAAGAATGTAATGCCGAGAGCCGCTGCAATTCTGGATACCCAGCAAATTTCCGACATTACAGGAATTGAGAGCGAAGACAGTACGCAAGTCCAAACCTGTACATGGACTGCCCGGGGCTAACGGATCTGGCAGCCTTCACTCGCCCAATCTACGCTGGGAATGCTATTCTTACAGTTCAATCCACCGACGACATTAAGATCATAACCCTCCGGCAGACATCCTTTGCGCCAGCCGAGACAGAAGGTGGCTCGGCGGAGATATCAGAAGGAGTTGATCCAAAGGCAGAATCCCCTACAGAATGGCTATCTGAGGACTTGGCTAAATCTGATCGACCGGAACTTGCGACAGCCACCAGAGTTGTTTCTGGCGGACGAGGACTGAAATCAAAGGAGGAGTTTGACCGTCTCATGCCACCTCTCGCAGATGCCTTAGGAGCAGCAATTGGCGCATCGAGAGCGGCAGTAGATAGTGGCTTCGCGGATAACAGTTTGCAGGTTGGTCAGACTGGTAAGAATGTGGCACCACAATTATATCTATGCGCAGGCATATCAGGTGCCATACAGCATCTTGCGGGTATGAAGGACAGCAAGGTCATAGCAGCCATTAATAAGGATGCCGATGCTCCTATTTTCCAAGTTGCTGATGTGGGGTTGGTGGGAGATTTGTTCGATAAAGTCCCGGAGCTTACTGAAAAACTAAAGGCATAGTATAAAACAGAAACCAGTACACAGTTTGCAAATACTTGCACCGACTAGCTGACTACCGAAGTGAAGATATCCATGGTCTGCCTTGCAGAGCACACTTTGTCTTGCTAGGTCTCTCAGTGTGGGGATTGGGCTTCCTCCATACAGGCAACCTGCACCAATCGCTCTTCAAGTAAAGCTCAAAATCCAATGAAGTAAATGACAGGGCGCATGAAGACTTGAATAAAATGCTTTACAAGCAACTTTGCTTCGCTATCATTATTTATACTTTACTTGGTAGTATAGTTGTCAACCATGAATATGATCTTTACACGTCATAACCGTTACCCAGGTATAGAGAGAAGAGACTAATAGTTTTGAATGTAGTTTCCTTTCTTTCTCACATAGCAATCATTCTTGGTATATTACTCTACGTAGCAAGAGACTCAAGTATGGCCAAGTGACTGGACTCTGATAGCCTAGAGAATGGCGTTCTACACAGTTAGCCTTTATATCACGCTCCGTAGTACTGAACAGCTTTTTCGAGATCTTTGAATTGACTCAACAGAGGATAATTGCCGTTGGTCTCAATTAGCAAATGTGTAACGAGTTTGGATGTCTTCAACGCAAGGCTACGGTCGGAAGAAGAATTGCTTTTGCTCGGCTGAAAGCGGGGAGACCACGGATGAATCTGGACCTCCAGACATGTGACGGAGGCACGGGAGGCTCAGGTAAAGTGCTGTAATTCGGGTCAGGCATCCACAGTTCTGCTGTTAAAGGACTGTGTGAGTAGCCTCATTCGATTCAAAAACCTGCGTAGGTTTTGGAGGAATAAAAGGAGGAGGAGGTTCTTGCGCTTCAGAAATCTACTACAAAAAGTACTCTCCGAATTTCGAGGGCTTGCGCGGATATCAAAGGTATACGTTTGCCTACTAGTACAACGTATATAGCGTCGGTGCAGAGTCCTAAATATCCCCATAAATACCTAGAGTCCAATCGGGAGGCGGACGAAATATCATAGCTTGTCGAGAAGACACAGTAAGTCTGTGTATAAGGCGAACGGAATGCCTCTTCTCAGTAAATTGAATCGAGAATCTACCCTACAGGTTTGGTAGCCAGCAAAAAGATTAGTCAATCCGCCGTAGTGAGGCCGCACCCAAATGAGATCGAAAACAGGCCATGAGAGCCAATCAGCCTCAAGATATAAGCTGTATATGAGTATTTGGTGCTGTGAAGTGATCAACGTACTGACAATCTTTCTACTGATTACCACAACACCTCCGTAGATTCTGAGGCGAAACTGAACAGGCCCTTGGAATAGAAACCAGCTCTGATCATGCCACATGCCATACCTGATCTATTTGAGTCGCTGCGTTGTTCAACATGGCCGTCCTTGCCTGTCCAATTGAGCACCTGCGCCCACCTACGACAACAACGTCGACGACGACCTGACGAGACCACGACCAATTGCTGATGGTTCGTTCGGCCGGAGACCACCATGCGCGATACACGCGGCTCCGAGAGCCAGTCCAAACCCCTGGACGAGCGGATTACCTTCGAGGAGACTGACTGGAAGCCGGAGCGGACGAAGTTAGATGGTTCCGAAAGAGCTAGCAGCGACTCTGTACACATTCGGACATGGTGGAGGTTCAAGATGCGAGGCTTCGACGACGACGGGGAGAGAGATTGGTGGATCGCTTCGACAGCTATCCCACTGATGGCATCCGCAATGGCTCCTCTGGCCAACGTCATCTCCATCGCGGCTCTGGTCACATATTGGAGAATGGACATTAGCGATGGCAAAGGAGGAGTAGTTGGTCAGCTGGAAGGCAGGCCATTCAAAGATCCCAGGTGGGCGTATTGGCCCAATGTCGCATCACTGATTTGCGGCTTCATCGGCAATGTCTTCTTGCTTTTCAACTTTACCAGTCGAGTTCGATATATCATCGCTTTGCCTGCCACCATTATCTTCTGGTATGTGGCTACCTTCATCTTGACTGGAATAACCATATCCATGCACGTGTATGAACCTCCAATACCGCCGTTTCAAGTCTATACACAAGGTTACTGGTACGCGGTCATAGCTGCAGGCAAGTCCTTCACTTCCGTGTCTGCAATTAGCTTTGTACTTCAGATCGTACAAAGTGAAAATCGGGTTCGATAGCTTTCTGACAGGTCACCAAATCAAACTTGTCCGAAATCTGTCACTTCATCTCAAATCCGCATATTGCAAATATGCTAGACTGCTGGGTTGGCTAATCTGTATGGCAGTTCTGTATTTCGTCTGCTCCGTCCTCCTCATGATCAACATGCTGGGATATTTCCTGGGTCATTATCCTCAGCAATTCGACTTGACAGACCATCAGCGCACCTTGATTTTGCAAACCATGCTCTTCTTTGTCTGGCTAGCGGGCGGTGGTGCCGTTTTTTCCACTGTGGAATCCCATCATGGAGACAATACTCAAACGTGGGCTTTTGTTGACGGGCTCTACTTTTGCGACGTCACCATACTCACTGTCGGATTTGGCGACCTATACCCAACTGGAGATCTTGGGCGTGGGCTTGTCTTCCCATACTCTGTGTTCGGAATCATCACGCTTGGTCTGGTCATCACCAGTATCTCCAAATTCGCTTCTGAACTGTCGGAAGATAAGATTGTGCGCCGTCACTTTGATAAACAACGTAATCGGACCATCGAAAGGTCGATCACAAATTCAGAAGAGCTCCAAAGGATTGCATCGAGGCGAGATGCTCGCCTAACAGCCTTAGGGCGCGAAGTCAAGATTTCCGAGCCTTTCAATCCAAGGCAGTTTGATATGGCACGGCGGGATGTTCAGCACCTTTCATCATCGGATAGGAGTAACTCTATCTCGATTTTACCTCCTGTTCGACGACGTATGTTTCTCCCTGATGCTCTGAAACGAAAGGAGCAGACCTTTCTGATTCTCAACAATGAAAAAGACAAGTTTGACGCAATGAGACGCATACAGCATTCTACGAGGCGATTCAGGCGCTGGTACTCGCTCTCCATGTCTGTCCTTGCCTTTGGTATACTTTGGGGTGTTGGTGCAGTCGTTTTTTGGCAACTCGAGAAGAACGCACAGGGCATGACATACTACCAAGCCTTGTACTTCTGCTACGTCTGCCTATTGACGATCGGGTACGGAGATCTGGCTCCCAAGAGCAACGCAGGGCGCTGTTTCTTCTTTGTTTGGAGCTTGGTAGCTGTTCCAACGATGACTATCCTCGTCAATGATTTGGGAGGGACGGTCATCGACAGCTTCAAGAAAGGAACGTTTCGCTTCGCTGACTTCACCCTACTGCCCAAACACGGGGTGTACAGGGAATGGATAGAGTCAAAACCACGCCTATTTGGGGCCCTGAAGCGTCTACAGGAAAGACAGCAGAGAGAAAAGAGAATGAAGGAGGGCATGCCATTTCCAGACGAGGGTGGGGAACAGCCAGATGATGAACCCGACGTCAGGTCACTACACCCTGACCTGAGTACGCTTGCAGATGAAGTTTCAAACGATTCAGAACCTGCGGTACCAAATCACGCTATCCTCGCTCGACGTTTGGCCGTCGCTATCCGCAGCGTAGCTGCTGACCTGAAGAGCGACGAGAAAAAGAAATACACATTCGAGGAATGGGCAGAATTGAGGAGGCTGATACGCTTCACCAGCGAGCAGGGTGAGGAGGCCATCGACCAGGGGTCAGAAGACGAGCTCCAATGGGATTGGATTGGACCGGATAGTCCGATGATGAGCGATCGTTCGGAGCCTGAGTTTGTGCTAGATCGCCTTTGCGAGAGTTTGAGCAGGTATATGAGGACTGCAGAACGCAATGCATGACGTACGATGTGTGACTATTTATTTGTCTTGATGGTTTTCGTGGACAGAGCAAGCGCAAAGAGTTCTGGATATTGCGGTTTCATTTGCACGGTAGCACACTTGGAAAGCGAATCAAAACCCGTGTCATTTTCGACGAGTTTGGTCGACTTGTCATATTTCTTTGACATCGCTTTCAGATCAGATTTTCGAGCTAAGTCTCTCGGGTGCCTGGTCGAATTCGAGTCTTGATTTGGCTCCTCCAACACGCGTTTCACTATCTTACATCTTTCAAGTACATGTTGAGAGCTGGAACCTCAGCTGCTTGTTAGGTAATCCTTCTCAGGAGGCAGGAACCTCTCAGTATCCGGACTTCTGTCGTCTACGCCAGGAGGAAATCGTATGGCGATTGGTCGACGGATTGCAAAGCTCGTGATTCATCGCCAGACTCAAGAGTTTGATTACTGACGGTGGAGTTCCGGTATACTTAGTCACCCAGACTATATCTAGCTCTGATCGCAATTGTCCTTTCAATCCATGATTTATGTTGTAAAGGAATCACCGCTTAGATCCTCTTCGGCTCTGCACATAATTAAGCGGACTTTACCGCGCTGTGGGAAAATTACTAAACACTGATTGAACCACTTCTTTCTAATTTGCGGCGAAGTTGAAAGCCTTTGAAATTCCTGGCAGATATTAATGGCTAGCAAGAAATCTGGGACAGATTTTCGGGGTTGCTTTGTCTGGTAAATAGCAGTTTTGCGGCCTTCCATGAATTAAGGCGGCCTCGTTCAGCCCGATACGTCTCTCCTCGTATATCACTCGCCTCAAGCGCAAAATCCGAACGAATGTATCAAGAATAACCATCGACGCTACGAGAAGAAAATATATGACACTACCAAATCTCCATATCCCACAAACAAGAGCGGCATTCAAGAACCACGTGAATCTCACGTACTACATCCACACTGGCAATGCCTACTAGACACAACATCCACTCGTCTCTAGTCTCCAAAATTCCCCCAACGCCACTCCGCGGAGATCCTTCCTTTCCCTCACGCTCCTGTGTTTACAAAGTAGGGCACAGACGGGAGGGAAAATGCAGTGCCACAGTGGCACAGCAGAAAAAAGTCGCACGACGTCCCGACATTGCCGCGGGAGGTGCTAGCTAGGTACAGCTAGACTCACACTACGTACCACGTACCACGATTCTCGCCACCAACCTCGGGCACAAAATATTTAGGTTTGAACAAGAGTATCTCCGATCTTCTCCGCCATGCGAAGTTTGTGCGAAGGGTCTTTGGATGTGATTTGAGAATGACGAATCGCGTAATACGCCGGACGGATTTTTTTTTCGGTGATACTGTTATTGTCGCCTGGATGATCCATTGCAACAAGTTCGATGCAGATGGCGTCATTCTAGTGACGATTTGTTGCAAATCTGAAATCTGCCTCTCGCTCCCTCCGCCGTCAGATTCTTCGCGTCTCTGGATGTTTTTGGGGAATGGCCGTTTTGTTAGGTACTATCTCCACTGCAGTGACTACTATCTGGACATTCTCCCGTCCCATTGGATGGCGCACGGACTTTTTACAGATCTCCGTTGTTCGTGATGTGGTATCTTATCATATTTGGCTCTGATGGTGACCACCCAGGACCAAAGTTTCAGCCTGACGGATCCGCGATTGCGATTTTTCCACGAGATGCAACTGAAAAGCATCCTTGGTCATCCATGTTTTGAGATCGATACCGATGCATTTCCAGCGACTGAAAAGATCGATCCCAGACGCGAAGTCCATCCATGTCCATCGGAAGTCTCTTACATAAATGAAGTAAAGAAACCAGGGTATTTCCTTCAAGTGATTCTACAGGGCCATAAGACCCGACGATGCCTCCGTCCTGAGAAAAGTTCAATTCAATCGGACTTTGGTTGATCTTGATCGCGAGCTGGTTGGGAGGCAAGGGTTGATGGTGTGAGTAAATTCAGCCCTGTTCGCACGCATCATGTTACGTACTCGCAACAACAAGATTTACATTGCAGGAACATCACGATCGAGCGTGGAAATCGACCAGAAGATACCAGGACAATGGTGAGGAGAATGATGGGCACAGTCACAGGCAGAGGAAGCAAGATGTTCAAACGTGAATTTGAGATACTGCCAAAAAGTACTAAATACAGCAAAAAGTCCAGAGATACCTTCTCTGGCTGCCCTCGCCGGGGGAATTGGGTATATTCCGCCGCTGGTTGTATAAAAAAACAATGTACGAAAAACAATGCGTAGTAAGAAAGGTTGAGACCGTGTAGGTCCAACAGGCCCTCACCGAAGAGCTTGCAGATACATTCTCCAAACTCCTCGCTGGTTGTGTCGATGGTATGGTTATGAGGAAGGCGAAGAAATCCCCCATCCTGGAAATGCTTTTTGTGATTGAAAAAACCGATGGAACGCCTTGCTATGCCGATGATGTTGAAGAAAAGATATCCGAGAGACGACGCTCAGTGCCTGGACACGACACCGCGGACGCGGTTCCATGCTGAATCCATGGAGCGTCGTACGCTCTCTGCAGAGCTGGTCGAGTCTGAAGAGCTGTGAGATGATCGTCGGGCTGTCTCGAGGCTACCATCGACGTTTCCTGCACCGCCTCTACCGACATGGTAGACAGGGGCTTGGTGGTTCATCAACCTTGCCTGACGTTCGAGCTCCTCGTCAAAGGAGAAGATGGCTCGTTCCTTCTCGCGGTGCATGTTGCCTGCACCTCCTCTGCCGGCAGCAAAGTAGGCGTCGCTGGAGTGAGTTGGAATGGCTACACGTGCGGCTGGGCCGGTAGCATCAGGACCTGCAGAGACAGTTTGTGCGCTAACGCGGGTCATGTTGCCAGCGCCACCTCTGCCGGAAAGGTAGTAGTTGCTTGCTGGGACGGATGGGTGAGGCTCGGTGATGGAGTAGTTGCGAGCTGGCATCTTGATTGAGGTGTGAGGTTGAGATTTGAGTTGTATTGCTTGTGGTGAAGTTTTGGTAGTGGTGGCGAAAATATTTGGTAGACTGTAAAATTGATTGACGTTTGTTTACTCGATGTTGGTAGAGTATGAAGAGGCTGAGAAGGCTTGTTGGTGACGAAGTGATGAGTTTGAATAAAGAGGAGAAGATCAGGCTCTTATATCCCCTGGGCTCGGTGAGAGAAAAGTCTGCAGTGTATGAATAATGGAGAACAGCATCACGGTGTGATCGTGTCACGGTGCCTCCGCGACACCATGCCGTTAACTGCAAAGGATCCAAATTATTGGCAAGTCATGGGGCAGGCGGGAGTTTGGCATTAGTGAGCATATGAAGCAACAGGCATTAGCTGGACCTCCTTACCAAGGCGCTTTCCAGTTAACGGAAGTCCCAAGGTCAGCTGGGAGCGCAGCCTCTAAAACGTGCTCCAAGCAGCACCCAAGAAATGGCAATGTCGGCTGGAAGACGAGACGTTCGAGAAAGACTGGACATCTCAGATTTTCCTCGCAGCCGAGATGATTGGCTGCAGCCACGAATGCTATGGTCATAGAAGCCATTGATTCGCTTCCCATGTGTTTTCATTACCCCCAGGAAACGTATTGCGAATGAAGGCGGCGGACCCGATCACGAGGTGAGGCGACGGGTCATTCCTCATGGGCCTTTGATTAATGCGCTGGTCATTCTCAGCTGTCGGCGCGTAGAAAGGTACGACGGCACATCGTGGCTCTGCTCGCAGAGTCTTGTCGTTTCGTTGTTGTCTTCTTTGCTCGGACGTTCGTCTGACAAAGTCCGCCGCAACATGACTACTCTACGCCACGGGCCACGGCATTGTTCTCAGGCCGCGACTGGAACACGAATGATCCATGGTGTTTGAAAATTTCTCCTCGATCACAGCAGTCATAATATCGATACTAGAATCGCTGGGAAAGAGATGAAAAGTCTGCGAGGAAAACGTCGGCGTCCGCCGTGCTTGATTTGCCTGTCTAATTTTGTCACACTACGCACGCACTACCCGATCTTTCAAAACCTTTCCAGGGCAAATCGAAGACTTCGGCTAGGGCGGACCATTAGGCCACGTACCGTCAAAACCGGGTTTTCCACTTTCCGAGGTTCGCATTTTTGGATCCCGGCGTGATCAATCTCGCAACCCCGCATCGCACTCGATCAGTTCCCAGCCATTTCAACAATTTTATACGTTTATTACACGAGAATTCGCGTTACTATACCTCGTAAGTAGACTTATCCTTAAACCTTAAACCCTCAAAGCCTCGTAATTAACGTTGCTAGGGCCCGGTTATAACCTCGAACATCTCCGTAAATATATTACTTAACTCTATATTACTATAGACATCGCGGTTCCAGGCATTGTATAGTTTATTGCAGATCTCGGCGTTGAGCTAGTTCTAGGGCAACGTATAATTAAGAGACGCCTTAAAGAATAGGGAGCGTAAAAAAAGCTATATATTCATCTCTATAATAAGCCTTAATTGAAGGCCTTAATCCTATATTTCTACTTCGCTAAACGTACCTCTGATAGCTAGATTCTAAGGCTACTAGCCCTCTACGGTTAGGAGAATCTATTAATCTATACACTTATCCGTCTCCGCCTTAGACTCGGCCTCCGACGCCGTATTAGAAGGTCTATATAGGATGTCATCGAAGCCGAGGCAATTACACGAAATTGGGTTATTTAAGAGATAGAAGGAGGTAAAATCTAAGGCCTAGGTAAGACATTACTATATTCGTACTTCCGGCGAGGAGGTTATAATATCTCGAAACATATACTGTTTAAAATCTATAAGAACCTTAATCTAGAATAAGTCGAGCAGAGACGTATCAATTTTCAACGCTATAAAGGCGAATATATTGTCCCTAGGCCTAATTTTATATAGTTAATAGATAGCTACGAGAAACTACTTCCCTACGGAATCGGAGTCTACGTATATATTAATGCCTACTCTCGTTTTATTATCTGGATCTACGTTAGCGTGTCCTATAAAACGATAATCTCTATATTAAGCTAGTTTTTAAGTACCTTAGGAGACAAACGAATTTAACTATACTAGATCCGGATCGATCAGGGCACGGAAACTACATATATAGCTTAAGTCTAATAGGAGATTAGTACGGCTTTAGCTCCAGGACTTCGAGTATTATAATGCGTAATATATAGGATAAGCCCTACAAATTAGCGGATTAAGGTATAGTAGAATTAATTTACTACTAGCCTTAGTTATAAATAGAGAATCTACTTCCGATAGCTTACTAATATTATACTAAAGTAGTATACTAAGGATGACCTAGTAAGCTATATTATACTTCTTGTAATCTACCTACCAATTATCCGTAAAGAGATATACGACTTTTAAGAGAACTGGAACAATTACTATATTCGGAAGTAGAAGAATCGCCTAAATACTATACCTAGGTAGCTATTTATACTATATAATATTCCGGATAGGGCTGAAGATTGCGCTATTCCTATTGATATCGATCGCCTAGCTACCCTTTAAAGGGTAATACGAGATTATGATCTTAATAGCTTCCTTCCTAAGGAGACGTAGCTTATATACTGGCGATTCCTCTACTTAATTAGATACCAACACCATATTAGGCTACTACTTGATACCTAGATTAAACGAGATAGTCCCTACTTTAAAGTCTACCAAAGGCTTCGAGACTTTCTTTAGGATTATATTAACTATAGATTTCAACCTAAACTATCGCTACTTCTACTACCAGACTAGGTAAATCTAAGAGTAGATCCCGAGGGGTTTACAATAAGGGTAGAAGCTATACGTTAGCGAGATTAAGAGATTAAGGCTTATAAACTAGACCTTAACTACCTATATCTTTATAGAGGTAGGAGACTTAGGTAGTACGTTTAATTTAGGAGAAAAGTACGCTAGGCCCGTTTCAAACAATATACAAACTTAAACTTATCGTTTTTAAATAGATCTCGTAAAGTTAGTTAAGTAGCTAGGTTTATAATCGGTTTCGACTTTTTTTTCGTTTATTTTAGCTTATTAATAAATAAGTTCTCTTTTATATAGGTTACCTCAACCACAACAACTCGTAGTATCCTAATAATTTACTATTAAGCTAATCGAATATATACGAAGCTGCCCTAATTATTATAGGGTTATATCTAATATCCTTAGTAGTTATGTTATAATACGGAGGTATTAAGTCTACTCCGCAAAACCAACTTAAGGCCGCTCTTAGACCCTAAATTCGAGGGATATTTATAAAATATATAGCCTCGTTAATTATCTATAACTTATCGACTCTACGCGCAGTATAATAACTATACTACGCGCGAGGCTATAGATATCTATATAGATACCCTTATCCTCTCGGGCGTAGTATAGTTATAGTACTACGCGCGAGGATAGTTATAGTACTCTCCTTAACCCTACTTAGCTATCCTTAGCCTTAGCCTCGTCAATTATCTATAACTAATCCCGCGCGCAGTATAAGAACCTTACTACGCGCGAGACCTTAAACTATACTATCATTATTCTATTTCACTATATAGCAGCCTCTCGCGCGTAGTATAGGAACTATACTACGCGCGAGATCTTAGACTATACTATCATTATCCTATTTTACTATATATCAGCCTCTCGCGCGCAGTATAGGAACTATACTACGCGCGAGATCTTAGACTATACTATTATTATCCTATTTTACTATATAGCAGCCTCTCGCGCGTAGTATAGGAACCTTACTACGCGCGAGACCTTGAACTATACTATCATTATCCTATTTCACTATATAGCAGCCTCTCGCGCGCAGTATAGGAGCTATACTACGCGCGAGATCTTAAACTAAGCTATTATCATCCTATCCCACTATATAGTAGCCTCTCGCGCGTAGTATAGTTCTTATACTACGCGCGAGATCTTAAGAACTACTACTATTACTATATTACTATATATAGTAGCCTCTCGCGCGCAGTATAGTTCTTACACTACGCGCGAGATCTTAAGAACTGCTACCATTACTATATTACTATATATAGAAGCCTCTCGCGCGCAGTATGGTTCTTACACTACGCGCGAGATCTTAAGAACTGCTACCATTACTACATTACTATACATAGAAGCCTCTCGCGCGTAGTATAGTTCTTACACTACGCGCGAGATCTTAAGAACTACTACCATTACTATATTACCATACATAGAAGCCTCTCGTGCGCAGTATAGTTCTTATACTACGCGCGAGATCTTAAGAACTACTACTATTACTATATTACTAGTATAGAAGCCTCTCGCGCGTAGTGTGGTTCTTATACTACGCGCGAGATCTTGAGAACTGCTACTATTACTATATTACTATATATAGAAGCCTCTCGCGCGTAGTATAGTTCTTATACTACGCGCGAGAGGCCTTAACCCGAGCTACTATTACTATATTACTATATATAGTAGCCTCTCGCGCGTAGTATAGTTCTTATACTACGCGCGAGATAGGCTATAGTTTCTCCTATTCTCCGATAGTAGCCTTAGCCCCAGCCTCGCCGCCGCCTCTACTACTACTACTACCTATAGGGATACCAAATATATAGCCTATTAATAGAGGAGAGGAGGGCCGGGGCAGTCGTTATATATACCCCTAGCCTCGCCGCCGCTACTACCAACTCCTAGTATCTTAGCGTCTTACCGTTTTTCTATAAACCCGGTAAGACGCTAAGATACTAGGAGTTAGTAGTAGCGGCGGCGAGGCTGGGGGTATATAATAACTACCCCAGCCCTCCTCTCCTCTATTAGTAACAATAACAACAATATCGCCTTCGCCGTTATAGTAGAGGAGGTAGCGGCGGCGAGTAGCAGGGCCAACGAGGGAACTATTAGATTAGTATTATAAGGACTAGTAGCGAAGAGGAGGAGGAGTAGGACTAACGAGGTATATATAGCTATATAGCGTTATTATAACTTAAACTATAGTACTGAATTACAGCTCGACATACAGTATATAGGGTTAGCGTACTAAAATCCTATAATTTCCCCCCCTAGATCTCGGCCATCTTAAGTCAGAATTACTTTAAATCGAAGCGTAAATATATTATACAGTATATCTAAAGCGATTCGCTTTCAGTTTAACTTAATTTAGTTAGGTATTAGTAGAGATCTTAGGGTAACAAATCCTAAGATTCCTTACTCGGTAGTAAGTATATAGGGAGGCGGTAATAACCTCGCTAACTAACGCCTTACCGCTTTAAGATAATATACTAACTACTTTTATCGCTTTAATCGCCTTAAATCTAATAGATTATAACGTTTATTATTACTCCGTAGGAGGTTATAGTAGCTATAACATCAGGCCTACCTCTAGCCTATATAGTCTCTCTCCCTCTCTCCCTCTCTCTTCCTCTTTATTTTACTCTATTCTATTTTAATTTATTATTTAGTATATCCAATCCCAGTAAGAAGCCTTATAATCCTGTTATTAAAGGAGGCGAGTAGCTACTACCTCCTCTATATCCTAATCCTAATTCTAATCCTAATGCCTCTTAAACTGCAGACGGTAGACCTATTCTTTAGTGTATTTATTAAGGGAATCCTTACTCTCGCCTACCTTAAGATACACCTAACTATATTTACTATAATAGGCCTACCTTCTCGATGGCAGTTTTCTAAGCTCTTGTTGCGGAGGAGAATAGCGAGGATTAGGCACCAGTTATAGAGGAAATTGAGAATTCTGAGAGCCTCCCGACTAAGCTAAATACTCCTAAAAACTCTCGCTAACTTACTACTTATACCAACTTACCTAGGGCTATATATATTAGAGAGACTATTTAATCGAGTAGGTTTGATAGTATTCTTCTTAGGTATATACGTAAAGGAGGAAGCTATAAAGCTAAGGATCTTCGCTAACGAGTATTTAATAAGGGGAAAGCTAAGCTATCTTCTTAAAAGAGGACACTCTCAACGCGAGATCTTACTCTCTAGAATCGTAGTCCTAGTAAGAACGGAATTAGCAGCTCAAAAATACAGTAGCGAGGTACCGGTAGTAATATCGGCCTAATAAGTCTTGCTACTAGTATTATTCCGCCTAGTAGTAGGCTACTAGGTAGGGATAAGTATTACTACATTATTGCTAAAGGTTATAAGATAAACTTCTTTATACGAAAGTTTATTAACGTTCCGGTCTCCTGCGAATTAGTTAGTCGATAGCAATATCGTATTCGTAAAGGATCTACCTTCCGGAACCTATAGCGCTTTATAGACGATCTCGTCGCCTAGGTACCTCGAATTTATCCTAAGATCCGACGCTAGTAACTATTAATTTACAGCCTAGTCCTACCGAAATCCCTAACGTTTAAATAGGTTGCGGATATAGACGATTACTCTATAGATACCTTATTCGCCCAGATATCTTTTCAAACCGAGGGCGATACTTATAAGGGAACCCTAAAGTATAAGGTATAGGTTATATTTAAAGAGGACGAGACTAAGCAGCGAGAGAAGTAATTAGTAGAGGGGATATCGGTTACTCTTACCTCGGTCGCTATTACCTCTCGTTTAGCTTCTCCGTCTCCTAAAAGGCTAGCTAAAAAGAAGAGGATATTATTACTAAAGAAGGCTTTAAATCTAGAGCCTCTACTAGAGGTTTATAATCTTCTTAGGCGTACTATAGCAGTAATTATTACATAATCTCCCTCTCTTACGGATAAAACAGAGAATACGTCCTCTTAAAAGCTTACGCCGGTAGAGGAGGTTAAGAACTATTAGCGAAACCGAGCGATCTTATAGAAATCTTTAATAGTAGATAGGGATTTTAGTAGAGATTAGGGCGACTTTCTCCGCAGTATAAGAGATATAAATATTACTATATCTCTAGTACGTCGTAGCCTCCCTCCGAATAAGGCTTCTCTCTTTATATAGTAGGACGAGATTAAATAGGAACCTACGAAACGGAAGAGTAAGTCAACTATAAAGAAGCCTAGGGAGGGAGCTAGGAAAAGTAGCCGTATAAATAAGGGCAAGAAACTAAGGGATAATAACGAGTAATTATATGTTTAAATCGCTATAGTTAGATCGCTATAATTAGTTAAACTTTAAAATAATATATTATTATAAAAGTACCAACCTCTTACCATATTACGTGTCGAATTAATAGCTATAATCGTGCTCTAAGCTCTTAATATTCTCGTATCTATTCTATCGTATAGATACCTAATAAGATCCCAAGTCTTAGGTCGTTATTAGTAATATATATTATTGAGAAGTTACGGAAAGAAATAGTAAAGCTAGGGCTAAGGCTACGGCTAAGTAGGAGTAAGGAGAGTACTATAGCCATCCTCTCGCGCGTAAGTATAATAACTACATTACGCACGAGATTTATACATATATAATTAAGATATAGAGAAACCGTTACTAGCCTCGCGCGTAGCCAGGATCCCTAACTACGCGCGAGGCTAGTAATATAGATTATATAGGTAACTAAATAACTTACCTATCCTTCGATAAGTTACTAAATTAATTTAACGCTAGTCCTTATTAGGCCGCCGTACTTTTCGAGATATATTTATATTATCGGCCGTCAACCTTATAACTCTAGGCTACAACACTAGCACTATAGCGTAAGTAGCTTATTCCTTCTATCTACAGCCTTATATTATATCCTAGAACAGCTTCTAGATGTTCTTCCTTACCCTACCAGTGTATAGAGTAAGGGAGAAGCCTATAAAGCTATTTTGAGATAAAGTTACGATATTTTTAGTATTATAACTTTAAATTCTTACCTTACCTTACCTTCCTTCACCTTAAGTAAGTATTGATAAGCTGTACTAACTATATAATAGACGTCTATATAAGCCCGCGCGCCGTAATGTCTACTTTATCGAAAGTAACAATAAGGAAGCCGCCTACCCTCGTAAGATCCCTCGCCGCTATCTACTACCACTATTACTATTACTACTACCTCCTCCTCCTCCTTAAGTAGCTTAAGGAGTAGATATAGTAGCTCAAGGAGTAGATTCAGTAGCTTAAGGAGCAGACTTCCCCGGCCAACTATCTAAAACATATAGTAGCTCTAGTAATATTACTATAGGTTTAATACCTCGACTCCCTAATAGTAACCTAGACTTCGATACTCTCTTCCGCGTATCTCTATACCCCGCCTCGTATAACCGTAATAGCAATAGGGTGTAGTACGACATCCGAGATACTACCTAGAACGGTATAAGTAAGGCTCGGCGGCGTTAAGTCTCCTATATTACCTAGCTCTAAGAGACCGATCTAGGGGTAACGTAGACTAGTCCTAAGAGGTGCACTTTATATAAGAAGGGTAAAGAGGTAGAGATTGACGGGAAGATAGAGACTATAGAGTTTACTTATAGAGTTTTCTCTAAAGAGGCTTATAAATTTAGTAAGAGATTAGGCTCCCGGTATTCTCGTTACCGCCTTTATTTACGTCGTTACGAGACGCTTGCCGATAAGCATATTCGTACGTAGAAAGAGTTAGCTGCTGCTAGAGGCGTAATACAAGTAGTAAAGAAGCCTACACCAAAGCAGAAGCTGGCTTTGCGTGTAGCTACTTTAGAGAAGGCTTTAGCTAGTAAGCGTCGCCGTCGGACAAAGGCCTTAAAGGCCTTACGTAAGAAGGTGGCGCGTAAAGAGAAGACAATTCGCGCGCTGAGGAAAAGGTTGACAGCCGCCCTTAAAAAATGAAATTACTAATATCCATAACATCCAGGCTCTTTTTTCATCGATATTAAGTGCACTAACCACTTTTAGATAATGTATTGATGGCTTTTATGGCTGCAATCGACTGCGATTGATGAGTTGCTAATGACAAGTGGCGATCTTCAAAAATGCGAAACCGCGAAACCCCTAGTGTGCCAAACCCGGTTTTGACGGTAGACCCTCTTATGGTCCGCCCTATTCGGCATGTTCCTTCCCCGCAACAAGCTACGGGAAGAGCGGGTCAATCGGTCAAATCCTCTTGTGGACCTATTCGCTTCCATTCCACAAAGCAGAGCTGGCCATTATCATCGTCCCCCAAGCGCTTCATCATACATCCATTTCAAAATACCAGCCAAATATGACGCCATATGCTCAAAAACACCCAGGGTATCTCGCAATGCTTGCCTTGGAGCATTAGGTGCTGTGTAATGCAATCTCGTAATAGTGTGTGAAAACTCAATGACCTGCATCCTTATGTCCACCAATGTTTGGTAACAGAAACCAGGTCGTGTTTGTGGAGAGGCGGGGAAGGATAAACAGGGCTTGAGACGAGGCTCTCCCGCTGTCCCAGGAGGTATGCGACTATGGAACGTTGTGTTAACCACTAGTTCCGCCAAGAGGGAGATCAAGGCTTCGCATGGCCATAACATCTAAATTGGAAACCCGATGTAATGGTTTCCGTGCACAACTAGCCTTCGTCGAGGAGGCCATTAATGTGCCTTGCGTGCGCTTCCCAATCACTTACTCTCCATGCCGCAACTAGAACGTGCAGGAGGGCACTTCAAGCAAATCTACGCGATATTAGCATTGATTCGTCATCTAGTATCGGGATGGCTCACTTTTGATGGATGATTTCAGGGTTCTCCTGCCACTCATCTTTGTCAACCCACATCTATCTATCGTCAGCTTCTGTTCGTCATTCTTGGAGCTTATCGCGAGCCCGACCTTCTTGAACGTGCTCAAACCTGCGAGGATACTACCGCCAATCCACGTGGTATATTTGCGTTCTTGCGGTGCGAAGATCTTGATTCGCATATCCTTGACCGCCAGTCTTTGCACCTCATGGAGCAGACGATCGCCAAACCCCTTCGTGAGCGTGGAACCACCTGAGAGGACAATGCTACCAAACAAGGTCTTCCGTAGGTCCATGTCTGTTCGTTGGATGGCATCCACCACCATTTGGTGAACCCCAGAATATTCGAGTCCAATCCGCTCTGGATCGAACATGATCTCAGGAGCACGAAATCGTTCGGCACCAATCTACCCATATAGAATCAGCTCTCTCCACATCAAGTAACTCAACGCAGTGTACCTTTATTGTCTTTCCATCCGGCAGCACGTAGTCAATGTCCTTTCCGCCACTACGTGATGAAGCCCCGGTCCATTCTTTCTCTTCTTTTGCTGGGTCTAATGCGACATAGCTTGTTCTCTCCTTGATTGTCCGTACAATTTCTTTTTCTGCGCTCGTATGAAAAATATAGCCCGCTTTCCGTAGCTGTGTTTGAAGGTACTCAGTCACATCTCGACCGGCCACGTCGATTCTCCGCACGCTGTTGGGAATTGCGAAACCATCGTAGACAGGTACAGCATGGGACACGCCATCTCCCGCATCCAGCACAATGCCTGTGGTTCTGCCAGCAGCATATAACGAAAGGACGGCTTGTACTGATGTATATAGAGCTGGCACATTGAAGGTCTCGAAAAGGATCTGAGCGGCGGTATCACGATTCGATCGCGGGTTGAGTGGCGCTTCAGTGAGCAAGACAGGATGCTGCATATATCGTGTCAGTAGGACAGGGCCAGAGTCTGCATCTTGGACTCAATCAGGGGCGGTCTTACGTCTTCACTGAGCGTTTTAAGTCCTTCTTGATAGACATATTGCCAGATTCTCTCCATATCCTCCCAGTTCGTGACTATGCCATGTTCCAGAGGGTAATTGATCTTCAATAGGCCCCTAATGTCCTGAGCGTGGGGTCCTATAAAAACATCTCCATCTCTTGCTCCCGCCATTGTGCGCACATGTTTCGGTCGCCCAACCCAGGATGGAAAGAAGCATTTGGGAGTGTCTTCACCTGCAAACCCAGCTCTTATCGTCCCACTCCCGTTGTCGAGCACGATGGGCGCATTGTGCAGTCTGGTGTTGACCGCCATGGTTCTGGCGAAAACTCGGTATCCAGCTGATGCTGTAATTAGAAAGGAGGAAGAGTGGCGAAAGGATGGTTCGAACGGGAAAAAAAGTCGACGTGTTCTCGTTGGAATGGACTGTGTATAAAATGTCAAGTTTAGGTAAATACGATGTTCGCGTCCAAGCACGAGCAGGGATTAGAGTACGGTTACGGTATTCCAGCTTCCAGCCGAGCCAGCGTCTGCCATCTTCCATTCATCACTTTCTTCAACTTTACTCCGGCTACGCAACCACCTATTTTGGCATGCATAAATCGAGACGTCCCTATAGCAATCTCTAACGTACTCGCCGATCTTCCGCAACCAGTCAAATGTGGAGGTTTTGTTCATTCACTACTATCACAGAGGGCTTGACCCGTCGCAATGTTCTGCCAATTCCGCCAGCAAATATGCACCTGTGAACGCCCTATCAAGCCAGATGCATCAGGAGCTCTGCACCATCATAACTCGTCAAGATAACCATGCTCACTTTCTATGCGCCGACACCAATCATACTAGCCGAACCATTGTTGTGGCTTTGCTGCCTCGCCTCTCGCTCAACCTCGTACTCAAAGTCAAAATATGCCTTGTCGAAATGATGCAGTCTCACATAGCCGTCTTCTCCACCACTTGCATACGACTTGCCATTCGGATCCACAGCCACATAATTCAGCGGTCCGAAATGTCCCCTAACACGACCAATTTCCTCTTCGAAGATCTTATGGTAGAACCTCGCCTCGAACTTCCCTTGACGTGCTGAGGTGGTTGTGACGTCCATAGCAGCCTGTCCGCCGCCGAGGATCACATAGTCTTTTACAGGTGTGATGGCGGCACTGTTGAGAGGTGTATCGGCGACATAGCTTTTGAGGATGTTGAGGTCGTCGACAGCAATCAGTTTAGCAGTCTTGTCCTTGGAGGCAGTAGCAAAGTATGTTCGATCTGGCGACCACTGGAGATCTGTGACCATCATGTCGGGCTCGTGGGCTTCTATTGAATCTAGGAACTCTCCCGTCTGATTGAGATCTTAGCAAATTTTCGACGTCAAAGCTCGTAAGGTCAGCAAACCTTTGCGTCCCATTGGCAGACTGTGCCATCCTCGTGCCCGGAGATAATATACCTGGACTGGTAACTGAAGCCTGCAACTGTTGCTTTGCTCTCATCACAGACAATCCTCAGTACGTGCTCATCGCTCTGCTCCGCATTCAGATCCTGCTTGATATCATAGACAACAATTGTGCTGAGTTGTCCTTGTCTCTTCTCCGTCACACCCAGCAGCTGTGTTCCATCAGGTGAAAATTCCACTCTCTTGATTGCAGTTCCAAAATCCCAGGTCTTCAACAGATTTCCCGTTTTGATGTCCCATAGCCGAATCGTATTGTCTGCAGCTCCAGAAGCGAGGAATGTGGTAGTTGGGTCGACGTCGACGGTCCAAATGGCTCCTACGTGGCCCTTGTATGTGCCCAGGCGCTCTCCGTTTGCGCTGTACCAAGCACATATAATTTGATCCTTTGCGACGGAGAAGATGAGGTCTCCATCAGGCGAGTATCTACGATATACGCGTCAGAGAGGCAGTCGCGCACAGCGGATGGGTGGTTGAGAGCGTACTTTACTTGAGTTAGGGCCCTAGTCTGTGAGAGAATAATAGTCAGCAAGCCGCGCAAAGCATAGACGCATTCAGAGTCGTACTTACATGGCCAGACATCAGTATTGGTCTCATGGTTGCTGTTGTGACAGAATTTTGAAGTGAGGACGTGGGCAATAGTTTATTACCTTCGAAGCCGAAAAATGGATCTAACCGAGTTGGGCGGCGCATATAATTCCCCGCCGCGTTGACTGTGACTCTTCTTCTCGATGACTCCGTCCAGGAGTTGAGATACCATGATCGTAGAACATGTGAAGCGTCTTATTTATGAGTCACATAAGATGATCAATCGAGGACGGCTATGGATAAGAAGAATACCCGTCTCTAGTCTGCAACCAAGTAATAGTCAAGAGCACTTCCTAACTTGGTCACAAATGCTCAAGTCTAGATCAGGACTGATGTCCCATAATCTCAAGAATAGAATCATGGTGAGATGACTTACTTGGGCAGCCTATCACTACCAGTCACTCTTTCAGCTAGGCATCAATAACGATGCAATTTTGACATATCCGATGGTGGTGATAGATTCCGAGAAACAAGAAGTAATCGACGTCTGGAAGCACGAAATGACACAGTCTTCGGGTAACTCCTGTGATTCTGTTGTGTCTACCGCGTCTGATTGAATCAAACAGTGATATTTGCTGAGGAGGTACCTGAGTTACCACCACGGGCGTAATTGTACAGCATTTACTAGGTATACTAGGTAATTGACATCTTTCCTCCCTCATTATTCTCTCCCCTTGATATCACTCGACGACCTCGATATGCGATTCAATACTTCATCCCATCAAACACACTGACGTCTGAATCTTCTGCTCAAGAATCTGCCCAAGTCGACACGGCTTTGGTCCCTTGGATTCGGACTGCTCCAGACAGTTGTTCCAATACCAATTTTACTGCGGTAGCCGAGCAAATAAAAACTACTGGGTGGGGTTCACTTTGGACAACCCCGTCAACTGAGGATGATTTACAAGGTTTCGTTCTTTTCAGGAAAGAGGTCAACGAGAAGCGTCTAGGCTCATCAAATAAAACCTAAATTTGGTGACGAGATACCATAGTAGGTAGGGGAGGTGGAGAGCCTTACGCAAGGACCAAGACAGGGTTCAAAATTGATTTTTGGCTGGCAGCCAGAGTGTATTCAAATACCAACCATAGTCGCAGCAATTGGCATTGCTCCCGAGGTCCTCTCAACTATGCTAATCTGTGGGATCAAACGACAGACATCGATTATTTTGCGGGGTACTTCGGCACGATCCCTCAATTCGCTGCAGACGACCTTTTCACGAGCGCCCCGCCAACAGAGCTCTCGTGAGCGAATCAGGTTGCTTTCAACCAGAGCCAAATCGTCGCCCTCAGTACCAAAGCATCCCTCTGATCCTCTCTCCAGCAGTCGTCCAGCCATGACTGCTCAGACGATCGACGGCACTGCCATTGCCAAAAGCATACGCGAAAAGCTCAACGCTTCCATCCGCCAGAAACAGCTGTCCAATCCTCGCTACAAGCCTTCTTTGGTTATCATTCAAGGTCTGTCTCTCCCGAGAACTCGATAAGAACAGTCTTAACATTAAGCAGTGGGAGCTCGGCAAGATTCTAGTGGGTAGGAGACGTAATTTCGCCATGCGTTCGCTGATTGTGCAGGTACCTATGTGCGCATGAAAGTAAAGGCTGCCGAAGAGGTTTGAATTTTCTCCAAGCTCAGAGAGATTAGCTAACAACTAGACCAGGCCAATATCGACTGCAAGATCGAGTCCTACCCTGAGTCCATTACCGAAGCCCAGCTCCTCCAGAAGATCCAGCATTTCAACAACGACACCACCGTCAACGGCATACTCGTGCAACTGCCGATACCGGGGCACATTTCAGCATACAACATAACATCTGCTGTGGCCCCTGCCAAAGATGTAGACGGCTTCGGGGTAGCCAGTATTGGAGAATTGGCGAAGAAGGGTGGCAATCCGCTCTTCATTCCATGCACACCAAAGGGTATCATGATACTACTGAATGAGACGGGCGTGAATCCTCGTGGTCTAAATGCTGTTGTGCTAGGAAGAAGCGATATCGTCGGCAGTCCCGTTGCTGATTTGCTCACGAAAGCTGATGCTACAGTCACCATCTGCCACTCCAAGACCAAGGACCTCCCAGGAGTGGTTCGAAATGCTGACATCCTCGTTGCGGCTATTGGACAACCACAATTCGTCAAGGGTGATTGGATTAAGCCAGGAGCTATCGTGATCGACGTTGGAACCAATTTCATCGAAGATGCTAGCAAGAAATCAGGTCAGCGCCTCGTGGGCGATGTTGACTATGAAGCCGCATCTCAAGTCGCGAGCCACATCACCCCAGTTCCCGGAGGAGTAGGGCCTATGACTGTTGCTATGCTGCTTCAAAATGTCGTAGCTTCTGCAGATGACTATTTTGAGCGCCAAAAGTTGAGGAAGGTCTCGCCTTTGCCCTTGAATATTCAGTCCCCAATTCCTGCAGACTGGCAGATCTCAAGGAGACAAACTCCGAAGCACATCACCAAGATTGCTGAAGAGGTCGGCATCGCTCCAAACGAACTTGAACCATACGGTCACACCAAAGGGAAGGTCTCATTGGATGTGATCAAGAGACTCGACCATCGGAGGAATGGACGATACGTGGTGGTTACAGGCATTACTCCTACACCTTTAGGTGAAGGGAAATCGACCACAACCATGGGTCTCTCACAAGCGCTTGGTGCTCACCTCGGTAAAATCTGCTTCGCCAATGTACGCCAGCCTAGCCAAGGCCCAACGTTTGGGATCAAAGGTGGTGCCGCTGGTGGTGGATACTCTCAAGTCATTCCCATGGACGAGTTCAACATGCATCTGACTGGAGATATTCATGCGATCACAGCAGCCAACAACCTACTCGCAGCAGCCCTGGAAACTCGCATGTTTCACGAGGCGACACAGAAGGACGGTCCCTTATACAAACGATTGGTTCCTGCTAAGGGTGGCAAGCGCGTCTTTGCTCCGATTTTCTTCCGACGTCTGAAGAAACTTGGGATCACAAAGACTGATCCCAATGAGTTAACTGAGGACGAAATCCGCCGATTTGCTAGACTCGACATCGACCCGGAAACTATCACCTGGAGGCGAGTACTAGATGTGAACGACCGCCATCTTCGTGGAATCACGGTGGGCTCAGCTCCAACAGAGAAGGGTCTTAGCAGAGAGACTGGGTTTGACATTTCGGTTGCCAGCGAGTGCATGGCTGTTCTCGCGCTTTCAAATTCGCTCAGTGACATGCGTGAACGGCTAGGCCGTATGGTCGTTGCCAGCTCAAGAAGTGGCGATCCAGTGACGGCTGATGACATTGGAGTTGGCGGCGCTTTGACAGCGTTGATGAAGGATGCCATCAAACCTAACCTCATGCAATCGCTAGAAGGCACGCCTGTTTTCGTGCATGCCGGGCCATTCGCCAATATCTCTGTGGGAAACTCAAGTATCCTTGCCGATCGATTGGCGTTGAAGCTTGCTGGAACAGAGCCTGATGAGGACCATAACGAGAAGGCCGGCTATGTGGTCACCGAAGCTGGGTTCGATTTCACCATGGGAGGAGAGCGATTCTTCAACATCAAGTGCCGCTCATCAGGTCTCCAGCCCGACTGTATCGTCATCGTAGCCACTGTTCGTGCACTCAAAGTGCATGGTGGCGGACCTGAGATTTCGCCCGGCGGTCAACTTCACGAGGTGTACAGGACCGAGAATGTGGAAATCTTGAGGAATGGCTGCGTTAACCTGAAGAAGCATATCGAAAACGCCAAATCCTTCGGAGTTCCAGTCATCGTCGCGATTAACAAGTTCAACACTGATACGGATGCAGAAATTCAGGTTGTCAAGGAGGAAGCTATTGCTGCTGGCGCACTGGATGCTATTCCTGCTGACCACTTCGCAAAGGGAGGTGCCGGTGCTATCGATCTAGCCCAGGGTGTCATCAAAGCCTCTGCATCGGCCAAAGCGGAGGATTACAAGCTCTTGTATGAGACAGAAGGAAACACACCATTGGAACGTATCGAGGCCATCGCAAAGAAGTTCTACGGTGCAGACAAGGTCGAGTTCTCAGAATTGGCACAAAAGAAGGTGAGCAGAATCGTATTCATTGCGTACAACGGCGCAAGCACTAATACCAAACTCACTAGGTTGACACCTACGTCAAGCAAGGCTTTGGAAACCTTCCTTTCTGCGTCGCGAAGACGCAATACAGTCTCAGTCATGATCCAGCACTTAAGGGAGCACCCACCGGCTTCACCGTTCCAGTCAGAGATGTCAGACTTGCAGCTGGGGCCGGGTACTTCTATGCTTTGGCAGCAGACATCCAGACGATTCCCGGACTGCCCACGGCGCCAGGATACCTTAACGTCGATGTCAATGCCGAGACCGGCGAGATCGATGGCTTGTTTTGATCCTTGACTTTCATTTCGCGACCTTAGATTTTTCAACAAGAATTACATACCCCGGCTTCATCAGTCAAGGTTCGGCGTTTTACGGGCATCGGTACACTTAACGTGTTGGGTGGTTGGCGATGGATATGGCTTTTGGATTTAGGAATCGTTGGATATCATAGATCCTCTCTACCAGAGAGATGGCCGGCAAGTTCAACAGCTTGCCACAAAAGCAGCAATCTACAGTGAGCTTCAAGCCTGTTTTTCTGCATGTTTTCGAGTTTTCATTTCGTGTTTAAGTTTCATTCGTCATGCATATACCGCCCACGAACAAGCCTTGAATGTCGTGTGCTTTTTCTTGCTGGTCCCGACTAATCTGATTCGAATCACGCTTTCATCAGGACTCAAAAATGGCGAATTGCAACTGAAAGCTGACAGTCTGAAGAATGTCTCCTAGCATCCCCACAACGCTTCAGCCATCTACTAGTACTCGAATCGCGATATGCAAAGACTGTTACTCTGGATAAGATCACGGCGCGGGCACTTGACAAGAAGAGTCATGTTTATCAACCCATTCCTGTGTTTTGGGTCAAGGAGATCGGAGATGCGATACTTGCGTGAGGCTCTACTGGATAGAAAGCTTCGGGCATGTGTAGACCTGAAATCAGGAGGCATTGTCGTCATTGCCGGTCTTTTGAAGAAGAAAAAATCGATGAAACCTCCATCTTCAAGTCGCTTCGTCATTCCACTGCCCTCTCATTATCGCCAAATTCGAAGGTATTATTAGCTTCTGGATATCTAAAATCGCCCCCTTTTGTCGTTCGTAATCCGCGAATCCCGTGAATTCTGTTATCCTAGGTGTAGTCGAACGCGAAATAGATACCTGGTCTCAAGTGACAAGTCTCCTCCTACGTCTCTTCGAATGGCTTAGACTCTAGGCGTTAAGCAGTGTATCAAAGTAGGTTTTGTGGCTCTATTCAACTATTGTCCAATTTCAGCCTTGCAACGCTAGAGGTGAGAAGTTGGAGCAAAGGGCCTATATAGAAGCCGAAAAGCGTACGGGGCAATCGTTCTTAGCAATGTCAATGGAAGATCTATTACCGCACCGTCCACGTATATCTGACCGTTGGAGGGAGAAATGATAACCACGCCCTCGTACGGGCCGAGGACTACAAATTCCCAAGTGTGCACACAGTAGTCCCAGCAATTCATGCCCGCCCAACATCAAGTTCATTCCAATATATCAATTTGATTAAGACATGATTGTGGATCAATTTCTGACAAACCCAATACTGAAAAAAGTCGGGAGATCTACAATATCAAAGTGGAGGCCAGGGACTTCTTTCCAGAAGCGGCGCTTGTCGTTATCCACGGGCTGGAGCGGGCGTGAATTATCGAGCTCAATTTATACAGTAGAAGAACTCACGATACCTACCCATAATCATCAACATCCCCGAGTCTGCCGTGCTGATTGTTTCTCCGCCGTTGGGTCCGCCAGGTAAGAAGTGAAAGTGCGCCCCCACTAGCAAAAGTTGCCAACCACAACAGTGGAAAAATAGCAGCCCTTGGGCAAAAACGACTAACATCAAAATGAGATTGAGACAAAGAGCAAAAAGAAATCGACAGCTGCATTGAATGCAGGCATTGAGCTAGCCCAATGCGGGGGTCGAACCCGCAACCTTGAGATCACGCTTTGCAGGTAAGAGTCTCACGCTCTACCGATTCTGAGAGGGTTAGTATGAGCGGCGTGGATGGGAAGCAGGCCGTCCAACTTACGAGCTAACCGGGCGTTTCATGTTATGGTTGATGTAAACCCTGGACAGACTAGTACATATAGGTCTGTACAACGAGCGGGTGGCGATATTGGACATACGTACCTAAGCTAGTTTGGCAGAGCGTGGACGATGAGCCCGAATATGAGTCCGAAGATGATGTGAGTCTAAGGACTACGGATATTGGTATCAATCACCTTCTAAGAGTAGCGGGCTTGCTTGTTGAAACTGCTCCCTCCCAGGGTGTCATGGGTACTGATCCTGAGCGGGTGCCGGTAGGCTCTATGTAGCGAGCCTGCCATCGACATTCCTGGAGGCTAAATAGGGGCCGCACGTATGGGAACGATGAAGCTGCTAAGGATGCGAGCACATAGTCTTTCAGCTGTGAGGATATCACGTTCTGATAATTTTATGAAGGTGGCAGACTTCAACCTTAGTCGCGTTTCTGGCGGCGATGACCTCAAGCTTAGTTTCTTGGCAGACGCGGATCCCCAGGCAGAACCACGTGCCAAAATTTAGGAATTACTACTGAGTATCCGCCACAAAAGCGATGCATTGAGCCAATCCGAGACGTATTTTCAAGCAGCAGCGGCACTGCAGGTTCACTAGTTCTGTGCCCTTCACTGCTCAGGCTACAACCAAACTAGTCTTGTCATTTTCAAATCAAGATCGATGTCGATAAATTCCTAGCGATCCACGAAGACGACATCTCCAGAAAATAATCGGTAATTGCTTTTATTGAATAGTCACTAATGCTTCTCAAAACATGTTGGTTTCTGGCGACCCGGGGACTCAGAATTACTGGTGCCGCTGGGGCTGTGTCACTGATTCTCTGCATTTTCACGATAGTTGAAAGCCGATCAACACGATCAATTTAAAATCACAATAGTGACAACATTCCGTCGACTTTTCTAAAATCGTTCCGCTGGAGATTGCATGACAGCTATCTGCACTTGAAGATTTGAAGAACTTGATAAATACAAATCCTAATCGATGTGAGCAAGTAAGAGCACAGCTTAGCTTCGCTTGGAGAGGGAAAGATAAAAGATGACCCGGATATAGTGGCTACACGTTATTGAGTGTGTTTGCGTCCGGTGAAGCGAACAACTGACTAATCAGCGCGAGTCTCATTTTAATAATAACACTCAGCGATAAATATTCTGAATTTTAACAATACCACTCTTTCTCTCGATTACACAAACGTAACAGCCACTATCCCAAAACAATGGCGGAAGAAGAGCAAGTCGACTCTACCATTCTCCCTGGCGGTGACTTCACAAGATCAAACAGATGGCCAAATGTACGTTACCTGACTTTACAAACACACTCCTTCATTCTTGAAGCTGACGATTGATTTTTAGGTTGCCGTTGGAATTTTTGGCGTTGCACAGGATGCTCTGCTACTCCGTTCGCAAGTAATGGCGGAAGATCAGGTCAGGGAGAGCCATAACAACAAAATTCGCTATGAGGCACTGCTGGATGAGAGTAAAGGTCTTCGCAATGAGGTGAGAGATCTAGTGGATGAAGTCAGCGAACTTCGGGCATCGCAAGGGAACATCCTAAAGCTGTAGGGAATACATTTACAAACCTCTTATTAGGATGATACTAACTTTGAAATAGACTCGGAGCTATTGCGGAAAAACAAGCTGTCAACACCGAGGAGCTCGACCTCGAGGATTTGACTCGGAGAACACAGGGACGCAAGCGCCGGTCATCTTCCCCCCGCATACGTCTCAGCTCCAGCCTGACCAGCTCAAAGACTTCTCCGATGGCCCCAAGAACACCACTGGGCGCTCTTACAGAAGAAGGCATCGTGGACAACTCGGAAAAAACCCCGTCGCCATCTCCAAGCGGAAAGGACAAGAAAGCAGCATATGAACGACTCGCAGCCTGAAAGGAGGATTCAGGGAGGACTAGAATTAAGGGATTGCAGATAATAAAAGAGGGAGTGACAGGAGGCCCGATGGGCACAAATCCGAATGGATGTAGGCCAGTAGGAACACAGCCTAGCTCCGCTTGGAGACGAATAGACGAGAAGAAAAGCGAATAATTCAAGTGTCTACACATTATTGAATATGTTTGCGCCCAGCAGGGCGGATGACTCGCCATCTGAAAAGTCTCGTCGTTGATAAGTCGTTTGTACAGATGATTCCAAGCTTCCATGAGTACTGTACTACAAAATCGGAAGCTCTCAAGATTTATGCGACCGCCATCTCTTCGATTACCTTTCAAAAAGGTGACTTTTGTCTACCAGCCTCTGTGTGATATGTCTGCTTTGGCTGCTTTCCCTTTGGCGCCGGGGTGATTTGTCGCTGAATGAATTAGTCTCTTTGTACTTGAAGGTTGTGTATTCCTACCCACAAGTCCACTGGCCGTATATGTCTATTTCGAGGCTCCTTTAATTGGCCGAACTGCCTTAACCTCATCGAATCATTTAACAGACTGCGAACATTGCCTTAATCGAATTGACAGCTACTACAAGTCCACTACAGGAACCGCGAAGCTCTCAACAACCCTTTCCATATTTTTCCTCTTCTCTACAACTATCCTGGCTCGACGAGTTACGCCTGTGGACGATTGTACCAGAGGCTCCTCCAAATCGTCCACACCGATCTCTGCTAATGTAAGTGTTCAGAAAGGTTGGAACTGTATATGAATTGGTGTTATGCGTCAAATGCCAGAGCGAGGAGCAGCAAGGCGAGTATCCCCTGTTACATTATGGCTAGATGTCAGAGCGGCAATTGCGATGCCTGCGTACCGTAGAGGATCCGGGCACCATCTTGAATGTTTAGCGTCGCGGCTGGAAGCTGAAATGGAGAGAAGGACAGGATTCACTCATGATACATTACTTTTCTCATGACTTCGTAGAGCATTCTTCGTACACCACCATTATACAGCTCTCAAGGCTTCGCATTGAGATCACAATATTCCTATCCCAATGGACAACAACGCAACGCTGCCGATCCAGATATTCGGACGATTTGACTCGCTGCCGCTCGTTGTGACCTGCGCTGGTCCCGATGTAACTGGGCTAGGCATTGACGAGACTTGCGAGCTTGGCCCGACGCTGCCGCTCGATGCTCCGCCCATGCCACACATGATATATCCTGCCATTCCAGTCTCCGAGCAAGTAGATTCTGTCGCCGACGGCTGAGATCCCGCTACAGTAGACGATAGCACGATTACAGGTTGCCCTCTGCTGTTCGTCGTGGGCATGACCACAGTGCTAACTGTTCCGCTCACGTATGTAAAGGGCTGTGTGCTGGTAAAAGAGCTTGCAATGCTGGTAAGGAAGATGGTGGTTGAGGATTGGGTGACAGCTGGAGGCGCACTGCCACTTTTACTTGATTCGATTGTTGCAATGGTGGGTTTGGCCGGAGCTGATTGCTCTGTTTTCGACGTTCTCGAAGGAACCGAGTTATCGGCATTGGTTGTAATCGTTGATCTGGTAGACTGCTGTGGCACTCTGGTGCCAGGATTTGTCGTCGTAGGAGTGTTTGCCTCGATTGCTGTTGGCGAAGGTGAGTTTGTCTTACTGGACTTCACTTCCGACAATTTAGTTGGCTTTGTGTCCGATGTCGTCGTCGTTGGTCCGGTATCTTCTTTAGAGGTCGACGTGACTGTGAGGTAAGCTACTGTTTGTACGGCAGAAGCTGCGCATACAGCGGCGGGTGTGGTGCAATATTGATAGATCGGAAAGGTGGGATAGACAGTCTTATAATCAAGTAAGCTCCATCCCAGGCCTCTTTGGCAGTCCAGTCCTGCGCCCGTGGTCGCGGACTGCGAGTCTCTGAAACTCCACACGTAGAATGATAAAGGATCGTAAGGATCAAGTGTAGCCGTGGATATTGTCACGGTCTTGCTGCGAGTATATGTGAAGAACTCCTCTGATGGAGTTGTGTATACGGGAGGGATCAGAGACGGGTAACGAGAAAAGGTTGCGTTGCCAGCAGTAGAACAGGAGCTGGCAGCTGGAATCTTGCCCTCCCATGAGACGCCTTCTTGGTACGAAATATAGCCAGTAGGCCATGCGAGAACGGTCGTGGTAGTCTTTGAGTTCCAGACCAGGGTTTTGGTTGTGACAATGGTTCCAGCAGCATTAGTCGGCGGTAGCGTGACACCAGGAGGCAGATTGAATATGGTGGTAGTTCGTGTCGTGTTCAGGCGGGTGTTCTCAATAACAAGAACAGTCGCGGCCTCGATACTGGCGGTGACGCTGTGGGATACCCACCAACCACCATCGTAGAGATCCCACGATCGTGTACAGTTCCCGCAACTGTTTGCCTTTGTTTGAACCGCCGGCTTGGTTGTTGATTGAGCGGCGGCAAGGGTGCTCAACAAAACAACGGCTGAAGTGGGTAGCATCAGCATGGGGAAAGCGGCAACAAATTTATTGAGAGGCAGAAAGATGAGACTGGAAGGGACGTCAAGTGAGGACGATTTCGAATTCACTGCGGCTCAATACTGAAGATCGTCGAGGTTGAGGCCGCAAAGAGCGGACAGGCCCATCACTTGAGGCCCCAGAGCGATCCTCTAGAATGAAAACCTGGTCGAAGACGGGACGCCTCTGTGGATGGCTGAATGCATGACACCAGATAAAAGGGGCCGTCACACGAGCCAATGGGATGGGGGCGTTCTAAGATAGCCGCCTGTCACAACGTTTAGCTTGTTAGCTATTTTAGGATGCTGACAACTCTCAGCCACCGTCTCGTTCTACTCCGTAATGCCCATCGTGCTGTCGGCTGTGGATGTCGCTTGACAGCAGGCTTTTCCACGGCCAAAGAAGACGTAGCTGCGAGATCTGTGAGCAGAGTTCTTGAGATTTGAGGAGGACAACATGGAGAAGCCGGGCACGGTGACCGGTAATAATGGTGGTCTTCTCGTTGACCTCGTATGTTCGGACTCTTGGTAGACAGGCAAATCGGAGCGCATGTTGATGGTAGCGTGGATTACTTTGCAGATGTCCCTTAGCTGAAAGAGAACGTACGGAGTAGGCGTGGATTCGTGGAGGAGAACCTGGGAAAGCGACTGAACTTGAAGTTGGAGAAACAGAATCCGGATTGTCTTCGGACACATCAAACTCGGTCCTCAAACTCGGATGATCCGTGTATGCGGGGTCAGGAGATTATCGTGGCGTAGTTACTGTGCCACACCTATTTTGTTAGTGTAATGAAGATTCTTCCCAACGGTTCATACACGCAGCATCAACCACAAACTCAACTCACCACCATCACTACTTCCTAATTAGGCCTGTATACGAAGCTTCAATCGCTCAATCTTACCTCAATTACGATGCCAAACCACCATTTGCACCGTAATCTCCAGCATGGCCGTGGCCAGGGTACCGCAGAGGCTCCAATTGACCTAATCACCCCCGATGTAAGCATCATCAATCTCGATACGGATTCCTCGTTACCAGACATCGCATGGCCATATGACATTATAGGAGGGTCCGTAGCAGCCGGATCTCAGGCGGACCCTCCTAAACCGCCACGAGATTTACATCTTTCAAATGATGCTCAATTGCAGCCCTCAATTGACGACCAAACCGATGGCCAAACCGATGCATTTGAGGCTCAAAATGAAGCCGTAGAAGCTATCCTCCGCCCTGAATTCAAACCTTACCCAGATCTGGCGGATTACCTCATTCCAATGGTCAAAAAGAGATGGGAAGCCATACCTACAAACCACTTATTTCCACCACCCTACGTTGGAGAGAGGCCGCACCTCATTATACAGTCATTTGAGGCTGGCCTCGATTACCTACACGATTACGCTTTCTCTCAAGGCTTTGCAATTGTGGTATTTAATCGGCCAAGCGATGGATCTCGAGTTTAAGTCCGTTGCGTACACTACGGTGATCAAACCCGTAATATACACAAACTTCCTCATCACAAAGGCGAGAAGATTTTGAAGCTAAATGGTGAGGTTATTGAGCGAATCCAGGAGAACACGGCAATTCGAAAAGATAGCTGTAAATAGGCTGCCCAGATCTCCTACGTTCAAGAGAGTCAGCGTGGTAATGGTAATAAGGTGTTCAGGGTTACTTAATCTCGCCTTGAAAAGGAACACTCGGCATACCACAATATGGCTCCAGATCCATTTATGTATCTTAAATACCAAGATAGGGACGAGGATCACTACAAAGCTATCAGGATGGCCAGAGACTTTGCAAAATCGCATATGCCCTACCACCAGGTTGCCGCACAGTTGCAACTACATGGTTTTGAGCTTCGTAATGCGAAAGAATATTACAATCTTCGTGCCAAGGAATGGGATAAACGGCTAGAGGACTTTATGGCAGCTCTCTTTCATCTTCTTGAGCACCACGCCCGTGAGGACACCGAGGGCTACGAGATCCGCTATCAAGTGCGGTATTCGTATACGATAAGCCCTGAAACTGGCAAGGCCGTAGCCCGTAATGTCGAGCAAGTTGTTTGGTGGACGAAGCGCCAAGAGGAGTTTGCTATTCGCTTCATTACCGATTTTTGTGTACATATTGATGGCACCTTCAACACCAATAAGGAGGGCCTTATCTTAGGTTTGGCCACTGGCGTATCACATACGGGTGATGGCTTCCCTATGCTACAATCCTGGATGAAGTCAGAGAGCGCTGAAGCGTAGCTTTTCTTCTTACAATGTATGAAGAAGATGCTTACTTCAAGGAAGCAGCATGATGCCCTCAAAATCGGTGACGTCAATGAGTTATCGCCAGTTAATGAGCATAGTCCTAAAGTCATCGTTTCTGACTTTGGTAAAGGCCTTACTGCAGCGATACCGCAGTCACCATTTGCGCACTGTGGGCAACAATATTGCCAATGGCACTGTGCCGAGGCGTTCAAGAAGGTGGTTTCGAGGGCTATAAACTATAAATCTGATGGCTCCTACACGATTGATGAGCGTAATGTAATATGTGGTGATGGTAAGAAGGAACCCGGACTCATCTGGCCATGGCTCAAGTCAGAAACTGAGGCTGAATTGGAGATAAACCGAACCTCATTACTAGCCGCATTACTGCCAGTCCACCGCCGTTACTTTGATGCGAATTGGCGGCCTCTTGAATAGCAATTAGTCACTTGCTTCGTGAAGTTTCTGCTAAACCTAGGCGCAAACTCCACTCAAATCGGCGAGAGTGGTAATGCCAGGATGAAGATCTTTACTCACAAAGATGATACGCTTGAAAAGTCATTCTTAAAGTTGATGACAGCCGTATAAACACGGCTTCACCACATTACTAAAGCAGAGCTTTCAGACAATTCAAAACGGCTCAGAATCTCTCGTTTGGATGGCCAAATGCGGGCTATTACGGCCGAGATCTCAGGCCTGTACAGTCATCGAGCTATGGTCAAAATCTGTGAGGCTTACGAGATGGCTCAAGGTCAAGAAACAGCCCGTTTGGCTGGCGATGAAGCCGCAATTCGAGATGCTATCTTAATGGAAGGTGACTGCCAGTGTCAGTGCGAGAATATGGCCAGATGGGGTTTACCTTGCTACCACTGGCTTTGGCAGTGCATTACGCGTAATCGCATAATGCCAAAATCCTTTGTACACCCACGGTGGTTCCTTTTTAGTGTTTTTGAAGCCGAAAGAAGCCTCAAATGGAGCCCTTCATAGAATACCGATGGCCTCAAACTGATGAACTCAATCCCGCCACGTAATGTAGGAGCAGTCTACTTCTTTTCCGAGATCCAGGCTCTTGTAAAGCGGTTTGAGGCCCTCACCTTACCAGAACAAGAGAGAATGGCCGAGATATTTGCATACAAGTGTGACGAGATAAGCCAACAACTTGACATCGCCGATGCTACAGCAGCCCTGCCGAGTGACACCAACTTTGAGGTTCGGAGGGAGGTTTGGAGTGTGCCATTACCTCAAAGAGACACTCATGGCCCTGCAGGGGCACGTACGATGACATCGGCTGAAGTTACAGAGAGAGAGATGAATGTCAGGGTGGCTACGCAGCGGCGTGAGGATCGTGATGAAGCCGTAGCTCATGAAGCCGTAGCTCATGAAGCCGTAGCTCATGAAGCCGTAGCTCAGGTTGTAGAGGGAGAGGTTCCTCTATCTCGTGCTCAAAAGGCTGCTATTACACGTAAGCGTAATAAGGATGCGAAAGAGGCTGCAAAAGCGCAAACTACGCATGGTGATGAAGCCGTGAGGGTTGAGGACGTGAGGGTTCATGAAGCCGCCGAGGGCTCAATTGCAAGGGCTCGTCGCCCTCGCAAGAGCCATCATTACGATGAATTGGCCGGTGAGACTCGTAAGAAGGCGAGGGTTGGCTTGCCTTTGAGGCCTAAGGATTGACGTGGTGGTGGTGGTAATATATGGTGGTTTGGGGTTTGGAGTTTGTAGTAAATGTACGGATTTTCCTTTTCTTTAATTACTATCTACGTGACATTGTGTTTCCCTAGTTTTTTGTACCTCTTGTTGTAATGTAGTAAGGTTGCCATATAAAATAGGTGGTGAAGTTACTGTGTTCCTACATGAGGTACGTGCGCTTCGGGAGATCCGAGTTTGAGGACCGAGTTTGATGTGTCCGAAGACAATCCGAACAGAATCACGCCAAGCCAGATCCCGATATCGGCAGACACTCATATCCAGGAAGACGGATGCATAAGATATACCACCACCACCATTCCCACTGCATCCCCTATTTCCACGTCTCTGTCAATCCTCCATTCTCAAGAAGTCGGCGCACTAACTGGATATCTCCACTGCTGATAAGAAACGTGAGCTTGAAAGACTCCTACTCCCAATCCCAAAGATACCCAACACGATAGCTACCACCACACCGGATGTGGCTGCTATCATGACATGGCGCTGCTTGTTCAACCATTCCGCTAATGTCTGGATACCGTGCGGCGATGGGGCCTCGAACTCAATACATATGTTCTCCAGCCGAGGTGCGCCCAGGTCGAATCAGCCTCGGACGCTCGACGACAATCGCAAGACCCTAGAGGCATATAATCAGGGTCAAAGCCCCTGGTCGAGATGAGATCTCGTAGAACCTTTCTAGACTTGTCCTTTTGCGAAAGCAAAGGTACATTGGGGTCAATGATCTCCAAAGCAAGCCGCCTTAGAACGATTTCACTGGCAAAATATTGGCATGAGGTTGTGTAATCTCTAGATCTTGGCCCGGGTACCTTTCGTGAGACTCGCTTTCATCATTCGCCCCTCCTCCATTTGCTTTTAGATGCCGTTTTCAAGAAACCCGTATTAATGAAAATTAATAGCACACCGGATTCACGGTCCAGGGCAAAATGATTAGCAGCATCGTTCGTGCCTCGAGATTTAATTCTGATCTTTTATAGCCTTTTGCAGCAGGTTTGTGTGTGCCCGAACGAGGAGGATTCGATGCCGGGAGCACCGACTCCGTGAACTGCTCTGCGGAGTGGCCGTCCCACCAAGTAATTGATTTTAGACTGATTCACATTGACTCCAGGATTGAGGTCGATTGCAACCTCGAACGTGTAATTATGATCCTCTCAAGCGGCCGGCTCACGGTGTCGTAAAATTGCCAATGTTCTCGCATAAGAGCTAAATCGGGTATGTGGAATCTTTCTTTTAAGAATCTTATAATAGTGACAAGATCTTCATGACTTCGAACAGCGCTTCTGTCACTAGCAAATGACGTGGACCAGGTCCGAATACAAATTTGCGAGAAGCCTTCCAAGCAAGCGAAGGTTGAGGAACAGAAGACTCCTCAATCGAGGAGCGGACAAAATTGGATAGACCAGAAGTATGACGACAACTTGATTCCACCAAAACCGCTCGGAAGAAACATTAAACAGATCAATCGATCGTGGGCAGAACGACGAGATATCTTGTTACTGGGGGCTAGTGTTGAAAGTGAACACCGCGGAATCTGATGAAGTCGGAAAAAGATGCTACCTTAACTTTCTAGGCCTTGATCTAATTTCGCATGACACCCGCAATCATGCTGCTCCCAAGGGCAATGGATTTGTGGAGCTTTTGTGGATAACCAGCCTAATCCATCAGGCTGGGCTACCAGGATGATTAGCCAGGCAGCCAGGACGCCCATTGTTCTCTCAGTGGAATACATTTTTCGACGCACAGCAAATGAATTCTCTGTGGACACAAGCTGTTTGAGAGTGACTGAAAAACGTGTTCCACGTGATCTGTATCTGTTATGACGTTTCGCGACGCGCTCCCGCTTGCAACCTGGAATCCAGCCTCCCTGAATCGCCACTCCAGCCTTTAGCATCTCTCTTCCTGTCAACGTCGTAACGGTTTGCAGACTCTGCCCGCTTATTCGATTTTGTCGCATGTTTCCATCAATTCCAGATAGATTGATTGCTTGTTTCCACTCTTTGTGCGAACATCGATATCTCCTTTGTGTGAAGTGCTTTATAGGCTCCACACATCAATATGTCCAGCTCGAATCTGGGCTCAGTAAAAGACCTGCCTGGAGTCCTAAGAAACTCATTCCACCCAGACTCAGCCATGCGATCAAGTCGGACCATGAAGCGAACGCCTCAGAAATCGAAACCAGAGCTAAGCGAATCGTGGGGACTTGTTGAAGATGATGAAGACGGCGACTTTTCAAATGGAGGTGATGGCAGCGCTGACGACGAAGAAAATCCTGCGCACAATTATCAGCAAACGCGGCGAAGTCCTCGGATTACGCGAAGTTCGGTAGAACCCGAATCTGGGACGATTCGACCTTCAAGTACGCGACGAAGATCAACAAGGCTCAGTTCTGGTACGAGTTCAGTCGAGCCTGAATTGATCATGCCTTCACTGCAGTCCATGGAGGCATCTTTCTCTCCAAGAAAACCTCAATCATCCACAACAAGAACGCGGAAGGCTCAGTCGCCACGCCATAATACCCAGCCTGTTACGGAATCGAAACCAAAATCAAAACCAAGGACGAAGAGGGTAGTCCAAACCACGGCGGATGAGTCCTCGATCGTTGGCACCGTGTGGAATCAATTCATGGCTCCTATTCTAAGATATCTGGTGGGAATACTTGGACATGCCATGGTCCATCTGAAGCCCATATTTGGCGCTTTTCTAGCGGTATTTCTTCTCATTCAGCTTGGCAGAGTGGCGTTCAAGATTCCATTCTCATTCAATGTTCTGGGAGCATTCAACCTACCGCACCTCAACATTATTCCATCTCCTTGCTCAATACCAGTCGTCTCGACTTTCTTGCCATTCTGTGAGCCATCAAACCCACAATATGCTCAGCCAGTGGAGTTTGACAAACTGGTGACAGTCCAGGCCCAATTCGAAGAGATTCTCGACTCCGCTGCGCAAGGATCATTGCTGCCGGTCGATATGAAGAGAAGCGAAGCCGCCGTCCGCGATCTAAAGCACGTAGTGAAGTACTCTAGTCTCCCATCAAGGGAAAGCCTTCTCTTCGAATTTCAGAACTTCATCGACCTCGCTAGAACCACGTCGGACGACCTCACGAAGTTCAACTCCCGCATCGGCCGTGCTCTTGATCAAATCATCAATGTCAACAGACACACTCTTCAAGTCATCGACGGTTTCAAAGAGTCCGACGCCTCTCGCGGTTCCCTCTCTCGATTTTTCTTCGGGACTGTTGGCTTGACAGATCAAAACTTGCTGAACCAGTATTTGAAACATACATCACAAGTGGAAGATCAGATTCTCAATCTCATCACGGAAGCCGAGGCACTGAAACGTCTACTCGACATTCTGGACGATCATCTCGACGCTATCCAGGACATCGTCACCCGTGACGGTGTCAACCTGCGGAACTCAAAGGACAAACTGCTCTCCGAACTCTGGGGCATGCTCGGCGGTCACAGAAACGAAGTCTCGAAAAAAGACGAACAGCTCCGCTTGCTGAATTCCGTCAACATCTACCGCAGGCAAGCGTGGGCCCACGTCACAACGACCATCGTCAAACTCCAAGCTATCGAAGCAGAGCTTGTGGATCTGAGAGAAAGAGTCGCCGGACCCGAGGTTCTCGGCTTGGAGATGGTACCGCTTGAACAGCACATCTCGATGATCCAGATGGGGGTGGAGAGGTTGGAGAGCACCAGGCACAATGCGAGGGAGAACGAGGTGGCGAAGATGAGAAATCTTGCGGCTGAGGGGAGGATTATGGGGAGTGACAGACTAGTGGAAGGAAGATGATGTTTCTTTCGATTAATGGAATTGGACATGTTGGATCTTACGATGACATGATGGGACGAAATATTGGGTCTGGGATTTCTGGTTTTTCTTGATGGCCTTTATGTATGGTGCAATCATGGATATCCCGATGCCAGGGCTGGCCTGTTTGGAAGCATAATACCCTATGTCATAGCACGTGTATTGGACGGATAAGTGGGTGGTCAGGAAGCAAGAGCTGTATTTCCAATCACGAGATCTCTTATAATGAGTCGAGCAGAATGAATGAATGAATGAATGAATGAATGAATGAATGAATGAATGAATGAATGAATGAATGAATGAATGAATGAATGAATGAATGCAATGCCTCCATCCCAATCAAGAAATACATTCAAACCCATGGAAGACATCACCTACTTACTCATCCATCTCGTCCTACTAAACCCAAAAGCTCACCAACCATCATCCCCCGAAACAAACCCACCCCTTGACTGACCACCCACACATTCCATCCAACGAATAACATCCCCTCCATCCAAAAGCCACAACATTCCACTCACCAGAAAAAGAAGCAAGCACCAACGTTCTTCACCTCCCCCTTCACCTCCACCGAAACATCCATCTCCCGCCAACAACTTCTCGTACCACCACACCTCCCTAGAAACCCCTAATCCAGCATACCAGCTCTCAACACCCCACTCCCCACAACCCGCGTCCACGTTCGCCGAGAAGAGTAGCAGAACAGTGGAGGGAGGGAGGGAGGCACTATATAAGTCGTTCTATAGAGTGACAGTGGTACATGATCGGGTTTGAAGTTAGTCGAGAGTATGTTTGATCCATTGAGAGGGACAGGGAAGGGAGGGGATTCAAGAATGCTCATCTAATGAAGCTATCTTACCATATCACGACGCACATTTTCCAAGTGCCGATCTGGAAAAATCTGCTGAAACGCGCTGGAGCAATGTCGCTTGAATGCCTATTCAGAGCCTCTCGCTAAGACGAGACAGGATTAGCAAGTATAGATCTATAGGCAGACATTTACAAGTTTCCGGAAAATATTCAAGATAAAGGGACCACAGACAGAAAGTGGCAAGGAGAAAGAATTATCATTCGTCAATCACACAAAATCCTCGTGTCCCCCATGATCTCTCGTAGCAAATGATCGCAGAAAATGCCCATAAAGTTCTCTAGTTGTTCACGGCTCTTGCCTTTCCTTGCCTTCTAATGGTACATATGTACATACACCAAGCGACCAAATTTCGAAACCTTCGTCTCAGCCATTACCTTGGACATCAGGACGGATCAGACCAGTTTACAATGCCTTCATCACTGCCTCTGCGTACTCGTCTGTCTTTGCTTTTCCTCCCAAGTCACCGGTGATTGTCTTGCCCTCTGCCAGGACCTTGAAAATGGCCTTCTGGATTTGGTCCGCGTATTGGTTGAGTCCCATGTGCTGCAACATCATGATACTGGACAAGAGGAGCGCGGTAGGGTTGGCGAGGTTCTTTCCAGCTATGTCTGGTGCCGATCCGTGTACGGCCTCGAAGATACTGCACTCGTCTCCGATGTTACCCGAAGGCGTGAGACCAAGACCACCGATCAAACCAGCGGACATATCGGAGAGAATGTCTCCGTAGAGGTTAGGCATGACGAGGACTTTGTCGTTGTACGGAATGGGATCGGTGACCATCTTGAGGCAAGTGTTGTCCAGCAGTTCGGCGTCAAACTCGATGTCGGGGAATTCCTTTGCGATTTCTCGAGCAATGCTGAGGAAGAGACCGTCGCTCATCTTCATGATTGTGGCCTTGTGCACGGCTCGCACCTTGTTTCGTCCGACATCTCTTGCGTATTGGAATGCGAATCGAATGACGCGCTCCGAAGCTTCGCGTGTGATGAGTTTGATGGACTGGACAACACCGTCGATTACTACGTGCTCGATGCCTGAGTACTCTCCCTCGGTGTTCTCGCGGATGAGGACGGTGTCCACGTTGTCATATGGGGTCTTGTAGCCAGCAATGCTCTTGCAAGGACGAACATTGGCGAACAAGTTGAATGTCCGTCGAAGGGTCAGGTTCAGACTGACATGTCCCTTTCCAATTGGCGTTGCGAGCGGTCCTTTGAGTGCGACGAAATTCCTTCCCACGCTGGCAATGGACTCGTCGGGAATGACGGTCTTTCCGTCTACCACACGAGGTGTAACATCGATTGGCTCCCATTTTATTGGAACACCTGCGGCCTTGTGAATGTTGTTTAGTCCTGCATACAGTCATTGCTTGCCTGCCGCCTTACCTTGTAGATGTCCTTGACCGACTTTGCGATCTCTGGGCCGATGCCATCACCCTCAATGAGAGAAACGGTGTACTTGCCGTCGTTGCCCTTCTTGCCTTTGAAAGCTCCAACCTTGTCCTTTTCCGCCGTGACGAGGGTGCGGCGTTGTAGGTTTTGAGGAATTGTGCGACGAGGTTGCAGTAGAATCTGAGGGACTACGCGAAACGCCCGTGGACGTACGAATAGTGAGGACATGGTTCCGGCGAGGTCGAATGGCTGGTGATTGAAGTGTGAAGTCCTTGTAGTGAACGTGGGGTGGAGGATTTGGCAAAGCTCCGGAGCTAGCAAGCAAAATGATCAGCCAGCGGCAGAATCCTTATCTCTCTCATCGTCGTCCTCCTTACGACCAAGATCTAATATTTGTTCACTTAAAGGTTCGCGAATCTCGAATCGACCAGTTGGTGATTTTCCTGCACTCCGGGCGTCACGTTCAGGCTACTAACATAAATAGGATCTTTTTGCCCTAGCATGTTAAATCTACCACGACAATCAAGCTTGAAGAGATGAGACATAGTTCCAGGTTCTCAAACCCAATCTTTCTACATCATTATTATAAGATCAAGCACCAAAAGTTCGGCATGGCTGTAACAGGGTGAGATAGTGATGATGCTTATCAAATGACGAAGACACATGAAGCAAAGATGAAGAGGTAGTAGTGAGGTATGAGTACAATATGGCATTAACTTTATTATGATCTAGAGATCAAGCTAGTCAACCATCCCGTCCACCAAAGAGTGAACACCATTGGATATATGCATTATTTTACCACCACTAGCATGCTGAACTGACAACCTCCTTTATCCACTATCCATCGGCTGGCAGGGCCATCTTATTGACACCTGACTAGCATCTACAAGAGAGCAGCGATGAAGGCGGCAAGACCGGCACCGGCCATTGGCATCATCTTGTCAGCACCAGCAGACGAGGTTGCACTGCAAATGTTAGCAAGTTGAAAGAAGAACAATAATAGAAAGGCTGACCTGGCTGCGGCGCTGGCGCCAGAGGAAGATCTAGAGCTGGCGTCGGAGGAGATGGAAGAAGCCCTGCTGGAGACACTGCTGGTGATAGAGGTCTGGGCGCTGCTGAGACTAGCGATTTCTGAAGACAGGGAAGAGATTGAGGCGGGGTTGGTCTCAGTGGCCAAGACGCTGCTGAGGGAGGCACCACTGGAGCCAGCGCTGGAGAGAGCAGACTCGGCGGAGCTGGTGATGGAGGCAAGGGCGGATGAGGCGCTAGACTGAACACTTGAGATGACGGAGGCACCGCTGGAGAGGGCGGATTCGATGCCAGAGGAGACAGCTGAGGCAGCGGAAGAGGCAGAGCTGAGGGACGAAGTATCCTGAGCAGATGCAACGGCTGCGAAAGCAGTGATGGCGACGGTGGAGAAACGCATGTTGATGGTTGTTGGTTCGGTTGAGAGGGATTTGAGTGAAGAATTGGTTGGTTGATGAGGTGGAAGGTTGAAGTGGAATTTGTTTGTGGTTGTTGATGGAAGAGGAGTAGGAAGGGATGGAGAGCGTTTTAATAGTTGGAGTCGATGTTGACTAGGCTCATGTCTATGTCATCGGGAGCAAGCACTCGTTAGCAAACACCCACCCAACCATCCCCTTACTCATCCCAAGGCGAGGCTGTGTGGCTCCCGGCGCATCAATAGCACTCCCTCGCCGTCTGTGCGTTGCTTGGACTGGGAAATCAAGGAAGCCAGTGCTGGATGGCCGCGCTCAGGTCATGGCATTGGTCCGGTTGATCGGTTCCCTTGCTGAGTCTCATTGTTTCCATGTCTTCTCATTTCCGAGCAACACAGGCTTGGTCTCACCACCCGAATGCCGTGCCCGCCTTGTAGCACCAAGAGGTTGAAGTCACGTTTGACACTCTCTACGGAGTACACCTGAGATTCTGAGAAGCCGGGCAGAGTCAGACTCGTGCACTGCATTTGCCAAGTCGAACCAACGCCCTTCTCCAGATATCCCCATAGTTTAGAGATCGCCAGCGACTCATGTTTTGATTCGCCAACGGCACATACGTCAAGTCCTCTCTCTTGTCTCCAAGGGGTCAAGTGCTGTGATCATATGCAAGCTATCCGCGTGGCTGATACGAAAACTGCTGGTCAATTCTCCGGAAAGCGAATTTCTCACCCAATCCGGCCGTGAGGCGATCCCTATGTGGCAAGCCAGTGGCACAGCTCACTTCCCAAGGCAAGGCTTGCCCAGACAACGGGACCTCTCTTCCAAGTTCCAGCTTGCCATTGCCGCTCAGCAACATGGTTGGCCGCCACCGACGACGATGCAAGCCGTGACCAGAATTATGCGATGTGGTCAGGAACCCGTCATTATCCCGGAGAAGATCTTGCACATCAACCGACTCTTGCACGTTCCCGAGTCCCGGCTTCCAGTCGTTCTTCGCTGAAGCGGGAAAAGTCGCCGTGGCATCAGCACCCATGCGGAAACATGCACGGCCGGATCGGGATGCTCTGATACCCATGGCGATCTAGCCTGAACAAGCGGGGTACTACCACCCAACAACGAAAAGGTTGCCTGGGCTTTTGGAACCAATTGCTTTTCGACCATCTTGCTGTGGTCTCGAGACGCCCGGAGAATCTGATCAGACAGCCATTGCAGTCCTCTTGGCTTGCCGGACGAAGCTGTGCCCGTCAAGACGATTTTGGTCGAGAACTTGTTCGGTTTCACCAATCACCGGTACGCTATTCCTTACCGCAATCCAGCAAATGCGACGCGCAAACGTTCCAAACAATGACTTCGATCGTTTGAAATCGGACATCTGAAGTTCTCGAGCTCTTGGCCAGAAACAGCTCTCATCCTCCTATACGACTCAAGTACGTCCACACCCTCAAGAGGTTTGACGCCTTGTAACATTAAGAAGATTTGCGCTTTGCCCTAGCACGCCGCGAATCATTCATCAGTCATATCCGTTCGATCTTTAAGGAGAGGTCGTCTCGGAGTCGTGTGGAACTCGCCATGAACGACCAGGACAGCGACTCCAAGCAATTGACATCGAAGTCAACACGTGATCATGTACGAATACTTTTCCTCGTTCGTGGTGATCATGATTCTTTGTAGCATGAACTGTCTTGCGCAAATATCCTCTAGTGCTGCGTTATGACTTCGGCGAGCGTGTAATCCCCCATCCTCTTTTATGAAGTACTCGTAGCCAAACCCGGCATCCACTCTTAGTCCGAGATTAATGGGGTCCAACACGGCGAAGATTGTCTCATATCGCCAGGAACTATCAACGTCCACTTCGAGCAGATAAGTGACCTCGGACTCAAAGCAATTGCTAATTCGACTTGGTCGTTGTCCCTGGAGGCTGGAAGTAATGGTCGATTCAAACAAACTGTCAATCCTTGAATCCCTGATAAGCTAGGTATCATTGACGCACGAGCCTGATTGGTGCCCCCACAACTTCCACCTGGACTTCCAGCCTTCACGTTGTAGACTACCATTGCTAGACTCTGAACATTCTACTACTTGGCTCTACGATCAAGTTTGACAATCTAGAAAGCGGTTAACACCTGCTACTCATTGTATTGACAGCAAAGCCAGACGCTAGCAGCTAGAACATACAAAGGTCTCAGGAGAACAGATACACCAGGAAGTCACCACAATGCCTCCAGTGGTACCGCAGTACTTTGAATCCCCATTGACGCCTGCAACATCCAAGTCCAAACCAAAACATCCCTCAATCCCGTCGCCCCCTCGCAAACCCCTCCTCCGCCTCGAGATCAGAGATCTCTCTGCCAAAGGCTCCCTCGCCTTCCTTTCGCTTCCGCAATGCGGCTCCATTCTGCACAATGCCGTCGACGCCGTTCTTGCATGGCTCTACACATCCTCCTCCAAGATTCCTCCAACACGGAGTATAACCCTAATCCTGCGCGACATGCCTGGGGTCGCCTACACGACCGGTTCGGATATTGATAGCGATCACAAAGAGATTCATTTCTCCACTTCATACATTGAGGGTCAAATGCACAAGGATGGCTTCGAGAAGGAAGTTTTGGGTGTGATTACACATGAGATGGTTCACTGTTGGCAGTGGAACGCTCAGGGGTCTTGTCCCGGCGGCTTGATCGAGGGGATCGCTGATTTCGTGAGGTTGAGAGCTGGATTCGTGCCGGGGCATTGGAAGAAAGAAGTGGGCGGAGAGTGGGATGCTGGGTATCAGCATACCGGATATTTCTTGGATTATTTGGAAAGGAAGTTCGGGGATGGCACGGTTGTGAAGATCAATGAGACATTGAGAGATAGGGTTTACAAGGAGCGTGTTTTCTGGGAAGAGTGCTGTGGGTGTGGAGTCGAAGAGTTGTGGAAGGAGTATGAGAAGCACTTGAAGAAGCACTTGAAGAAGGACAAGGACAAGGACAAGGAAGAGGATGGACAGGGTTCTGAAGAGAGCTTTGAGATCGTGGAGGCTCTTGAGACGACGGAAGGAGGAAGTTCACCAAGGAATGATCGAATGATCGAAACGATGAAGGATGGGCTCGGTGGGCTCGGTGGGCGTACATCACCATTCGGGTCGCAGCCAACACGACGACCGCAAGCTGAACGCGATAATAGCGACGAAGAAGAACAAGAAGTAGATGAAGAAGAAGAAGAACATGATTATGATAATGGTTATGATGAACATCACGATAAAGAGGACGATGAGGATTTAGGTCCAGAGGTGGTGGAGCAACTGCGGATGCTGGACGAGAAGTTACAAGAAACTCGCGACGCTTTCGCAGAGAGGAGGCGCCAAACGGGTAGACTCGTGGAAAGTAACGCAGAGAAGGATTATCTGATGCAAATCACGTTGCTCACGCAGCAGGATAAGAAAAGAGTGCTGTTCCAGGCTCGTCAGAAACGGGCTGAAATGCATGCAAGCGGACATGATTTCCATAAAGGTCACGACGGAAAGGGAACCATGGAGCATTCCATGAAGCAACTTGAATTTGATGGTGACATTTCTATGCAAGGTCAAGTCGAGGCGCAGATACATGGCATAGAAGGGCAGGCCCGAGAGTTACGGAATCCGCAAGCGCAAGTAGAGCTGGAGATTGAGAAGCAGAGGGAACGAAGGGAGGAGGATATGGCCGATGCTACGAATCCGTTTCTGTAGCTGATTGTCGGCGGTGCCGGTTCCCATCTATCGCATTGGTCTTGCTTCGTTTTTGGTGTGTTGGTCGGGAATGTGCTCGATTGCTGTGTAGGTAGCTCGTCTCTCGTCGTGGGGAAATTGATTTGAGTTGGCGTTATGGGGCGTGGCGTTAGTACAATTTCGAGTTGTTTCATATCTTTCCTTTCGAAAATGATTTCTCGATCTTGATTGAATAGGCGGAAAGTGACTGTTGCGTGATCTTAACCTGCCCCTTCCTGAGCCCCAACTGAAAGCTCAAGATTGGTCTACAACTGAAGGAAAGCAAGTCTGAGGTGAATGTAACTTGTAACTCGACTGCATACGAGAGGATGGTTGCAGTTCAGAGTGTGAATGTTGAGCTCGCAATGTCTTGATAGCCAACGTCACTTCTCTTAATGAGACAAAAGACCAGTGGACTCGATATCAATTCATCGAACACAGGATCATGTCGTGAAAAGTCGTAATTATTCAAAGAACAGTTCATCTCGTGTCATACATATCACCTTAAGCTGGAAGGTAAGAAGCAACACACATCTAATCCAGCCCTATCTATCAACCATACCACCCCTTCTACCACTTATCTCCCAATGCAGACAAATTCAACCAAAAAAACATCTCATTCTCGTGTCACATCACCCGTAGACCTTAGGTACATACAACACACATCTAATCCAACTCTTTCTACCACACTACCCCTTCTACCACCCAATCGTCCCAATGCAGACAGTAAAATTACCTTCTTCACACCTCCTCCTTGAAAAACTGGGGGAACACGTTCCGTATCTCTTCCAGATCGCGGATGCGGTAAGGACTCGCGGGCGGGTCCGGGAGATCCAGTTCCCGCTCGACGAAATGGATGGCGTTCCAACCCATCTGCGTTGCGCCTTTGGCGTTTATGTAGGAATCGTCTAAGGGGAGAGGGGGGTCAGCAGATGATTGCGGGGTTTTGGGAGTTTGAGATGGGATGGGATGGTGAGGAGACAGGCGAGGAGGGAGAAGAGAGGAACGTGGATAGGTGCTGTAGGTGGGAACGAGAATACAACATACCAACAAAATAACAATCTTCCACCTTCTGCACACCAGCCTCCCGCATAGCCTTTTCCCACATTCCCCTCTCCGGCTTCGCCAACAACCGCCCCTTCGTCCCCGCCTCGGCATAATCGCAATAAGTAATTCCCTCGAAAAACCGGTCCACCCCCAACAACCGCACGACGCGTTTCCCATGCGTGACGTGCGCGTTCGTCAGCAACCACAGTTTCACTTTCCGCGGGTCGAAGGAGGCGAGGAAGGCCTGCAGTTGCGGGTTCGGGGAGAGGATGCTTTCGAGCGGGATGGCGTCGTCTACTTTGCTGTTGAAGTCCAGAGCGTCGACTTGGTGGTGGCGCACCAGCCCTTCTATGGCGAGGCCGTAGGATTGGTAGTATTTCATGTGTAGGGCGGTTGCTTCGGAGGCCGGGAGGGAGAGGTGGGTTTGGAAGTAGTTATCTGGAGTGGGTTTGTTAGGTTCTTTCTTGGTGGTGGGGATTGAGGTTTGTCTTCTTAGCGGTGAGATTGAGATTTGGACGTTGACTGCGGGTTGAGATGAAATGATAATATTGTGAGAAATGGAAAAGCGTAGCTTTCATGCAGGCCAGCCTGGACAACACCAATAGAGTATGCTCTATAAAGATGAGCAAGGGACCGGCATTGTAATTCTTGGAGATGGCCAGTGGCAATTTTGGTTGGAAGGCCATTACATCCTTCACGATTGAAGCGATCAAAGAAAACAACACACGGACGAAATCATGGTGGTGATAGAACGAAACAGAAATTATGACGGACGCGGATAAACAACCACGCAGAGAGCCAGAGAAACATGTTGGCCCGGACCCAGATATGATGAAGGTGAAACGATTATTCACGTACCAATTAAATCGCTCATTATGTTCAATATTCTGGTGCCTTGTACTTTTGGTCAGCAGCAAACATAGGGTCGAAAAGAGCGAGAGGTTACAAACTTCTTGGGTATAACTGTTCATGCCATCATCGTCAGCGATATATCAAGGATGTCCCAAAGCAGAAATACTAACGCAATTGTCAATGTCGAAGAAAAAGACGGGTCTGTTATCCGTAGAGTCTGCCATGGTCGGGAAGAGTGAAGATAAGAAAATTGGAGACCAGAGAAGAGAACGTGTGGTTGTTATAGAGCAGAGAAGAGTACTGGTTAATAATGCTAAGGCGGTGTCTTTTCTGCCAGTCACAGATTTGTTGTTTCCACGTTCACGTTACAAGCCTAGCGCCGTGCCAAGGCTCCCTTTCCTCCCTCTCGAGATTCTTGAACACACGACAGCTCAACTCCAAACCACTTCCAAGCCTACATCGCCGAGATCTATCACGATCTCTGCCTTCAACACCTGCACGCGCGAGCATTGGCCATGGGCCTGATTTCCGCGTGCATTTAACGAACGTCTGCCCGTAGACGGACACTTCATCATGGCGACGGCTGTTTCTTATCCTCAGGATGCGCGCTCGCAGGAGACGTATAGGAAGATTATCGCCCTCTATAATGAGGCAAAATCTGGCAGCCATCCGCGCTTCAACTTCAAGTTGGCCAACGGTGTCGATCCAGCTAATGCAAATGCTCCCACGCAAAATGGCACCTCGACAGCACACGCGCCATCTAATGCCAACAGCAGCACACCGACCTCTTTCCAATTTCCTCCCGGCCTGAATAACATAGCATCTTCTTCTTCTTCTCCATCGCAGTCCGCCGCGCAGCCCCAACATTCCCGGAACAATACCGCTGCTGCAACTCCGCAGCAGCAAAAACCTGCGGTCGCGTCGACTCCGCAGTTCAATCCAATTCTCCTGCAAAAGTCCGATGTATTGAACAAAGCTGAAATGAAGCTTAAGGAGCAGCGTCGGCAACAGGCCGACCAAGAGAAGCTGCAGGCAGATCGCCTGCAAGAATTGAAGAATGCGCGCCATCGTATAGAAGTCCTTCTCGAAAAGGAGTTGCAGGCTAGGGAGTCCCAAACGACTATGGAGGACACAAATCAGTACAATGCTGCGGAAGCTCTGGCAACGGTGCAGGCTAAAGTGCCAGCTGTTTCGGGTATCAAATCACCGACTCCTATCCCTGTCGTAGATGCTGCCTCGAGTGAGTCCTTTGATGAGAACTCTTACTATTCTAGTAAGGCGAACACATGGTCCACAGAGCGCTCTGATCCACAGCCCGATCTAAATGATCCTGATCCCGATGCTATGGAGATGTCAGATGCTGATGATGATCTTTACGAAGAATATGAACCGCCTGCCCAGATTGCCATCGATACACATCAAGTCATGGGTGGTGCCGAACAGCAGCGTCAAGTGATTACTATACCTGGGCTTGGTGATGATACCGAACATGATGACTTGGAAGAGAATTGGGAGCCGGAGTGGGATGATGAAGAGGAAGAAGACGACTACGAGCCGCCTGCGCCGCAAGCATTTAGAGAGACAGTACACAGTAGCCAGCGTAGCCAACCCTTGGCCTATAACAACCAGCGTCCTGCAGCCTCCGATATAAGACCACAAGGAAGACATCCCCAGCATCCGCTAAACGATTCAAACAATCGAATTCACTCTCCCATTTCTGTTGCTGTTAATCATATTCCAGCACCAATTGCTCCTCAACCATCACGCATATCGCCTATGGTAAACACACTTCGAGACGAAAGTAATTCCGCGAGATATGGCCAAACGGCGGCTCAAGCAGGTGGACACAACAACAACAACAGAAGGCCCTCTGGCAATGATTCAGGTCGTACTTCACCGAATGGAGCGAAAGGAAAAGGAAAGACCGCCAAGAGGACAACTGCTTATGCAACTGGCTCTACTAAACGTAAACGAGGTGCTTCACCAGATACGAGAACGAAGCCGAAGAAGAAGCCGAGACAGCCACAACAACCGATACAGTTCCAACCACAACCACAGTCTGTGCCACAGCCCTTCATGTCACCGGAACCATATATCAAACCAGAACCAGTCTCCCCGACAGGCTTTGGCCGAGCCGACCATGCTTCTCCAAGACGCCCAACCTACCGTGAAGCACCTGATCCTCTTGTCACCTCTCCTCGCATCGTGCGTCCTCGTTCCGCATACTACGAATACGACCAATCTCCTCGAGGCTACCGATCAGCCGATGACCTTGACCGCGTCGCGATGCCTCCACCAACTGTCCTTCGACGACCGGAGCGGGAGCGACACACCCAGGATCTGAGACGAGTGGCAAGCTTACAGCATGCAAGACGCCCGATGTCTCCAGGGTATGCACCACACGTAGAGCCAGCATATGAATATGTTGAACGGCCGTATGCACGAGAGCCAGTGTATCGCGAACCGTCCGTACGCCCTGATGGTGTCCGCTACATGCGCGCCCCTCGTTCACCTTCTCCCCCACGAGCTGCCGATCCATATGCTCGTGTCCACAGTCCTGCGCTTATGCCTCCACCGCCAGCGCGACAGGTTATCGTTGATGAATACGGTACAAGATACTACGCCGAGCCGGCACCTGTCTACGCCAGCCCTCGACGTGCCGAGATCGATCCCCGCTACGAAAGAGCCTCAACTCGTGCACCCATCCGCGTGGCTGATCCATATGAGGAAGATCCTTTCCGCGGTATGCCTCCTCCACCGCGAGCTCGGGCTTACTCCCGCGTTCCAGAAGCCGAGATCGTGGATCATCGGGCCCGCGAAAGGGCTTTCTCCGTCCGCCCTCAAGCCATCCCGCTTGAGGTCGATCGCCGCGAACGTGCCTACTCTGTACACCCACAAGCAGTCCCCATCGCTCGCTCCATGCGTGGTCAGGATTACGATGATGATTTTGCTCGACCGCCTCCACCAAGATTCGATGGTGCACCGCGGGAATATGTGCCTCGTGCTTTTAGTGTACACCCCGAAGGTCCGCGCATACCAGAGTATACGGTTCGTCCTGGAAGTGTGCACCCTGAGGCATATGCAGGGCGAGCGATGCCGGCACCGCCTCCCGCGAGGAGCCAACCGATCGTGCTTGATGCGGAAGGTTATGGGGGACGATATGCTCCGCCTGTGCCGCGGTATGCGGACGAACTCGACCAAGCAGAAGAGGCTCAGTATGGGGACGGGCGACGAGTTGTTAGCTACCGGTATTAGGGCGCGGAGATGCAGAGAAGTTGTGCACCTAGGGGTCATGTTGTAGTTTTTCATTTGTTGGAAATTTCCGTTGTCAAGAGCATGAGAACAAGCACTGGCGCATCTTCAGACGTTTGTTGGCACCCTTGGGGGAAATGGCTCAGTTTAGAGGACTTGTATACATTGTTGACAGGAGTTTTTGTCCTCTCGAGTCTTGTAATGCCGCATCTGAGCGTCGCTCTGGCTGATTTGGTGTAATGGTGGAAGCAGGGGAAGTGGACTAGGATCAGGAAATGAAGATGTCGACCGTCGTTTTATGTTGCAATTTCTCGTTTTGCTGTGATTTTGGCTCCTTGTCCTGACTGATATGGTGTAACGCATAATCGCTGGCCGTACCTTTCCGGAATCATATTTTCCACATTACCTAGGACGAAGAATGGTTCAACTTTCCTTGTATCTCTATGTACCTGTACCGTCTCTTCACTTCCGTCACTTCTGCTTCACGATTCTGTGCATGAAAAGATGGTAGGGAGATGCGATATCCGGTCATCGATTCCTACTGCTTGGCTGTGAGAAAAGTACGACGGGCTTGCTTCCACGCGTTGAGCAGGTCGTGCATCAATTTTGTTCGCCCGTCATGGAAGCTCAGCTTGACACACTGGAATCAGATGGAGGTCGAAGAGGAGAGATTGATCATTTTCGTCTGATGGACTTCTACTCGAGAGTGAAAGACGAAAAGCGTCTTGTAGGTATCGTCATCCACCACGAAACAGCCGGATTTCTTGACTTTTTATCACAACGACGAGGGAGATAGATTGTGAGAGATGGCTAGAATGGTAGAATGCTGTCGATTCTTTTGTCTGGTGTAGGTGTAGCATTGGTTCGACGTTGTAGCTAGACATTGGGGAGAGGAATTAAAGGTGTAGGGACGGTGATGGACGCGTTTTTGTTGTACTGATGATGGGTCTACTTTTTATTGTGCTGTATCACGTAGTAGACTCGTTTTGGAGCCCGTCTTATTGGGTTGTGAATTTGTGGGTTACATACGCCCTATGCAGATTATATGCAATCCTCGGGTTATGTATTCCCCTGAAAGTACTGGAAGTTATGTACCGAGTATCACTGCCGATAGTCAACATTTTGTTTTTGTCACTAGAAAATTTTATTTTTCTTGTTGCTAGTAGTCAGTGTTCGATTTATCGAAGGAGTCAGTAGCCCTTTGTGATCTTTTTTTTTTCCAAGTAATCACCAATCATTTAATTGTAAGACTCCGGGACTTTTCTTTATTTTGAGATGGGCATGAAAGGGCGGGTTTGGTCATCATGGGATGCTCGCAGACATAATCCACAGGTCCCAATTTGGTTTGCGCTGTTTGTTCGGGTCAAGAAAGAGGACGCGTGGTTCAGTTTCGACTTTCGATATTACATACTCTGTTCCTTGGCTTGACTTCTGGAGCGAGACCGGCGATTCTCTGGCACAACGTTCTCGGTAGATCCAGGAGCAATTGCACATTTAGAGCATGATTTTGTCTTACGGTTGTGATGATCTTTCAAGGGAGTGTGAGGTGCCACTGTTTTCCCAACGTCGTGTATCACCACTCTTATCGGGCCTGCCCCCTGCTCTCTCGAACGTTGAGTTTCTGACTTTTTGGACTTGCGTCCAGGAATTGCACGAATGTGGAGATGGCTCCGATGGTTGGGATCAGAGCGATTACTAGTAACCTGGAACCTCCTACCCAGAGTAAGTAAGATAACAACAGCTTCAATCGACTACTCTCGACGTAATGTCACACTGTACACTGACGCACAGCGGAATCATGCACGAGTGCGAATCGAGCGGTATCCATCCAACGTACCCCGATTCGTCATACTCGGTAATCACTGACAACCACTCGTGTACTCGTGGACAAATCGGCGGAGTGGATATAATCTCTGCGGCGATTGGAATGTGGAATGCTTTGGAAGCCTGCGGTTTTTTGGTCCCTGGCTACTGCTAGTGGGCAAGGTAGTGAGGCGGGTATTCTTCGTCGACCTTGCTTCCCCGCTTCGGTACTGTGGCATTGGAAGGCTGCATCTAGTATGCCATTCGTCCCGGGTGAGCCGTTGGTCGTATTTATTTGCTCGGGAGAGAAACGTGGTTGGGGAATGTGTCGTCACGACACACCTAGGGAGGGGGGCAGATTTGAGACTTCATCATGAGGGATCAATGTTGAGAGATGTTTGTGATCACAAGACGAACGAGCTATATTCATACAGGTACGGACTGCCGAAGCCGTGGTCTTGTTGGCATGATTGTAAGATACTCGTACAGGGAGGGAGGCTTTTTGTTTCCGAAACCAATTGACCAAGACGCGCTGAAGATGGACAAAGTCTAGATCCAAACCCTTACGAATCTAGTATGATTGTCTTGCCCTGATATTGAACCGTTCCTGAAGCAGGTCTTGTTTCTGAGACGCGGTACTGAGCAGCGATATTAAGAACATGGGTCATGCCGATATTGGGACCCCCAACGTAGCCTCTTATAAGGAGACGGCCTTGATTCGTCGGACAGCCGTGGCAGTTCCCCTGGTACGCAGCTGACGAATCGAGTGGGAGCATGTGCTCTGGACCTGTTTTCCCTTGCGCAGATGTGCAGCATGTCAGGAAACAGAGCCATGGTGCCAAAGCCAAAAGAAAACAAGACCACGGCGGCGGCATGATATTGGCTTTTTCCGCAATCTGCACTGCCTCAATTACTCGTTAGCCCGACCTCAGCTGGGAGCACGGAGCCTCGAATTATACATGTTTCTCCTCCGGCTATCCTCAATGGAGTCAATCGAGGGCGGCATGACGCGTGAATGTGATGTGAGCTTCCTCCAAGAGACACGATGTTCACTGCGTGCCTGTATTGCTTCTTCGATGTTTGCTTGCATGTATGTATATGGATCTCGTGATGATTAGCCGTTGTTGTTGTCCTGCTCTTATCGCTGTGCTGTTGTTGTTCCTGTACTATGCTCCTTCGTGTTGCAATTCAGTCAATGTGCCCACCCGGTTAGCTGCATGCATGTCTTGACGCTTCGACATTTTGCTAGGTTCAGTTGTAAGAAACGACAGGAAGTCAATTGAGGTCGAAGTCTGCAGGCAAAGACTAGCTTTCCTCCTAGGCACTGTATCTTACCACCAACAGTGGCCGCCCACGCCCCAGTCAGTCATCCCGTCCACCAAGACTTTCGACGACAGTACCACCATCACTGTGACCTGATATCAGCCTTCTCACTTCTCACCACGCACAATTCGAGTGTTTGGCGGCGTACCATAGGGCCCTTGTGCGATTGGTTTCCTGTTTCCTGCAACGGCGAGGATATCCGTGCGTTCAGTCTTTAACACCAGCCAATCCGTCACCTGCTCCCGCACTCAAGTCCAAGACTTCCCTCTATTGCAACGCCAGCACCACCACCACCACCATGAACACCGTCTCGGGCATAGCGAACAGTGCTCGCTCTGGCTGGGATCGAATGGTACGACCATCGATGCCGTTCGGCCATCGAGCTCCCACGACCGACATCCATCCTCAGCCTTTCAAACGCACTTCCGTCACCAACACCTCGAGCTCATCAGCGCCTCATCCGAACAGCTCAGTCACCTTGAGCTGTAGCGTGCCCTTCAACTCGGAGCTGTCGGGTCCCAAGCGGGACGAGGTGATATATGCCTCGCCAGGAGCTTTTGACAGATGGATTCAGCCCGAGGGCGCAGAAGACAAGCCGGTTTACGACCTGCCTGTGCACGTAGCTCATCGAGATGGCTTGGAGAGACTGTGCGACTCCATCGTCCGCCATACGAATGGGAACGTCTCATACCACATTCGCTCCGGTCTTCCGAAGCCAGTGTCGGGCTTGCCGCCACGGTCAAAGGCATGGGTTACCAACGTGTGTTTACGAGGAGCATACGATCTTGTCAGTTCAGCTCGTTCGGCCATCCTAAATCAGACGCCCATCTCGTTGGTGAGTACTAGCCGCAATTGCCCTCACGCACCATCAATACTAATCCACACAGCGCGTTTCCATCATCGATATTGACGAGACCTTGGTCTCACACGACCTCCCTGATGGATCGACGGCCATCTCTACACCCTTTCTCACCTATCTGGATGACACCGCAGCTATCACCAAGGCCGACATCTTCCTGCTAAAGGCAAAGCCTCTCGACGATTCTGCAAGCATCAATGGCAACCCAGATGCATCAAGCAATGAGAAGCTTAGGCTTGTCATCTATGGTGACATGCTGACAGAGGAACACGCCAAAATTCGGATGCTGATCATGATTGATCAAATGGTGAATATTACATGCTTTTGAGATGCGAGCTTTTGCTGACATTTTGCTAGCGCCAACTTCATGTTGACACGCTCAAAATAGACTTGACGCTGCACAGTCTCATCTGCGGCCGAGCACGCAAGAACATCACGAATATCGAGTCCGCGACAAACACGACAATATACTTCCCACCTCCGTTTCCTCAGATCTACGGATATCGCCCTCAAGATGCCATTAGACGACCAGACGATGAGATCATTATCACTGGAAGGAGCAAAGATCAGATTACGGATGCTAAGAGGAGGCTTGCCAATCTTGTCCACGCGACAAAGGCATTTGGCAAAGATGTTGCCATTACAGACTCTAAAATCGACGATATTCTGCTTGGCCGGCTGGACAAAGTCCGTAAAATCATGGAGATGAACGGCTCCTATGTGTTGTTCCCTCAAGTAGGGCGCAAGAATGGTGTTGTTCGCGTTCAGGGCACCGATATCCTCAATGTTGAGCGAACCGTCAGGGAAGTTATGGCATTGGTAAGGTATTACGGACCGAATAAAGCATAAGAATACTAATGCAACCATAGGCATCTCAATTCTACAGCGCTACCTGGCTCGTGCAGAACCAAAACGACTTTAGCTCTTTCCAGGACGAGCTGTTCGAAGGCCTAGGTGACATTTGCATCAGCTCTGGCGCAGAAGTCATCTTCGAGAACAACACCTTCTACGTCTATGGGTCTGATGATTCCGTAAAGCTCGCCATGCATGTCATCAGCGACACGCCCTTCGCGAAATATCAGGCTGCGCTATCTGTCAAGGTTGAGCTTGCTAATGAGCACAAGGAATTCGTCAGTGGCAAGAAGAATGGCAAAATCAACAAAATCATGAGTCACTCTAACGTACAGATCGTCTTCGATGGATTCAACGAGTACAACTTTTACATTGACATTCGTGGTCAACACTATGATGCCACCAGGAACGGCCTCGAACTTGTGGAGCAGGAGATGCCAGCTTCCATCTCTTTCCACGTGCCCGATCAATACCACAAGCGCATCATCGGAATTGGCGGTCAGCACATCCAGCGAATCATGAAGAGATACTCTGTTTTCGTCAAGTTTTCTAACGCCATGGATCGAGGCGCGCACGGTAGAGACGACGATGACATCAAGGTTGACAATGTAATTTGCCGTACTCCCACACGTAATGCACAGAACCTGGAGCTTGTCAAGCAAGAAATCATGGACATGGTTGAAAAGGTGGATGCAGAGTTTGTCAATGAGACTGTGGCCATCGATCGTCTCTATCAGCGCGCCATGATTGCCCGCATGCCAGAGATTGAACAATTGGAAAAGAAATGGAACTGCAAAATCACATTCCCGAACCCTGAAGAGGCCAGCAACACTGTCACCATTTCTGGTCCAGAGTACCAGATCCCTCAAGCTGTGGACGAGCTTCTGGTAATTTTTCACCCTTCTCTTTCAGCTCAAATAGCTGATTGATGACTTGCGGTTCTATTGCTAACTTTGTGTGTTTTCGTAGGGAATGGTGCCAGAGACTCACGAGATCGCTTTCTCTGCCTCTGAGAACCTCAAGGAGTACTTGCACTCCCCAGCATTCCAGGAGGTTGTAGACATTATGCATTCGCAATACTGCCTCGACTTGCGTTTGCAGCAGAACTGGCAGCCGCCCCAAGATCTCGCCGACCCCGAATGCCTGAACCTCAGCTACACCAGAAACAACGCTGGTGGCTTGAAGGACGCGATCGATTTCTTGATTGCTAAGCTGGTTGCCAAAGGATTGGACGCAGAGACTGTGCGTGGAGCAATCCCTCGGCCCAAGTCCGACTCCTTCGAAGAATCTTTACCTTTCTTCGAGTCCAAGCTTCTACACCGCACTGAGCCACCAATGGGTACTGACTCGCCAACCAGGTCAATCTTCGGTGAGGATGATGCCGCGAATTCTGGCTTCTTCTCAAAGTTTCGTAAACCAGGTAGCATGTCTTCCTTCACATCGCTCATTGACCGTCGCAAGACAAACGGATCCAACTCTCCTGGCTCCCTCTTCAAGCACGCATCGAGCAATGCTTCTAAGGCTTCTCTTGCAAGCTTGGAGTCTAATAGCAGCTACCGCAACCCCTGGAACGACAGCGGTATCAATCTTTCCGAAGATGATGCCACTCCACACGCCAATGGCTTGTGGCCAAACACTTCCGGACCACCGCATTCTTCCCACAGCATGACTAATGGCAAGTTCCCTTTCGGTGCATCACCGCTCGGTCCGCCCCACATGACAGGAGCTGGCGATGCCACACCAACTTCACGTTATGATCCTCGCGCCTCCGTTGATTCTGGACGGCCATCGACTTCCCATTCTTTCAATAACTTAGGATACCCCGGCCCTATTGGCCCTTCACGTTAGAGATACCAAAAATACCCTCCTCCCATGTATCACCCCCACTCGACTTGGGGACGGGATGTTTACGCATGTATGGCAATATGATGGCAAAGGAAATACCCCACTGCGATTTTCGTCTTTCTTCAATTTGCCCGTTTTTATTCTTCTTTTGCAGAGTTGTCACACTATCCTACGGGTTAGCGAAAAAGCCTGTCTTTTTGATGTCCGCTTTGCCGTCGCTCTTTTCACAAGAGCGTGTATGCGGCATGCTTTTTTCGGTGAATCTGGCGCCACGAGAGAAAAATGAGAAATATACCACCTGATGTTTGCGCTTGATTTTTTGTTGTCTGTTTCTTTCTTCGTTGAGATGGCAGGGTTATCTGGGAGCTCAAGTGAAGTATGGACGATTTAGTCACATTCGTACTTTGTGAGACGATATCCTTTCACTTTACGGTAGTGGCTATTAGATTAAAGTCTTGTCAGGTGGATGGATGATGTGGGATGGATTGTGGGGTTCTGAAAGGGGAGGCTTGTTGTCGTGCTGGGTTTTGTGCTGCTTTCTATGATACCAGATGGGTTCGTCGTTCCCTTTTTCCCATCCCGCTGATATACCGATACGCTTCTTTTGGCTGGGCCGAGAATGCGGCCAGCATGGTTGGCGTGAGTGGTCCTTGGGACCTTGATGAGAGGCATTGGCGGTCTACTGAACAAGGTTGTCCTGTGCTGTAGTGAACAGGGTCAGAGAGAAATGAATGAGAAGTGGTTCTTTTGAGATCGTCCTTTCTAAGTGCGTGTCGCATTCTGGTTGTCATCTTGCATCTGGCGGCTGGCCAAGTGATATCAAGGCATCAAGTTCAAGTTCAACGAGTTGTTCTGCTGGCAACCACTCCCGCTGGAGTCGTTCTATGAACCCCCCTGTACGGCGGTGATGAAGGGCATCAACTATTTATTGATCACAGGTTGAACGCACCTACATTACTACTTACCCCCTCCGACGTCTCAATCCTGAGTAATTCGACCACGAGATTCAGCCCCAGGACGTCCAACCTCACTCCTTCCCCAACGACGCAATTTCTCGGATGATGGTTTGGGTATCATTACACGTCTATCCCCGAGCCCTGAGGTCCATGTAAAAGCGGGATAAGAAAGTGGATGAGATTAGTTGTACATGTGGTTCATTTGCATCTTACATTGTCTGCTAACGGGGGATCACGGGTCGCACTATCCGTTCGGGACGATGTCAAGCTGGAGGCGGCGTTGACAGGTTTTCCTCGGTCTTTTGGGCTGTATTTGTATAGAGCTTTGTAGGTAGTGTTGATGTTGATGTTTTCCTGGAAAAATCCGAGTGGTTTTCGGGGGTTTTAGGGAGGTGCGTCCGGAATCCAAACACCTTCCCTAGATTTTACTCCTGGGTCCTTGCATGCACCTACCTATATCTTCATTCACTTCCAGGTGCCACTTGCTTGAGACGGGAGTCTGGGCTCTGCTGACGAGTCCGATAATTGGAGTCAAAGTTGGTGTAATTCTCCACGTCGATACGTCTGGTATTTCTTACGCTTCAAAAAACAATCTGGCAACCTTGCCTCCCACCTCGTTCTAGGAGTGTTCATCTAGAGCGTCCCGCCAACTCGCAATATCTCCTTCTTTAATAACCTTGTGCTTGGCGATATCGAGGTATCATGTCTATTCAAGGTTAGTCAGAGTAACAGTCTCCTGTTTTTTTTTTTTTTGAGTTTGGGAAGTGTAAGCAGACGATTGATCTTTATAGAAGCTGGATATGGCTTGTTCAAACCGCCCAGCATCGATGATGAAGTCAACCACGCCTTTAAACTATTCGGGGGCGTTGATGTAATTATTGGTGTCATTTAGTCACGGCGATATGCCGAGGTCGTTGGCGGTGCTCACTGGATGGAAGAGACACGTTTGCAGAGATTCATCATGGGAAGAGGAGTGATCGAGAAGTTGGGTAAATAACTGCGGCTCAAAGGAGCTCAGCTTCGCCCTGCTCGTCGAAATGGATGTGACTTCCTTCATCAAGTCAAATGCAATAGGCGTGAGATTAGAAGGATCGACCGGAGGAACTGATGTACAGAATAGGCATCAATAAGGACGTGACATTGGGTATACACTTCGCTTCTATCATTCAAAGACATTTCCTCCTCGATTTGCTCAGTTGACAACCAGTGCGTGACAACATTCCGACCTATAAACGTTTCCAGCCCATCAAAAGGTCTCATCCAACTCGTGGTTCCGCTGCACAATGCTCGGACTGTCTTCCAGATCATCCGTGAAATCTCCACCTGCGGAATACAAAATGTCCTGCACCATTCTTCGACTCGCTTCTTGTGCTGTGGTCGGGTTAGCACCGCTAGTTGACCCGATGGAATCAGGAAACATACCAGGAGTCTGTAGCACCCGACTCTCGGGCAGATTGAACATGATGGTCTTTGGCGGACTGTCCAACAGCTCGTCATCGTCGTCGTCATCGCTCCATGCTCTTGAGCGACCTCTTGTCAACTCATCCTTACCGGCTGCAGGTTCGAAACCCATTTTGCCGAGATTTCTGCGCCCAGGAGTTTGTACACTCACACCTGGCGTCCTTGGTCCTTTGACCGGCGAGAAGAATTCAGCTCGGAGTCGCGGTGCTGGTGCTTCCTCCAGAGGGCTACTCATTGTATCCTCGAAATCCAGAATTCGACGTGTACGATTTGCGGTTTGTGGCGTTGCTCCTATGCCCAATGCTTTGCTCTTTCGTGCTGTATGTGGCGTCGCAGCGACACGATACGTCTTGTTCAGTATGCCTTGATGTAGAATCGTGTCCTTGTTGTTTTTACCTGTCGTGGAGGGGGGCGCTATGTCGAAATCAATCTCGAAGGGCGAAGAGGTGGGCGTCATGGACATGTCCGGCAAGGCGGATGCCTTTCCTGGTGTAATCGGTCGTCGAGAGGTGGGCTTTGTTTGAACGGATTTGCCTTCTACCTGTCGTTTCAAAGTCTCGTATGGCGAAGGATACTCTGCGAAAGACGGTTCCTCAATTTCTTCGCCGGTTTGCTTGGATTTCATCGTCTTTGAGGCAGTTGGAGGCATACGAGGCGTGCTGTGTCGTCCGCCCATTGAAGGCGATGAGAGAATATCTTCATCGTCAGAGAAACGTCGTGTGGTCGGTTCGCCCGGAGATATAATGCTGCCATCTATGTTGGAGGGACTGTGGTATTCGTGCTGGCCTGGTGAAAGGGTATCCTCCGTCTCTTCATCGTGAACCGTGGTATCCTCGGCTGTCTGCTCCTCGTAACCGGCTAAAGAGACATTGGCACTGGCCTCGAAGAACTCCTTCCAGAACTATCGAGCAGCATCAGTATTCGCGTCTTTCGTGGTGAGGCTCAAATTTGGCTAACCTTGGAGCCGTCCCATACAGCTTCCGAGTGTTTCGCGTACTGTTCTACAATGGGCAAAATGCTGCTAGTGACAATTCTATGGGCTCGGCTGAAGTTGTGATCAATCTCTGTGCCAACTGTCAGTCATGTCCCATGTCTGCGGTACCGGTATAGGCTATATGGCTGGGCTCACCTTGAAGAGTCAGCGTGATGGATTGCTCGAGTTTCTCCAGCTCTTCCGTCAAAGACAAATTCCTAGGCGCCACCACTGAGCTTGGACGGGACATGGTTGTTGTTTGAGTGCGCTGTGACGCGTTGGTTGAGTTTACGCGTTTCGGCAACAACAAAATTTCTAGTAGAATTACACGAAACGAGTCTTGGAAGGTCAGACAAGGGTAGGCCATGGAACATAGCCAATGAGATGCTGTTCTTTTGAGAATGAATATGTACAAAGCTACAATTGCCATCCCTTGGTCATCGACTACCAACTCAACCGAAGAAGCTTTTGATATGCTCTAACAACTGTTCAGGTACCTCCTCTGGTATGTAGTGCCCAGAATCAACAGCTTCGCCCGAAACCTCGTTGGAACAGACCTTTTTCCACTCCGCGACTGCGTCATATTTGATCTCAATGAGGCCGTTCTTACCCCAAAGTACGCGTATCGGGCACTGTATCTTCCTCCCATTCTTGATGTCATCCCTTTGCTCCTCCAAATCCACAGTCGCTGCAGCCCTGTAATCCTCGCACATGGCATGCACGCCATGTTTGTCCTTGAACAACTCTGTGTATTCCCTTAAGGCGTCTGGGTGGAAAATACCACTCGTCGACCCTGGCAAGCCGCCTAAGCATTTGTTTGCAAAGGCATCTGGACTGCCCAAGATAGCCCGTTCTGGGAACGGCGTAGGCTGAATTAGGAAAAACCAATGCCAATACTTTGTAGCAAATTCTTGGTCGACTGTCTCGAACATCGCAAGTGTGGGCGCAATGTCTAGAACCATGAGCTTGGTTACTCTGTCAGGATAGTCAATGGCAAGCTTGTGCGCCACTCGTCCCCCACGGTCGTGTCCACAAACAAAGTATCGAGGGTAGTTCAAGCGTTCCATGACCACTGCAATGTCGGCTGCCATTGCACTCTTTGCATATCTCTTGTGTGTGCCATCTGTGTCGGCTGGCTTTGAGGATTGGCCGTAGCCTCGGAGGTCCAATGCTATCACCCGGAACTGGGAGGTGAGTTGCTCGGCAACCTTATGCCAAATAAGACTGGTTTGGGGGAAGCCATGTATGAGAAGGAGAGGAGCGCCTGTTCCAGCTTGAGAACCTCGAATCTGAACATCGTGAGCTACTGGTATTGAGAAATGGACAAAGTCGGCGCCGAGAATCATCGCGGAGTTTGTTGAAAGGTAATGTAGAGCTAGATGATAGGGTTGCTTTGTGATTCAACAGATGCTGTTAGCATTAATATCGTTATACATCACGCTGGGTCAATGGCTGTATATTTAGCGGATGCTGGAAGGATGCCCCTCACGATTATCAATCAGAGAAATGTGGGCGAAGTTTATCTCATAAATCAGACCCTCTGGTTGGTTTGGTGGCGCCGCGGTTACACCGCTTATACCAGCTACCCTACCGCCGTACCCTATATTAACTAGCCTTAACGCTCCTTAACTAATTACCGCGTACTACGTCCTAAACCTCTAGAGGGTCTAAGATGAAAAGTCGAGATTTTAGTAAGGCCTAAAAATTTCTATAGTAATACCTAACTACTAACTTTACTACTATAATTTACTATCTAAACGGTATTATATTTACTTTAAACTACGCGTATTCGTACTATAATTACTCCCTCTATTTTTTTAACTACTATAAATTCCGCTACGAGCCCGCTATTATCCCCTATTATATCCTCTTTTAACCCTAATAAAACTACTTCTATACCCGACTATTTCTACTAGCGCGATCGCCCTTATATCCTCTTCTCTTCCCTTCCCCCTCCTACTATTCGAAATAGCTACTTATTAACTAAATAAAAACTTATATCTATTCTTAATACTATTAGAGACGCGAAATTAATACTCTCTAGCTTTATCTAGGTCTTTACTACCTATAAAGGTACCCTACTAATCCTATTATATAGTAATATAGAAAAACGATAGTAGACCTTATTAAATATTACTACTCGCCTCGTAACCTATAATATCGGTATATATAATATCGTTACGCTAAAGCTTATTAATACTATTTAGCGAGAATTCGATACGCTTATTAGTAGCTACCCCTTCTTTAGCCGGTATAACGTCTTTAAATCTACTAACGAGTTCGTTAAAACTCTACGGCTTAATAGACTCGATAAGCCGGTTAAAGAGTACGTACTATAGTAGTTTAGGTTACTCTAGTAGATATTACTAAACTATACGGCTTAGAAGGAGTACGAACCTAGAGATAGTCTTTATAAGTTAATATAATCCGCTATATTTACTATTATAGCTATTACGTACTATTCGCGTTATTATAAGTAGTCGAACTAGTTCTACTTTACGCTTAGTATCTATATACTTAGAATTAGAACGAAGAGGAGAGTATTAAGTACCGTCTACGGACTTAGATTAATCTCTACCTATTCGATACTAAATTCCCTTATTAAGAGTATCTCTATATATTACGCTATAGATTCCCCTCTCCTTTCTCGTCTAAGAAGGGTTAAGAATAGTTAATAGTCGCTTTAAGCTCTACCTAGCTTTTATTTAGCGCTTATTTAAGAAGGGTTAAGAAGACTTAAGGATACTTAACGAGCGATTTCTAGCTTTCGTTTAGCGCTTATTTAAGAAGGGTTAAGAAGGGTTAAGGATAGTTAATAATTACTCTAAAATAACTTATCTCTTATCTAATACTTATTCGAGAAGGGCTAAGAAGGGTTAAGAATAGTTAATAATCGCTCTAAACTTAAACTAGCTCTTAGATAGCGCTCGTTTAAGAAGGGTTTAGAAGAGTTAAAAAGAGCTAGTAGTCCGTCCGAACTTAATCTAGCTCTTAGTTTACGCTCGTTAGAGGAGCGCTAAGAAGAGCTAACGTCTAAATCTAATCTATCTCTTCTAGATATCGTATTACGTAAACCTATTCTTATAATTAATATATATCTAACTACTTATAGGAATAACTTAAGTAGCTCGGTAGTAATATATAGTATACTTTCGTATACGATAATTTTAATTAGAAGGATATAGTAAGAGACGAGTCTATTAGATATATAGCCGGTATACGCGCTATAACGACTACTATCCTTATTTTAAGTAAGGACCTACCGTAGGGTAGACTATAATAGAGTATATATACTCCTACGAAGCCTCTTCTTATCTACGATATTCTAGGTACGCGCGGTATAGAAAGTAATAATAATATCGGGATATAATACTCTATAGTACTAATATCGAATACGATTCGTCGCCTTTACTCTAATACCGTCTCGTTAATTTTTCTACGGTAAGATAATTACCGTATAGGTATAGAGGTCCCGGAGGGCCCCCTTAGACCTACTATACTACGTATCGATATTCTTCTAATTCGTAAAACTAAGTATTATTAGTTTAGAGCTATTTTTAAGGACGAGGGTACTATCGAGGGTCCGTATATATATAGAGATACTAGCGGGCGCTAATTAAGATAGGTTCTATAGAAGTATACGAGAATATATTCTAGGCGTAACTCGAACGACCTAAGTCTAAATTTAAAATACGATTATACTTAATCTATAGAGATTAATTAACTATTTAGTATATCCGTTCTATATAAGCCGAATAGCGTCGCGTAGGTAAAGCGTTCGATCGTCGCCGCTAGATACTCGGTATCCCTACCTAGTTCTATATCTAGATAAATCTATTAAACTCTATCGTCCGGATATATTTTTCCGCTAAGAATTCTAGCGAAGAAGCGTACTATACCTTTACTATAGACGCGTAGAGGTAGTAGCGAATACTATATAGCCGTAATAATATTAAGTATTACCTCCTAAAGCTATTAGCGATCGACGGTTTTACCGGCCGTATCGCTATACTATTCTATTCCGTAATACGTAAGCGGAAATTTATTAAATCTACTCGTTTTAAGAGACCTTTCTAGGTAGACGACGCTATCTCTAAGCTTCTCCTATCCTAATTTCTCGATCTAGTAGAGGACGTATATAGAGCGGCCTTTATCTTTAAGGCGTAGAAAGGAATACTAGTATAAGATAGTAACTTTATTAATAAAGAGTTTAGAATAATATATCGTATAATATAGGAGGTTAAGCTATTTATAGTAGTCGACGATACTATTAAGTATAGTAATATTAGTATACTCCGGCGTATAGTTAATCCGCTAATTATCTACTTTCTCGGATATAGTTAGTAGAATTACTCTAGGGAGATAATATACTATTACTAGTTACTCTCTAATATTAACTCGCTAGAGCTTTAACGGTCTATCCTCGCCTCTAGCCTTATTAATTAGTACGGCCTACTAGGTTACTTTAAACCTATTAATCTAAGTCTAGAGTACCTAAATTACGATATTACTATTTTAATAAAGTTATATAAAAACTCTACCTTCGATATCGATATTATCTTCTAAAGAATATATCTTACTAACGCCTAGATAGCGGTATTACGGTCTAAGATAGAGGGTTAGTTTAGAGAATATATATCTAGAAAGTATATAGTTTTTGATACCTAGCTCGATATATTTAGCCTCGCTATAGCGTTACTTAAGGATAGTTATACGGAGCCTTAGATCTAGGAGGTTATATAAGATTTCTCTATCGTATTTAATTCGCTCGATATCTAGTAGGACGGCGTTAGAATACTTACTACTAAGTTAAAGGCGTTTAATAATACCGTAATTAAGAAGGATAGCGTTACGACCGCTTTTATAGATATTAGTAATCTAGTTAAGGATATAAGTCGCGGTTAGGTATCTCTTAATAACTATTCTATTAACGATAAGGATACGCTCGTAGATTCTCTTAACTTTACCTAGGTTAGCTATATTACTATTAGAATCGCGGATATATACTAGTATCTATACTCTAGTTATAAGTAATCGCCCCGATTCCGTAGTATCGTAATACTTATCTATCGACTCCCTAGCTAGCGGTACTAGAGAGTTTACTATAATCTATAGTCTTTATCTATCTATTCTAACTCTCTTAACCTCCTTAACTCTCCTAATTCTCTTAACTATCTTAACTCTTCTTAAGATAGTAGCTACTAGTAGTACTATCTAGTACTCTTAGCCCTTCTTAGCCCTCCTTAACCCTTCTTAGCCTTCTCGATTCGCTAAACCCTCCTAACCCTTCTTAAAATAGTAGCTACTAGTAGTTCTATCTAGCCTACTTAACCCTTCTTAACCTTTCTCGACTCTCTTAGTCCTCTTAACTCTTCTTAAGATAGTAGCTACTAGTAGCTCTACCTAGCCTACTTAACTCTCCTTAACCCTTCTTAATCTTTCTTAACTCTCTTAGTTCTCTTAACTCTTCTTAAGATAGTAGCTACTAGTAGCTCTACCTAGCTTACTTAACCCTCCTTAACTCTTCTTAATCTTTCTTAACTCTCTTAGTTCTCTTAACTCTTCTTAAGATAGTAGCTACTAGTAGCTCTATCTAGCCTACTTAATTATCCTTAACCCTCCTTAACCCTCCTTAACCCTCTTAATTCTCTTAATTTATAAACTCGTATCGACTCTTCTTAAGATAGCGGCTACCGGTAGCTCTATCTAGCCTACTTAATACTTATTAGCCCTTCTTAGCGCTCCTTAACCCTCCCGTACCTAAATACTTAGAGTAAAGCCTCGAATTACGCCCTAGTATCTAAGATAATAAACGTACCGTAATCTACCCCGTTATTCTATTAATAGGGTTATCTAAATCCGAAATTCTACCTATTCTAGTCGAAGTCCTTACCTAGGTCGTATCTAATAAATATTATAGCGGCCTAAATTCTACTCTAGTCTACGCGTTAGTACTCTTTAATTCCTTTAATAGCTATATAAATAAAGGGTAGCCTCCCGTATACCGGGGTTACCCGCGGTACTAAGTTATAAGACGGTAATAGTAGATTCTTATTATAGTACCTATTACTTCCTAATCCGTCTATTTAATAAGTATTCCGTTAAGTTACTACCTATTCGTAAATAGTAGCGCGTATTTCTAGCTTATAACGTACTTAAATAGTAGGCCCCGTAGCCTTAACGTATAAATAATATATAGCGGTAACTATATAGTATAGGTAGAAGGTTACTACTACTATAACGTATTACCGGGTTACCTACGGAAGTATACTTTATAGTTAAGGTCCTAGAAGGTATTTAAGGACCTCGTCTCTAAGCTTTAAAACCTTCCTCTAAGTAATAACTATATCCTCTCCTAGCTTCTACCTACTAGACTCTTACTTTATACCAATCTTTATTACTATTAACTAATACTATCTACTACTAACTAGTATCTCCCTCTAAAGAAATCTTCTCCTAAGCTTTATTTAACTACCCTTAAAGCTTTATTAAGATATCTAACGTAAGTTAGTACCCTTAAGTATTAAGTCTAGTTAATCCTTTACTAATTCTTTAAAGGCCTAGTTCTATAGTAATCTAGTAGGTAGTAGTAGTCGTCGTACCCGCTATTAATCCTAAGAGCCTCCTAGAGGTAATAGTCTCTCTTTCTTAAATACTAGGCCTAGAGAAGGGTCCTATATAGTTAAAGATAGTAATTTAGATACGGTAATAGTCCGTAGTATATCTTGTCTACCCCGCCGCTAGTCCCCTATAGTTATAATTCCTCCCCGTCGTTGTTAACTTATATAAGGTAGCCGTAGCTCTCGTAAAGCTAGAGGTAGTACTCGTAACTCTTATAAAGTTACGTTAAGTAACGGTAGCTATTAGTAAGAGCTTAGAGAATAGGAGTATAAAGAGACCGAACGATATTAAGCTACCTAACGCCGTCTAAATAAGTTCTAATTATAGTATAAAGAACGCTAGTCTTCTTTAGTAGGTCCCTTAAGGTTAGACCGCGCTTTCTATATTACCTCTTATATAGACTTAACTAAGCTAGACTTTAGCTTACTTTCTTATAGCTCTAGTATACCTTCTCGTAGTTCTCGTACTATATCGTCTCCGTTATCCGATTTTAGCGTATCTACTAATAACGAGGACGAAGATAAATAGGGCGGTATTAGTAATAGATTATCTTCTCTACGCTATAAATATATCCCTTCCCTACTCTCTTCCTACTATTTATTAAGGGAGTCTTTACGCTAGCTACTAACGTAGACTACGAGGCCTAGAAGCGCTATTATCGCGGAGGCTATATAGTAATCTTAGGCTACGGTTAAGCGTACTAGACGTTCTTATTAAGTTTCGTTAAGTAAAGATAGCGATACGCCGCTCTCGGTAAGTAGAGCTAGCCGAGAAGCTCGTACGCGTCTTAAGTCTAGATAGTCTAGCCGTCGTAATACTAGTCTAGGCTAGGATAGTAATCGTAACTACGGCCGTAATATATCTATCTAGTTAATTAAGGTTACTAGTACGCGCTATACTCGCGCGGGCCGTAGTACTTCTCCTCTAGGCTTCTTTACTAATACCCGTTAGATAACTCTATCTTAGCCTCGAACTCCTCCTCCTCGTATTACTCTAACGCCCTTCTCGTATATAATCCTTCGCGGCGTAAGCTATAGCTAGCGTTACTAGACTATATCTCTTCTAAGTAGTTAGGACTTAGTTCGGACTACTAATAACCTATACCGTCTCCTAGTTAAGTTTAGTAGGGCGCCTAAGAGTATTAGTAATCTTAAAATCCTCTAGGAGCTAGTCTATACTATAGCTAGGTACCGCGATCGTTCTTATTTATTACTACCGTACCTACTTAATATTATAGGTAATTTCAATATATAGGATTCTAGGGACTTAGACTCCTATCCCGCCTAAAGCCTAGATTTCGTAGATAACGGCTCTCGTAGAGAGCTAATTTAACTAGTAAGAGATATTACTAAGTTCGATAGTCGTACTACTATATTCTATACGTACTATATTAAAGCTTTATTTAGTTATTACTCTAAAGGTACTATCCGTCTACCAAGACTATACCGTTAATACTAGCGTACCCGGCGGTCGTAGAGTAGTCGTATAGTATCTATAATAGCTTCTTTTACTAAGTATTGCTAAGTATACTCTAAGATAAGAGGCGCCGATAGGATTTAGTAGAATATATATATACTTTAGCGTAGAGCGTATACTAATTATATATATACTAGGTATATATCTAAACGACTACTTTCTAATCGTAATATAGATACTAAGTAGTATTACTTCTTGTCTAGTAATAAGTATAAGGGTTATCCAACGGATTTAGATTTTAAAGATAAAGAAGAAGATAGAAACGGGGATTAAGTACTTTTCTAGATATTTTCCTAGCTAACTTTCTTCCTTTAAGTATAGTAGTATACTTTAGTTCTTAAGAGCTTTACTATACTCGGTTAGTTTAGTAAAAAAGTAGCTTTTAAGATCCCTACTTTACTAGCGTATTTTTCTAGTTCTTACTTCTAAAGTCCGGCTTAGTTCTTTACGTATACTCTCTATAGATCTATTATAAATAGAGATAGCGAGTTAGTTTAGCTTAATAAAATTAAAAACTAAAAGTTAGAGTTTCCTATACTAAAAAATTATAACCTACTATAAATCCTCTCTTAGACCGTCTATTATACTAGTATCTACCTTCTCGATACTATCCTCCACCGTCTTTACTACTAGAGTAGTAGGGATAAGTTTATTACGCTTAGGCGTCTCGTCTTTAAGATATAGCTCGAATATATAGTATTTACTCGAGTATCTAATCTAGGTCGCGGTATAGAAAATAAGGATATAGACTATTTTAGCGCTAATATAGCTATTCTAGATATTCCTAAGGTATACGCTTCCGCTCTTCTTCGCTTCTTAACTCTTTCTAACCCCTCTTAACCCTTCTCGATATAGCGGCCCTCGATAGCCCTATTCGACCTATTTAGTCTACTTAACCCTTCTTAACTCTCCTTAACCCTTCTTAGTATAGGCGCTATCGGTAGCTCTATATAACCTATACGATCGACCGAACTCTTCCTAACCCTCTATAAAACTCTTCGTGTTCGTCTAGCGGTAATACGTCGAAAATCCGCCCTTTTTCTCTATCGGGATATAAGCCGGTACTACTCTAGAATAACCTCTACTAAAGATAGTTATAGGGTTACGTCCGCGGGGACCGTAGTCGTTATTTAATCGCCTCGTAAACTTATTAGCTATTCTTATAAGGACCTAGGGTTCGGTTAATCGTAGGTTAGACTACGTACCTAACTCTAGCGCCCTTTCGCTATAGTATAATAGACCTTACCCTAGATACCTATCTAGGTCGCTATTAATTAGATTTAGTTAGATCTTAATAAATACCTAATTAAATAAGGTTTTATATCGTAGACTAAGCCTAATTTATATATAAATTAGATTTAGTTTAGCTATCCTTAAATCCCCGTAATTACCTCTAAGTATACTAGCTATCTATACCTTATTATTTACTAAATTCTAGCTAGGTATATAAAGTATAAAGGAATAGAAACCTACTAAATAAAAATATTAAAAGAGGTACTCTAAGTAAAAAGTAAGCCGTATTATCGTATTTTTTTAAATAAATCTATTCCGCTACTAGCCCTACTCGTAAGATAGGTTAGCTACTAAGCTAGAGATTATAGGCTAAGGTACTTATACTTATTACTATAGAACTACGTCTAAATCGGCCTTTAAATCGGCTAGGCGAGGGACTAATCTATACTATATTAGTAATACGAATATAGGTATAATATTTAGTAATATATATACCTTATTTAATTAAATCTAATAGCTCTATAGAGGAATCGGATAATCTTAGCTTTCGAGGCTACTTTAGGCGTATCGTAGTCTACTATACTATCTAGCTTCTTATTTAAGAACCTATCTTCGAAAGCTATATACTCTAAGTTAATAACGTATAGCTATAGTTACTAGACGGTATTATAATATACTATATACTTATATAGTCTCCGGGCGTTTCTATTAATAGTATTACTATATAAGTAGAGTATATAAAATACGGCGTTCTAAACGTTAGCTCTAGGCTAGGTTAACTAAGCTACAACTATACGGTAGTAGCCTTATATTAGTAGGGTATCGTCGTTAGGGTTAGTAGTATTAGCTATTATAGCTATAGGGATTAGTCCGTTTAGGACTAAGTACCTAGGCTAGATATATACGCGTATATCTTCGCTCTATATACTAATAGTTACTACGCTATAGTCGTACGCGTACGAATCGTTAGGTCCGAAGAGCTCCTAGTAAGAAATATTACTATTAGTTAGAACTTCTAGGTAGAATATTACGTTTCTAATATTACTATTATAGTATACGTAGTCGATTCCGCGAGTAACTTAGTACGCTATCCTTTCTATACTTCGAGGCGAGAACTAAGCGGCCGGTAGGTAAATATAAGGGGGGCGAGTCTATAGTAGAGAAGGGTAGGTTTTCTTTTCGTATTAGTTACTACCTATATCTATACCTAGTCTACTTACTTAATAATATAATACGTATAGCGGTCTTAGTAAAGGATATATATAGCTAAGAACTACTAAGGTAGGGAGGAAGAGTATTAGCGAGATCGTATAAAGTATAAGGGTATAAGGAAATATATAAGTAAGGATTACCTAGTAAGTTCCGTAGCTTTATAGTAAGTTATTATAGTAGAGGAGTCGCTATTACTATCCGTTTAAGTATTAGTAATAAATACTATAGATTAAAGTAAACCTTACTAGAAGCTAGTAATTATAAGATAATAGTAGGACCTAAGAGTTTAGAAAATATAGTTTAGGCGTTAGGAAGGTCGATATATATATATATTCTATACTTAACTACTAAACGCTATATCGGCCCGTTATACCGTAGTTATATTATACTATAGACGCGATTAGCCGTAAGAGGTTACCTAGAATAGCTATTTTAGTAGGTATAATCTATTAAACCCGTTAAAAGCCGTATCTATACCTAGTTCGGTCGATATTATAACGAGATCTTATAGTCGGCCCGTTACTTAATATTACCTTATCTAGTAGAGCTAATTAACCGTAAGAGGCCGCCTATAATAGCTAGTTCGGAAGATACGATATATAGAAACCGTTCGAAGCCTTATCTATAACTAGATCTATTAAGTTTATAATAAGGTAAGGCCTAATACGGTTATTATCTAGGGTTAACGTATTAACGGTACCGATGGACCTACTAAAGGAAGCTAGGTATTATACGATTATAACGAGATATTGCCTAGTATCGTCGTTAGCTAAGTATAATATATTAAGAGTACCGGAAGAACCTCTAGTAGTATTAAGGTACCGTTGAGATAAAAGAGTAGAAGCCTCTCGTTCTTCCTTAACTCTATTCCCTCGAATATTACTATACTTTACCTATACTTTCCCTTTACTTCCTCTAGATTTTTAATTATTTAATACTTACCTTCTATCTATTAACTATCTATTACTAATCTATTTATCTACTAACGATATTCTAAGGCGGTCGAAGGTTATCCTACTTCTTTACTCTTCTCTTAAAGTTCCTTCTCTACTTAGCCTCTCTTATCGGTAAATTCTTATACTTTCTCTCTATTCCGATATTCGGTACTAATCTTCTACTATACCTTATTAACTAGTAAGAATACCCCTCTCCCTCTCTCGCGACTCTTATTAATAGTAGTAGTAACTTCGGTCGATTAGACCGGCCCCGAACTTACTAGTACTTATAATTAGAATACTCTATACTAGCGTTTTAAAAACTTCCGTAGCGGTATAGAGGCTAAGGATATCTTATATCTAGCCGGTCTTACTACTAGTAGTACCGGTAGCCTCTCCGTTCTCGACGTTAGATATAGCGTTAGTTAGTTAGTTAAGGTCGCGAGATAGCGTACTACTAGTAAAGTTATAGGTATCGATAATACTAGGAATATACTCGCCTATACTATCTTACGCTTAGGCGAAGACGGGATAAAGTTCGAATAGATTAATATTCTAGACCTCTTAAATATACCTCTCTTAGTCCTTCGTAAATATCTTAGATTAGGTACGAACGAATACTAGGATATTATCTACTATTATTACGTCCTACTATATTTCGCTAGTCGTAAGATATAGTTATTAAACTACCTTAGTAAGGTAGTTCGGCTAGGTAGAGGTCGGCTCGTCTTTACTTTAAATCCTACTTCGACCTATATTAGCTCTATTAGTCGTACCTAGGAGCCTACCTTTACTACTCCGCCTAATTAGCTTTAGTAGTCGCTTACTCTACTTTAGTAGTTCTTAGTTAAGTATATTATACCTAAATCTATATTCGATAGTATTAAGGATTATACCCGAGTCGTCGCTACTACCGTATATAGTTTTAGTACTAATAGTATTCGCGATCTTAGTCGCCTCTCTACTATAATAGTAGATCTACAGAAAGTACCTTACGGCTATAAGTACGAATCGATAACTATCCGCGATCTAACTAGTAATAGTACCTATAAGTAGATCGAGGCTCTTAATTACTTTATTTAGAATCGCTATAGAACGCCTCTAACTATTCCCCTTAATATAGTTACCCGCCGTACTAATACTAGTATTTTTCGTAGCCTCTTCGATTTCGCTAGATAGCTTAGAACCGCTCTATTAATAGAGGTTTCCGATTATAAGTTCGACTATATTAAAGCTACGAAGGGCGAGAGCCGTACGGCGATATATAATATAAAGTACGTCTAGGTACTCTATATACTTTCTAAGAACTAAGATACGATATACGCTTTAGGTTTAGTACCTACGAGTAGGAGAAAAGTCTTTTCTATTAATTTTCTATTTAGACTAGTTCTTTAGACTTATTCTATTTTTACTTAGGTCCCTAAGTTAGACCTACGTACTTATATTCTACTATACTTAATTTCTAGTTTTAGCCTACTAATTTTTATACTTCTTAAGTATAGTAGTATACTTTAAGGCGTTAAGGAAGCGGTATATTAGCGAACTATACTAAGTTACCTTAGTATTCTTAAGTATCTAGGAGAGCTCCTAGTTATTACGCGTACGGTAGAGTTCGCGAGCTATCTAGAGAACGAATATAGTTATAAAGAAAGTACTATTTATAACGTCGACGTTAATACTAAGTATAGGGCTAGATATAGTATAGACTATATATATAGAAGCCGAGATACTTTTAAAGGCTTTAATACCTTTATCTAGTAGAGTACGAGTCTAGCCGCGAGCGAATAATAACTTCTTAATCTAAGTAAATTTATAGAATAGCTACTTACGACGTAAGTAGTCTAGGAAGGATATAGATTCTAGTATATTAGGCTACTAATTAGTCTTACCGATAAATAATTACCTAAAACTTTCGCTTATCCGATAGTTTACCGCCGCGCTCTATAGTACGATCTACGTAAATAGTCTAATCTGAGGAAAGCTTCGTTAAGGACCTAAAAAGCGGTAAGTAAGATTAAGAGAGATAAGGGGGAGAAGACTAAACTTACTAGACTAGCTTATTACTATCGAAGATCTAGGATAGGTCTAATTTAGACTTAATAGTCTTATAGTTCTAAACTTTATTACTTACTATATACTTATCGTATAAGTTACTAGTAACTTAGATTAAGGGGGGTTAACGTATAGAGTTATAGCGTATCTATAATTGTCGAGGTATAGGGAGTCCTCGCGATAAGGAGGTTTAAGAAGAGTTAATAGATAGAGATATAGCGCGTCCGCGATCGTAGAGGTATAGTTAAGTTCTTACGATAAGGATATTTAAGGAGAGTTAATAGGTAGAGTTATAGTATATCTACGATTGTTAAGGTATAGTTAAGTCCTCGCGATAAGGATATTTAAGGAGGGTTAATAGGTAGAGTTATAGCGTATCTATAATCGTTAAGGTATAGTTAAGTCCTCGCGATAAGGATATTTAAGAAGGGTTAATAGGTAGAGTTATAGCGTATCCGCGATCGTCGAGGTATAGTTAAGTCCTTGCGATAAGAAGGTTTAAGAAGAGTTAATAGGTAGAGTTATAGCGTATCTACGATCGTCGAGGTATAGTAGAGTCTTCGAGATAAGGAGAGTTAAGTAGGGTTAATAGGTAGAGTTATTCTATAATCGTCGAGGTATAGTAGAGTCCTCGCGAGTCCTCGAGTTAAGGGGGGTTAAGAAGGGTTAATAGGTAGAGTTATTCTACGATTATCGAGGTATAGTAGAGTCCTCGCGAGTTCTCGAGTTAAGGGGGGTTAAGAAGGGTTAATAGGTAGAGTTATTCTACGATTATTAAGATATAGTAGAGTCCTCGCGATAAGAAGAGTTAAGAGGGGTTAAGGAGGGTTAATAGGTAGAGTTATTCCGCGATTATCGAGGTATAGTAGAGTCCTCGCGAGTTCTCGAGTTAAGAGGGGTTAAGAAGGATTAATAGGTAGAGTTATTCTACGATCGTCGAGGTATAGTAGAGTCCTCGCGATAAGGAGAGTTAAGGAGGATTAAGACTACCTACTAGGGCCTTAAAGCCTTCGAGGCTAAATTAGATACGTAACCGAAGGATACCTACCTATTAGCGTAGTAGTAAATATAGAAAGTAATCTTATTAAAACCTAGTTAAGCTAATACGGTAAAACTCGAGAAGAAGATCCGCGAGCTAACCTAGTATAATAAAAAGCTCTCTCTATCCTACGATAGATTAAGTAATACGGTTAAGGATATAAAGGTAGAAAAAAAGTAGCTCTAGAGTAATAACGAGAGCCTTTACTAGTCCTATAATAATTAAAGCGATATAGTTAAGTCCCTTAAGATTATAAATAAGTAGCTTTAGGGTTATAGTAATAAGCTAAACGGTATAGTTAAGTTACTCGAGACTATAAAGAAGTAGCTCTAGAGTAATAGGAATAAACTAAGCGGTATAGTTAGATTCCTTAAGATTATAAATAAGTAGCTCTAGAGTTATAGTAATAAGTTAAACGGTATAGTCTAGTCTCTTAAGATTATAAACTAAGGGCTTTAAGATAATATATAGCGGCTATAAGAATAACTTACGTAAACTAAGATTCTAGTCGCGGACGATCCGACTCCTCCTATAATAGCTAGTATAGGCGTCTAAACTATAGCTCTACCCGAGACTAAGCTATCTCCTCCTATAATAGCTAGTATAGGCGTCTAAACTAGGGACCTAGTCGCGACCGAACTATCTCCTCTAATAATAGCTAGTATAGGTATCTAGACTATAGCTCTAATCGAGAACGAGCCTTCCCTCCTTCTATAATCCGTTATAGTTAATATTAACGGCCCGTACTCCGTCTATAAAACTAGGTTATCCGAATAGACTAAGATCTTATTATTCTACTTTACCTTCCTCGCCTTCTTTATACTTCTCTACTAAGGCTAGTCCTTTAGATACGGTAGTTACGGTCTATTTAGCTACGGAGGCGACTACGCTAATAACTAGGTTACTCGCTATATTAATCTATAGGTTTATAAGAAACTCTTAGAGCTAGACGCTAGTTACTATATAGGTATATAAGAGCTTACGTTAACCTTAAGGCGGGCGCTATTCTTCTTACTCTTTTCTCTTATTTCTCTTTCTCGGCTTAGTACGCGGTATATTTTCGGTAACGCTATAGTTTTTACTTTATACTACTAGTAGGTAATAGAGATAGTAATTTATATTTCCGTAGCTAGGCTTTATTATATATAATAGTAGCTTCGTAAAGTTTTCGTTGATAGATAAATCTCGTAAGATTAGTATAAGGAACTACTAGGTAATAATAAAAGTAATCTATATTACCTATTTTACTAGGTTCGCTCGGCCCCGACTAGCCGTATCTATAAGAACTAGTAAGTTCTAGCTACTAAATAGAGGATAATAAGAGTAGCTTATATTACCTATCCTACTATTTTCGCTCGGCCCTAGCTACCCGTATACTTAAGTTCTAGTAAGTCCCGGAACTAACTATATTATTTAGTATACTTTCGAGAGTATAAATTACGGTATATACTACTTAGCTCTAGCTAACTATATATATAGATTCTAGTAAGATCCGGGAACCAACTATATTATTTACTTTTATCTACTAGTCTATCTATAAATTAACTCGCCTAACATCCTCGTCGTCTTATATTTACTTTAATTTAAGTTTAAGTAAGTTCCGGCTACTAATTAGGTTTTCCGTATCGAATATATTATTTAGCGTACTTTCGAGCGTTTATAGTATAGTATCTACTTTTCTCTACTTTCTAGCCGTAACGTAGGTATCTATCGATACCGCTAACGTAGTCCGCTATAGCCTTATTATATTCCTCGTCGTCGTTACTCTCGCTAGAATCTAATAGATATACCTTCTCTACTAGTAGCTAACTCGACTACCTTAGGTAGAGTATACTCGGTAAAAGTTATAGGGTCCCTATACTCTTAACGGAGAGCGGCCGTACTTAGAAAGACGGTCTAACGGTAAAAGTTATTATAGATACTATAGTCCCTCTCTTACTTATAATTAGCGGACCGGGTTATATATCTACTTACCTATAATAATTTATCTACTATTAAAAATAGCCTCTAAGTCCTTCTCTTTTACTATACCCTATAGTATATTATTCGACTTTACCGTACCTAATACTAGTATTAGAAACCCCTTCGTATCTATATAATCGCCTACTCCTATATACTAAGCGCTAATTAACGGCGTATAGTTAAGAATAGTCGACTATCTCGTACTCTTTCCTCTTTACTATACCTTATAGTACCTTATTCGACTTTACCGTACCTAGCGTAGGTATTAGAAACCCCTTCGTATCTATATAATCGCCTACTTCCGTATATTAAGCGCTAATTAACAGCGTACTATTAAGAATAGTCGACTATCTCGAATAACTTCTTTAATAATCTAAAGAGCGGTCTTAGGGTAAAGATAATCTACTTAAGAAGTATAACTAGAGAATAGTTAACTATCTCGAATAACTTCTTTAATAATCTAAAGAATAGTCGTAGGGTAAAGATAACCTACTTAAGAAGTATAACTAGAGAATAGTCGACTATCTTAAATAACTTCTTTAATAATCTAAAGAGCGGTCTTAGGGTAAAGATAATCTACTTAAGAAGTATAACTAGAGAATAGTCGACTATCCCGAATAACTTCTTTAATAATCTAAAGAGCGGTCTTAGAGTAAAGATAATCCGCTTAAGGAGTATAACTAGAGATTAGTAGACGTAACGAAGATAACTACGAATCTTAAAAGTTATATTTAGTTAGTCGAGTAATAGAATATAATCCTCGCTTAGAGCCTTAAAGCTATTAAGGCTAAATTAGACGGGAGAATAGTCTTAGGATAAAGATAATCTACTTAAGAAGTATAACTAGGGATTAGTAGACGTAATAAAGACGACTACGAATCTTAAAAGTTATATTTAGTTAGTCGAGTAATAGAATATAATCCTTACTTAGAGCCTTAAAGCCTTCGAGGCTAAATTAGACGGGGGAACCGAAGAATACCTAGCTATTAGCGTAGTAGCGAATATAAGACCTATATAAGAATCTAGTTAGTAACTTTCTTAGAGCCTTAAAGCCTTCGAGGCTAAGTTAGACGCGTAACCGAGGGATACCTAGTTATTAGCGTAGTAGCGAATATAAGATCTATATAAGAACCTAGTTAGCGGACGAGCTAGGTATAATATAATAGAATATAATCCTTACTTAGAGCCTTAAAGCCTATAAGGCTAAGTTAGACGCGTAACTAAAGGATACCTAGTTAGCGTAGTAGCGAATATAAGATCTATATAAGAACCTAGTTAGTAGATAAGCCGGGTATAATATAATAGAATATAATCCTTACTTAGAGCCTTAAAGCCTTCGAGGCTAGATTAGACGTATAACCGAAGGATACCTAGTTAGCGTAGCTATAAATATAAGATCTATATAAGAACCTAGTTAGTAAATAAACTAGATACGATAAACGATAACTAGCTAGTTGTCTAGACAAGGCTAATAGGAGGTAATATAAAAGAGATCTATAACTTAGTCTATAGGTAAGCGAAGCGTCCCGAACAATAAGATCTATATAAGAACTTAGTTAGTGAATAAACCGGGTATACTAGACGAAAGTAGCCGGTTATACTACTAAGGTTGATAGGAGGTAATACGAAGGAGATTAATAAACTAGTTAACTACGCTAGGTCCGGGAGAAGCTAATCTCGACGATCGAAAGAAAGTTCTATATAGCGCTGTTCGTTCTTATATATATAAATATAGTATATAGTAAGTTAATATACGTCCCTTTAATAGTATCCTTATTTTCGTATATATTTCTAAACTACTAATACCTAGTAGGCCGTGCTTATAATATATCGCTATAGTATATAGTATAGAGATAGGAGACCCTTTACGGCTTACGTATATAAGAATAGGATAGCTAGTACTATACTTATACTAAAGAGGGCTCCTAGCTTAGTACTATTACTATAGTTATATATTTACCTATTTTAGAGGGTCCTCTCCCTATAATAGTAGTCTTACTATCGGTACGGCTTCTATTACTATCTTAAGCCTTACTCGACGGGTAAGTAAGTTCGAAATCCTTAATATTTCCGTATTAGGAATAGGTATATAGCCCCGTTAATATATAGTAGTATAATTAACGCCTACTTATTAATATATTATAACCTAAACTCGTAATAATATTAGCCGTTTAAGCCTAATAGTAATATAAGATCGGTTAGATAAGGCTAAACCTACTTAACCGTTCGATCGGAATATAGATACCTATCTATTAAGTCTAAGGCGGTATATATAAATATATAGCCTTCCTCCTACCTTAACTCTATCTCTCGAACATTAATACCGGCTATACTCGGTTTCCTTAACTATCTACTTTACCTTTAGCTTCTTCTATCTACCTCTCCCCTTAGCCTCTTCTATCTTCTAAGGCTAGTAAAGTATCCGTCTTCGGACCGATAAATCGAAAACTAGTTAACTCGTTACCCTCGGAGATATTTCTAGTTACTATTTAAACTAGCCTCTTCTTCTATACGTAGCCCTATTACGAACTAAGTAATCTACTACTAATATAAATAGTACTATTTCCGTTATAGCGTCTCTACCCTTATAGGAGGCTTAGACGTACTCCGCGTAAGCTCTCTTCTTCCGTACCGGCTACCTACTAAGCTATATATAGAGTATTACGCTTCTTAATAAGATAGGCCTAACTATCGGTAGTAATAGTACTATATCTATTCTTAATATAGAATACGTAGATAGTCGACTACTCGAGCTAGCCCGTCTCTATACTTCTAGGCGGCTATATAGTATAGATAGTACTTAAGGAATAATTATACTCGTACGTTAGTATATACTCGGGATAGCTAATATTACCTTTACGCTCTATAAGATTAATACGCTATATACGATATCTCTTATAGGAATAAGATAGGCTCTTAGTCTCTAGGTAGACGAGTTCTTCGATATCGTCTCTCTTCTTTATATCCTATACTACGCCTAGTTCGTAGGTAGAGAGGCTATAATCCTAGGTTACTTCTCTTAATTAGCCCGGCTAGCCGGTAGGTATATACTATTTAACTCGACTACTAATCCGCGTATATTTAGATCGATAAATAGTTATTAGACTTCTATTATATCCCTACTATAGATAGTCGCTATTAGCTTTTTCGCGCCTTAGAGTATTACTATATCTACTATAGACTAAGCGCGTAACTAGGTTACTAATAGAATACCTAGGTTCGATGTCCGATAGATCCGCGAGCCTATCCGGCTAAACTAAGCCTTATCTACTCTTTATTAAGGTCCCTACGGAATAAACTATACTATACTTATAGTCCCGACTCCTACCGCTAGTACTAATCCCTATACCTAGATCTAGGCTACCTACCTCCTAATCGAGAATAGCTATCGATTTCTACTCGATCGGCCTCTTAATCCCGCTATAACCCGTACTATACTAGCGAGGTATATCTACGTTATAAGCGATCGAACTAGTACGTTCCGCTTTATAGCTTATATAACTAGGGAGCTCGAGAGCGTTCAATAGTTATTAGGCGAGTAACGTAAGATATAGTATTAATACGATAAGATCGATATAGTCTACTTCGCCCGTCGTTTATAGGTAAGGCTATACTTAATCGGTAGTTTATCTAGTAGAACCTAATTTAGACCCTAGTAGAAAATAGTCCGTAATATATACTTTACTTACCGGTTTGATTTATATATAGTATTATATAGCTTACTATATATTCTTTCTTCTTTCTAGTTTTAATATTTCTAGACCCGGTCGGCTTTAGGTTTTTAATAGTTTTATACTTAGTAGTATATAGCTTTCTAGGCTTTCTTTCTTCTTTTCTAATTTTACTATTTCTGGACTCGGTATACTCTAAATTTTCGGTAGTTTTTTATACTTCTTATAGCTTTCCGATTACTTCTTATATTTAATAGTACGGCTAGGTATCCGGCTCTAGGGTATAAACGGACTTTACGAGGTCTAAGATATTCCTTTCTTAATTTAGCTATATATATATATATATATATATATAAATATATATATATTTACTTAATACCTCTCTCTTCTCCCGGTATACTACGTATATCTCGTAGACTCTATATCTCCCTCTATAGCCTACTAATCTCGTCGTTCTTCTAGCTTATAATAGCCTCAAGTCTAATAATCTCTTTTTAGTCGATAGTCTTTCTAGCGGATAGTAGGGGTAGCGTATCCTATATACCGAAGAAATATTTACTCCTATTAAATCGATACCTCGAGTATCGGGGCCCCCGATTACCGGGCCTAATATATACTCTATAATTATTATCGGTATTTCTATACTCGAGATAGCGCGCCTATCCCTTAAATTTCTTTATCTCGCCTTCTACTTCTTCTATCTACCGTATATAGTTATAATACCGCTTATCTACCTTACTAGTATAGCCCTAGTTAGAAAGTACTACGCTCGAATACTAGGTATACTTTCGCGTAGGTAGTTAGAGATCTAAGGGGCGGATCTCTTCGTCGTACTCGAGGTCGTATAGAGACGATTAAGCTTCTTAGTTCGCGTTACGTATCGTATTTCCTAAAGTTAGCTATTAATTATACTATATAGCTACTACGTTATTTTCTAGATCTAGCGGTATCTAGGTAACGTATATATATAGGGGCGAAGTATAAGGGTTCGATAAATCCTATAGTAATAAGGGCTAGGGGGTCCGTAGAGGCTCGTAGTTACTATTAGAGATAATAAGAAAATATATCGAGTAGGGGGTATATTATCGTACTTACGGCTATCGCTAACTTCGTCTAAGTAATAGTTTATCTCTTCGATTATAGTTTTAAGTAGCGTATTCTAATTCTCGATATACTATATAAAGCTAGTTATATTTAGAGGGCGTCGTAGAGTTAAATCGTAAGTAGTAGACTTACGGACGTATAGACCCTTTTACTATCGGTAGAATTAATACGTTAACTAAATAATAGTTTAGTCGTAAGCCGTTAGCTTACGACTAACCGTCCTTAACCTCTCTTAACCTCCCTTCCCCCCTAGTTTAGCCCGACGAGCTCTATATATTTAAACTATCTTTAACTCTTTTTAACCTTTCTTAGCCCCCCTTAAACCCCTCTCGTTTTGGCCCGACGAGCTCTATATATTTAAACTATCTTTAACCCTTCTTAACCTACCTTAACTCCCTTAAACCCCTCTCCTTTTAGCCCGACGAGCTCTATATATTTAAACTATCTTTAACTCTTCTTAACCCCCCTTAAACCCCCCTCCTTTTAGCCTAACGAGCTATATATATTTAAAATATATTTAATCTTTCTTAGCTTCTCCGTCGATATAAGCCCGATAAGCCTCGAATATTTCGCGCGTAGTACGAGAATATTACTACGCGCGAGGGGGTACTATATAGTATAATAGAATAACGGTAGCCTAGATCGAGGCTAGCGCGCGAGAGGCTAATATTTAGTAAAATAGGATAATAGTAGCTCTATTTAAAGTCTCGCGCGTAGTATAGAAACTACCCTACGCGCGAGATTAGTTACTATAACTATACTTAGTAAGGTAGAATTAAGATTAAGTTATAAGTATTATAACTATTCCCGCGCGTAGTATAATAATTATATTACGCGCGAGACTTTAGAAATACGTAGGTTTAGTAGCTTAATTATCTCGCGTATAGAATAGTCCCTATACTATACGCTAGATTAGTTATAGATAATTAACGAGGCTAGGGCTAAGTAGGGTCGAGAGTACTATAGCTATTCTCGCGCGTAGTATAAAAACTATACTACGCGCGAGAGGCTACTATATAGTAAAATAGGATAATAATAATAATAATAGCTCGGTTAACGATATCGCGCGTACTATAGTTATTATACTACGCTTAGAATTAGTTATAGATAATTAACGAGGCTAAGGCTAGGGCTAAGTAGGGTTAATAAGAGTACTACTACTACTATCCTCGCGCCTAATTTAATAACTATATTAAGATAGAGACTATACTACTAGACTTACGCGTAATACGGATTCTTACTACGCGCGAGAGTAGTAACGTATCTAGATTATAGAGGTAGCTATTTAAAACGACTTACTTACCTACTAGTTTTAACTACTTATAGTAGAATAGTACCGTAACTAAACTAAGTCGGCGCCGGACCTAAAAAAGCTACCGTACTTTTTAAGATATATTTACTTTTAAACTACTAACCTTATAACTCTAGGCTATACTAATATAACTATAGCGTAAGTAGCTGATTCCTTCTATCTATATTATTATATTATATTATAGAATAGCTTCTAGGTATTCTTCCTTACGCTACTAGTACGTAGAGTAAGGGAGAGCCTTATAAAGCTAGATAAAGATAAAGTTACGATATTTTTAGTATTATAACTTTAGCTTCTTATCTTTAACCTTTACCTTTTCTTACCTTAAGTAAGTATTAAGGAGCTATACTAACCGTAAAATAGACCTAAACGAAAGCTTACTACGCGCCGCGATATCTACTCTATCCTAAGTAATAGCGAAGATAAAGTCGCCTACTCTTATAAGGTCCCTTACCGCCGCCCTCTATCTTAGTCCGGCTCTCCTCCTCCTCTTTCTCCTCTAGCTTAAGAAGTAGATATTATAGCTTAAGGAGTAGATATTATAGCTTAAGGAGTAGATAAAGTAGCTTAAGAAGTAGATAAAGTAGCTTAAGGAGTAGATAAAGTAGCTTAAGAAGTAGATACCCCGGGCTAACTACCTAAAATATATAGTAGCTCTAGTAATATTACTATTAGACGGATACCTATTCTCCCTAACGGCGACCTAGATTTCGATACCTACTTCTACGTAGCTCTATTCCTAGAGTCGCAAGATCGTTATAGGGGGTAGGTATTCTACGATATCTAAGAGTCTACCTAGTAAGGTCTAAGCGCGGCTCGCTAGCGTTAAATCTCCTATACTATATAGATTAAGGAGACTAATCTAGGCGTAAAGTAGCTTAGTCCTAATAGATATACTAGGTACGAGAGAGGTAAAGAGATAGAGATTAATAGAAAGATAGAGAGGGTACCGTTTACCTATAAGGTTTTTTCTAAATAGGCTTATACTTTTAGTAAGAGATTAGGGACTCGGTACTCTTATTACTACCTAAATTTACGTTATTACGAAACTATTACTAATAAGTATATTCGTATATAGAGAGGGCTAGGGGCTACTAGGGGTATAGTAGTAAAATCGCCTATACTAAAGTAGAAGTTAGCTACTCGTATTAAGGCTTTAGAGAAGGCTTTAGCTATTAAGCGTCGCCGGCGTATTAAGGTAGTAAAGGCTTTACGTAAGAAGTTAGCGTATAAAGAGAAGTTAAATACTACGCTAAGAAAGAGATTAGTAAAGGCTCTTATAAAATAGACTTAATTTATTAACTACTAACTACTAAGCTTACTTTTCTATTAATCTTATATATACCGATTACTTTTAGATAATGTATTAGTAGCTTTTATAGCTACTATCGACTGCGATGAAGGCTACTAATATACGTAGTTTCGGTACGGATTTTAAGCGTACGACGGTAGGGGTTTCGTAGTTAATCTAAGTAATTACGTTAGCGGGGTTTCGTATCTTTATAACTATCCGTTAATAGACTATTAACCTAATAATTAGTTATTAAGATCTTTAATCTCCTATTAACGTAGTATTAAGAACGATTTTCCTTCTAATATATACTATATACCTCGAAGTTATTGATTACGTAATTCAGGATTTAAGTTTAACTTATAGTAGCTTAGGGACGTATAAATAAAGAAATATTCTATTACTACGAGCTCGCAATATTTAGAAGATACTTACCGTCTATTTTAGCGGTAGTAGTTAGTAGATTCCGTCTTAATAGATAGGTTTATAGTAATAGTAATTCCTCTTATTATTAGTCTAAATTATCTTATTAGGATCGAGATAAAGACGCTATAATTAGTATTAGTAATAATTCTCGTTATTAGATTTAGTTTACGTCTTAAACTTCGAGTAATCCTCTATACTACCTATATATACGTATAACTCGGAAGCTCTACTACGTAAAATTACTAAATAATTAAATTAAGCGACGGAGAACTATAGCCCCTTATAACTACTCGTTTTCTAGTTATTCTACTAAAGATTATCGAAAGGGGGAGGGCGAGTATTTAAGTAGGACGTACGTAGATTATCGTAGCTATAATCTTACTAGGATATCTACCCTCCTTAACCCTTCTTAACCCTCCTCGGCCCTCCTCGACCCTCCTTAATATTATATACTATATATTATTACTAGTAAACCGAAATCTAATATAAATTATATATAAGTAGATATAAGTTTATTTAGGTTTATAGCTAAATAGATATCTATTTTATCTATATCTACTTTAGTATCGTCCGAATCCTAATTATAATCGAGATTATATAAGGTACTCTACTCCGCTACGACTACCCCGAAGCTTCTATCGAGTATATTCTTACTACTCCGCTTAATAAAATCCTACTACTCTATTAGTATTTGTATTATCTAATAGAATTACTATATATAGGTTAATACCTCCCGTACGAAGCCGGGGCGGAGACAATAAATTACCCGCTTATACCGGAGACTATATACCCTTAATAACTTACTAGTATCGTATCCGTCTATTTCTTCGACTAGTAGGCTCTAACGCCTATAATACCTTACTAGGATATTTATATCGGGGTAGGAGGTAGGTAGATTAAAGGCGATATACGTCTCTCCGCTACTATTTATAAACGAATAGAAAACTCGTAGTTCGATAATACGGATCTTATAGCCCTCTCCTAGTACCTTTATCTCTTCTAAAATATTTACCTATTTACCGTATTCGCCTATATCGTATATACTAATATATAGATCTAGCTCTTTTAGGCTCTTAGTATATAGGCGTAGTATACTCGATAGGTAGTATACCTTTATATCTCTAACGTTATTAAAAATTAGTCTCTCGAGTTATAGAAAGTATATATTTAATATCGTCCCGAGGTATAATTCGTATAATAAATACTATATCGTAACGATACTAATATAGACCGTTTTAATATTTTCGAGGAGGCGGAGATACGAGGGTAGGTATAGTAAAGTATCTACCTAGTAGTTAAGATACTATAACCGTAGGATTTTAATCTACTTCGCGAAATATAGCTATACCGATAAACCGTCGAGCTTAGCCGTATAATCTTAAAAGAATAGGCGAGAGTAGAAGCTAAAGTATAAGGTTATATCGCGGACGAAAGTATATATAAATATACGTAAGGTTTTATATATAAACTCCCGCCCGTATAGACGGAGGTTAAGAAGATCTCGAGGGAGGACGAGAGCCTCGATATAGTCGATAAGCTCCGTAGGTAGGGAGAGAAATACGTAAAATAGTTTAGCTATTAGATTCGAGAATCGGGTATTATATATAAGTTCGGCTCGTTAATAGATTATATTCGTTATTACGGTAGTCGTACTTATAGTACTATACTATCCTTATATAGCGATCGCCCCTTAAGCCCCCTTATCTAATTAGGTACTCTTATTAGAAGTAGGTCGCTCGTCGTAATCTAGTATACCTTTAAAATATATTATCTATTCTATCTATAATTAACCGCCGCGATATCTCGAGCTATAACGGGGAATATAACCTAATTCTTATCTATCCCTCTTCTAATCCCTAGGTGTCCGTTATACTAGTACGAAACTAGTATATCGGTAGATTAGTCTAAAGAGTATAGTTAGTTTTTATACGTATAGATACCGTAAACTTATCTTTCTAATACGGAAGGGATCTAGATCGAACGGACTACGAAATTAAATATTAAGTTTAGAAGAGAAGGTATTTCGTAGGACTATAAGCTATACGGTCTATATACTACTTAGATATCGGGAGACTCGCGCTATAACGTAGTAAGCCTAGTAAAGAATAATAATACTTAATATATATAACGATATAAAAAGAAAGAGAAGAGGGCGAGATATATATCTATACTATATAATTAAGCTATAATACTAAAGCCTCCGGCTACTCCTCCTAGTAGTAGTAGTAGTTTAGGAAAAATAGACCTCTACGGTATATTCGCGTATATCTCGCTCTTCGAAACTCGCGAGGTTAAGGGGCCTTTCCTACCTCTAGTACTAATATATTTCGCGTACTCTCCCGTTCTATTATACTTTATCCTATAGCGAGTATATATACTACTAGGAGTTACGATAAACCGCTAAGCGGTATTATTATACTTAAAGTACCGGTAGCTATTAGCTATATACCTAGTATAACGATTATTACTAAAAAACTCTTCGGCTACGGTAGTCTCTTAAATCCGCTTAATATAATTCTACGCCGTACTAGTAATACTATAGGGTAGGATATCCTCTAACTACTAGTAACCCTTAGCCTTAGCTTTAAACGGGCTACGATCTAGAGTACCTCGCGCGTATTAGACGCCGGCGGTATTCCTACCTATATAGAGTACTCGTAGATATCTACTTCTATCCTATATAAATATTAACTACGTATACTTTAAACGGGTAATAATAGCTATATATAACTAGCTAACTAACTACTAGTACTTAACTACTAGACGTTAGATTACCTATCGCGGCAACGATAGGGGTAGCTAGTAGTAGTACGGTAATAAGAGGACCGATAGAAGGTAGTACGGTACCTACTTACGGCGCGATAAGATTTACTAGTACGGTAGCGACTACGGCCTATTAGGGTAGAGGTAGTAGTACTAGTAGTAGCCGCTAGGCGGTATTAGGAAGCTAGCGCTAGAGCGGTAGGTTTCCTAACGTACTTCGAATATTATCTAGTACGCCGTATAGGCGGATAATTTTCTTTATCTAGACCTACGTAAGCTTAGCTACGCCCTATACGGACTTAAAAGGTATATAGTACGCTATCTTAGAGAAGCGGTATACTATAACGAGGATTTAGTTATAGACTAGCCCTATAAACCGGCTCGGGGGTAGCTCTATAATAAAATCTATTATTACTTCCTTCTATAGCCTATCCGGAACCGGAAGTAGGTTAAGTAGGCCGTATAGTATATACTTAGGCGGCTTCGCCCTCTTATATAATAGGTAGTTCTATATCTAGTTATCTACGTCTTTCCTTATACCCTTCTACTTATATTTCCGCGCTAGTTTTATATATATCCTAAATAGTCCGAAATAGCCTACTAAGGGATTATTATAATATTTAAGGAGTACGTTCCTCTTCTCTACGTCCGTAACGTATTCTTTTAGGATAGATTAAGGATTCTAGGTTAGCTCTATATTAGCTAGTACTTCTTATATCTATTATAAGCCTTTCTATACTTCGGGAGAGCTTTCTAGGCTAATCTAGCTCTCTCTAGCTTCGTACGGAGGTAGTAGAGGCGTAGCTTATCTAGCTAGGCCTATAGGTACTTCTTATATTTCCTATACTATATTCGGAACTAGAGTTAGTTTCTTTAATATATAAGGGGGACTTAGAGCTCTATACTCTTTAGCGAGTATACTTAGGAGTTCTACCGGTAGGAGTTCCTATATTTTAGTCTATAGTTCTATAACCGTTTACGATATATCGTCTTTTACTCCTAGTTAGCTTATAGTCTCCTCTAGCTCCTCGAAGTCGCTCTTAATATCTAAGTCTAGTTTACTAGACTTCGCCTTAGAGCGAGTATATATATAATATATAGTAGAGGCGTCTAATAATCTATAGTATATTACTAGAATATTAAATAATATATAAGTCCTCTAAGGGAATAGAAGGTCCCTTAAGATAATCGTATTAACTAAGTATAGTTCTTTAAGAGTTAGTTTAGCCTAGAGAGCGTTAACGTTACGCTTATTATATTTCTAGATATCTAAATACGTAGTATATATATAGTCTAGTCTCCTTAAGATTCTATCGGCTAGATTTAATTTCCTAGAGCGATATCTAATTATAAAGTTAAATCTTTATAGTTTCTCTAACTATCTTATCTACCTCGAATTTAGTTATTTCGTAGTTAGGAAGTATTATAAATTTATATAGTCTATAAAGAGCTCGAAGGCTACTAAGCTATCGAGGTACTTTTTCTAGTAGAGTAAGTACTTTACTATAGCTAATAACTCTTTATTATAGATATTATAGTTATATTCTTCCGTAATTATCTTCTTTAAGTAGAAGTCTACGGGCTTCTATACCTTTTTCCCGTCGGTACGGGTCTATTATTAGCTAAGAATCCTACCTATAGCGCCCCCGGATATATCTGTCTCTACCTTAGTAGGTAGGGCTATATCGAAGTATACTAGGATCGAGATAGTTAGAAAGGTATTTTTAAGCTCTTAGAAAGCCGCTCTTCTCTCTTTACCGATATCTAGGCCTCTAGACTCTTCGCGCCGCTACGCGTATCCGCCTCTAGCGCTATCTAGCTCTTTCCGGGTTAGATAGACTAGTAGTACCGCGATACGTAAGAAATAGGAGATAAATCTCCTATAGTAGTTTAGGAAGCTAATAAATACGCGGATTTTACGTATACTCGATAGTATTAGCTAATCTTAGATAGCCGCGACTCTTTACGGGTTAATCTTAATCCTATCGGGTGTAATAACGTAACTAAGGAACTCTATCTCTTTAGTATACTACTTATACTTACTTAGCTTTACGTAGAGCTTATATTTACGTAGTCTTTCTAGGATCTACTTAATATACTTTATATAATCTTTCTTAGATATAGAGTAGATTAGAATATCGTCGAGATATACTATATAGAATATATTAATTAAGCCTATTAAAGTAGTATTAATATATTCCTAGAATTATATAGGTACGTTAGTAAGGCTAAACGGTATAACCGTATACTCGAAATAGCTATATCTAGTCCGGAAGGCGGTCTTCTATTTATCGCCTTTCTTAATACGGATTCTATAGTAGGCTTCTCGGATATCTAGTCTAGTATAAATCTTAGCTTTACCTAGTCTAGCTAATAACTTAGATATTAAAGATAGTAGATACCTATTCTTAATAGTAATTTGGTTAAGCGCCCTATAATCTATATAAAGTCTTAAAGAGCCGTCCTTTTTCTTTATAAAGAGTACTAGTACCCCCGCTAGGGACCTTAATCGCTTAATAAAGCCTTTTTTAAGGTTATCTTTAATATATATACGTAATACGGCTAGTTTAGAGGAAGATATATTATAAAGGGGCGAGAAGGGGACCTTCGCGCCCTTTTCTAGCTCGATAGCTAGATTCTAGTTACTATACTTCGTAAGTTATAAAGTAGTACCCCTAGAGTATATATCTTAGTACTCCTAGTACGCTTCGGGTAGTTTCTCTTCTCTATCGGCTACTACGCCGATATATAGGACGTAGTAATCTACTTCGCTAGAAGTAAGAGACTTTACGAACTTTCTAGGCCTTTCTAGGCTAATCTAGACGAATCTAGCTCTAGCGTTATTAGGTTAGAGCCGCTAGGATAAGGTCTTCTTTAGGAAGTCTAATCTTAGGTTAACGTCGCTATAGAAAGGTATTCCTAGATATATCTAGTACTTATAGAGATCTATAATAATAAATAGGACCGTATAGGTTATCTAGGCCTCGAATAAGTTAGTAAGCGTTACTTTAGCCTCGACGATACTATAAATCGTTATAGTAGATCTATTTACTACGTCCGCTATAATAAAGGGAGGTAGTAGTTTCTATTAGAGTCCTCTTTCTTTAGTAGTTACTATATCTATTAAATTAAGATACGAGCCCGGGTCTACTAGGACTTTAAACGGGTTATCTTTAGGGCTAATATTGCCCTAGATAGATACCAATTTATCGGTAAATACTACTATAGGACTATAGATAATTCCTTAGTTTCTAAGGTATATCTCTAATTCGATATAAGCTAGGAGGTAGGAAACTATACCTACTAACCCTTACCTTTTCTCTAGAAGGCGTACGTATTATTATTCTTCTTCTAGTAGGCCTTTACCGCTTCTTCGTCTTTATATTTAGGTACCGTATACCCTTCGCGTCTATATACGAAATAGTAGAGTTTATACCTACCGCTACCGGTTTTTCTAGGACGATCTAGCCTATTCTAGCGCGATCGCTTCTAGCTAGTTAAGTTATAGTTCTTCTCGCCGCTATCTCGTATATATTTATAAGGAGAGCGCCTATCTTTATTACGCTTAGAGGATTCGTATTCCTTCGACTTACTTAATTCTTTAGAATCCTAATTTCGCTTTATAGATACCGTAAAGTTACTAGCCTCCTCTTCTATAACTATTAAGGTTATATCTTTTATCTTTAGGCGAAAGGCTAACTCTTTCTAGGTTTCTTTATAAAGAGTACCTAGGTAATCGCGAATCTATTATAAGTTATCCGTTACGTCGGCTTCTTCCTATAGAGGCTTTAAGTATTCGAGTAATTCTCTTAGTATCTACCCGACGCGTTAGTAGTACTTCCGGATTTACTTAGATACCCTTATTATTCGCTAGATAGGTATACCTAGTATATCTAGTATCTTCGTCTTTATTATACTCTATAATAGACTACCGGGATAGAAGTCTCCCGTATTCTTATAGAAGTTTATCTAGGTATTCTTTAACGTAGAGTCTAGGTACTATTTAGCGAAGGTAACCTTTATATACTCCTCGATAAAATAAGTCGGGTTATTAGTAAATATATCGTCGTAATCTTACGCCTAGGCGTTAAATTCTACTTAATTCTTACCTATATACTTCTCTAGTACTTTAGCCTAGAGTATATAAGGTCGCTCGGTATTCCTTTTATCCTTAAGCTCCTCTTTACTATTTAGAGTAAGGGCTAAGAGTACGAGCGGATCTCTAGATTCTACTATATCCTTAATACGCTTTAACTTAGTAATCTTTCTTAACTAAAGATTCTTCTTTACCTATTTCTAGAGTTACTCTAACTCCTTAGTAATTACTTTATTCTTATTCTTAAGAGTAACCGAGGTAGTTAGGTCCGTCCCTAAACTACTAGGTCTCGTTATTATTAGTATAGTCAGGCGCTCTCTAGTACTATCTAGGCTAGTTAGTACCTTAGACTACTTCTAGGACTTCGCGAGGAGTACTTCTCGCTCGCGAGTCGCTTTATCTTTTAGGCCCGGGTCGAGAGTAGCCTATTATAAGCGCTCTCGCTTAGCTTAGGCTCGATACTTAGTTTTAGCCTTCTTAAGGCGCGCCTCGCGTATAAAGACTTAGTCGCGCTTACGCTAGAGCTAATCGATTTAGGCCTAGTTATTAGTACGCCCTATAGGACCTCCTACGGCTTCCCTAATACCGGTAGGTAAGTTTTACCTACCTTAACCTAGATAGGCCCCGAAAGTAGGAACGTAGGATAGACCCGCTTCGGTCTCCTCTTATACTACGGTAATAAGCCTATTAACGGAATTAATATCCGATTAGTCGTCGTTAATAGTCTAAATAACCTATTCGTACTCGTCTCCGCTCTCTAAAGCGTTCTACTAGTACTAATAGGATATCTTAGATAGTATTTCCTCTCTAGTCTTCTTTAAGGTACTTAGAGAGATTATAATATTAAGAATAGTAGGTTTAAAGTAGTTAGATCGGAAATATATTATATTAATAAGATAATCTCTAAGGTTCCTCCGGGATCCTCTAGTATACTATATATATTTTATAATGTGCGTACTAATGAATCAGGTGACCAATTCCTGACAGCCCCGTAGACTTCCTTGCCGTGCTCACCATTCTCTTTCTATTCATTGCTGCCCACTACCGATTTCCAGTTTACAGGTAATAAAACCTGAATAGCAGTCTACGCGTTCTACTTCCATCCTAAAGCAAATGATCACGGCATCCCGTGCGGCTAGACATAGCTGACGCTGACATCATCGACGACCCGAAAACTTTCGGCATCATGACTTCACTTTTGTGCGGCTTTGCATGGAGGAATCTACACAACGGTGAAGTCCAGCTACACAATCGTGTAGTAGAGAAGCATTCCTCATCGGCCATACAAGAACTCTCACCAAGATGCCACCACGTGTCTTCTTCATCACTGGAACTTCCACGGGTTTCGGCCAGGAGTATGTCAAAGGTGAATCCGTTTCCTCGAGGCATGCTATGATCATGATTGACTTAACTGTAAACAGTCATTCTAGCCAAGGGAGATCATGTCGTAGCCACAGCCCGCAAGAGTAGTGGACTCAAGTTCGACGGCACTAACGACAAGAATTACCTCGCCCACGATTTGGACGTTACATCAAAAGAGTCCATTGACAGGGCCTTTGCCGCTGCTATCGACAAATTTGGTCGAGTTGATGTCGTTTGCAATAATGCAGGCTATGGACTGTCCGGAGAATTCGAGTCCTTGTCCGAGAAGCAGATTCGGATGCAGATGGAAGGTGACAAACATGTTCGCAATGTTGCTGAGTGCTGCTAACACATAAAAGTTAACTTTTTCGGTCTCATTGATGTTACCCGAAAGGCTATGTCTACCATGAGAGAACAGTCGCCGAAAGGTGGGGTCATTCAGCAGATTACGTCAATTGGCGGACAGACAGGCGTACCTACCTTCAGCATCTATTGTGTGAGCACATGTGCAGGTCCAGATCAAATTCTACCATGCTAATATCTGACCCAGGCTAGCAAGTGGGCCGTCGAGGGATTCACCGAGACCATTGCACAAGAGGTCAAGCCAGAGTGGAACATCAAGTTCACCTGCAAGTAGTAACGTTCCTTGAAAGGTTGTTGTACTAACAATTTGGAGGTATCGAGCCAGGAGGATTCCGGACGGACTGGTGAGTAGCATCAAGCTCGTTATCTTCTCCTGACGACCAGGCAACTGACATTGTATTCAGGGCGGGTCGCAGCATGGCCTTCGCGGACGAGAAGAACCCAGCCTACGATCATATTGATGCCAAGAAAGCTATGGTGAGCACCAGTTACTTAACACGCGAGAATTGATCTAATCGATGGGCAGGGCGCGAGAAATGGAACACAAGCCGGAGACCCTCCTGAGGCAGCGAAGGCTTGGTATGAATTGGCGACAATGGAAGATCCACCATTGCGCAGCATAGTTGGAACAGATGCTTTCGCGAGAATGCAGAAGAAGATTGATGACATGTCGGCCAACCACAAAAAGTTTGAGAAATTGTCCAACTCCACCGACGTGGATGGTTACAAAGCTCCCAGCTAGATGTGGTCTTGTGATGTAAGATTAGCAATCTATAGATGACCAATTTGTCTCCAATTGTTTATCAGACCCGACTCTTTTTCGCGAGCATGTGCAGGACGCTGATGCCCGAAACGAGTGTGCATGAGGAGTTCGCCTCGAACGTGTGAGTTTGCGGGAGGCAATGGCTATAGGAATGTAGCGAGATTATTCCCCTTGTCAACCCACACGTGGCATGAAGGGCTTTGAGGCAATTGACCGCGTTTGCGTTGAGATTGGCTGGAGTCTATGACCCTTCCCTTGCCTGACGTGCAGATCATGAAATGATGGAGTGATGAAACTTCCTTACAACCCTGCTTGACGGCAAGGCTATCGTCGGATCAAAGAAGACGGGAAGCGCAACGGACCGAGTGCGCTTGTCTTCCAGAGTTGTGGGTGTGGCTGGCAGTCATCTGATTCGACATTTGAATGAATGCCTGTCGACAAGATGCTGTAACAGTCCCACCATGAAACCGTTACCATCGAAAATTATTTTTGCCCAGGTCAACGACCATCATGCCTGTTTGACATGGCTTATGCACGATGCGCGCGTTCACTCAAAGGGATGACATTTGTCTACCCTGTCCAATGTCGCTCTCTGATGCTCCGGTGGAACATTGTTGACCATCTGCAGGACGACGGCAAGCAGTACAGGGCATCTCATCAAGGGCTGTTGTAAGCACAGATACACGGATGTACACAGCGCTTTACATTCCTTCCCTTTCTTAGACATTTATCCCACGTACCTGGTCGAAAAAATCTTGCGTCACCTAGTATCACCGTCAAGATCTGACACAAGGAACGGGCGTGGTTGACAGGCAGTATCGAGCGCAAAAAGGTAACCTATTTTCGAGGCACTAACCCGCAGCCCCGCAAGTACGCTGTCGATGTAACGATCATTTCGTCGTCAACGAGAGCGAAATCAGTTATGTTTACACAGACGGCAAGGGTGGATATGCGGTCGCTCGTATTGGATCCAGCTCGCAACGATAGGCAGGATCCCAAATGCCTAGTGCCTCCTGGGACTCGGCGCCGGAGTCGAATGATGGTGATGGCTGCCAAATCTCCAACGCGTCCAGAACGAGCCTGGGTGAATTGGTCGGCCCGCATCGCGGTTGTTTGAGACACTGTGGCCCAGTTGGTGCCATTCCACAGCAGCTGCGATTCCACAAAGAAAGGCATATCTCCGTACTCATGAAAATCAAACCCTGACGGACTTGCTCGCGGGTTTAAGATGCAGAGATCCACAGTCGGTGTAGCAAATTATGAACTCCTCTCTTCAGATGTTCAGGATTCGCGTAAGCCGAGGTTGTTGTTGATATTGGGAAATCCACAAGCTCGTGTGCGCAGCTGCACAAGGCCTGAAGCAGGTTAATTTTATCCAACAAAACTTACAAACGATCTTATTCTTGGGACCTTCATGCCCCCACATGAGGTTGGGCTGATGGAATCGACGAATGTTTTCTTGTAAGTCAGAAGTGATGCCACGTTGTTCCGCTTTGCTATTGAGGTACTAAGGGAGGTGACTTTCTCTAGAAGGCTTCGTGAGGTGCTTGGCCGTGCCCAAATCTCAGAGGAAGGCGCTCCGCGATGATCTCATTGCGGCCGTCTCGTGGTGCTAGAGCTTCCAGCAAGATCACATCCGGATGAAGAGGCCATCTCTCACGATACACGGAGGCACCGATTCGACGATAGATGTGCCTGCTAAAGAGGTGCCCATACAAATCGCAGGATTCGGTGCTTCTTCTGGACGGCGTGAAAGGAAGTGGCTTGATAGGCTGTGTCGCGTCAATATCAAGCCAGCATCCTGCATTTGCTCTTACACTGATTCGCCACGTGGAAACGTCCAATCTTGGAATGGCATTATGGCGATAAGCAGGTGACCTTGAGTATATGTGGAATTTGTGGATCTGGAAGATGCTGCAGCAGAGGCGTTTCGATGGGCTGCTAATGCTGCAAGCTGCTGCAAGCCACCACGCCAATTAGCATGGTCCAACAGAGCTAAAAAGCAATTCTGTCGAACGACTCTCCCAATTCTGCATGGTGCTCAAACGGCTTATGGTGGCTGCTGGCTTTTTTGCAACGACAGATCTTGCACTGCTGGATCATGGATGGCAGCCTACTCGGACAACCCAGCAGCGAACGAGGCATGAGCCGGACCGAAAACGACTTTGGAGCCTCTTGGCTTGAACGCAGAGAATCTGGAAATCTACAATGGTCAGATGGCTCGTAGAATGAAGGATGAAATCGCTACTCGTAACTCGCTGGGGGGCAGATTGCGGAGAGTCATGAGCCCAGGATTCTTGCTAAAGAGCAGAATGACCTTTGCGCCTCAGCAGCAAATTACTCTTTTTTTCCAATCCACCGCCCTTCCAGAAAGCGAATTCTCCGGCGAAGAGACGGTCGTGAAGTTGTTGGTGATTGGCGCGGAAGAATGGAGTATTCTGAACCATGACCTCCCTAAACCTTAATTGCTCGATTGGGTCGAGAAAACACCGGAAAACAGATGCTGATGGGTCCGTCAAAATGTTCCGCCGTTGTAGGGCTCACTGGCGGCTCTTCGCTCCGAGCAAGCTACCGAATGGAATCTTCTCCTGATTCAAAAACCAAGTTTCCGGATGTGGGCGAGACTCTCCTTATCGGACGCGCGGCAGCTCCCAGCGCGGTGCAGGATGGCAGAGAGGCATATACACCGGGTATGAATCCAGAGGTAGTGGTGAGACAAAAGCACGCCGGCCAACAGGAACAGGCCAGAATATCATGGCACCGCGTCAAGCCAGGTGCATCTCTTTGCATCAATCTCGCGGCGGGGATGAGATGGCTCGTTCATCGTACATAGTACATAGCACCCACAGCCGCGGACGTGGAGAGACCAGCCCTAGTTTGACAGGGTCTGCCCATGCCATCCGTTTTTAGACATGAAGTCTTCCTGGCACTCGATGCTAGAGCAAATAATTGCTCTGCCGGCCGCTGGGTGCAACCTGCTCCTCTTTAGTACATGTTCTCGCCGCTTTGGTATATAGAAGTCCGTTGTGAAGCCTTCCTGATCTTTTTCGTTCATGAGAGCTGCGGATAGCTGCTCTTGCTGTTGTACCTCTCTCTTTTGCGTTAAGCAAAGGCAGGCCGAGCACTTTTGGAATTTGATTCACGTCAAAACAGCCCTCAGGACGGCGTATTTATATCAAGGCTCGTCGGCCCTTTCCATCGATCCAGCAAACCTACAGGAGTCCCATTTCCAAGACACCTTCAGCCACAGCCGTCTTCACTTCTTATAATCCCTCTCCCTTTCCGCCATCCAAGAGACACCCACAGAATCATCGTTTTCTCCTTTCTCTTCTTCCAGAAGCTCCTCGGTCTTTCCATCTTCTCCTACAACACGCTGTCTCGGCTCGAATCCTCGTCGATCGGCTCCCAGGTTTGTCCACCAAGCTTTTGATGACACTATCTGCTAACCGTATAATCCCAGTCGCCCACTCTCGAAACCCTGCACCACGTCGACATGGCTGTCCCAGGCACCTGCGATCATACGTTTAAGATGATCAAGTCTGACACCACTCTGATTCTCTGGCATTGCAATCTCTGTCACTCGGGCCCTCACTGGTACATCTTCGAATGCCAATCGTGCAAGCTCAAGACATGCCGTCCATGTACCTACAAGGCCTAACCGACAAACGACGACTGAGGAATGACGAGGTATGCACAGCCAGGTCGAAAACAGACATGTCGAGCGCTCATTGTTCTCTTCTCAGTTTCGTGCACGCCCGACTCGAGTCCATGGAAGAAGCAGGCGAGCTGTGCCACTTTTGATCATCGAGCCTAGCCTGCCGGATATCGGACCCACTCACTTGGTTCGATGGCACTACTGGCACGATTGCTTGAAAGTATTGCGCTCGCGACCAATCACCAATTCTCATCCAAAAATTCCTGATAGGGGAGTCATCAGATTGCCCTTCCACACAACAACACCCCAATTTACGGCCCACGTTTCCTTGCATCCTGACGCGTGCACTTTCGGGCGGTCCTCTGTTTTGTTCTTTCACGTCGATGCAACATTGGTCTTGGTATGATATCCCCTAGATGGTAAACTGGTGGCGCGGGAAGGATTCCCCGTCATGTCCTCGCGGACACAAGTTCTGGCGTTGGCGACTGCGATATTGGCGTTCATCTGCGTTCCCGATGCTCGGCTTGTCTCACCGACTCGAGCATCCTGAGAGCTGGGGGAAGTCAATTCGGCTTTCGAGGTCACAGCTTCACTTCTTCCTTTCAGAGGTGAAACGATTCCTTACTCTAATGACTTAGATGCTTCCGTTGGTGGGACGCCAGCATGCTGGTCTCACCAGACGCTGCAAATTTTCTTTGTTGACTGGCCTGGTCAGGGGCATGTCTGGTTCTTTCTTGATGCGGTCGTGGTTGCACAACTGCGTCTTTCCCTTGCTCCCACAGGCATAATGCTGCGACCGAAACCTTTTTCATGTAGTGTGTGAAAGTTTAAATCTAGTCTTCTCACTTATTGCTCAGTAGTCAGTATCTTACATATGATCCATTCTCGATACCATGTCAGCCCTGCATGATCTGCTGATCTGTGCCACTGGAATCCCCGTCGAGATCGTACGACATCCAAAGTTCCAAACACCCTCCCTTCGAGACTCGGTCAAACCCTCTCCAGCTGTGCCCTCGGCGAATGATAATCATCATCATCATCATCCGGCGCCGTGATTGAATTGCCCATCTTGAAGGCCCTCCATTGTTGCACTGTACCGCTACATGACATCTCCATGATTCGACGCCATCCGGGATCGCGATGCGTAACGTCTCCGCAGCGACAGCGGCACTGTCTTTTCTGGGAACGAGTAGAAAGTCTTCTTATTCCCCATCACTTGTGGAGCGTGGGTTGACCAAGACTCACCGTACTGCAGATTCTACCCTGTACAACGTACTGTGATATGACGCCTCCGATGCTTCCTGACGCGGGGCCACCAGACGATGGATGGACGGCCTCCCGGTGACATGTCCGCTGAAGAAGCAAATAAACCTTCGTCCCTCTTCGATCGCACAGCAAGGTTGCACCTGCCACACTGCCTAGAAAGCATATACTAGGGGTGTTCCACTTGGAGCTAGCTAAAGTCCATGACATGATACACGACACATTCGTGATGTCAAGCCTCAGTAGGACCAGAGGTATGCACGCGATCATTTCCTGGAACTGATTTTGACAGGCGACACCGCGCGATCTCACTAGAGCAGTGGCTCCTTGAGAAATTTTCCGCTGCGTCTAATTGTCGCTATAAATACTATTACATAAGCACTCTTTCCAAATAGCAATCCTTCCAGGCAGACCGATCACGACGACTGGATATCTCTTGCTTGTTTCTGCGACTCTTGCAGATCACTTGTAGAGACAAGAAAGGAAACGACCCTCACCGCTTCGACAAAGATCTCTCTAGGTCGTCGTACGAGACTTGAGACTTCCCGAAACAGACCATTCGAGTGATACAAGTATACCCATCAATTTGCCATAACATCTGTACCTCACGACTAAAGCAGGTACCGGCTCCGTCAGTCTTGCTTCTGGACTCAACCCACAATCTCTGCTTTTGGACAACTCGTCATTGCTTTGAGAAGGTAAACTCAAATTGCCTCGATTTGAGCTGCTCACGGCTCGATATACAATTCCCGTCGATGGCTAACATGATAGAGGTACGAACTATGGCGTGCATGATTTACTTCTGCAGGGCTTCGATAGTTCGAATTATCGCATGGTGGGATGGATTCCTACTTGGCCGTCGATCTCGTCCTCCATTGCCCATCGTCTCGATTTTTGAGTATTAGACTTGCAGGGATTAGCAATCGATCAAGTCCGCTGACTTTCATCAACGGATGGTTTGGATCAAGTCGCTGACAGCCCTCTTTCGCTTCAGATCATCCATGATTCTCACACCCTCTACCGACCACGGTTGCACGTCGAGCATTCTTGATTCCCTCTGTAAAGTTCAACGTGACATTTTGTCTTTTATCTCTTATCAACATTGGACTCATTATTGTCTAGCTTCACACTTCTGCAATCAGCCTTTGAAACATCGAGCACATAGTATCCATAGGATGCGTAAACAGGCCGCTCTATCTGATTGGAGGGCTCTTGACGATCCAAGATGTCTCCGCAATCCATTGGCAAAGTTAAATCTCCACAGCTGGCATGGAAGGATCGTGAGCAATCAAGGCACATTACTGCCCAGGTGGTACTGTTCCGCAAAGTTGTAAACTCTCTTACATCTCCGTACCTCTCCAGTGTGGCATTCACACCTGCCCAAATCATCAATCATCCTCAACCATGCAGTCACTTCACGGATCCAACCACAAAATACAAGTGACCAACGCTCAGTGATTCGACAAACCATCACAGCGATTCGTCCTCTTCCAGCCGTTCTTAGCTCGCATAAGATCACGAGACTCGGATGCGTCAAATCACCTGCGGTGGTCCAAGATCGAGATCTAGCCCACGGCACCCCGTTCATCCACAGCATAGATTCTGCACAAGTATGCTGCCACTGCATCCTTATAACTGCGGGCTACCATCCACCATGCAAGGCAGCCATCACGACAGGCCGCGTAAATGAGAGAAAGAAAAACCTACCATGCTACCCTGATTCTTCGACCCGCTCATCAAGGAACAGGGTCATCATCACACCCGGAATCCGACGACCACCGATACGGTTCTCGGGAAACCTAGCATGGCATGGAAGAAACGAAAATTCACTGCTTCCCACCTATTATGCTGCCTGCCATCTAACCGCCCCTTCCATTTTCCTCGCAAGATCGATACCATAGACCATGCACATGAGTACCTCCAGCATCACAAAGTCTATATCTTCGATCAAATGTCGACAGGCCTGCTCCATTCCGTGGTGTAGAAATTAAAAGGCGTCCCATTCTCTTATCAACATCAACATAGGCGAGTCCTCCTCGATCATCTTTCCGCAAGTGCACACCTCAGCTTTCTTGTCCACGCCTGTGGGGATAAACCCAAGGTCCCAGACAAGGAATGACAGCTCTGTCCGGCTATTCTGGTCACATACACGTTTCCCAAGAAGGTCGTGTCCCGCTCACACAAAGTTTACATGATACGTGCCGACCCAAGCAAAGCCAAGAATATCTCATTAGGTAGGAAGTGCTTTCCATTGATCGATGAACGCCATAGTGGAGGCTGGTCTGAGCCAACCCGGTCCTTCCCAAATTCCTCGGGAAAAAGAGCCCAAACACCATGCTGATAAGCAACATAACCGCCATCATGAAGCCTGCCGAGTTCGTGAAAAATTACGATGGCGTCAGGCGATGTCCCTCGTGATAGCCCCATCAATCGTAATGCATGAATAACTGACTGATACTCTCGCCGTTATGGTTCCTCCTAATCGCCTCCCCTAACAGCGCACTGACATCCAGAGCCACCAGTTTTCTCTTGTCTGTCTGCTCTTCCAGCGGGAAGGAGTTTGTGACGATGATTTGCTCAATACATTCACAATCTTGTAATTCTCTCAGACAGTTACCTCCGAAAAGACCATGAGTCGCAATGCAGTAGACCTTCGTGGCTCCGCCACGTTTTACTACCGTCTCTGCAGCTGCGATCCAAGATCCAGCTTTGTCGATCATATCATCAACAATGAAGACGGGCCGATCTTTCACGTTCCCTACCAGCGTGACAGTGGATTCAACTTCGGGGTTTTGTAAGTTCTCCTCTTCCTCATCAGATGATGCGCCAGCGTCTCCCGTTCCACCAAGCCCATCTCCATGGCCGTCAAGCTTGCTGTCGTTCAACCGGAAACTCGAGGCTGTGGACATGAATGATGACATCATGTGTTCTGGTGGATCGTCTTCAGCGGAGTCTGGACGAGGTGGGAGACCATTTGCACCGCCTCTGGAGGTATGGGAGGAGCGGGCGGAGAAGGCAGGAGATGGAAAATCTTCGTCCACAATATGGCCGTGGACTAAGCGACCGTGTATCACATCGCGAGCACGCTGCGAGTTTCAGTAAAAATCTGCAAGGGGAGAGGGAGGGTAATAATCACTTCGTCTGTAAACTCGTCAGCAATCTCGTCCGCATGACTGAGAGGTACTGTCATCGTTCTCGCCAGACTAGTCGGTGAGGGATCTCGCGGGATATTACCTGGCCGCGCTACTCTGGCAAGAGGACTTGAGGGGTGTTCTCCGTTTGTATACGACCGCCTTAGAGGATTTGAAGTTGCGTGGGATCTTCGTGATTGTGGTTCACCGTTCGTTGAGCTGGCAGCACTGCTTTCTATCCTCTCTTCCCGAATTTCGGTTGGTGTTGTTTGTGACGCCCTCCTGGCCAACATGTCGTCATGATCCTCATCTTCTGAAGTTCTTCGGGCGCCATTTGCTGCCAGTGTTTCGTACAGAACGCTGCCCGTCACTGAGTATTCTGCAGAGTAGGTGTTCTGTCTCCTTCGTTCCGTGGTGACAATGCCGAAGCTGAGCTTCATGGCATCTGCCAAAGACGTGACCCTCTTTGTTCCTCCTGGGTTCTTGCTCACGACTACGGCCTCATGCCAATTCTTCACATTGTGCTTCAGCCAGCGGGCTATGAGAGGTTCGGCGACGAGGTTATCCACAGGGCATTTGAAGAAACCTTGCATTTGACTGGCGTGGAGGTCGATTGTGATTACATGGTCGACACCGGCTACACTGAGGAGGTTGGCGATCATACGAGCAGTGATTGCTCCGCGATGAGACTTCTTCTTGGATTGTCGCGAATAAGGGAAATACGGCATGACGGCTATTGTCTTGTTAATTTCAGATTCATTCTCATATAGTGGACGCCATGGTACCTGTAATTGACCTGGCTGAACCCGATTTACAAGCTGATATCATGATAAGAAGCTCCATGACATTGTCATTGACCTTGCTGCTACCGCTTTGGCAAATGAAGACATCTTGATTCCGAATAGATGTCTCTACATGGTGAATGCCATGGTTAGTCTTATGTTTCAGCCTTTTGGGATTACGAGTGCGACATACGAATCTGCACACTTGTTTCGCCGTTGCTGAACTTCCGGAGCTCTACTTGGCCGGCCTGCTGTCCCAGCCTATCACATATGCGATCGACCAAGGCAGGATGCGAGGACCCAGAGAAGATTTGTGTCTGCCGCATCTTCAGACAGCTTCTGGAGATAGGGAGGTGGGAGTTTTCTCTGATACGCGTATGTGGACAGTCAAACAATACACGAGAGTGTAAGATGTTGGTCTGATACCAGTCCAAGTACTTTGTAGAGAATTGAGTGGTTGTCAAAGAGATTATTGTCGTACAAAGAAATGGCAGCCAAAATTCAAACTTGCATGCACGCCGCCTCCATCACAATTGTTTCGAAAAGCAATCACGACCTGCCTGTCACTCAAACGACTTCCATACTGTTCACCAATCCGCCATGAACAGCTGCCTGATGAAGCTTTGTCATAGCAATCATCAAGACTTGGTACGGACTTGACTTCATGGTCGCGAAACTTGAGAGGTGATCCAGGCCGTATACGGAGCCACGTCTAAGGACATCACCGGTACAACAACCTGGATAAGAATCAAACCTCTTCTGTTCACGTGCAAACCTCTCTGGTCCAATGACACAATCTCAACGGTTGTTCATAGCCCTCTACATTCGGGACGGCCTCGTCAAACCAATCATGCCAAACGAGGAAGACAAGTAAGTTAACACGTTTAGCAGTATGTCCATATCATATCTCACAGGTCTCCAGGTATCACTGGGCATTCCTACTCATTCCTACGGAGCTGACTCCCACAAGTCAGGCCTTGCGCATAAATGCTCGTAACTACCACAACAGCCTAGACACTACAGCCTGGTACTACGAAGAAATCAAGGTTCCTCTAGGAGACACTCCAAAATTGCTTGCGCGGAAACATATTGGTGATATCATAAACCTGGAAGACGCGCTCGAGACGCTGAGGGATATACCGTTACGGCAGGGCGATCCAGCTTGGAACTGTGTGCTTTGGATACAAGATGCCCTGGATGCGCTTAGAGGTGAATACGGAGGCACACAACTTGAAGCAGAAATTGACTGGGCATCGTTGCGGGAAGAGGTCATGGAAGCCGCAAGAGAAATGGCCCATGTGAAAGAGATTGCTGCGGCAAGGAAGAGAGCAGGATTGATATGATCATGCGCTCCGGGAAAAGGCATTTTTCGCAATGACAATTGTGAGACTTTTTCTTTGGATCCTCTGCCTCTGCCAGGAGATGATCAATCAGAGTGGAAACGAAGATGTCTTCCACTTTTTGCATGCTTGATTCTCAGACTCTTCGTCGTTCTCGTTCCGTGTCTCTTTTCAGACCGCCGCTTACGAGAAATATGGTGCATCTTCTCTATTCAACAATACCCCGATACACGGAGCCTATCTACACATCAACGCATTGAAACACCAGGGTCTACCCGAACGCGAAGCAAAGGGGCGATGATGGGAGCAGAAAGCGTGGCGACCGGATGAAGCGAAGAGCGGCACAACAGGATAGGAAAGAAGGAATCATCTCTTGAAAGCGGCTTCAAAGGCCTCGGGGCTCGCTTTGACGAAAATCATTTGACTACGCTGTAGCGTTCCCTGGCCTGTGCGAGCTTGTTCTGGATTCGCCACTCCGTTGGCCTTTCTCCAGATAAAACTCAGGTTCACGAGGGGACTACACACGATGGCTTGATGGGCGGGGTCGTAGTAAACTTGGGCTGGGCGCGAGAGAATATACCAACCTTGAGAACTTGCAGCGTAGTCTCGTCAATAGGCTAGGGCTTGATTTGTGGAAGGACATGGACGAAGTTCCTGGACCTTCTAATTTTATGTGTGGATGACTCAGATCGACCAACTTTCACAGGGACTAGTAGTCGTACAGTAAGTCGTGGAGGTGGAGCATCGGCAAGGGATGTGGCCACGGGCAGGGGCTTTCCGAAAGCAATCGCTTAGCAGAGGGAATGCTTGATACCTAGCGTTCGCCCTCAAAACCCTACACAATAACGATTGAGGATTACTAGTAGTTGAAAGTCCATAATACCGGCACAAGCAAGAACACGAGGTTTTGGAGTGATAGGGTTTTGGAGGCCGCTTTTCCATACTAAAACCGACTTACTAAATCCCTTGCTGTCAACCCTAAGCCCTAACCGACATATTGGAAATATATCAAGCAGATTAGCAAAGTGGAAGCTATAAACTTTTAATTAAGATAATTCCCGGTTTTCCCGACAAGAAAACTGGTTTTTGTTTTAGAAGTATACTGAAGCTAGTGCACGTCCTGGTACCTATAGACGATTTTTGTATGGCTCCAAACCCCTACTACTCCAAACCCCGGTGTCCTTACTTATTGCTCATGAACCGCATGCGGACGGTCACGTTGGTCGGCGTGGGTTTTGTGTCCTTGGTTCTTCTTGTCTCGTACTTCCACACCCTCAACCACGTTGGCAGCTCACCTTCGCCATCATCCTCGCTGCTCTTCGACAAATCTCCCATTTCCTACATCCCGCCTGCACATCCACGAGCCTACGCGACTTTCTTGTCGACTCGCATAACCGACCCAAACGAAGATGACACATACTTCACAGCAGCGCGCGTGCTGGCATACCAGCTTCTCCACCACGAAAGCACCAAGACGAACCTCGGTATCCCTTTCATCGTGCTCGTAGCACCTCATGTAACCGATGAGAAACGAAAGGTACTTGCCGACGAAGGAGCCACTGTCATCCCAGTAGATTTGTTGGAACCTGACACCGAGGAAAACTGGATACAGCCGGGCGAGGAGCGCTTCATCGACCAATTCACGAAGCTGAGACTATGGACACTGACACAGTACGAGCGCATCTTGTACATGGACGCAGACATGCTGCTTATGAAATCACTGGACGGCATCTGGGACGAGCCTGTGGCTACCCAGATTTCTCAAACTTTGCCCTCGGACATTGACTCAAGATACGATGATCCTCTGCCTGCCAACTATACCATGGTAGGGGTGAGCGATACAGGAGGCGCGAAACATCCATTTCCTCCTCCGACGACCTCTCAGCTTAGTGGTGGCTTCTTCCTCCTCCGTCCATCCCTCCAGTTATATCAATACTATGTCAAACTGCTCAATACACCCTATTCGTTTGAATCGTTATTGATGGAGCAATCGCTGCTTAACGTGGCACATAGTAGCAGAAGTCGGATGCCTTGGGTGCCCTTTCCACCTGGGAAATGGAATGTCAATTGGCCGAGCTGGCGGGACGTTAAAGGAGGAGCAGCGACGTTGCATGATAAATTCTGGAGTGCTGATAATGAGGAATGGATCGACAGAAGAATAGTCGAGATGTGGTGGAGACGGCAAGGAGAAATGGAGGGATATTGGGCACAGAAGAAGTTGGCTGCTGGTGGAACATGATGAGACGACGACAAGGTTCAAGGAGAATATTGATGAAGCTTATTATTATATTTGGAATAGGTTCGATTAGACCCGAAGAGACGCTTGACAGCGGGGGCCGAATCTAAGATGTCATGCCTACGACGCGTAGAACCTGATTCACGAGAAGAACATTGACATGATGTAACAAAAAGAATTAACGAGGCCCCTTAGTGGTATTCGAAACTGCTTCTTATGATGCTGGCACGATCAGGTACGATGGATGAGTGGTCGACCTAAGGCTAATTCGATTTGAAAGGCGAGCTTAGAGGCATGACACAGTCACCACGACAGGCCTCGAACTATCATCCTGCGAATCGATCACCATCTCCAACTTGAATAGCAAAACTCCTGGTACCTCTGCACGGCTATAAACACTAGGCGAATCAATATCAGTTGCATTTTGGGTATCACAGCACCTTCTACCATATTGACCGAAGCAAAATCAAGCCCCAATCTCAAGCTCCCATTAAGGACCATATCAGAAAAGGAAACAAAAAGGGGAAAGGTAGAAAAGATCACGAGTCTCATCAGGCATCATTCCTGCATCAAAACAGTCATACTCAATGAGCCGGCACAGCAGCTCTCTGCAGACTCACCCCTGAAGGCCGAAATCCCTGAAACGAATTATATCCAGGTGGTTCCGCCCCCGCCGTGTCTCCAACAGTACTAGTACCAAGGTATTCCTCGCTCGGTGGTGCCATGTTGCGGGGTTGAAACGTGGCTTCTGCGTCCATAGCGGCTTGTATGGCTGCTTCACTCATTCTGCGTCGCTGCACGACTCCGACGCTGCCTTCGGAGGATATCTGGATAGGCAGTTTGAGGGTTACTGACGGGCCTAGTGGCTGGCCGTGTGTGGACAGATTCAGGTGCAGAGCGTACTGGCGTGAGACGAGGCAAGTGTGAAATGTCGGCACCAAATGTTTTGATGTCGGGAGCGAGCTTGGGACGAGAATGGAGGCGGTGTAGAAGGAACCGTCTTTGTAGCTGGAAGATGCGTCTGGAATGACGCCGGGAGAAAGTGTGTTGGTCCCAACCGTCATGGCTGACATTGTTGACAGAGTAGACGCGCGCCTTGCTTCTGGGCTTTCCGATGCGTCATGCTTCTGCCATTCTACCGATGCGACACACATGGAAGAAAGCTGCAGCATATCGCTGATGTAGCCCTGAGTCATGTCATAGTTCATTTGCGTCCGAGTTGGAAGGGCTTGTCGCGGTGTCGTCGCGAAATAGGTGCTAACCTTGAGTTTGCTGGAGAGAGAACCCAATCTGGGTGGTGGGCAAGATTCGGTGGCAGGATCGAATCGGAGCACAACTTTGGCCATCGTGGACACTGCTGGGATAGCTTCTCCCGCCGGAACTGCTGGCAGAAGGAAGCTCTTCGGCTGAGACGCCTCGATCACCAAGCGACCGAGTTTGCCTTTCAACACACCCTTTCGAATCGTCTTTTCTTGTCGATGGCAATAGTCCTCGTGTTTTCCATCAATGTCTAGCGGCGGCTGTTCTTCGAATGCTGGTTTGATTCGAAGTTTCTTCGTCGTCTCGACAATTGTGCTCGATTCATCGCCCTCCTCCTCGAGGAGCTTGACTTTGATGCTATAAGTGATCTTGGTCATATCAGGCGCCATGTCGTCCAGCAGCGTCGGCCCATAACCAGAGAGAATTGGGTCTCCAAAGCTCGGTGGTAACTGCAGATGCGCGTCTCGGATTGTGGCGTGACTGATCTTGTGCACGCATGCTAGGGGAAGTAGTTGCTGTGGTACGACAAATGTGAAGGGAAATTTGTATTCTTTTCCTGCCTCCAGGACCTTGTGATGGGGCAATTGAGCCTCACGAATTGGCTGTTCGAGCTTCAGAAATCTGTGCACAGCTTTGGTCCTTCCGCTCATAGTCGTCGAACTGGACATTTTGTCCACGTACGTATTGGTGATGCCTAGTAGGAGTTTAGCTTTGGCTCACGCAAATCTGAAAGATTCTTCGTGCACGAGACCATTCAGCCCTCGGCACCGTATTCGAGAGCAAGGCGTTTCGGAGACACCTGTGAATAGAACGATGTAATGAGAGACTGAACTCACCTACGAAGGAAATCTGAAGCTCGTCAAATCTAGTATCCTTCTTTGCTGTTATTCTCGCGAACCCTTCGATCTTGTCCAGGGTTGAGAAAGACGTGACATAAGAGTCTGGGGCATCGCCCGATCTGGCCAGAGATATCTCAATCTCTGGTTTCGCGAAGAAATTCATGTTTCTTATATTCAGATTGTAATTGTTCCGCGTCGTCGCCAAAGCCTCGGAAGCCATACGGTACCTTATCGACGGTCGGGGACTCAGCAACCTTTATGCGCTTGCCCAGATTCTGTGGTACTCGCGCCCAGACGCTGGGCGAACAACAGATGGAGGTGACCTGGGAAGCGAGACTCGAAGGGTGGTGTGGTGTGGCGTTGTGCAGGTGGAGTAATTCCTGGGCGGGGAGGCGGAGCAGAGATTGGCAATGGGATGTTCACTTGAAGTCGAATTGCTGGGAGGAATGGTGTACGGATTTCACGGGGACCAAGGCGAAGCCTTATATTGACCTGACATCAAGGGCGTTCCAATATCGATGCCCGTTGACTCATCACAACAGGATCCAACTACGGCGTTAAAGGCCATGGGCTCGGAGTTGGGAAATCAGGATCAGGGAATCCAAGACCCTGTCACCGCCTGCATGGCAAGACTACATACTGCCGCACACTCTTGGTTGTCCAATGGAACAGCTGCTTCTGGCTTACCAACGAGCCTCCCGTCAGCGCTATGTCAGTTCTGGCATAATCACTCCAGGAGCTTGAGTCACTAGTAACAACACGCCCTTCGCGTGTCATGTCAGTCATCGTCCATCACCTTACAAAGCACTTTACTGCTCAGTACCTTAGGTGTGAGCTGCTAGGCGACATGGCATTAGCACATGCACAGTAGTGTCTTCTTTTGCATCGTTCAATCAGCCGATATGTTCGATATATCCTTGCTTGTTCATCGAATCATTGCGTACCTTATTTGCTCCCCGCTTTGTAGAACGTTTCCAAACTTTGTCCCAGGTCTCCAACTCAATCCCCGAGCATCGCCTTACTCTATCCAGGATGGCCATCTATCACACCCTTGAAGAACACCAACTAATGGAAATCCTGGAAGGATTCGACTCGTGTGAAACTACTTGGGTGCACATGAGAAAGCACAGTAATATCGATGCTGGATTATGTTCCAGAAGAATGGACTATTCCCACGGCTCTCTAGTCGCAGCAGGTGGCTCTCAAAATTTCTTCATAACCATCTCTGACACGAACAGTTGCAAGCAAAAGTAAGAACTGCCAAGTTCGCTCGCAATCTAGCGGGTGCGCGAAATGATCCTCATCCACGCATCTGGCCTGTCGTCCTCTGCTGACAGTACCTCAGCCCAGGGCGAACATCATCAGCCATGTCCGCCTAGGCTAATCATTCTTAGCTGTTCGATCCATCGTCCTCCTTTTTCTCGCTGTCGACCCATGCCTTGAAAGGCACCGTCAATACTGTCCCGGCGACGATCTGCAGTCCCTGGAAAATAACAAGGGGAAGCTGTAGCCGTGCTTCAAGCGCCGGAGATAGCCCAACGAACAGTACCGTCGACATCGGCACTCCCATGGCTGGCGTCTTTGCTGGAATACAATAGGCCATAGCAACAGTGTCAGCTCTTCCCATCCAGAACCTGGCACTCACAACAGAGACAACCAGCATCAAGGAGAAAAGGCCGATGCTCATAAAGACGAGAAATGCGACATTGCTGGCAGGAAGCACCTTGAGCGTACGGCTACTGAAGGCTTGGTCATATGTCTGCCAGATGATGATGAGAAGTGCCAATGAGCCAAGTTTGCTGGCCTTGTACTTGGCGCACACCGTTCTAGTTGGACCTGGGAAGAGATATTGAATTACCTGACCGACAGCCTGTGAAACCGATCAGCACACGCGAAAACTCTGCCCAAGAATAACCTACCATTGGGATAAACACTGATAGCCCTAGCTGCTTGAAGACTCTTTGGTATAATGCAGCATAGCCGCCTGTCTCATGTGGAAGGACCTTTGTGTACCAGGCTCCATTCGAAAGATAAGCCTTGAAGAGCAAGGGCGTGAGAAAAGGCCCCAAGAAGTTTCCGAGTGTTGATTCCACCACAGTAAGTGCCTGAGTTCCGTGGGCCTGGCCGGTCATGACGACATTGCTTGAAATGGTAGTTGCCACACATCCAGTCAGTAGCATGCCGCAGAGCAATCCAGGATCCATGAAGTGTCGGTTCATCGCGGCGGCGCTTACGACTCCGAACATGATGAGCGAAAAGACGAAGAAACACTGCAGCTGGACGAACAGATGGACTTTCCAGCGTTTACAGTTGTCGACCAGGACTTGTGTCTTAATGGTACAGCCGGTAATAAGGAAGATAATCGACACGCATACATACGATACGATCGTGGTCTTGAGTTTCTGCTGTTCTCTCGGGACTTGATGTTGCGACGCGATTGCTATGAGAATACCAAGGGCAATCAGGAACCACTGATCTTGGATAAATCGAATGACTCTCCAAAAAAATGGCTTCTCCGGTGCAGGTGGCTTTGGCCGCTGTATGCTCGCCTTTTCGCTCATCGAAAGAGCCGCTCTCTCATCTTCCACGCTCTTCCCACTCTCAGGGTTGATCTCCACCGTCTTCGTTTCCACCGACGTTTTCACCTTCTGCAAACCGTCCGCCATGTTCACCTCTTGTCTAGCGAGCGAGCTTCGAGAATAATGAGTGGCCAAGAATAAGATCCACAAAATGAAGCTGGGCACAGGAAATGCTTTGCTGCTCTCAATTGACTGGGCATTGCAAAAGTTAAATATAAAGGGTTTTCCAAATGGGGCGGAGAAGGAGGAGGAAATAGTGTTGCCCTCGTTTGAGGAGCCGCACGCCCACCACGTGTGAATTGGACTTGACCCCATAAGACGGAAGCGACAATTCGTCGCCTCTGACTATGGGGGATTCACATGGAAGATGCTGTCGAGCAGATAAGTAATCCAGAAGGCGCGCGCGCTGTCATATTACTAGCGCTTCCAGCAGAACCACCCTACAAGTGATCAGCTTGATGGAGTAGAGGGAATTGTGACAGGGCTTCTGCTCGGCCTGGGTTTGAAGTTTTCACAGAAAGATGCCAAGCCCAGCCTCAAGTGATCGCTGCCGGGAGGCGAAAAGTCGAGTCTCGTCGCCGTCGGCCCATAGCATCCCTTTTCGGCCCGCAGTGTGCAATCCGCCCGCCCGCGCTCTGGTCGGGAAGATCCACCACCAAGCATGAAGAAGTACGAGGTCGGGTTCAAAAAGGTGCGGACACCTCGGCAAGCCGAACCCCCCAAAATTTTAGGAGATCCCCTACTTTTCTAAGTCTTCTTTCTCCCACAACAACCACCCAACAACGAGATAATAAAATCTAAATTGCTAAATAGATAGAGCTTTACGAGACGATTCTGCACTAGCTTTTCCAGCAAAATATTCGCGTGCGTGAGTGGAGATATCGTAGAAATAGCGCATCTTCTCACCTTAATTAAGCGAAGTGTCCGGACTTTTTTGAACCCGACCTCGTAGCAAGTAGATGATTTATGCTACGGTAAAGAGCTGCCCTTGTATTCCCACATAACGGATTAAGAAGATCCCTAGAATTTTGACAGGATTCCAATCGGCCCTACATACACGCGGAGAGCCGGAAAATCGGGAAACGGACGGCATTCACGGGAATGCGGACTGAGATCCATGTACTAATCTGATTCTTGCAGGGACATCTACCTCCTTCAAAGTTTTGCGAACGCTCGACCACCTGCGTCCTCATCAACGCTAACGCAAGCCCCCAACCCACATACCTCGAAAATCTTCTTGGGCGTTATCTCAGGTGGGTCGTTGGACCGACCTGTCTTCTTCATCGTCTCCATCGCTGTCTTGATGCCCACGTATGCTGGAACTAGGGTAGCGAATGACCAGATCATCAACTTGAACCCAAGATCCTTCGCCTGATCTCTGGAAATGGTTGGTGAGGCACCGAATTCCACCATGTTCCAACACATTGGCCAAGGGTGCAGATCTTTGGTGACCTGTCTGGCCATGCTTGTGGAGGTGATACCTTCCAGAAAGCCTGCATCCGCGCCTGCGTCTCTTGCAAGTCGCAATCTTTCTAGCGCCTCAGCATATCCTCGCGTCTGCAAAGCGTCCGTTCGCGCAATGACGACGATGTCGCTTTTGATCCTTTTCCTGGTCGCGACCGCTGCTCGGATGTTGGTGAGATAAGTCTCCCTGGAAACGACCTCCTTCCCAGACAGATGACCACATCTCTTGGCCTGCACTTGATCTTCGAGATGGAAGCCAGCAACACCAGCTCTAGCGTATTGCTCGACAGATCTAGCAACCATGATGGGACCGCCATAACCAGTGTCCATATCTGCGAGTATGGGCACGGAAGGATCCAGGTTTGCTATCATGTCGGCTTGGGCGACCATGTCTGGACAGTGGTGTGAGCGTACGCGATCCAACCAAATCCATGAGTGGCGACATCTTACCTGGTAAGGAAGCGATGGCGAGATCAGGTTGGCCCAAGCGGGACGCAGTCGTCCCAGCACCAGTCTGAAGCGTGGAGGTATTAGCGATCACCTATGTTAAGCTTTCCATGCCAAGAGGCACGTAGGAAGACGGACCATGTACAAGCAGTCGAAACCGACCTCGAGGGCTGTTCGAGCAGAGAGTCCATCGTACACTCCCGGAGCGAAGACGAAGCCCCCAGGGCTTTCGATCATCCGGCGTAGCTTTGTGGCCGCAGACATGTTGTGTCCTGAACAGTAGAATGGCAAAGAGAGGATCAGATTGTAGAAAGTGAGGTACTTGGAAACCTTACTGCAGAGGCATGGACCATGGAGGGCTTCAAACTAACATAAATAGCGAATCGGCCATGGATCATCTTGCGGTGCCCAGGACCAAAACTTACCGAAAACAGCTGCACTTACTCTCCGTATTGTTGATGGTAAAAAAAAATCCTGGTTCGGAACATCATCAAGATGCTGGGTAAGAAGGTTCCAAGAGTTTCCCAAGAAGAATAAAGTAGCCCTTAGGAACGTGTTGGAGTCCGAGCACGTGTAGCATATTGAAGAATGACCTAAGCTAGACGACTTCGTCGCAGACTAAGTCCACTTTCGGGAAAATCCATTAGGCTGAACAGTTACCTTCCTGATATTGAGGTCTTCCGTCTTATCGTCCGATAATCTTTCGTTGAAAAGCTGGCGTTGATCAGTCCCAGATCGTGGGGGGAGAATCTGCTCAAATGCTTGCAGCTGTTACGGCACCCTGGAAGACCGAAGAGTGTTGATCGAACCGGATGCATTTCGAGATTTTGACTGACCAGAGTCTGGGAGATACGAGAGCTAAGATGAGTATATTGGAAGCCAAGCCATCGGAAGGACGTTTTGGCCGGTGTGAAACCTGATAAGCTAAACATGTTTGCCGTGCTCTACACCCAGTTCAATTCCATCTATTTGGACGAAAAAATTCTCTTCAAGGTTACGCGTCTTGCGGGCGCGTTCTCGTGTTTTTTTACAATCCGATCAGTCAGACTCTCGAAAGATGTTCAGATCGATGAGAAAGCACAATATGGAATGTTGAAACAATTCGAGAGGGTGGTCGGTGGGATTCGCGTACTCTACGCCCAGTTCAATTCCATCTACTTGGAAGTAAACTTCCCTTCAAGATTACGCGTTTCGCAGGTGAGCTCTCGTGTTTTTTTTACATTCTGATCAGTCAGAGTCTTGATAGACATTCGGATCGATGAGAAAGCAGAATCTGGAATGTTGAAACAATTCGAAAGGGTGGTTGGTGCGGGTTCGGAGGCCTGTTCAGACCGTGGCCTGGTTGTCTCCAGAAGCAGAGTCAGACACGCGCAAGGGCAAGGCTGGCTGGTTGGTATCTACAAAGCCCATGCGATGACCTGTCCCGGTAATGGCTCTGCTGTTGGGACCATATACTTGGGAACGCGATGGACATGCCCCAACCATATCAAGCTAAAATGTGTGGTGCTTTCACGATCAACGACGACAAAAGCAAGTCTTCATCTGTTTCTGAAGATCTGAAAGCCAAGCCTGCTAAGCACGATATCATTTCGTCTGAAACACGTCGTCGAAGACATCTCGCCGCAAAAAGCTTCTTCTTCTGTATCTGAATTTATGGGGATCTTATTAAATCTCGTGGAAATCTTTTGACTGTCATACGGGTTCCAGACTTGGCTGTCTTGGCCCTAAGAAATCCGGACGAAGACGCCTTGCATTTGTCCTCATTGATTGTGGAAGCACGATATTCGTCTACTCCGACATGCAGCAAGAAGTACATTATTACAGAGTTTACTCCACCGTAATAATATACCCAGTCCATACCTTTTGCGTAGAGTGCGCGGCTGGTCGTAAACGGCTTTACGAACCTTCGATCTCGCCACGGCAGATCCGTCAGGTTCCCTTTGTTTGGCCAGATACCATAGTACAACATGGCTGCCGTGAGGTCTCTAGTTCTTCAAGACTTGACTTCCAGGTTGGGATCGTGGGTACGGTCCCGTCCCTCTTGGGCGAAGCACTCGTCGGATATATCTTTGCTGTCTTCCGCATCGCGCCAATCATTTCTCACAGCTATCTGATACGGGTTGGGCAACGTTCGCTACACAAGAACTCGATTCGACATGAAATGATGTAGCCGGCATCGGTTGGGGTAGATCCTGCTCATCAATGTGCAAGGAATTAGAGTAAGGGTCACGAATGCATTGAAAGACCCTTGCGATATCTTGCTCGTGGCAGGGAGGTAGATAGGAAGTAAGCGGCTCTACTATTCAACAGGCCCTCTCCTTGCAAAGGCCTATCCGATGCCCCTCGAAAACCGTCGCATGCCTCGGACTTGAATCTTATCGTCCGCTACATGGCCACTGTCTTCTGGCACCGTGGCAAGGCTAGTTCGTGCTCGTTCTACTCCGCCCTTCTTTCTATCCTTCTCAGCTTGACGCTGTGCTTTCGTCTTGCTCCTCCAGCCGCCTTCTTCTTCCAAGATCTCTTCGGTGGTTTTCGTGCCATAAAATCCAACGAGCTGACTATCCGTTTCAAAATACATTTTCGAATCGGCAAATTGACGCAGAGCCTGGAGATAAGCAGCCTTGGAAGGGAAGCCTCGATAAGGTAAAGCAGATGATGCTCGAAATGTGTCTTGAGATGCTCGGAGTGTGTCTTGGGACGCTCGATTTGTGTCTTGAGATGCTCGACCGGTCAAAGTCGCGTCCGTGCTCGCGGTAAGAATACTGGATGGACGTGATGATGTGGGAAGATGGTGGCGGGACGATGTCGGAGACGAGGATCTTGGGTTATTCATTGTAGACACGCCGCTTTGAGGAAATGACTCGTATGGAGTGTGAGGACCGAGGTTCAGCCTGGGAGGACGGGTTGAAAGAAGCAGGGAAAGATGTCTGGACGAAGAAAGACTCGCGAGGGACCACGGTGGAACAACGAATATATACCACGGATTCAACACGCATTGGACATGATAGTGATGCGCTCTACGAGTCTACGCTGGTTGGTAGCGAATGTTCCATGATACGTCAAGCTTGGTGTTAGACTCGGCGCCTCAGCTTCTAAGGTTCTTCTTCCTCTTCTTCTTGTGCCCTAATGCATGCTGGTGGCGAATCGTTGTTTGGGCGTGGCCGCGAGGGGAGCTCACCACCTTCGAGGTTCATGTCGATTCGCCGACACCCTGGCTTCAACAACAACGCGAGCTCCACCACCACCGCCATCAGCCTCATCTCCGAACCATGTAAGAATGGACTTTAAATCATGCTATTCCCGCATCTCAATGGCAATACCAAAAGACCTCACCATCGCATAAGAGGATGGCGGTCCTGTCGTCTGCTGCTCTTGGTCTCAGTGTAGCTATGCCCTCATAGCCAGCTTAGCCACTACCATTCTGACATTATGCGCTCCAGTCCAGCTTTGTTTCTGCTCTCCGTCGTGAGCCTGCTCGGCATGGGCCCCTCTAGAAGCTCCTCTACCGGGAGGAAGTCGACCTCGTACCTAAGGTACTCCACTGTCACTGGTTTCTTTGCCCAGGACGAAAATAGTACCGACACAAGCACCTTCAACTATGTATGTATGTTCTTCGCTTAATGCGACATGAATTCACTGATCCTCTTCCTAGGCCATCATGAATCTGGGCCTCCTCAATCGCACCTATCCTACTGACAGCGAGTTCGATCCCGGAGGCAAGAAGACACAATGGCAGCGATTTATGTACTATCTCGATTACCTTATCGAGAACTCTGCCCGCAATGAGCAGTATAAATTATTATATATGGGCCGACATGGCGAAGGATATCACAACGTCGCGGAGGCCTTCTATGGTACTCCGGCCTGGGATTGCTACTGGTCGAAGCTCGATGGCAATGGTACCATTACGTGGGCTGATGCTCACATAACTCCAACGGGTCAGGCGCAAGCCCTTGTCGCGCATGACTTCTGGAAGACGGCACTTGTTCAGGCTAAGATTCCTGCGCCTGAGACATACTATTCTAGCCCCTTGGATAGGTGTATCGCAACAGCGAATCTCACCTTCTCAGGCTTGGATCTGCCTGAGAACAAGGAGTTCAAGCCTGTAGTCAAAGAGGTAATGTTTCTCCAATCGTCCGGTACACCGTCGCTAACCCAGACGTCTAGCTTATGCGTGAAGCAATTGGAATTCATACCTGCGACCGCCGCTCCACCAAAACAGAAATACATTCCCGATGGCCTCAATTCGAATTCGAAGACGACTTCTCAGAGGAGGATCCCTTGTGGCTTCCAGACCTGCGCGAATCGGATTCGCAATTGGACGCCAGAGTGAAGTCCCTCCTTGATGACATCTTTACAAACGACGATCACACTTATATCAGCTTCACAAGCCACTCTGGTGCCATCGCTGGAATCTTGAGAGTCCTAGAACATATACCTTTTAGTCTGCAGACTGGTGGCGTTATACCCGTTCTTGTTAAGGCAGAGAATGTTCAAGGCACAGCACCGTCGACGACCATTGTGTCAGGAACAACGGCGCCTACCTGCTCGGTGAATCCTACTTCACCAGAATAGTCGCTGAAAGTGGGTGGTGGATGAGTCCCGTTATGAATGTGATGTGCATGGTATCTGTTGGACGCATATCCCTATCTCATGTTTGTGGACACCCTCGATACTCCGCAGAGGACAAATCGTGGGCACACTGGAACATTTGCAGTACTCGGCGCGCTCATGCACAAAATGCGTGGGCGAGACCGCACACCTACATGCAAGTTGTGGTCTTACATGGGACCTCAGCCTTAAAAGCCGAGGGCTCCTGAAATTACCACATCCAATCGATATCACATACATGACATCTTTCCAACAGAAATTGACAAGAAATTCGTCCAAGCTCGCTGCGACTTGTGTGTCAACAAGTCGTGCTGAAAATTTCTACGATGCCGGGGATACCGCTTTGTGAGGAAACTTTCTGTACCGACAAATCGTGTATGGTCCCCTTCCGATGTTTACCGAGCCAGAGTCCCATGTAACCGCTTCAACTCCACTACTACGACAATTAGCGCTCGAGTAGTTGGCGGTAAGTGCCGGCCAACACTAAAGAGGACTTCTTCGTAGGGTCAGTCAAGGATATCAAAGAATGGCCGCCTCGTTACATCATAAGCCCGATTTGTGCTCAACCTCGTCTCGCCCTCGGAATCAAATCCGGTCTCGAGCAGTCGAATGCTGCGGTCCGTCATGGTGACAGTGTTCGTGAGCAGCCTGGTGCAAGGTTCCTGCCCCTTTTGATAGTGACCTGCAGGTGGGTGTTAAAGGTCTGTATTTATCAAGTTCTTTTGAGGACGTAGACCCTGCCCACTCCGTGAAAGCCGCGAAAAGCGAAGGAACAGCATTATAGCAAAACGCCCCCGCACGCCTGAACGCGTCGTGCCGAGTGTTCTTTTGGTGATTGCGGGAGACACAGTATCAGGGTTTAGGTGCTTCTCTATAACCTCGGTTCTTTCATTGTTAGGACCTCAATTAAGGTTGGAAGCGTCAAAGTGTCGAATCTGCTGCCAGTTGCAGGGTATGACAGCGCCTGATGCGTTTCACAAGACTAAGAAGAATGGTGACACGGTGGGAATAGTCGCGCTTATGAGAGGCGTCGTCAAGCACGTCAAGCTCATCTCGAAATTAATCAATTTCTTGTACTTGAACAATGCTGATGCTTAGTGATCAATGTTTCGACCGCATACGTATCTTGTCAATCATATCCGAAGATGGTAGCATGGATACAAGACCAGGCGCCTGACAGTGGAATGTTTATGGAACAAACCTGTCTCCTCAGCTGTCTGAATGTACATGAACATTGGTGGTCTACAGTAGCAGCATCAATGCAACTCCAAAGTTATGGCAGTTACGGAAGAAACCCGTAAAGATTGATGACGCATGGTCCACCAAGATTTTCTACTCACGAGGAGGGTATTGAGCAACACACCTGTGCTTTGAGCAAGCAGACCTCTTCTTCTTGCCCCACTGCGTCCGACCAATCGTGAGACTTGAACAGCGCTGGCGCGGTATTGATGGCGACATGAGAAACTCCCGAGCGAAAAAGCGGTGCATGATCGGACATTGTTGTTGGATCATACAGCATGCCGAAGTACTGGAACGGGAACGATCCAGACAAGAGCTTGAGCCACGGCCGCTTTACTTCGAATTGGGCTGGCTGCTGTCGAAAATCAAGATCCAGCCACATGGAACGCCACACCAGACGCCTCAATTCTCCTCGGGCTCGCCGTGAGGAACCGGGTTTCGCGAAGTGTTTTAATGACTTCCATATTCGACCGGATACGATCCTGTTCTGCTCTACCAGTTCGGCCTCATCGATCATCATTTTGCCGTCCGGAGGGACAAGCAGATTGTAAGTGGAAGACCGCCAATCAATATATGCTTTCCAAGCGGAAGGATGAGCATTAACTGATAGGCTTGTAAGTTTTAGGTTCTTCAAGGCATGGCCGTTTATGAGGAATGTGGGAGCTTACCGGTCGGCCGGAGGACGTCGTCCAAGGGCCGCATATCTCGGTCAACTTGCTCGTTCTCTTTAGTCACAGCATCTTTGAGCCATGTCCGTTTTGCTCTGCCACCAGTCCAAATATGACCGTAGTATTTCCGCTCACCCTTGTTATCGTCATCGAAAACATGGTATTGTAACAGGTCCCACAAACGAGCCTGGATTAGGCGCGTGCGGAGGAAGCTGTCCTTGATATAAACTTCAGGCGCCTCAACGATGACTTTAAGCGAGTCCAAACGCTTTCCGGTGTCTTTCGATAAAATGCCGTCATGCCGGAAATATCTGTCTGCCCATGTCGAAACGTTCTCTCTCAGTGTTTTTGTGTCGTTCACCAACTCTGCTGGGGATCTGCGTTGAGCTGTGACCGCAAGCTCATGACGTTGCAGGCTCTTGAATTGACGAAGTTGGGACTGCAGATTGCTGACCAGTGTAACCAGCTCCTCCCTTTTCAGAATCGAAGGATCGATTTCTTCGAACTGATCCGATGCTTCCATGCCAGGTGGTGATACGGGCAAAGTTTCCTTACCATGTCCTGGACGTCGCGACGAGTGACCATGCTCGCGAGGAAATTTTCCATGCCGTGAAACTGTATCGAAAGCCTGTCTATGAGTCGAAGGAACAATAGAGTAGGCCGGATCGTGTTCTTCATCTGAGGAATGCTCGTTTTCGCTATCCTCGCTATCGAGACGATTATGGTCGCCGAATGGTGTAGAGTCGGCTTCGATATTACGCGTATAGTGGTGGCTAAGTCGGCGTCGGCTAGGAACGAAGGAGGGTTCAGCCTGTTTTGTGGCAGCGAACGTCTTTTTAAGTAGCGGCTCTGCTGTCTCTGAGAGCGATCGATTAGGCGCTTCTGAGACTCGGATTAGTCGAAAACTTTCGGCATGGGACGAAGAGGCAGCGTACTGGACAACTTGCGCGGTCCGGATCTGGTTCCAGAATTCGACATTGCATATGGGAGGCAAAGAGATCACATTTGCCTCGACTTCATCGTGCCGTGTGCCGCAGTGCCCGCCAAGAACACACTCAGCCTCCTGCGAGCATTCCAGACTTGTGAACAATGAGATGGCGGCCTTTGAGAAGATCGGGCACCGTATACTAATGCAGCCGGCCTTGTGCATGATCGGATGCTTATGATAATGATACGGGAGGCCGGGCCGGGGAATCCCTCATGCCCAAGGCGGCCTCAATATTTGCTCACCCATGGCCACTGGCATGTCACCATCTGCATTACACTGCATACGCAGCTGGTCGGCACCTGGCGTGGGAGGGATGCCTCATCATGTTCCGACCCTCATTGGGATGGCGATGGCGAAGGACGCTGGACGGGCCCAAGAAGCGAGGCTTGAGAGATCGGAGCGGCGCTGATGAGCACCAGAATCGGAAGAGCATGGATTACTCTAAGGGGTCAAGACGACAACTGGACTTCTACAACTGTGTCACATCACACACGGGTAGAAGCAGTTTGAATGAGGTGTTGGAGAAGGAATTTACGCGTCCGCGAGCTTCGCCTCTGGCAAAGGCCGCACAGAATCCCGCTCAACTACGCTCAGCCCACCCACAAAGACGCCCGGGAGGCGCAGCCTGCGCCTGTGCTCATGCTGAAGAGCCTTCAAACTTCAGGCTTTTCCCTCTTCCAACTCACCGGCGTACTAGTCTTGCATTGATTGACAATGGCTAAGTACTTTACAGTCTCGCGAGCGCCAGACTCTCTGCGTCTCTCCGGACACTTTTTGATCGATAACATTCCTTCCATCTGATCGTTTCTACTATCTTCATACTGCCACACTTCCAGATCATCGGTTGCTTCAAAGCCTCCTTGCTACCTGATTCTCTTGCTGCCTTCGGTCCAGGCTTCACATCACGATGTCTGCTGGTGATTTTTCTGCAATCGAAAACAATTTTGTTGGCCGCTTTGGGAGCTCGTATCCATATTTTTACACCACTCTCGCCAACCTGCAGCTTGACATTGTCGGTTTCCTTGCCGTGCTGGGAGAAGGATCCGTGCTAGCAAATGCACAAGTTTCAACTCTATCGAGATTGGTCTTCGTACCAAGACTTCTGCCTGCGCCTCAAGCCCTGCTCAGACCTTCAAGGCCCTCGAAATTGGAATCCGTGGTTGGCACAGTCACAGGCATTCATAGTGGGAACACGAGGGACTATGTAAATGCAATTGGCCATCTTGTCTTGTAAGACACTGTTCACGTTGGAATTTCATCAATTAAGCTGATCATTGAAAAGGGATGCCGAGAAAATGCCAGAATATTCCATACGCTGCGTGAAGATCACGCGTAAATCGGACGGCACTGTTAAGAATAGACGCGTTTCTCCGCAATCTGCCCTAGCAGTGTTCGGCTGCATACAGTCTGCGCTACTCCTAGCTCTCGCTCTTGTATACAAGGATGGCATGTCGATACTTGCTGTGGGCTTGCTCTCTCTCCTATCGACACTCGTCGGCGTTGGCAACAAATGGCATTTGCGACTGCACAAGCGTAATTTACAAGGACCTGTCCCTAAAGGCGACGTGGTCATCCGTTACCCCAAAGGCAACTTCCTAGTCGTTCAATGTGCAGAAGAAGTAGCACGCGAGTTATACTTTGCGCCAGAAACAATTCAATATCTTATTACTCGACCAGGAATCTACCGCCTCATCTCGCTCGTGGGGACGATGATGATCATGTTCGGTGTGATATGTCTCGCCAACGCTCAGATTCAACTTCAGTTGGCTTTCGCTGCCGCATACATCTCGCTCAATGCGGCTTATTGGGTTGTCGCGGCCCTCCCATCCAAGATGAACTGGGACATCTCCTGCTTCAACATTGAAAAGCAGCAATTTGCCAAGTCGGAGAAGCTAGATGCTGCAAAATGGGCAAAAGAAGGAGATACCGAGCCGCCTAAAGCGAGAGAAATGGATCCCAAAACCTTCGCCGATTACAACCCAACGTTTACATGGGCTTTGTGGAGAGCAATTGCAACGACCAAGAAGACTGGATGGGTAGAGCACAGCAACGCCACGCCCAACAGCCCAGCCTGGAGACACTGGATACAAGATGCAAAGATACAGGCTCAAGCTACGACTTACGACGAAAGAACGGGAGTGTGGACGGTTCCTGACTGGGACCCGCAAGCTGCTCTCACCGAGTTGCTACAGGATAAGGATTTTGAGGGTGAGGCTTCGAGCGTGAAGACGGAGGTCGATGCTGTCCTAGGGGCAGAAAAGTGTTGAGAACCCTGTGCACGACACGAACGATAACGACCATGACTTTGAACGAACGGATTCGCCATGCCGACTTGGATATTTGCGTAGGTTCTCAATGTACCGCAACTTTGCGTGTATCGATTCTTAAATTAATGTAATGCCTAATCTAGAAGGCTTGAATTTATTCATACTACCACAATATGCTTCATCGAGCGCTTGAAAATCGATTCACTCGCTGGAGTTGATATCAAAGAGCAAGGCATAGGTCAGAATTAATTGCAATTTCCTCAAAGTACAATCTATCTATGCCACATATCCTTTCCTATCCAGGGATCATACAAGCACCCCAACAGAACCCCCCAAAACCGTCATTGTTTCTGCCGAAACATTAGTCGTACAACCCATTCAACCTAGTATGTAATCACCCTTTCAACTTCCTCAGTAATGGCCCAAGGACCTAATCTCGGCCTCTAAGTATCGGAATTGTGCCCATTATCCTTCTTCAGAAACCCACGAAACTCTGGAGTGGGAGTACATTTTCGACAACTCCTTTCGACCGTGTTGCTTTCTTTCTGATCCTTCTTCCTCCACTTGCAGATCTTGCCTTTCTCTCCTTTCCCGCATTACACCCTCTCACATTTTTGGGTTCAAATGGTGTGATCGTTTCTATCCGCGTTAAGAGCTTTTCTTCGTACTAGAGCTCGCTTGGGGAGGGCAATTTAGTAGGGTGATAACTCAACGAACAGGAAAACGAAGCAACTGGTTGAACACCACATGTCTGAACAGTGGATAGTGAGTGTCGCAGTAGTTTCCAGATAATAGGCAGCTTTGTGTTTTCACCGTAGCGTCTATTCAATAGCAGACCGCATTGTTAGCCAACAGTGCTGGATTTGTTGTTCATCAACAAATCTCCTATCTGCCACTGTACATCAGCCTATAACACTCAAGAAATTGCTTCATTTGATCGTCCCATCAGTCTTCACAGCCGTACCATTCATCGAGCTGCACTACACATTCACTCCACACTCCAAGCTCTTTATTGTTGTCAACAGTAGCTAAGATGCAGTTCAAGATCGCTCTGTTCACAATTGGTATTGCTTCATTAGCAGCATCCCGCGTCGTCTACGTCGTTCCCTCTGCAACACCGACTGCAAGTCTATTAGGCAGAGACAGCTTTCAAAAACCAAGCCACCAAGGCGATTTGGTAGGGAATCTGCTGGACAAGTGATACCCAATCCGGGGAAAGCCCATAAACGCCCATGCCCGACTGCCGACTTGCAAATGTCAACTATCTAGCCCGCCGGTTGCGAGCTATGAAGAATTTCCTGTCTAGAAGGCGTGAAGATTGGTGGTCGGGCGGTGGCTACCGCGGGTAGCAACATCGATGTTCCAGAGTCTATCGGTACTTGAAATCGAGGTCATAGTGCTGGAAATGGCCTGATTTCTCGAAGATGGGTTGTTACTCAATCTCAAAAGGAAGGGTCCCAGACGGATTGGGTTTGAGAAGCCGGGAACTAGCTCAGCATGATAATGGCTTTTCCGTGGACATTGATTTGAAGTCGTGAGTGGTGGCTCTTCCAGGGAGAAGGGGTTTGGGTATGTAATGATATTTCATGTCAAGAATGTAAAGATGGACGGCTAAAAGGAATGTTGTATCACTCCCAAGTTGATTGCGTTGAGATGAGCAGTGCTATTACCATGACTTCAACGGTTTGAGCAGCTTTCTCCCTCGAGCTTGATGTTGAAACTCTTTGAGGGCCTTTTCTCTTCAATCGCCACAATTGTCTGAAGACTCATCAATTATATTCGCAGATGGCAACGCCGGATCAGATGAAAGTTCATAGGATTGGTGAACGCTATATGATGTTCAAGGGACGAACCTGCTGCTGTTGGTTACGGGTGTCCAGAAGACTCTCAGTCACTCGTATCTTCCAGATCTTCTTAGGCAGGTTTCGCACGGATTGAAGGATGCCGACGGAGTAGATCAAGCTGATGATTATTGACGGCAGATAGCCAGGAGCAGTGAATAGAAATACTAGTGGTTGACTAGACTACCACTACCTCAGGTCTAGATGAGGCTTGGCTGACCTCGGGTACTCGGGGGCATTACTCATCTTCCAGTAGTGTTCACCTGCAACCCTCTTCATCCCCCGCGGCGTTCACCATCATCTTGCGAACGTACGCAACTCCATCCAAGCGGTAGCTTAATGTCGTCCATCACTATCTTTCGCAGCGCTTGTCCAAGAAAAGTGGCCTACTGTTGCCCCATGGTTGGAACATGGATCTACCCCACACACTCGACCTTCCCCTCCGCCCGACACGCGTGAAGCTCTTCATTTGGAGGGGAAGTGCTCCATAGTTGCTCTTGCAATGCGTAAGCTGCCGGCACATTGGTCACCGACGTGATCAATCCTAGGTGTACAAGTAGCGACTGACCACTTCGTGTACTTCTACATCTTTCTCTTCCAATTGAAGCTCAGTCCAGTCCCTAAAGCTTACATCTGCCTTCTTAGACTTCATTGTACACGTCTCAATCGAAGCTGCAATTGCTACCTCACCTGACTGCCTCCTGTTAACACCACTACTATCTCACGATCATCACATCTAAGCATGTCCAAGTCCAGAACTGCTATTGTCACAGGTTCTGCCCGCGGGATTGGCAAATCGATTGCACTTCGTCTGGCACAGGACGGCTATGATGTCTGCATCAATGACATCTCAGCAAACCAAACGGGCATAGATGAGGTCGTGAAAGAAATCCAGGCAACAGGAAGGAAAGCAACAGGTTGTGTGGCAGACATCTCTGTACTTTCTGATGTGGAGAAGCTAGTGCAGCATTCTGTTCAGGAGTTAGGACCTCTCGACACTATGATTGCCAATGCAGGTATAGCTCAGGTCAAGGCGCTGCTTGATCTGACTGAGCAAGATCTGAAGAGGATGTTTGAGGTCAACGTTTACGGCGTATATAACTGTTATGCGACTGCTGCAAAGCAAATGATCAAGCAAGGTACTCCTGGCAAGCTTTTGGCTGCGGCTAGGTGAGTGCTGCCGTTTGACACCAACATCAATGACTGAGTCCGCTTTTAGTATCGTAGCATTCAAACCATTCCCGCTTCTAAGTCATTACTCGGCCTCCAAATGGGCTGTTAGAGGAATGACCCAGGCCTTCGCGATGGAAATGGCTGAACACAAGATCACTGTGAATGCGTACGCTCCTGGAATAGTAGGCACCGCTATGTGGGATCTCATTGATGAGGAACTGGCAAAAAAGAGCGGCGCGCAGAAGGGAGAGATGATCAAGAAGTACGTCAACGATTTGACTGCTTTGGGACGAGTTAGTGTGCCGGAGGATGTCTCAAAAGTGGTCTCTTTCCTGTCAGGTCCAGATTCGGACTTTATGACTGGGCAGACTGTAGTGGTAAATATGATCGATCTCGCCCTCGGCATCCTGCTAAAAGTATTCAGGTTGATGGTGGCATTATCTACACATGATGAAAATATCGCCTTGTCAGGCGCGAGGCTGAAAGAAAGGGCCTCTGAAGAAAAATCGCAGCCCGGCCGCATTTTTCAAACCGAGAAGTGGCTATCAGCCGTAAGCCTTGTTCGTGCAGCGCGTTTCGCATTTTTAGAATTATTGGCAGCCCAAGGAGACGTCGACGAAGCTAGAGAAGTCTCAGAGACCTGTATGGTTTGACTCGTGTTTCACTAGGAGTCTTCCAATTTCTGTTTTCATCCCTGTCAGTATTCAGTTGCGTGGTGCAGACCAACTCGACAGATTCGACCCGACCAATGGTCTCGATGACTCGCATGCGCATTGTTACGTTTCGCTCGCGGTTTGGGCATGGAGGTGGGCATGTCGGCGTAAAAATGTATCTTTAGGTTCCTTACACAGAGAGTAAAGCTGGCTACTGCAAATTGACAGATAGCCCAGTAGTCCTTCCCCCGACTCTTCAGTCAGTTCCCTCCAAACCTGGCAGCAGCGCGGTCCCTTTCCCCAATTTTACATGACTTCCAGGTTGTTTGCTCCATTACGTCATCCTATATCTGGGGATCCGATCAAACTGATACAACAACACACCCGCACTCTTACCCGGATGACAAATAGCAGAAATCGCACGAGACGAATTTGTAGAGACGAACAATCCTCTGTAGATTTCACAATTCTTCATATGCTGCCTCAGCTTCCTCATACAGTGCGCCCGCAGCCATGTCTGCCTCAAAGCTTTCCTTTTCGGCAGAAGACGCCTTGAACCTTCCGCGACGAGCTCTAGCTTCTCTCGTACCGACCTATCTTCGTCGCAACACTGCAGATGACGACAAACCAAGACGAGTTCATCGGACATCTGCTCTCGATGGGCTTCGAGGGATAGCAGCTCTGTTTGTCTTTTTCTTCCACGTACTGTTCTCCTATCAGCAGTTTGTGGAATATGGATATGGCCAGAGCCAGCAGCAGACACGACTGATCCAATTGCCGTTTATATCCCTCTTCTATCGAGGGCATGCGATGGTGTCGGTGTTCTTCGTGGTCGGGGGTTATGTGCTCTCAATGAAGCCTTTGACTCTGGTGCACGCTCGTCAATATTCCGCGGCACACAGCGCCCTCGTATCTTCAGTCTTCAGGCGAGGCATTCGGCTGTATATGCCAGCCATTGTAGCCACCTTCATGACAATGCTTTCAATATATGCGGGACTTTGGGAATACCCGCGACGATTCATCACCGAAGATCGACAGTTCATCTGGTACTCGGATTCGCATCCAGCACGCCAATCAAGCTTTGGACATCAGCTCCGCGATTGGTTCTCGGCAACCATCAACCTCACAGATCTGTTCAATTACTACAACAAGAATGGGTTTTTGATGCCGTACTACAACGATTACGATCCTCACCTCTGGACGGTCCCGTTTGAGTACCGATCCTCGCTCGTTGTGACCATGGTCCTACTAGCATTTTCTCGCTGCAAAACCTTTCCTAGACTAGCCCTCATGGTTGGCACCATTATCTTCTGTGGTATGTGGGATCGATGGGAGTTGGTCTGCTTTCTCACCGGCACTCTTCTGTGCGATCTCGACATTGCGACACGAGGCGCCGCAGTCAATGACCCAGATTCAGACTCCGAGGAGCTCTATGACTTTGAAAAGCTGCCTACCATGGAACACAAGACCTCGGCTTCGGCCGGTCGCTTGAGTGGCCTGATTTCAGAAGCCCGGCGCGGCAGCACCATTTTGCTAACACGACCTGGTTTCAAAAGATGGATCGTCTTTTTCACCATTGGCCTTTATTTTCTCTCGACACCTAATCTCGGTATTGATGAAACCCCTGGTTACCAATGGCTATTCATCCATCTCACCCCACACACCTACACCGACAAAAAGAGATTCTTACAGTCTCTGGGCGCAATACTGGTCACCTGGTCCGTGGCAAATTGCTCGGCTCTGCAGCGACCTTTCGATACGCCATTCGCTCAATACTTGGGGAAGATCAGCTATGCGCTGTACATTGTCCATGGACCATTGATACACATAGTCGGATACTCGGTCACGCCAAGCGTATGGATCTGGGTGACGGGTATGAATGGATGGAGTTATTTGGTTGGATTGGTCATAGGCACGTTGGTGCTTGCAGTCTGTGTTGCTGTGATGGCGGATTGGTTCTGGAGAGTTGTGGACACGAGGGCTGTGCAGCTTAGCAGATGGTTTGAGGACTGTGTGTCGAGCGAGCGCGAAATAGCGAGTGTACGAAGGCCGTATACGACCCCACTTTAATACGGCTGTATGTAAGGTAGTAAGATACTAGTATACTATGTTGGAAATCAGATAATGAGTTGCGCGCTATGATTCCCTCTCCCTCGCTACTAGTACTGCTCTACACACGCTCCGATATGATCATGAAGACTCGTATCCAATTCCTCTCTTTGCGTTGCGTATGCTTGTTGTAGCTATCCGAAGTTTCCATCATGCATTTGTCCTTCGACCGACTAAGCGAATCCTTGCATGTTTGACCGGAAGCTTCGCGGGAGCCCACTCGCTCGGTAGAACAATGTTCGTAAGCTCGGGTGGCTGGCGCTGGCATCACTAGGCAGCACTTTCTGGCCCAACCTCATTGCTCCGTCTCCGACAGGTCATCAGATCATCGTGCCGGAGCTTCAATTCTTATAATGAGCTTATCTCTGTTGCTCGTCCGCATAATGAACAGAAACCTTAGTTTTATTCTACTATTACCTGATCCTTTCTGTTCAAAGCTTTATCGCCGACTGATCCCTTTGCTCCGTCACATCTAAACGATTTGCGCTATTCTTAATCTATTCCGAGTACAGTCTCGTGTTTCTTCTCCCTTTTCTTCACCATGGATGAAAAGCTCCAACTTGCTGGTAACCCGCGAGATCCAATGGCAAGACCAACTTCAACATCTCCTGTCGACGCTTCCGAGTTCGAATTTCACGATGATCCCAGTGCAATGTACACACCCCGCACATCCATAACATTTGAAAACACGCATTCAGACCTTCCACCGACCTACGAGCAATCGCAAGCTGCCATTCATGAGTCAGCAGGTGTTCAGCCCCCACCAGCGTTTCCAAGTCCACCAAATCACAGCAACATCTCAGTCTACCGCACCGAGATACCGCCTGACCCTACCATCCATATTCGAGGACAGGGAGAAGATGATGGGGAGCCAAAGTATCCCAATGAGAAGGAGAGGCCGACCTCGCCACCCGGACCCAGATCATCTGGTTTGCTGAGTGAGGCACTTCGCTTCACTGAGACGCCTCCACCGGTCTCAGAGCACCAAAGGCTGAGATTTCCTGTTGCCATACCAAGTATCACTCGAGACTCTAGCATCGCAAAGTTCGCTCGATTCTTCGCTACTGTTCTCGAGACACATTCTGTTACTGCATCCGAGTTTCTGGACTTCATCGATGGATTAAATGCACTGGCGACAGCGTCGTCATTCACCACATCTGTATTTCAGAGCCAACGAGACCTCTCTTCGTTTGAGATTCCTCGAGATGATGCCGATATTCCACGCGAAGATCTCATTCTTGCTTACATCGCGTTGAGCAATACACATTTCTTCAATCCACGCGGGCTACAGGTGCAAATCGTCGACCTTGCACAACTGGCCGATCTCGTCAACATGAGCAATCCAGCTATACGAAAGGCTATTTTGGAAGAGGTGTTACGCAACTCCAAAGCTGGAATCGATGTCCCAGCTGCCGCCAGTGGAGCTGCACATGCAGCTGCTGAAGCTATGGTACCGTATATCGAGCCATTGACAACAGCCGTCCCAGAGCCAAAGAAGCACACCGAGTCCATGGAGATTATAGCAAGCCGCCTCGCCGCCATCGGCATCAGCAATGATGAATCGATCCCCAGTGAACACACACAAGAACAACCCCAGGACAATAACCCAAGAACTCATCCCAACCCCTCACAATATCAATGTGAAAGTGGTGGATCTTCGAGACCACTAACTTGGGCCGATTGGGGCGACCAGTTTGGTCGCCAATGGGGTAAATGGGGGGAGTATCAAGGCAAGAAATGGGGTGACTGGGGCCAGAAACAGGGCGAATTCTGGGGGAAATGGGGCGAAGAGAAAGGTAGGAAATTTGAGTATATGGGTGCTGCTATCGCACAGAAAGCTGCTTCGCCGCCTTGGGCCTGGAGAGCTGGAGGGAGAGACCCCTCTGTTAGAGGTCCTTTCGGCGGTGGTCCTTTCGGTTATCAAGGCAGGCCGTGCGGTGGAGGATGGGGTGGACCCTTAGGCGGCAATAGAGGGCCATTCGCAAGTAATGGAGGCCCATTCGGTCGCCGAGGAATAACACAGCCTTACGCCCAGTCGCCTTCGACAAACCATGCAAACAACACCATCCCACCAGTTCCTGGGCAATCGACAGGACATATTCCCCCGACTCCTCCTATGCCTCCTATGCCAGGAGCATTTCCATCTCACCCATCTCTTCACAACATCCATCACCCTCCTCCACCGCCTCCAGCATCAGGACCTTTTGGACTCCGTGGCGAATTCCCAGACAACAAAGAACAAGAAGACGAAGAAGAAGACTTCGACGATGATGCCGCATCCATTTCCTCTTCATCGTCAGATTCCAGCACCGCCACTGCAGGAGCCACTCTCTCGCCCTCCCAGATCTTCGACGAAAAGGTGGCCGCCATCGAAGCCATGGCTGCCACTGCCCGCGCAAACAATGCCAAACCACCTCCTCAAATCGAAAAGGAAAGAGTCCGCGCTCTGCATGTAGCGGAGAAGGAACGGATACGTCTGGAATGGGCTGCTGAGAAGAGAGCGAGGAAAAAGGAGATGAAGAGGGATAGGCAGGCTTGGAAGGTTGAGGGAAAGAAAATGTATAGGGAGTGGAAGCGGGAGAAGAAAGGTGCGAAGAGGGAATGGAAGCAGGGCGCGAAGGGAGAGTATAGAAGCTGGAAGGAAGAGATGAGGAGGGCGAAGCGGGAGGGGAAGAGAAGGGACTGTGGCGGTCCTGGGCGAGGGAGGTATGGTAGAGGTGGGAGACATGGCTCTGATCACGAACATGAAAGAGGATACCCGGGGTCGAGAGGTGGACCAAGCATGGAGAGCCTGGGCAGAACTGCGACTGAAAATTCGAGTTTGAATGATGGTGTTGAGTTGAGGGCCAAGGAAATGCTTTGGGTCGTTTTGACGAATCATGAGTAAGCAACACGGTCGTTCAGTGGAGGGAAGTGCATCCTGTAGGACAACAGCTCTGTATAATTGTTAAATGAGACGAATCATGACGATATCATCTTATTTAACCAGCCTTTTCCAAGGCTGTGAACGAGTGATGAATATGCTGCTGTGAATATGTGCCTTGATGTCGCTCGGTCCACACAAGCCGTCCTCATCACACTTTCATCCGTACCTCACGACCCTCCCTCCCATCTTCGATGCCAAGTCTTTCCTGGTCGGTGTGTCGATGACAGTGAGACCCTTTGACCTCGCCCACTCAATCGCATCCGGACTGATAGAACCGCAATCGGACACGATAAGCGTGACCAGCTTCGGGAAGCAGCGGATCAAAGTTCTGAAAGAAGCGCCCGTGATTGCTGACCCGGTGAGGTTGAGGGTCTCGATGTTCTTGACGGTAGGCAATACTGTTTGAGACGTTGTTAGTGAATTTTGCAGACGCCATGTGGGTAGGAAGGAAGCGTGACATACAGCCGAGATTATCAATGAACTTGTCGGTCACGCAACAATCTTTGTCGAACAAGTTGTTCAGTGCCAGCTCCTTCAGACCGGTTAGTCTGTCGTTGGAAAGCAGAAGTAGGAGTTTATCTTCGTCCTCTGGAATGAGATGGTGTGGTTTCTGGGCTTCTGGACCGTAGATGCTTAGGGATGTAAGATTTCTTGGCTGGAAAGACTCTTGTGACGGGGGATCTGAATGACAAGTTAGCACCGCAACGAGTGGCAAAAGTGAGGCTCGGGGAATGTACCATCTAGGATGGCGGGATCCTCGAAGCGACCATCCAGCATGAGACCGACGCTGGAAAAGGGGTAAGCTTGGCCATCGAGATGTAGGCGCTCCAAAACAGGAAGCGGGCTGTGGAACTGCCAGTTCTGGGGATGTGCGATGGGAGAGAGTATATCGTTCATGCTGATGCTCTTCAGTGTCCGTGGTAACCGTGGCGGTTGTAAGATGTATGTGTGTTGTAACGATAGAGTCTCCAAGGACCTGAAGCCTGAGAAATGCATCTCTGGTGCGAATGCACTCTTCCAACCCTCGAGATACAAGGATCTGAGATTTGGGGCACGGTCAAGGAATGAGTTTGCAGGTGCAGTCTGCTGAGGAACTGGGATCAGATTCAGGAGTTCCAAATAAGGCTCCTGAAGCCGACCTAGTGGCAGATGTAGTGTCAGATGGAGTGACCGGAAAGCTGGAAGGTCAACTTTCCAATCTGCACGCTGTCGGGGAGGGCTGACATAATCGACTTGAAGGCTTTCTAACGTCGGACGGTATTTCACGATTTGTGTGACTTGGTCCAATGTAAGTTCGATAGCACGACTGATATTCAGTGTCTTCAGAGCCTTTGACATCATAGTCGTCTCGATGAGCGTGTCGCCTCCAAATTGTGTGTTTCCAAAACGCAGCTCCTCGAGACCTTTGCAAGTCGTTGCTAACAATCGTAGGCCTTCCCTGTCGGAGAAACGATGTATCCGCGCTCTCGTGATCTTGCACTGCGAATATTTGATGAGGGCCCTGACGGATCTAGGTCTGACTGCCAGCTGTCTATCGTTGCTGATGAAGAGGTCCATGTTGGTCCACAAAGCTGGTCGAGATGTCAGAATGGCTTTCCAGTGTTTGGAGACACGTAGAGCATTCACGAGCTCGCTGAATTTGAGATAACTCAGGACCATTTCGGCAAGCTCAAGTGGTAGCTGAGACATGGGATCCACGGCTGTTGGAGGCGAAAGCTTTCGATTTAAATTGTCGTGGGCTGCCTTCAGGAGTTTCAAATCTTTAACCGGGACGTTCTTGAGACCATAGGCGTAGATGCCTAAAGCTGTGTCTAATTTTTCTTGTTTCTCTAATATTCTCCCAGTCCGGAGATAACCCTACTGAAAGGTCAGTCATGGCGGAGCTTAGGTGCATGGGAAAGCCAAGTTACCCGTGGGTCGTCCTTGTGGTTCTTGATCATATTTCGGCCGTCTATGAGTGCTCTTTGAGGCTTGTCAAGCTTGGTCCAAGCAGCAGCCCGATAGTCATAAAGTTGGGTATCAAAATGAGAAGTAGCAGCGATTCCCTGGAAATGGTTATTCATGTCTGGAAGCAGTCACGTCTTCACGTACTTCAGTAAAGGCGTCGCAAGCCGCCTGATACTCTGTTCGAGCATAGTAGCGTTTTCCAAGCTCTTTGTATTCTGCAGCAGACAGAGTGCGCGGCATTTTCTGCGATTGATTCCAAGATTTTTATTTCTATTGTTGTTGATTGAGTGTATGCGGTCGCGTCTTTGGGTGGAGAGGATGAGCTTCAGCTTTATACACACGCGCCGTGGATCAGTTCGGTTCTAACCGCATCTCGAACCAAACACTGAATGTAGCGAAGCTCTGTGTTTATATCACAACATTTAATCATGGGCTCTCAGACTTCACGTATCGCATCCGAGTAATAGGGATATCTTCATCCATCAGACAATTTAACCTTGAACACCCTCGGATTCCTCCCGTCTTTCAAACTCAGTCGAGCCTCGAGGAATGTTTGGTCAAAGATGAACACCTAAACCTATCCATAGCAGCCCACTAGCCAAGAAAATGGCCACCGTCGACGAGATATTCAAAAAGCCAGCCCTGCCATCCAAACGCAAGCTCGACGTGTCCCACGATCCCAGTCAGTACTACAAGTCCGCCAAAACGACGAATGGAGACGTCAAGAGCCAGAATGCTGCGATAGAAGACGAAGAGATGGACGAGGCAGGGCCTGCAGCTCCACCAGATGAGGAAGAGGAGGGAGACGATGACGAAGAGGGCAGATTTTTTGGTGGAGGCATAGATGAAGGCACATCAGCAGCGTTAGACTTCCTGGACGAACGAGACAAAGAGGAGACATTCGTAGAGGAGAAATACGATATTCCATGGTGTCGGAAGCTCAGTCTCAACTTTGAGAAGAGGATATCAAGGAATGCTGAGTTGCGAGCGAAGTACGAAGATGACCCGTCAAAATTCATGGCCTCGGAAGCAGATCTGGATGCCGACATCAAGACACTCTCTATACTCTCTGAGCATCCAGAGCTCTACCCCGAATTCGCGAAGCTTGGTTGCGTCACTTCGCTCGTTTCGCTGCTGGCACACGAGAATGCAGATATAGCTATTGATGCTATTGAGATCATTGCAGAGCTCATTGACGAAGACGTAGCAGCAGAGCCAGAGCAGTGGGATGCTGTTGTCTCTGCAGCTCTCGACGCCGACCTCCTCGACCTACTTGTCTCCAACTTCGGCCGCTTCGACGAGTCTCAGGAAGCAGATCGTTCAGGCGTATATAATTCCCTCTCTATCCTCGAATCCTTAGCCTCCCAGCCTACCCTTGCCTCAACGATCGGTCAATCGCCCAAGATTCTCGAATGGCTGCTCAACCGTATAAAGGTCCTTGAATCTCCGCTCAGACAGAATAAGCAATACGCTGCAGGTAAGCTGACTCTTCATTCTTACTTTTCAAGTTCAGCTCTAGTCTTCAAATTTCTAAGGTGGAGCCTATGAACCTTCTGGAAATTTGATCTTCTAGTTTGTTCAACCACCCAATATCAGTCTCTCATCGAGGTCTTGAAAGAAAGAACAGGCTTGGCTAACCCAGCTGCAGAAATCCTCGCTATATTGGTCCAAACGTCAACAGAAAATCGAAGTGCCCTAACAAAGCTGGATGGTGTGGACACCTTGCTTCAGCTGCTTGCACCATACAGACGTAGAGACCCACCAAAAGATTCAGAAGAAGAGGAATATGTAGAGAATATCTTTGATGCGCTCGCCTGTCTGGTAGATGAGTCCACGGGCAAAGAAGAGTTTGTCAAAGCCGAGGGAGTCGAATTATGCCTTATTATGCTGCGAGAAGGCAAAATGTCAAGACCTCGAGCACTCACGTTACTTGATCACGCTGTCAGTGGCGCTGCAGGGATCTCGGTGTGTGAGAAATTGGTGGAGGCACAGGGATTAAAAACAATCTTTGGCATGTTCATGAAGAAAATCGACAAAGAGATGGCTGAACACATCCTGGGTATCTTTGCGGCTTTACTCCGAAACTTGCCGGGGGAATCGGCAGAGAGAATTCGAGTTCTGGCCAAGTTCGTCGAGAAAGACTACGCCAAATTGGAAAAGATTGTCACTCTACGGCGAGACTACACGGCTCGAGTATCAGCTGTAGACGCTCAAATCAAGCTCGAAAGGAAGGCTTTGAGCAAAGAAGATCAAGCAGATTCGGAGGCTGAGTTCTTTTCCCGACGTCTGGACGCAGGTCTTTATTGTCTCCAAACTATCGACGTGGTCCTAGCTTGGCTAGTGGCAGAAGATGACGGCGCCAGGAAAAAGGTTATCAAATTGATGGGGGATCGAGATGAAGGTCTGGCAGACATCAAGAAGACACTACAAGAGCAGGTCCAAGGTATTACGGATGATAACGATGAAGCCAAGGCTTCGAAGGACATGTTGAGCACGTTGGTGGAGTTCTTGTCGTGAGTAAGAGTGTCAAGAGAATCCGGGATGAGTAATACACAGTCTAGGATCGATGTAAAACAAAATTCTCAATTTGGTCTGCTATGCTAGGCTCGCTTTCATTCGGCCTATAAGTGGGGTCAATGGGGGCGTGAAAGCTCGAAATTTCCGTTCTCTGCTAAGGCATTGCCAACTGCCCATCTGAACTTCACATCTGCTGCGTACGAGTGCCATGCCGTTATTCACATCAACACTACAATCAGTAGAGACTGCAACTGCCTCTCGACACCAAGTCTTAAAAGTCATGGCTGTAGTCTATTAGCTATGACACGTCCTCGGTCATCAATTCGAAATTGGTTTTGCTATCTCCCTCACTTGAAGTATACGCGAGTTTGCTGCTACCTCAACATACACCTGATCGGAGCACTTCTTCGCCAGACAAGCCTAAAAAATGCAGGATGATTTAAGAAAGTCAGGTCCGTTTGATCTCACTCGTATAAGAGAAGATGCCCCGAACTCAATCTATTTATGCTCAACAAACGTCGTTATTCCCAAAGCCGAGATAGAAAAGTACTTGGATGCGGTTAATTTGTCCTTGAAAAGACTGACTTGCTATTGTTCGTCGGAAGAAACGAGATGCATGCGATGGATGGGGCTGACGGACTATGAAGTCTTCGCTAAGCTCTGGGAATGCCATCACTGAGGATGCACCAATTCTGTAGCCCTCAAGGTATGATCGGACCTATATTCTCACTCAAAAGTGAATATCGATACCACTATTTTCCTAGCAATTAGTCGGAAGAATATCTCTAGACGATCATCAATATCGATCTTAAATCAGTACGTCCTTAAGTTGTTAGAAAATATTCATTCCTTATAGAGGTCGAGGGTCACAGAGTTGGTGACGCCGCTGTAACATTTCATGATTTAGTTGTGAGGCTGTATCTCTAGAATTCTAGGTGACGAAATTTTAAGGTAGGAATTGAGACGTGGTAGGACGATACGAATGTAAATAAGTGCCAGCGGCAGGTCAGCTAGACTTTGCATTTATGAAGCAACTGCTCGGTAACCCGAACTTGGCCGAGACTTGATTATCAGACGTGGGTGTGTGAAGCCGTTGGTCCGAAGATAAGGAAGTTTTCGCCAATTGGAGCTTCGAGATCAATTGAAACGTGAAGCCCGTTGGGAAATCAAGATTCATTGCTGCTTGTTGTACAGGTGTAACCGACATCTAATGTGAACCAAGTGTGTTCTCAAGGAACACACGCATGCGCATCTCTTCAGCATACATAATGGCAAAAGCCAGATTCCACACCTCCCTCCCAGCTTCACCACATCCTACTCCCTGGCGTAATCGTGCCCACAGCATTCTTTTTTAGTATTATATTAGCTTCTAACGCTTCGCGTCTACCGTCGTTTTCCATTGAACCTGCACGGATTTAATGCTCGCCATGAGGATTGCCTCTGTATCCGACGATCTTCAGTCTTCCAAGCATTTCACCGACGGAGAAGAATCCAAGGACCTCTGCGGCAATGATGCCGACAGTTGCGTATTCCTTGTTGCTTGCGTTTCGGACACGGGAGAGGATTTGGGATGGGTTCGAGGAGGTGGCACCGTGTAGGAAAGTCTGAGGTTGTCGCAGGACTGAAAGGTATTTTGTGAAGACGTCTGCAGAACTGCACGCGACCTTGTTAGCTGGCGATTCCTGGCGCGAGGGTTGTTGCGTGGGAGAAAAGCTTACGGAGGACTCATCTTTTGCTCCTTTGCAACAATTTTAGCTAGCTCGAGACCGACTTTGGAGTAATATATCGTTTGAGGGATCATAGCTGTCATTTATTAGCTTATACGATCACGACTTGCTCAATTGACCCTTGAGTCTTCAATTGAGTATTGCCGTCGAGGAGAACATACAGCTAACAAGTGAAATCATCCGTCCCGTCCTTCCCCCAATTCCGCCAAGCACGTTTCCTACTGATGATCCGACCTTGGTGATAGCAGAGCCGGCGCTTGATGTGACCCTCGACAAACCTTCCGAAGCTTTCGACGCAGCTTCCGAAGCCTTTGCTTTGGCATTGTTGGCAACTTCGGACGTCGTGGAAGCGTTGCGAAGCGCGGTACGTGGTTTGACCGATTGAGCTTGCCGACGCACGGCGCGGGAGATACAATGAGACATTGTAAGATTGGCCTCTGGCTTGATGTGGTGAGGCGAGGGAGAGATGAGCGATGGCGTGAGGAATGGGAATGGGGCACTCGAATCTTAAGCGAACTTCCAGGTTGAGGAATCTCAGGTTCGGGCTGAATCGGAGACGCTAGTGGTGTTGACCGAGCGCAGAAAACGTAAAAATATGTTTTGAGAGGTTTCAATTCTTCGAATGGTTACAATGCTTGGTTTGATAACGGTCTTAGAATATGTCATTGACTAGGTGTAATGTACTTCGCCGCAGCTAGTTGGCTCGTCGTGAACTACCTATGGTTGCAACTTATATGAGTATATTCGAAGCTTTAAAACGGTATGTTTGAGAGATGTAAACTCTGAGTAGAACCCGTTTCCGTTGGAAATCACGCAGCTCACAGCTTGTATAGCAAGAGACCTGGTAGTATCAACTAGATTATACAGTTTACAGCCTCTACATCCCAAATCGCGTCTCGCTTGCAACCCTGATCTATAAATACTCATGACACATTTCTCGCCATGTCATTTCTAATCCTATTATAATCCAACAGACCCTCGATCTGTCCAACGGCAGAAATCGCAACGTCTTTGTCCCATAGTTTTCTTTGAGCAAAGTCCATGACGTCCTTGGCAGTTACGGCATTGACGGCTCTTTCAACCTCCTCGGGGCTCAATCTTCGTCCTGTGGTGATGATTTGGCGTCCGATATCTTCGGCGATGGCGGTGGTGCCGTCGAGAGAAAGAAGGAGGGAGGCCTTAAGTTGAGCTTTGGCGCGTTCGGTCTCGGCCTCGGTGACGTTGAAAGACAGACGGGACCATTCGCGAAGTGTGAAGTGAACGAGATCATCGATAGCAGTAACGTTGTCCGTGACGAGATAAATTCCCCAGAGACTTGAAAAGTTAGCTTTAAAGCGCATATGATAATTGTGCAAAAGACCTACCCAGTATCGCTGTAACTCGTCGAGAAGCTCATGAAGCTATTGGCAAGATGGTGCTGGTGAACAAATGTGCTGAGCTTGCTGCCCAAGTATGGAGAGCTTCCCATGGCCTTGTCCCAGTTACCTACAATGGCTTGTGTAACCATAGCTGCGTAGTAATCAGGGTCCTTCCAGCTAACACCTTCAACGCTGATTGCGATATTGGCAGTTGGCAAGGTGTCATCACGAATTCTGACCTCGGAACCGATAAAGTCTGGCTTCTCTTTTTGCAGAGCAGCAATCTGGGCCTGGGCTGAGGTTGGTGGTGCGGTTGAGATGCCGGAGAAATACTTCTCAGCCAACTCAACGAGCTGTTGGTGAGGAACGCCACCCGCGCCCACGAGCACCATGCGATCTGCCGTGTAATTGGTTTTGATGTAGCTGTCGAGATCGTTCCTAGTGATGGACTCGATGTTTTCCTTGGGTCCGAGAATGGTGCGTCCAAGCGGCTGATTTTGGTATGCAGTCGCGTGGAGATGATCAAAGACTACTTCTTCGAGCTGCTTATCAACCTCCTCTTGCTCGCGTAGGATCACACTTCGTTCCCTCTCGATCGCCGAAGGCTCAAGCTTTGAGTTCTGAAGAATATCGGAAAGGATGTCAACGGTCGCGGGAACGTCGGAATTAAAAGATTTGGCGTAGTAGACGGTGTTTTCTCGCTATTTGCGTGTTAGTCGAAGCTTGTCCGAAGATTCGAAGTTACAAACGGATGTGTAGGCGTTGAGGTGTCCACCCATGTTTTCGATTTCGAGCTCTAATTGCTGCTGTGTTCGCTTTTCGGTGCCCTGTCCATCTTCTTAGCATCTATGCCAAAACCCAATTCGTTTCCCATACCTTGAAAGCCAGATGTTCCAAGAAGTGTGCAGTTCCATTGGTCCTATCTGTCTCAGCTCGCGATCCAGCATCGATCCAGACGCCAACAGTGGACGTTTGTGCCCAGGGTGAATGTTCAGTGGCGATCTAGAGGTCTCATAAGCACGCCGTCATATGGATCGGGGGGTCTCCAACCTACTGTGAATCCATTGGACAAAGTGGTGCTCTCTGTCTTGCTGCCATGACTGGTCGGTGTCGCAAACGTCCTCTTCAAAGGTTGGACATTACGGGTCAGGCCAGCACGGGAGCGCAAACCCTGACCTAGGTTGAGAGCGAGCCGCCGCGAAGCCATTGCGGCGGATATTATGAGGAGGGTTGGAGGGGTGAGAGGTTGGCGGTTGACGAAATTGGGGCGCTTTCAATGGGTGAAGTGCATAAGAAGACGATTTACTCGGATGTCGAGGTTACATAATCACGTAGCCAGTTAGAAATACTCAAATCCTATTGGAGATTCGGGCTGCCTCGGGCTTCGGGCATGGATGTTGTCGTTGAAACCACATCCCGTCCAGACATCTTTTGAATGCTCTTCCTGTACTTCAATCATCCACTATAGACAAACATGGCCTCGATTGCACGCTCCAACATGTTCAGGCAGGCATTCGCCGCTGCTCCTCGCAAGCATATTTCCTTGCGAACCGCATCCACCACCGTCTCGGCCTCGCGCACATCCAGACCTACCATCCAGCAGCCATTCCGACCAGCACTCGTCCAAGGTGCCGTACCCGCTGCTTCAAGAGTTGCTGCTTTTCACGCAACTGGCAGCAAGGCCATTCTCCCGCCACTTCCTCGTATGTTGCATCCCACTACCCCGCCAAGTTCGGAGCATGTAGCTAACGACGTGAATTAGAGGCCGTAACTGGAGATGGTACGGATTGTCCTTGACCGGGTTGCACGCTCCAATTGTCTAATTGCGCACAGTAAACACACCTGCACGCGTTCCTGAACCAAGTCCCTCGCATGGAAGCTATCATTGGACCTTTGAGCGATTGATATCTGCCGGCATCGTCCCCCTCACCATGGCCCCTTTCATTGGCGGATCCCTAAATCCTCTCATGGACGGCATATTTTGCGCAGCTCTATTGGCGCACTCACACATTGGCTGGGACGCCATGATCACCGACTATTTTCCAGCCTGGCGAGTTCCTAAGATCCGAGCTCTCTTGAACTGGACGCTACGGATAGCAACGGTATTGGTTGGTGTTGGATTGTACGAGTTTGAGACAAGTATGTGCAACGCAAGGCGCAACTTCGACATGTTCGTGAGCTAATCGTGCAATAGACGATGTGGGCGTGACCGAGGCCATTAAGCGAATCTGGAAGGCATAAGAGAAATGTATCATTTCGCACTCTTGGCGTTCTTGTGGATGAATTATGAAGGGATGGATGGAAACTCCGTCCTATGTACACTGACAGAATACATTAACTTTGATTTCCCACTATCGAATCAGCCATCAGATGGGCCAGGACGTCCAACCCAGGAGCCTATTGATGACTATGTTTTTAGAATCCGCCCTTTTGCAAACAGACTGTCTAGCCGGGTCGTTCTGCGAGCAGCCAAGCTGAGTAGCCAGATCCTCATAAACCAATGTTCAATACCTCGTATCATTCCGAAATAGCTTTGATCAGGCCGAGTGAGAAATGGTTGCTAGCGATACGACAGCAAGAACAAATATTCAAGGACGCGTGAATGTATATGAGACTGCTTCTTCGACAATCAGAGAAGATCAAGTGTTACTTCCTCACACGCATTTACTGAGTACTTGAATAACTGCGAATGGTGTTGCAGGAACCCAGTTCCTAGGCTTTGGCAAAGGTTCCTTCTGGGAAGAACAGTTCGACACCAACTAAATGACGACATTTCAAGATGAATGTGACGGCATAGACGTAGCTGGCAGTCAGTATGAGCAACGCAAAAGAAAGAGAAAGGACACGAAGAAGCTGAGCTGGACACCCTTCCATTCGCCACCTCACTCCACTACTCCCAGGAATTTTCCAACCACGGGAACCACCACCCACACAACACACAATAGGCACTATATAACCCAAGTCCCGCAACAAACCCCCCAGCGTTGGGCGCTTGTCTCAAGTGGCAAGCCTAAGGTTCCTATAGGTGTTCGCACCAACGTACTAAGTTTCCCGCAGTCCTTAAACTCGAGCGGAGTGGGGCGTAGGTTTTATGGGGTGTTGACTTCGGTCTTCATTTAAAGAGGGGATAATAAACTTTCCATCAGCTGGATCGATGACGTGTCAGGAGTAGCCAGCTGATTCTTTTTTGCTGATTTGTTTGGAGGTGACGGCGAGTATGGTGGTGGTGGTGGTTCGAACCGCGCCTCTCGCATCAGTCTTTAGCTTTCCTAGACGTCAACAGAGCAGAAGAGACCTGGCACCAGCCTAGACACCTTCCACTTGAACTCACTCGCTGACAGAGCCTCTAGCACGAACTATCGTCGGCGATGACAGGCGCAGAGGTTGGCTGTTCTGTCCACATAATATCACTCCACTAGCATCTGAGTTCCATTGAAGGAGTCCCAGTGACCCTGCTCTTGACATCTAACATTCAGCTTGATGGGCCCAAAACTCATTCACTGTGGATTCATCTCCACAAGCTCACATGTGGGCAAGCCGGCACACCTCACAATTAGCGTCGCGAATGTTGATTGGGTTCAGCCTCATCAACGAGTTACTCTTATGTACTATGTAGTACAGAGCAGACGTCCCTGGCACGCTCGGGAGCTCATGAGACATGAATTTCTAGAGCATAATGTCACTGGAGATGGCCAGGTTGGATCGAAACCCCAAAGACCTTGTATGTAGTAGCTCGCAATGTTTTCAGTATCAGGCCACGAGCAAGGATGCGCAGGTGGTATCGATCTTCCTCCAGAGGATTGGCTGACTGGTACGACAAACACGTAAGTGAGAGAACCAGGCTGCCTCGATGTCATGGACACATACGTTTCGTACTGCAGCAGGACGGATGAGCCGAGTGATGTGACCTCTTCGCGCTAGCAATTGAATGTCTCTCGTATCTAGCGACCTAGTCATTCACGCTTCGTCGGGAAGATAAAAACTGAGAGTTGAACGCCAGGTCATCAGGTCGTTCAACATCCGATCCCTGCTCACACTTTGACTGCGGCGAGAGTGCAGCAACAACTCCAACTCTATGTTTGCGGCGCCAAGCCATGAATGGGTTGTGACAAACGCAGGAGAGATAACGACCGGGCTGGTGTCGGAAGAAGATGGATGAGCACGAAATAGGTAAGTATCAAGACATTGCCGAGAGTATGGAGAAGGAAACAGCGGTTGTGAAGTTGGCATGAATGTAAGTGCTATTTCTCACAAGTCAAGAGACCACATGATCGTCACAACCGTTGCTCTGAGCTTGCATTATCCATGACTGCCACCTGCAATGCGAGAAGGTAATACCTCGCAGGCATGTACTGTATACCTAGAAAAGGCCAGATTCCTATTCCTCGTGCCAAGTAGTAAAACGTCAGTGTTTTTTCATGAAGACACGAGGCGGAATTTCGTCAACAGGCAAAACCAGAGCAATGATATGGAATACCGCGTATTCCAGCCCGGTATTTCTGCACTGCATTGTCTCCACTTCAATTGTATTTGTCAAGGTCATTAGGTGGCCATGTCGTTAGGCAGAGTCACGATAGTACCTATACAGGTTCCGAAGGAATTGGGAGAGTCGTCGTTCATGTTGCGATATCGCACTGACCCAAATCGGATGGGCTAGGATTGTAAATGCCGAGCAATACTAGATGGCTATGGTTGCCGGAGTAGATATGAGTGTCCGCGGAGTATAGCCATAGAATTCTACCTTGCTCCAGCTCCAACCCTTTTCGACGATGAAGGATCAAGGGGTCCATGACGCGCATAGGGTATACCTCCGCCAAGACAATCGAAACCTGTGCGTCTCACCTGCGAAACATTGACTCACCTCATAGCACACGCAGTAGGCCATTGTTTTTTGAAAAGTACTCAACGTGACGACAACATCTTTCCAACATCCAACCCTGCCTCAGCATTCCCCTCGCTCATTTCGTCAACAATTGGCACGAGCTTGTGCCGGAGCCCAATTTCACCCCAAGACGAAGGAGGAAGGGTATCATAGAATCCAAGGAGAAAATCCTCACGAGGCACAATCGACGGAAATAGCCTTATAAATATCTCGCGACATCGATGACGTCCTCCTACCGGCGTCGCCCAAATCCCAGGGATCCCCACAGCAACACTCAACCCCACGCCCACACCGTTTCACACACAGACGGGGGGAGGGCCACGAACCAGAAAAAACCCCGTCCACACACAGCCGCCGTCCGTACAAGGACGTTAGCCGCTCGCAAGAGCTCTTGTCCACCTCCGCACTACTGCTGGTAGGTAGGCATCGTACTCTCTTCAACGTGCGAACCCCAGGAGTTCACCGTCGCCACAGTACCTACCACAGGTACCCCAGTGAAGGTCCCCAGGAAAAGCGGAGACACGACGACAATGACAACGACAGCGACAGCGACAGGGTTTCCATCCCAAACCCCCGAAGAAATCCGTATTTGGGGATGAGGCCAAAATAACCACCCAATATCGAGATAATAGGATCTGAATCGCTCGAGAGAAAGACCTTTGCGAGGCGAATCTTTGCTGGCTTTTCCAGTAAAACATTCGCGTTCACGAGTGGAGATAACTTCATTCTCGAAAAAGCGTATTTTCTCACCTTGAATCAGCGGAATGTCCGGGACCTTTTTGGAACCGACCACGTAGCGACATTCTCTCGGCTAACCTCCGCAATGAGGACTGAATGCCGACTTCGATCATATAAGGTGATGAGTGATTATGGGGAAACGTGATAGGATTGCACAACTCCCTCCCCAACATTCTACCTACCGAACTTTTTCAGTCCCACCAAACCTCTTCAGTCCCACCAAACCTTCTCAGTCCTACCGAGCCTTTTCAGTCCCACCACCTTACCTTAAGGCTATGAAGCTCTTACTTCTAATATCACTCCTACCTGCTACAACGTACGCCGCGTACGTAGCAACTCTATGCTGCTACAGAAACATCGATGCGTGTCGCTACGCTGGCTACCTGGGATGTGCTCATGCGCTCGGCAAAGACTGGTGTCTGAGACAGAACAGAGAAAGAGCCTGTCTCTCTGAGTGTGTGAAGATGAATCTTCTCCCTGGACCATACGCATACAAAACTCCTCAGTAATATCCACCTAATGCTTGACTTCGAACATCACCTTCTAACGAAGTTGATAGTGGTTTTGGTCCAGATTATTGTATATGTACCAATTTCCAAGCCCGGGTTGGAAAAACTTGCTAAGAGGAAATGGTAAACTAACACTTGATCGTGAATAATCCCTAACTCCTACTAACACAGTTAACCGCAGATTCAACAATAGATAGGATCCTCTGTAGTGCTGCTGGACCCCGTAGTCGAGTTGATTTTCAATTATATGGGTTTGGTTACTCGGTTGAGAAATCGGTTCAGGCTGTGTCTCTATGTCAGAAGCGGTAGTCTGTGGTGCTCGAAACGAAAGGAGGTGATGGAGATACATGTTAGCCAGGTTACCTGTCTGTCGAGATTCTGCTTTTAATTTTCATCTTCGCTGTGTACATGCAAACATGTCCAGCAGGCGCGGTCCACGCCGGTTGTTCGACGTCGTTATCATACATGCCAGCCAAGGTACCCGTCCTTGCGCCCAGTCCTATTATAACATCCTATTGTATCATCAAGTGATGTGCGTTGATTCGTGAATTACCTTCACTCAACTCCACCGCACGGACGGACAATAACCTTCGCGATAAACGAGGGGAATTTCCGAGTCAGAACAATCAAACAGATACTCCCCTGCAACAAAACAACGCCTGCTGTGATACCTTGATCGCCTTTTTCGCGATGCATAATGAGTTGAGCAACTCCCCAGATTCGAAATTTGTAAAAGACCTTATGGTTGAAAAAGGTGTCATAAGGATGTTTTCATCGGATATGCAAACAACCACCCAAGACAACAATATGACATCTGCACCGATGATATCGTGTCGCCCGTGGAGCTCACAAGAGCATTCGTAATTCATATCGTTGTTGAAGCCTATCGAGAGTCGTCCAGGACCGGGCAACATTTCGATACAAGGGAGGAGGTTCACTTTGCGCGCCCTTTGCCTTTGCCCTTGGCAACACTAGCCGACGTGATCTTGCTCGTTTGCATAAGTTCGCCGATATATCTGCCAACAACGGTAAGCCTTTGACTGATATGCTCGAGGAAAACGTGTCAAAACGTACGATTGGAGGAATGCATTGCCGCCTTCAAGTTTCTCGTGTTGAGCTTTGACCGAGTCTACCCGCTCGCAAAGGGATAGCAGACTTGCTTGTAGTTGTCTTGCTTGTCTGGACATTTTTAGACGATATAAATCAAGAAAGGGGAAGGTAGGGACTTACTCAATCATGGCCTGTTTCGCGCCCGCTTCCAGCCTGTCCACCTCTTCGCTACTCCTCCGCGGGCTCATCGTGCGAGCATCGTTTTCGTCGTACTCTTCATCATACTCCTCGATCTCCACTTTGGCGTGACTTGGTACGATGATAGTTCCACTGGATTTCCGAGTGTGTAGCCTGGGTCTTGACATTTTCTTTGAGGTAATCTTATCTTCAGTCTCGCTAGTGGACCCTGACCGAGAGGAAGCTGCAGAGCTGTAGTAGTCGTCCGGGTGGTGCGCAGAGCCGCCGTCAAAATCTTGAGCTGGTGGATGTGGCACCGATGAAGTAGGAGAGGCCTCATGCAATGGTGCCGGCGACATATTCGATATGACGGGAGGTGAATTCGCGTCCTGATCGTTCACGTCCTAGCAGGCTGAGACGGAGCCGCGAGGAGGAGACAGAACGATGATAAAAGTTTGGCTGGGCTGAAGATATGAAGAACAGGTGTCGGGCCGCGCGCCAGGTGACCAGAGCGGATATAGAGGAGTCGGAGTGTAACCAAGCTGGGATGCGTGGGTATCAGCAGAATCACGTACTTGGACCAAGGGACAAGGGACGCTTGACGGGGAGCGCAAAAGTATGGACCCTGGGGAGGATTATCAGTGTTTTATGAGGCCCCGGAGAATCTGGCCGAAAGTTGACAAGCAGTGCGTCCGGGGGGGATTGCGAAGGATAAGGAAGACTGGTGGAATGTCGATGTGCGATTCGTCAGGGCAAAGTCGTGTGGCCGTGGATTGATGAGCGGTGGTTAACCTTGTTCGTAGAAGGGTCGACTGAAAAAAGCGACGATCGACAGAGCAAGGGCGCCTGGGGGGCAGGGGCGCGAAAAACGGCAACGAACGGCCCACAGCGTTCGTCGGCGGGAGGATGCGGTAGTAGGGTAGGTTAAGGTAGGTAGGAGGTCGGTTGGTCGGTCGGTCGGTTCTTGGGAGTGCGGAGTACGGACTGTGCAGTGTGGACTGCGGTCGCTTGCGGCCCTTGTGCAGAGGGCACCGCTGAGTGGATGTCAGGTATCAGTTCAACCAGTGGATGGAGACGGCGGACACGGCACTGGAGAGGCTTGGTGACCAAGTACGAAGTGAGAGAATGAATGGGACTGGATGACGATGACGACAGCGATGATGAAGGTCAATCAATATAAAAACGTGATGGATCCGTTCTTGTCTCTCGTCGCCTCTCGCTCGCGACAAGGCCCTCATCCTCGTCGTCGTCCTCGTCACGCAGTCTCTCCGGCCATCATAAGATTCTCGTCCACATAGCAGAGATCGCCCAATAACGACGATCATGGCACAAAGAGAGGTCGGAGCCCGCGAGACTATGACGTCGACGGTCAAATTTCAGCTTTTTTCCGACAGACACTTGGCGCGAGGCCTTCCATCCCTGACTCCCTGTCTGGCAGATCTCACCATATTGCACTTACTATCTGGAGTTATGACCCGACGGCCAGCCAGGGTCCCGCGAGCATCGCATCTATTCATATGTACACTATCATTCAGACAGTCAGACTTACGCTCGTTGGACCCGGACTCAACACTTCCGTCCGCACTCCACGTCTCACGCTGAGGCGCGAGAACGAAACATAGAGCAAAGGCTGGCGTCACCAGTCGGTGGGAGGAATCCCGCTGGGCTGATCCTTTGCCCGTGTAAATGCTGATCTTCTTGGGATCCCCGTAACACAGGAGGCTCTAATGGGCTCCGTGACCCGTAGACGCCGTCATGCATGGAAGCTCTTTGGGCCAAGGTATTCTAAAGTGGAGCAACGTGGGCACAAATTGATTGATGCTCCTCACCGTTCGTCTGCACTACGTACTTCACTCATACGCGGAGACTTCTCCTTGTCTGCCGCTCGTCCACCACCATCTTACGCTATTTGCTGAAAAGACGTACCTGAGACTCGCGCCACAGCCTCAACACTTAGAACAGGCGAACGCATGTTTTATCAGCACGTGTATTCTTTGGCGAAAGATCTTACTCGACGGCGAAAACCCCGTACCAAAGAATTTTTGGAACATGGCAAACAACCCCATTGTTATGACGATCATCGTATCGTGTTCTCCTGGTGCCCAAGGACCCTGCATCCATGAAATAGCCAATGCTTATTGAAGAGTTTCGGAGGACATGTTGGATGCTTCCACTCGCTCTAACCCATTGGAGTTGAACAAAGAGTAGCAGTCTTCTCTCGTGAGTCGTTCAAGTTGGAAGTATGGAGTAAATCGGCAGGAATTAGTATGCGGGCATATCGAGACCGGGCGATTCTGTAGCTGAGGCCCCGATGAAGTAAAGGGTTTGAGGAGTAACTCTCACCTGACCGTTTGCTGCTCGGGCAAATTGACAATCCATCAGGCGCACCTGTCAACTCTCCTCCACCGCTTTGCCAACAAGGAATCTGCACCTTTGACTTCTCGCCCTCCTGCCCCATCGTCGTCCTATTGCTTCCAGATTTTTCCTCCGTGGCATCGCATTGCCGGACTCCGACACGATGGAGCAGTTATGTGTCAGGAATATTACCCCTCCAGCAAGGTGGTGAAACGTGGGACCTACTGCTTTCAACTCAACTTCATCAATATCACACCGACAGCGGAAACGTCACGGTGGCGACCAACCAAGTGCGAGGCACCAAGCATTGCGAGAGATGCTGCTCGCTCGCAAACGGCTCAAAATTTGTCTTAACTCATTATGATAGACACAACATTTGTTGTTAGATCTGCTAAATGAATGACTACTACATCGAGTTCCTCCTGTGTTAATACATGCGAGTGGCGACCTCGGTTTCTGGTGAACCAAAGCGAGCATGCGAACTGTCTCTGAACTCGTAGCTGTCGCGGACAATATCAGCCTTGTTGAACCTTCTGTCCATCTCGGGTATTTCAGTTCGGCCTCACGCCGACACCGCATCACGCCCAAATTGACACAAGTAAGAGCAGATCAATCTCAACCTGAAGAAACTCTCGAGGTAAGTAAATTCGTACCGCGCCATGTCTTACTCCACGCGCAACGCATGTCGACGATGACAACGGTCCCGGCCAAACGCAAGGTTTCAAAATGGAACAACGTGCAAGATCCCAAACCTGAGGTTTAAGGCTATCGGCACGCACGGCCCGCAAAAGAGGAGCAGATCGCCTTGCTGAACCTTTGAAGCCTATTAGGCTATTACTAACAGTCGGTCCGACAGATCGCATCTTGCTTGGTATCATTTTCGGAGTTGGTGCTGGGTTGAGGGTGATGCTAACTAGGTAGTCATCGTGTACTCCCTTTTCCACAAAAGAATACCGTAGGAATTGGGCAACATCGCTAGTGCCTCGCTCTTGTATAAGCCTCAGAGTCGCATGTTAGTAAGCGCCAAGGACTTGATGCGCCAATCAGATTTTCGAACGTGAATGGGACCTCGGTACAGTCTCGAAACCTCAGCTATTTGATTCGCTGACACTACACTGTAAAATCTTACTAATACACTATTGCGAGTCGGGTGTTTATGAGAGCAAGGCACTTGCGATATTGGCCAACTTCTACGGTATTCACAGATTCAATTAGCATACCCCATCCGAAAATGATATCCGCTTGCAAAAAAAGGGTAGGAGCATACTCTAGGTTTTTCGAGCAACGCCGCATCTGCTCCTCCAACATGGATCCAATTTCCAAGACATCTGGCCGCTTCCCCGCATGAGGGGTCTCGTATACCTTTAAGGTTGTAGTGACCGACAGTGCGCCTATTCTAAAGACCGAACCACTTTCCTCGCCGAACCCTAAACCTCACGACTACATACACCTCGTCGTCCAAAACCCGGGGTAACAATCTAGATCCTAAATTCATATAGACATGCAGTACTTCTTCCTTGTACCTTTTCTCTTCTCTCGTAATCCGGATAAGGGTTTCCCACCAAAAGAGGAAGACCCAAGCCTTTTCTTCCAAGAACATGACCTTGAAAACCTGTCCAAGGGAGTTCCGAAGTACCCATGTGCAGTCGGCTAAGGGTAGGAGGAAGGTTTAATTATAAAACCCCCAGTCTCAGTCCCTGCGTCGGGATTTTATGCCACGCGGTTGTGAACGTGGTTGTTATCATTTACAGCGGCCAAGGAAAATATATATTCCCAATCTTCTGGGTTGAGAGAGAGAGAGCCTAGAATCTGGACAAGCATTGTATGCTGGGGGAGACGGGAGAAGACGGGACTGTGGTGAGATCCCGCCCATTAAGCTTTTACTGGCTGACTACCATGATAGACCCTTTTTCCCGAAGATGTGGTTAAGAACTTAACGTCGGAGCGTGGCCGCAAGGATGGCGATTAGGTTGTGGTGAGGCGTCGACAAAAAGTGCCTATTGACTTCACGCGCAGTCAATCCTGGCAAACCTTGTGCCGCAGTGTACTGGCTTCGACACGAATCAATCTTTCATAGGATGATTCGGACGTGTATGCTGTGCGGGTGTAGGATCGGGCGGCAAACGCTGCTGTAACTAATTCCTACCAGAGTTGTCCACAGACCTCAATGGTCATGAGTCTCGCGCGTACATCCTATCGTTTTGACCATGATTAGCCAATCGAGCAGTGAGCATTAGTGCCTTCACCATGATTGTACGGACCTAACATAGCCGGTCAACATTCTCAAGTGTCATACCCGTCTTGAACAGACGGGCAAAACCGACCTCTCATCGCAGTTCCAAAGCTCGATACTCACATTGGCGGAAGTCCAAGCCATGACTTTTCGGTCATTACGATTAGCTCACCACCCACCGTGACTTAATTGCCCATCGTCAAGATCAACGAGAAATCCATTCGTCCCATTTCAATCTCTTGTCAAACCTGACCCTGACAATCAGGTCCGATGTGGATTACCTCTACTACCATTAACCAAACTCGTACAGTCGTACTCCACAAAGCTCAGTTCCACAGCCCCCAAAATCCAATCAAGTGTATCAGTTAGATCTTCTTTGCACATTATATCGCAGACTAGCACGCCCCAATGAGCATTGGAAGAAGTGCGCAAAGCCCTTGACACCCATAAGCTTGACTACCGGAGTCTATCAACGCTTCGACAGATAGAAATCGCCCCCAGATACAGTCCATGGAGATTCCGAGGCTGGGCAGAGTATCGTGGCAAAGCTACTAGACTGCGAGAGGCCGTGGACTGGGCTAATGGCTGTCAGCTTGCGATTCAGATTATTGGTGCTGCTCGACTCTCCTGCGCATCCTTGTCCGTATTTCGAGCCCCCAGATGCCAGATTATTCCATACCTGAAGGCGTCGGCTTTACACGGTTCTCTCCCATAAATTCTCTGAAGAGCCTCTCGCAGCATCCTGAACATCTCTACATTGCTTCGTGGGAACATTGACCTGGATCTCGTCCTCCTTCCGGCGAAATCCATGTCCAAGACAGCTTACCACATCATTTCTGTGCAAACCACACGCTTCTCTCTTCAATCAATTCACGCGCAGTGGCACTTTCGATAGAATGTATGTTATTTGTTTGTTTAAGGGAAGGTCGACAAACACGAAGCCAGTCAAGTTCTTTTGCACGCCATCGTTCACGGCACCATGACATGATAAATCTCACCGCCACGTATACCGCCAATGGAGAAGTGCTTGTAGGTGAACAAGGACATTGCTATCCATGAGATGTTTACCCTATACCAGGATCGAGAAAACTATCTTGGGGGATGATCGATAAAAAGCAAGGTAAAGCAAATTGCGCGACACGACAAGACAGGCAAAAAAACTCGAGAGAAATTCGTGGTTCTCGCAAGGGGTGCAGGGTGAGTGAGTAATTGATGATGTTTGTGGTTTTGTGCCGGTCTAAGAAAGCATGATAGTGAAACACGCTGACCCAATTCCGTCACCGGGAACAAAATATGGGCATACGATAATGGAAGAGAGTACTTGACGATCATTCTATCATGCCGAACCGTCTTCCCCACGCCACGCCAGCTGCAAAGTCCAATAGGAAAAGAGGGTATTTACTCGGCGGCCTTGGTCTCCTCGGTAGCTGGAGGTGCAGCTGCCGGTGCTTCGGCGGCAGTCTCCTTTGATGCCTCTGGGGCGGCAGCTTCTGCAGCTGGCTCGGCTTCGGATGAAGTCCAAAGAGTCTGTTCGCGCGTTAGCCACAATCATGTCTATCCTCATGTTCAAACATACCAAGTTGTCTCGGAGGAGCTGCATGATCAAAGTGGAGTCCTTGTAGCTCTCCTCACTCAAGGTGTCAAGCTCTGTAGCTTCATTAGCTTAAACTTCGTTATATGTTCCATGATTCAGATACGTACCAGCGATGGCATCGTCGAATGCCTGCTTGGCGAGATGGCAAGCTTGATCAGGTGCGTTGAGGATCTCATAGTAGAAAACGGAGAAATTGAGCGCAAGACCAAGGCGGATAGGGTGCGTTGGTGCCAATTCGGTGAGGGCAACCTCGGTGGCAGACTTGTAGGCCTCTAGGGACTTATCGGCGGACGTCTTGCGCTTGTCGCCAATCGCAAATTCGGCGAGGTATCGGTGGTAGTCACCCTTCCTACGGCAAAATGGTCAGCGCCGCTCATGAACAACTGCTCGTACTCTTCTGCCTTACATCTTGTGGTAGAAGACCTTGGACTCGCCGCTCTGAGCAGAGGGAATCAAGTGTTTGTCCAACACATCGAGGATGTCCTCGCAGATTCCGCCCAATTCGGCTTCAATCTTTTGGCGGTATTCCTTAATGAGTGTAACCTGGCTCTCGTTGCCTTTGGACTCCTCCTTTTGCTCAATGGAGGTTACAATTCTCCAAGACGCGCGGCGGGCTCCAATGACGTTCTTGTAGGCAACGGATAGGAGATTTCGCTCCTCAACGGACAATTCCTGGTCGGCGGACGCAACGGTCTTCATGTTCTCCACCATTTCTACGCGAATATCAGTGCCGAATCTGGCGTTGAAGCAGGTTCAAGTGCTCACCCTCATAGCGTTCGGCCTGCTCGGCGAGCTTGGCCAGGTAGACGGAGTCTTCGTAACCCATTTTGATCAAATTCTGCGTTATAGGTGAGTTAGTCAAAGATTTGAATCTGAGATTGTGTTGGTGTTTGTGGCCATGGTGAGGCGCCAGGCCGCAGACCCTGTAGTTCGATAATGCGCTCCGTCACAACTCAATGGCAGCCACTTTATGAGAATGCGGTCCATTCCGGATCATTGGTGAAATCTGAGGCGCGAAGGTTGCAGAATCGTGAGGCAGATGCGAAGCGCTGGTAAGGCGCGGCTCACATGCAGCGGAGGGGTGGTCGTGACGGTTGGGATATCGTGATTAGGAGGGAGGGGGTCAAATCGAATGGAAAAATGCCATAGCCTCAATTCAAGGCCATATTCCATTCCAATGACGCCCGATAGACTCTCTCAACGTGGATGGCAATGAATCGAGCGCGGTGAGGAGCCAAAGGAAGACATGGTGGTCGTCTCTCACTCTCCGTGGTGGATTGAGAATTGGATGACGAAAGTGAAGGGGCATTACCTTTTGGAGCGTCTAAATGGTCTGGCGTGGACGTCGAGTCTGATAACGAGTCGGGATGCGTGAGCAGCTAGGACGGGAGAGAAAGTGTGTGGTTGTTGGGTTGGTTTAAGTTGGTGTGCTGTTGATTGATGTTGTTGATCGCTGGTCATTCTGTGCCGGTGGGTGCTGATTAGCCTGAGGCGTCACTGCCTGGCCGCTCCATATCGCTTGGCAGGTGGCATGATCATCATAGCTCTCGCTCTCGTTAAGCACCACTGACTGACCTCCACCATCATCGTACAAACCTCCATCCTACACTACACAATTCAGACCTCACAATAATTACCATCATGCTTCGCACACAAATCGCCAAGGCTTCCATGCCATTGATTGCCCGCAGATCCTTCGCCTCTACACCAAGAATCATGGCTGCTGGAGATACTGGTTCTGGTTTCTCAAGACCAGGCGGAGCCGCTTCTGGGTAATTACACTACTCGACATGGCACATCTCGCTCAAGCCTGATTCAATGACAGTGACGCATTCACCAAGCGCGAGAAGGGAAGTGAGGATATGTGGATTCGCCAGGAAGAACAAGCCAAGTGAGCTTGATTAAGGCTTGGAATAAGACCCACGATACTGACTATTGCGACCCAGACTTCATGCTCTCGCCGCCAAGGTAGCCAACGCACAGAAGCACATGGAGGAGCTCCAAGGCTATATGTACGATGTTCCCGCTTCTCCATCCAAAGCATTCAGAGGCCGCATACTGACCTCACATCTAGCAAGGATCTTACCAAGGACGAGGGTGGACAGGGTGAACAAAAATGAGGAAACTATATTAGCAGTCGAAGAGATGGTAGGCAACATGCAATATTCGATAGCGGCCCCATCTGTCACTTTTCAATTGATCTTTGACAGCCAAGCGTGTAACAGCAATCACCTCGTCACGTTTTCAAGCATGTCAATGTATTCAAACACCCCACTCCATATCTACTCAATCTAGCAGGATGCTTCCGTACACAGCAGCCACGCTGTACAGCCCTCCCGACATCATCTGACCTGACCCGATACATCTACATGACATAACATGGAACATTCGGCATCACGACGTGGGACATGTTTATACTGACTGGTCTGCCTGTGTGAATAGACCAGCTCAAGACTGGCATTAAGATGTATGCATGTTTGTAGACATAAGAGCGTTGCTCCGATGTTGATGCCACTGTTCCCTCAAAACTTGCAAATTAGGTTACGTCTATCAAGGTCACATCTGTGCTCTTTTCCTTGGCTGCCGCCCTACACACTTGTTCGGCTTAAAGCCATCCATCAATTTAGCTGTCGTCCCCCGTTTCATTGCTATTTTTAAAATTGCGTGTCGCTTAAACTATGCTATCAACTCCGTATTGCGAACACGAGAAAAGTCGTTTCAAAGGCTCTCTCGTCATCTCGCAAATCTGCAAACAATAGACCACATTGTCGTTCTTTTTGAACTTCGGAAGAGAAATTGGCAAATCGACTAAATCATTGTCTAGGCGCACGAGCACATTTCTCTTGCGGCTCCCCACTCATTTTATTATTTGTATGCCTCTCCATTTAGGATCATCTGAAGCCTGTATGCTAAAAGGTGGCAGATGATTGTTGGAAGTTATTTCTTGCTGAGTGGAAGTGCTTGATGCGGATGGTCGTTTAGACGTGTATTGTCAACAAGATACTAAGTCATTCAACTACTAGTACCCGCATGTTTTAGATCACAGGCTGGCTTTAATGTAGTGATCGAACTTACATCATTGCCCATGGAAATATGCTCCTCGCATGTCTATTATCCAGGTACGCATGTCCTCATCATTATCCGTTTCGTCCTCATAATAGTCCGGTAGTGATTCCAGAGTCGAATTGCTGTTCGCATCATCTGTGACAACGTGTCTGCAAAAGATTTCATTGAATTGGTCAAAACTCTTCTCGCATTCGGTTTTCATCTGCGTCCATCACTCCAAGAGCCGGAAAAGTAACGGCATGACAACTATGCATGACAGTTGGCTTCTTTCTTGCCATCATGTCCCTGAACTGCCGGGCGGTATAGTCAAAGCTTGTTTTTGGCATGTCCAGCTGGCTTGAGACTTGACATCGAAGTACCGACACTGGCCAAAAAATGAAATTTTGGTTTCCATCGGCGGTGTTCTTTCCACACCTGCCCAACATGATGTGGCAAAGCCAATTCTGGCGGAACTTTGCGACTAAACTTGTAGAGTGCTAATACTAGCAAGTGCCGGCCATTGTCAGATCCCAAGAGATTTAGGAATTGTACATGCCTAACGAGAGTCCGTTATGCGCATATTTCATTCGCTTGATCATCAGGTATCCAGTTCTGCTATCACAGATGTAGTCTACTAACCATTTTCGATGATTCAATTGCTTACCTACTTCAAGATCTAGTCTAGCATATGAGTGAGATACAATCTTTCTTTCCAGAATCGCTTGCCAAATGCAGGTGGTTGGCAATTCTCGTTCCTAATTTGCCAGGATTTCGTCAATTTTCAATACATTCGAGCGCTCTTAACCGGGAAGGAACGTTGCAAATGCTCAGGTGATAGTGTGGTCTTTTCTCACTTCAAGTTGTTCTGCAGACTCGACTTTCCAGACATGAAATTGCATGATCTTGTCTTACTTTGTTTGGACAGCACATCATGTCTGCCTCCTCCTTCACAATCTCGTTTGTTTTGAGGGAGGAACGAAGAGGAGGTTGCTCATCGCCCAATACATGGTTCGGGCAATCTTGCTTGCTCATGCTTTGAGCAGGACATAAAGATAACCGCTTTCGTGCACAGATTTTCTGAGTCAATATCGATATGGATAAGTTGTTGGCACACTTGAGACTTTTGACCACCAGGGAGTTATGAACATCCGATCTTGACCAAGAGCCTCTTCAGGCACTACACCATATTCGATATACTCAGGTGTACAAGAGCGCAGAAGTCAGACCACACAGGTCCCTTCACAAATCTCCATGCTATCAACATCATGAATAGGTTGTGATCAATCCCTCTGTCATGGTTCGACTTCGCTTGACCTATTGCGTCGACGCTCGCTCAAATGGTAAACAATCTGTTCACGCGTTCGATCCAGCACCTCGACAATTCCCGAGACAACAACAACAACAAACGCAGAAGATGCAGGCAACCGTTATAGCGATGGTCACACGCCCACCGAATCCCCTCGTTCACGAAATTCTTCACTTCTCCCCCTTTCGTCACAACATCAATCTCTCCCACTCGATCTGAACTCACCACCAACGCAACAATGCCTTCCAATCCAGCAAACCCACCACTCCCACCAGGTAAACGCACCAGCATCATCCCATACAAGGGAAAGTACTTCTGCTGCAACAATCCCGCCTTCATGGGCATCGAGCACTGCGCAAAGACCAGAGATGGTGATCCCCCAGCCTCACAGCCACTCATCAATCTCGCCGGCGATATCACAACCTCAGCCAGCAACCTTGTCCACTTCTTCAAATGGTCCGCCCTCTACTACGACGGCACACCACCACTCATGTCCTTCAAGGAGATGAACATCAACGACAAGGACTGGTTCATCTGCGTCACGCCGCTCAAGACCGGCACCGAGCGCTACTTCTTCCCAGAGTTGGGTTCAACACCATTCTCGCAGCTGACCTACTCGTTCCTCGAAGTCATGAAGCAGGATCTCACGTTCCCAGACAAGGAGATTGACAAGTGTGCAACTCTTCTGATCACGTGCTCCTGGCCACGCGTCAAGCGTGCTGACACCGATGAGGAGTGCTTCGAGTACAAGAAGGCAGTCAATCTACGCGGTCCCCGAGCATTCGAGATCAGCATCTGGGAGCGCAAGGACAAAGTCGTCGAAGGAGGTCCTGTCGAGGAGGAGATGGTCGATATTGATGTGAAGGGCAAGGGAAACGCCAGTGTTGAGTGTGTCGTTCCTGACCAAACATCCAATTCATCAGAGGACGAAGCTAACAGTGAAGATCGAATGATGAATCTCAAGGCATTGAACGAGATGTTGCTGGCGAGTATGGAGGACCAGAAGCTGAAGGCAAGTAAGCAGTTGGAGAATTACGTGAAGAATGAGGCCAAGCTGGCTAAGAAGGAGAGCCGGGAGAAGTTGAAGGGCAAGGAGAATTGATGGTGCTGGAAATGCTTCACAAGTGGCTTTTGGAAGCGGGACACTCACACCCTTGAACGGCTTCGACCAGACTTGAAGGGAACTGAAATGGCTTCTTGATGATGATGAGAAATGGTCATAACACCTTACTATGCACACTGAGCATATTCTTTCCTACCTCAATGTAATGTTGCCACAAAAACCCAAGCTCTTGGAGTTGCAGATCTTCGTCGCTTTGACCAATCGAAGTACGAAATACTCAAGTCTGTTGCGTGGTCGCGATCATTCTGGAATGAAGATATCGAACTGTCGCCGGGAAACTTTCGACCTCCGAGCTAATCTCCACATCACTAAAAGGATTTCAGATCCCTGAAATCTCATTGTCTATGTTGTCTATCATCTATATCACTTCTTGTCTAATCACCGTCGTCTAGGGTATGCGCTCATGATGTTGCCTTCCACCCCCAAATTGACCACCAACAGGGCACTTCCTGCAGCTCGCTGCCTGCACCACCCCAATCGTCATATCCAGTCTCTTCACCCTGTTCCAGCACTTCCAGACCCAATGTCCTCAACTTCTGTCGCAAATCGTCCCGCTCCTTTTCATAGCCGTAGCCCTCCCTTAATGGTATTTCCAGAATGATCCTTGCCTCAGGGCTACGAACCAGCCATGCACTGATAGCATTAACAAGCAAAGCAGGGTGTTCAGCAGAATACATGCAGTCCGCTGCGAGTATGATTGGGAATGGGTCATGAGAAGCAGAAGCATTTGTACCGACAGGTGAGAAGCCATGTAGAAGCGTTGGTGCCGCCCAATCAAGAACAGCTGTTGTGGCAGAACCACCTTCAGATTCGATGATGTTGCTGTTCCGTGACACGTTATTCGCTAGGTTACCTTCAATCTCGGGCAAGTCTGTTAATAACACATCCGCTTTCAACACTGCCGCTGCGGCCATGCCCACGAGTCCAGTTCCTGAGCCAAGCTCCAATATCCGTTGTCGTCCATGCCGGAGTGTTGGGAGGTCCATGCCACACAGCCTCTTTGCAAGCATATACGAAGACGCCCATGTCTTGAAGCCAAGATGATCTTCTGTAAGTGATGGCTCATGTAGTGATAGCTCGATATGTCCGGAATGCGAAGGTATAACGAAAGTCCTTGAGATTGCTGGCATGCCTGCCCTCCCAGATCGTTCTGCAAGCCTCATACTTGCTTGGTCCCATATCTCTTCTCTTTCTGCCTCGTCCTTGATCCACCCAAGCTCGTTTGAGACAATTGAAGTCAGATATTTGGGAACTCCCTCTGGTGACACTTTTCGTCGTTCATGTACATGTTTGAAGTCTTCATCTTGATCATCCCATGTTGGTGGTTGTAATGAGAGAAGTGAGAGGGCGTGAAGTAGGTCTTTGGCCGCAGGTCTAGTATACACTTGTGGGAGGTCGAATACTATCGTCGATTTAGCAGATTCAGCAAGCCTAATTCATGCGAGGATTACCATGCAGAGGGTCCGGCACGGGTTTGACTGCATCAGTCAGCGCGTGCGGCATCTGGCCGAGTGACAGTACAGATTGGTGGGCAGAGGGCGTTATTGGAAGCTCCTCGTTGAAAGCGGTGAGGTACAAAGAAAAAGTATCGTCCGGAAAAAGGCCGATTGGCCAGGCATCCGCTTGCCCAAAGCGGATGTACTCGATCCAGAAATATCCTGCACTGATTCCTGAGAAGCATCAGAGTGTTGCTTTGAATCCTTTGTAAGCCTGTTTCATGTCGAAGTCAAAATCTCGAGCCTCTTCGTCGTTCAATTTGTCAGATGCTCGCATCTGGTTGAGCTTGATGAGCCATTTGACAATCTCTCCCTTACTGTCGAATTCCTGGTCAGTGACTTTGTTCGCATTCTGGATGACATCGACGAGAAGTGGGTGTAGCATATCCTTTTCCACATAACCGATCTTAATGGCATCGAAAAGCGTGATGAAGGACTCGGTGGCTTCTATCACTAGACCAGTAGCGGCCTCTGAGCCTTGAGCAGCAGATTGACGCGAGGTGCCTTGTTCTACGGTAGCTGGGAGTCCAACCCTTAATCGTTCTCGAGCTCGTGGACACTCGATCTGCCAATTGTATGAGTAGCCAGTCCAATATGCCAGACACTCGTGTGAAGGTTCCACGCGACATACCTCCCAAACACGCATGAAGGTCTCCAAGTCGCCGAACTCGTGTGAGACAGCCTCGTCTTGTAAATTTGACTTGTATTGCTTCAGCAGCCGGTTGCATGTGTCTGTATATTCTGATTCTGAGATCGAGTCTTTCAAGTAGGCCTTTTCCAGAGCATCGAGAGTTATGATTATGCTGTAGACTTCGGCGAGGGAATCGTAGAGTTCTCGTTCGGCATTGTTGGAGGCAAGCTTGACTTCCTAATGCAGTCCATATCAGCTGGTGTCGCGTGAGATGGTTCGCAAGAAGCATACCTCGTCGAGATTGATGGTACTTGACAGCGACGAGGGCGTGTACGAGTAGGGAGTCGGCGCGTAGGCCAATTGTCTTTGGGCATACATTGGGAGTCTTTTTGTATTGCTGTATACATGTGGATGTAGGCAATATCGTAACGAGCTCAGCGGGGAAGCCTGACACTGACAGGGCGAGGAGCCCAAGGAAGGTTCAGGGTCTGCAGGCGCTTCATCTTTTTTTCTCCGTGTCGCAAAGATAAATCTAGCGACAACTCCATTCCACATTGTAGCCAGTCACCATGGGGAAAACAAAATCGACAAAGCATTTCGAAAAGAACCACCTCAAGGACACTTTGAAGCGGAGAAAGGAGGGCGCCAAAATCAAGCAGCGACACCAGCTCAAGGAAAAGCTCAAGGCGAGAAAAGCTCGCGACAACGAGAGGGAAGATGCCGAACCAGCAAAGCCCGAGAAGAAGGACACAACCGGCGAGCAGTTCAAGAACATGAGTGTCGATGAGTTCTTCCAGGGCGGATTCGAGGTTCCTGAAGATTTGAAGCCGAAGAAAAAGAGCAAGAATTCAAAGCATGCGCCCGCGGCCATTGGAAAGCGAAAGCGGACTGAGGTCAAGCAAGAGGCCGACAGCGACGGCGAAAGCTCAGACGACGACGTGGAGGAATTCCCGGTCGACGCAAGTGGCTCAGAGGCCGATTCAGAATCAGACGAGGAAGATTATGAGAAAACCCTCGAAGCTCTCAAGACGAACGACCCGAAATTGTATGCACAATTGCAAAAGGAGGACGAGGCTTTGTTCAACAATGATTTCAAGGAAGTCGAAGATTTAAGTGAGCCCGAGCAGGAAGAAATTCCAAAGAAGAAGCGCAAGACCAGCAAGAAGTCAAAGGCTGAGCCCGAACCTGACGGATCTGATGAAGAGCTCGAGGGAGATGGCAACGAGGTCACGAAGGCTATGGTCGACAAGTGGGAGAAGGCAATGGTGGAGCAGCACTCCCTACGGGCCATGAAGGAGGTTGTTCTTGCGTTCAGAGCCGCGGCGCATCTGAATGAAGAAGATGGGAAGCAGTATAAATACTCTGTCTCGAACCCAGAAGGTAAGATTGAAGGGGTTACTCTCGCGAATTTTCAGTCGCTAACGACAACCAGTCTATCACAAGCTTATCAAGATCTCATTGGAACATGTTCCGACAGTGCTTGAGCACCACCTGCCGCCGAAGAGGCATCCCAATGGCAAGATGTATGTTGTCTACAATTAAAGAGGAGACGAAGTACTAACACACTCCTAGCTCGCTCGCTACCGACACAAAAAAGTATCGCACTCTGACGCCTCTCCTCAAATCGCATATTACCTCCGTTCATCATTTACTCGATAACCTCTCAGATGCGGCTACTATTGGACTCACACTCAAATCCATCGTCCCACTCTTGCCATATATCCTTTCGTTCAAGAAGGTGGTCCGCGATATGGTAAAGACAATTGTCGTTCTCTGGTCTTCCTCAAGCAGCATCGAATCAACCAGGATTTTGGCGTTCCTCATCCTGCGGCAGCTTGTTGTTATTGGCGACCCAGGCATCAAAGAATCAGTGTTGAAATCGACGTATCAAGGCTTCGTAAAAGGAGCTCGAAACACTACAGTCCACACTATCAAAGGCATAAACTTGATGAAGAACTCGGCAGCAGAGCTGTGGGGTCTGGATTCTGAGGTTGGATATGCAACCGGATTCTCGTTCATTCGACAACTGGCTATACATCTCCGGACAAGCATAACTCAGCCCACGAAAGACTCCTACAAAGCAGTGTACAATTGGCAATATGTGCACAGTCTCGATTTCTGGTCTCGAGTCCTATCTGAGCATTGTTCTTCTCTAAAAGAGGCAGAAAATGGCAAGGAGAGCTCTCTGAGACCTCTGATCTATCCTACCGTACAAGTCACCATGGGTGCGTTACGCTTGATCCCTACTTCGCAGTACTTTCCACTCCGGTTTCAACTCATTCGTTCACTACTGAGACTGAGTCGGGCTACGACGACATATATTCCACTCGCGCCCGCTCTCTACGAAGTCCTGACCTCCGCTGAAATGAAGAAATCACCTAAGAACAGCACGCTGAAACCTCTGGATTTCACAAAGAACATCCGCGCACCGAAAGTGTACCTGAAAACTCGAGTATACCAGGATGGTCTTGGTGAGCAAGTCGTCGAATTGCTTAGCGAATTCTTTGTCTTGTGGTGCAAGAACATTGCCTTCCCAGAACTGGCACTTCCAGTCGTGGTAATGCTAAAACGATGGATCAAGGATGCATCGCAAGAAAAGACTGGAAATAGAAATGGCAAGGTAAATGCGGCTGTGAGATTGATTGTGCAGAAACTCGAGTCGAATGCCAGATTTGTGGAGGAGAAGAGGGCGAAGGTTGAGTTTGCGCCCCGAAATAGAGCTGGCGTGGAAGGTTTCCTGAAAGAACTTGAGTGGGAGAAGACACCTCTGGGTGCTTTTGTGACTGGGCAGAGAAAGAGCAGGGCGGACAAGGAGAAGGTGTTGGAAGATGGTCGACGGGCTGAGGAGCGAAAGAGACAGGAGAGAAAGGCGAATACTAGTGATGAGCGGATAGAAGAAGGTGGGGGTGGCGTCGTGGATGCTGCAAGTGACGATGAAGATCAAGACGAAGAGATGGATGAAGATGGATATGAGGATGAGCAGGATGGAAGCGACTAGATCTTGGTCGTTTGCTGAGTGCGATGGTTCATCACGGCGAGTCGACTTCCCCATGTATGAAGATGAATACATCGTATTTCTCTCTAATGCTGGTTTTGATAATAGTTGGCCATCGTAAACACGAACATTCCGGACCAGAATAATGACCTCTACCATGGCCAAGGAAGTCGGTGCAACGACACCACCAACCTCAAGAAGCAAACTCACACATTTCGTTGCTTTTCCGACCATCGTCGTCCCATCCGTCACCTCCCCACATTCTCAAACCTCAATGCCGCCTTTGCAGTGTCCCTGAATTCTCTTTCCTCAAGAGCCTCCCTCTCCCTCCTCTCCCTCCTCCTCAACCTCTCTCCAATCTCGAACACCAGATCCCTCCTCACCCCCTGCGCAACAATCAAAGCCCTCCTCTCGATGAAATCCTCCTCGCTATCGTGCACACTCACCCATTCCCTGCCCACGTCCGTCGGTAGCCGTCTCAGACGCGCGTGTATGAGTGCGAGTAACTCTTCGCGGGTCAGGACATCGCTGGACGCCGTTGGGGGTGGCCAGTGGTTGCGAAGATGGTGGATTACCATCGCGTTGAAGCTTGTGGCTAAGGTTGGGCAGCTGGAGTGGGGGATGATGGATGTGCTTGGATTTGTATCGTGAGGTGGACGGGGTGCGTTTGTGGATTTTGGGGAAGGTGGATCTGTTGCTGCTGTTGAGGTTGTGCTTGGGTTTGAGGAAGAACTTGAACTTGAGCTTTGGGATCGTGAGGTTGAGGTTACCCTGCGAAGAGGATACGACACTTTTCTGAAACCTGGTGCGGTTTCTCTGTCAAGGCGGGGGCTTTTCCAAGAAACGTCGATGGGAGCGGTTGAGCTTGGCTCTAGTCTCTGGAAATCCGCGGCGAGGTGCGCATCTCGATCTGTCAAAGACGTATGTTGATCTCGAGTTGAGGGGTGGAAGAACGAATCTCTTCTTTGTTCCTGTTTGGTTGCTGACGCCGCTACGCTGATCGAAGATGATAGGACTATAGAGGGAACCATGGAGGGACCAACCCAGCCACGAGGTCTGGGCCTCCTCCTCCTGTCTTCCCACTGGCGATCTATCTCGGATTCGGTAGGACTTGGGCTCTCTCGACGGAGCGAGCTCCATTGAGCAGTGTCGTCTTGCAGTCGTCGCTGACGGCTAAGTCGATTTCTTCCAGTTCTCTTTCCAACTGCAGCCTTGTCAGTTCTCAAACCACAGAACACCTCGGGAGGAGCTTCTGCACCTTCTTCCTGTCGAGCAGTATCATTGTGACGGTAAGGCTTTGCTAATCTGTCTTGACTTATCCACTCTGCGGATGGTGGTGTAGGGATTGCAGATGTCTGGGAGCCGGATGAGCTGGTCGTACTACTCTTAGAACTTGCGAGGCTCTTTCGGCGCCGTGTAGAGCCCACATTGGTGGAGAAAGTGAAGCACATCTTTGGAACTAACTGGTCACGAAAGTGAAAGGGGCATCAGGCCTCATTTGTATGTTCATACTTCAAGAGAGAGAGAGAGTCAGCCGTGATGCTGATTGCCGTACGATTGCATCAATCTCTTCCCGAACGTTTGTATGGAATGCTTTCTTGTCCGGATCAACGAAGGAGAAAGGTAAGGATAGATTCACGCTGCAGCTTGCTTGTGGATACGTTCTTCGGGTAGCTACAAAGAGGGTAAAAGGCGTGCCAAACCTTTCTGTGAGAGAAGATTGGCAAAGATGGTCGAAATGGGAGACCGTGTTTTTCCTTTGGCTATACCTGTGACAAATGCCAAATATGTGAATGGAGTCGATGGCCTGTGGAGTAGAAAATGTGCCTGAATGAACCAGACGAGCCTTTCAGGCAAGCTACCGCTGGTCCTGCAGATAGGCGAGCCGTATGTGAGAATCTTACCTCTCCTCAAACATTGCGCCCAAGCGAAGGAATGGGGAGTGAACGCCGTTCCGATTGACGATGTCGCTCGCCACTCTACCTGTGAGGCAGGGGCGTAGGGGTTTCTTCCGTCATGAGCCTTGCCTTTCGATTAACCTGTCGATATGAATCTCGAAACAGTCCTGTGATTAAAAATCGATGTTGGTCGTATTCCGCCAAATGTCGAAGCTATAACTGCCAGTATATCGAAGGCGAGGGCGAGGTACCTAGCTATAACCAAACGTGTGTGATGCCCTGGACCCATATTGACTGCCAATATTCAAAGTTTTAGCAGCGAATCAATGATGCCAGAAGAAGAAGAGGCAATGACTCATAATATCGACACTGAGAGCATGCAAGTGAACAGTACTTAGCTCATCGTCGCATACAATTCTCAGCATGGAGCTGCAATACTAGCACTCAGTAGAACGACAAAAATAAAGTAAATATGGAAGTCTCTGATTCCGCCCGAGCACGATCCGGGTACCTCCAGAGAAAGGTATAAACTCGTTAAGCGAGTGGTATGTTAGACTGACGGTATACCCATCTAGCTGAACAGGCATTAAGAACTGAATTCAACTCAAGTGGAACCTTTGCTGATTGCTTCGAAGCATTGTAAGGAATCCCTAGTTTTTCGTGTGTCCTCCTCATCATCGGCGATCCTACCCTGTCTCTGTCTCCCTCCCGTTCCTCGACCTTAGGTTCCGTGGCATTGGCAAAGACCATACGGGCAAGTTCCTGCGCCTGGTCCATATCCTAGGCCTGCACACTAAAACATATCAGAGCAAGAACGATACGTGCCCTCGGGGAATCAGATTAGCTTATAATGTCGGAACATTTGTTGCCGTCGCAATCTCCTTGAGGCGAGCGAGCTTCGAGAGCTACAGCTGGTATGCTCAAAGCGCTGGTGTTTGCGATGAGAAGGTATAGAGGCGTGAGGGTCGTGAGCTTCATCTTGGGTTTGTGTGAGAGAAGGTGAGATTTAGTCTGTGTGCAAAGGTTGGTCTTTCAAAGCGCCCGTCTCTTGTGAATTTAAGTAAGTGACGAATCTAGAAATACCGGAGTCCGGCTCGGAGGTGTGTGTAAAGGTTGATCCTTCAAAGCGCCCGTATCTCGTAAGTGTAAATGAGTGACGAGTTTTGTAATACCGGAGTCAAGGGAATATGTTCACGGCTAGATATCGGCTCGCAGGTGACGAGTACAGCAGGCCGATATAAGTAGTTTCCGCACCAAAACTCAACATACGAAAGATGAAAGTCTGCTGGAAGAGAAACAGAATATACATAGATAGTTCAGTGGTCTTATACCTTGGGAAGACTATACCTTGGTTTTAGGTTTAGAGTGGTTGATGCCATAGTCATTGAGATATCATGACTCGAAGTTGTTGGTTTTGGTGAGGATCGAGAACCTCTTGGATAGGCCTGCTATATGTACTTTGTCACCTGCGAGAATGAGATCGGATAGTGTACTCCGCTTGATCGAGGGAAATTCCGGCTTGGCTCCATTAAAAGCAATGTTATTGGTCCCAAGCACAAGGGTCGATTCCCAGATCGAGCTGCTGGCCGTTTCCACTCAAAATATATGTGTGGTCTGGGACCGCAAGTGGTAAAAGAGGCTGGAATCTCTTCCTTTGGTGCTGGACAAGCATGGATTTGGGAAGTGTCACAGGCAAGATGTCGCGAAACTCGGATGTGAAGAGTCCCCTTTCTCGGCATTTCATTGCTGAGCATATAATATAACAGACCTTGCAAAATCGGGTACGCCTTGCGATTCACGGTGCAGGCTCCAGATTCTCTGCCATGGCCTTGAAGGGTGAAGATTCCGTCAGCTTCTTCCAAAGCGCGGTAACGAGACGTTGGTCCCGAAATTTGCATCGACAGACTTTGGTACACATGCCGCCGACCATCCTAGTCGTGTGGATGAGGTGCAGGCGGGATGCATGCTGTCAATTTCCCAAATTTTGGTAAATCACTTTCCACAAGCCCATGGTATGGATGTCCAAGGTTCCATGCTGTTGGTCGACCGTCGGCGGATTTCGCCTCTCGTGGGATCATTGGGTGGAATGCCCATCTGGCACCCAGATTCCAGAAGACGGCAAACGGGATTGTATTTGTACGCGAGGAACAGCAATAGCATCGATGCTGGTGTCTGTGTGTATGGTCCCTGAATTATCACAGAATGGTATATAGGCACAATATGCGGTCTGCGGGCTCGTCCACTACCTTACCTCAGGGCTGCGGGTGCATTTATGCATCCGTCCAGCCCGTGGTGATTTCGCCATGGTCGATGGGCTTTTCGCACTGGACGCCGCCCGGAGGCGATAGGTACGGCAATACCACTCGTATCAAGACGAAGTGCATGGCTACCTTGAGTATGTAACTGGATCCGGTTTGCGTGACGTGTTCATCAGCCACACGTCGGTGCAGACAGATTTCTCCGTCACCTGCACCCGCTCGCGATTGTCAATGGATGTTTCGTGGCCCCGAGAGAGGCGGTGATGTTGTTGGTACCAGCCTCCAGCTGCTGAAACTCGTGCACTGGTAGCTTGACGATGTCGAATCATACCTCTACAGTCCGACGCGGTGATTTCGGTCGGCAGGGAGAGGCAACCTTAGAGGAGCTTCACCGACAGTCTCTTGGTCTGCTAGCAACTGGCCTTGAATGCATGCAAGCAACCCTTCATCTACGGAAGTCGTTGGCTGGCCGTGACAGAGGTGTGGATGCCGCAGCGCACCACCATACGGCTCATCCTCGTCGGCCTTCCGCTGTCATTGATCGGTCCCCTAAGGTGCCTCCATCCGCGTCCACACAATGCAGAACCCTTGCCTTGTGGTGATGAGGCCCGACCTCGAGCTGGAGGGCGATGGGGCGCGAGGGCATGGATGGGTCTGGCACCTCTGGGTCAGGACTCAATCGACGTGTTGAAATACTTCTAGTGAAGCCCAGTGGCTTTCCGTCTCCCTTTGGTCCCGTCCCCTTCGCATTGATTTACCCATTTATCCAGCTGCACCCGCATACTACTGCCACTGCTCGATGCCCTCCGATTCGTCCTCACCACCAACCATTCCGCTTGTTTCCAAGAGCACCTCAGATCAGAAGCCCGCGGCCCACTGGCCAATCTACTCCCGTCCCCGTCGTACCTTAGCACGCTGTCCTGATCTTGCAGTGTGTTCCCAGCCAATATCTCGACTAGTCAGCGGAGCCGGTGCTTCGAGCTGTACCTAACCTACAGCTCCCACACTCCCGCAGGTTCCTTTTGCTGCAGCAGTAATATAACCCCTGACTATCCACTGCGAGACCGTCCTTTTCCAGTTCGACCAGACGGAGTGCTGGGTCTGGGTTTCTCTCTGCCCGTGCTGTGCTCCTGCCTGCCTCAGTTGTACTTCTCAAACACACCTTTATCTCCCACAACCTCCACGGGTCCAGCACCGCCAGTTCGCTCCCGCACATCCTCCAACACGCAACCGAAACAGAGTCTCAACAGAGGCCCATTTGTCACACACTCAAGACACCGCACACCACACGTGGTCCCTCCACTGCGTCTGATCCAACGTTGCCCCCAACCCGGCTTTGGATCCGCAAAGTACAAATACTCTTTGTTCTGCTGCTGTCCGCGCGCGTCACTCGCCAGAGCCAAACCGCCGTCTTCGCCGCTGTTCACCCAACATAAACATACAGTACCATCAACCTCACCACCACCACCACCACCACCACCACCATCAAAATGCGTCGTGAGCACAGCATAGCCACTACTGTGTACAATCACCTCTTTCCAAACCCGACCGCCAATGATCCTCCAGATTTCGCAACCCATTTGGCCAAGCACCTTGTGGCCGAGGTTCGCATCGAGACACAGCGGTTCTATGGAGGACTGGAAACAGTGGAAGCACGCTACCCGGGACTCAACTACTTCTACGCACCCCACCGAAAGCGGCTCGGTCGATTTCCTCACCATGCCAGACTCTTCCGTGCATTCGACGACATGGGACTGACGGAGCACGAAATCAGCATGCTTTGCAGATGGGAAGGCACGCTCTGGGCTCGCCAACGATACGAACGAGACGAGGGCATCAAGGTCGTCGACACGACGTGTGCGGAAATCGGCCCGTGGGTGGATAGGAGGAGAGTTTACAAGCGAGGACGGAGAAGTAGCCCTCGTGGAATCAAGGTCAAGACAGACATTGAAGTTGAGATCGAAGACGTGGGAATGGGCCGCAGCTTAAGCAGAGATGGAACAAGGTCATCTACCCCGATGCCGTCTGTCAGCTACACAAGACCTTTGCATATACACTCTCGGACTGTCGAGATGACCGATGCGGAATCAGCAGCATCGGTCCAGGCTGGCTCTTCTACTGATGACAGCGACTCCGAGATCGAAGGTGCTGGCATCCCATCGAATCAACGCCTCGTCGCTGCGGCTGCACAGCGCGATTTCCACCACAGTCATATGTTGATGGACCGCGACACACCGCTGGACCCAGCATATGAGCAATATTTGAAAGAGCAGGCAGAACGAGGAGAGATTGTCTTCAGCGGTGCCAACATCTCATCTGGCGTGCGCGCAGCCGCATTGCAATCCGCATACGACAATTCATTGTCAGCATCCCCTTCACCTGCTCCTATGAATAATGGCCTGCAGCCTCCTCCGCCCACAACATCAATTCAACAATAGATTCTGAACATGACTTTCCTTTCATCTCGGTATTACATTATGCATACATGAGATACCTCAACCGGCAGACAGGCGTTTAGCGATGCGGGTGTTCTTCATATTCACGGAGCGGGTTTAATCGATTTGACCCAGCACAGTACCCCATTTAGCACGCAACTTTTCTTAGATTTTTCTGTACTCAAACTTTGAAGCGTTTGGGCGCAATCACACTGGCATGGTAGGCGGCATCTTTGCAATGTTCTGGTTTTGAGTTTCTTACCTCGTTGCTTCTTTGTAGATAGACATATCCAGGTTTCCTGTTTTCTGGCATTTGGGACACAGGATCCTGGACGAAACCGATCACGAAGCTTCTTCAGCTATGGCGGGCAGCATTTTGAGCGATGTAATATTTCGAGCGGCATAATACCTACAGTCGGATGCATCAGATGCAGCGAGGGATGAATGGAGAAGATTTTATATTCAAAACAGAATGGCCTTGCTCAAATTTGCGATGAACATGAAATGTCTTCATGATTCGGAATCTTGAAGTTCCTGTTTGTTTTTCTTGTGGATTCTGATTGATGAGGCTGGAACCAAACAAACAGCAGGCTAGATTTGACATCCGTCCATTGCTTCTTGCGAGGGGATTGCTATCTATGCTTTACTAGGATCCTTGGTAGCGAAGAATGCTAGGTTGAGCCTTGGCGGATTGCGCCAACCACTACTCATTTGCATGAGACACCCTGCATGTCGAACAGGATTATGAACTCGTCTCGACTCGTGCGCCCAGTCTTTCTTCTTTCGGACATACGATGCCTGAACTCTCGATCCAAGTTACCACTCAAGTCGAGGTCACTGGTGGACCTTCAATTAATATGACGACCGCGGAGATTTCGTGGCTTCTTCTTTTTTACCAAGATATCATTTGCATTTATCAATTCCCTGTTGCAAAGACCCAGTTTGGCGTGCAGCTTTGGACATTCTTCGGTATCATCAGGGAAGTCGCCGTTCTACATGTATCCGTATCAGCTTTCGATTTCCCGTCGTTAAATTTGTCTGATCACAGCGCCGCTGTTGTGTCGGCTCATCCCTTTGCTGCCCTTGTCACATCCTCCACCAAAGGCACTGGAAGTAAGCTGATATCTCGGTGCTATACGCACTCTGGCCTTCGGTATTCAAAGTGCCACATTGAACCTCAAAAACTTGAAGAAAGCTATGAGAACAGCGCGAAGAAGACCGAGGCCAGCCATGATCACGCGCCAAATGTTGAGTGAAGCAGTTGAACAGTAGTACATTTTTGCGAGCTGGGTGATATAGTCCCGTCGGCAGTGCCTGCCAGCCATTTGTTCTGACCATCGGTATGAGGAACTCGTAACGAGTGCGACTACTGGCGGGAGTGTTCCGCGCAGGTTTTAGGGGCAGCTAATGAACGTATCGAAAGGTGCCATCAACTGGTTAGACGCTTTCGGGAATGAGTGCGCGAGATATTGGACTCGAATGGAGATGGCCGTCTATCGTTCGGAGGTTTCGTTACTCATGTTGATCTAGAGAATGGCACTGTGGCCTCATAATCGTAATGCCAATCCGAATGCCACACACGGGAACTCAATTCCAAGAAGCTGACGGCTGGCGTGAGGCGAATGTGACCCCAAACATTACTTTGTCCAACCAGGAAATTTTTTGGTGACCAAAGTGTCATCAAAGGTTTGATATCGGCTGCTTTTGGGGATAACACGGACAACGACTGCATTGCAATTGAAGGATGCCATGGATGTTGGAGTCTCGCGTACCGCAATCCGATCAAACACATGAAGTGAGCTGATAACATCAAGGACGGGGTTTTTATCGTGATCCATTGGATATTGTGACTCAGGAATGAGAATGAAGCTTGAGAATTATAGTAAGATTTAGTAAAATCTACTGCACCATGAGAAATGTGCACGTGATTCTCGCATTTACGCGTCTCGACTCCAAAAGTACGCGCCGGCACAAAAACAACAAGCAGCAACAAACGAGATACACAATGGCAACCTCACGATCACCTTCTCCTGCCGGGCCGCCTCCACAAGAATCCAGCCCCGGGATCCGCGCGACCGCTCTCCAAAAGACGTTCGACGGTGCCCTCAAAGCCACTCTCGCCAAATGCTCGTACGAGAACTTCGCTTCCTGTTTCCCCACGACGGCGACCTACCGACCCGAAACCCTCCAAGGCTTCTGGAAGGACTTCACAGGAAGGCTGGGACAAGTCTGCAAAGTAGATTCAACCTTCCGGCATTATGACATGTCGTTTGCGCCGAACTGACTTACTTACTAATCCGCGCTTGCAGTCCGAGTTCGAAACCATTCTCTCAGACCGTTCCGTCGTTCCCTCGTTGAACTCCCTGGATCGCTTGATCAGCGAAGCCAAGGCCAGGAAGGCAGAGGCCGAAGCCAAGGCACCGGATGGCAAGGCGGTACCTCCAGTGCCACCACATACCCTACCAGCAGCAGATCTCGTCAACGCTCACTTGTCGCCTTTTCTGATCGACCAGCAGACCGCGCTCAATAGCGCGCTGACGACCATTCAAACAGAAAACGAGACGTTAATCGCCACCATCGCTAGTCAAAGAGCTGAGATGGAGGCTCTCGTAGCAGGGCTGGAAGCTGTAGTGAAAGATCTAGAGAAGAGTGCTGAAATGCTTCAGGGCGACGATGTGCAGGGTTTGAGCGGCGATGTGAGGATGATGGAGGGAGAGCTGGCAGACTGAGTCTCCTTTTCCGTCACGGCTGCTTTTCCAAGACTATTGCACATTGCGTACGTGCATATGTGAGAAGCAGAGGCGGTCCAGCTTCTTCGTGCTGGACCTTCTCGATCCAGTACCAGCTACTACTGCCGCAAGGAGACTGCCAGATGGAACCTTGAAATCGAACAAGCTCCAATGCGAATCGTCGTCCGCTTCGTCGAGATACAGCCATCTGTTCACTGCAGTGGCCATCGAACTACCGAACAGGCCAGTAGCTACTACTTTCGAAGGATAGGACGAATGGTGACTTCCATCATAACCGTCATCCGCACTTCGAATCACGCACGATCAAAGCGAACCAGAAAACCTTCCCCTGATGACCTCGGCACTCAATTCAATCCAACAGCCAGGCGGCAAGGCACGCGGGATATGATGACTTCAAATGAAGACCGCGGACGAGAGATGCCAGGCGACACACGTGCCCGGCTGGAGGACAGACGAGAGCGGAAAATGAGAGATCTCAGAATAGGTCGAAGCAAAGAGGAGAAGAGCACTGCAGGAATATTTTCAATGTACCCGTCCAAAAGCGAGGATAGAAAACAGGAATAAAGAGGGGTGGGGACCTAATCATGGATTATACCATATTCGGCCGGAGGGACAGAGCATAGAGCTGGTCGGGGCAACTTATGGGGAGTACATATCTTACGCTGCTGGCTCCGATATGCGCCGGGGGTAGGAAAGATCAATCATTGGATATTCCATTGCCAGATAGTCCCTACTCTGGAGCGTTGGTGAACGAAGAATGGAGCGCCTTAAGGTTTATCCACACATAAAGCTGACATGTACATGCCAAAACCGTTGATCCTAATTTTGACCTGTGGCTACAGTAGTGCCCTCTATAGATGATGATACCTTGGAATCAAACCATGACATTTATTCCAAATGGTAGCCGAACAATTATTGTAGGCGAGTAAATACGCGTAGCAGCGACTTACATACGAGCAAAGGTCCCATCCAATACAAGCAAAGGTCCATGACGTACACACCTCCATCACCATGAACAAATTCTTGACACCAGTGAACTTCCATTACAAAGGGAAATACATCTCAAGTACAGACAGCTCCGTCGTAAAGCATATAGGGTATCTAGCTGATCCAAGCAAGGAACACAACAAGGGGAAAAGGAACATGCACCGCAACGCCATGCGAGTAGGTAGGTAGTGGAGATGCCGTCGTAGTCCACTGTATCCCCTCCACACTCCATCCCAATCAATCCAAATCCATTCGTACAATCATCATCACCGGGCTCCGACCAGACGAACCCAAAAACGCTCCAATTCCCTTCACCGCTGCGCTGACCCAAGAACTCCATGCTAATTCCAACTGCATCCTGATCCAAAACAAGTTCCCCTCTTCTTCAGACAAGAAGCGGAGCCGCATAAGCAGCAACAGTGATTTCATCGTGATCATGATCACCATGCCCGCTCTTCACGGGATTGACGATTTTCCTCACGGAAACGAAAATGGCCTTGCCTTTCCCCTTTGCGCACGTGGCCGTGCCCGATTCTTCAACCGTGGTCTCGATCCTGGTTAGCTCGGCGCCTGTGGCCGTGCTATGCAAGCTGTGTCCATCATGATCGGCGTGTTCCTCTTCGTCGTCCTCCACTTCTGCAGAAGCAACTGTCCATTGGCTGTTTCCACTGGTATATGTGGCGGCCGTGACACCACGATCGAATGTTGGGCGGGTTGTGATGTCTTCGTCGCCAAGCACGGAGGCCAGGATGGGTTTGACTGTCTCTTTGGAGGCGTCGTAGCGGGGTGGTAAGAGATGAAAGGGGACAAGTGTGCCATTCTTCAGATCGATCTGGTAGCGCTGCCCGTTCTGGAATATGACAGATGAGGCACGTGGTGAAGAGGCGAGGAGGATAGGCGCACAGCGGCGGCGGAAGCGGCAGAGAGCGTTGGCAGACATCTGAGCTCGCTCCGGTGCGGTTTTTGGATCGTATCGTGCGTTATCACGAAGACAGGTTGAGGAAGTCTGGCGGCGTGCGGTGTTTGGTCTGGAAGATATTCCTTCACCGCCGTCCTCTCGTGCGTCTGCAGGATCCAGATCTTCAGCATCATCCTGGGCAGATTCACCCTGTCTCTGCACTTCCCGTCGCACTTCGCTACCACTTGTAATCGTGCGTTCCAGGCTGACGCCGTTGGGCGAAGAGTCGTTGGCCAAGTGTGGATAAAGCCTGCGGAACAGCCTCTGCTGTTGAGCGATCAACCTAGCCTCCAGCTCTGCATTAGTCGCTGGACGACTCCTATCCAAAGCGCCTTGTTCAATTTGTCTTTGACGGCGCGATCTTCTGGGTAGACTTCGATACCGGGGCTCACTACGATCCTCGAGTGGCTGCGAGATGTCGATGGCGGCCCCGATTAATTCTATCCAGTCCAGCATGGTTTCTTGGGTGTCTGAGCAGAGGAGGAGTGTTTCTTCTTCAACGCGGAGGCGTAGCACGTATTCTCTTGGTGGCTCGAAAAGTTGAGGATCCGTATGCCACAATTTCTTTTGAGCAGCCTTTGGCATCATTTTGGCAAAGAGAGACTTGGGAACGATCTCTTGGCCGTCGTGGTCCACTGCTAGACCAACTTCGGCATGCTGAAGGCTGTAGGTCCTCAGCAATCGGCCTTGGAGGAGAGATTGGGATCGGAATCCACGATTTGACTTGATGCGGTAGATGCTGAGTTGGGTCCCATAGAGAACGGCGTACACTGAATGCCAATGCCTGTCAAGAGATTCCAAAAAGGGTGTCGAAAGTTCCGTTCTCAATGCTAGAAATCCCTGGAACTGGAGGGTACATTGATAGCTGGGCAAGGCTTCGGAAGTGGAGAGAGAAGGTGAAGTTCCAATCGAAGGGAGCCGTCTTTGGGGTGAGGTCGCGAGGTCGTAGCTAGGTGGAGCTGACTCGGCTATGGGAGCTAGAGCATGTGTGTGGAAGGTGTTGTGATAGCCAAAAGTTTGGATCTTTCCTGAGGCCGACATGGTTGGAGTGGCAGACCTAGCGGTGGAAGGCATTGTGTCGGCTCACGAACTGCATGCAACGAAAGATTGTGAAAGTCAGTTGGAAGCAGAAGAAGAGGACTCGGTGCTGAGGGGCGTGACGGTGGAGCAAAGATGTCGGTCGGTTGATTCAGCTCGCTTGCAGACGCATGTCGACCGTCTAGACCATTGCCGACGTTGTCGTGTGACGGAGTGGAAATAGAATAGAAGAAGATGTCTCTGAGGGGGATGGGATTTCCTTGCAGGAGGAGGAATGGCTTTTGTGATTGCTGGCTTTAGGAGAAGGAGGCGTGGCGTGCATGAAAGAAGGCGCGGACGGGAGTATCTTATTCTGCCAGTAGGTAGTGGCCGTGGCCGTGGCCGTGTAAATGTTCGCGGAGGTCACTCGCCCTGGCTTCCCCGCGATGGCAACTAGTTTTAGCCATGGCCATGGTTCTCCTCTCGCGGCCTCGCCCTCGTTCGCCCTCGTTGGATCAAGTCGGTGCCTAGTAGCTGAGCGACAACGAAGTCGATCAGGCCGGGCAGGGGTCTTCGGCGATGCACAAACCTGAGTGCCCACACCCACACCCACACTACCTCCGCAGTAGCTCTAGTCTATCCACTTCCCGCTCCCAAGTCCACAAGTCCCAAGTCCCAACTAACATGGAACGAACAGTTGTCCATGTGCTCTGGACCGTGATTGCGAATTCATCGCTTGGGAGGGGAGAGAAGCGACTTCTGCATTCCCTGGCCGAGGCCATTGCATGCGACGAGGTGGGAACTCTCACAGTACGACGAGTACGAATCCGAGCAGCATTCCTCGTGTGCTTCTCGTCGACTCTCCCGTGCTGCCGTCGTATGATTCCTGCAGTCGTCTTTGGACTTCGCGGCCATATCCACGCGTGACCCACGAACCATCCCAACGCCCCGCACAAACTCCAAGTCCCTGTGAAGATCCATGAGCCATGAGTCTCGTCCAGTAACAACAACAATGGTGCGAGCTGTGGCAAGCTACAGACTGCTGCTCTACCGACTGCACGTCGACGCGACATCCCTGCGTCGCCATATGTCGGTCCTGAATCATGTCGGAGACCGAGATCCTCACATGGACACCCGCGACACAAAAGTTCTCGACTCCGCCAAGCTCACCCTCGATTCGATGGCCATGCACTTCTGACAATGGAGTATCGGAGAAACGTGTCAACCAGGAACCTTAGCGAGCTCGATATCGAGACTGCTCGGAGATGCCAACATCAACGCCACTATCTATTTCTGGCCGACTGTCGCTTCGTGACAGTCGGGCCAGCCTCGCTGAAATGCTCGAGTACTTACACCCGCAAAATTCGTCATCGCACAGCCAAATCCTGTCCCATTTCGTCCTTTTCCGCTTCCACAATCACACACGGCTGTCGCGGGATTACAACCAGCAAACATTTCTTATTCGCATAATCTCCTCCATTCTTCTAACCTCGCGAACGGCTCCTCCACATGGCAATATCGAAAATACAGATGGGCATCATGATTCTCGATCTCCATCTCGATCTCTGTCTCGATCTGTAGCTTGGATATACACGGAAGAGCTTGGACGAGAGAGGGCAACTGCCCTACTCCCAAAAGGCCGGAAAGGCGTGCATAATTTTGCCAACGCTATGATCCGCAGTTCCATAATATGGGAAAGAGCCTCGTGTGAACAATAATCGCATGTGGGTCTTATAGTCATGACGTGCATTTATACAAATACCTTGTTATCTCTCATTCCGACTGGCATCTCACGACTCTACCAACAACCACATCTCCTTGATAAAAAGCTTGGGAAGACGTGGTTCACTTTGTGTCTGCCAGAGAAATAGCATTCGGAATATGACTCGTCTGCTCGATACTGGCCATATCCTCACTATTAGAAAGCCGACGTAAACCGAGCATCGCTACCGAGTCCCGTATAACCCGTTCGCTACCTTCCATCACGACCTTCTCTATAGATGCAACCTGACTTCAACTCAGAGTCGTCTATCCATCACTCCGTATCTTTGTATGCTGAAGGTGAGGCGTTCAATAGCCTCTCAGTAATTCACTGAGCCGCAACAACATCCAAGCAGAGAGGAACCAAGGATGTTGTTGAAACGAGCGCCTGCAAAGAATGTGGCGGAACTTCTCGCTGATCGAGTTGCACAACGTGATTCGACAAGCTCTCTTCCAGTCCCGTCTCGCTAGCCTTGTGCAGTACCACCAGCTCGAGGACATAACGGCACCACAAAGCTTGTTCTCAAATTTCTCGTATCATGCGAATTGATCATGCTTCCTATCTTCTCTATAAGCGGAACTAGAACGCATTCTATATCTTGTACGCATCAAGCACAGACATACATGGTATGTCAATGGAATGATTGATGTTTGTGGGCATAAATCCTCAAACAAACAAACAAACAAACAAACAAACATTACATTATATCTTATTAAGCTCAAATTCTACTCAATCTACCGTAATCGCCTAGACGTCTTCGTTGTGTTGAAAATATTATGATGGTCTCGATTTGTCGATTCACTAATTGCCATCTTCGAAGAGACCATTCCATGGATATGTACAAGCCGCATTCGACGTTACTGAAATGCTGTTCTTTGGAAGCAATGGAACTCGATGCGAACAACGTCCTCTCCATCACCCTCGCAGCGAGTGTGCAGAGAAAGAAAGTGAAAGCGCAAGCCCCGTCGCGAAACGGCAGGAGAGACAAAATTTTGGAAATCCTCCTCAAATAACAAGCTTCACACTCCACTGCAGTCCGCCATGCCATCGCAAACGGCAACACCTCACTCCAGAAAAGGAAAAAAAAACCCACCAATGGGAAAATTAATCCTCAAACGCTTCAAAGCAGATGCCAACACACACGACAACCAGGAATGGGCCCCCTTCACGTCAACCATCCACTTTCACCCGCTCCGCAACCTGCACAATTCATCATCTCGCACCCAAGTCCCAAAAACCCCGTGCCCAGCCCTACGCCACTATAAATACAACACGAGCACCCACCCACGCACCGTCCCGACAGAGCACGTTTCGATGGAAACATCATATATCAAACGTGTGTCGAAACGTTGATGGTTCCCAGCCTTCTGTTCAATGCGACCCGGCGCTTGGGTGATGGGTGATATGAGGCGGGGGGTAGTGATGAGTGATGAGTGATAGCGGGGGAGATGCTAATGCTACGGAGTAATCATGAGGGAGAGGGCTTTTCTTTTGCTGCTGTCCCGCCCGTCCCCGTCCCACGTCGACGAGTGGGCGTGTTTTGCATGTAAACCTGTTGTTGTTGTTGTGTCGTTTCAGCGTGGTGTGAAACGAAACGCAACGCATCGGCCGTCGGGGTTATCGTTGGTCTTTGTCGATAATGATGGTGGTGGACTCTGCTCGTTCGTGCAGTGTGTATATGGGGTGCGTGTGTGATTGTTATCTGGAGGGTGAAGGTTTTTTGGTGGTCGTCATTGTTGTCTTTCAGCTTCATCCAGCTTCAATCTTGCGCCCTCTGCTCTTCACGCGCGATAATACTTGGGAGATACTCGACTCTCTCGAACCTCAGCTCCAACCCGCATCCATCGCATCTTCCTGTCGCTGTACAGAACAACGGGACGTCATAGCGTGCAGGGAATCCAATGCGTCCTCATCTCCCACTCCTATCCTCGATCCTCCTCACCACCGCCCTCGCCAAGAACAATGACACGACATTCAGCATCCGACCCGCACCGACAAACGCAATCGTGGACGTAACAGTCACGCAGACGATAGAGATCGCAGACTACCCGACGACCGCAACGGGCCTGATCTACGACACGAGTCCCATAAAGCCGCCGAACGCAGCCACGCCAATGGCGATGCCGACGAGCGTCTTCATCACCGCACCGTCCAACTCGACGAAACCGACCGTCGCGAAGACGTCGGCTGGGACTCTTGTCGCGAGCAAGACGGGCGCGGCTACTCCGTCGGCGACGACGAAGAGTCTGGGGATCGCTCTCGATGTGAGGATCTCGCAAATGTGGCAGGGGCTTTTGGCGGTCGCGGTTGTTGCTGTCGTGTGGTGGTAGCAGGCCCATGTCGGAGACGGGCAGAGGAGGACTGACGGGAGTTTTGGTTATACCCATTTCTGTTTTTTTTTTCGTATTGGCGTCCGTTCTGCATTGGCGGCGTACCCGAGCTTTCTGGACACACTCATCATGAGGCGCGTTCCGGACATGCATTTTTTCGGATCTGGTTAGAGAGCGAGTGGAATCCAAGAACTTGTTTACGCTTCCGACACGCCTGCTCCAAGCTCATTCACTCGGAATCGTCAAAGTGTTGGCCTTGTGCTTCGTAGAAACTTTGTGCTGGCGATGGGCTACGATTTGACTCTTGTTCGTCGCCTCCGGCGAGCACGTCTTGTGTAACCCAAGCCGGCTCGTCCCCCAGAAATCCTTGCGCTGCCTCCATCTCAGCAGGCGAATGCTCCTCGTGCCGTTTTCTGAAGGGTATGTCCATGTCGTAAGCAGTCGGCGGGTTCGCCGTTGTATGCGTGCGTTTGCGTTTAGTTCCCTCGTACGTGTTGATGGTGCTCCGTCCTCCATTTTCTTCAAGGGCGCCTGATGCGGTCCTTTCCGGCTCAACAGTAGAATCAGCTCCCAGTTCGCGAGCAAGAGCAGTTTGGGGGACCGATATCCACGACAATGAAACGCCACGATCAGTTGCTGATGAGTCATTCCCGCTCTCTCCAGCCTCGTCTTCAGACATGCCGCTCTCATCCGCTTCCCATTCCGCACGGCGCTCAGTCCATGCCCTCCAGTCTGCGAATGACGATGTGCCCTGTTCAATGGTGGGGATGGTCTTGGGAGGCTTGGCTTCCACAGCATCCGATAAGTTAGCACCGCTTGGTGCATCTTTGCCAAGCAAGTCCCAAATCTGTTGTTCTTGAGTTCTGCTGGTCTGCAGGTCTAGAAGCTCGAGATACTGGTCATACGAAACATCGCATGTCTCGTGGCCCAGGGTCGCAGGTACATCCTCGGAACTCGCAACTGATTCGCTGTCACTGTCCTGGGAAGGTGGCTGCTCCCTACTTGCGGCCAGATCAGCCTGGAAGAGTTCGTCAGCTTTCGAGTGATCAATCCTGCCTTCGTGCCGAAGATAGTTTTCCGCTTCTGCAGCGGTGACTTGGCGATTCTTGAATCTGTTGCTGGGGTCGGTCTGGAATACCCAATCTACTTTGTGCCGGCGTGGTAGAGTAGCCCAATGCTCAAAGGAGCTTCTTTTCAAGTTGAGTATGTCGAGAGCCGCCAAAACATCTCTTTTCCCCACACGAGGATCCCTGGCGAGTGGTCGCTCGATGTTATCTCTTGCTCGTAATCGGGAGGTTGCCTGGAAAAGGGCCGCGTGCATTATTCGCTTTGTGAGACTCACAGTCAGTCTATGCAAATCGTCAAAGGCGGTACGAAAGATGGCGGGACTTTCTTCCGCCCTGCTCAGCTTGCTGTGCGACTTGTCTGGCTTCCCAAGATCTCGGAAAGAGCGCCAATCCCAGTCTGGGTCTTTCGAGTTCATGAAAATCGTTTCGGATAGCTCGATGAAATTGGCAAGATTCAGGAATTCTGCTGCTGGCACAGGTTTGAACACGCCTGGTGAACCTGATCTACTCATGCTTTCCCGTATCTCCGATGAAGGTGAGCTCATTGCGGAATCTGATTGAAGGCTATCACCACTCTCTGAAGGACACCTGGAGGCAACTTCTTCACTCTCCTTAATATCAAGCGTCATTGTGATCTCGTCTGCCAATTCCCGGTTCAGAAGCCAGAATTTCCCGTGAGCTTTCTGCTCTTGCTTGGCTTCCCAAGTGAACTGGTACCACGCGAGCGCATCTGCGCATGTATCCAATTCCTCAAGGCATTCATCACTGACTTCGGTTGCGATACGCATTTCATCGCTTGCACTCCTGAGCCCCCTATGCTCGCTTTTTGCGTTTTGCAACATCATTTTTTGCAGTAATTCGAGATAGGATTTGACTTCTGGCTCGGTTTTGCTGTGAAGACTAGAGGCGATTCGAGGGAGATCGTCCCGTCCGTAGCGAGCAACAGCACGGAAAAATATTCTCTTCTCATCTGCCGTCCACTTTGTTCCACCGAGTTCGGAGGGTGGGAGGTTCAGCATAGGATTCACAGTTTCCGAGTCGTCATCCACGGAAATGTTAACAGCCTCTGAAATGGCAGTGTTCAGCAGTTTCCGATACTCGTCATTGTAGCAGCCTTTGAGACGAATGTACTTGCGCGGATTTGATCTCGAAGATGTCGATTTCAGCGTTGATGTCGAGGATTCTTCTGCAGATTCTTCACGTCTCTGAGACCATCCGACGCTGGTCTCTTTCTGCTTGTGAGATGGAGTGGCTTTGGGGACATATTCGGATCCGTCTGAAGAATCTTCTTCGTCGTCGCGCTTTCCTGAAGCCATGGTGTGATTCTTTCAGAGACTCCATGTGTGGAACAGATAGGAGAGTGGGTGCAAATTCTGGAGAAAAATGTTATGGAAAAGTTTGTTCAGTCAGGATGGTTCAACAAGGTTGTGAGGAGGCTTCATCACGAAATCACGAGAGATGGCGTTTGGCGAAATAGAAATATCAGTACGGTTGGCATGGTCCCTTTTCCCACACCAATCGACCCTGATCTTTTCGAACCATCCAGGCGATGCTAGCAACAATCTGAAGCGACTCTCATGCTCCTTGGTCGATTTGCTTCGCGGCGATCCCAGCTCCCATTCCACGCTTCGCGACGAACAACATTTCGAACACCATCATCGACACGATGGACGCGACACTCTTCTGCCGCTGCCGCAGTATCTTCAACAGCCTCAGACCAGAATTACCAAATTCGGCTGCGTCCATATCAAGAGGAATCCATTCAAGCTGTGCTTTCGAGTCTTGAAAAGGGACACAAACGTCTCGGACTGTCGCTAGCCACGGGCAGTGGTAAGACAGTAAGCGCTTCCTCATTCACGATACATGAAATATAGCTTATTATTGTGCAGGTTGTATTCACACAATTAATCGACCGGGTTCTTCCTCGAAATGCCACCGCAAACCAGACTTTGATACTGGCACATCGCCAGGAATTGGTGGACCAAGCATATCGCCATTGTGCGCTCGCATATCCCGATAAGCATATTGAGATTGAGCTTGGAAAGTCTCACGCAAGTGGAGCCGCCGAAATCACCGTTGCATCCATGCAGAGTATAACCTCGAAGGACCGCATACAAAAGTATGATCCTAAGGCCTTCAAACTGGTCATGGTGGATGAAGCGCATCATATAGTGGCACCAAAGTACCTGGAGATCTTGGAGCATTTTCGGCTGAGGACGTTGCAGGATGATTCTCCTGCTCTTGTAGGAGTTTCGGCAACAATGTCAAGGTTTGATGGCTTGAAGCTGGGTGCTGCTCTAGATCACATCGTTTATCACAAGTACGTCTGCAATCCCTAGGCCAACTGACGGCTTCAAGGCTGATTACTGTTAGAGACTACATCGAAATGATCAACGAGAAATGGCTAACAGATGTCATATTCACCACTGTGGCTATTAAAGCTGATCTCTCAAATGTCAAAAGCAAGGCCGGAGGAGACTTTCAAACAGCTGCGCTTTCCAGGGCTATCAACACGCCCGAGAACAACGAAGCCACATTTTTAGCCTGGAAAGAACGCGCCGCTGATCGCAAAGCAACTCTGATCTTCTGCGTGGATGTCCAACATATTCACGACTTGGCGAACACTTTCCGTCGTCACGGCGTTGAGTCTCATTTTGTCACCGGAGAAACTGCCACCAAATCTCGCAGTGAGATCCTTGACGCTTTCAAGCGTGGCGATTATCCAGTCTTGCTGAACTGTGGTGTGTTTACAGAAGGCACAGATATCCCTTCTATCGATTGTGTAGTGCTTGCTCGCCCGACGAAATCACGCAATCTGCTTGTGCAAATGATTGGGAGAGGTGTTCGACTACACCCTGGAAAGGAAAATTGTCACATCATAGACATGGTGTCTTCGTTGAAAGTAGGCGTGGTAACAACGCCCACACTCTTCGGCCTCGATCCTAGTGAGCTTGTTGAGAATGCGAGTGTAGACGACTTAAAAGAACGGTTGGAGCGTAAAAGAGCAGAATTAGCGGAACCCCAATCTGGATCAACAAAAGGCCCAGGGTTTTCGGGAAGCCTCGCCTTCACAGACTACGACTCTCTCAGTGACCTGATTGAGGACATGACTGGCGAGCAACATATCCGAGCAATCAGCCCGTTCGCCTGGGTCCAGGTGAGCGATACTCGTTACATCTTGACAACGAATAGCGGCAATTACCTCAGCATCGACCAGAATGACGACCAGAATGAGCCCTACCGTGTTGACTACACGGCCAGACTTCCTGCACCACTCATCAAGAAAAGCCCATTTATGCGGCCCCGTACTATTGCCACGGCGAAGACCTTCCAGGATGCAGTGCATGCAGCAGACAAGTTTGGCGCCGAGGTGTTCAACTACATTTTCATTTCGAAAACGCAAGGTTGGAGGCGAGGGCCGGCATCGCCATCTCAACTCGAATTTCTGAATAAGATACGTGACAAAGATGATCAGTTGGAGCCCGAGGACATCACGAAAGGGCAGGCAGGAGATATGATTACGAAGCTCAAGTTCGGGGCGAAGGGTAGGTTTAACAAATTGGATGCTAACAGGCAGAAGGTTTTGAGGGAGCAGAAGACGTTGGAGAAGAAATTGGCCGATCTCAAGGTGCGCGAAAAGGTTACTGTAGGGCCAATCAGGGACAGCTAGCTTTTCCATCACAAATGAACTCCAGCGTTGGATGCTTCAGTAGAGTGTCTTTTGCTCACAATGGAGTCTTCCATCCGGATCGCCTCAATATTTCTCTTTTCGATTCACAAACATCCGTTCGTTTTGGTATCATCTGCAACCACATTGTTATGGATGACTCGAAAGCACAATTGATTATTGAGTGGACATGAATTGCCTACAAAGCGCTATGGTTGGAACAATGGCTTGATTTCTGAACATGATCATGAAGTAGTATCCCATACACAGGATTCCGTCCTTCAGAAAAATGTGCTTTCAGCAATGCGTAGGCCCTCCCAATCCACTTCGCCTGAGCTGATTTCCTGAGCACTTTCCAAGCTTTCTCTTCCACATGCGCTGGTTGTCGCACTGTGAGTTTCCCAGCTGAAGATTGTCAGGCTTGTGACCGAAGTTGTCCTCCTTCTCCTGATGCTCTTCGTCCTCCTTATCGTCGTCAAAGTTCGTGTCACAAAATGTGTGATGGACTTCAGGCCGATAATCAGGTGGAACGTCCTCCTCTGAAGAATCGCAACTTGCGTTCAGCTCTGATTCGTGAGGAACGGAGTTCCATGCGGGGCTGATTTTGATTCCGAGTCTGAATCAGGGACTGAACTCAACTCTGGATTGGACGCCGAATCCGAATCTACACGGGAATCCATGTCTGACTTTGTGTTGGAACTGGTACCTGGCCCTAGTTCCTCATAACAAATTGCCTGGCGCCTTCTACAGGAACGACCAGTGGTGTTCGTCGTGTTCCCAGACTTCATGTTCTTCTGACTGCGAGACCTCGATTGCCACCTCTGCGCGGTTCGGCCGTTGAGATGGGGTGTCATCCTCATCCGAGACTTTGCAATTTCGAGGGTGGTATAAGATCTCGAATCCAGGGAATAGCCTGACCACTTTCGAGTAGGCTCACACCCATCCAAGCAGGGGCTGCATGAGCTTGAATCAGCGAGTCAATGTCTTTCAATTCTTGTTCGATTTTCCCACTGGACTGTCGATTCCTTCCTCGGGTGGATCCAAATTTGGTATTTCAAGGTCTGAAGTATCGATACCTGCAGCGTGTAATTGCCGAATGTTGTCTTTGTATTCAGCAATTTGCTGCTTCATATATTCAATGGTTGCATTGAGGACAAGACTTTCGCTGCGGCCTTGACCTTCCATTCCAGGCACGGTATTGGCGAGACGGTCGAAGCCCTCACGGATGGCCTGACGGCGCTTCTGCTCAGAGGCAATGTGGTTGTTCTTTTTTTCCTGCTCGGTGAGACGCGGCTTGTCTTTGGACGGGGAGGACATGGTGGAGAAGGCTGATCTGAGACGGGGAGATTTCCCAGTATGACCGGTGGCGGGCTGGGATAGCTTGAAGCGCGAACAAGACACTGCAGGCAACACGTCGATGTCGGAATGGTATGTGAACAAAAGAAGAACACCGTGACAAAATGTCGGACTCAGGTGTTATGAAATGGGGAGGGAGCAATGGGGAGTGGCCGGAGGTCGGACGAGCGCAGCGGGTGAAGTCTTTTCTACTCATCTCTCCCACCTATTTGCAAGTAGCTTTCGCGCATAGACGCGACGGACGTGTGTCAGACATGTGATCGGTAAGGCGTTTGATTGAAATTTGCAGAGAGAAAGGAGGTTTCAAACCGGCCAGCACAGACACAGCCATCGTCACAATCTTGGCATCTGCGCTCTTCGCTGAGCACTGAGGAGCTTTGTGACAACAAAAGGAGCCGAGATCTCTTTGTCGTTAGCTATCACTGCTGGTCCCTGCGTACTCACCATACTGCCACAACGTCCACTCTCACGACACGTACTGTACTGTACTTCTTCGCAGCCCTCGCGAGCCCCGCCCAAAACATCCCCAGGCCCAGGCCCGCTCCCCGTTCTGGTACTGCCCTGGCCGATCTCCAGGACGAGGAATTTACTACGCACGACGTTGGAGACTCTGTGGGATTCAGTTGCCGCCCCCTTCTGGCTGCGTCGAGGGTGTCATGTCGCATTTAGCACCGCCACTACCCAACAGTCCTCACTGAAGTACCGAACCTCCTAATGTCGATGCACTCTTCCCGCTCCCGTGGGACCAAATCGAGAGTGAACAGCATTGTCCGCGAAGGTCGCATTCACAGAGAATCCTCCTACACACGCAAGAAGGTTGTCGGCCGCGATGATGCTTACCTCTATGCCCTCCGCGTGGCCTACTTGTCCTACCTCCTCCAGCCGCGGGCAAAGCGTGTCCAACATGTCGCTGCTCCAAAGCCAGTCACACGGTCCTCGACCTCTACAATGGACTTGATGAAAGATTTCTCCCTGATCCGGGACTCGAAAAGCACAAAATTTCCGCATGCCTTCATGAGCTCCTTGGACAAGCGGATTACAGGTGTGCTGATAGGGAAAGAGAAGTTGCCAGAGTACAATGACTCCCTTGTTAAACGGACATTTGGATATTTTCTGAACGAGTTTAAGAATCCGGCATTCCGCAAGAATATGGAGAAGGACCGCAGAGTGGAAGATCTTCTCTTGATATTCTACTCAAGTGCCACGAAAGAGTTGCAAAAAGGCAAGGCTCCGGACGACGACAGCTGGAAGTTCATGGTAGACAGGCACGTTGCTCTTTTCATACGGTTGATTAGCTCCATCCTGAAGGACCACGACTGGACGAAGGAAAGACCTGAATTGGCAAACAGACTAGCAACAATGGAGAAAAAGCTTCTTGTGCACGATCACGATCTCACGGCGGAATCCACGAGGAATGGAGGGGCGGGCGGATATTCTGTGGAGGTCGAAGTCCCACTGAGCCACGAGGTAAAGGACATGCCCCTAGCCTTGGTTGTTTCACGAATTTTCGGCATTCCGTATGGACAAGTGCAAGAGGACATCAACAAGAACATGTCGCAGTGGACGGAGAGGGCAGCGCTACAGGATCTGAAGATGTATCAGACGAGTTTGAGTATGAATACACGGAAGACTCTCAACAGCGAGGACTTCGACACTGAGGATGCGTACGAATCATGGAAGAAGTCAGAGGCCCCTGATATTTCTCAAATGATGCTTGCGATCGTGCAGTCGAACATGGAACTTGCAAAAAGCACTCCTGGCACCAACCTCCCGCAGTTCAAGGCCCAGAGTGATTCCACGGGCAGAGATTCGGGGTATGCAGAGATGTCAAGGAAACTTTCGGACCAGGCAGATAACTCGTATGTCATTGATCAGCCTGTTGATATGAGCGGCCTTTCGCTAGGTCACGAGACAGTGCAGCGGGATGAGCTTGAGCCATTTGTTTTCATACCACCAGATCCACGTGCATACTATCGCGCGGTCTTGAAGGTTGCCCTCACTCACGACATGCAGGACAGTGAACTCCAGGCCCCAGAGGAAGGCTCAGGCATCAAATTGCTGTCCAGGCAGTCTACGGAGCTGCTGACCGAGATCGCATTGCGTTGGCGCGTGCCCCAGTTTTCAAGGCCAGTGCTGTTTCTTGACGTCGTCCGGGAGCTGTACCAGAACCAGGAGATTGACTTGAATATTCTGGATGCCGCTTTTATTTACGTTAAAGAGCCGCCGACCGAGACCAAGAAAAATAACAGGAAGAGCATGATGATACAGGAAACAGCTTTTGATTGGCACAAGTGGACAGTCACAGATTATGCCCTTTACCAACAAGCCCTTGCTGCAATACACGACTCACTACAACGGGATCTGTTTGAGCTCATGTTGCGATGCTACGAGAAGAAACGGCCGCCGATTGAACCTATCATGCTAGTGCTGGAAGAACACCTTTACAGCGATGAACTGTTTCCGAAAGGCCCGGAAGATCTCGATCAGTACACTGAACAACTCGAAGAGAGCCTCAGAGAGAAGTCAGCTGAAATTTATCGGGATTTGCTCGCTAAAAATATCCCCGAAAGCGCCGATCAATGGGAATTTTTCCATGTCATGCAGCTTGGGAAAGATGTCGTTGGTCTGGCTGACAGAATCCAAAAGAGATATCGTAAGTCCCCAGCAGTAATGGGCGTGAACCCCTTGATGATTCTTGTCGGCGAGGTGCTACCTTCGTATGCTGCCGATGCGAGAGATTTGGTTGAACGCATCATGGCGGTTGCAAAAGAAAAAGGGGAGGAGGTTCCACAGCAAGATGGATTTGACCTTTACAAAGAACTCGTGGAAATGCGTCGCGTCCATGCCGAAGTCCTGCCTGACGTACCGTTTGCTTTCCACATAGAGGGTTTATTGCAAGAATTCGTATGGCGTTGGATTGAGCAAACCAATGCGATGATCACGGGCTGGGTTGAGAATGCGGTAAAGCAGGACATTTTCGCCACGCAGGCCCAAAATGCCAACGGGACGATTGATGAGGTTAGGCATAGCGTTTCTGTCATCGACATCTTCCGATCTTTCAACCAGTCTATCGACCAGATCGTGCAACTGAACTGGGATGATGACTTCCAGTATGCCAAGTTCATGACTGCGTTGGCGAAAGCAATCGGAGCCGGCATAGCTAGGTACTGTGAACTGCTAGAACAGAAGTTCACCAAAGAACTAGATACTTTGACACCAGAGCAGGAAGCTGCTGCACAGCAAACCCGCCAGGAGCGATGGGTGCAATTTGCAAAAGACACTTGGGCAAACCAAGACAAGATGGAACCATTCCAATTTCTGCCAGAGGTAGGTTCATTCCCAGCAGACATGGCATAGGGATACAATGTTAATGAGCTGCAGTCCTTGGTCAAGTTGAACAATATTGAGTATGCTATGCAACAGCTTGACAAGCTGGAGAAGGACATCAATGTCGATGCATGTGCCGCAGTCATACAGAAAAATGAACCACCGCCGCTTCAGCGCTCACGCAAAGTTGAGAAGTATGTCTTCACCATTAAGATTATTGAGGCGGAAGATCTCAAAGCCTGTGATATGAATGGCCTGAGCGATCCATACGTCGTTCTTGGCGACGAATACCAGAAAAGATTGGCGAAGACTCGCGTTATCTACAAGAATTTGAACCCACGATGGGATGAGACTGTAGATATTCTCACAACAGGACCGCTGAACATCATTGCCACTATCTGGGACTGGGACACACTCGGCGACCACGACTGTGTTGGTCGCACATCCCTGAAACTAGATCCTTCACATTTTCGCGATTTCTTACCCCGAGAGTACTGGCTGGACCTCGACACTCAGGGCAGACTACTGCTACGAGTCAGCATGGAGGGCGAGAGAGACGATATACAATTTTACTTTGGCAAAGCCTTCCGACATTTAAAGAGAGCCGAACGAGACATGACGCGCAAGATTACAGACAAGGTAAAATCATATTCCCACTGCGCCAGGCTCACTGCTAACTTTAGACAAGCTCTCGGCCTTTATTCACCATATTCTCTCGCCCCAACGACTTCGGAGCTTATTATCGAAACCCATCACGATGCAAGCTGTCACTGGTGCACTATCTTATTTTCAGAAAAATCGAGCTCCACCTATCGCACCGCAAGGTCCCTCACAGATGGACATCACGAATGCTTTGAAGCCCCTTTTCACTTATTTCGACGAAAACTTTGCGATCATGAAAGAAACTCTAACAGACACGTCTATGATAATGGTAATGACAAGGCTATGGAAGGAAGTTCTCCTGACCATTGAATCTCTCCTTGTCCCACCGCTTTCAGACAAGCCGTCGCTTCAAAGATCCTTGACACGCCAGGAACTCGACATTGTCTTCAAGTGGCTTCAGGTGAGTACAATTCGTATCCTAGTTTCGGCCACGAGGCTAACTCGTTTCAGCTTCTTTTTGATTTCTTCCACGCTGTTGATGAAGAGACAGGCGTGGCTAACGGAGTACCCATAGACGTGCTCAAATCTCCAAAGTACCATGAATTGCAGAATTTAAATTTCTTCTACTTTGAAGACACAGAAGACTTGATTCGCACGTCGGAGGCAATGGCGTCTGCAACCCATGCTCGTCAACAAGAAATGCAGGCACGGTCCAATCGGTTCAGCGCTCCTCCTGTGATGGGTCCGGGCGGTCATGCTTTTGGTGGTGCTGCTGGCCTTGTCGGCTTACCCACCCGCCGGCATAAGACTATCATGTTGAGTCGCAACCTGGGCACGATGAAAAAGGCCAAGGAAGAGAAGCGAAAGCAAGCCCAAGCTGAGCCAAGTGATGATATGATTCTGAGAATTCTGCGGATGAGACCAGAAGCGGAACGATATCTCAAAGATAGGAGCCGACAGAAGGAACGTCTGGCTGCTGCCGCTGCTGCTGAGATGATTGTTCGACAGAGTCTAGCTGGGGGAGCAGCTGGGAAGATGGCGGGAATTTTGCCGAAGAGATAATGCCATATCCCATGCTAGATTTACACGATTCTGTGTTTGGCAAGGAGACTCACTGACACATTGCTTATGAGTAGATGTTGGCTTCTTCCCATTTGTCCGCCAATTGTGGGAGATGTAAGACTGGACGCACATCTCCTGCTCGAAAGAGCAATGCGCTCTTTGTTTGTTATATGATGCCTGTGGATTTCATTTTGAGCGATATGGCGCTAAGGACGGTCGGCACTGTGATACTTGGGGCTGAGCATATGGTCATTCTGTGGCGTTTACAATTCAGAGTCGGCTGATGTTAATATCAGACATCTTCAAGGTCTGACTAATACTAGTGTTGTGAATACACTAGCCGTGCCACTCGTGGAGACGGAAGTGACATTTTGAGGGCAATCGCGACACAACCATACCAGCTGAATATTCAGCTGTTTGTTGATGTGTTTATCCCGTCCGATTAGTCCGTACTGTAGTAAATGCTATGCACAAATTTTGAATTCGGCTCGTGAGATGGGGAGATAATAGCCTACCGTAGAAACTGGCGACGGTCGCTAGTGCCTCGCTTTTCCGCAGTCGTATACGAGCGAATCAAACAGCTAAGATGCGGAAACTGTACCGAGGTCCCATCGAGACGGAGAAGTCTGATTGGCGTAACAGGTTATACGGAAAGCGAGGCACTAGCGACACTCGCCAATTCCTACGGTAGTTATTACCACCTTCTTGACGTGTTGACATGTGAAGGAGTGAGGCCGGATGTGAAACTGCCGCAACGCACGCAGGAGGAAGAAGCACGGGATCCACTATATTACCACAGCAATCCTCGCGCCATCAGGAACACAAATCTAGCCAATAGCGTACCGAGGGATTTTGTATCGTCTAGCCTTCTTTGGATTCCTCCCTCCGAAACAAACGATGCGCGCGTTTGCCTTGACCAGGACCTGTTCCAATTTCAAGTCGAGCTACGGAGGTACCTTGAATTCAATCTCGCGGCCGAGGCATATAGATGGCTGATTCACGTGGCAAAAATCAAATGTATTGCAGTTGACGATCTTAAAGTACCCAACTCGCCTCTGGCGCTCGAGAAACAGTCGCCTTCGACTGAGGTTCCATCGCTCAAGCAACCGTTTCCTTCATCCTTTTGGTCCAGGCTCGCCACAATGAATGGACACGCAGAGAAGCCGGCAGACTTTGATGTCATCATTATTGGAGCGGGAATCAGTGGAATAAATGCCGCATATCGCGTTCAAACTCAATGTCCGCCAGGCACCACCTACACCATACTCGAGGGACGCGGCCAGCTAGGGGGAACATGGGACTTCTTCAAGTACCCAGGCCTGCGATCCGACTCTGACTTGCACACATTCGGTTTCGCATGGAGACCATGGGGACAGACAAAGGCGATCGCCCCAGCACCCATGATCTTGGAGTACCTGAACAAATGCGTTGCTGAAACAGGCATCGACAAGCAAATCAAATATCACCACAAAGTGTCAAAGGCCGAGTGGAACTCAGAGACGTGTAAATGGACTCTAGATGTCGACAAGAATGGTGTTCAATCCACCATGACCGCACGGTGGATCATCTTGGGCACAGGTTACTACAACTATGAGGAGCCTATGGCGGCTGTCATTCCAGGACTCGAAAATTTCAAGGGCCAGGTGGTCCACCCGCAGTTTTGGCCAGAAGATATGGACTATGCGGGTAAGAAGATGGTTATTATCGGTAGCGGAGCCACAGCAGTTACTATGTTGCCCGTGGTAGCCAAATCTGCCAAGCACGTTACTATGTTACAAAGATCACCTGGATACGTGATGACTTTGCCGTCTCAGGATCATATCAGCAAGCTTTACCACTGGTTTCTGCCCAGCGCCTGGGCTTTTCAAGTCGACAGAGTCCGAGCCATGCTGGTGGGATACTTCTTCTTCTACCTTTGCCGCTCTTACCCCAAGATTGGACGAGGCATACTCGAAAAGCTCACCAAAGCACAACTTCCAAAAGACATACCCTTCGACCCACACTTCGTTCCAGCTTACAATCCTTGGGAGCAGCGTCTCTGCGTTTCCCCAGATGGCGATTATTTTAAGGCTCTTCGAAGTGGAAAGGCAAGCATTGCAACTGGCCACATCAAGACGATCACAGACAGAGAAGTTGTCCTCACCTCTGGAGAGAAGCTTACAGATATCGACATCATCGTAACAGCTACCGGTCTTAAACTCCATCTCGCTGGGGGGATCAAATTTATCGTCGACGGCAAACCTCTCAACATTCCAGACAAGTTTCTATGGAAGGGCGTGATGCTGCAAGATTTACCCAACGCTGCTTTCGTGATCGGATATACCAATGCCTCGTGGACTCTTGGTGCAGATGCTACCGCTCAATTATTGACGAGATTGATGAACCACATGCGAGCCAACGGTCACAAAGCCGCCATTCCCCGCGCAGAAAACCAAAACATGAAGACAGCGCCCATGCTGAATCTCAGCTCAACGTACATTGCCAACGCCATCAGTGCAATGCCGAAGACCGGAAGTGAAGGACAGTGGAAGCCAAGGACGAATTACTTCACTGACATCAGTGAGGCGAAGAAGGGAGACATCACCACGAGTTTGGAGTTCCTGAAGGGAGGGGAAAAGCTATGAGGGCGCGCGAGTGCTGAGAGGGTGGCGAGCCAGACAATTGAGAATCCGAGATTGTAGGATATCATACGCAATGCTTTTTGTGCATAGACTGCGATAGTGTAGGCTTCCGACTTTGTACACTGGGAATTATTTGGCAAGACTCGAGGCGCTCACTTGTAGAGCTTGGATCGGAGCATGGCTGGGAAGGAGTTGAAGAATGGCGGATTTGCTTTATGCATAAGTAAATACTAGTACTCTTGTGTTATCCTCTCCATCTGGTATTCTTCTGTGCGAATCAAGAGCAACTATTCTGGATCACACACCAGATTCTATCAGCACCCATGTCGGAATTCAGCTAGCATCCTTCCCGCTACACCATCAAACTCGGACTAACAATTCGAAAGATACATCAGCGCCCATCACGTGCAATTTCTCGAATAGGACTAGACCCACAAGTATGCCCTCCACGCGGATCCCCACTTCCGTCAACCCAACAAGGAATTATCAATCATGTCTTTCAGTTTCGGCTTCAGTGGCGACGATATAGTCGCGGAAGATGAGGAGGAGGTAAATCGACCATCCCAACGCGCGACGGCTTTGGCGAATTTGCCTGCGTTGGCGACGGCGAGAAGTCATGATGTTGAGGAATTGGTAAGTTGGGTTACAATTTGCTACTACGTCGGAAAAGGGTTATCTCTATTTCCTTCTTGCCATTGACCCTTTTTCTCGTCGTGATGTCAATTTAGGTGGGATGAGATTTCGTAGTTCTTGATATCCATCGATTCATTATTTTGACATAGGGATTCTTCGTGCTTTCTGAGCAGGATTTGCCCAACTTCACTGGAAAAATTTGAAGATTGCAAGTAATCCTGAAATTGACAAAAATCCAGCTGGCCACATTTCCATCCAAAATCTCGTACTCGTTCTTCGACATTGAATCGAACAGAGGCAAGAGATTGAGACTGCCGCGGCGAGAATTGTTCGACATACGACTCCAAATCATGGCAGAAGATGGCGACGACGCAACAGCAGCAGCCGGGCTCGACGACTCGGATATCAGGACCAATGTGTACGAAGGCGGGTTCAAGAGTTGGGAATGTTCATTCGACCTTGCGAAACTGTTACTCGATCGCGGACCACGGAAAGATCTGGATGACCTCTGTCGAGTAGATCATGTCGTCGAGGTGAGAAGCTCTCAAATGTAGCGAGGCGCAGTATACGCTAATATCCATACCAAGCTTGGATGTGGGACGGCAATACCGTCACTTGTTCTTTTCCACTACGCCATGACCGAAAAGCTTCCGCTGTACTTCACTCTAGCCGATTACAACGCTTCTGTCCTCCGCTTGGTCACATTACCGAACCTCATCCTTACATGGGCGAGTACACTGGCAGCGCACGACGCCCCCTTCTCAGCCTCGGATCCCAATCCTCTCTCCGGCCCAGAAGAAAACGGCGATTTGGAAATAACTCCCGAACTCAAGAAAGCATTCCTCTCTGCGCTATCTTCGCAAGGTCTGAACCTCAATCTCATATCTGGATCGTGGACGCCCAGCGCGGCTTTTCTCTCCTTGATCCCCACAGATCCGGAGATGAACATCCTCGTTCTGGCGTCGGAGACCATCTATTCGCCGGAGGCTCTGTCGTCGTTTGCTGGAGCGCTGATTGGTATTCTGCAACGGGTGCGGATGGGAAAAGGGATGATCGCGGCGAAGAGGATGTATTTCGGCGTTGGAGGCAGTGTCGATGCTTTTAAAATCGAGTGTAGGGAAAGGAAAGCTGTGGCATATGAGATTGACAATCACAATATCGATCTCGGTGAGAAGAGTGGGGTGCGCAGGAGTCTTGTGGAGGTACAGATGTACTGAGGAAAGATATGATGACTGATTGCATAGGTCATGGCCGAAGAGGAAGATAGTAGACTAATGTTATAGATCATCACGCAAACAATTTGGTATTCCTGGACACCCTCACTTACACTCGACTGTTCGATCTAGCAGACCTCCTTCTCAGCCCCGAACACAATCCACCGCTTTCGCTTCCACCTCTAACTCCTCAAGGTTCGCCCAGTCAATTCTTCTAGAGGTTTACCGTGCAACATCAACCCACCTTCTTCACTCCGCGCAATCTGTACGTCTAAGGTCCAAGGCCATATAAAGACGGCACCGTACCCTGTCACCCATCGGAAAACCACAAAACCATAACCCAGATTCCTTGTGTTCGGATGACTGAAACGGATTTGATGTGAATTGCGTCCTCGTATCTAGAAAGCTGGCGACAGCCTAAACAGGATTGATGAATCCAACGAAGGCTTATGTCCATATGGCGTATCATGAGCATGAGAGTAAAAGTCGCGAAGTTCGACAGACCGGCTCCTGCGTTGTCTCGAGAGCCCCTGTTGGCTACCTGAGGCGCCAGCACGCAACTGCAGCCACGAGCCTACACGTTTATATGCCAACCTCTTCGATGCGTCCACGGTACAATGGTCCTGCAAACTTGATTTCGTAATCGGGTGTCTTCGTTAAACATCGTGCGCTATTCTGTCGAAGTTGATCGAAGGTGAATCTGACATTGTACGTGAGAAATTAACGTAGGGAATAATGGAGGTATGGTCTTGTCCGAGAGACTGAACACCTGAAGGAATAGATAGTGACCAGACAGGTACACGATCTCATTTCTTGCTATCAAGTCGAGCGTCATGCTCACACGATATCCAATTTATTGCTTTAAGCATGCGCGAAGGGCCTGTAGAGTCCTAATGGTTAAACGAACAACAAAGCAAGGGTACAGATTCGGCAGCGAAAGCAGCCTTGGGGGAAAGACGTGGTCGGCATCGGCTTTGCGCCGCTTGTCGGGCTTTGGTGTCTCACCAGTCGAATCGGCAGATCTCGGTCCCAGATCCCAACAAGTGAGACGCCCGCCACGATGGAGCGACAATGTCCAGCATGGCTGAAAATCAGGTTCACTGAACAGAGCGCAATCTTCTAGCCCCAGCTCGCTCGGACCATGTGTACTCACCATGTCTAGGCATAGAAGCCGAGCTCTTTTCTCGAGCTTCAGTCGCGCTCTCGAACAGGACGGGTAGCCCGCGAAGATCCTGTGTTCTGTTGGGACTCCCGGGCTTTCGAAGGGCCGCTGAAGTCGGAGTACGAGCGGTCGACTCCTCCACACTCCCAGTAATACGATGATAACACGCGACCTTGATGGCTTGTACCCGGCACTGTGGTTTCTTCACTTCTGTGCGCCTCGGCCGATCCGGCGATCCGGCGATCAGATATCACGATATCAGGATATTGCTTCGTCTAGATGCTGTCAGTTCAGGGTCGATGTGGAAAGGGAAAATTAGCAACTAGGTGTTGCCTCAAGTATTTGACGGCTCGTCTTATTTTAGGCCCAGGTCCACGTCTTCGCGTGGTGGAGCACGCGGATTATCGTTAACAGCGTTTCATTATACATATAGAACGCAAAGTAGGAACGTTCCCGGTTTGAAGTGCTCGCTTTTCAGACTTAGATTTCTTCACATGAAAACCTTGTGTGTCACGTGAGCCACGTATCATTCACTTCGGATTCGACAGGCCTGGTAGGAGGTAGCTGGACTACAGACGATGAAAGCGACAAACCTCGAATCTTGCACGTATGTCTTTTGCTTGTGACAACGCTCCATCAGCTATTGCCAATAATGAGTAAGCTTCATCCATCCTCATGTGGCAAGTCCATGATTGTTTGACGATCTCGACAACCACACTTTGGTGATGGGGATTGCGCAACTGCGGCCCATGATGAATCTAGAAGTGGGTGTCTCGTTGATTTTGAACTGCCAGGCGGGCGGGGAATCTGCAGCTCACGGTTGTGGGCGTACCAGTGTTGCCAATCTTGAGTGATCGATCAAGTGGGTCTCGACTGACTCGTGGAACATCCATTAAATTTAAGCGCTTTACCATCAATCTGGTAGTATATATTATAGTAATCTATTAATATTAGTTAATAACTAGGTAGTAAATATAAGCTATAGTAAGACCCTATTTAAAAAAAAGAAATATCTTATAAAATAGGTAAGATATTAGAAGAATATATAAATAAATTATTTAGAGTTAGTAGACGCCTAAGTATCTGTATATCTCTATTAATTCTTAAAATTTTTCGTTTTTTTCTTCTTTATTTTAGTTATATAGTATAGCCTAGCCTGCCTACAGATTTGCATATAATTACCTCATTATATTATATACGGTATATGCGGGTTAGGGTGTTGTGCGACGGACCCCTACTAGCGCGCTTTGAAGATTGGCAACACTGGGGCGTACCTCGGATTGTCCACCCTGAGGTCCCCGAGGAGCCTGGCAGCGACAACCTAAGATGGCAGAAGAGGGCTCTGGTGTAACGACACAAATCTCGAGTCCACGTCGCCATGTTCCCAGAAGCAGGAACGAGAAGCGACAGGACGGCCAAAGATTAGATTGTTGCATTGGCATGGCATTTGCAGTCAGCCGCGGGTTTTCGATCCTCATGCGAAGTCAGCACGATCTGAGATCTGTGGCCACGTCTCCATCGGCAAAACGTCTTCTCAGCCGAGAGTGGTAGGGGGCGGGTTAATCAAGTTAATCTATGGCATATGAGGTCTGGTCAATCAGATTCTCCGGTCGCTAGACCCGGGCCGCGGATGAAAAACCGAGAAGAGATTGGGACGCTGGCAGGGGGGCGGGCACGTGAGACTGCGTCATTCCTTTTCTCTCCTCTGCAGTCCCGTCTGCACCGGCAGAGTCCACATTTTCCCTCCGCTCTCCCTACCTAACCCTTCACCACACCGTCTCTCCCATCCAGCACCAAGCACTACTCGTATTGACATTGCGCGCCTGGGATCGTCTGAAATTTGCCTGAGCTACTTTGGTCGGAAAAAGGTCCGAAGCCGTGCTTGGAAATCAGAGACGGCGGACGGCGCTACGAGTATCCTCTCTATAATATACATATTCCCTCCCCAGGCCTGCGTGCGTCATCATCGTCATTCCCATTTTCCCGCCCACAGCACTCGAGTCTGATATTGCCTGCGGCTTTGCTTGGCTGTGTACCGTTCCAGGAACGGATTATTGCGCTCCAGCTGTGGCAGCAACCCGAAGTAAGTCGACGCGTATTGTCTGTCCCTACTGTCCTCAATAGACGGAGCGTTGTCGGCGCCGGCCCTGCGACAAAGTCTTCGCCACTCACTGCACTCGCACACCTCCCTCCACCCCAATCCAACCACCGTTGCAGCCGCAATAGACTCACCCGTCTGCCGCCCGCTGTCGCGTGCTGGAACGCGCAGTCCATAGCTAACAGGTTCGATAGCAACAGTCGATTGTGATCCAAGAACACCTGGTGGTGATTGAGACACGCGCCGAGGTGTTTGAGGTGGAAAAGGAAACGGCGAGAACTCGCTCTTGGAGATCGACCGTAAACACATCGTCATCCCGGACCGCCCAAAACGTCACCGCGATCTTCCCCAACCGGTCAACAACATGGCAGCTGTGTCTTCGAGGAGCTCGAGTAGGATGTCGTCTCCGAAAGACACGAAGAAACCAAATCCCCAATTGTCAGGTCAGTACTTCCCGCTATACCTCCCGCTATGCTCCCCGTTACTGCCGCAAAACGTTCGACGTATTTGATTGCAGGTGCAAATCCGTTTAGCCATTGAATCCCTGACAACTGCCATTTTCATTGTCGCGTGCTGCATACATCGCTGTTGCCGCACTACCTACCTCATGGCCGCTGACAATGCCCATAGACCGCAAAGATACTGCGCAAGATACTCGTACCTCACCTCCCAGGATAACAGAACCCGCCGAGCCTGTCAAAGCACCAGAACAACCGCCCAGCGAAGCAGACGCAAAGCCTGCCACAAGCACCACCGGTGCGTCAAATGCGCAACCTCCTCTTGGACCTCCACCCCGCCCTTCCCAGGCCAACCAATCTGAGCCGGACTACTTCAATCAGGTCCACGGCACCAACAATAACGGTGGTACATATCAAGCAGAACCCAACCCATTTGAAGCACAATTCGGAAACCCTTCGACAGAGACTCCTGGCAAGAGCTTGCTGCCTCCAGTGTCTAGTCTGGCCTCTCCACAACCATTGCTAAACGCTGGAACTCCAGGTTGGCCGTCTTTACGGTCGGGGCCTCTGAGTCCTGCGATGCTAACAGGTCCCACTGTCGGTAGTGACTACTTTGATTCTACTTTCGCAAGCCGTGGGTTTCCTACGCCGAACGAGTCTGGCCTGCGAAGTGGCTTGACACCTGGGGGTGGTGGCTCTATGTTTCCAGCACCAAGTCCTAACTCACAAGCATTGTTCAATTCCCTTCAGTCAGGTGGCGCAACGCCTAGCACACTCGACTTTTATAGGACTTCTATTCAGTCCAAAGCCGCGACGCAGAACACGAATTTTGCAGGGCCCACCTCTCAACCTTCGGATTCGAATCATCCACATCAGACTATGGACCGGCCTCAGCAACCGAGTCAGCCAAATGCTTATCAACAACAACAGCAGCAGCAGCAGCAGCAGCAGCAAGCACAGCAGGCACAACAGGCGCAGCAACATGCTGATGCCGATGCGGTCAACGGCCTTTACATGTTGGCCCAAGCGGATGGCATTAGAAATAACGCCTACCCTGTGGCAAGCCAGGGTCCCAGTATTCAGACAAATGTCGCTCCAATACAACCTAGCATGGCGATGCAGACTACTTCCCCAGTTGTAAAGCGCGCTGCCAAGACCTCGATAGGTGGAATGTCGAGCATGTCTGCCGACACAGCCGAATTTTCCGACAGTGGCCAGAGCGAGCAGGCGAAACCAACCACCCGATCGCGTGGAAAGAAGCCAACAGGCAAGGCTGCAGCGGGCAATGGCAGAAGAAAGGCTGATGATCCACCTGCCAAGGTTCCTGCAAATAAGCGAGCTAGGGGTAACAATGGCAATCCTAATACCGCAGCGAGTATGGATGGCATGGACGATATGTCCGACGATGATGGACCGCAGGTTGACGCCAACGGCAAGAAGATGACGGATGAAGAGAAGCGCAAGAACTTTCTGGAACGCAACAGGTACGTCTTACTATCTTCCTATTTCGCTATTAAGCAAACGCAGGTCTGCCTGAATACTATCGGAAATGATGAGCACATCTGAAAGATTCCGTCGGGCTTTGTTCGATTGAATGTAACTATACTAACGTCGTCCAGAGTTGCTGCCCTCAAGTGTCGACAACGCAAGAAGCAATGGCTCGCCAACCTGCAGGCAAAAGTCGAACTCTTCAGCACCGAGAATGACGCATTGTCGCAGACTGTTACTCAGCTTCGTGAAGAGCTTGTAACGTTGAAATCGCTTCTTCTTGCTCACAAAGACTGTCCAGTGAGTCAGGAGCAGGGCATTGCACCTCAATTAAACATGTATCTTGGTGCCGGCCCTGGTGGTCACCATGCTAATCCATACGGCATGGGAATGCAAAATGGAGTCCCACCAGGTATGCAAATGCCTATGGCGCAAGGACAACAAGGTCAGATGCAACGAAGGTAAGTTCCGCGGTTCGACTTGACACCAAAATCTTACTTTCCATGTCCCAACCATCCACAAATAGCAAGCAGGATCTGGCAGCTAATATTCGGCCCAGTTAACAGCACAATCCTGCCAACCAAAATCTGATCTTGAAGAAGAGAGTGACGGTGTGCGCAAAAGACTTTGGCGGGTCGTGAATATTCACATCCTCTTATCATCCCTACTCGGTTACATTCTCGATGTTTTCGATAGAAGTTCGACTTGAGATCCCGCTCTCCCGACCCTTGGCGGGCTGGATCTCTTTCCAGATTTACCAGTGTACGCTCATGATGCCTGCTTCATTTGATATTTCCCGAGTCTCTGTCATGATATCAGGATCAACGCATTTTTTGGTGGTGGAGATGATAGTGGTGGTGGGACATGTATATCTTTTTGCTCAAACGGGTCCAAAAACCGAGGGAGTCCCTCCGCATCATTTCTCACGGTTGGCACATCGTAGAGATCGGAGTGGTAGAGCCCAGCGTTCGGAGCGGCCGAGTATATATGGGTTGATTTAGCGGGTGAATGACGACTGGATCTGGCGGGAGGTTCGATTCTGGTTTTGTGCGTGAAGCAATAGCATTTGGAGGCTCCACTCGTGATTCAGTGTAGATAGTTTGGGACAAACATGATACAAGGGCCATGGAGTAGTCCGGAGTGTGGGGATGTAATGCTGATCCAGAAGTATGGATATCGCGTCTCCTATGCGTAGCATGAATGCAAGACGATTTAGTGATGAAAATGTCAAAGGTCGACACTTCCAACCTAGTTTTGACGTCCGCTGTGAGCAGAAGGGTTTCACCGGCTCTTGGCATGCTAAGGCTTGAAGACACTGGGAGCGCTGAGAAAGGAAAACGAACTGGATCTGACATCATCAAAAGGCCCACTTAAAATGCCAACGACACCTCGCTGCTCAGTCGAGGAACAAAACACCATCACTTATCGCTAAGCTTCCCTCACAGTCGCTCGAAAATGCCGTCCCGGGTGCTCACTGGTTCTGCGTTTCCATCGGTCTGGATCAATTGCCGTTTGTGGTCATTCCTACTTTCTGCACTCTCCTTGTGCACTCAAGTGGCTGAAATAATCTGCTGACCTTCGACAGCACATCCAGCGGTGCAACCTCAGTGTATCAACAACAATTTACAATGTCCAGCCTGTTGAAGAGGCAAGCCTTCATTTGCTCGGCACATGTTCGGAGTAGGAAGGATAAAGTGCTCATCAAGCTAGTTTCGTTGGAAACCTATCGACCTTGCCAGGCTGCAACAAAGTTGCACAAAGGTCACCGATACGCTACCTGATCGCAGAGACTACCTTGACCTACACTGAGTCAAGAGAATGACCTTCTTCCTCTAGTATGTCTGCAAATTGTCATCCCGTAGCTTATTCCTGACGACACCAGCCTCACGCACAACCCTGTGGTCTTGCAGAGTCCTGGTGCAACCATCGTGGTGTAGCATCTCGGATTCTTTCGTTGTCGCATTATCACTCGGAGTAAGTACGTTCACGTCGCCAAGATATCGCCATGTATAAGCATCACACACAGAGTGGGGCGCTCGAAGGTACTCTGCAATGGTCCTCTAGCCAATTTAAACTAGGAATCAACTCCGTGTTAGCCCATCATCGAACTCGGCACCTCTATATCTTTGTTGTCTTTGATGAAACTGATGAGGGTGACGACACAACAGCCAAGTGAGCCCGAGGCCATGTTCTGAGCTCCTATACAGTGTCCAGGTACGATCTTCTTTATGTACTCGTAAATACTGAAGCGGATAGCACACGGAAATTTCCACTCGCAGAACAGAACGATGTCATAGGACGCGTTGCCTACACTGCCATCGGTACGAGCAGTTCGCATTCTAGATCTTAGCAAAGTGGCAATGGTTACTTTGAAGCAGTGCTACGATGGTCTTGAGCTCTCTCTTCCTACAGGGACCAAGAGCGGCGACCTGCTAAAGGGATCTGATCTTGTGGACACACGCCTGGTGTGCCATCCTGAGAAAATCATGCTTGCCCAGAAAAGCATCTGAAGGTTACACACAAAAGGGCCTATAACGAGCATCTTTTCCTGCAGGATCTTGTAGTGCTCACATCCTGGCTATCTACTTGCCGCGTTCGTTCTTTGTCCAATTTCCTGACAAGCTTGTTAGTTGATCCGGACAGACGCACAATGTGACCTGCCTCATTCTACGGGTCGCGGCTACCCATGCCTTACCTCTCATACAGATCTTATATTATTTCGGCACAATCATATAGGCAAGTACGATTTCTTCAGCTCGATGAGCGCGGTTGCGTCAGCAGCGGACAGACCCCTCGCTCTGGTGTCAGAAGCCTGCACTGGTTCGTATCGCCGGCAATGCTAGCACATCTTTGCGATGATCACCTGGCCGAACACGCTGTGCCTTATCCTCAGACATAGGATCGAGCATCCAGCTAAAGTGTTTGATTAAACCGGACTTTGGTGCCGAAGCAGACTCGAGCATCTTATTCGCTAGTCAATATACCGATATCTGAGCACAGGTGATATTCCGCTTTGCAAATGAGTATGAGTGTGCGACGCGAGAGAGATAAAGAGCTAGGCTGACAGATGCACACGTAAAGTGTGCCTCAATAGCCATGCTTTGTGGGGTCTTGCAAACGCCAGCAACGTATTTACTTTCAATACTAGCCATAGCAATTCTATAAGGAACTGTTCTTTGCGCTACTTCGCATTCATCCCAAAGGAGGCAGCCCTGCACATCGTCAACTAGTCGTGGAAGCGTTGACCAAATTCCGAAAAAATACCTGCCCACCCAACAGGCGTGTCATCTGATGGCCATCTTTACAGCGGACTATTAGCCATGCTTTATGATTCTCTCGATCAAAACAGAGACATGCTGCCGAACACTCTATGTTATGCAAGAAGATTAGACTCGTCGTTGGATCTGCCGTTCGGCGCGTATCGATACCAGAATTAAATTCGCACGCGAGAAAATCTCATCGAGCGGAGTGCGAAACGTCACGGAATGTAACCTGCAACTCGATACAGCCGTTTGTCCTCGTTTCTTGGATCCAGCCGCCCCTAACTTTTTCTAGGCTGTTCCGAAGTTCTACGTAGGGCCGCTGTGTATTGAACTCGTTCGAGCTTTGTGTCTCCGTCCAGTTCGGGCCGAGGCACTAAGTGAGTAGGAGGCGCATTATCGAAGGTCCTCAATCATGCCTCCAGTTCCTGGGCACCGCAGTGACACGTCGCACATGGATTTTCTCCGAACCGGAAAAGGGGAGCGATCTTAAGCTCGTCCAAGCCAGTTGCTGCTCGGAATCGTTGAGCACAGCTATAGGGAGCAATCGAAATAGCTAAGTTGTTTGGGTCTCACATTTATCCTCATGTTAACTGGTGTCTTGGGAGGAACACTTCTTTGGCTCCTGTGAAAGATGACAGCGGCTAAGCTGCGTTTCACAGAGATTAGCCCAAAGCTCGATTTTAACTTGGTATACCTGTACTTCTAACCGCGTGCTGTTCCTCCACCTGCCTGGAATTGTGACCAGTGAGAAACTGGGAATTCAGCTGGGCTCTTTGCAGCCCCTGAGACTTGTGTTTCAGATTCTCGTCCCGTATCATTCTGGTATCACGCTGACATCTTGCTCCAAGGCATGACGCGAATCTTGCCGAGAATGGCATTAGAAAAGAGGAAACACCAACACCGCCAGAGAAGGCTCACGATAGAACTTCGAAGCACATTTGGCGGTGAAGCCTCAGGCTATAATTGATGATGAAAGGCAAGGGCTGCCCGACCAACTGCTCCCGGTACATGCTGTGAGATACCACACCGTCAGCACGAACACCCGATCAAACATTGCATTGAATGCACTCCATGATATGACGATCGTGATCAGCAGACACAAACTGTGGCACTGGGACGTTGTAGTGAGGCAGACTTGACATGGCACTACAGTCTTTTACGGACGTCTTTGCGTGAGTAACTTGAGCTTCCTAAACTCGCATATATATACCTCGCTGCTCTCCACGTCGTTCAAGAGCGTGCGAAAGTCTATCCTCATACTCAACACATACAAGACTCGATAAATTTTTTCACAGTTTAGATCTATTCTGCAATCACGCAACAAACTTATCATTCATTTCTTATACATTCCCTTCAAACGTCCAGGACAATTCTGGCTGCCACCTCTGCCACTAGACTCACGTCGTTAGCCTAACGTACGAAGCAATGAGCAGGCCACAAAATCCCTGTGTCAATGGACACATCATCCGCGGCTGTCCACAGTGCGCCGGACATCCCACGGGCAAAGAGTAAGTGAGACAGACTGGCATCACCATCCGTTCGAGCAAAAGTGCTGACCTCTGGCCCAGGCTCCGCAACCAGACCTGTGCCTACTGCGGCGGTCAGGGAATCATTGGTGAGCACTGCACCGGCTGCGCCAGCTGCACACCTCTCTCGCAGTCGCACCCGTCGCCAGCTACGAAAGCCTAGGTAGCGCTGTGGATGGGTATGGCCGTCTCCACAACGCGTTATATATGAACAACCAGGTCTTCCATTTTTCTCTTTCGGCAAAATCGGACCGTACGACTTTTTACTACTTCATTCTTACTCAAGCCTCTGTGGATGCCAAATCAACACGAAAAAAAACATCATGAAACTTTTTGCGAATTTCGATGGGACACCGTGCGGGTATTTTTAAGGAGTGGACTGGATTGTTGGACGCCTTTTGTAAGACGTCCTGCAATTTGATTGCATGGCTACTGGACACTATGGTATCGCGTATTGCTCGAATAAATTTCTCTACACTCGTTTCAAAAAGTTACTCAGAGGGGGTTTCCAGGTTCCTCTTGCTCTGTAAGCAGGGAGTACACAACCGAAGACGGGAATCAATGACAACAAATAAATACCTTCCCATTCGTTTTTCCACATCGTCCGTCCGATCCGCTGTGACATGATGACCAGCGAGAGTCGGGTATCCTTTGCAGGAACGCAATGAGGAGGCCATGTCGCCAACATTCACTTCTGCGTTGTACTTCTGCGTTGTACCTCTCAACAGCTTTCTGGACAAGGCAATGCAATCCACCGACACCTTTTCTCCCCCCATATGAATATCCCACCAGTTTCAAGCCTCCCTCTTTGTCGCGCCATGGGATTCATGACAACCAATAGGCAAGCTGCACCACGACATGAACCAAGGGCCCGAAGAGCTCACAATCTCACCGTGTACAATTCCCCTCAGCCTCCATCTCCCACTTCAATCCCAGTATCGAGATCTCTTTTTTTTTTCTTTGTTGCTGCAGCAATCCGTCACCACGGCGTCAGCGAGCCCGTTCGGGTAGGCCCACAAAGCCCACCTTCCGCGCACATGCCACGAACCATCCAGATCGAAGCCATTGGCCAATGGATCCGTTTCGACGAGAGATCGAGGAGGGGGTGTCCCGGTGCCAGCGCCATGTCCTTGGGTTACTGGTTGCCTGTGGAGTAAAAGCCATCGGTGATCGTGGGTTCTGTGTTACCTAGTACCGGCCCCTGGCTAACGACGCTGGCTGGTGAACTACTGGGAGTACGCGGAGCCCCTCGTCGAGTGAGTGGGTTTTGGCCAAGTTTCACCCTCGACTTTGAGTAAGCTACGTAGAGAGGATGGTGTATGTACACCGCTAAAGCCACTCTTGAAACAGATTTGACACTGCGTCAGCTTATTGGACGATATATCAAAGCCACTGGACATCAGGATGCCTTTGCCAATCGCAATTCGTCCTCCATGGGTCTTTGGACAAGTACCGTGAAGGAGCAGTGTCCGCTGGTGTGCACATTTGGTTCCATGCGAACCATATGTGATCGCCCGACAACCTAGCTCGCAGTAGGAGAAATCTATGGTTCCGGAGACAGCTCCTGATATCCCGGCCATTGGGGTACACGGCATCGTGACAGATAGCCATACAGGCGGAACAAAGGTTGACTGGCGATGTCGGCGGTGCGAAATGGGCGAGGCAATTTTTCAGCCCTCGTTGGGCTCCCGTGAGGTGAGGGGGCAGGAGTACAGCTGCTGTGGGAGAATCTTTTTCTTTGTGGATGGGTTTCGAAGTTGTCTTGAGTTCCGATGCTGGTTTTACGGGGAAAGTTCGGTCCGTGGCTTTGAGCTCAGTCGAATCTATTGCTGGATATTGTTGAATGTTTTGTCACGATGGGTTCGTCAGGGTTTGGGCTTCATCCTTCGTCTTGTTGGCTCCTCATCTTTTTTCTCATCTCTTACATGGACCTTTGCCTCGACGACCGAACGCTCGTGGCATTGCTTAAGTCAAGGCATCACATCGTGACTTCCAATCCAAAATCAATTTCCGTCGATGTGTTCTTCAGTCTTTGGAATCTCCATTCGACATCTGTGTAGCGACATCAGTTGCAACTCCATCTCTGCTTCAACAACGGGAGTGTCAGCTTGATCAGGAGTTAAGTGATCAAAGACTAGAGGGACCTTACTGTCGACAGTTGTCTCCTTCACCAAATTTGAGAAAAGTGCCCGTAGATTCTTGCAAATTTACAGTTCCTTGCATGCACTCATCTTTGACGTATCGTATGGACTGTTCTGGCACAATTTTAATTGCAAGCAGACTCCTCCAAAGTGTCATGTTTTGCTGATAAACTGTTCCAATGAAGACTCCAGTTTCAATTCTGCCCATCAGTCCTTTCATCAATTCATCGACCATCGAGAGTGCTGTCAACACGCAACAACATCAAGAGTCGGATCAACGACAGAGCCAGCACATCAGAGTGGACAGCTCTAGATCTTCTGATTCCTACATCTCTGCCAATAGCTCACTAGTCCATTTCGCCCCGCAGTGTGCCGACAAGACTCAGAAACGCATCCGAGCCGTATACGGAACTGCTCGATCGTCCCGTCCTGCCACCTCGCGCGCGCTCGAGCATAACAGATGAGTCCGACTCTGTAGTCACAAACCAATTCCTCACGATAACTTTTTCAGTTCGGATGAAGGTTCCTAGGGCCATGGCACGTTCATAACATTCAATTCTGCTTTGTGTTGACTCTGTTGTTGGAATGCATTAATGCAGAGACACGGCCATGTGGTCATATGTAGGCTCGTCTCAACTACAAGTCGCGACTCGGCGAACTCATTTCAAAGCAGGCTGATCTCGAAACTTGTCCTATGAGCTCTAGAACAGAGTACCCAGTGCAAAGCAAGCTGCCGTAGACTCTGATTCCTCGCTCTTACGTGCGCATGGGCCACATGCAAGCAGAAATGTGATGGCTCGACATACCTACAAGGTAGCAATCATTCTGGCCGTATCTTGCCTCTCCGCTCCCTCATATTTTGCATCCGTTTCCTATCCACCTCAAACTGTTCCCTCAATTCCCGCTCCTTCAACTTCCTACTCTCACGAGTCTGGAAACGGTAAAAGTCACCGCCGACCCTCTTCTTCTCTCGCTCCTTGAGACGTTCTGCCGCTGCTTGTGCCTCCTCCAATCTAGCGGGTCCAGCCCTACCACCCCTCGTAACAGTGACGAAGCCATCTTCGTCTGGGACTTGTCGTTGCCTGCTAAGTAGACTCGATCGTGCGGATTCGAGAGCCGTGAAATGTGTGAGATAGGTATTGACGCTTCGTTGTAAGGCTGCCCGAGATGGGAATGTGAGGGAATGGTGCGTTCGGTATCCTACAACCACCAGTTAGCAACTCCGACTCTTGTCTTCGCATATGTGAGCAAGTTCTTAAAACTCACGTTGCAAGCCCATCTCCTCCCCCTCAACAGCCGGCCACTCGACAACCCTCCCCTTCCTCTTCACCCTAGCGCATTCCTTCAGCGCCACCTCTCTCGAACCCTCATCCACAAAAACAACAACACAGCACCCCCTTCCCCTCAAAACCCTCCTATCCCACACCTCAGGCAAAGCAATCTCCTCCATCCGCCTCTTCACAACTTCCTCCTCACCATCAGCCCCTCTCTTCCTCTTCTTCCCCCTCCCAGTATCAGCGTCAATCTTGACAACAGTCCCCTGCACAACCATCTCCCCACCGAGTATCAACCCTCTCCTCGGCCGCTGCGTGTATTCGTCAAACTCGACACGTTCAACACCCGCACCGGCAATGCCCTTGAAAAGTTTCCTCAAATTATTCTCTGTGGCGTCGATTGGGAGATTTGCAACGAAAAGGCTCCTCTTAGTATCGAGCGTGGGTTCTTCGCCGGGCTTGGGCGCATCGCGGCGGAGGTAGAGGTAATGCTGTGTTGTTTTGGAAGGGCACGAGAGCGATGGTGGGAGTTGGACGGGTAGTACGGTGAAATCTTGGACTTTGGCGGGAATAGATGTGGTTTCTTTCGTGGTGGGCATATTGACGTTTTATGGTGAGGTTTGGAGTTTCTGCGAAACTTTTCTCTAGAGTTTGTTTCAAGGTCGTTTAACTTTCTAGCTGCAGGGTCTACGGAGTAGCAGCCGCCACATTGGTAGGGGTAGCCTGAAGTGTCAGGGGGTGTCGTCTCCTAACCCAACACAACTGCAGTGAATATTTGGTCTCAATGGCAACGTGGACAGCGAATTGTATAGCTTACATGTCATCATGTCTTGACTACAACATTGCGCTCTGAAAAATAGAAATCGCAAAGTCCCAGCACGCAACGCCAATCGAACGCGCAAACGCTTCAAGATCCTCCATGTCAATGCACATGCAAGAATACAGTAACTCAGAACATTGCGCGCCAACCTGAGCGGCCTCAGAGAAACCAAAAAGACGCAAATTATGCATAAATATGTACAAGGAGTCGGCAAACCGAGCCTTTGCAGATCAGAACAGAGATCCAGGTCTCGAATTGCCGTCCCTCTTTTCCTTCATCAACCTCCTCCTACTTCGCCTTTCACCGGGCTCGTAACCGTCCATAGCTTCGCCCATGGACGGCTCCCCTACATCTTCGATTTCGACAGATGGCGGCTCCGGAAACGACGAACGGTCCTCAATTATCGGCGTACCAGGCTCAGAAGCTGTACCCCCCACTGAGCGAGCACTTGAGAATACGTTCGGAATCGATGGGACTAGGTTCTGGTGCTGGCTGACCATCTCGATCGCTGACAGATCCTCGGAGCCTCGTATGTAGCTTGACCTACCTAAAGGACTACGCACAGAAGGCTGAGAAGACGACGAGCTGCGATCGCCAGCCCTGTGGCCCGCTTGCGGAGGGGCAAGCGTGCCCGTCGCTGGTCCTGAGAATGCTGGTGAGGAGGGTGAATAATGAGCTGGCTGCGGTTGAGGTGACTTCTCCGAGCTTTGATTGATTTCATCCGAGGTGGGAGATAGTCCCACAGCCGTCTTGCCCCTCCGATGTCCATTGTGGTATGCTGACAGCGGAACATCCAGGTTCTCGGCAGAAACTTGAAACTCAAATTTAGCAGGACTTTCAACCTCCGCGCGTGTGCGATTCACAGATGAGGGTGCAGCCTCTTGTTGCTGCTGACGTCGCTCGTGCTCGTAGCGCTCACCTCCAGCAGGCCGTTGTCCTTGCTGGTTGATGTGATATGTGACTGTGTCTTCACTAGGCATGAAACTCTCCACCCGCCGCGGCATGTAAATCGAAGCTGTCATGGAGCCAGCAGTGACGACAGAGTCGAACGAATCGCGAGGATGTAGCGGGACGCGAGGACGATTCGGATTTGATGGCAGACCGTCTGGCAAAGTGAGAATTGAATCGTTTGTTTGGTGGTACCAACCTCCAGGCAGTTTCTTCGCGGGCGCGAACCGGCCTTCGAGATGGTCTGATGGCTGCACAGGAAGCAGCTGCGGCCGTCCTGCTCGGCCACTTCGTCGGCGCTGGATTTCTGCTGCTGGCTTGAATGTCTCTGGCACCACGTTGAGGTCGTCGCCTGCCTCCTCCGCCTGCTCGATGGCTTCTTGTGGACTCGTCTTTTCGTCCGCCTTTCCAGCATCAGCGCGCGGGCCTCCCCAAGTTCGCTGACCAGCCGTGAAAATGCCATACACCATGTACATCCAATTGAAAAAGGGATTGACAGCAAACATCAGCGGATATAGCCAGATTTTATATCTTCCTAATTTGGCACCAAAGTACAGCATCAGGACCCAATTCAGTCCGAGAGAGACGCCAATGAAGCCAACCGGAAGCTGATCGATGCGTTGGGATGATGTGAGTAATGATATTACCATGATGAAAAAGAGCAGCGCCGTCGTCCGGATGGTGTTCTGCATCAGCCGCAGAACGCAGAGAATTGGGTATCGCCGCCACAAACGAATATCAGTCAGCATACAGACTTCGTTCGTAATGAATCCGAGGAACCATCGTCTTCGTTGCTTTAACAAGGTCTGAAAATCTTGGACCGCCTCTGTCTTGCAGAAAGCGCCCGTGTTCATCTGAATCTGGTAACGCTCTTTTGCTCCGATCATGAAGAGATGAGTGAGCCATCGATCTTCACCAAGATGGCACTTGCCGTAATCGAAGAGATCGTCGCACTGCTCTGCTTTGTCGGCAAAGTAATATTTTGACATTTTGCGAAAGGCCGAAAACCTCAGGATGGTCAACGCGCCTGGCAAACATGTCACTGCTCCACAACCAGACTCAACAGACCGCTCAAAAAGTTGACCATGTATGTACTCCATATCTTGAAGAATGGTAATGAGACTATTTCTTTCGGTAGTTGAGGTGATGACACCAGTCATGGCCAGCATGTTGTGTTTACTTCCGGGCTTGAGTTCCATCTCATACATGAAATTCTGTATGCAGTATCGGTCCAGAATGCAATCCGAATCGATGAAAAGAATGAAGAGATTGTCGTTTCGCTTCAGGTACTCGGTATAGACGCGGTCAATGAGCTTGAAAGTTCTCTTTTGGCAGTGCCTTTTGCCGCCGTGTGGAAATCGTGAAACCGTGATCCGTGTGTTGCGATATACCACGTCGATGCTCTTTGGATACGTATCAAGAGTCAAAGGTACTCCAAGTTGTTCGATTGTGTTGAGATAGAGCTCGTCTTCTTGGTCTCCGTCAAATGAAAGAAAAATGTGTAAACAAGACGGCGGGTACTCGCAGTCGACAATTGAGTCAACGGTGCGCAGGAGAATCTCAGGTATTTCTTTATAGCAGGGCATGACAATGACGACTTTTGGTGCTGACAGCTCGTCTAGAACGTGCTGTATCCGCTTCGTCCTGCCAATACTATGGGTAACGATTTGGTAGACGCAAAACAGCCACGGGACCGTGAGGAGGCCGGCAAAGGACCAGAATGCGAACCATTGCAAGAAGTCAACCATGTCGTGCGGGAAGTATTGCGTCACTTGGGAAGGAAGAGGAAGCGTAACGACCATGATGGGAAGGAATATGCACCTGGGTCGTGTCAGTAATGGAAGTGTGATCCAGGTGACTCGTCTTGCCTCAGAGTGACAAAAACCATGGCGTTTGCAATGGCCATGACTCTGATGATCCATGAATTTGCTTTTCGAAAGACCTTCCAGAGGCAATATAAGAAGGCTGCGAGCCATAGAAACCATTCCAACATAGCTGCGAGCATGACGGTGCCAACGACGGCAACGTACACGATCTGAACAACTTGTCAGTCCACTGCAGTTATTGAAGTCCTTGTCCTGCTGTCACTCACGTCTCTGACAGGCCATGGTGCATTGATTGCAGCGATTTCGTCGAGCCCAAGATCGTCGCGGATTATTAAATGGCCGGACATGTGGGTGGAGAATAGGCAGAGAAGATACTATCTGGCTCCAATCGTTGAACTCATGGAGGATCCGTGTTTCCCAGGAGAGTTAGGAGGTATTGGGCAGGCGACTCGAGTGGCCAGAGGTGTTGTTTAGTTGATGACCTGATTGACACACAGATATTCTGTGTAATGCCTTGCTCGACCTGTGACTCTTTCTCGATTTGTCGAGGGAGGGTGATCAATTCGGAAGCTCGTATGTTAAGCGAGAGTAGTGAAGATTGTCACAGAGGCAGTCGTTCACGTGGGTATGGTCAGAGGAGTCAAACAACGACATAGAAAACGAGGTGTAGTGAACCGTGGATTGGACGTGCAGTGACAAAGGCGGGTTGAAAGACGGATGGGAACCCGAGGCCTTGAGCAATTGAACAGTCGAGGAATCGAAGATCTGAGGGGCTCGTCTACCACGCGGCGGGAGGAAAGAGCGATGGGTGTGAGCAGCTAGGTACAGAAGGATCAGTATTGATTGCTGCAGACGCGGGAGAAGACTACAGAGCATCATCACCATGATACTATCCCAGAGTCGTAGGTTATCTGAGGTCGTGTACTACAATGCCACTACAAACATCTGAAAGCAGGATTGGGCATACTCTTTCCCCCATGCACAGTCTGTCCTACCGAGCCTGACGTTGCTTCATATAGTCGCACCACCGACTGCCGTGGAACTACTGCTTTGGACAATGAGCCTTGGACCAGCACATGGTGTGCAACCTATACAGCCGCGCACATTGGCCGATAAGTAGCCCAGGTGCCATCTTGACCATTCTGGCTTGTTCCCGAGTGAGGCATGTTTGCCGTCGAGTGGTAATCGACATGATGTTAATGGTCGTCAACGCGTCGGAATGGCTGATTGTTGTATGGATGGTTGAGTGGTTGAAAGCGAGTCGGCGGCTCAATTCTCGCTAGCACGTGCTAGCATAAACATAGCATAAACAAATACGACACTTCTGACTTTACCGTTTTCTTATTAGGCCCAAGATGGCCTCGCATTCGGCCCGACCGGATACTTCTAGCCGGTTCGAGGGCGTCCTGTCGTGTTGAAAATGTCTTCTCCGGCTTCTTTAGAAGCCCACAAACCTTCGCCCTTCCGGGCAGAACTGCCAGAGCTCAATGAAGTTCAGGCAAGCATGACAGTGTACTAGACGACAACGCTGACGGCGGGGACGAAGTTGACAAGACGTCAACGTCCTGAGGACCACTCAACCGTGTCCAAAATCCATCCATTTTAACATGAATTTGCACAGCTATCATGTCTTGTGATTATGTGGCCATTCACTGCATCATGTACCTGTTACTAATCTACCGCTCGTGGGCTCAGCCCAATCTTTCGCTGGGAGGAAGAAAGTACTGCTCACTGTCCTTGGCTGAGTTGGAAGCAGTCAGGCCACGAATTCATCTTTGGTGAAGTCGCCAACCCCATACCTAATTGACGACGTCCTGGCCTTGAAACAGCATTATCCGGTCAGAAGGCTGCTACTACTGGCCGTGACGAGCAAACCCTGAACACGTGCCTGCCAATCATATAATCATCAGGTTCAGGCTGGCAACGTTCCCCACAACCACCAAAAACCATCTTCACTTTGCTACCCAAGCCTTCCAAAACACCACGTTCAGTGAACTCCGGCGCCGTTGACATACTGCCGACAATGTTCAGCCCCTTGGCCTGCGTCGCCTGGCCTCAGAAGAAGTCTGAACCCCCGGCCCGAACAGCTATCCAGTGGCCAAGCCACGACAAGAATGGTCAGCCTCTGCGCGCTTCACTTTTGGGGATTCCGGGAGAATTGAGGAACAGCATCTACAAATTACTCTTCCCAGACTTCGACAAAGATATTACCAGACTTCAGGTTCTTCTCACTTGTCGCCAAATCTACCACGAGGCTGCGCTACGAGCTTTCACATTCCGTCGCTTCGTCATCGGCGGCAAGGACAAGTATCTTGCTGTTCGTCTGAGCTGTTTGTCTCAAGAGCAAAAGGACATGATCAAGATTGTTGAGCGACCTGAGCAGCCACATCATTCAATTCCAAACCATCACTTCTATATGGCTGTGGAGAGACACCTTCGACCTTCATGTCTACTATTAGGAACTAATGAAAGCATCCATATCTTGAGTGCCATCGTGCGAATCCAATCTCTCACTCACATCTTCGCCCATTCCCAGGATGGATATTCGATTGGTCGCTTGAAAACATGGCATTGGGACATGATGAAATACAACAACTGCAGCATCGCACCATTCAAGGTCTCACTCGACATGATCAGGTTCACCAAGGGCACCGACATCGATTGTGTCTTGGTCCGACCATTGCAGTCATGTTCCTTTGTTGTGCGGATTGTGTGTGGTTCTCAGCACAGGGACGTCATCTTTAAGGTCCCACGATACTCGTTCTCCAAAGATGGATGGGAGTATCATCTGGACGGAATATCAACATGGTTACCCGCGCGCTGATAACTAAGTCGGAACCTCATTCAACGGCAACGCCAGTAAGCTCCAGCTTCGCCACACCGGACAGATTGGCCAAGAACCCAGGCGACATTTCCACCTCACTGGGAAGAAGTATACCCACTTCAAGCAATTACTTCGGTCATATGATTCTCCAAGCTCTGGTGATTGGAACTTGCCATCGAGTAATCTTTCCCTCCTTTCCTTGCTCATCTTCTTCTCTCTCACCCCTGGAGCACTGTTTCAGGTGAGATCTATGGTGGTTTGATCTCATATGAGGCTCTTCCTCAACAGTACAACTCGTCAGGACTCCTGGGCGTGGGCCGGTATTGTCCCTAGCTGTATGCTTCTTGTAAACTACTGACGATGATCACCTCGTTCAAAGCTGCAGGCTGGATGCAAGGAAGGTATCCACTTGACGGGAAATTTATTGGGGCAGTGGTTTTGAGCTGGCTTGAAACTATCCGATGGGACGAGGACGTTTTACTTTGCACATATGGAAACAGAACTACTCGGTCACCTACATCATCTTGTAGCGTAGGATTTTGTCGCTCCTATCGTCTCAGGAAGAAGTGGTTCATATTTCCCTTCAAAATTCTAGACTCAAGACTGGAGTGCGAAATTACGAATCACAGATAACAAAGCCTTTTCAGTCTGGAAGATGTGAGACATTCGAGATTCCCTTCCTTACACAAATATTAATTCATCTGGAGGCTGCGATATCATGGCATGAGATGTACTTGACAGTCGAAGCCTATGGAACATACGACCGCTTCGCGATGCACAAAAGCCATTACGTGCAAACGCCAAACGAGAACAACAATGATTGCGGAATATCAGAAAGAGTTTTAACGTGGTGCTAATGACTCGCTTCCTTCATATCCAGAGCATGTTGGCATAAGGTCACTGAAGCTTGGAATTTAGAGACGCAGATGTCGTTTTCTGTGAGCTCTTGACCGAGATCTTTGATCTGTCCGCGGAGGGCGATGTGGTAGTCTGAGAAGAAGGCGTGCTGACCGCTCTTTCTATGGCTGATCGAAGAATCCAATTTCGCCGAGGAAAGCTTCGAAGGCAACAGCTACGTCAGAGAGCACAGAAAGCCATGATATTCCGCTCGCTCATGTTCAAGTAACGTTTGTCGTTTTCTCTCGGACGGAAAGGTCGAATAAAGATGATAGCCAAACACCAATCCAGCTGTTCTGCAACCAATTTAACGTGGCTATCCTAGGATTGTCATGCCCATCCTCTTCGAACAACCCCCTTTCATTACCTCGCTTTCAAGGCCACGCAAACACCAAACATGTAGAAAACAGATCGGGCCTTGACCCACGAATGTACAAGCAGCATCTGTATAAAAAGTGTACTCCCCATTCAACCCAGCATACCCGACACCACTTCACATCCACCCACTTACCTCACAAGAGAAACAAAAAAACTCCCGAACAATGACAACAGACACATCCCCCTCCTGGACCCTCTGGACAACCTTCAAGCACACCACCGACCAAACACGCACAGAAATCGCCAACAAAACCGCTGAGATCGGCGACGGCGAGGACGTCTCTTATGCTGTCAGAATACAAAAGTGCCGCGAACTCATCGCATTGGTGGGAGACGTGATTGCGCGTACGGAACAGTTCTTGGCGTTGAATGAACCGGCGCTCCTGCTGTCGGTTCAGATATCGATTCAGAATGAGATTACGGAGGACAAGGCTTCGGTGGAGATTTTGAAGGCGAGGGTGAGGATGTTGGAGAATTTGGAGGAATTGGAGGAGGAGAGACAGTTGGAGGAGGAGGGTTGGGTCAAAGTGTAGGTACACTATTAATTCCATCTAGCCTGTGTAGAACTTTAGCTATATCCGAAAATCGTTCTTCGCGATCATCAATTAGTGAGCTGACTTCAATTGGCTTTCCACCAAGATCAGAGCTTATCCGTCCCTCTACTCATCCCGTCCCAACCTCACCCGAGGAGCTCGTCTTCCTCTCCTCCTCCTCGTCCACAAAAGCGACAGGACCCACGTACCCCTTCCCCCTCTTCCAAGCCCACCACGCAGCAATGAGTATCGTGAACCCGCCCGTCGTGGCACACGTATAATTCATGCCCGGAACAGTCACAGGCATCGCATACGGGAAGCAGAAGATAACCACAAACACGATGATATACACGCAACTGATGCCATGGACGGCATACGCCACCGAAGCGGGCATCCAGAAAGGGCCAGGCGCCATGTTCTTCCGTCGGGAGAGGACGTGAGGGAGGATGGCGGCGAGGTAGGAGAGTGTGGACAGGACGACAAAGGACCCGACAAAGGCGCTGAAGGCAGCCGTGCTGCCCACGTAGATGGCACCGAGGATGGTGACGATGATGCCGCAGATGAATGTCGCGTTGAACGGGTTGCGCCACGTGGAGCTTATCCTGCCGATGAAGTTGGGGAATGGCGTTGCCTCGTCTCGTGCGAGGGTCCAGAGCATGCGGCCCGAAGTGATGTAGCAGCCGATTAGCGTGCACACTGTCGGGAGGAAGATGGCTATCAAGAGGCCCAAGGAGCCACCTTTGGATCCGGTGGCTTGGAGGTAGAGTTCTGCCAGCGGGAAGGAGTAAGGGTTTGCGAGGAGGGCATCGAAGTCTGAGATGGCGTAGAAGATGGCGATGAGGTAGAAGAATGCAGTCAGGAGGCCCGTAGCCATCTGCGCTGCAATGGCCTACAAATAATGTCAATCATGGCCTCGACCCGCATGGTGGAACTCTATACCTTCGGAATATTGACTCTCGGATTCGGGATTTCCTCAGCAAGATGACTGACACAATCCGGCGTCCCAACAGCATATGCACCGTTCAACATCCCCATCAAAAACACGAAGCCATCGCTCGAATACCCCGTCGAATTCACCCAATCTTTCCACACAAAAGACGTTGTCGCGTGGCCTGGTCTACCGCTCTTTCCTGGCATGGCAGCGCACACGATAATCGTGATAAACACGCCCGCAAGGATAAAGAAGAGACCCAGTTGGTTGACTGCCGGTAATGCTCGATTGCCAAAGAGGACGATGCAGCAGCAGAGCCAGGTAACGATGAGGTATGTTACGTAGACATGCCATCGTTGGAAGACGTAGGTGTCAACATGATAGAGCCCATACATGGAGATGATTTGGTTGGCGACAATGGAAGACATGGAGGCCGCTCCAAAGATCCATGCTAGACAATTCCACCTGTGGTTGAATATTAGCATTTCCCGTCTCAGGTCTCTCACTTTGCGGCTTCCTCAATATTTATCATTCCAGGATTCACCTGGAAGGTTGCAAATCAATCTCGCATCCAAGCTCTTTGCGACTTCTTCCAAACCCCCCATCTACCCACTGGCTCCTCCAGTTCACTTCTCGGAGCACCAGAAAGCAAAGATCAACTCACCATCCAGCAAAAAAACCCACACATCTCCCATACCTACTCCCACCGGCAATACTAGCCCAGTGATAAACCCCTGCCGAACTCGGGATCGCACTAGCAAGCTCACTCAGACTCGCCGCGATAAGCCAATAGAAAAAGCTCACGGCCAAGAATTCATAAATCACCCCCGGCGGGCCCCCGTTGTAGATTGCAATGACGATACTACCCCCCAGGGCCGCCCAAGTATTTCCTGTACATATGCCCACAGAGCAAACACTGAGGAGTGAGAAGTTACGATCGAGTTGTTGCGGATGACCAGAAGAGTTTAAGATCTCGCCTGTTGTGATGTCATTTGACTGTGGTATCTCGCCGTGGAGAGATTCCCGGCCCTGATTGATATCCTTTTCGGTGGAATAGGACATGGTGACGAGCGCAACGTTCACGGGAACTGTTTTGTACCATCAAGTGTACCTCCAAGCAAGGGTGAGTGGCGTGGGTCGCGTTCTGAAGTGGAGGAATGCGTGGTCATTCAGAGGTACAGATCATAGGTAGGTACAAAAGCATGCGCGAGCTGTGAGTGAGGAAGATAGATTCCTATTCCTACAATGAGGCGCGAAGAAGAATATCAGTTGTTGGACATTCCGCGCCGTCTTCAACTGAAAGAACCACGGCCACCTGCATGTCTTCGCAAGCTGCTGAGCAAACATGTCTTGACAAACAGCCACAAGAGTGCAATGCTCGCGCCGCGGCACACTGTTGTCTGAGGCAGGAACTTGATAGGACGGCAACATTCCTGGCGGAGAAGACACCCACATAGGCAGAAGGAAAGTGCAGAGTGCAGAGCCCATCGTTTACCTATCCAATAACGAGTCCCAGATTGTCGGATATCGCCCGAGGAAGTGGACCGCAATCCTGGTCCAAGGTTGACGTTAACTTGTTCTGGAAGCTCCTTGGAAGTGGGTGTGGGCCGAACATCCTTCATCCTGAATACTAGTCGCGCCAACATGTCCAATCATGTGTCGCCCGCCGTCAGTGGCAGAATATTACCAAGACGTCCCATCACCCCATGGGGCGGAGGAGGATGGATCAAATAATCTAAAGTCTGGAGAAGGGTGCGGAAGCAGCAAAGCTCCGACCATGGCGAGGATCGAGCGTAAAGAAGAAATGCCGAACAGAGATGGGCCCGACAGACTGAGATGAAATGGTGTCACGGTGCAGTGCCTGGGGAGGCCTGGACATGTGGGTTGCATGCGCATGATGCATAAAGCCACAGCGGATCATGCATGCGTGTGAAGGTTGCCCGATCCTGACCACTGCAAGATCAACAATCGCCACTACACATGTGATGGACAAAGTGTGCCTTGAGAGTGGAAGTTGCGAAGTATGGTATTCGCCTTGCAAGGGAGGATAAGTATACTTCCACTCTGTTAGGCGTCGGACTCTATGGCTAACGGAATCTTCAACTTCCTAGGATCGAAGTTTCACTCGATAACTATCGTCTTTGTAATTCAAGTTGCAAAGGCAAATGCGACCACAGCGCTAAAGTGACTACCAACGCTTAGCTGATGCACTACTCGAGACCTAGCTGGGTAATGCCATGAGCACTTCTGCGAGATCAACGCCAAATCGAGTATGCCGTGAATGTTGCTGAGCGTATGCCCTAGCATTTATTTCTTTTTCCCGACCCGTTCTCTTGTTCAATGGTATGCTTCGCTCGATCCCTACTCCACCTATCGTATCAAAGTTTGTGCCGTGTCTTTCGTCGTCCTCGTTTCACATTGTAGTATCTGTCTTGCATCAGTCGGACAGGTATCCTCAGGCGCGCATCTCCGTATCCATTTCTTCGACCTCACCAATCTTTCGCTTCGTTGGTGATGGAGCATTGTCTTCATCCTCTTCAGTCCATTCGAACACCTCCCACTCAACCTGCTCTACGGTGCCATCATTGCTGGTGGTCATGTGTCCGCCTTTCTGCCTTCTGATTCTGCCAAGCGGTGTCTTCTCGACCATCTCTTCGAACCAAGGGGCACCTCGATGCAAGGAGCCCCGTACAGGCCTATGTTTCTCTACCTCCATCGCCTGTGTCGTAGTCTCATCGTCCTCTTCCTCGCTCTCGCCCTCGAATTCAAGCATTCCATGTTGCCGCAATTGTTCCAGGTCTTCGTCTACAAGGGAGCCCAGCGTGAGGTGGATGAACTCTGCGTCTCCTTGACCATTCTCTCGCCATTGTGATAGTTGGGTTCCACAGTATCCACAGAACTGGCGTCGGGTGCTCTCATCAAAGGGAGAGACAAATGTGCGGCGTATGTTCCGATGGGTTTCGTCAGGAAAGAAGGCGTAGGTCGTGCTGTGGAACCAAGTGAGAGGCACCCGAAGCCATGCCGTGATTGGAGATGCTAGATGGCTGCCTACGAGTGGCTTGAGTCAGTAGTGTGTTTTAGTCTATGACGGGTGTTCGTGCCGGGTCAAGGGCGGATGGTTGTAAACATCATCCGCGATGGAGTTGAGACATGTACGTACGGGTGCTGCTACTGTTGTCGAGATAGACCTGGACAAGCTGCCTTGACATATCTGGGATCTCGATGACATAGTGGTTACGACCGCAGGCACAAGAGCCATGGCATTCCATTGTGCGTGAGTTGGCCCTGCTTGTGTTTGCTGAGGTTCGGAAATGATCACGGCCGCGTGGGTTTCTCAGGTGAGTGTGACGGTGATTGAAGGGGACAATGTTTCTAGGTTGAATTGCAATGAAGTGAAAATGGATGTATGTAGCTGTTTAGTTGTGCGTGAATGGCCATGATCTGAGAAGAATAAACAGTTTCTGTTGTCAGGATCCCACACTTTTGCAAAGGCCATCCCTGCTTACGCGATCCCTGCATATGGAACAAAGATTCTCGTGGAACATTCTGAATAACCCATGGGTCCGATTCTGCAACCTTCTTCACCTCTACATCACAGCGTGCTAGGCTGTCAGACGCAGAGGTGCTTCAATTGCTTTTGTCCTCGTTTGAGGGCTAGCCTCGACCAAACAAAGGTAATTCGAAGTTGATAACGCAACAGTTGCTCACGGTTTCAGGTTTCGAATTGTCCATATTATGCCATGTCATCAGGAGCCGCCATTCTGAGGCCTCAAGGTATGCACTTGATGATATCTCTTATGATGGGATGCCAAGAGATCTCCTTCAGAAGTGGAGTCAGATTGATTCTACTTCATGTCACATCGTAAATGTCGAGCCCTCGTTTGTTGCGATATCGTCTCTCAATTCCATTCCAGTCATCAGCTCTATAGATGGCCTCTATAAAAACCTGGCCAAACACGTTGCGCACTTCATTAGTCTATCATAACGTGATGATACCAAATGCTTCGTCAATAATAAGAACTTGAGCCAGTCGGCAGTTCAGCAACGTAAAAACAGTGACAATCGACACTCTAGGGTCACGCAAATGACCGCCCCTCTCCAACGCCATTTTGTAAAACAATAACCAGACATCCACGGCCCTATCCAAACACAGATATATCTGAGCTGGACGATGACCAGGGAAGTCTATACAAATACACCTGCTCATCGAATGTGATGGCTGCCAAATGAAGAGAAGCAAATGTTGCGCAGAGATGCAATGTATGACGAAGAAAACTTTTGCGCGCGAACCGAACAAGAAGCGGAAGACCAGATGCTCGTAGCCTCTGGGCAGCGCGACAGAACTGCACTCGGATTCAGTACATACTTTCAGGCATGCCGACGAGGCCTACACCAGCGACATTCGCATTGGGGTTCAATCCTTGAAGGTTACTGGTCAACCCGGCAAGCGGATTGAGCTTCTGGGCCAGATTCTCCGGATTACATTGCTGTGAGTGTTGTCGGTGGTATTTGAGTCCGTTCAAATTTTTATATCGTTTGCCACACACTTGACACTGGTAAGGCTTTTCTTTTTCCATACCAATGGTTCCGGGATATGGGATTGAGGTCGTTGGATCAATGATAGAATATGTCTCATCATCATTTTTTTGAAGCTGTTGGTTTTGGTGGCCGTGCTGGCGAGAGTTAGATGAAGTCTTCTATGACTACAACGAACAAGTGCTTTACCTGTTTGTGATACTTTAGGCCATTTTGGTTTTTGTACGACTTCTCGCACCCGATGACCGGACATTTGAACGGCTTTTGCTCTGGCTCAGGGAACCCCGGTATCGGACCTCCGAGATTTCCGATCAATTGTTGCTCCCGAAGCCTCTTGGCCATTTCTCCATCCATGGACATCGGTCCGTTTTTATTTCCAAATTGAAATTGGTTGGTGTTCATTCCGCCTTGCTTGCTATAGAGACGTTTTGCCGGATCGTCAATTGTCATATGGTCGAGGTTGTTTTCAATACCGAACCCAACAGCGGAATCGAAGTTCATCAAAGAATAATCAATAGGCACAGCAGCAAAGTTGCTACTGCCTCCAAGGAACTCTGTTGCGAAGTTCGGATCCACATCGCCGGGAGTGCCAGGTATCGAGTGATTCGGCGACATGAGCCCCTGAGCTTGTTGCACATCATTCGTATTGAGCGCTGGAGTGTTCACCGAAGATACTGTTGGATTGCCAAACTGAGCGAAAGGCTGTCCTGTTGACGGAGTGGTAGGCGTCGATGTTCTGAAAGCTTGCTGTGCTGGAACGTTACCACTACTCGTGGAGTTCAAACTAAAGCCTGAATTTGGTTGGCTGGTTTGCGCATGCTGTTGTTGTGGAGCAAAGAGATCTGTCGACTCGTCCATTTCCATTTCCAAATCATCCATGGTGTCCACATCCTGCACTGTCGAAAGTTGAGTTCGGCTGAAGCCGTCCTTGCCTTGCTGATTAGATGTCTGTGGATGCACGGGCCTGACCGGCTGCTGGGTTCGTTGCTGGTCGAATCCGGAAAAGCCACGAGTGGTTTCTCCAGCGCCCATGCCCGTCGAGGGCCGCCTCCCACCACCAGAACCGTTTTGACTTGATACTGACGCACGGTGAGCGATTTGATGTGAAGGCTGGGCATGATTTTCTTCGAAATGTTGTAGTAATTCGTGTAGAGAGTCGAGCGTGAGTCCACAACACTTATAATCCTTGAGGAAATTCGCCTCTGCTTTGGGAAGATACGAGGACGAGTGTAGCGACGGAGATCTGCCGTAGGGCGCTGGTGAAGTTCCTGCCATCATTATGCTACTACGTGTCAGTCTAATGGATAACGCCGTGCGGCCTTTGCGCCGCATTCGAAATTTGCAGATCCACTCACTCATGCTGAATCCAGCTCCCAACCGAATTGTTTCCCCAGCTCATACCGTTCATAAAGCTGCCAGCCGTGTTACTCTCCCTGCGGTTGCGGTCCTTGACTGATATCGGTTTTGCGTCGGTTCCGTTGTAATATGAGGATCCGAAAATGTTGCTCATGGAGCCTTGTCTGCCACCCGCGTTCACGCCTAACCGTCCGGCATCTGGAGCAACGAGAGGTTGTCTGTTGTAAGATTCGGGCGCTGGCTGGCCAGTCGCTTGAGCTTCTTGTAACGCGAACGTGAGATTGGAGGTTTGATTGCGGGGCGATTGGGAATTCGAGCTTAGCCTCGGAGGCAGACATATATCGATGGGCGCAGCCGAAGCCATGGGAGAGACCGGTGGTCGCGAAAGCGACCCTGTGAACAGCGGGAAACTAACGTCGCCTGGGTGTTGGTCACCGCCGTTGCACTCGAAGAGCGCTTCCTCAGAGTGTTGCGCGAAGTGCCACTGGGAACCCAAGATCTTATTGCTAATCTGGCCGTCTGCTCCCAATTTGCGGTGCCAGGAGAAGTAGAGATCTCTGTCTTTCCTGGAAGGAGCTGTTGTTGCTGGCGCTACTGGCCACGGCTCTGAGTCCACAGTCGAAGTGGTGAGGGGTGTGCTGGGTGTAGAACCTCGTCGACTGCCGCTTGCGGACGGAGAGTTGCAAAGCGGCGGAGGTGTTTGGGACGATTCGGGCATGAAAGTAAAAAAGTCGTTGTCGGGAAGTGCTACTCAGGATTGGCTTTGGTCGAGTCACTAGGAAGAACCTCGGGAGCGGAATGCTTGTTGGTGATGGAGCGGTGAACGCTAACCAAGGGGATGTTATGTAACAGGAGGGGCGAAGGTTTGCGAAGCGCTGGCGACGGGATGCTTTGGAACCTTGAAGGAGGCCGAGTTAATTGTGATTGACACCAGTACGCTTTGAAGGATGAAGAGGAGAATGAGAGTCTGGAGAGAGGGAGAGGCCCCTTTGCATGGTCAGACGTCAATAAACAATTATATTCCCGCCCATGGATTACATTACTATATGTACCAACGAGCCAGCTGCCAGTCTCAATGCCACGCCAAGTCGCAAGCCGACTTTGGACACAGACTTGCAGTACGACGGGCAACGGCCCATGCAGGGCTTCCAAGTTGCTGCGCTCATGGTCCACTGTAGTGACTGCATCCAAGCCGCGCAAGGCGAAGAGGGAGAAGGCTGTCGACGCGGGACTGGGTACAGGTGGCGGACGATATGGATCTGCACGAGCAACAGCATGGGACATCCAGGAGCTGACTGAGAGGGAGCTAAATATGATCTCTCCCCTTTACTAACAGCCTCGTGTCTACGGCCACAATATCGCCAGCAACCTTGACTTCATCTCGATGATAACCGAGCCACCGGGAATTACACGATCATAACAGTCATCTCATCACAGGCTCCGGGAGGCACTGCTACTGCCATTGCACTACTTCAGACTTGGAGACTGCCGTCAAAATGCTGGACCCAAGCAATGGAATCGCAAGTGGTTAGCCATACCGGGCGAGCAAGGAGGGGGCCTGGATTCTGTCAAAGCCGTCCCGAACAGACACGATAGGTCAGCTTGCGAATCGGATCGAACCCCTGCGTTTGTAAGCTGTACGGTACCCGGCAAGCTCTCATTAGTCGGCGGTGAGGACCATGCCCCGCCTGTTAGCGAACTGCTGTCATTGGAAAGTCCGAGTCCTCCGCTATCGCTGCATGGCCCTATTATACCGCCACAGTGACACCAACTGCCATGGGTATCAACGTGATCTTCACGTGGCTAGCCTGGGCCCTGCTGTCACCGATACTACTTAGTACCACTTTCCTTAACCACATTCCCTCATCACTTGACCCCATTGTCTACAGCTGTCACACAACACCACCGCTCCTCAGAACGACATTCAGCGTTCACGAGCATCTTCACGTCTTGAATCTTGGATCTTCATCGAGATCGGATTGAAGTAAAATGGCGACGACACAGCTTTGCTCCTGCTCAGTATCAGGCGTTTGCTTTGTGGGGACCACCAACGGGTCTGGAGTCGGACCATGTCCAACACAGCTGTTCACCGATTCGAACCATTAGCGGCGACCAATCAGTCAATCGCCGTGCTCCATTTGAGGATCCCGAGATGCATTGATCGCCTTCTTATGAGACAATACTTCTATCGGCCCTTTTGTCGTGTCGAGGGCTTGCATAGTTCTGCCGAACCCCAGTTGTTCGCAAAGTAGAGCCGCCTCGAGCCCTGCCATTGGAGGACTTCATTCCTGACAACTTTATTTCGGTCTACATACCGACATCAAATAATCATTATAAGCGAAAGGTGGAATGTCATCATGACAGTTACGACCCGCCTCCACAACAAGGCATACTTCAGGTTTAGAAGTTGTTTTCCGCAAGTCGCAAGTCGCGGATCGTACATTCCTCTGTCAACGCTGACACAATCGCATATTGTGGCAGAGCGACATCAAGCTGATAAAACTAGCCGTGTATCTTTGTGATCATTCTGCGCCTTTCGTACGATCATCGGAAGTAATTCCATCGATGGAGATGCAATTATCAGTAGGATGTCAATCCTGCACGATACCTTTCGCAGACCAGCGGTCTAGCACTGTCACAAAGCGCCAGATTGTTCATTTGCGTTGCTGCACTCTTAGCTTCATGTGTCCTAGGAGTTATGCTTCCAGGTCAAATGGTCGAGGTTGACATCTCTCAATCGATGGCGAGCTAGTTGCCAGATGCATCGTGCTCTTCCAGCCTCGTTGGTACCCTCTGAATGGGATGGGTATCGATAAAGTGCTGGCGATCTGATGTGACCAAGGCCGAATGTGATTGGTATCGATCTTGACGCGGGACTAATGTATAAAAAGTACATTGCTCACTTCTCGGCGGGTATGACTTCAAGCTTTTGTGTATACGTGGAGACGAACTGAAACTCAGATGGACCTAATCTAGCTATCAGGGAGAGATGGAATGTGGGCAATTGGTCGTCCTATATCTGCAACGAAATCATGTTCGGGGTACTACAGCGATAAAACAGATGCCAGAGGAGCTGCTTGATAGAAAGCGAGCTCATCTCTGTGACCTTTGTTCTTTGTCTAAGTTATTGTTTCGTTGTCTGGTGGTACGATGAGGAGAGACGGATGCAGTCAGACCTAACCGCGTTTGAGGTGCTGTTGCTACTATCAGCAGGCAGGTCCCGAACACAATGCTGTTGCGTGGAATCTTCCCGCTTCGATAAATACTCCCGTCGCTGTGGTCGCAGCAAGAGAATTACGTCACTCGCAGTTTCTCAAAGCAGACTAGTTTTACCTCTAAAGGGCATGACCGCGAGAGAGGACCGTCACATGTTTGATTACCCAGCGGTAATTACCGAGGTAAAGGACGGTTTGGGCCATCACTGCCTTCAAATAGACCAGGCTACCCCTGTTTTGCGACTTATCGTTTTTTACGACGAAACTTGCAGATGAACAGCGAGTAATTATCGTTACTCAAAGATAGCGCTATCGAAGCCGTGACTATCTAGCCTACCCGCATCGAATCTTCCTCTGACGGATCTACACGTAGTCAAGAGATGGCGCAATCAGATCATCACGATGTGCCCAAAAGCAGTATAGTCACATCGGAGCCAACTCCGGAAGCACGGTCCAGCAACCTAGCATGCGCGACTGCTTTCTCAGTACGGCCTTCCAGAAAAGCCCAACCATTCTATTACATATCCCGATTCTAGCTCTGGGGAACGCCTGCCTTCAACAACGCTTGGATCGTGATCGAGGAGAGGTAGCCGCACTTGAACTGATTAATCGATCAGCAGTCATAGCGCTCATTTTCCTAATTGCGCCCATAGTAAAACAGCTCGGGCCGCATCTGATTCCACTGGCAATCTGGATCGTTAAGATGGCTGTAATGGGGAGTTCATCAAGAAGGTAAGTGGTTTCTTCGGTTTCTGTCGATCATATCAGGCAACTCTATGCACGATCACTGACAATGTACGTAGCGGTAGCCAGGCGCGCTGACTGTATACCTTTCACTCCTTCCGGCTTTTGGTTGTAAACCAAGAGCTCCAGCGTAAGTTGCGCGGATACGTCTCCGCAGGCAGTTTCGAGTAAGAATGATATTACGACCTCACTCTGATTGGTTCCTTGCGAGGTAATTGAGACGCCACGTCCTCGTCCTCGTCCTCGTCCTCGTCCTCGACGGCCAGAATTCACACGTGCATGATATCCGATCATCGTCGATTGCCCGATTTAGCATTGGGACGCGCCCTTCCTTTCGTGAGACGGAGCCTGGTCGAGACTGTGGAGGTTATAGAGCACTGGTCGCTTCTTCTCGCCTCATCTCGGCTTCGAGGCCAAGCGCAATAGTCCCAATTACATGCACTGATTACCATTTCTGCGCAGCAACCGCAAATATCAGTTCGATCAAGGTCCAGAGAACTATCTCTGCTAATCAAAGCACAGCACTGGCGGATGAAGAAATCATTTCGCTGCATGGTTCACTTAAACCCATCAAACCTCAAAATGAATTCCCAATTACCTCGTCTGGCTCGTTCTCCCTTTCAAACCTGAGATTGAAGATGTCTCACTTGCCCGTTTTACTCTCTGACCCACAAACCAGCCATCAACAAGCGGCAGCAGTGAATTCCTCTTCGACAGCATTAAAGATCCTGTTTTTCGAGCCTCGTTTGCGTCAAAATCTGGGCAATATAGGTGGCAGAATTACTGACTGAATATTCATCTGACTCAATGCGAATAGCTGCACTGATTACGCTTATTGTACCAGATCCTCTAGGTGTGCTCACTTCTGGCAAACCAGAAGGTAGCAGTCAAGGCTTATTCTTCCAGGTGCTGCTTGTAGAGAGAGAGATTGGTTTTGTGGAGTATCAAGGTCCAAGCCACCACTCGGAGCTTCATGGGATCTAGGTTCTATATTGACAAGTCTTCAGCAATTGCTCAATTGGAAGAAACGAGGATTAGGCGTTGATTCTTCGATGAATCGCAGGGTACACTGTTCCGGAGAAACGCAGTGGAATATCCGAGCAGCTGTACTGTCAGCAGCAGAGCGATTAGGCGTGCGTGTTTACCCTCTGTGTATTCATGGCTAGTAAGGACATGAAGGTAGCTCACTGCTGGACCCTGTCAAAGGTAGGCTGTGAGTATTTTCGATCCGATCATGTATAGCACATTGTAGTAACTGGTTTTCTTGGTGATGATCCATGCCTTGGATTATGAATGTGTAAATCACTTTTCTTCCTTAGCCATGAAGCTGTTTGATGTATATGCATGTTTGTATTCCCCTTTTCTCCCCCCGTAGCTCAGCCTAGCTCGCCGGAGCATTATGTAGCTTGCTAGCTTCATCGCGATGAAAAGTCGTCCAAAAGCACTGGTTTGAATAGAAGCCTTGGACAAACAGTTCCATCATGTACCAGCAGGTACTCCTTCATCAGCCGCTTTGTTCTTCGTGTCGCGAAGTATGATTCAGTGTTCAGTCTCTGGAGAACATCCAGAAGGTCGTCGTGAAGTCGGCTGTTGTTCACTGACTCCGCCAAATTTTCATTCTCAAATCCCGCTTCATCTGCTCGCGGCCTGCCTCACCGTCGCGCCTCGACGACAGCACCTCATCCCTCTGCCTCCATCTCATGCGCATTCGATTTGTGCTTCGGAACGAATTTGAAATCCTTGTGTGCTGGTCCAAGGAACATCTCACTATTGAAAGGTTAGTGTATTGTCGTGCTAGCAAGCGTGGAAGGGAAAAAGCGATAGCAGCATACCTGATCTTGATCCAGTCCCTGAAATCGGAGCTGGCAAGCAAGGTTTCCAGCTCATTTCTCCCCTTGTAAGGAGGCGGCCTCTCATTCAGCTTCGGTGGCAACCGCTCCAGGATACCAATCGGGACATAACGGCACGTGAAGCTTAACCATTCCAGCAAGAATCGTCTCGTAGTTCCAATACCCATCTCGTCACTACCCCAGGTCTGCATGCCGAACTTACAGAATTTCTCAACGTAGGCGAGACGCTCGGTCGCAGACTTGTCGAGGTACTGGTTCGATGCAATCTCCTCAAAAAGCCAAGGTTTAATGAGAGCGCCACGGCCAATCATGATGCCGTCGACGCCGGCCTGTTCGATGTGAGTGTTGTAATCGACGTGAGAGTAACAGTCACCGTTGCCTATGAAATAGACTTTTCCTCCATTGGGTAGATCGCGAGGGTCTGCAGCACGGATAGTATCCTCTGATTCCGATTGTCTGTTCTTAAGCTCCTTGATGAGCGTTGAAATCTCGGCAATGTATTTCCAGTCTGCCTCGCGTGTGTAGCGTTGCTGTCTGCTTCTGCCGTGGAGAGTCAGAGCTGCGATACCGCATGGTCCTAGTCCTGCATCAACGGCGTCACGACCGCCCAGAACGAGGCGTTTGGCGATAGAGTCCGCGTTGGGGCTGTTGTCTTTGACTCCCATCCGGATTTTTGCGGTGATTGGTATCTCTCCAGATAAGGCGTTCATGCCCCTCAGGATCTTCTCAAGTTTGCTTGGTGAGTCTAACAGAGCTGAACCAGCGCCGCTCTTGTAGACCATGTCAATTGGGCACCCACAATTCAGATCGATAGCGCGAAGACGTGGACAGAATTTTTCGAGAATTTCTGTAGCTTTGAAAGCCAGCCATGGCTTGTTGGCTGAGATCTGTGCTCCAAACTTGAGATCTTTGGCATGGTCGTAACCCTGGATGATTGGAGTACCTTGGATTGTCGGTGGCGAAATTTCAGATTCGTGCGCTTTCATTAGGGACCATTCACCTCTAGCACCCTGAATGAGAGGCATAGCCATCGCCATCTCGGACCATGTGATTTGAGCTCCAAGTTCTACGCATAATCGGCGAAAGGGCAGATTGCCCTGCGTTGTGAGCGGAGCAAGAATAGGAGTGTCGGGTCCATAGTACAAGCGCCGCTTCTCTGACGGGCGGAAAGGAGGTTCCGTGAAAGTCGCGCGGCTATCTTCTCTCTCGTCCATGTCTTCATCCTCGTCTTTGCCACCTCCCTGTCTACGGTTGTTCTTCTCGGCTGCCTGTGCGCTCCACGTTTCGCTCAACCACTCGGTGTACCTGTCTGCTGATGGCGTCTTGACGCGTCTCCTCTCTAAATCGATTCTGTCTCCTGTGGTAATGACGTTGTAGATTCCAGTCTCGTCTTTCTTATTCTCCTGGGTAAGGCCCGCCTTCTTCATCTTCTCTGCATCCTCAGACAAGACCAGTTCTTTCCTGCCATCCTCTGTATCTTGCTCGGTAGAATGAGATTTGACGAATCGACACTTCCAGCCTAGCGGACAATAACCCTGATCTCCGAAATTAGGACACACACCGCCGAAAGAGTCCAGGTCCTCTCTCCTGCCGTCCATCATGTATTTCCGAAGGTCGTGTTCCATTTTACATTTGGCTCCGAATTTGCATTCGTTTGGGGAGAATTCGGAGCTCAAAGCTCGGGTGTTGCAAAGCTTGAGAGCGTCGCTCCAAGACCCATATTCTCTATTCTTGTTTTGGCCGCCCTCTTTTTTGCCTCCTTTCTGGTTCTTCCATTTCTTGCCGCCCTCTTCTTTACCGCGATCCCTATCGTCTTGGGGTTTGGATCCACTATTGAGAAAAGTACCTTCCTCGGCTGCGTCGTCGTCCCGGACTGCCGATGGTGCTGTGGAGCGTTCAATGATGTACCTATGTGGTTGTGAGCATGAATTATGTCTCTTGCTATTTTGGTTTTTAGGAACGAAGGAATTGCATGCTTTATACGGGCACGTTCATTGGAAAAAAAAAGAATGTGATGTAGGCCAGATTCGCACAGCGTGAAACGAGCCCGGGGAAGCAATTACATGTAATTGTGAGATGACAGCGCTCCAGCTTCAGTCTCTTCGTTCCTTTAGTTGGATCATGATACATGCCGCCTTTCAAGAGCCGAGTGAGCTTTAACAGCGACGAAGAACTGACTTACTCTGCTTTAATGGGAGCTGTGCCCTTCTTGGTGTCTCGACCATCCACGTGCTTCGGCTTCTCTGTTGGAGCAACCTCTCGATTTCCGTTGGTTTCGCTGGTCTCTTCCATCTTCACACGCTTTGCAGGTCGATCGTTGATATCTTCTGATCCAGGGTTGGTGTTGCTTGAAGCATTGACCGGTGGTGTTGATGATGCGTCCATGATTGAGGTCTAAAAAGTGTAGAACCAAGAGATTGTCTCGAGCAAAAAGAGCAAAAGGAGGAGTGAAGTGAAGTCTAGTTGAAAGTGAACAGAACTCTGATGACTGTGTTTGAGAGTACTCGGACTTGGTAGGCAGCGTCTCAATGCAATCGGCACTACACTTACCTGTATGACCCGGACGTTAATACCTACGAGAAAATCGAGGCTTCACGGCAATGGCAAAGACCAGACGTAGTGAGATGACTGCCTATGGCCGAAAATTTATAAAGTGCCTACTCGGGAGTAGCTCTTTTGAGTCTTAACTATTTTCGGACTAGGTCGAGAAAAGACGTCACCGGAATTCCATGCTTGTTCCCGCTCCTGCTTTCGTCTGCCTAACACAGCTGGACAACGTCAACAATACAACACCTGGCCCTTCAAGCTATAAAACTACTGCTTCTCCATCAGTCTCGACCATAAACCCTCCTCTCCTGTTTACACACCTCCACGTAGCTGGAACCATCAAGCAATCACAGATATGACGCTTTACTACAGTCTGGTGCGTTACATCGTGCCACTCGTCGAGAAGCCCACGCTGACAGAATATTCAGGTCTTCCTCCTTCTGGTGGCCGAGATGGTCATCTTCATGGGCTTGGTCATGCCAATGCCCTTTACCATCAAGCGCAAGCTCTTTACCTTCGTATCCGAGAGTCCGCTGGTTGCAAAATTGCAATATGGTCTAAAGGTCAACAATCGCCATTCAAAAGCATTTGCTTCTTACATACTAAATCAAGCACAGATCACATTCATCTTTATTCTCATCCTCTTCGTAGATAGCGTGAACCGCGTCTACAGGGTTCAGCTCGAGGCTCAAACCGCGTCCAAGAGTCAAAAGTAGGCAAATCAGTCAAAAACGCACACAATCATGACTGACAATTCCTAGCTCGGAAGTTATGGGAGGCGCCGCCCGAGCCGACTATCAAGCCCGCAAGTTCTACGCCCAGCGCAACATGTACCTTTGTGGCTTCACTCTTTTCCTCTCCCTCATCCTCAACCGAACATATGTCATGATCCTCGACACCCTGCGCCTTGAAGACGAAGTAAAGCGCCTTTCTGGTGACAAATCTGCTGGAGGGAAAGACTCTGCCAAGTTGGCCCAGGCCGGCGATATGAATGAGATCGGCAAGCTTAAGAAGAAGCTTGCGGAGAAGGAGCGTGACATTGAGATCCTGAAGAAGCAGGGTGATGGTTTTCAGCAGGAGTACAACCGGCTCAGCGACCACAAGCTCGCAAGCTCCGTTACCGAGCCAAAGAAGGATGCCTAGATTCGTCAAGCGCAGCTTGGCTGATCTGAATGCAACACAAGCACAAAGAACGGCGAACACGCGAAAGGACCGGGGTTGTTTTTGGACAATGCTTCATGTATAGTTCGAATCATGTGTTTCCATTATGCAAGAAGACACGGAATACGGAGCTTTTGGAGTTACTGTCAATCCATGAAAGATGTTTGGACATTTGGCGATCAACATCTTGTAGTATTAGCCCGAAAAGTTCACAATGCTACTATCTGCTCTTACATCTACATAGGATCACATTCGTCGTTGTCGATGTTCATTGAGCAATTTGTTCGTGTCAAAGATGTTGGCCGATGCGTCACGCAGATACTAGCATTGACTGTTGACTTATCACGGTGGAAATCGAATGAAATATTGGTGGACATGAAAGTATTTCAATTGCTTCCTTCTCAAATTTGATAACACACGCAGACCTGATTTCAACGCCCCCTACGCCCTTATCAGGTCGAACACAATGATTCATGGATGGACATAAAAGACAAGAGTCAACGAGATATGAACTGGCATCGGTCGGTTGGTAGTTGTATTGTTAGGCGCGAGTCCGGCCACCAAAGAGCGCTTTGCCCATTCTTGAAGTCGAAGCCGGTCCTGATCGCGATTGGATTTCCTGATTTATTTGTTAGGCGAGCCGGGAAAGTTTACGATCAATCGTCAGTTTACCACTCACTCTCAACAACCAGTATACCCGTCTGCAGCGCCGAAGTTAGTGCATACACACCAGCGACTGCCGTCAATTAAGCTATAGGCTATATTAGATGGTGTCTTTTAGGATCGGGCTTCCGTTATTACGTACGTAGTGCTCGCATATACGTGCAAGTTACGACCGAAATTTGTGTGGGCTACGCATTGATTCTTACAATCCGGATCGTCTTTCAGCGACACAGATACCGGTGTGAGGGCTTTTGGATCTGATTTGAGCCCGGACAGTTGAACACATCCCGCTGCGCCTTGTTTCACATACGCGTAGGCTAGGCTCCGGCAGCACGGCGCTGATGCTACGTGCCAGGCGTACGTTGAAGCAGGTAGGTATGTAATAATGACTGGTATCAGAATTGAGAGTTTCATTGTCGTGACGGAGGAAGGTAGGAGTGAATGTAATATGAGCCTTCGCAGAATGGGACGGAGAGGATCGAGCCTATCTATCTCATTGAAATCGGCATTTAGTCCCTGTATCCATGTGTTATACTACATGGTACTACGTACTAAGAAAAGATTTCCCGCCGGCTTCCATAGTAAAAGTGGAGGTTTGTTGGGGGAGATCCCTGACTAATCTTGGGCGATATACTCTATTTGCAGGAAGCCTTGATGTCCTACTCAGTAGTACTTACCTGGCTTTACCCTGAGGATCTTGGATAGAGGCAACTTGCGTATATCCTCGGTCACTTGGAAAGCATACTATCAATAGTGCATTTCACTTTGGCTCTTCGACGCAGGCAGATTCCGACATCGCGGATGCAGCAGATGAAACAAAATGGCCGTGAATCCGTCCAGATTTAGTTTCGTTTTGTGTAGTATTGTAGATTTCACTCCACAGGCCACGGATCCACATGGACTTCAAAGAGAAAACCCGACGTTCCTCTCCTCAGGTACATCGTCCGCACGCTCCGTATCGTTGTGGCATCCATAAACAGCTAGACACTACTATTATTGGATAAAATTTGATCAGTACCTGGTCTAATTATGTAAGATAGCTAGACACGTTTCATCGGCACCGCTACGTACTAGTCTTCGGGTTTCCATACAACTATGCCCGCAGCGGGTCCTGGGGTTTTCTCCTCAACTTTAAGTTTCAATGGTTTCCTTTTCAAGTTTGCGAACACGAACTAACCAGATCTCAATGTTACCCAAGGTCTCCGATCATTTGGGCGCCAAGACCGCCAATGCCATAGGTTCGATGTTGATTATTCTTCATTATAGTGATTTCAAGGGGTGTGTTACTTAGAGGTTTATTTATCGGAAGACATTGCTTTCTCGTAGATGACGAGGACAAGGATCAAGTAGCCCGTACTTACGTAGCCAACGTCCTACGCTCCAGCTACCTCTATACGTTATATCTATCTATACTTACTACGCTAAGCCTTTCCTTACTACCTAAGATAATCCTAATAGAGATACTATATACTAATATAATCTAGCCAATAGAGAGGCTCCAATAGCTAATATAATATTACTATTATAATAGTTATTACGATGTATTTACCGAATAAACGAAGCTTATAAGAACTAGCTTAACCGTACTATAAGGAACGCCTATATATAGTATATATTACGCTATATATAGGTATAGGAGATACTTATAACTCTCTACTAGGGGAATTATCCCTCTTTAGCTATTAGTCTTACTATAATACTATCTTTTACTATATTTACCTTTTACCTATTATTATAATTCTAATAGCTCTTAACTTAGTATAGATCTAGTAAAAGATAACTTCTAATCTAAAATCCTTAAGGTCTACGCGTAGTACTAGCTAGATACCTATATTAAACTTAAAGGCTCTAGATACGTAAGGCGGGAGTAATATATCTATAGAAGAGGAGAATAATCTAGACGCCTTTAAGTAGACTATAGACGCTATACTAGATAAAGCGAGGCGTACCGTAGCTCTTAGGGGGAAGTAGGTCGAACTAGTAAGACTAATAGCTTAGATAGAAGACCTTAATAATATACTAAGTTCCTCTATAACGCGAGACTCGAGCGCTATACCTATACTAACTAATATCTAACTTAGTAAAGAGCTATAACCTAAGAAGTTATAATTATATAAAGAGAAAAGTATACGCTCTTATTATAAGTAGATATATAGCGTAGAGAATACGTTCCGTCTTACGCCTAATACTTTCTAAAGTAAAATCTCTAAAATTATATACGTACTCTAGTTTATAAAGAGTATCCTCTATATCTTCTAGATAGAGAAGGAGTCTACCCTAAAAGAGGACTAAGTTACTTAGGAGTACTTTAAGACTTTCCTACTTAACTTAATTAAGGACCTAGAGAATCGCTAGCTAGATATAATATAGCTATATATAGATAGTAAGTAAGGCGTAGAGTAGTCTATAGTATCTTTTAACTCCTACTTAATAGGTCTTAAGTCCTAGATTAAAGAGTTTTATACTACGATCTAGCTACGAAACTACCTCTAGTATAAGCTACGCCCTAATATAAGATTAATACTTTCTAACTATTAAGATATCCCTAAAACTCGAGACGTAATTATAGCGCTAGCTATATACTTAGAGATAAATAAGCGCTAAGTAGTAAACTCTCGTACCTTAGAAAGGGATTCTAAGCGTAGGAATACCTAGAGTAACCGTATATCTATAAGTAAGGGGTAATATTAAGTATTATAAGAGGGTAGTAGGCTCTCTAATACTAACGCTACCTCTATATAGTCTAGAAAAGAGAAGGATCTCTCCTCTATCTAATACTATAACTATAGAGAATACGGTTACTACGCTAATAAGTACCTAAAGCCCTAAAAGCTAAAGAAGGTTATAGAGGTTATAGCTAATTAATACTATAACCTAATAGGAAATAAGTTAGCGTTATTTTAGCTATATAGACGACGCGCGCTAAAGTCGTAGAGTTATCTATCTATAAGGTTTCTAGGAACGACTAGGAAGGGTCTAGGGTCTTATTAAGTATACGTAGTAAGAATCTAATACGTATAGGTATCGTACCCTTCTCGCGTACCTAAGATACTATAGTAAAAAAGTTAATTACTATTCTTTCTACCCTAAAAGGGGACTAATCTAAGTACGATATTACCGCTACGCTAGACTTAGGCGCTAAGGTTAATATTATTAGTTCTCTTCTAGCCCTAGAAATAGATCTAATCCTTATAGATATCCTAGCGCCTTCTATAAGTTAGGGAGCTAGTAATAGTATAAGTTACTAAGGAGCCTATAAAGGCGTATAGAAGGCTACTAACTTCTTAGAAGTTATAAGGTAAGTAGAAGTAGAATTTTACGCTCTAGATAAAAAGGACTCTAACTATCTCTTAGAGATACTAGCTTTATTAGACGCGAGGATCGAGCTTGACCTAGAAGTAAGGTAGTAGTATTTTAAGAGTACTAATACTTAAGTCTATCTTATCTTAGTAGAAGAACTAGTAAGTAAGAATTCTATAAATATTTTTAAGCTAAGGAGTAAGGATATTACTTCTATTCTAAGTATAGACGAATTTAAGTAGGATACTCTATCTATCTAACTACCTTTTAAGTTCTAGAACTTTAGTTCTATCTTAGACGACCGTAAGGCTATAAGTATACTAGCCGTAGAGGGCGTAGAGTATACTATCGAAACTATAGTAGATCTACTATTTAGGAAGATATATAACCTCTTAGTAAAGGAGCTAGGGATCCTTAGGTAATATATTAATAACGTAAGTACGAGTAGCTAGATCCGTCTATTAACTAGCCTAGTAGAAGTAGGTATTCTATTTATCCCTAAGAAGAGAGGCGAGCTACGCTTATACGTCGACTACTATAGGCTAAATAAGGTAACTATTAAGAACTAGTACGCGCTCCCTCTTATCTCCGAACTCCTAGACCGCCTATAGAGCGCTAAGTACTATATAAAGTTAGATATAAAGAATATATATTATCGTATCCGTATTCGGCTAGGTAATAAGTAGAAGACGGCGTTTCGTACCCGCTACGGGTACTATAAATACTTAGTTATACCTTTTAGACTTACTAATATACCTACTATCTTTTAGGCCTATATTAATAAAGCCCTAAGTAGACTAGTAGATTCTATATATATAGTATACCTTAATAATATACTTATCTATTCCGCTAGCCGTACTATCTATATACGGTATATACGCGAAGTTTTAGGTCGCCTTAAGTAGTTCGGCTTATACGTTAATCTAAAGAAGTATAAGTTCTTCTTCTAAGAAGTAGAGTTCCTAGGTTATATTATTAATACGTAGAGTATACGTATAGACCCTAAGCGTATCTTAAGTATTATAGAATAGCCTAAACCTAAGACTTATACTAAGGTATAGATCTTCCTAGGATTCTATAACTTCTACTATAGGTTTATTATAAGGTACTCGCGTATTATAGTACCGCTTATAGTACTATTTAAAGAATCTAAAAATAGGAAGTAGACTAGTCCCTTTCTTTAGCCTACTAATATAAAGAATACTTTTCTTATACTAAAGAAAGCGTTTACGTAAGCGCCCCTCCTATACTATTTTAATTCTAAACTAAGGATTAGAGTAGAGACTAACGCCTCTAGTATAGCGGTTACGGCTATTCTAATCTAAGTATAGAATAGTAGCTAATAGTACCCTATCGCTTTCTAGTCGCGTAAACTTCTTCCTATAGAGTAGAACTATAAAATATACGAGTAGGAACTACTCGCTATTATCGTAGCCTTTTCGTACTAGTAATATTATCTTAAAGGAAGCTACTACTCTATTAAGGTTCTTATAGACTATAATAACCTCGTAGGCTTTATAGAGTTATAGTAGCTAAATAGCCGGTAAGCCCGCTAGACTATACTACTTTTAGTATATAATTTTATTATTATATATAGAGTAGGACCTAAGAATCCGGCGGATACTCTCTTAAGGCGGCTAGACTACGGTTTATATACGCTAAATATAAATACCCTACTCTCTATATTATATTAGAAGTTAGGATTACTACCTAGGGTAGTAGTTATCTAGAGTCTTTCTATTTAGAAGGAGTATAGAGTAGATATATAGATTAATAGGGAAGCTAATAGCTTATAACTATATAGTAACAAAGGCGGACGAGCTAAAGATATCTATAAGTAGGTATAGAATATCTACCTAGTCTAGGCTAAAGAGACCGCGCCTATAACTCCTAGGTCTTTTACTAGAGACCTCCTAAAAGATAAGTACGCCTATTTAGACCTAGAATCTAGACTAGAGGAATTCTAGTCGATTTAAAGCGTAGACTCTATTATACGTAGTATCTACGTAAGGCTAATTAATAAGCCGATCGGGCTATACTAATAGATACGTACATCTATAGATATCTTATACTTTAGAGGAAAGATATACGTACCCTAAGACGCCGTAGTAAAGTAGGAGCTACTAAGACGCTACTATAATAATATCTTTACTAGGTATTTTAGAGTAGTACGAATATATAATCTACTCGCGTAGAAGTACTTTTAGACGTATATATCTCGTAATATAGACGAGTACGTTAAGACTTATAAAGTCTACTAAAAGATAAAGATTAAACGGTATACCCCGTTTAGAGATCTATAGTCCCTACTATAGCCTAAGGGGCTATAGTAGGAGTTAACTATAGACTTTATAAGTAGAATACCTCCTAGTAAGGTTAGAGGTAGGGCTTATAATACGCTCTTAGTAATACTCGACCGCTATATAAAGATAGCTCTATATATTATAGTTACTAAGAAACTCTTAGCTTTAGACCTAGCTAATATTTAGATTCTTATAGAAAGAGTAGTTACTAGGTTTAGGGTCTCTAGAGGTATTATATTAGATCGAGACTCTAGATTTACTAGAGTCTTTTAGTCCGAACTCTACTACTATATAAAGATTAAGCGACGATTAAGTACGGCGTTCTACTCTTAGATAGATAGTTAAATAGAGAGATAGAACTAGATAGTTTAGAAATACCTAAGGGCCTTCTACTCGGAAAATTAGAGTATATAGGCTACGCTACTCCTAGTTACGGAGTTTATATATAATAATAGTAAGTATACTACTATAGGTATCTCTCTATTCTTTACGCTATATAGCTACTATCTAGAGATCTACTTTAAAGCCGGTAATAAGTAGGGGAATAAAGTACTAGCGGTAAAAGAGTATATTTAATCCTTATACTTATTACGCGCTAAGCTAGTAGCTCGCTAGTAGAGAGCGAGCGAATCGTAAGTAAAGAGCTATAATAAGAAGTATATCCCTATAAAATTTAATAAGGGAGATTTAGTCCTTATATCTACGAGAAATCTCCGTATAAAGACCCTAAGTAAGAAGCTAGCGTAACGTATAATAGACCCCTTTTAAATTCTAGAGCTAATTAGGTCCTAGGCCTATAAGATATAGCTACCTAATAATTATAGAATATATCTAGTCTTTAGTATCTCTCTTCTAGAAAGATACTATCTACGAGAAGGTAGTAAGTAAGAGATCCTACTACCCCTAGAAATTATTAACGGGAAAGAAGAGTAGGAAATTAAGGAGATTCTAGACGCGCGACGTAAAGGTAAAGTATAGTAATATCTAGTAAAGTAGGTAGATTACCTATAGGAATTTAACTAGTAGATTCTATAGAAAAATATAGATAACTTCTAAGAGATAGTTTAAGCTTATAAGTATAGTACTAAGGGCTATCTAACCTTAGCGTAAGGAGTATATAAGTCTAAGATAGAAAGTCTTAGAGGCGTAACGGGTAAGGATACGGTAATAACGACCTTAGGCTAGGTAACTTTAAGAAGATTATAGAGGGGAAAAATAAATAAGAAGAATTCTTTTTATTAATTCGCTAAAGCGGTATATATAGTAGATAGCTAGGAGGGGGCGGCGAGACGTAGTAAGGAAATACTAGCTAATAAAGTCTAGGATTTTAAAAAATCCCTAAAGCGCCTAAGACGCTATATACTACGCTTAAATATTAGGCTCGTAAGCGAGCCGTATACTATACTAAATTCTACTCCTCTATTTCCTCCTCCTTCTCTACCTTCTTAGTAGGAGCTAGGGTATAGGTATTCGTATTATCGTTATTAATACTATCTATACCGGCTATAGGATCCTCGTAAAAAAGGCGCTAGCTAAAAAGACTCTATAGCTAATTAATTAAAATAAAATCTCTAGGGAATTAGAGATTACGAGGAGAGAGTAGAGCGAGACCGTTCTATACGCGATTAGTATAAGAAGCGTAGGCGGAAATATCTAACGTACGAAAATTTATATTTAATTTATAAGCTCTAATTAAGTATTAGTCGAGGTAATAGCCTCGCGTAGAATAAGTATAGTAGTAGAGTTTTTAGTCTTACGGTCTTTAGTAACTTCTTCTTTATTCTTTCGCTTCTAGGTAGGGATATACTAAGTTATAAGGCGGTTAAACTATTTATAGTAGTATGCTAGCTAGTCGTCGAGAGGCTCTTCGTCTAAAATAAATTAGTAAGAAGATAAATATACGAGTAGTACGCGTATATATACTAGCGTAGATACGTTTAGTAGTCTCTAATAAGATATTAGTATATTTATTTAACTTAGTTAGTATCTATAAAAAAAAATTAGTTAGTAATTCGATAAGTAGTAGACGTATAGATTATAATATACCTTAATATACTCGTAGCGTAAGGTAGTATAATAACTATACTTCTATAAAAGAGGCTTACGGTAAGTAAGAATATACTTAGAGTCGCGGGCGTAGCGTATATAGTATAACTAGTAGAGTTACTCTAGGTCTTCTATCTTTCTTTCTTTTTTTTAAAAAAGAAAGAAAGAAGAGATAGTAGGAGGCTACGAGGGTATAGTAAGGATATTACTTATTAAATTAAGGAAGTAGAAGAAGCTAATATAAGGATAAAGCTAGAAAAGAAAATTTTACGACGCGAATATTTATTTTATTTAGGGTATATACGCTTAGGCCGCGAGAAGCCTAATACGCGTTTTACTAAGAATAGAGATTTTAGAAAATCTAGTATTTTAATTTTAGAATAGAAATTATAAAATTCTAGGATCTAGCGAAGCCGCTATAATAAATATACGTACTATATAACGCGTCTATCTAGATAGTCTACGAACGCGACTCTAAGATAGACCTACGTTCTTTTTAAAGCCTATACGCCGTATTTAAGTTACTAGTAAGATACGTACGCGCGGCCTTATAAAAGTATATAGATTACTATAAACTTTACTCTAGAGATAGAGTATATAAAGAGGGGGATAGTTATAAGGACTAGCTTAACCGTACTATAAGAAACGCCTATATATAGTATATATTACGCTATATATAGGTATAGGAGATACTTATAACTCTCTACTAGGGGAATTATCCCTCTTTAGCTATTAGTCTTACTATAATACTATCTTTTACTATATTTACCTTTTACCTATTATTATAAAGCTAAACGTCGTACTTTATTATAAGCTATTAAACTCTATCGGTTAATAATTAGAGACCTCGATATTACCTATATAATTAGGTTTAATATAGTAAATCGAAGATAGGAGTAAAGATACTATTTATTCTACTATTTAACCTACCGTTTATCCTACTATTTATATTGTCGTTTATTCTATTCTTTAATCTACTATCGGCTATATTAGTAAGGAACTAGATATTTTTCGCGAACGACTATTAGCTTACTACTTACTCTTAATAATAGAGTTTCCTAAAATTAGTAAGAAAGTTAGTATATATATACTACTAATAGTCGCTAATCTTACTATAGACTATATTAGATAATATCTTCTAGAATCGTTAGTTTCTATATACTTACCGCTCTTATAGGTAATTAGTTTATTACCGTAACCTATATTAGCTTTATACTAAATTTAATAAGCCTATTTAAGGTTTAGTATTACGGGTATTAGAGTCGGAATATTATTAACGTTACGTACTATAGCGTACCCCCTCTACTAAGTCTATTCGCCTTAAACTAGTCGATAGTACTTTAGTAGTAGTATTTCTCTATATACTAGGCGTACGTTAAAGTAGGTCGGTATATAATAACTAGTATTAGGGATAAGAACTTCAATATATTAGTATAGAATTATAGAATTAAATTAACTAAGTTAGTATTATCTTTATTAAAGTATAGAAATTAATTAACTAACTAGTAACTAGGGAGGTCTAGACTATATATAAATTATATATTAAGCTACTATAGGTTTAAATATATTATATAATATAATAATATATTTAATAGTCTTAGATTAGAGAGTAGAGAATATAGAAACTTAAAGTCTTACTCTCTAAGTTTACTTATAGCCTATTTATAGTATCGAAGTCGGTATTCCCTCTATAGGCTATATCTTTAATACGAACGTTAAGGAGAAAACCCGAGGTTATACTCCTTAGATATACGGACTATACCCGATCTTAATACTACCTATATTATTAGATCGAACGTAGAGATTTAAAGATATAGAGATAGAATTAGAGCTAACGAAGTTTAAAGTTATAATAGACCGTATATAATTAAAAGATTACTTTACCTATCTTAAAGACGGTCCTAGTTACTATTTATCTAACTATCTAGCCTATCTCTAAGGCGGTATAAGTTTGTTACGCTTAGGCTACTATTACTATATATAGTATTTTTAAATATACTTAATTTAGCTAAACTATAAGCTATCTTTATATCTATTACTATAATTTAGTACTAAATCCTTTAACCTTTAAGCTAAGCCTTTAAAATATCTAATATCTATTCTATAGCGTATATAGTCTTAAAATTCCTTATTATCTCTCTAGATCTCGAGCATCTTTAACTCGGCTTCTTTTACTACTATAGCCGTACTACTTTATATAGTCTTACAATAGTTATTAATAATACGCTTTTAATCCTTATAAAGATACTTATATAAGTAAAGATCCGGAGAATTTATTAGTATAGATATAAATTTAATACTAAACTTAAGGATCTAGTCCGCTATTAAACGGCGAGCCTTACTATATAAGCCTATATTATCCTTAATAATAATAACTCTTTTTAATTTTATAAGGATTAAGACCCTATATCTACCGTACGTACGGAAAAAGAAGGTCTTAGTATATATTAAAGGTATACTAGATAAAGTCTAGGCCTACTTTACTAGCCTCTCTCTCTAGCTTCTTATATTTAAATAACCGCTTAGGCGTAAAGCGTTATCTTTACGTAAGGTCTACTCTAGTACGTCGGCGAGTATTATAGGCTATAACCTCTATATTCTCGCTCTATAGAAGCTTATATTCGTCGGTACTAGGGATAAGGTAGTTTATATACTTAGTATTAATAATCCCGCGTAATAACTTAATCTAGCCCTTAAGTTTCTACTTTAGAACCTTAGTATCCTTATTCTCCTCCTTTTCCTATATAATATAAGGTCTTTTAACCCTTAAGTTACTATAGAAGGCCGCCTATTATATTATAGAGAATACGGGATTATAGGCCTAGTCTACGTAGACTTATATACTTAATAGAGCGCTTATACGGTAATACCTAGTTCTACTAAACTATAGACGAGTCTTATTATATCCTATAAGGATTATATTGTCTAGGAGGCTTAAAATCTACTTAATATAGCGCTTCCTATCCTTTAGATTAAGCTTATCTAATAGGACTATCTTAAGCGCTTTTTTCCGGGTAATAGGTTCTAAATTAAGCCTAGAGGCTTCGTCTTAAGCGTAAAGAGAGTCTTATATTATATTATAAGCTTATTTATTACTTAAAGGCTCTAGGACGCGGCTATCTTTATTAGTTTCTTATAGGGTCCCTAAGGGGTCGGGTCGGGTCGGGTTTTGGGGGTACCCCCCCGACCCGCCGCGGGGGGGGTAGAAATAGGGGGGGGGCGGGTTTTCGGGTCGGGGGGAGCTTTTACCCCCGACCCGCCAATCGGGGGGAAGTTGGGTTTTTTAAGTCACATATTTTAATACTTAACCTAGGTATTATTAAGATCTAAATAGCTAGAATTATAGAGAAATACCTATTCTATAAGTCTATAAGGTAATATAATATAAAATACCTATAGGTCGTCCGTAATTAATAAAACCGTACGAAAAAGTCACGTTTTTTAGCCAAGAACCCGACCCTATTAATCGGGGCGGGTTCTATCGGGGGGAGGGTTGGGGCGGGGGGTCCTAGGGACCCCTATACCCGACCCGAATACCCCCCCTGACCCCCCCTACCCCCGAGGGGTCGGGGGATCCCCCGACCCCTTAGGGACCCTAGTTTCTTAAGATTCTTTAATTACCTAATTCGTAGCCTCCTCTTACTTTTAGAAACTTATATTTATTACGGCTAGTATCTTATATATATTTAGCTAGAGTAGAGCCTAGTTCTATACGTTAAGAAGCTTCTAAGCAAGGAGCTACTAAGGAGTTTTATATAATATCGTCGACGTTAGACGTACCGGCGCGTTTTTTAGCTCGATAATAGATCTAGCGGGCGGTTTAGACTATAACTCTACGGATACGGCTTATAATCTTAGGGAAAGTATAGTAGTTATTAAATTAATAATTAACGATAATATTACGCTTATATTTAGGTATTTTAGGCATTTTTAGTTAATCTATCTATAGTTAAATTCTAATATATATACGAGGATTGTCGCAATCGGTAATATAGCCCGTATATAATAAACTTATATCGTCTCGGAGGTACCTCTACGGCTATAGAAGTCTATCTCTTTTTATATAGAGATATACTAAAACTAGAACTTCTAACCCAAATTTTTCTACCGCTACTTAAGACTAAGAGATAAAATCTAGCTAAGAGAAAAGTAAATCTTCTCTTCTTACTTCTTCTCTAAATAGTTTCCTCTTACTTATTATAGAAAATTTATTTTATAAGATCTAAGATTTCTCTATTTCTTACTTTCGTAGCTAATTAAGTAAGAAAGAACTACGTAAGTAGAATAACTAGTAACTTAGAGATTAGAATAATATATTAATCCTTTAATATATAAGGATAAGATTCTAGAGTACGTATAATCTTAAGGATATTAATCGTTCCATTACTTTAAATTCCTTAATTTTCGCCCGTGATTGTAGTGGGAAAGGAGGAAAGCTAGAAAACTACGATTTTTAGTAGGGATCCGTGCTTGAAGGGGACAGACCTCCGCAGCCGTAGAGGTACCACTCATCCTACGCTCCGTTTGTGCCGCACATCCTGCCATTCATCCTACCATCCATCCTGCCTTTCGCCCTGCCATTCATCCTGCTGTGCCTTAAGCCATTGGCTGGCTGCGTGAGTACAGGACTAGGAGTTATTGGCGATTGATCATCAGTTCGCTGCTCACCTTAACACGGTTTGAAATCCTTACTGGAATCGAAATCGATGCAAACACACAAATGGCGACCTTGGACAACTCTTGCAATTATGTTAGCGGGTGATAATTAGGGTCATGATTCAATTTACAACTACTTACTTCTCGGTTTTCTGTGCGCGAAGTGCATAACCGTAGTTCGTATGCTTTTTGCACTGACGGTAACAAAGTGGTTCCAAGTTCGTAACTGTCGCATACGGGTGGTCATCTACCTGAGCGCACCCGTATCCTTGCCGTGCGTAGTAGGCGCCAATAAATTCGCAGCATTTCGTTCCTATGTTCCAGGCGTATGTTGTAGCAGGTAGGGATGCAACAATTGGGATTAAGATTGAGAGCTTCATTGTGTTGGTAGAGGACGGTAGAAATGGATAGATCGAGTCGGTGTTGACTTGAACTAGAATGTAGAAGATGCGAAGACTGAAATTTGTTCCTGGAGTTCACTCGTGGCCTGTTTATAGTATCGAAGTCGGCATTCAGTCCTTGTACCCATGCGGAGCCGGATCGAACGTTCCGGCTAATGCGAAGCCTGCCAAGCTACGTTACGAGATCACCGTCACTGTCATTTGCGCCTCCATTCATATCCATGCATCCAGAGCAAGAGTGTCCTTGAAAGCGGATTTGCGGGCGAGCTCTCGCGCTCATCGAATGCGGTAGATCAAGCTGTCGAGAGAGAGCCGGATCGATGGACATAGCTAATTGAGGAAGAAAAATGCCAGTAGTCTTTGTTCGATATTATAAAGGCGAGATAGCCAAGTGCTGAAACCCGTAAGGCAGGATGGTTTTAATGTGTTTACGCGATTTTGATTAAAAATCCATGGAATACCCATGACATTGAGTACACTGTGGTAGCCAGGAGAAAGAAGACGTCGATCCTCTGCAATGAAGCCGGACTTGAGTGAAATCAAGAACGGGCCATAAGAGCCAATGGGAGACTACGTATCAGCGGCTTCCACAATATTATGGTAGAAGAGAAGGATTGTTAGAGAAGATCTCCGATCAATCTTGAGTGATAAATTTCGCAGGAAATGATATCCTTGTTCTGATAGAAGGCATACTATTATCATTGCGGTTCGATTTTAGCTCCCCAACAGGGGTTGACGGAACGGCCGTGAATTCGTCTAGGTTTAGTATTGCCTTAAGTAGTAATCCAGACGCTGTTGTCAATTGGTCATACTCTATCGGGTTCTTCGGTAGAGCTGCGATCGAAGCTTCACTTCCACCCAAAAGGTATAACAATCGAAGCCTAGAAACAAGGAACTCGAAAGCAGGTATCAGCCCCAGCACCGACCAAGTCTTCTCCACTACGCATGGCACCAAGTTTTATCATCGCATACACTCCTTTCTAGTTCTCACCTGGGTTAGCCTTGACCCATTCGGATCCCTTCTTGATGTTACCAGCCAAATCCTTCAAGCAAGCGTCGAGCAACTTCTGCTCATGGTCAGTAATCTTGCCAACGGGGTGAATCTTTTCAACACCGTTTGGTCCCAACTCGACGTTGGAGGCAAAGAACTCGCATCCCTGATCCTTGTACAAGGGAGAGTCAACGAAAGTTGGCTCAATGACGCCCTTCTGTCCCTGTGCGGCCTTGAGCAAGCTCTCTGCAAACCGCGCACCGGCCATGGCCATGGAGAGCGTAGCTGATCCAGCACCATCCTTGGCCTGAACAACCTCGTCACCACCGAACTGGACACGGTGGACATATGAGTCGAGCTGTTCGCCCTTGAGCTCATATCCGGATTGGGAAAGGAGTGGGACAATGGTTGCACCGGAGTGACCGCCAACGACAGTGATGTTCTCGTTCGCTGGGTCAGTCTTCTTGATCTCAGAAATGAAGCGAGAAGCGCGGACAACATCTAGAGTGGTAACACCGAAGAGGCGCTTTGGGTTGTAGACTCCCTTGGACTTGAAGACCTCGGCGGTGATTGGGACGGTCGAGTTGACAGGGTTGGAGATGATGAGAATGTTAGCTTCTGGGGAGTGCTCAGCAGCAGCCTTGGCGAGATCGCGCACAATTGAGGCGTTGGTGTTGAACAGGTCTATCATACATTAGACTATGGGCATCAAAACTTTTTTTTTCGGCACTACCTACCATCGCGGGTCATGCCAGGCTTGCGAGGGACACCAGCGGGGATGAGGACGATCTCAGATCCCTTCAAGCACTCCCTTAATCCAGACGGTGTTGGGTCATATCCGGTAACCTGCTCTGAGGTCAATTGCATGCCATTGGAACGATATCAACTCGTCCTACCTTGCTCTTAGTGTTGATGTGTCCAACGTCGGCGGCGACACCAGGCGCCATGCGGATATCATACAGGGCGAGTTCGCTGACACGAGGATTAAGCTTGAGCAGGAGGGAGAGGGGTTGACCGATTCCTCCGGCGGCACCCAGAACGGTGACCTTTGAGTTCTACATAATATTTTTGTCAGCCTAGATGCGCCATAAAAAATTCCATGCAACTCGGCTCGATGGTGATGGCATCGAGCAGCGGTGGGATGAGCCCATCAAGTGACCATAAGACCTATCGACAGCATGCCTCCCAATAAACTTTACTGCCTAGCAGTGCCGTCTTCAAAGCTTGCGGAGGCCAATTGAGGGATACGAAGCTGTCCGATGGCGGACCCGAAGAGTAAAGACATTCGTAGCTTACCTGGCGAACAGAGGCTGAGAAACATCTCCGTTGGGTTTGAGCAAAAGCTTGACGCGCGAAGGACATGTTGAAAGATGTGGAATGACTGTACTGGTGTGGGAATCGGTTGTTGGTACTTGGCGCGCGGACGGTCGAAAGTGTTGGATAGGCAAAGCTGAGGTTGAGCAACCCGGAAAGACCCATCCCGTGACGATCGAGGTGGGCAATTAAGTATCGTGCAAATTCCCACAATTTTCATTTCTACATTACTCGTACACTGTCATTCTTCTGCACTTCCACTACCTCACATTTGCTTCAAGGGTATCCAACTACATGGCCATTGAAAAAGGCAGTGTACTCACTCACGATGATCCAACCACGATCCTTTGGATGGAAAGGGTGAACCTTTGGCGTGATAGGAGCAAAATACAAATCCTGCCACTGCCGAAACAGGCAATTCGTTATCAAACGTCCCAAAAGAGGAGAGTGTAAACATATCATGATGGCCATCAGAATTCTCTTCATGCAACCTAAGTTGATGCACAAAGCTGAGTAGAAGTAATTCAATTCACCTACGATGCACGCCGTCCCAATTGCGCCCTCTTGATCTTGTGAGACTTCAAATGACAAGGCGAAACTTGGTGACACAACGGACTTGGAGATTCCGAGTCGATTTGATATAGGCCTACAGCCAAGGTGATGATTCGTGTTCATTTCATTCCAGTGGATAAGAATCAGCCCCAAACCACAGTACTCCGTATATAGAGTCTGCCAACATCGAAACCAGCCAGCCATTTCTTCTTCTCCCATCACGTGGTAAGACAGGAGGTGCCTTCAAGTACTTGTGGTCGGACACCGAGACCGATGATTTCTGTTGAGACATCCATAGTCTCCTTCACAAGCCAGATCTCAGCTTAAGCTGCGCACGAGAACACAGTCCAGACAAGGAGAAACAGCGGATGAATACCCTCCACCAGCATAGTATACCAGAGGCCCACTAGTGCATATTATTGCCGAGGTTTCTCTTCGAACAATCCGCTCTTTGCCGTTAGAACAGCCTGAGCACCCTCGACTCCCGCCGCGGCGATCATAGCAGCAACCGAGGCCTTTTTGTATATCAAGGGACCGTCCAGAGTCCGTGGTTTGCTCAGATCCTCGTATGAAATGTCCATAGCACGTCTCAATGGCAGCCCATTGACGAGAGCACTCCGCGCTCCTCTTCGCCAGCACTTCCCAAAGCCTGTCTGCATACCAAGGGTAAAACCATTCGCCAACCACGCACATGCGATCCGCACAGCTAATCAGATGTCATGTGCAGATGGCCCCCCAGGCACGCAAATCCTCGAGCTTACCTGCTGGTAAATCCACACTGTCCTGGAAGAGTTGGCTCTTGTTCGGGACTGGAGACTAACTATGTCGCGTTGGATAGGGTACAAAGAGGATCTTTCTAAGGGGAAGATGCTGCGATTCGAGGACAATCTGCCCAAATTACCAGTACCAGAACTCAACGGTATGGCTCCCTGCAGAACAGCATCGGTCGACTCTGGAGACTAACGAGCCCTTGAATTGTGTAGCGACGGCGCAGCGATACCTCAAATCGATACACCCCCTCCTAAGCAAATCCGAATATGAGAACTCGAAAAAGGCTGTAGAAGAGTTTGTAGCTCCAGGTGGACCAGGCGAGACATTGCAAAAACGCCTTGTAGCGCGACGCGAAGATCCAAGCGTGAAGAACTGGATCTACGAATGGTGGAATCACTCTGCATACCTGGCATACCGCGACCCTGTCGTTCCGTACGTCTCATACTTCTATTCCCACCGCGATGATCGGCGTAGACGAGATCCGGCAAAACGTGCTGCCGCTATGTCTACAGCCGTTCTGGACTTCAAGAAACAGGTTGATGAGGGTACATTGGAGCCGGAATACATGAGGAAAGCACCTATCGCCATGTCCAGCTATGAATACATGTTTAACTGCTGCCGAATTCCCGCCAAACCAGCAGACTACCCTGCCAAGTACAGCTACAAGGAACACCCGTACATCATTGTTATTCGCAAGAACCAGTTCTTCAAGGTCTACCACGAGGTCAATGGAAAACAGCTCAACACATCGGAACTTGAGCAGCAATTCCGCAAAATCTACGAGAAGGCTGAAAAGGCAAAGCCAATTGGCATCCTCAGCTCACAGCATCGTGACGCGTGGACATATGTATGTCGAAGCCTGCCCAGAGCCTGGTTGCTTGAAATTGACTGATGGTTACTAGGCACGCGACCACCTCATCCAGGCAAGCCCGGTGAACAAAGCTTCATTGGAAGCGATTGAGGCATCTTCATTCGTGGTCTGCCTGGATGATGCTTCACCTGTTACTCTCGAAGAGCGCGCACACCAGTACTGGCACGGCGATGGCCAGAACCGCTTCTTCGACAAGCCTCTGCAGTTCATCATCAATGACAATGGAACTTCTGGTTTCATGGGAGAACACAGCATGATGGATGGCACACCTACCCATCGACTTAACGACTACGCCAATATGCTCATCTTTACCAACGCCCTAGACTTCAGCAACCCAGAGGTCCGCTCGAACATCCCAGACCCGCAGCCACTTCGATGGTCATTGAACAAGGAGATTGAAGAGGATATTGATGCCGCCCAACGGCATTTCGATCGCCAGATTGGACAGCACGAACTCCGTGTGCAAGCTTACCAAGGCTACGGGAAAGGCTTGATCAAGAAGTTCAAGTGTTCACCCGACGCGTATGTGCAGATGGTCATCCAGCTCGCCTACTTCAAGATGTACGGCAAGAACAGACCGACCTACGAATCCGCTGCCACTCGCAAATTCCAACTTGGTCGCACGGAGACTTGCCGCACGGTTAGTGACGAGTCTGTCGCTTTCTGTAATGCCATGGCAGATCCCGAAGTCTCCCAGGATGACTGCATTGCCAAATTCCGCGACGCTATCAATGCTCACGTCAAATACATCGCCGATGCCAGCGATGGAAATGGTGTAGATCGTCATTTGTTCGGTCTGAAGATGTGCCTGCAACAAGGCGAGCCCACTCCAGAAATCTTCACAGATCCAGCCTTCGGGTATTCGAGCACGTGGTTCATATCGTCCAGTCAGTTGTCCAGCGAGTACTTCAACGGGTATGGCTGGAGCCAGGTTGTAGACGAGGGATGGGGAATCGCGTATATGATTAATGAAAACAGCATCCAGTTCAACGTTGTGAGCAAAGGGCTGGGTAGTGAGAGGTATGGTACCCAACTGCTCCGTTCCAGATCGAAAGCTAACATCTGTGGCAGAATGAGCTTCTACCTCAACGAGGCCGCTGGCGATGTCAGAGATTTGATGTTGAAGACTCTCGAGGCTCCCAAGGCCAAGCTGTAAACCACCAACGTACGTGTGTCATTTTGAACATGGACAGCCGGAATGTTGGATCTTGTCTTTTTTTGGATATCGATCTCGTGGTTGACAACCAGTCCCACAATGTATCAAAATTACCTAGTAAAGATAGCGTGATATTTATGCCGACCTTTTTGGGATATATATGCGGGTGAGCTCTTTGGTCACACATATATGCTACTGTCACTGTCACATTACGTGAGAGAGACCACATATGCATGTTCCGGATTTCCTTGTTGGCCTCCTTATGTATCCATCCCATAGTATTTAATTGGGGAAATGCGCTTGTGCGGCATTCGGGATTTCGATACGAGGACTACTGTTAAAGCGCATCGTCCAAGGTAATCACACGTCCCCGCATGTTAAGTATAATATATCCGATTGGGTAAGGCGCTACGACTTGCATCCTCACCTACTTTTGTGATGGCTTGAGGTGGTGGTAAGGGTCGCGATTCCGGGTATTTACTGAAGTGTGTGATGGGGATGGAGATGGGGATGCTGTTTTTTGATGAGCGATGCCTTGATTCCGTCCCTTATAGTCCCTGTTTTTTTTTTTTTCGGATTGTCGATGCTGTTCATTTTTGGCTTCGTCGTGGATGAGAAAAGTTGTGCATCTGATTGCGGGTTGGAGTGGGATGCATATGTTATTGTTGACACCTCTCTCTTTCTGGTCGAGGCTCACGGGTGACTACTAGTAGTGAGCTTCGCGTTCATATCAATCACCCTCTCCCCACCCCACCCCTCACATACCGACAACTCTGCGCCCCACACAAACACCTCTTATCCAAATGACACCAATACTCATCCGAATAGTCCACCGTAATCTCAACACCGGCATCGACACCTTTACTAACAAGAATAATCCTCTGCGTACCCATCCAAGCGAACCTCTCAAACTGGGAATTGGGCGCGCACGAATGGTTCACGAATCGCGTGTAGTTTCCCTGCGCGCCCTGGTAGATCTGGTAGGTCCCCTTCGCCGTGGATCCCTGCATCACGTCGAGCTCGGAGATGCCGCTTGTGATGAGGCCGATGAATTCGCCGATGGCGGCGCCGCGTTCGAAGGACTGTGTTTTTTTTTTCTCTTGTTAGTTAGGTTTTTGGGGGAGTCGGGTTTCTTAAGGGTGAGGGATGGACTTACGCAGCAGGATATTAGACCGTTGTTGCGCCCGTCGTCGGTCCGGAAGACTTGGACGGGACAGAAACGTCGTCGTCCGCTGCCGTATAGATCAGGGAAGCAGTGGCACTGGTTATCGGCCGCTTCCGACTGCAGTTTCCCACAGATCTCGCATACGAATTGCTCTGTGGTGGTGGTTGTCGTGACTGCTCGTGGATCCGTCTCGTACCACTTGGTGTGGTCAATGACGGATTGTTGTAAATGCTCAAAGGAGAAGTCGGGGTTCCATTGGAGGTACGTCTCCCGAAGCGGGATGGGATCTTCGTCTCTACTGACGACCCAATCGTGAGGATGTCCGTGGTACTTTGGAGGAGAGTTTTCGCCAATGATGGTCAACATCTGTCGCCAGTTTGGATGTATGGTGTCAGCAGCGACTTCGAATCGCTGCTTCATGCCTCGAAGGATTTTCATGCTTTGATTAGAGAAGCTGACGCGGTACTTGCAAAATCTGTAGAGGCCACTTCCTGCGAAGATGAGGGATACCCATCCGCCGGCCTCTTGAATCTCTTTGTAGCCTCGCCATATTGCTCTGCAGTTCGATGTCAGTAAGAAAAGTAAAGATAGGAGGGATAGCATACATACAATTTGTTCCTCATATCTTTTTCAGACCATCCAAAATCTTCGCAAGCTTCTGCCAAAGCTCTCATTCGACACTCAGTCGCGGAAAGTGTAGGGTTCTGGATGCCGAGCGTGATCACACGCTCATTGAAACATTCGACCCATCGCGTTTGAACAATCACTTCGAGCGCTCTACATGACTTGCTGGCCTGCGTCATTCTCTGGCAAAACTGGCTCATCTTGCGAAAGGACAGCGTGTTGAAAGTGCTGCTCTCTTGTTGTACGGAATCGTGACTCGACTCTTCATTCGATATCAGTCGAGCGGTGCTCACCTGCTGCGCTTCGTTCCATTGATCGATCTGTGAGGATTCAGCTGTGGCTTCACTAAAGTTCGAACTCGGAGTGTGATCTCACCACATGCTTCAGATCAAAACTCAAGCTTCCGTGAATCTGTTCCCAAATGCCCCTCACCAGTTTGTCCAGACTCGACGGCTCCATTCGCTGGTCGCCATTGAACGGTTTCCTTCTCTGCGGGAAACTCTTCCCTTCAGCATTGAGCCGTCTTATCTTCGCAGGCTTGGGATCCGATATTCCCTTGAGCCGCAGACCGCCAGTGTGTTTGCGGCGAATGCGATTATCCAATGACTCTCCATCGTCGTCATCATCGGTCGAGACAGAGGCATCAGCCAGCCGTCTCAACGATCTTGATTGAGCGACATTATCAGGCCGTGTACTTTCATCAATCCTTTCTGGCGTCGAATGTCGATTAGCCTGAGTCAACGTCGAAAGAGGGATGTCCAACTATGGTTCACAAATCAGCCAATTTCATCTACACCGTAAACACATCTCCCTCGGCTTGATCGCACTTCGGACGCATGTGCTTCTACCAAATATTCAGTGGGGAACATACAATGACAGCCTCCTCTAGAACATCGTGCGTAGTCCCAAGTGATCCCGATCCATACAAACACGCGCTGATGCGCAAACACGTGTTCTCTGCGTCTTGGGAAGTCCTGGTGATGATGTTGTCTAAGAAGTCATGAATCTGCTTGTCAAGACGTTGAAGGAGCGAATGGTAGGACTCTTCAGCCATGGTCGAATGGAAATGAAGCTATCAGGTTCTGCCCTGGGCAGAATTGCTGGGGTTCGGTTACGTTGGTAGACACGTGTAGCCGCTCAGCGGTGTTGACTACTTCCTCCTTTGTGTTTTTCAAACCTTACGGAATAAAGATTATCAAGACCGATGTTAGTAAAGATCTAGAGAAACGCTCTTTACCTTAAGCTGCTAGAAATCAATCGTTGTTATCCAAGGTGCAGATGATGGTGCCAGCGGCCTCATCAATCTGGAAGGCTGTGACATTGGTGAACAGACTGCACATGATCAATTCCGGTTAGTTGCGATCTGCTCAGGACATATTCAGAAAGGACAGAGTTTCAGGACCCGAATCCCGTCATAACTATGTGTGAATATATACATTTGAAGCATTATCTGATAGATAGATAATATCGTCCCCTGGGTCCCTCAACCATTCTTTCAGTAGAACGGTGTCTCCAAGAATCCAGAGACCTTATAAAAGTTATCACTATAATAAGCCAAAATCTCTGCTTGCGCCATACGCTTGCCAATTCGCCTCGCGGATCCCGTAACACAGTCGTAACCATTCTTCAACACATGACAAACACCTTACTGCGGGTCGTCAAAAGGGCTCTTCTTCCCATCTCCCTGCGCCGTTCTCTGTGCCATCATCTCTGCGGCGATTGGTGTCGTAGGAGTTTCCGGTGCTTCTGCGTCATCTGAGAATGGGCTTCGAGTAAGCGTCTGTCTGGCTGCCGGCTCGCCGCTGAGTAAGCTCCTTCGAGATCTATCATGCACGTCATCTTCTTCGTCCGAGCTTCCCACATCGTCTTGTGTCTGTTGTGAATCCCTGATCCGTGACTGTCGAGCACGTCGCCCCGGAGAGTCGGTCACAGCCGTGTTCTGCGATTCGGCGATGGATATCTGTGTCATTGGCCTCAACCCAAGTCCAACTGACTGCGCAATCGCGGCTTTTGTGACTGCACCCATGGATGACTCGAACTTCTTCTCGGGGGTCGATTCGTTTGAGGCCACCGCTGTTGATGCGCCACTGAGAGCGGAGCTACTTGTCTTCTTAGTGATGTTGAGAGCAACAGGTTTCATGCTTCGCGCGGAATTCTTTGAGGACGGCCCTTCACCCAGGGTCTTGATCGTTATCGGCCGCAAAGAGCTGCCTTGTCGTGACGATGCAAGTGACGGTACTGAGGGAGTCTCCGGCGGAAAGGCGGGGGATGAAGTTTGACTGAATCCGGATTTGACGCTGACCACGGTAGGCTTCCCGCTGATGATTGTTGTGACAGGCATTGGATGGATGACGGCACTGTCCCGATACACAGTCGTGGCAATGCTGTTACGTGCCAAGCTTGAAGCGATAGAGCCTGGTCTTCTAGCTTGATTGGCAGACGTGTCTGAGAAGGTTGAGTCGCGCAAATCTCCTGGCACAAAGAAATGCTGGTCTTCGAAATTGCTGTTCGATGTGGAGGACGGTGTGGTTGGGATGGGTATTGGAGGAACGGGAGGAACGAGCAAGCCAGGAGAGGATGAGTTTGTGCGGTTTGTGACACCTGGAATATATGCGATTTGAATGATGTTGGAAGCCCTCGTCAGCACAGTCGAAGCCATGGAATAGACAGTGTGCGTAGAGGAGCGAGCGCCTCTCTGATCTGTGAGAATAGATCCATCAGGCTTTTCAAGCGGATGGTCGGGGTCTTCCCACTCTTCTTCCGCCTCGTGCCTTCGTCCCTTGAGATAGAATTTCCAGAAGCAAAAGACGGCCAGTGCGACGAAGACGACGCCAGCGATCGTTCCACCCACGATGGCTCCGATGTTGGGTCCGTCGTTGTTGTCTGATGGGTTCGTGGTGATTGTTGCCCCAGACACGCCCTTTTTGACGCAGGCGGCAGAGACGCAGTTGTTGCAGTCTCCTAGCGACGTGACGCAGTCCTCGTCTGACTTACATGCTGGACATGTGGGTGCGATATTTGGACATTGTACACAACGCTTGAAGAGAGAGTGAGAAGGAGAGAATTGGCGTGCTAGAGGCCGGTCAGCTTACAGCCGCGTTTGTTTAGCAGGCGGACTCACCGAATGGACCGGTCGCCATACTGGCGGTGACGCATGAAAGGGGTCGAAGGAAGAGGATCAATACAGCCGTGCCGCTCAGCAGCGAAAACGATTACAGCCGGCTGAATGAAGGAGGAGCGAGGTGAATGGAGGCGAGGCAATGGGAAGAAGGCAGCGTGGAGGAGCGATAGCGAACAGCGCGTGGTAGGAAGCAGTATCACGACATGCGATGATGCTCGGACTGGTGGCCGGTATATTCGATTGCTGTCGCTGTTGCAGGAGGAAGATTCCGAGTGTACGACGACGTTGCTGGGTGCGGGTAGGTGGTGAGGCGTAGGCGGGCGGAGGCGGCAAGCAAGGGGCTTGGAATGAAGAAGAGGGTGTAACGAGCGACGAGAAGCAGTTCTGTGAGGGAATCCTTAGTGGTTGGAGGACGAAGGCGGGTGGGAGGGCGTAGGTGGTAGATAGGAGGTTGAAGATGGGGAGTGGGTACGATGTCTAGAGGGCGCAAGGTGGGAGTTTCATGGTGGGCAGTGGGCACAGTAGTGAGGAGTTTGTCGGGAACACAAGGGCCTTGGGGGACTATCCACAGTAGCTTGGTCGTGCATGCATACAGTGCTAGGTATGCCGGTTAGGGACCTCGACCTCCATCACCATACTGTGTGCTACGTAGAATCCATGAGCTGGCCATCTCGGAGTACACCTTCACCATTTGGGTGCCAGTCTCCAGGCTCCATGGCATCCGTTCTCATATATACAGTGCTATGGCAGGCAGCCTTGTCCATGAAGCCATCCATGGACCAAGGGCCAGGACGATAGCGCGGGCCGAAGGGCGCATTGCCCAGTTGTACTACAGTAGCAGGTGGCCGCCCATAGAACCTAAGCGGCCAACGGTGATGCTGATGTGTCGTGTCTGAGTCCTGTGCAAGCCTCTACCTACTACTCTACTACCTACTCACTTGGTCTTGACACACCAGACACACCCGAACCAAAGATGCCACCGTCGAGAGAGACATTCATTTGGACGCTGTTCTCAAGTCCCAACAATCAAAAGTCCTGTGCCACTAGCTGACTAGAGCAATCTAATAAAGCGGCTGAGCATACAGGGGGTCCAGCAGGTCCTTTTAATTTCACACAACTCTGTCTCTCCATCAATGCCTGTCAGCCCTGACAGCTTCTTCACCAGTCACCACCTACCGGCTTACCTCGTACCTTTTACTTTTGCACCACCACCACCAGGAGCGGCACTTCCGCCCGCATTCACCATCTATCGCTCAAGGCGTCGTGAGTACTGAGGGCTCGGCTGTATTACCACACTGAAGACTGCAATCATCACACCATGTCCATGTGACACCGCTTCGAGAAGACAACTCGAACACGAACACGACGTCCGTTGTGTGTCCCGTTTCTTGCATCTACATGTCTGACTGCTTCAATGTCCCCAGCCTTACCTGCCTCTGTGCTCGACGTACGGCCATCATGCACCCGAATCCCGTCTTCTCCTCGATTCATCGGCCCATGATGACAAAGTGCGCTTGAACAGAACCGGATCATCTCCTGGCGACTGTGGATACGTCGTCTGTCAGCCAAAAGCAAAGTGCTCAGGAGGATCCACCATCACAACAACAACAACGACAACAAATACTGTCGGAGCGTCAGCGACAACGACTCAACAGCGTGGCAATAATCAGCCAGTCAGTGTTTCAGCCTCCGCACACCTGGAATGCTCCTTTTCGCCTGGCCGCTGATCATACAGGGGCGCTGTTAAGGGCTTGGCTCTCCCTGCCCGAGCCCTTGCACACCACTCTGCATCCTGCTATCCCGATTTATACACATGCGACAACCTTCTCTGCAAATGCCTAGCCTCGATTCACTTTCTCTGGGAGATCAGCAATTAGTCACAACATGACTAGGGTCTGGTAACTGACGACTTTTTCTTCCTCGTATCTCGACACAACCATCGGGCATTGAAGGCGCCGACCACAGCCAAAACTGAACTACAGCTAGGATGACTACCACATGTAGTCCACCATGACATTTCGGCAACAAGCAACATTTCCAAATATTCATGGGCTATTTCCGACACGATCTGCCTCTAGTGTTCAAAACAACACTCTATCCTGCCTGTGACTGTGACTTCATACCTCCACGTTCGTCAAGAGCTTGTCTGCAAATCGTTGGGACTCGCAGGATGTACGCCGTACTGCACATTGCACTGTTTTCGGCCATTTTGCCCTGTTGCTTTCTCGCCATTCTTTCGGCCTTAAATCCAGCCGACTCAAGATTGAGCCCCTCGAAATTCGCGGCACTACTACGAACCCAAGCTATTGATGATACATACGACATCGGTTAAGATTTACCTTGAGGGACAATCTCTCAGCCTGACAAATTGCACCACTCTATAAATATAAGGAAGGGTATCCACATGTCAAAGGCTTGGCATTGTCCAATCTACAATCTCCAGTTCGCTGATCCCCGACAAATTGTTGTGGAGCACTTCTCCAGTCCACCAGACCTTCGCCATCATCACGTGCTCCATCTTCACTGTTCTCTCAACCCCAGTCAGCAGGGTCTGTCCCATCATTGGAAATGAAGCAATCAGTATCTTTGTGATTGAACTTGCAGTAACCTGCCATCTCCTTGGGACCAATCTTGGGCCATGGCAAACAGATTTCTTCCTAAACACATTCGTAGCAGTCTATCTAATTAATTAAAGGTGTGAAGACAAGAAGGGATATTAGAGTAGTCAGGTTGACATTGAAGACGAGCGCCTTGCTTCGGTATCCACCACTTCCATGACACTGCCCAGCCTTTTTGACACGCTTCGCGTTAGGCCATGTGGAAGGTTGAAGCGAAATGGCAGCCTTTGTCAGACCATAATTTGTATGATTTCTTTTTGCCGGGACGCAAACAATAGCGATAAGGAAAGCAAGAGTCCTTGAGAGTGTCATTGTAGAGGTCGATGATGATGACGAGGATCAGATTATCAGACGGGTGTAAGAGATAGATTGCTTCCTCTCACTCATTCCTCGTCGCCTAACTTATATTATCCAAGCCGGCATTCAGCCTTCATACCCATGGCCAATACGACTACATCATATAAATTTCTCGGCAGACTCCCAATGGGGACAACATACCCAGTACGCATCTCGTACATGCGCTCCCGATGGCCGCAAACACCATCCATCCCGCGCTCGTACGGCCTCACTACCGGTATGCTATCGCAGATCCACCTGGCCGGAGACCGCAGTAGGAGGGGATCAAGACGAGGCAATGGTACCTTCCCCAAATCTTACGATGACGCTAATCCGAACGGATACTGCCGAATCCCTCCCAGCGCTGTGGTGACATCGCCACCTCACACAGAGATTTTTCGTGGCTACGGTCAAATAAAGATACAGCTGCAGTGACGCTGGAGGCCTGAAATTAGCATAGAGATCCGTTTAGGAGAAAGTGAGAGAGGAAGTTTGGAAAAGGGGACAGCGAAAATCTGCATCACGCGATGAGAAGTACGGCTGACGTCTGCCTTGTCTTCTTCTCTGAATTCGGAGAAAGCGGTGTCCGCTTCGTTGATCCAAGAACAGAGGTTAGTATTGTTGGTGATGACGGAGAGTTCATTCGAGTGCTTGGCGTCGCGCGGTCGGTAAGTGTTGGTGTAAGATTAGTGGTGTCTTCTGGGAGGTGCTGATCAGAGGTGTTGTGGCGAGACAGTGGTTCAGTGCTGTTGAGGTGAGGGTCGTGTTTGGGAAAGGTGGTTTGAGAATGACATTGGAAGAGGCGAGGAGAGAAGATGTGGAAACAGCATGACTGCCGCATGAAGATCATCACCACTGACGATGAGGACCAGAGCTCCTTACATTGATATCAAACATTGTCTCCTTCTGGATAGCCGCAGTCTATGAGATGGGATACTACCATTCAACTCCAGGCCGGCACTGCACTTGACCACCTGACCATCTATCGCAGTCTAGGTGTTCGATGTGGTGGATTACGTTCCAGCAGGCTCCACGTCGAGGATAAGTTCATTCATCGCCTGAAACTTCGTATTTTTATCGAGGCTTTCCTCAGATCGCAATGCGAAGCCGGCATAGCGGAACGTACCGACATAGGAAGCATTTAATTTCGCCGTCGCCATGTAAACTTGTCGACAAATTGCAAGGGTATTGTGACGCAGGAAGGGGATCTCGATGTCAGCTATTTCAGGATCCTGATGCCTGAAGGTGATGTTTAGGAATTGGGAGAGTTTAAAAGGAGCTGGGTTGGATTGGGAATTGTTCACTGCGCCGAAGAACGAAGAACCTCCATTCTGGTTCGTAGTTCCTGTAGGCGCGGCTGTGGTAGGGGCCGAAGGTACACCCGCTCCAGGGGCACTGGTGACGCCAAATTTGTAGCCTCCATTTGCGTTCTTGGACGTTGGAGGCGTGGTTGTGGTAGTGCCCGACCAGGTGACATTGCCGTTGGCATTCATGGTCCATGGCGCGGAAGTGGTGGACGTTCCACTCGTATGCCCTAATGTCCCGTTAGAAACCCGACCGGGATAGGAATTAGGACCACCGGATTCGCCATATCCAGAGCCAGAAGAGTTTTCATGACCCGATCCCTGACTTGCTTGCGGAGTACTAAGACCTTGGACGACCTGGTGAAGATCAGGGAGAGGTGAGCCATCAGCGCGAAACAAGTCTAGGCCATTGTCGTAACAAAAGTTGCCAACAAATGCAACGCTGGCTTTGGGATCGCTCTTCGGTATAACATGATTTCCAGCGACAACCTGCTCGAGCGCCTTCGCCACTGCTTGATCGACCTCTCGTTGAAGATCTTCTTGTGAGTAGTGAATCTTTTGTGCAGACTCGGCTTGCAGAGCCTGGTTCTCGGATCGAAGAGTATGATTTTGGTCGACTAGTGTTCGCACGGTGGATTTGAGTGTCCCGACTTCGGACGGACTGATACGCCTCTCAGCGAAAGGCCTGCGAGTAAGTTTGAAAGAGGTTTCTTTTATTGGAGGGGGTTGCATTCTTCCACTGCGCTTTCCAAGAGCGGTTTTCATGTAACCAACGATGTTGGGAGGTTCGGACTGCGCGTCGATGAGGTTCGGATCAAAGTTGTATTGTGGCTCAGGGATGTCAGAAGGAGAAGGAGCACTCAAGCCATAGCTTTCTTGTTGTGGCTCAGGTGAAAAGATGATGTAATCACCTTTCTCCAAGTCGCGCCGATGACTTGAAGGTACTGAGATATAACCGGGACATAGATTCGCCGTGCTCACATTCGGTCTCGTCTCCGCCGGAGTATCGACGAGCGTGTGCTTTGGGTGGTAGATTAGGATAAGGAAGATGAGAATACCGACGAAGCATGCGAAGCGACGAAAGTATGGTAGCAGCTGAATGAAAACGGCGAGGCAGAGAATAAAAGTCAGGATACGAAGAGGGATCTTATACTCCATGGCCGTATATCGTTCGACGTCGCCGGATGGCCAGTGGAAATAGATGATCAGTCCGAGATCGAGGATGGCGAGGGTTGCGAGGAAAGAGCGCTTTTGGAATTGGTACAGTTCGAGGATGAAAAAAGTACATGTGAGAAGCCAAGTTAGTGCAGTGTGTTGCATGGAAGGAGGCTGTCCTGATGCCTGTGGCTCATTGTTGCAGGTGGTTTCGTCCATTGGAAATAATTGCGCTGGCAGAAGATTTCTGGAAGCGGTGTTAAGAGCCTGGAAAGAGCGGGTGAGGCAGTCTTAAAAGCCATCCTCGTAGGCCTGGTGGTGAAGCGACCGTGGACTGTTCAAGGCAAGCTGTGAGAAGCAATACATGCAGCGGATTGTTGTTGTGATGTTGCTTCATCGGGATTGACGACGTATAAGTGTTGATCTCAATCAAGTTTAACACGGATACCTCAGACGGCTTCCAAAAGTTAGGATTTTAGATGTTGCCCAGGCTGGGGCAAACACCATTGAGATTGAAGGAGAGATCGAAGAAAAAGGCGGGAGTCACATTGTCGATCAAAGGCGCTACGCTGCACGCCCGAATCGGCACGTTAGTTTCGTGCCTCGCTCCCTCACGGCCGCCATTGTGTCTTCAACACGCACTGCGTCCATAGACTCTGTCACTATCATCATCCCCGAATTCCGTCAATGGTGTTTTTACTTCTTCGACGCTTTATCGGGTGGCTACTTACCCGTTTCTATCCCGTCCGGATCATTTCTTAGGTGATTGCCAATCAACGACGAGGGATTGGAGGCTGCTTGCGGACACCACCATGATCGGATCAGACAGGGTCGAGAAGGCTCTCCGAAGCCCGACTCCTTACGTGAGCGCAAGTGTTTGAGTATGTGAGGCCGTGGACACCTCGGCACATTTGAAGACTCCACATACTTTCGTCACTCTTTTCCTCGATACATCGCATTCGAATTAATCAGTCGTTATTTTTTTAACAGTTACATTGCATGAGACATCTACCCAGAAGTTTCTTTGTCATCGCTTTGCTCATTTGTGCGTTTTTATCTTGTTTGAACATCGAGACTCACAACACCTTCACGTGGTCATTGAGACTGGATAGTAACAGCTACTCGTAATCCTTCTCCCACTCTCTGAACAAATGTTTCCGACCAAAAATCGCTCTCGCCATTTACCTCTATTCATCGTCCTGGACGTGCTAGGTCAGCGACATCATTTCGATGCTTGGGCACTTGTGAAATATGGCGGAGTCGCTCGAATCAGTCCGGACTGGCTGTCTTTCACAGGTAGCGATGCTTGGAGAGACTTTTATGCTATAGTAGCTGGATAAAGGGAGTTAACAGCTGAGGTCTCACCTCAAGTCTGTCTTCTCTCTCCTAACGTAGGATATTCATCAAAATCTAGTCCGTTGAAAGAGAGGATATCAAGATGAACAGGATACTTCTAAATCGATCAAAGTAGTATCTTCTGGTGAAGAGATACCTAGGAAAAACCAGACGTGAGGCCGAAGATAGGGATTAAAACTAGCCTTCTCTTGGCCGGCTATTACAGTATGCACAAGCAGGTAAGTCGTCAGCATACGGCCTCCATTAGTACATCTGACAGAGACATACAGATTGCAGGGACAGCCTTCATTCCTTGAAATCAATCCTCTCTCAAAACGCAAGGCACCTCGGGTCTAGAGCATCTTCGGCACTCCAGATGATGACGATGTCCACACAAGACGAACAAGGGGACTCAGCTGTGCATTTTCTGGCGAGAACGATAATACTTCTGACCCTATGCCCTACATAATCATATCCCGGTCAACAATTCCTTCAAGGACGGAAAATGAGACATACGCAATCTTGAATCGACCTTCTAGTCATCAATAAAACTGAACATGGCTCGGATTTTGATAATCTGAAGAAAAGCGAGAATAAAGAAAAAAAGGGTCTCCAACACAAAAGAAGATACTCAAACAAAACAGAGATCCGACACGGCTACATATCTAAAGTGGATCTCGTTCGACATGATCGGTGATCTTTCCTTCGCTCAACCTTCCGACCTCGATGCACCCAAGACGCGAACTATGCACCCTTGCGCAGCTCACTTTACTGGCGAGATCAGGCTGGTAGCGACCTCCACATAACTATTGAGGATCCATACCTGCTTAATAGTTCATGCTTCTTGTTAGGATTATTCCTACACTATTCAAGAGTGCCATAGGGACGCTTGATCAACCAGATTTCTTTTGGAGACGTTTTGTCTTTAAATAAGAAGAATGATGATCATCCACATGTTTCGATGGCGGAGATGACAGCTTACTTCAGATCAGAGACTGCGGCGATCATTTTGGCAGGTTGTGCATTCTCCTCACAGACAAACCAAGGGTCCTGAGCATATTAGAGCAGAAGGAGAGAGAAGCATTTATTGACAAAGGGAAGATTACCGTTGTCGGTGTAATCAAGCTCCCGTATTTGCTCGCGGTTCTTCAGGAGTTATTGCGGTATATGCTTTTGTTCCAGTGTCGACGCCGAGAGTTACATCAAAAAGAGAAGCGACTATTGGCGGTCGGTTGCTATGCTCTATAGCAATTACTTAATTCTACAAAATCAAGCAGTTGCATGTTGAGTAATTTAATTCTGTATACTATCCGAACACGATCAGCGCATTGCAGCCTTGTAGTTGGCGGTATCGAGACCGCCGCATTGTGTTAATTTCGTATATTTCTTGTATCACTCTCGCAAGAAGCCTGTCTAGCTGTATTGTGACGGCGACGCACAGATTATTGCAACTCAAATCGCTTGGAATAGCGGTATGATACTAATTATCGTCTCTTGCAGCTATCTATAAGAATACGTAGTAGAGCCAAATTGGTGAAATCTGCGGCGGGATCTACTTGAAGTGAGCTACTTACTACCATGCTGTCACCTATCTACGTTAGTTAGTGTATGACGCGGCCGATCTGTACGCCACCGATGTTCGCCATACTCAGAGATGTATTGCGGTGGTCTCGGCTATATGTAAATACATGCTCAATGCACGTATATATCCATGCATTATGCATATCCGAGTATGCCGAAAAGCGGCGGAGTATATCGTACGAGTAAGGTTACATCTTGGCTGTGCAGAGCGCGGGTGAAGACTTTAGCCTGATGTAGAACATATTAATATCAATGTTCCTTGACTACTTGTGCATGGAATCTCAAAAATGCTGCGGAACGACCGGTATTGGCAACGTAACGGAACTACCGTCCTCTGCCCCTTGAGCCATAGCCACTCCTGAACGGATTTGACCATTATTCGAAGACAGAGAGATGAAGCCAAGTGTGGCGCATGGTGATTTATATCCTTCGCGAGAAGAATACTCCAATCACAAGGAAATTTGGAGGTAGTACGTTGTGAAGCCCTAGGTTTGAATGTGCAAGACGGCATAGCACACTGTCCTGTGGGAAGAAGATGAAAATGAACGATGAGCGATGTAGTGGTGTAAGGAACGGAAACGGAGTGTACGGATTACGTAATCCCGTAGTTGTCAACCTTGATCCATGCCTCTTCCACCGTCGTACTCCAACATCAACATCAACATCGGGGAGTCGTAGGAAGGCGAGAGATTTGACCCTCTTATGATTACAAACTCTCAACAGCCTGCTTCGATGCACAAGCCAAAGGCTGCACGCACGATCAATTCCAGCCAGGTTGCATCGTCGTCGACCGCACTGTCCCAAGCAGCACGTTTTCAGATGCTGAAGTACATCGCCGCTTCTGCCTTGCCTCCAATCCCCATTCCAAGCATTTCTCTCATATCTTTGGCATCCTTCGCTGCTTCTTGACTTGAGATGCCTACTGCTGTTGCTTTCATCTTGTCGTTCAGGTCGAGCCTGCCCTGCGCCATGTTGCAGCAAACTTCGTCCTCCCTACTTCACAGCTGTGCCCCCAACGAGGAGTTTGAAATCCTTCAAGCACGCCAAACCTTCCGGCAAACTCACAGCCGAATGCTCATTGCCACCTCGCAATATAACAATTGAAATGCCCGGGACGGCCCGAGTTTCAACCCACAAAGGAGCAGTGTTTGCCCTTAGCTCTTGTCGTCTCCATCGGCTTTCGTTCCGGTTTGCTTGGCATACACTCACGATCTCGGTATACCCGCTCTAGAGATACGGAACACAAAAATGCCTCATAGGCTGTTTTCACGGACCTGAGGTAGTCCAGCAGTTGGAGGAGAGGGAATGCCCATGCTAAGTAGAGTTTCAAAGGATTTCAGTCACCACCTCCGTACTCTCCAACTCAGGTATCCAATAAGCTTTTGGGCCGAGGTTTCAGACTTGCTTGCTCCAATAGAAAATTTCTAGAAGGCTTCTCGAAGCCTGCCTAATCCATCGATGGTTTGAGGCGGAATCTTCTCCTATCCATGCCCAACGCGCGAATTTCCTCTCAAACCATGAAGAACTTGGTGACGTTGCTCACGCATTCAACGCACCTGGACTAGAATGGTAACGATCGAGCCGCATCGGGCAAGGATCCCTCGTTTCTCTTCGCTTCCATGAAACACCAAGGGCAATGGGCACTGACTTTGTAACGTTGCGTATGGCGGCGTCAGGCACGTACTGCATTCTACACCTAAGCCATCAGTGACCAATGGTGACAAGCCTCTTTTGGAAGCTCTGTTGATAGCGCTTTTGTGATTTTCAAGACTAAATTTGGCAATTATTCTGTATGGTTGCGAGGAGATGAGTTAAGGAGCCAACCCGAATGCTCACGTATATTTCCCTGCAAGGCGTCCTCGGTAACATGCATGCAGTTCAACCTCCACTGCAGGCGCAGCGATGTCTCATCTTTCATAGCCCCATTTCGGCATTTAAGGCGGTGACTAAATCGCGCCCTTGGAAAATGCATGGCCACAGCTCGCAAACGGCGATTACGGCTGATCTTCTCTTAAGCTCTGGGTGCGCTCGCTACCTCCTGTCTCGTTGCGTTTTACTTCTGACACTCTTGTCCCTGACCTTTGTCTGTTTCATTTCAAGGAAGTGTCGTGACAATGGCGTCCCTTATGAAGAATCTTGGTCTGGGCGGTAAACAACAACATCAGGCACCAAGTCCTACAATCGAGTCGCCAAGACAAAGCCTCGGGAACAGGGAGTCGAAGAATGGTGCACTTGCTGTCGTCCATGGCCGATCGAGGTTGGATGAGGAAACGGATGCAGATGCGATCATCGCGCCAGGTGAACTCACATTCGAGGAAGAAACAAGCGGTGGCCTGGGAAGACATTTAGGCCTAGCCAGTACGACGTTCTTGATGTAAGTGGGTACCATTCAACCTTTTCATTGATGAGTATCTAACAACAAGTAAAAGCATTGGTCGAATTATCGGGACTGGTATCTTCAGCACGCCTTCCAGTGTCACAGCCTCCGTTGGATCTCTTGGAGCAGCACTCATGCTATGGGTCCTTGGTCTCCTGTTGTCGTTCTGTGGACTATTCGTATGGCTTGAATTTGGGACCATGTTCCCACGATCTGGCGGAGAGAAGGTCTATCTCGAAGCTGTCTACAAGAGCCCCAAACTTCTGGCCACCATGATCTTCAGCACGTACGCAATTCTACTTGGGTTCACAGCCAGCGGATGCATTGTCTTTGCCTCAAACATCATCGTCGCCGCAGGCCACACCAGCACGCCTTGGGTTCAACGCGGCATTGCTGTTGGTGTCATTTTCTGGGTGACTGCCGTTCACACTTTCACACCCAAGATTGGTGTGGCCATCATGAACGGGTTGAGCAGTATCAAAGTCATCATTCTAGTCTTCATAGTCATCACTGGGTTCGTTGTCCTCGGAGGCCATGTTAAGAGTGTACCAGATCCGCACAAGTCTTTCAGGAACGGATTTGCCGGCTCCGTCCACAGCAGTGGGCCATACGCCACCGCTCTCTTCAAGGTTTTGAACAGTTATTACGGATGGAGCAACGCGGCTTATGTGCTCAACGAAGTCAAGCGTCCAGTACACACACTCAAGATTGCAGGTCCGTTAGGTCTTGGAATCTGCGGTGCTCTTTACATCCTAGCCAATATCGGTATGTTCGTCCGCGGCAGGGTAACACTCTCCTTCTGACTGCTTGAAACAGCCTACTTTTCGGTCGCAACTCCAAAGGAAGTCGCCAAGTCCGGCATCACTGTCGCTTCCTTCTTCGTCAAGAAAGTGTTCGGACGTACAGCACAAAGGGCTATATCCGCTTTCGTCGCTCTTAGCGCTCTGGGCAACGTCATGACGGTCACATTCGCCCAGTCTCGTGTCAACCAGGAATTAGCAAAAGAAGGCGTTATCCCCTATGGACGATTCTGGGCCAGCTCCTGGCCAGCAGGTTCCCCATCATCTGGTCTCCTCCTACATCTGATCCCCAGTCTTATTGTCATCGTCGCCGTTCCAGCAGGCGATGCATACAACTTCATCCTCGACGTTGAAGGATACCCCAGCGCTATCATCAACGCTTTCGTCGCCGTCGGCCTGCTCATTCTACGCTGGAAAGCGCCAAACATACCGAGACCGTTCAAAGTTTGGCTACCTGTCCCGTTCTTCTTCTTGCTTGCTCAGAGCTTCTTGCTCGTCGCGCCATTCCTTAGGCCACCAGGGGGAAAGGGAGATACCTCTCTGCCGTACTGGTTATATCCTATCGTTGGCATTGTGGTGTTATGCCTTGGTGCTGTGTACTGGTATATTTGGAGAGTGCTCTATCCCAGAGTCGGAGGATTCAAGTGGGTTGAAAGAAAAGATACATTGTCAGATGGCACTGTTATCGCAAGATTTGTGAAGGCGAAAGAAGAGTAATTGATGGATCGAGGGACCGAAAAATTCTGCAGGTTGCTATGACTGAATGGAGAGGTCTGATGACGAAGACACCCAAGGAAATCCCAAGTGTGGTGGACAAAATCGGTCTCAAGCCCCAGGAAATGCTTGTGGCTAGGCAGACCTTAGAACGTCAATGATTGTATAATAGATGGTGAAACGAGTCAAACCTGCTTAGTCTACATACCTTTCCAGTTGCTTTCACTGGATCTCTTGCGCTTCACACGACTACAGCTGGACGCCAGTCCTGTCAAAGAGCAGTCTCTGTCAAATAGCGAACGCATGCTAGATGAATCTCTTTTTCAGCCCCTAGGTCTCCTATCTCCAAGGCCTCTCAAGACTGAGTCTTCTTGTCCCATCTGTCGGAAATTTGGTCAGCCTAGTTCTCAATATTCGTATGAATGCTACACCTACAGATCTAAGAATAATTTCCACAAAATGGAAAAGAGCAATCCCTGCAGGCCATTGCACAAGATTCTTGTTCCAAGACCACGTCCAAATAGACCTAAGATACCATCTTCGAGAACGACAAGTCTCGCTGCTTCAACTGTGGAGAGTAAGTAGGAATCGTTTCACATTGGAACAAGGCCATCTCTCACGGTATCCGACTTTCGTATCGTTGACTTGACGATACGTCTTTACAACTCTGAGAGAATTTGATACAGAGTCCGAGACTATGGAGGCCACGAAACCAATGAAAGCAAGGCGGAGTAGCCATACTATCATCGGGTGTCTGGCTGGCTCGGGGATGATTTCGGAAAGGTAATTGTACTGCCACGATCTGTCAGATCCCTGTTCGTGGCTGAGCATCGGCAAGTAGGGCCTACCGTGGCGAACCAAGGGTAATGTCCAACAAAGGTCGCTGCAGCAGTAGCAAATGCGCCCCACCACAAACTACCTATACCGTTGGTCTTGATTCGTTGGCGGAGTAAGGCTGTTCCACGGGCGCCCTGTACCTGCAGAGTCGTCTTGAGAGTGTCGATGGGTGTGAGTATCATGCGAAAAGCGGCGGCGCTGGGAGACGGTCAGATTTGTGTCCTCACAAATGACCTGAACCATGTCTTACCATAGAGATGCGAACACTGTTTTGATCGGTGACGGTAGACCGCTCAAGTATGAGTTCGACTGAAGAAGCGCGAGGATGCCAGCATTGGCTGCCGTATCTCCGAATCGAGAAACAGGCCCTAGAATGTTGAGCTCAGCTTTGATCTGGCGTCTTGATGCATACCTTGGACAAGGGCAGCGCCAATTCCCTGATAATACCGCCGGAATCCACCATCGTGGTAGAGAGTCTTCGTGGCTGTGGTGAAAGTGGTTCCGAATCGGTACTGATAATTCATAATCGTCCGAAGTGGCTAGACAGTGATCAGTCACCATCAGCGTTGAGAACCGGAGCGAGGAGAATAGGAGAGCCATGAAGCATACCATCAAAAGCAGAACTTGCAGAACCATAGCTGCAGAACCACTAAGGCCACCACCTAGGGCACGAAAGAGAGCTTTTTTCAGGTCGAACTATTGGAAAGAGGTAAGCTCGACGATATATCTCCAAAGGTCAGTTGTGACCCACGTCAACATCGCCACCAGCATTGATCCAGCCTTGTATGAAGACACCAATAATCAGAGCCACGATAAGAGCCCAAAATACTCTCCAAAGATACCAAGAGCGCGATCTTGACTGCGCCCTCTTGTCATCAGGTGTTCCAAGCTCATTTTGGTCAGAACCCTCTCCTATAGATTGTGTCCGCTGGTCCGCCAGCAGTGGCGTCTCCTCATCTCTGACATCGGTGCTTTGCGCTTCTGCGTCGCCATGGTCAGGCATATCTTTCATCCGCTTTAACGATATTTATGTTGGAAAAGGCGCGTCGCGCCCGAATGAGGTATACTCATCATCGAATTACAAATCATTCTCGGTCCGACGGCAATTGCGGATGTGCCTTCGGCTGTCAGTGCTTGTCGCGAATAAGTGGGTCATTCCGGCATTTCTGACTGCTTAGTCATTCGGGTGAACGTGAAGAATACGCAGTTGACACAGATTACGATGGAAACCCATTGTGAGACAATATTAAAGGCATTGATATCATCATGTCAGTCAGGTGATTTATCCAGAACAGGACTAGCGTTCCATATTTCTTTCACTGGAAAAAGCCTCATCTGAGAGTTGCAATCTGGTCGAGTCTGTAGGAGAAATCTTGATGGTCAGGAGCTTAATGAGAGGCTTTGATCCAACCATTCTGTTCTAGTCTAGCTTTGAGGCACGCCAGAGAGCGGCTCCAATTTCTCAACTTTGTGTTACCTGCTCTTCATATATGGAACCATGATACAGTGACCCGGGAGACCAACTCACACCTTCTTTCTGTAGCTCTGACATAGCAGATACTAAGAGTTGACATGCTAGACACGACATGTTGGAAAGAATTCTGATGTAGCTTCAGGTTTAGGAGATGGCTGAAAACTATTACTCCATAGACTGACGATGCCATGCCAGTGGAACGACATTGAATGCTTCTAAGCAGTAGCCTCGCATCGTCAATTGACATGGCTGGAGCGATGGCGCCGGTGTTGATAATAACGCCCCTGAAGAGAGGCTTGCCGTTGTTCCAAATTATCTCCCGCATTGTTGGCTGTGTGGTCTATGCCACCAGTAGACCTGGCAGGCTCACCCCAAAATGTTACTTTGCCTGGATCTGCATCAAATGCGGCGATTTCATCTCGAACCCATTGCAGTGCCAGTCTTGGAATCTTCAGCGGAGTCCTCGCAAGCTTTGAAGCATTCGCTGTACCTTCAGTTTGGCTGATCCTTCAGGCCGGAGTTCTCGCTTCCATCTCTTTTGCAATTCTTTGCCAGCGAGGAAGACGCAGTACCCTCAAAGTGTTCCACGAGACCATTATCTATACCGTTACCTAAATCTCGAGAGGGGGCAGGACAGACTTATAGAGATGACAAGGACGAAGATGGAAAATAGAATCGAAATTGCTGTCCATCAGGGTCTGTACCTGCGTCATTGAATCGTGATACACATGGGATAGGAACCGTTATTATAGGTCAGATTTATCTTGGTTGGCGGGAATCTCGAACGCATCTAAAAACAACACGATGTTGGACGTGTTGTTTACATTCTCTCAACTTCCAACACCCTTGAGCTGGCTCCATTCTTCACGCGTTTATCCGCAGCCAACCATCTCCTTTGCTAAGCGCTCGGCCCAGCAACAATGATGCAGCAGGCGCCTCAATCTCGATCAGGAGAAATCTCCAAATCTGCCCCACCAGCAACCTATATTGCCCCTCCAATTACCACACAATACTTATCGACAACAACACCAACTTCCTCTCTCACTTAGTACACTTCACAATCATAACCTGCAACTATGGCGGGCTTTATCGCTCCCAGTGGCTCGACGCTACTTACATTTGCCCTGATCTTCCTCTTCCTTAATGTTCGCGGCGTTGCAGCTTTCGGAGCCGGCAACATTGCTGGCATATCCAAGATCGAAGGTCAAAATTGGCGCCATGGGTAAGCCAATGCCTCTAAACATTCTACCCAAAGCTTGAGAGCTAACAGTTCCCTTGTAGTGATATCGAAGACACACTGCTTGCCATCCTTATGACCCGTGCTCGAGGAGGCAAGAAATTCTCTAAGCTCGATGTCAAGCGCGTCTACTTTGGAAATTGGCTCCGCGACTACTCGCAAGCCGTTGATGTATGCGTTTGCAACAAAAAGATTAGTCATATGGGTCAACATGCTGATCGCCGTTTAGGTCGGAACTGTCAAGATGGTCAGCGCAGAGGCTATCCGCCTGCTGCTCTGGATTCTCGGTTTCCTGAGCTTTGGCTTCGGCACCAAGGAATTTGAAGTCACAACAGAGAGACTTGGCTGCTATCGGTAAGGGCCTGGAATTTTTCGCGATATACGCAGTGCTAACAAATGCAGCCCCGAGGAGCACATCGACAATCCTAAAGATTACGCCGACAACATTGACGCCAGACAGTATGATCGACGCCTTCGTGCACCCGTTGATGAGCGACGAGAGCTTGCTATCGATGAACGAACCGGTTTAAAGGCATATATTGCGTCTGAAGATCGCGGCATCACAACTTCCGCTGGCATGGTACGCGATCTTTACAGGCGTTGCATACAACTTGGGCGACAGTACAAGCGCAGCAACAACAATGATGACCTATACGAAGCTTTCCGTCTCCTCGGAACAGCCAATCACTGCCTTGAAGGTTAGCATCATATATGTGCAATCGAGAATAGAATCCTGCTAAAACTGACAACAGACTACTCTGCCCATTCCAATTACACCGAGCTCTGCCTGATCGAGATGGGCGAGCGTGACGTCTTTCCTCATGTCGGCCGTCGTGGCCAAGTTAATGTACAAGGACGACAGCTCTGGCCTGTCATCACTGGAACATTTGGTGGGGTTGACTTTTTGCATTCCGTGATGGGCGAACTTTCAGACAAAGCGACTCAGTCAGAAATTGACGAGCTCGAAGGCAGCATTTCCAGTGCTGAGGCCAACCGAGATCAACCAAGTATCGTCAAGGATCTTCTCAATGCCCTTCCAAGCGGTCTCTTCGGCGGAAAGGACGAGCCCGGCAAAGTTGATGAGCTTCAGCAGAACGCGAACAATGCTCAGATGCAGAACATGAGGATCACGCCAAAGTCACCAGAAGAATTTACCGAGCAAGCTGAGTTGATAAGACAGCAAATATACCCTGCGCTCGAGTTTCACGATGAGGTCATGCGCTCTATCAACGAAGCAGTTGAGAAGATCCCAGTCCTACCTGAAATACTCGATCAATTGAGCGAGGCTATGAGCATCTTCGTCTTCTCTCTTATTGCGCCATTTGTTTTGCCTCTAATCAAGCAGATCAAGGCAGAGCTCTCCACTGGATCTTCCGAAGTTATTGCTAGCAGCAGGGAAAAGCAGCTTGTTGTTTTCAGAGACGACGAGAGCACTGACCCGACACATTCTATGATTTCCAAAGATCATTTCAGTAACGTGCTCAACGAGCCTGCTGGGAAAGTCGCCAGCCAAGTTCTCAAATGGGTTGTCCCTCAAATCGTAGAGTGCTGGGATGACGAGAACGTGGATGCTGAACGCAATATCAATCGTATCATCAATGGAGTCTTCCATCACCCAGCTCTTCGTGACGATGGGCAGGATGGAGCTCGCGATTGCCGACAGCAGATGTTCCAGGTCGTTGAGGATTGGTGGCGTGGCCTCGACGAGAGAGAGCAACGCGAGCTCCGGAGCAAGTTGAGCCGAGAAGGTGTTGAGCAAGGCAAAAACCACAAGGAAGGTGTCCACGACAAAGGCCACGGCTGCGGAAAGCCTCTCGGACCAGGTGGTGCTGCCTCGGGCCCATCTGGTGCCATTGCCGCAGGCATGATGGGAGCTCTCAACGAAGGGCTCCAATCTCAAGGACTCGGTGAATTTGCACGTCCTGTAACTCAGTCTCAGCAATCAGGTAGACGCAACGATGGACAAAACCAAGACAAATTTGGTATTGGAAAAATGGCTGGCGAAGCTGCTGGTGGTGGACTCCTTGGAGGTCTCGTTGGCGGTATTGTCGGCGGCGTAGGATCTTCGCTCCTCGGAGGCGCTTTTGGAGGCGATGATAGCGAGACCAAGTCTTACAAGCAGGAGTCTCATGGCAATGATGGCTCGTATACGCAGTCTTACACGGAGACTGGTCGCAGGCCAGCTCAAAACTATGGAAGCCAGGACCAGTACGGACAAGCTGAGTACAAGAAGACCGAGTACCCAAGCGGCGGCAGAAGAGAAGAGTAAGCCTTCCGCCCATGTTCCAGGTCTTGTGATTACTAATTCCGTCTTCAGATACTCCCGTTACGAGCAGGATGGGAATGATCGTCCACAGGGATATGGATTCCAGCAATCTGTCGAAACTAAGCCTACATATGGAGGTGGCTACGAGCGCACTGAAGAGCGACGAACCGAACGACCAGGAGGTGGCTGGGAGTCGGAACGCCGAACTGAGGGTATCAGTGGCGGTGGACAGTACTCCTCGTCAGAGAGCAGGTATGTTTGCTCCTAGTGCTTGCATATAAACTCGATACTGACATCTGCAGGCACCATGGCGGCCGCCGAGATGAGGATGAGGATGAGAGACCAAAGCGCCACTCAGGTGGACGCCACCAAGAAAGCTCCGGTCGTCAGGAAGAGTACGGCGGGTATGGTGAACGACAAGAACAATCTTCCTACGGCCGCCAAGAAGAGTCCGGATATGGTCGTCAGCAAGAATCGTCGGGTTATGGTCGTCAGCAAGAGTCATCAGGATATGGTCGCCAGCAAGAAACATCGAGTTATGGCCGGCAGCAAGAGTCATCGAGTTATGGTCGCCAGCAAGAATCGTCGAGTTATGGTCGCCAGCAAGAATCATCGGGCTATGGTCGCCAGGACGAGTCATCTGGTTATGGTCGACAGCAAGAATCATCGGGCTATGGTCGCCAGCAAGAGTCATCAGGCTATGGTCGCCAGGAAGAGTCATCTGATTATGGACGTCAAGAACAATATGGCGGATACGGAGGAGGTAGTGGAGGACGTCGATCCGGAGAGTATGGTCGACGTGGTAACGACGATGACAACGATGATGACAATCGTCGGGAACGAAGACATGGAGAAGGTCGACGACGTGGCGGTGATGATGATGACGACGACGTGGATGAGTATGGTGAGCGTCGCCGTCGATACTAATCTGCTCTACATGATTCGGAGTTGCTCGGCGAGAGTTTACGCCTTGCTTTCGTGGATGATTGATGAATGATGGACACTGTTATCACTCTCCTGTGGATGTAAAATTACCCTGGTATCTTCTCGAGAAGAATGAAAAAGTCAATTCCTACAAACACTGTCTATGACAACATCCGTCGTGAGGCTCTCCGGAAATTTTCGAAGTGCAGTGGTCGGCAGGAATGGTAGCTTTTCATAGATCAGCCCTGATATCGCTCTCCAAGTTACGAGATGGCTGTAGCGCGAACAGAACAGCAAATTGAGCATGACCATTTCCAAAATTGTCCTTTTCTTATACAGAAAAAGAGAGGACGTTCTCTGGCACTCTCTATGCGCTCTCCATGCCCAACGCCTCTTTCGGAGTGTCCGTGAGATCATCCCGGATCATGGAGCATGAAGAGCTCATCGTCGCTTTGCTGCGATTGTGAGTGAGAGCTTAGTGGTTAAGAAGCTAAGAGGTAGGTCTCTGAGAAATTATCTTAAGATTCTCTCTGCGTCGAATTTTGTGATTGGGTTTAAGATGACAGGATGTTAACTCAGCTCGCTTGTTAGCTTTGCGGTAGACCGTTATGCGTCCCGTTGGATGCGGCGCTGGTTCAGTGTGGATAGATAGCTTGCATTCATCCTCCTATCATGAAGCATAAGGCTACCAAGCGATCTCAGTTTGCTCAGTTTCAAGGGATGATTTGAGTACCTTCTAATATGGGCATAGCTTCGGTGTGTAAAACTCTTTCAGGGTGTAGAGAGTCTGGCCTATTTCGATCAGGAAATCCTGTGTTAAGAATGGATGCTTTCAGGATTGTATATACAGAGAATGGAGAATAATGAGTGTCGTAGATAGAGGGCAAAGGATGTGTGTCTGTGGAATGTTAGTAGAATCCTGGTGCATTGAAATATCAACCTGCGAAAACTTTTGCAGTCTTCTGCTTGCCTCGAACAATATCTCGTTGACCATGAGTTGTAAACATGCAGGCAATATTGAGGTGGTTGCTCGCATTACTACACCGTTCTGTGTTGGCCTTCTGGATGCAACGTAAAAGCTGTTGATAGACGTGAGAAGTGAATGTAGGGTTATATACTGATCTATACAGCAGTGCTGTCACCCGAACAGGGACAAAAAAGTGCTTTAGTCAAGTGGTTAAGGCCCTTGGCGACATACTGAGCTTAGATCGTTAACCACCATGTTCGCTCGCCGGACCAGACGGCCTTTCCAGACCACCCTCATGGGTGGTTTGGTTTTTGCTATTTTTCATTGCCTTCTATCGTATTTCTACTTCTTTCTCTCATCTTTAGGGACTCAAAAGTCTGTCCTGTTATTGGTGAATAAGCCGTCTAGCCTCATCGATACCAATATCATTCATTGCACACCAATCAGCATCGAGCACGAGTGTTTTCAACAGAGACGAGAACCGCTTGCTGAATGGCAACAGACACCTTCCAGCATGCTTCTGCCAGTTGAGCTAGATGCCTGGGAAGCTTCTATTCTCTTATTAGCGACGGAATAAGCGGCGCCTAAAGCTTCGGCCGCAGGAGGATAATCCATGATCTGTTCAATCCAGTGAACACTTACGTTCGACTGCCTGCCTGCTTGAGCACTTGTTCGCCTGAACCTGCAATTCATTAGTCGATGGCTATCAAACATGCCCAGTCCGACGAGTGATATGTAGATCGCCCATGGTAGCAGATTGGCTGGATCATGTTGTCTATCAAAGCACATGGATGATGATATAAGATACCACAGTCCAGAGATGGGAAGACAATAAAGGGTGTTATTGGGCGATATCTAGCTTCTCATGTTGTTGATTGAGTTTGGAACGAGGATTGGTGGAGAGGGATTGCTATCAGATCCGAACCTGGCACGTGCACTCAGGGGCGACCTCGGATAGCAACTTCAACTCAAGCCTCCCAATCACAGAAATACAACTGTCTGTACGGACGCACTGCATACGTCCTGATTGGGATGGACGATGATCTTACTTGTCTATACAGTGATTGACGGCGTGCAGTTTCGTCGGTCATGAGTTCTAGAGCAGAGATCACTATCTTTTCATGCCGTTCTCCCAGCCACCACAGTCTCGCCGAATGCGATTATGATGCACAATTGCCTGGAGAGTACAAACCCGAGTATGCGACCAACTGCTGCACTATGCTATACTGCCTCTTTGGTGGATACGACTGAGTCTTTAGACTCGAAGCCGTCCATCGCTGTTCACCTCCCATCCTGAACCTCTCTTTACCCAAGGATCTAGACCTCAGCGGTCGTTGTTTCTGCCTTCAATCTGCACATAGTTGTATGTATCTTGGCCTTTTGCCCAATTTCTTGAACTAGACCTGATCGCTGTGGACATAGATTTTGACCACATCCGCCAAGCAAGTTCGAGCATGACAAGAGTCTTCAGTCTGCCATGGTATTCAAGCTTTTCGTCGACGAACCATATCATCGGAACGATCTGAGTATCACATTGAGATCTCCACTCTCTCTATACACGGCGTCTCTTTCAAGTTGCGATTTGAGCCATGCCACGAGTGCGACACTGAAACCAGTTCTCGCCGTAGCTGCTGTAGGCCATATCGAAACGAGAAGATGTGGTCTCAGCTCTTCTCCGGTAGACCGGCTCTCTTCTGTCCTGCCATTGTCGCAATGCCATTTGATTCCGCCGCCGGTATTGTAGGCAAGCCCGGTAATGCTAGGATGAGCTGGTGTGAACGCGACGGCCTTTGTGAGTCGTCGAGGACGATCTCGACCAGAGCCTTGATCTAGTCGGTGCATGGGAGGTAATGATGGAATATCATTCGTGCTTGGAGCATCAAAGGGTAGGGCATATGGCACCGGAGAAGGTTGTCGTCTGCGTAGCTGGCTAGAATCAGATGTCAGTTCGGGTCATATGGTAAAGTGAAGATGAATAGCTGACCTCTGTCTGTCGAATAGACAAACGCGTTGCAGCTCTCATGCCGGTATGGCTGGCGGTACCGGGATTTCGAACGGCTCGGTTGACTCTGTTCGTTGTTGAGGATCAAGTGGAAGAGAGCGGTCGAAATAGCCGGGTCGGCGCTACACAGATGAGCTTGGCAGTGTTGAGGTTAAAATATGATATGGCCGATGTTACTCAAAGCCTTTAGCGTTCGACTCCCGGATGCAGCCCCCAATTCTCGAGCCCAGCTACTACTCAAAGCAGTTGCCCGATTCTGCCGACTGGGAATCCAAAGTGCAACTTCAAATATCGATCGCATCTGGCAAACGCGCTCATCTCTATGATGTGTGAAACCAATTATTGGCTTCATATAGCAGCGACGGAAAAAAAAAGGCAAAAATCAGACGGCGCCGAGGCACTCCGCGAACCACCAGCTCTTATTCTGAAGAAGATGCTTTGTGACTAACACGACTAACCGACCGATTTTGATTGATGTTTCACAACAATCGAATATATTATGAACTAATCTCCCATCACTTCAAAATCCAACCCCACTCCACAATACCACGATCTCGCCGCAAGATCATATTATCACTCAACGGGTTTGAGAGGGCGAAATTCACGACATTTTCTCATTCACGGACTCAATCATTTTTGCTAACACATTCCTAGCGTTTGGTGAATGGCTATTGGCAGTCCTTCATCGCCAACATTCACTCTGCAGGCGACACTTCACGGCCTATTCAAAGACAGCGGAGTAGTATCCCTATATATAATCTTTCTCGGACTGGACTCAATAGTTCCAGACGGTAGCAATAGCGGCTCGTAGGAGCATTCTTGTTTGCTGCGATGGAACCACAGTGTGGGCAAGAAATAGTCGTTCCGCATGAATGGCTCGTCATCGCCTGATTGTAAGGTATGTCAGAATATAGATGTGTGCTAACAACAATGAAGTTGATAACGATGTCCACAACGCGCAGATATCCGGGCAAGAATCCTTCCTTCAAGTATCAAGGACTCGCGCAACCTTTTGGCCCAAATGAAGGTCATGAACAGCAGTCAGACAAAGACACCGACGCAGTCTCCGCCCGCTGTGCTCCATGTCGAAGACCCACAATCAAAACCCACACGAGCCCCGACATCCCATTACTACGAATTGACCTTGTCTTCAAGACCCATCTATCGAGGCTGCTCCTCCTCGCTCCAATCACTCCAGTCATCGCGACCTCTGCTCTTGACATACCACTTCCACGACCTTCCAAGTCCATGTCCCGGCTTCTCTTGATTGTTGAAGCTCACTTTTTTGACGACAGGAAATTGCCACAGTGTCAACGCGAGATCCGAAACGTGGTACTTGAGACCTCTCTCACAGAAATCGTTCCCATCTGTATCTTGCATCGAGCGTTCGATGGGCTCGCCCTCTTTGTAAGTGATGCCCACTTCCACACGTTGAAGCTTGGGAGCATCGTGAAGCTTATCTTGAAGGAAGCTCACACAAGCGCCTCCCTTCCAATCGACGTCGTTGATGTGGATATTCAGTTTGCACGACCGGAGATAAGGCTTGACATCTTCAAGAGGAATCCAATCGTTTCCGCCCTTGCCATTGTCGTACGCCCAATCTTTGAGGTTGCTGCCACGGAAGATGAAGCATACTGGATCGCAGTGTCCGATGACGCCTTCCAGAAACTTGTGGTAAGCTTCCCTCCCAAGTGCGCCCTGAATCTCGATGGCCTCTTCTATTCTCAACCATGACACCGGTCTGATTCTATTGTTCAACATGTCGTCTATCAGACCGCGTAACTCGGCGTTTCGGCTGTCGGAGGATTGCGTTATGTCATCGGAAGAGGTCAGAGAAGATAGAAGTTGGGATGCTGAAATTGCGTCCTTCTTCGAGCCACTTTTACGTTTTCTGCCTCCATTGCCGGCCGTGATGAAGGGTTGTGTTGGAGCCTCCGCAACCTCATCGTGCGACACTGGAGCAGACTTCTTGGGTCGGCGATCCGAATGTTGAGCCGCAGTGCTGACCGCTGTTGTTTGTTGTTGTGCGGCTGGATTCGAAGCCTCCGCGACGGTGGTCACGAAGGCAGGTGCACTAAGCATTGGTATTAGTTTATCATTCTCAGAATCCTTGTCAGGGCTGAAAGGCTCGTGTCGACGTGTAGGAGTCTCGATGACATACCTCTGTTGATTGTTTGCCCGTCGGGCTGCTTGGATTTCCATCAGAGGAATATCGTCTTCCTCAGAAGAGAACACAACCTCGATGATCGCAGCATCTCTCGATCGACCGCGAGGCGCAGGATTCTCTTGCGATTGTTCTTCTCCAACGCGACGTCTCTTCCCGCTCGTAGGCCCACCAGTCAACTCACCACTCGGAGTCGTCGGTGCGAATTGAAGTCTCCGAGTAGGAGCACGCTCGACAGGGTCTGCAGCGCCTCCGCCAAAGGAGTACTGCCTCTTCTTGCCCATCTCGAGCATTTCGTCTTCGTATAAACCAGGCGTCATGTTGCCTGAGATGTATGTGGTGAATGGTTCGGCGACGTGGTGTAGGTGATGATCTAAGATGGTGGGAGTGGTAAGAGTGGAGTAACATAACACGATGGCGCGAGCGTGTTGTTTATTGCGAGGTCTCGGTGGTCATAAGAGCGTGTTGTTTACAGAGATTGGATACTGAAAGAGCTGGGAATTGGTGAATAGTTGAGTCGAGGGAATTTAAGATTATGTGATTCGAAGATCATGAATAGCGAGTGAACGACTTGTATCAGAACTACCTACCATCCCTAATTGTATTCACGAGGTCAAATACGCTGAGGGTGATATATGTTCCAGCCAGAACTCGCCATTCAACTTTGAATTGTGAAGTAAGAGAGAAGACAGAAACAGTAACAACACGAGGCAAACCCTTTCGGAGTGAGTGCATGATTCCTTCTCGTTAAAATCAGACTGGCGACTGCCTGAGGATCTTGTACAACTTTTAAACAAAGACTTTGGGAATCGTGGTCACAGCAAGCTATCAATTTCTATGCTCTATGAAGAAGTAAGCATTTCCGTCTCGACGTAGGGGAATAATTTTCTTCAGAATTAACCAGCACACAAGATGAGAGGGCGTTCTACTTCGTGGATGATCTAAGAAAATATTTTTGGTGCTACCAGGACGTAAAAAGTCATATCATCTACATCGCAACATACCTCCATTATAGCAGTCTCTTACTTGCTGACAACGTGTAAGCAAGGAACAGTTTTCATTGAGAAGGTCATAATCTATCGTCGATCAGCACTAATCAAGAAACAATCCTAGTGACCAGATTGATACGCTCTGCGAGCTTCAATGAATTGCATGAAAGTGGGATTTGACTTCCAACGTAGAAATCATGGACACTGTATATTGCCACTCATTGCTCTGTTGTTGTTAGCGATTATGGTTAAAGTTATATGGCGCCAGCCAGTCGGAGCCAGCACACTAATCAGCGAAATAGTGTCTCTCAAAACAGGTTCAGAGCATCGATCCGAAGTGATTTAGCAGGACTAGATCCGACGATCGACAGCGGATGGATTCCACTGGCACTGATCACTTACTAGACAGCCATGGCACGTGGTCTATGTCTGGGTTCTGGCCGTGATAGCACCGGGCTACAGGGCAGCAAGTCAACCAGTGCCCTGGGCCAGATCCGTTCATGCGAACAGGGACAAGAAACCGACACGGGGCCGTTGAGACTCAACCTGTGTGTTTATGGGGGTACCGGTCGGCAATGGTCCGAAGGTGAGGTCTACGCATCTGACGATGATCCATTCTGATTCACGCGCAGGCTGCGTTTCTGCTATTGACAAGAAATTCTGGAATTTGCACCGCATATAGGAACGAGTTAGACAAGGAAGCGTAGCTGGCACGACTATCAACGCGATTGTTCCTTGTCAGAAAGCCTCAGAAGAAAGTTTGATGTGGTTGTGGCCAACATCGATGACGTTCCCGCTGTGCGCTATGGATTAGAGTACCCTTGTCGTGCATCGCGGGGTCGCCCACTGTGGGGTAGTGGATGATAGCGCGTACGCTGCCGCATCTGGCATCGGAATAGTTGTCAGAGAACATGAATGCTTTTGAAGCAGGGGGCTCTGGGATTCGTGGATATGCCATCTCGAACGCTGATCTTCTTCGGACCAGCCAAATCCCCCTTTGGACCGGGGCCCCCTCACACAGCGGCTACTGTGTACGAACAGGCGTCAGCGATGGGGTCATACTTCAGTGGAGATTACTGTTCCCGGATGCGTGACAAGGCCAAGCTGTTGAGAGCTATATCAAACCCTGATCTGTCCATCCTTGAGCATGAAGCGCCTCCAGCTCTTATCCAAAAATATTCTTCCAATTGAAAGCTCACACCCTCTATACTTTCTCTCAACAGCCAACAGTACAGTACCGTAGACATGGGCTCGATCGAAGAACCAATCGTCGAGCTAGACGTCCTCCTCGTAGGAGCCGGTTTTGGATCATTCACTTTGATGAATCGGTGAGCGACCTTTCTCTCTCCTTCTTGACGGAGTGCTGAGGTTTGCAAGGCTACGGAAGCAGGGGCTTAATGTCAAAATATACGAGAAGGGCTCCGCTAGCGGCGGCATCTGGTATTGGAATTGCTATCCAGGTGCTCGTGTTGACAGCGATACCCCAATCTATCAGCTTTTTGACAGAGAGCTTTGGGAGGATTTCACTTTCAAGGAGCGATACGCTGGTGGTCCGGAATTGCGAAGATACTTTGAGTACATCGAGCAGAAGTGGGATCTGAAGAAGGATATCACATACAACAAGCATGTCGACGGAGCCACCTTTGACGAAAAGACGCATAAGTGGTTGGTCGACTGCTCAGATGGTAGTCAGACACTTTGCAAGTGGTTCATTCCATGCATTGGTTTCGCTTCCAAGAAATTTACGCCTCCGTTCAGAGGTCTTTCGGACTTCAAGGGTGAAGTTTACCACACTGCGGTCTGGCCTCAGCACGGCGTGAGCTTCAAGGGAAAGAGAGTCGCGCAAGTCGGAACTGGGGCTTCAGGAATTCAGTGCATCCAGGAAATCGGTCCCAAGGCGAAGCATCTAACGATATACCAGCGCACGCCGAACATGTGTCTTCCAATGAATCAGCGCAAGCTTGACCCCAAGGAAGAAGAAGAGAAGAAGAAAAACGGCACTTACGAAAAGAATTTCGCCAAAACCTACACGACTTTTGCGGGCTTCTTGTACGACTTCCAAAAAAGAAACACATTCGATGACACCCCAGAGGAACGCGAGAAGTTTTTCCACAATCTCATGGTTGAGGAAGGCGGTTTCAGGTTCTGGCTCAACACCTACAAGGACATGTTGTTCGATGAAAAGGCAAATGCTGAGGCATACGAGTTTTGGAAGAAGACTGTACGCAAGAGGATCCCAGACCCGAAGAAGGCTGAACTGCTCGCTCCAACGAAAGCACCACATCCTTGGGGCACCAAGCGTCCTTCCTTAGAGCAAAACTTTTACGAGGTCGTTTCCATGGACCATGTTGATATCATCGACGTGAACGAGGACAAGATCATCGAGGTCACTGAGAAAGGTATCAAGACGGAGTCAGGTATCGTGGAAGTTGATGTCCTCGTTCTCGCAACCGGCTTCGATTCGGTCACTGGCTCTTTGGCCCAGCTCAATATCCAAGGTACTGGCGGAGGAACCATAGCTGACCACTGGGCCAACGGTACCAGGACTGCCATGGGAATTGCCATTCAGGAGTTTCCCAACATGTTCTTCCTTTACGGTCCCCAGGCACCGACCGCATTCTCGAACGGGCCTTCTTGCACTGCTGTACAAGCAGACTGGGTTGAGAAGACAATCAAAGATCTCGAGGCGAACAAGGTCACGCGCTTTGAGGCCAAGGAGTCGACGGAGGAGGACTGGTGTCGTAGGATGAAAGAAGAATGGGATGCCACTCTATTCCCACAGGCCAAGTCCTGGTACCAAGGAGCCAACATCCCGAATCGACGCGTTGAACCACTAAACTGGTGAGATCACCCATCACTTCCCTCTTGGTGATTTCTGTACTGACTGCTCCATCTAGGGCTGGTGGCATTCCGGCGTATATCGAGACGTTGGATAATAGTATGGCGAACGACTACGCAGGTTGGAATGTAGTCAAGGCGACTGCCTGAAGGCGAGGCATCGTCGACTTTGCGGCTTGGCTCTTCTGTAGATATCCAATTTCGCACGCGCCCATACATGGATTTGCATGGTTATGACTCTGCTTGTGATTTCCTCCTCTTGAACGAGGCTTCTTCAGTCTTGATGTTGCCAAACTTGCCATGCTGGTTCGTAAACTTGGTAGTGAAGATGGCCACAATACAGTGACTCTGTCAATCAAGTGCCTCTTTACTCTTCACAAATCTTGGAAGCAGCTTACGACCTAATGAAGGATCGATTTTGGTGGTATTCTGTCCGCTACATAAAGTAAATCTCGTCAACCATCATCAAAATTGTTCTTCACTTGAAGTCAGTGAACCTGATGTGACTTTACCGCGAGGAATATGAAAGATATAATAACATAGGTATGGACGATCTCGAAAGAAATAATCCTGCATCGTGAAGTGCAAATCTCGTGCCAATTGGGGCTCTTCGCGTGCAACAAAGTGGGAGATGCCTGGTGACAAGGAGTGTGGACGAGTGACGAGGATGAAGGTGGAGGGTTCATTGGTCTCAGCTCGCGCGGTCAGGCCCACTGAAGTTCCGTGTCTTCGCATTTCCCGCGTAATCTTGGCTATTCGCATTCACAAACAATCAACACCATGGAAACCACCGTTCATAGCTAATACTACAAGTTCGATATCCCACGACAATCAAGTGGCGACTCTCTTGCCATGGCTCGGAAACGTGCGCCTTCAAATGCCTCTGAGCACTCGTCAACAGCAGCCCGAGACCAGGTAACGAACCGCTTACGTCAAATGTCAATCCGTGGCATGTGTGCTAACATATATTCCAGGAGCTTGGGAGTATGTACGATTACCTAGCCAAAATCATTCTTCTAGGACCCAGCGGCTGCGGAAAGTGAGCCTTCCTCCAACCAACCTACACGGGCCTCGAAAGCACCGGGAACTGATAAGCTTCCAGATCGTGCGTACTCCACCGATTCCTGAAGAACGAGTGTGCGGCAAGTCTCTAGCTATAGGCTGTGGACCATGCTCATGCCTCCTAGGGCGCATCCTCTCTTCGCAAACCATAGGCGTCGAATTTGCATCCAAGATTGTAAAGGTTGGCACTGGCTCAAGAAGGAAAAGAGTCAAACTTCAGGTACTACCCCTCAAAGCTTTGGTTCTACGGGCCACACTGACGGTTACAAGCTCTGGGATACAGCGGGCACAGAACGTTTCCGTTCCGTCTCCCGCTCGTACTATCGTGGTGCAGCCGGTGCGCTCCTAATCTACGACCTCTGCTCGAGACACTCCTTCCATTCTCTGCCTACGTTTCTCAACGACGCTCGCGCCCTTGCCTCTCCGAACCTGATCACCGTCCTCGTTGGCAATAAATTGGACCTGACAGAGGGAGATTTCGAAGTACCCGAGCCCTCACTGCTGGACAGTCCGGTAGTCACACCTTCAGCCTCGTTCACAAACCGTCCCGATGAATCGCGAGGCTCCATCAGCTCGTCGAAATCCACATCACTGGGATCCAGGAACACAGCTACGGTAGCGCCAGAAGGTCGCGAGGTTTCCGAGGAGGAGGCTGCCCATTGGGCCTCCACTCGTGGCATACCTGTATCCATGGAAGTATCCGCTCTCAACGGAGAAAACGTGGACGAGGCCTTCTCTCGATTAGCAAAGATAATCTTGACAAAGATTGAACTGGGAGAAATCAACCCAGACGACCCGCAGAGTGGGATACAATATGGTGACAGCGGAGGCTGGAGTGGAGGCATCAGCGATGGAGCGAGCGTCAGGAGTGTAGACGGGGCAAGAAGAAGAAGGAGGCGCTCAAAGCGGGGCGGTGCTTTGAGGGACTGGGAAGAGGTTTTCAGGCTGGACTCGAGAGGGAGAAGATGTTGCTGATTGCACTTTGGTCCCGGTTCTGCTATCTGACAATGCGCTATGAGCGTGGCGTTTGGATATTTGCGCGCCCTGTTCTCCTTGAATCTGGACAAGGCTGTAATACTTGTTTCGTTCCCTATACCCAAGAGACCGCACCTAACTAGAAGCGAAGGATCAAATATAACGTCTAACACTGTATTCTTCTAGCATGCGCTTCTCAGAATCTGGCGCATCTACTCAACTCAGCTTCTTCACGTGGCTGGGAGACGGATCACGCCATAGCCAAGTGGAAGCGATCCGTTTCCACCTTTTAGTAATTACTTGACACCGCTTTTTCTCGAGCATCAATACATCGGAACAATTACCAGACGACGGATAGTATCTAGGCCTGTACTTATGGAGCCATACATGTCGTTCATTGCTTCCACTTCCATCAAGTTGGAACATTTGGAGGAAAAGGTAAGTAGGTTAGGAACGCACGCGCATTGACTCAAAATTCATGACGCGAGTTCAATTATCATTTGTTGTATGATATCCTGGTTACCCAATAAGTTCTAGCTGCTCCCATTCCTGAGAACCAGTATGATGGTAATTCGCCAAAACCGCCGAACATTCTGCTTTTAGCAATGAGCAACGCGAGATCTACAGCTCTTCAGAAACAAAAGGTGCGTTTCATAATTCCTCATATTTTTTCGTATCTCGCATAGCCTTCCAAAAACAATATCCTAGACGAAACTCATTGTTTATCTTGCAAAGGTGAGGTCGTCGTCTGAAAGTTCTGCTGGCTCCATGATCTTTTCAATGGCCTTCAAGGTCGCCCTTAGTGGGAGCCCAACCACATTATCAAACGTGCCCTCGATTCGTTCTACCAATATTGATCCCATGCCCTGGATGCCATAACCACCGGCTTTGTCGGCGCCTTCTCTTGTGCGGACGTAGGCAACAAGTAATTCATCGGTTACTAGGTATCGCACTATTAGCATTACCTTCTTCGAGTATTCGTGCATTCAACAATCGACGGTGAGAGATCTCCGACACTCCAGATCTGATGTGAAAGGACTACTTTCGCAATCGATTTCATGTTGCCATGTGGTAACGGCTTACCGGTTTCGTCAAATTTAACCACCGTTTCTTCAACGCACGTCTCCATGTCATAGCCGGGATCCTTGGCTTCCTCCATTGGCTTCATGAGACAGACTGCCGTGTATACTTTGTGGATGTCCGTGTCCCTCAACGTCTTCAGCATCATTATGTGGTCTGCCTCGCTCCTTGGCTTTTCAAGTATCTGTCCATTCCGACTGACAACGATGGTATCTGCTGCAATCACGAGTGCTGGCTCGCCCCTTTCAGAGTCGATCTCGGTCTGGTATACATCGATGGCTTTCTCAGTCGCCGTGGCGAGGACATATTCGAATGGCGAGAGGTCTTTGGAGAGGTTCTCGGCGAATGTGGAGGGTATTATCTCGATATTGGTCAGACCTAACTAAGATTCTGTTAGGCCTGCTTGACGTAAATCTGACAGACTGTGATATCCTTTGAATAAATTCTGGAGAAGCAGTATTACCTGAGCGAGGAGTTGTTTTCGACGTGGTGAGGCAGAAGCTAGAATGACTCTTTTTCCTTTCAGCGACGCCAACGCCGGTAGCTCTAAAGGGAGAATAGGTCGTGGACCTCGCGGCCTGGCCGGTGTACCAGGAGCTGCTGAGTTTGGAGCTGAATACGATGGCGGAGGCGATGCGGGGACCCCAAGGTCAATAAGATTCTCGCTTGCACCATCCTTTGAGCTTGCGGGACCCATTGTGGACGATTCTGATCTGAAGTTGCTTATGCCGGTTTGAACCTCACACTCGAAGGAAGCGGCCCGCAGTTCTTCGAGGCCGTGATGCGCAACGGGCTCTGTAAAAGTGGATATCTTGCCTTATTGGTCAATGGTGATTTCTTAGATCGAGGGGCCGGTACGAAGGTACGAGGACTGTTCCAATTGACTGGGCTGTGGTATTGCTCGGATGTAAGATTACTGTAATCGAATCTGATAGGATCGTTTCCGTCAACAATGTTATTGTTGGGTAGGTGGATCACGCTTCGAGGCTGAGATGCACCGTTACCGTTGCCGTCATCGCTCTGTCCTACTGGAGGTATTCTTGGGACTTGGGAGCTCTCTCCAGCTCCCTTTCCTCAATTCCTTCTCATCTTCACGTCGACATCTCCAATCACTCCGAAGTGCGTGCGTACAGCTGCAATCGGTATGGCAGGCAGCGCAAGTCCGTCATTGGCATTTGATGATTGATGAGGCGAGATGCCCGGATCTTGCCTCCAGTCGACGGAATTTTTTTAAGAGACCTCGGTCCATCTGTCGCATTGCTAAGCAACTTCGGAGGCAAGCCCAGAATTGGCCGCTCCTTCCACTCAAGCGTGGTACAAAACCCGAGGTGGGTAAGGTAAGGATTAAGAAGTCGAGGATAGATGATGCAATGGTTGGCCTACTCAGTCTACAAAAGTCTCTGATTCCCCACTGGACAACACCACGTACCATCTCAACACTCGACTTTGCATAACATCCGTTGCCTCAATCTCCTTCAGCCTGGTCCTTCATCTGTTGTACTACACTTGATCGGCTCTTCCAATTGCAATCATGGTTCAAAACAAAGGCCTCGTATTCAAAAAGGTCCCCAGTGGCTGGCCTGTTGCAGGGCAGGACTTGGTGATTGAGTCCAGAGATTTCGACCTAGACCAAGCTCCGCCACCCAAAGGCCTTACGATCAAAAATTTCTATCAGTCTTTCGACCCGTATCAGCGAGGCCGTATGCGAGAACCAGAGAAGGAATCTTACACCGCAGCCTTCGAGCTTGGAAAGCCAATCATCACCCGAAGTATCTCCAAGGTAATCAAATCCGACCGCCCGGAGTTCAAACCCGGCGATGTAATCATCGGCCCGGATTCTGTTGGCACTGAGGAATACACAGCTCTTCCCAAAGGCCCAGCCAGCAGAGCGTTCAAACTTGAGAATCCACACAATCTTGACCCTCGAATCTTCATTGGTGCTCTAGGAATGCCAGGTCTGACGGCCTGGTCTTCGCTCTACGAGATTGGACAACCTAAGAAAGGAGAGACAATATTCATCTCTGCTGCAAGTGGCGCCGTTGGACAATTGGTAGGACAATTGGCAAAGCACGAGGGCTTGACAGTCATCGGATCAGTGGGGTCAGATCAGAAACTCGCTTACATCATAAAGGAGCTTGGCTTTGATGGTGGCTTCAACTACAAGAAAGAGAAGCCAGCGGAGGCGTTGAAGAGACTCGCGCCTGGTGGACTGGATATCTATTACGAAAACGTGGGCGGAGAGCAATTGCAAGCTGCCTTGGATCACATGAAGCCGTTCGGAAGGATCGGTAAGCATGTTTCCTTGCCTAATCACAGAAAGCGATTAACATCTTTCCAGTTGCTTGCGGTATGATTTCACAGTACAACCTCAAGCCCGAGGAGTCATATGCCATCAAGAACGTTATGGCTTTCGTAGCCAAACGCATCAAGATGCAAGGCTTCATTGTTAGTGACGCGAACATGGGCCCAAAGTACGCCAAGGACCACCAAGAGAAGCTTCAGGCATGGATTGCGGATGGCAGCTTCAAGACGTTGCAAAGTGTGACCAAGGGCATCGACAATGCTGTCGACGGCTTCCTCGGTATGCTACGCGGGGATAATTTTGGCAAAGCGGTCTTGGAGATTGCCGACTTGGAGGCGGAGCAGTAGAGATTGCCTTGTCTTTCTATGCAAAAATCCAAATAGGACAGTCAATGATACGCGAGCTTCTTGTCTTGTTGAAACCCTTTTTGAGATTTAATGCTCGGCTTCTGAACAAGTGTGACGCAAGTGAGAAAACTGCGAGGTCAAGGCGTAAGAGGGAAATGGGAGGGCGCAAGGCGAGAAGGATATAGAGCAAGACTTGACGGACTTCGGCGATAATAACGTATGCATAAGAGAGAGTGAGGGGCATCAAAATATACCAAAGGCCAGATCTGGGAGTACAATGGAACATGATCGGCTCTGGCTGTAGAACTCAGTCGGTCGGAGAGGTTGAATTGAAGACAGCCAGTAAAAGCAACTCGATTCCTATCTTTGAGGATCATTCTCATTATGGTCGAGGAGCTATATACCAAAAGTCACAACAACACAGACGAAAGCTGGCGCCTTACTCGGTTATCTACTTACCTACATACAGGGAAGCCCCAATCGGGTTTGGCGCCGTCCTCATTGGGATGTACCTAGCCTGCGATGCCTACCTACATTGGAAATTCAATTCATGCTCATCGCCTCCGACGCATGCGGTTCCCTGTCCAACTGCTGCTGTTCCTCCTGGTCGTCCAAGAGCCTGGTAGCCACTTACGACCCTGCTATTGCTGCTCCCTTACAGCGAGCTCCAGATCGGTGAATACCACCATTACCACGACAGTTTGGCTGACACAGTCTGCGAAGCCCCCAGCACGCGTCATGAGCCAGCCAGTCTGGACTGCGGTGCAGGATCTGCATCTGCCGTCGAATCGACATCTCGGGCGCCAGTCGTGCCCCTCCTCGAATCTCCACGACGGCGCTTGTGATGCGGGCAGTGCTGTTGGTTCGAGATGAGGAACAGATAATCGCCTGGGACTCGCTGTTACGACGTAAGCGAAGGCGGCGCCAACAATGCCAACACGGTCGAAGTTCAGCTGCATGGCTGCCGCGCATCACCCTGGTCCCTGAAGGTGAGCCGGCCGTCCTTTTGCACAGCCGTCGGCGCCCATGCGCTGTATACAACGACGCAAGTTCTAGCACGAATGTTACGATAGGGTTCATGGGAGAAGTGGCTGTACCTCGATGCTTTGGGCCTTATTCGAGCGTAAGAACCTTGCTGGGTCGAGCATGCGTTCACCTTTCCACGTCCGTTTGAGCAAGGCGGGCCGGACTGCTGATGTTGCAAGAACAGCCTCGCTGCTCTGTATAAGATCTTGCATGTCCTCAAAGGAACGGTATACGCTCTAGAAGACGGCTTCCCTCACATGACGAGTTCCATAACACCACTTTACAACTTCAGATCTAGAGCTGTTGACCACAGTAAATCTCGCTCCCCACTCTTGGCTTACGGCCACTAACGAAGCAGCAACGATGTGCGACAACGAGAAGACTGAGTGGCGTTACAAATGCGGCTGTACAGAGATGAAGTTTATCCGGGTCAAGAGATGTCCCGCTGCGGAATCACGCGGATCGGATTGTACTGGGAGCGATCTCAAGCATCGAGTCACAGGATCGACTCGCCGGCGGGATGACTGCCCAGCTCACAACGATGAAGGCTTTTCTCGCTGAACGAGGTCAATGGGTTCAAGGTAGAATGGGACGAAAAGACCGGTGGCAGAGAGGGTACAGAAGAAGACGAATTGGTAGTCATTTGGTGGCTATGTTTGCATGCGTGCACCCGTAAACCAATGGAACATTTGCAGGGAAGCGGCTTGTTCAGGTGTAGACAGACAGCTCCGTCACAACATCTTCTGTACGTTCTCATGTACAAGCTTAGCTGAATCGTACGCTCCCTGCCAGCATCCCAGGATAGTCTCTCCGAGTGGAAGATCCTCAGTCGAAGGGAAAAGACCAATCTTAAAAAGCATCTCCACTTCTTCATCTTGGTATTCGTGATATGGCTCTTCGCCAGTAATGATCTCATACAACAAGGACCCCAGTGCGAATAGATCTGTTTGTATCGTTGAAGGATCCTCGAACGATCGTGGAAGGCAGTATCGAACCCCTTCAAACGCAGAGCCATCCTGACCATCTATCGTGGAGCCAGCAAAGTCGATAATGCAGAGCCGAAAATCGTCATCTACTAGAAAATTCCATGAATTGATGTCGCCGTGAACAATGCCTGCGCAATGGAGAAGGGAGAGACCCTCGGCTGCATCAGCTGCGAATTGAAGCCTCTGGGCGGAGGAGACGGGCGTAGCTCGAAGGAAGTCATGTAGGCAACCATTCCGGAGGTACGGTAGCAAGAGTCTTTCCGGCTTACTGTCAGGGTGAAGGCGCAACAGGCGGGCGTGCAGTGGCAGTCTCTGGTAGGCACTGTACTCTCTTCGTAGGTCTCGAAGGCTCGACCGCGCATCCTTGGAGTCGGGGTAAGGTGCTTTCTCGACGTAAGTATGCCCGGCGTGAAGCTTGATCAAGCCTGTAGTGCCTCCAGCAATGGTTTCCAGGTCGCTTTCTGTTCGCAGGCTAACTTGTCCTGCCGACATGGTGAGTGAAGGGCCCCGTGGTCTTCAACTAGTCCGAATTCCGTTCAAACATCAGTGCGGGCGAGAGGAAGGCCCCAATCTCAGAGTGAAGAAAAGGCTAAAGGAGTCTGTTCGCTAATCTCATGGTATCGTGACGGGAAGGAAGATGTGCGCCAAGGCCTATGACTTAGCCCAACTGAATTATCTCATGTATTAGACCCTCTGGTTGGTTTCGTCGCTATGGTGGTGGTGGTAGTGGTAGTAATAGGTAGGTATCTGCAGGTGTGTAGGTATGGTAGTATGGCTTAGTCATAGGTGCGGCGCTCCTTCCAACCTCCAGAGGGTCAAGACGAAAACTCGAGATTTTCATCTCGCAACCACATCTCACCTTCACCTTCTTTCGATATACCGTATTACCTTTGCGATCACTTTCAGTTACTTGTTGCTCTCCAAATTTCGGCTACCGGAGTACCGGTTCTCATTGGAGTGAAACATGTCGAATCTTGGCAACATCGGTACTAGTCTGCATCTCCCATCCATGACTGGTCACTCATCACCGTGGAGAATAAGCGGCCGTTATTCCTTAATCATTGTCCTTTCGATGATAACGCTAATTCTCAACAGGAGTTGAAGGAAAAAAGGACAGCTCTTTGATCTATATTCTACTCCGTAGTTATCTTTACTAATACCTTGGATGTACGATAGAAAGAATTACACGCGAAAGAATCGTAAATTTTGGGGTTTCAGCTCGGGTACAAATCGGGCCGCTTCTTATCCACGCCGATAGTGGTCGCCTTACGGATGCCACCGGCACACTCGTCTGTAGCCATGTTCTCACAAGTATTGCCGCTACGAAAAAGACGTGGACACTTGGCACGGAATCTACACTATTTTAAGTAGGTTTTATAGGGTTTCTACCGGCGATAAGTAAGCTGTTATATCGGTCCGATAGTATATTACTACGTATATAATTTTAGTAGTAGATTATAGTACCCTAAGATAAGGTTAACGCTATAACCTTAATCTTAGAAACTATTAAAAGTACGTATAAACTATTTAGAGTTATAAACTATTAAACTAGTCCGTAAACGGCTAATTATATAGATATCTATAATAGCTTATAAACGTACCCGTAATAGTAATAAAGCTAGATCTTTTAGTAGCGCTATTTTTGGCGTTACTATAGCTTAAACTAGTAACCTACGAAGAGTTAGATCTTAAGTAATTATACCTAGTTTAGAGGCTTTACTTACTAAAAGGCCCGACTCGTCCGAACTAATAGGAACGTAGACTTAGACTATATTAGCTAAAGATTATTTAGCTAAAGGTTATAGCTACTTACTACTTTTTATATAGTTATAGAAACTAGTAGCTTTATATAAGCTCCTAAATATATTACTAACGTCTATTACTATACTAACTAGTAGTATAGATAAGGATATTATATCTAATATATTAGAGTAGGTTGAAGAAGTAGAGGTCTTATTTATTAGCTAGTAGTAGATAGGCTTAGATTCTACTTCCTAATTAGGATAATATACTAACTAGTTTTTAGGCTATAATTAACTCCGATTCGAAGCTAAAAAAGCCTATTATACTACCTCGAACTAGGGCTAGAAAGTAGTTAGAATCTACGTTTATAATACTAGAGGTTCTAGATAATTAGAGGCTTAAATCGACTATTACTTACAGAGAAGATAAGGGTTTTATAGTATAATATATTAATACTATAGCTATAATCTCTACCTATAGTATATTAGTAAGAGACTTTCTATTACTTAATATATAGGATAGTAAAAAACTATATAAAGTCTTTACTATTATAAGTAATATAGTTAGTAATAGTAGGGCTAGTATAACCGTAAAGTTTACGACTTACTATAAGGCTATCTATTCTTAAGTAGCTACGCTATCTTTATTCTTATCCTTATTTAATTTAAACGGGGTTCCTATATCGATACCTTAGTATAGTATTATAACTATAACTTAATTAGGCTTATAAATCCTACGAAACTCTATAATAAACTAATAGCTTAGTACTATTAATATAGTTTACTATACCGAGATAGCTACTAGTAATTTTATACTAGATATCTCTCGAATCTAGGCTTATTAGTTATTATAGTACCTAAACTAAGGCGCTATATACTAGGTAAGTAATAATACCTACTAAGATAATTCTCGTAACTACTATCTAGTACTAGGTAAGTTAATACGTTAGTAGTACTATAATATCGTAGCTTAAAATAGTAGCATAGAGACCCCTTCTTATAGAATAGTAGCTTAGATTTATAACTATAAAGGGAGGTCTCTAATACGTACTACTAGTATTAATTTAGGCTTACGAACCTTACCTCTAGCGGCTAAAGTAGCCGAGATAAAGGTATAGATTAAGTACCTATAAATAAGGTAAACTCTTAAGCGACTTAAGGCTTTAGTCGTCTTAATACTAGAGACTTCTATACTAAGATCTCGAGGATCCGCTATACTACCGGCTACGCCGTCTCTTTCTAGTATTAAAGCGATCGCTTTAAGCCCTATAATAGCGCCTATAGATAGCTAGATTATAGATAAAGATAAGCTTCTTCGTAGATTCTTTACCTAGTATATTAAGAACTATAATATTAAGCGTAATAAGTACTATCTAACGGAGGTTTATAAGAGGTTACTTACTAATTACTAGATACTTAATAGCGTTTACTACGAATATAAAGGTAGCTACTTAACCTTCGTAATATAGAAGACTTATAGCTTCGGAGATACTACTTTCTATATACTATAGTAGAAGATTAGCGAGTTTAAGAAGCTAGAGAAGGAGAGGATTAGGGGACTACGCTTAAATATAACTATAGAGACTAACGATAAACTATAGATTAGTATTAAGTTAATAAAAGTTAAGTTAAGGATTAAGGGTTAAAGCTAAAAAAAAAGAGTATTAAGGTCTTCTAATATAGTTATTACTAATTTATAGATATAGAGTTTACTCTTCGTATATTACCTTATACTATAACGGAATATTAAAAGTCTAAATAGTATAAATAAAAGGTCTATTCTAACTAAATATTTATTATTGCAGAACCTAATTAATTAATATAGTATTAGTAGCTCGCCGTTACTAAATATAATTATAAAATCTACTTAGTAACTATAAGGCTAAGGGAGACTCCTACTACTTACCTACTAAGACTTACGATATAGTCTATATATCTTATATATTAGCGCGAGAGTTTCCTATTCTAGCGCGAAAATCTAAATTTTTAGTAGGGTCTAATCTTTAAAGTCCGTAAGTATATAATCTTCTAACTACTATACTATTATTATATCGTAATATATTTATATAGCTAATAGCTAAAAAGAATAGCCTTAAAAAGCTCGTTATTTTACTTTAAAGATCTTAAAAATTAAATATAGGGTTAACGTTATATAGAGATTAGAATCTATAATACGGGTAACTTTAAAAACTTTACTAAACTTTATAAATAAGAAGGATATTATTTATATTTTACTCTTAAATCTTAATACTAATATTCTTACTCTTATCCTCTCTTACGTACCCTCTCTCGCTTAATATCTATCCGTACTTAATAAATAAGGCCCGGGTATTCTACCTATAGTTTTAACGAACTATATAGTCTAGGAACTTACTAAAATCTATAAAGTTTACTACTATCTAGTAGTTACGCTTTAACTATAACTTAAGCTTATTAAAAGTTAGCTTAATAGGGTTAAAGTTTAGTAAATATAGTAGTAAGAATAATAGTAAAACTCCTCTCTCTTTATAAGCCTAGCTTACTCTTAAAGTCCTATAAACTAACGTATTATTTAGGATAATTACCGATCTCTTACCCGGCTAAGGGTTATATTTTAGTAGTACTCTCTCTAGTAAAAACTCCTTAAATAGCTATCCTTTTATCGATCCTTAATAAATAAGGTAGTCTATATAACTATCCTCGTATAATACTAGTAATATAGACTACCTCTCTAACCTCTTAAGAGGTCTTAAAACTATATAATTTATACCTAATAGTAACTACCTAAACCGCCTATTACTAGTACGCTTATTAGTAGCGCTTTTATTAAGGTAGATAATTTAGTCCGACTCGAAGGCTATCTATTAGCTATAGAAGGTTACCCTTAAGTCCTTATTACGCTCGCTTACCCTAGCTTTAACCTTCTTTCTCGTCTATCCCTCTCTCTTTAGCGTATCACTTATTATTATAATAGAGACCTCTATCTTATTATATTAGTCGTAGAGCTATTACTATATCGCGTTAAGGTATACGTAGGGGTTATATTAAATAAACTAGAGGAGATCCTATTATATCCGGGTTAGTTATTATAACTATAATACTAAAAAAGTCTATATACTAACTTTAATATACGTAGTAGTTATCTAGCAAGGAGCGCCTAATTTAATAGTCCTCGGAGGGTAAGGCGTACCCTAGAACTTAATATTATTATAAAGATTATATACGGATTAGTAGCTTACGCCTATAGTACTAGTAATATCTTTAACGGCTTTATTAGCCTTAAGGTAAGTTAATATCTATAAAACGATACGATCTAGAAGCTTAAAACCTATTTTTTTAGTAGTAATAACTTATATAGGAAGCTAATAAGGTTTATAATTATTACGAATATATTATAGTAGTAATTTAGCGGTGAGTGTGTAAACTATACTTAGAAACCCCCTGTTATCTCCACTAATTCAATGCAGGTTAAATGCCAAGTGTCCACGTCTTTTTCGTAGCGGCAATAACGAAGGCAAGACTTCTTGCGACCGCTTCAAGGCAACCCAGAGCTTGCGAGGTCTGTCGCCTGTATTATTAAGTCGGGCGAAATTTTGTCGCGGACCATCGCGTTCACCCCGGTCCCGGTATGCACTAAAAGATGGCTGATGGAGCTCCGGACATAATGTTCAGAACTCTTGTTAACACCACCAGTCTCGTTGCGCCATCGACATATTGTTGGGCCACCTCTTACTGAATGCGTACCAAGGTTCGATACTAGGCACCATCTCTATGCATGGCGTCACTCAATTCGTCAAAGTGCACGATAGTGCTCTGGTAACCATGAGGGCAATTGCAAGCATAAGTACTGACTGGGCCCACCACCGTTGTCCTCTGTCAAAGACCTCAAACACAAGCCTCCCACATATCTTTGACATTACTTGAGCACTGAGATACTATCATTTCCAACAATTCTCATCATGTCAGAAACCCTCAGCTTCCTCTTCAGATTTCTCAAATCCCAATGGCTGTTCACGCCTCCAGTTCCATCAGCGTCTTACGAGGGACAGACAGTGATTGTTACTGGCGCAAACGTGGGTTTAGGCTTCGAGGCTGCGCGACTGATAGTCCGTCTTGGGGCTGCAAAGGTCATTCTGGCTGTCCGCACTGTGGGCAAAGGAGAGGAAGCGAAAAGATTGATTGAGGAGAGCGAGAAAAGAACTGGGGTGGTGGATGTATGGCAGTTGGACCTCGGGTCATATGCCAGCGTGGAAGAGTTTGCTGCTCGAGTGAATAAAGAGTTACCGCGTTTGGACGTTATTTTGGAAAATGCTGGCATCTCTACCCGGAATTTCAATCTCGTCGAGGGGAACGAAGCGACGATCACCACCAACGTCATCTCTACCTACCTACTTGGTCTCCTAGTCCTCCCGAAGCTCAAAGAGACAGCGGCGAAGTTTAATAAGCAGACCTACCTCACCATCGTTTCATCCGAAGTACACTTTTTGACGGCAATACCTTACATCACGAAAGAGGAGGATACCAGCGTCATTGAGATTCTCAACCGTGGCCAAAACATGGTCGACCGGTACAATGTCAGTAAACTCCTCGAAGTGTTTGCGTCCAGGCAAATGGTTGCAGACCACATGCAGCCAAAGTCACCAGAACAACCGTACCCAGTCATCACGAATTTTCTCAATCCAGGTTTCTGTCATTCATCTTTGATGAGGGAGATGGTCTCACTTGGGGCTGTACTTAAAGTGCTCATGGGAGCCAGGACTACGGAGGTTGGTGCTAGGACATTGGTACATGCAACACAAGCTGGACCTGAGAGTCATGGACAATACTTGAGTGATTGTGCGATTGCTCCTCCAGCACCATTCGTCACCAGTGAGAAGGGTAAGAAATTTCAGGCTCGTTGGTGGAAGGAATTGAGTGCGAAGTTGGAGAGCATTCATCCAGGTGTTATGCAGAACTTTTGAGGAGTTGAGGCGCCAGCTCTCTTAATTTCTCTTCCAGTTTTACTCTTCTCAATTGAGTTACAGGCGCTCGGTTCAATTCTTCAGCTCGCGCAACTTCGTAATGTCAAAAAAACTAGACATCTCCAAATCTGATTTTATAGCTATTCTGCTCGATTTGTTTATATTACATTGCAGTTGATTGAACTCCGAACTTCAGATCTATGGCCGTGCAAATAAGATTCTGACCCGCTGCTTACCATTACCGCGTTCCTGCATGCAGCCTCGATCTCTCCTGCTAAAACTCATGTTACCCGATCGAGCCAACATACACGAGTCATGCATCCGCCTCCACCACAGTACGATCCATGACGTTGACCAATCTTCTCGCCCCTTCGAACCCTCACTGTACATTGCGCCTCTCACCATCAACGATATCACAATAAACAATTTCATCTTCCGCAAATCGCTCGATGATGTCGCGCCCTCCATCGCCCTCTCAACAATTACAAGATTCACTCCAGCAATCCCTACGAACAGCACTGTCAACAAATCGACCGTTGTTGCATCATTTGAATGCTGATTCGTCGTGGTTGGTGCAGATTCCGCGGCCTTTGGACGGATTTGCTGCACATGGAGCGAATGGGATGAATGGAGCGAATGGTAGTAACGAGACAAGAAGAAGAGCACGGAAGTATTACAATATTCTTATAGATCCTTGGCTGAGCGGACCTCAAAGTGATGTTGCAGCTTGGTTTAGCACGCAGTGGCATGCTACCGAACCGAGTGTGGGGAGTATTGGGGCGGTTGAGGAGTTGATCGGGGGAATTGAAAGGACGGTTGATGGAGAAGATGGGAGTAACGAGGATGTGGGAATGGAGGATGGGGAAAAGGAGAGGAGTTCTATTGATGCTGTGGTGATATGCCATGAGTTCACGGACCATTGCCATAAAGATACGTTGTTGGAGGTAGATGAGAGTGTTCCTGTTTTTGGGACGAAGGTATGTGTAACCCAAGAACCAATATGGTCCAAGATGATTGTAGGACTGACATTGTATAGAAAGCAGCCGATTTAATACGGTCATGGAATCACTTTTCCACCATAATAACGATCCCAGCTTTCACATCGTCAGATCCCGATTGGAGAAATTATAGTCATCCTCCACTACCATCGTGGCTTTCAATATCCCGCCTTCAATCAGAATCAGATGCATTTTACTACCACTCTGGTATACTCATCTCATTTTCTTCCACAGTTCCAGCTTTGGCCCAACCAGCTGCGGAGTCAATAATATATACGCCCCACGGTCTCCCTCCCGCCGCTCTCTCGCCTCTCTCATTAGCCTCGCCGCCGATAAAATGCCTTTGTCTCATTCATGGCCTTCATGATGTCTCTATATCATGGGGCCAGCAACTTAATCTCGGAGCGAAGAATGCGGTGAAGGCGATGGAAGTTTTGAAGGCGAAGTATTGGGTAGGTACGCATGATGAGGTCAAAAAAGGTGGTGGGCTTGTCAGTTGGATGCTAAATCGAAAGGTTTTGGGGTGGAGGGATGCTGTGCAGGAGGTTTTGGGAGATGAGGGAGCGAATGTGAGGTTCGAGGAGTTGGGCAATGGGGAGAGCCGAGTGCTGGAATGATCTCGATGGATGCTTTGAGGAGAACTGGAGCGGTATATCATCCTTCCTGCCTTGTGTTCAAGATGCTTGAACTCTTCCCCTGATGGAAGCCCCCGTTTGTTGCTGTTGTGGGTGATTTCCCATTTTTAATCAAGAAGGCATTTCTGGGCGCAATCGTTTGCTTCGATACCATAGGAGTCTATGGTTCATTTTAGGGTAACTCCAAGATATTTTCTGTCGCTGCGTTGGGCTTGTTTCCAATTTTCTTGCCCTGAGCCTAGATGTTCATCGTTAGAACCAAGAGATCGTTCACCATCGCACTAAAATCGATCAGAGGTTCTGCCGAAGTTGAGCAGGAGGCTTCCATCATTCATTCAATCATTCTCGTGCAAACAGGATCTGGCTCTCACCTGTGCCTTGTATGGCCTCAGGTCCCCCTCTCACGAATGATGTACGGATAAATGCCGTGGAAAACAAATGTAGGCTCGAGACGAGGTTGTTCAAGTGGGAGAGTTATATGTTGTCTAATTTTCCCTCGAAGAAGTCATGGCCTCAGGCTTGGCCTTCTGTGATACGTCATTTGGAGATGGTCCCGCTGCACGAAATAGCTGTCACTCAAGGTAGGTACCCAAAGCCCAACAACAATCACACGATCAACATTCAAAAACCGGGATCTCGTGAACGCACATCACATCCTCTATATCCTGCTCTGAGAACTTCTCCATACTCTCGCCCCCATTTCCAAGCTTATCGCACCCATATTTTCTTCGCACACACCGCTCTCCATCATGTCCTATGCAGAAGCAGCAGCAAAGGGTCCTTCCCAATCACCAGAAGAGGTAGCAAGTTGTACAAGAAACTCATGCTGTGTTGACTAACTCTGTACAGGCGTGAGCAGCTCTCCCGATAGCATCTCTCGCAACCCACACTGACAACCATAGCCGCGCACCCCCAGTCGCAGAGCTAGAACGCACTGAAGACTCCGTCTCCTCACTCGTCGATGTCGACAGTCCTCACATCTCCTCCGTGCCATCAGACTATGAGTCACAGAGCGTAAAGACAGACACGCAGGCCTCGCGTATGGAGCACGAAGCCGCCGATAAAGCCATGGAAGATGAAAAGAAGGCAGAGGCGAAAGCAAAGGAGCTCAAGGATAAGGCCAAGGCCAAGGCTAGCAAAGCCGAGAGCAGGATCAAAGCAAACTCGGACAATCCCGTTATTTTGGCCAATGGTTTGATTGTTGGTATTTTGGGAACAGCATTAGGCGTTGGTGCGTACAGGAAGTATGCTGCTGGTGAGCTTTCGGCCAAGGTCGTCGCCACATGGGCAGGCGTTGTGGGGTTGTTTGCTGTCGGTGATTTCTATGCCAGCCAGTAAGTATCTTCTGTTTCACGAACTGGCCGAAGGAAAAGACTAACTCGGAGCAGATATTTCTTCCAGAAGTACCCACCTAAGAAGTAGGTATCGATATAAGTTTTACGAGGTGATTGAGGAAGAAGTGGACTGATAGTCGTCTTTGGAGAACTCTTTTCATTATGTTAGACTATGCGCATATTAGCTCTCACCTCTTTTCTGGTTCTGAGGCAGTCGGCGAGCAAGCATTGGCGCTACTGGTTCTTTGAATTTGTTCACAGGGTCAATGAAACACCAGATTCTCTTCTGCGAATTCGTCTATGATAAACCATACATTTCCCCCCAAGTCCTCTTGTTATGACACTGATCCACGATACTTGCGGTGGTCGTGCGGGCATTCGTGGTCGGTGAGCAACCTCGTTCGAACCACAGATATATGAAGACTAAGGACAACATTAATCTCGTCCATGAGAAACAAAATCGCCCTGCCTAAATTTTACATTCAGTCATGGAAGAGAATAATTCAACTGAATTGGCCTCATGCGGGCACAAAAAGCGGCGACATTCGGGATCGGCAGGGCACCTCGAGGTCCAAACGGGCAGTGGCTTCCTGACTACCAAAAAGATATTTCTCGATTGATCCATACACAAAGTCCCTAGTCCACATCAGATTGCGCATCTGCTGTCTCCCACATGATATAACGATTCCGAGAGCACGCAAATCTTTCTTTTGTTTATATTGCACCATGTATAGACCGGCAGCGAGGACCATTGTACGTGCAACGACAAGAGCTACCTCTACATCATCACTCGTCTCTCGCCAACCCGTTCCTCGCCAGCTCGGTCTTCGCACGCTCACTACAGCGCCACCACACAAGACGTCGAGGAGCTGGAAGAACGGCCTTCTGAGATGGATAGCAGCTGGTGGAATCGTGTATTGGTACAATACGACGGACGTGTTTGCAGAAGAGCCTACGAGTATGTCATCTTGCCATTTTGCATTCACACCTGTGTCGACAGTCACATTGGGAAGACGATGAAGCTAATTTCTGGCTTTGGATAGATTACAATCATCCGCCTGAACCGCACCATGATCCCGAACCACTCCCAACGATAGATTCTCTAGCTGCGCAACGGAAAGAACGAGAGGCTTTGGCCAAGAAAGCTGTATACGCGGCGGTCGAAGATGCGCCAATGTCTTCGGGACCATTGGGCGAAGGGGGAGTGGCAGTAGTATCACCGGAACAGTTCGAGGAAGAAGTAGAGCAGCAAGGCGCGTTCAATGAAGAGACGGGAGAGATCAATTGGGATTGTCCTTGTCTTGGTGGTATGGCTGATGGACCTTGCGGACCTGATTTCAAAGAGGCATTCAGTTGTTTCGTTTTCTCGAAGGAGGAGCCGAAGGGTTTGGATTGCATAGATAAGTTCAAGTGAGTTCACGTACAGGTGTCTGAGGGTTGGAGGATGCTAATTTTGGGACAGGCATATGCAGGATTGCTTCAGGGCGCACCCAGATATCTATGGTGCTGAACTGGAGGACGATGAGGAGGATATCCAGGGAGAAGGCGGATCGAAAGCTCCTGTCGCTGCGTCGGCTGAAGAAGCGTCACCTCTTCCTGTGCCGGTCTCCCAATCTGAACAAGCTCCAGCTCCAGCTCCAGCGGCACAACGAAGAGAACCAGCTCCAGCAGCGAAAAACGAAGAATCAGCTCCAGCAGCGAAACGCGAAGATCCCTCCCCATCAAGCAAGACCGAGAAAGCCAAAGCCGCCACCGAGCAAGTGAAGAGAGACCACGAACCCACAAGCGAGAGTGAACGCCTAGTCCCAAGAGCTGCCCACGACGCAAGATAATAATGCTGCGCATCGTTCAAAGAGATATATGACAGGTTTCAAAAGCAACAATGTAAAATTACCATGTAAGCTATGTTTTCCATGGACATGGACTGTGGACGATGGAGCAAAGCAGATGTTCTGGTTGGAAGAGTATAAGATGGTTTCTGTTTTCCTGTGTAGAGTAATGGAATCCTCACTCTTCAATTGTGTTGAGACCGAGATCTCTGTTGCATCACCATGTCATCAATGGACAGATCTGTGAGTTTTCCGGGCCATCGTCGTTCAGGAATGAGATGCGATTGTGCGTGGTACGCACCACTAACCCATTTCGGGTTAAACAGCCTGAGGTAACCGATTTATGACAGTCTGACGGACCAAAAATCAGTTCAGTAGAATGGTTGACAATATTCTTAGATTTATGAAGAGTTGGGAAGATCGGAATTTCTTCGATACTTTCCATTAATTCAAATCCTACTCAGCCCGTCTCCTTTTTGCTGCGCTCTGGCTACCGGATCGACTGCCATTACCATTTGCCCTTCTTTCATCTCCGCTGGCATTGCCAGCAGGTTCTCTCACAGCGGCGCCCGTATGATCGACTGACCAATCCTGTCCTGCATTTTTTCGTCTAAATTCACCCACTCCTATGGCGATGATATCGTCCTCGCTGTCGCTACCATCAATATCGAAGATAACCGGCATCTTGAAATCCCCTGGCTCGTACCATTCCGCGCCTTTTGTTGGCTCAACCGTGAGCACATCCACCTCTTCGTCTTCAGCGTCCGCACGCCTTTTATCCAGCTCCTCTGCCGGCTGGATGTCGAACTCGTCCTCGTGTTCTTCGTATTCGACATTCTCTTCCACCTCCATGAAATCGGGGGCGAGAGCAGACCATCGCTGTGGCGTGAGGATTGACCAGAGGAATACCCTTCCTGCTTCTACACCTACAGCCGCCACAAATGGGCGGTGGGGATGCCAGTCCACTGCTGATAACTCTTCCCTTGGTCCTTCCAGAATCTTCACCAATGACCCATGTGATCTCTCCCAAACGTAGATATCGTGGTTCATGTAGGTGGAGGCGCAAACGTAGTCGCCATTTCCATTGGAGAAGGTAACAAAATTCCACGACAAGCGATTGACCAGATCTTGAAATTTGTGTTCCAACTCGAGGTCCATGGTTTCCCAGTCCAGGGAAGGATCATTGAGATCCGGCATTCGTAACGTGCGTATGATGCGGTCACTGCTGTTGATGACCAGATCGCGACCTGTAGAGGTAGCCCGGATTAAGATGATTATGCTGTTGGTCAACCGCGTCGAGTAAAGAGTCTGACATGTCTTGCTGTCGATTATGTTTACCCATCCTTTGTTTGTTCCCGCAATTATATGGTCCCCAGATGCCGTGAAGCACGCCACTGTTGTAGTGATTTTCGCATCTTGCGCTGCTTGCTTCTCGGAGAGTTCATCCTCGTTCCTGCGCGGTGCTGAAGGAAGTGGACGTTTGACTGGATTGGATGAGGATATATCGACGAGCATGGGCTGCTCCTCGAATAACGCGGCGACGAAGAGTAGGTGATTCTTGGGGTGCAGTTCAGCTATAAAGATCGGCGCTTCGAATCGCACCGTCCTGACCCTAGAGCCATCTTTTAGGTCCCAGAGCACAGCCTTCCAGTCCTGTGAAGCCGTGAGAATATAGCGATCATTGGACGACCAACTGAGGGACTGGATCTGCGCAGTGTGTCCTCGGAGCTTGCGGGCAACGCCGTTCGTCTCGATGTCGAATATAGCTACGGTGCCATCTAGGCGGCCAGACGCCAGCAGGTCCCCACGGTGACTGAAGCGGATGCATGTGCCGTGACCGCTGCCTAAAGTGCAGAATAAGTAACACGCTTTGGCTGGGAGTCAGAGACCGCAGTCACGTACGCAGGCTGCCAGTGATGGACTCGGGACAGTCTTGGGCAAGCACAAACGGGTCGACGAGTTTGAGGTTCATGTTACTTCCGGAAGCTGTAGGAGTAGCGACAGTCTCAATCTGTGCTTATCTTGCTTCATCTTTGGGGCAGCTGGGGAGACATTGCGAGAGTGATTGCCTGGGGCTCACTATAGGTTGGCGGTGTTCGAAGACATCCTGAAATGCCAAGCCATTGTGCTGTGGCTGTTTCGCCACGCCTCCCAGGTTTAACATAGGAGAGACTCACTTCCATTCAGTGCACACCTCTCTCCACTTACACCAACCACACCACCACCCACAACCCGTCTCAACCATCTCCAAAGAGCAGGTGTCGAGCTAGACACCCTCTTCAACCCAAGTGCGCCATAGAAAAAGTCCCCAGGCTGCCTTCAAGACCCTCCCCGTGTCCGCGAACCTTTCACGTCAAGTCCCTCCGCTTCGGCGGCCAGCGCGCATTGCGCCCATCGTAATCCATCTATATCTCCCGTCATCAGGACTGCAGGAAACACGCGATATTGCTACTGGGAGCGGAAACGGGAGTGCTGGAGGTTCTGGTACTGGTTGGACAAGGGCGCGTTGGGAGGCCGCAAACAGCCATCCTCAACACACGGGGAAGAACAAAGCCCCGCTTTCTGAAAGCAACGGCATCATCGTAGAGCAGGAATCTATCAAAATCAAGACCAAGGGCCTTTGGTTGACGCGCTTTGCATCGATTAGTCGAGGAGCACCTCAACCACCGTAATCATGGCGAATCTCAATTTCGCATACTCGTCGGCTCCCATCAAGCGGGTGGAGGAGATCCAGTTCGGTCTGTTCTCACCTGAAGAGGTGAAGAAATTCTCGATTGGTGAAATCTTATACCCGGAAGTGATGGTTTGTGCTATGAGCTCTGGCTTCGAAGCCTCAACTCGAGACCTCGTGGTTAACACGTAATAGGATGAGCAAAAGCAGAAGCCTCGCGCCCAAGGCCTCGGCGACCCTCGTCTCGGTTCCATCGATCGTGCTTTTCAATGCGCTACTTGTAACGAGAGCATGCAAGAATGTCCCGGCCATTTTGGTCACATTGAGCTGTCGACTCCCGTCTTTCACGTTGGTATGCGAGAGCTCGGCACTCACTCACTCACTATCGCTGATCTGATATAGGCTTCATTCGGAAGATTCAGAAGGTCCTCGAGACTGTCTGCAACAAGTGCGGCAAAATCAAGGTCGACGAGAATAACCCTGCATACAAGGAAGCCCTTAAGAACAGGAACCCAAAGCGTCGATTCGATGCTATCCACAAACTTTGCAAGCCTAAGATGATGTGCGACTCCGATCCAAATGAAGACGAGGCCCAGGAGGCGGGCAAAGGAGGAAAGCAGAAAGATCCGTCGCTCGGTCATGGCGGCTGCGGGAATCAACAACCAGAGATTCGAAAGGATGGACTGAGACTAATGGCGACCTATAAAGCCTCCAAGGACGATGAAAAAGAAGGCGCTGCGGAACCTGAAAAACGACCCATCAAACCTGAAGAATGCATCTCAATCATGCAAACCATGAGTGACGAAGACATTCGGATCCTTGGTTTCAACACTGAATTCGCGAGGCCCGAGTGGATGATCATCCGCAATCTGCTTGTCCCTCCACCGCCTGTCCGACCGAGTGTCTCTGTTGATGGCACGGGCCAGGGCATGCGTGGAGAGGACGATTTGACTCACAAGCTGGGCGATATCATTCGTGCAAATCAGAATGTAAAGCGATGCACCCAAGAAGGCACTCCTCAGCACGTCGTTAGCGAATATGAAGCGCTTTTACAGTATCATGTCGCAACCTACATGGATAACAACATTGCTGGTCAGCCGCAAGCACTCCAAAAGTCTGGCCGACCTCTCAAGACTATTCGTTCTCGTCTCAAGGGCAAGGAAGGTCGCCTCAGGGGTAACTTGATGGGGAAACGTGTCGACTTCTCCGCCCGTACCGTCATTACCGGTGATCCAAACTTGTCTCTTGATGAAGTTGGCGTACCGAGATCTACAGCTCGTATCCTCACCTATCCCGAGGTTGTCACCCCCTACAACATCGCCAAATTGCACCAGCTAGTCCGCAATGGACCCAACGAGCATCCCGGTGCGAAGTATGTTATTAGGGACACCGGTGAACGCATTGATCTGCGACATCACAAGCGCGCTGGCGAGATCGTTCTGCAATATGGCTGGAAAGTTGAGAGACACATTGTTGACGGTGACTACATCATCTTCAATCGGCAACCCTCCCTTCACAAGGAATCTATGATGGGCCATCGTGTTCGCGTCATGCCATATTCAACATTTCGACTCAACCTTTCTGTTACCTCGCCCTATAATGCCGATTTCGACGGGGACGAAATGAACTTACACGTTCCGCAAAGCGAGGAGACACGTGCCGAGGTCAAAGAGCTCTGCATGGTTCCACTTCAGATCGTCTCGCCGCAGCGTAATGGTCCTCTGATGGGTATCGTTCAAGATTCCCTGTGCGGCGCATACAAGATGTGCAACCTTGACACTTTCCTCACCAAGGAGCAAGTCATGAACATCTTAATGTGGGTACCCGAATGGGATGGTACTATCCCTCAACCTGCTATTCTCAAACCAAGTCCGAGATGGACTGGAAAGCAAATGCTGAGTTTGGCTTTACCCCCTGCTCTCAATCTGAAATCCTGGAATGCCAAGCAAGGTCCGGCTGGTCAGGAAAATGGCGGACTTCTAATCATTGGTGGTCAGCTCCTTTACGGTGTCTTTGTGAAGAAATTCATAGGCGCTAGCGGTAACGGTGTCATTCATACGGTATACAACGAGATGGGCTGGGAGGCTACAGTACGCTTTTTCAACGCTACCCAACGAATAGTTGCATACTGGCTGCTACACAATGGGTTCAGCATCGGTATTGGAGACACAGTTCCCAGTATTCCAGTCGCGCAGGCAATTTTGAAGCAGGTTTCAGAGCGAAAGGTGGCTGTCGAAAAAATCACTGCCTTGGCAACTGCGAACAACCTCGAGCCACTTCCTGGAATGAATATTCGACAAACATTTGAGAGCAAAGTTCAGGCAGAGTTGAACAAGGCTCGAGACAATGCAGGTACCATTGCGTCAGACGCTTTGAAGAAATCCAACAACGCGACGCAGATGGCCAAGTCTGGCTCCAAAGGATCTGGTATCAACATAGCCCAGATGACGGCTTTGGTTGGTCAGCAGTCTGTTGAAGGTTCCCGCATTCCTTTCGGGTTCCAACATCGATCATTGCCTCACTTCGCCAAGGACGATTACTCGCCAGAATCTCGTGGCTTCGTCGAAAACTCGTATTTGCGTGGTCTGACGCCGCACGAGTTTTTCTTCCACGCCATGGCAGGTCGAGAGGGTTTGATTGATACTGCCGTCAAGACTGCTGAAACCGGGTACATCCAGCGACGTCTAGTCAAGGCTCTTGAGGATGTCTCTGTCAAATACGACGGAACAGTCAGAAATTCTCTGGGTGACATCATCCAGTTCGTATATGGCGAGGACGGTCTTGATGGACAGTTCATTGAGAAACAGACCATTGACACAATCCAATGCTCGGATACAGTGTTCAGGAGGAGGTTTCACGTTGATGTCACCACCAGCAGTGGAGAGTCACATCTCGGCTCGGACGTTCTGGAGCAAGCAGCTGATATCGAAGGAGACGTCGATGTGCAGCGCTTTTTCGATGAAGAATGGGAACAACTGCAAGCAGATCGGAGGTTTCTTCGAGGCGATACTGACCGAGAGGTCATCAACAACGAGGAATTCCAGCTGCCGCTAAACATTGGACGTATCATCGAGAGCTCCAAGGCGAAGTTCCGCATCAAGCAAGGATCCCGAAGCGACTTGCATCCCGCAGAAGTCATTCCTCAAGTGCAAGAAGTTCTTAGCCGCTTAGTCGTCATCCGTGGTGACGACGCGCTTTCAGTCCAAGCGCAGCAAGAGGCGACTTTGCTGATCAAAGCTCATCTTCGGTCCCGATTGGCCTTCAAGCGACTAGTGGTCGAACATGGCATGAACAAACTTGCTCTCGCCAACATTTTGGGTGACCTCGAGAATAGATTTCTGCGAGCAGCCGCGAATCCAGGTGACATGGTCGGTGTTCTTGCAGCACAGTCTATTGGGGAACCAGCTACACAGATGACCTTGAACACTTTCCATTTCGCCGGTGTGTCCTCGAAGAACGTGACACTCGGTGTTCCCCGTCTAAAGGAAATCTTGAATGTTGCACAAAATTTGAAGACACCTTCGATGAGCGTATACCTGGAACCTCATTTGAGACACCGCCAGAAAGAAGCGAAGCTGCTTCGAAGCAGGGTGGAGCATACGACTCTTCGCTCTGTAACCTACATGACTGAGATCTACTACGACCCAGATATCGAGTCCACCGTCGTACAGGAAGACGAAGATACGGTCGCCGCATTCTTCATCATTCCTGAGGAGAATATGGACGAACCAGAACGTCAATCTAAGTGGATGCTGCGAATCATCCTTGATCGCAAGGTCCTACTCGATAAAGGGCTCAAAGTCAGTGACGTTGCGGCGAAGATCAAGGAGAACTACAAGTCGGATCTTGCTATTCTTTTCAGCGACGAAAACTCGGATGTACCCGTCATCCGTGTCCGCTTACTTTCCGATGAGCCTGGGCAAAACAAGGACGGAGAGGACGACAGTGATCCAGAAGTCATGCTCAAGCGCATCGAAGCACATCTTCTTGACACTCTTACTCTTCGGGGCATCAACGGCGTCTCCCGAGCCTTCATTGATTCAGAAAAACGCTATGCTCTCACAGAAGATGGCGAGATGGTGCTTCTGCCAGACCCAGAGGAAGGCAAAACCAAGTCCAGCGAGGATGAGGTTATTGAGGAAATGTCCAGCGAGAACAAACCTGAATTCAAAGGCAAGGAATGGTTCCTGAACACAACAGGCATTAACCTCAAGGACGTATTGCAGATCGAGGGCGTTGACGCGACCAGAACCTACTGCAATTCATTCTCGGAGATCTTCTCTGTCTTTGGTATAGAAGCCGCCCGAGCGTCTCTCACGCGAGAGTTGGTCATGGTGTTGTCCTTCGATGGGTCCTATGTCAACCACCGTCATCTGGCTTGTCTTGTGGACATTATGACCTCCAAAGGCTATCTCATGGCCATCACTCGTCACGGTATCAATCGTGAGCAGACTGGTGCTCTGATGCGCTGTTCCTTCGAGGAAACTGTGGAAATCCTTCTCGAAGCTGCATCTCTGGGAGAAATCGATGACTGCCGCGGTATTTCGGAGAATGTCATGCTCGGCCAGCTTGCGCCCTTGGGGACTGGCGACTTCGAAGTCAACCTTGACCAAGAGATGCTGAATACTGCCGCGTCGGACAATGCTCGGTATGGACTGATGCCTGGAGTCGCCGCTGCCTCGTCATACGTCGACCAGGGAGCTGCCACCCCTTACGATATGGGATCGCCCTCTCACGAAGGCAACTTCGGAAATGGAGATTATGGTGCTTCCTTCTCACCCATGGTCAACGCTGGTGGTATTGAAGCTGGCGGCTTCACCCAATATGGTGGACCTAGCAGCTTTGATGGTGCTCTGAGTCCTTATGCCGGTGTGGGCTCAGCAAGTCCTGCCTACCAGGCCGCCTCACCTGGTTTCTTTGGGACCTCGCCTACTTCACCTGGTTATTCGCCAGCTAGTCCTGGATTCAGTCCCGGCATGGCCCTAACGAGTCCTCGTTTTGCGTCGCCATCTTCGCCTGCTTACGCCCCAACGAGCCGTTTGTCTCACCTCGTCCCGTTCGTGTCAGTCTCGCTAACCGGAGTCTCTAGCTACTTATTCGCCCTCTTCACCGAATTACACTTCCCCAACTAGCCCTTCGTATAGTCCAACGTAAGTTTTGTCTCCTTTGTTCCTCTCGATCCAAGCTGACTGTCTTCTAGGTCGCCTTCCTTCTCGCCGACCTCCCCCAGTTACTCGCCCACGTAAGATTTATACTATCCCTCTTTAGCTGAACCATGCTGACTCTCTCCCAGCTCGCCTTCTTATTCTCCCACGAGCCGTTTGTCTCTCCCTGTCCTGTTCGTGTTAGTCTTGCTAACCAGAGTCTCTAGCTTCGTACTCACCAACTAGTCCGAAATACTCTCCGACGTAATTCTCGTTCCCCATTGTGCGAAAACAAAGCTGATTCATCTTTAGGTCTCCTTCGTACCAGTCGCCAACGAGCCGTAAGTCCCTTCGAGCCTGAATTTTCATTGCTTTGCTGATCGATCTTTTCTAGCTACTTACTCTCCGACCTCGCCGAGCTACGCCTCGCCCACTTCGCCTGTCTACTCCCCCACGTAAATTTTTCTTTCTTGAAACTCAAAAGATATGCTAATTTCGTTCCAGCTCGCCTGCCTTTGGAAGTGATCGACGCAGCCCAACCTCTCCCGTCTACTCCCCTACGTCCCCAGCTTTTGGCAGTGACCGACGCAGCCCAACTTCTCCCGTCTACTCTCCTACGTCCCCAGCTTTTGGCAGTGATCGACGCAGCCCAACCTCGCCCGTCTACTCCCCAACGTGAGATAATATCTTCCCGATTCCCAAGACTTGTGCTAATTACTTCTTAGATCCCCTGCCTATAGTCCAGGGTCTCCGACTACCGCGCCGTACAGTGCCAGCAGTCCAAAATTCAGCCCGACGTAAAAATTCCTTCCTATGCTCAATGTGAGTTAATGCTGATTCTTGCGACAGCTCTCCCCGATAGAAAGTGGGCGAAGGACTTTTGGCAGACTGGGAGATGCCCAATTGGAGCCTGGCTCGGAAGATGAGATGAGCTTCCATACGAGCACCGCAAAGGTTTCAAACTTTAGCACCTGTATCACCACCACACGATTCTCGTTCCAAAAGACCAAAAAGAGCAGTTATCCTTTACATCAGGCACTTCTTATTACATGCATGCGAGGCGTTTGTGTTTTTCTTTCGTAGGTATTGTATAATCATGGTCTTTGGGGGGTTTGCATTCCTGGTCATGCGCAGGGCGCTCTCATCATTCACACGTTTGGCTGCCCTCCAAAATGAGTTCGGGGCTTTCTCTGCAGGAGAGCTGACGACGGCGGTTTGAGGCGAATGTCCTTTTGATAAGGCGGTGTCGACATTATTCGCGATTGGCATCTGGGGAGAATAAAAGTGAGGGGGAGGATTTGAACTGATAGACGGTGTTGAAAATTGTCCGAAAAAATCAGATTGACTCGATAGATTGAAGGCGCGAAGACGTTATGGAACTTGATTCGCGGGAGGAACAATACGATTAAGTTCTTCCACAATTTTGTTTGATGGTATGCGATTGTGATGTAAAGTCAATTGGATTGTTTGTATGACTGATGGTCATGGGAAGCCTCGACCTATTTTACCAGCACATAATTTCAACATTCCGGCACGACGGATACCATGACGAGGTCCCTTCAGTGCCGCTACCTCTAGAGGTGCTAGTGCCGTCCAACTGGTTGTAAACCATCGAGAGAGCATGTCTACTCCCATCTATACGTTTGGAATGGATACTGATATAATTCTGGCAACGCAAAGAACGAAGATTGTTGGAAAGTTGACAACCATTAGCTCGTTATTAGCAGGGTTACAAGTTTGGCATTCTTGATGGCGCTCGATTGAGAAGCTGTTTTGAGGATGCAATGTGGTTACTGGTCAATGAGTCGCACCGGTCTATCATCATCGCCTCTTGAACCTTGCTGGTTATCTCCAGATCATATTTGAAGGCTGCTCCAGGCGGAAATCACTTCTCATGTCGTTGATATGCATGTTCCCAAATATAGAGGACCCAACATTTCCATGGGCATTTCATTTATAATGCAACTTGAGTAGGATCCTGTCGGAATGAGTTTGTTTCCGATACTATTAAGAGGGATTGGAACGTGGAAAGGGAAATGACTGCCATGTTGATGTGGAGAAAGGGTCGAAGAGGCTGGAGTAAGTGAGAGTCTACTGATACAATTTATATATGTCTGAGCTTCTGTATCCACTTGATGTCATAAAAGAGGGCAGTATGATTGGTAGCAGGCCGATGGAGCTATCTAGCATGTGGATTGTACGCAGTCATTAGAGAAGAGAGCTTGATACTTCGGCAATGAATTCGTCACTGTTATGGAATGAAATGGAGATACGGCTGACGCAAAGTAAAATTGATTGGCACCGCTAGCATTTCAGATTCCTGCTGTTGAACTGTGGTCTGATTCGAGAAGCTGAGTATATGATCGAGGTCTATAGGATAGGTGTCTAGTCGAAGTAGAAGCCGGGAAAGACCTGGGTTGGTTGATGTCTTAAAGCAGTAAGGAAATATGTTGGAAGCGCGCGCAAGTAGACTTTACAATTGAACAGACGCCAAAACACGGAGCTCTCGCAGCGGCAGCGTCATGAAATGAATCGGAGCGATTGCGATGAGAGCGAATATAGGTATGTTGTGTCCGCGAGCCGTGAGAGAGGATAGGCACTGTCCGGGTGGCAGATAGAGGTGCTTACCTAAGCACCTGACGAGCCCGTAGCAGCCCGTAAGGTAGCCATCGACTTTACACATCTCTCATTCGTGTTCACGTTGTCAAGTCCAAATCTAGCGACAGACTTCGAGCAGCTCCTAGGCACCAATTCGGTACTCGGACGACTTTCTGCAAGACAATATGGCCAATCGAGGATACGATGTGGTTGTAGATGTGGACGCGGAGGGAGACTTAGGCCATACAGACCTTCAAGAAGACCTCGAGTTCCACTCGTCCAACTTCGAAGACCCCCAAAACCGTAATAAGATCGCTCCAGACACGTCAGCCAGCTTTAATGGCTCCTCCTCCCGCAATACTTCAGGATCCCCCAAGAAATTCCTTTGGAGCATTCAGTTCTACGCGCAGTACTTCGACGTCGATACGAACGAAGTCATAAAGAGATGCTGGGCAGCTCTATATCCACGCGCAAACTTCTTGGATGTCTTAGAAGGGAATCCCGATCTATACGGGCCATTCTGGATTGCGACCACCGTGGTCTTTATACTCTTTATGACGGGCACAATAAGCTGGAAGCTAGATCACAAGGGACAAGATCATTACAGCTATGATTTTGGACTGCTGAGCGGCGCCGCTGGACTGATATACGGATACACTGGTATGACGCCGTCGCTCACATTCAGGCCGCGACTAATTGGAACAGGCATTATACCCATTGGTCTTTGGGCTACCTTGAAATGGTTTGGTAGCGAATCAGCAAATCTGATGGAGTGCTGGGCGCTCTACGGCTATGCGAACTTGATCTGGATTCCTGTTGCGCTCATCAGTTGGTCGCCCATTTCCAGTAAGTTTCACATGTTCTCTCTAAGCAAGCCCTACTTAACAACCTGACAGTCCTCAACTACGTCTTCGTTGGCATAGGTTTCCTCCTCTCGGCCTCTTTCCTCTTCCGCAACCTCTATCCAGTCCTCAGCGCGACGGACGTGCGTACGTCAAAGATACTCCTCATCGTCGTAGTCGCATTGCACGGTGGACTGGCGATTGCGATCAAGGTCCTTTTCTTCGCGCATAAAAGTCCTGCGATCAAAGCACCGAAAGAGAAGACGGGTGACCCAGCAACCAATGCTGTGAGGATGTTGATGGGAATTTGATGGCCGACATGAAACACCTTTGACATGGCTTCGGCGTAGATTTGGAACGGACAGCTGTATACCATACATTGCATGTAGGAATTACTTGAACTTCATCACATTGAATGCCTCACGGATTCTTGTGCCAGATCACTCTTGAGAACAGGGTCAAGAAGCTATTGGTGAGAATGGCGCATTTAGAGACATCAAAGTGCCAGGGGCTTGCATTCGCCCTTCGCGAAAGAGAGCTCGGCGAATTCGATATCAGCGGCTTACTCCAAGCTTGAGTCGCCGATCTAAGATAAAAATAGCAACAGCTTTAGCAGCTGTTGCAGAATTTCCACCAATGTTTGTTGTCAGTCAGCATTTTGGAGACAGGGATCGAAGCGAGATTGAGGAAATGTCACAGTTCCTGATACTGCACATGAAGTCACAAACTGCAACGGGATAAATGATAAGTTGTTTACATGCCTGGCATGGAACAATCGGAACAAGGCATCAGCATGGTTCCATCAAGGCAGTATCCCACGGCCTCTAGCAATCGCGATGTATTGTGCGAGTGTGACTCGACTGAATGAATAGCGATATCCACAACATTCTGACGATTTGAGCAAATGATCTCTCCGCGAATTTCTCCATCTCGCCCGAAGTTGCAGATATCGACAGTAATTCAGCTTTGGTGCTCTCGACTTTCGAGTAATGATGAATTCGATGTGCCATTTCACAATGTGATGCTTTGATTTGAGGAACGGAACTCGATAAGACTCTCGCTCAAAATAGAACTGTTGCCACCTCTGTGGATTTTTGTAGATAGAATACTGACGTGGAAAAGCTACGGAAACTGATCTTGGAAGCTTATTAATCCCAAGGCTAATCTCTATCCAGGTTGCCGAGATGTCTTTACCTATCAGAATCCTCTTGCGGCTTCTCATCTCACCCTGCATAATTCCAGAATCGCCTCCAATCTGGACCCAACTTGGTTGATATAAAGTCAGCCGGAAAACTGGCCAGCCATGGTCGTTTCTTATCATTGCAAGAAGGGCTACCCTGTCTTCTCCCTAAAGTTCAAGCGGGTTGCCCCCTTTTCCTTCCATTATCAATCATCGCGACACTTAATCAGCAAGGCAATGAAGACCTTAAGTACGAGTGGTCAGTCGGATGGAACTATGAGAAGGTCTAGTAGCGAGGACTAACAAAGTGCCTACAGAAGTCTGCTTTCCAACCCTCTCCTCAATCTCAATTTGCGAAGACTCAGAATCTCATGATGGTCTCTAATTTTGCCGCCGCTGCGCCCTCCAAAAGACTGGAGTTCATCAATGTGACCGACCCAAATGATGCGAAAGCAGCCGCGATACGGACAAAGGTCCGGAAACATGTTATGAAAGATATCGGACGTGCTCGACGCCGTCCCAAGAAGGGCCCTACCACTTTCGAACTCATCTTTAATCCAAAATGCCAGCTTGGTTCGCGAGAGACAGATCCCTTTTTAAGGTTCCCAATAGAGATGGGACCGACCGAGAAATCGCTTCTCTCATTGAGTATGTCTTCTAGATCAAATGATGCAAGCGCATTTGCTCGGAGGTGAGAGTCCTGCTGGTGACATAACGCTTATAGTTCACAGTCTTTCGTGATGTCGACAATACTCAGTACGCTCACCGTTATGAGTGGTTTTCTGTTGCCTTGATTGATGAAGCGACCATGCTCTTGGTTTTATCAAATTCAGCGGCACACAGAGACAGGGCAAATGGCTTGCCACTTGGACAGAAAAGTCCTGACGCCGACCAGCTTTATCTGCGAGCTCTGGAATCAATGAATAAGAGATTACTCAAACCGGAGCCAGAAATTTCAGAAGGCTTGATTGGAGCGATTTCTGGATTGATGACACACAATGTGAGCTCATCCCTATCAAAATGCTTACGCAACGAGGCTGATGAGGCATAAGGACATTGTTGGTAATTACGAGGAATGGACCATTCATGTACATGGTATTGAGAAATTGCTAGCCATGCGAGGAGGCATAAACAGCATTTCTATGCGAGAGTTGAGGGATACCATACTTTAGTAGGTGCGACGTGGATTCTCTCCAGGTGCCAAACTGACTTTGACAGCATCGAACTCCGCGGTGCATTCTACCAAGATATCGTCCCCAGGTTTCCCCTCTCCGAAACCTGGGTCCCCTATGCCACTGTCCAAGACGAACGTCATGGTTCATTAGAGTCATCCAGTCTAATCCTGCAATGGCAACGACAGCATCCCTCTCACACAATCTGGCCAGAAATATACAAAGACCTTGTCCACTACTCCCTTCTGACACAAGAAGAATCTACGTTGACTTCTGGTCGCTCTTGGTTAGAATCATCACACGGTGGCAACTGGCCTAATGCTCAGATCCATCGCATTACGTCCTGGCGACCTCTGCAAGATACGCAGACCTCAGAGACTGCCAGTATTCAAGAAGAATTCTTGCGCCTAGCATCGCTCTTCTATCTCGGCGTCTTATGGGCCAAGTTCGGAGTCCTGCCTCTTGGGACTGCGGTTTATTCTAAAAAGCTGTGTGACTTCCACCGCCAGCAATCGTTATCTTGGGGAGAGCTTTGGCCATTTAAAGCATGGTATCTGCTAATCGGCGCTGTTGGATCAGTTGGAGAAAGAAGACGGTACTTCCTCGAAGAAATTTGGGATTTGTGTTTAAGAGAAGAGGTAGGCATTGAAGAGGTCTTAGGGAGGGCAAAGGAGGTACTATGGGTCGAAGATGCCTTTAATATCATCGACATCTATGAAGAGATGACGTGGGAAATGAGAGTTGTGCAATTGGAATAGGAGCTGGACACATAGTCCTACCACCGCATCGGTCTCTTGTTCCCAGAAGAAAGAGATCCAGACACATCCCAATGAAATTCGGGAACCTACAGCAGTCTACCAAAGAGAAGAGGAAGACAGTTTGAGACAGCCAGGCACAAAGAGATGAATGTTGATAAAGTGTAGAGGTCAGGAAAGACCTGAGAGCAGAACACGACATCCTCTGCATCATCAATGAACTTCGATAAACTCAAAGCATCTCTACGGTCTTACTTCGAGGGCGGTTGCGGAGGCTTTGAAGTCGGACCTTATGAAAAGACACCACCGCCAGGAGCATGGCCGGATCAACGAGACTGCGTTCTCTTCCGGGAGCGCGTGAGAGAATCGATTCGACAGACACGAGGCATCATTCAATGCAAGAACAAAGACGGGAAGCCTCTTGAGGGAGGCTACGCGGCCTTGGTCGAGGCCCGAGCAAGATCAAATCAACGACTAGTCACAGTCTTCGGAATCGACAACGCTTTCACCACATATGATGCTCAGAGAAAGATAGATTTTGTCGTCGAGGTCAATGATCGAGTTAAGAATGTCTCCGACGAGGAATGGCAAGGCTTGGCAAATATGGCTTCGTATTGGGCTTTAGCGAAAATGTATGCCAAGGAAGAAAGTCCCAAGCGACTTGACCTGACAGATTTTGTTCAGTTCCTGACCATGAAAGTGTCCTTGCACTTTTTGTTTGGCCCGGATTCCGCCGCTCTCCGCACCGAAGAAGGAGAAAATTATATCTCCTTCATAGCAAAGGAGATCAATCGTCTATGGTTGGTTTCTAAGGCTGATCCTATTCTAGAGAAATGGGAAGACCAGACTTACTTCCATCAAGCTCTCCATTATGTCACAGGCAGCAGCGATACGAGGCTCTCAGAAGATCCGCACTTTACTGACTCCAAGGAGAACCCACTCAATTGGATCCTACCGGCTTACGAGTCGATGTGGCGCATCGTTCTCACAACTGTCCGGCAGCTCTACTTAAATACTGATGATCGCCAGCACCATCTCTACGCCATGCTACACTTCCTCAAAGAGCCGTGCAAACGCACCTTCCGCAATCAAGAAAAGGTTTGCAGAGTCTCCGCACACCACCTCATCAAAGAATGCTTGAGACTCTATCCACCAGTACGACGAATAGGTCGGACCTTGCCTGAAAATGGAGGCGTCAAACACGTGAAGGCAGACATCCGCGAGTGTCAGCGCAATTATCTTCTAGCAGATTTCGAGCCAGATGAATTCCATCCCGAACGATGGGAGCACATCGAAGCCCAGTGTCAAAGGTCAACCAATGCAAAGAGTCTGGCGGAATCGGAGGAGCAGCTCGGGTTCCTCCCCTTTGGCCTGTCACCGTTCAAGTGTCCGGCTGGGAAAAGCAGTTTTGCCTTCAGGATGATTGGGGTGCTGGCTGGAGCAACTTTAAATGCTTTGGAGGATGATGGAGGAAGGGATTGGAGTGAGAGCCCGGATGAGGTATTTGATGAGCTGGGGTCTGGTAGGGAGGAGAAGAATGTCCTGCTGTGGGAATTTTCGTACAATTGATTCTGAGAGTGTCATGATGAACAGATCACTGTTAGACGGTGAGACAGCTGACACTGTGTGTGTGACTGTATGCTAGATTTCGTGTCTAGGGGAGTCTCTGGGAATACTTGTCCATTCCGACAGATCTGTTGAGGAATTTTCGATGCGTTCATTCTCTCCACAGTGAGAAGAACAAGCATGCGTCATGCTGCGGCAACCTGAAGTCGGAGAAACACTTCTAAAGTGAGGTAGGTGGTGATAAAGCATGAGAACATGGAGACTTGCGCAGAAATCTATCAATATCGTGCTACTTACGGCGTCATGATGGAGATCAATTTCGGAGCAACTAATTGAGCAAGACTAGGTACAATCATTGGAAGTTACCATTTCACGGCATCAGTAAAGCCGGAACCAATGACTAAACCTTCTTCAGAACCAGATCCAAACAGCTCTCCCGCCCAGAGTTCAAGGCCTCTCCGGGCGGCGGCAACTCACCTCCAACAACAGTCCACTCCCCAGCCAAACTGTGCGAAATGGTCCCGACCAACACTCCAATCATCCTCCAGCCGAAATCAGTCCTGTCTGCAGGACACTGAAAATTTCCAGATCCGAAAGGCATGTAGCCAAGACTCTGCTCATGCTCGTGCGCCTTGCTCTTCGAGGACCCTTCCGTCTGTGCTTCGATCTGGATCCAACGGCTGGGATCAAATATGAGAGGTTCTTCCCCCGCCAACAAAGGGTTTCTATGGCACGCTTCGATGTCTGCTTTGGAGATGGTATCGTTGTCTGGGAATTTGCGATCGATGCGCCTGGTAGGAGGATACAAGCGAAGAGCTTCTTTGGCGATGTGCTTCGCCGAGAGCTTGGTTTCATCGCAAGACTCAGCACCAGAAGGATCAGCCACGTGAGACGTGAGTGCTTCGGTCCAAGTCTGCTCATCCTTCTGGGATGCGCCACGGAAGCGCACTTCGATGAGGCAACGCAGGACCACTCGCCACATGGTTTCGTAAGCTGGCAAAATCCAGTTCATGGGATTGTTTTTCGATTCGGAGAAGTCCGGGTCGTCGGCTGTGTCGCATGCATCATCGAGAAGAATATGGAGGGCGCCATGCAACTCACCTTGGTCCTCCCATTTGACTGTGCTGTCTTTCTTGGAGGCTTGCCAGAGCCGATTGATTCCCTTGGCGATCAATGGAATTTGAATTTTGGCTTCGGGACCTTTCAGTACGTTCTCGTCGACGTTGAAGAGAAATTTAAGAGAAATTTCCAGAGTCACAGATTGCACTAGATCAGCAAGGTTGACTGTGGTCCCAGATGCACTGATCTTGGCGCTCGCAGACTTCAGGCAATATTCTGCGTATACCTTCCAAGCTTCCATATTGACCGTTTTTACCTTCATGTTAGCTGCTTGGACAAATTCCTTAGCCCGCTGGAAATCCGAAGTTGTGAAGGCATTGTTAAGGCCAAATGCCTCGACAAGTCGCTGGTTTGGGATGGAGCGGGCCTGGAGACAAGCACGGTAACCATCAGCAAGCTTTTCGCCATCGGGTCTACAATTGACAACATTCAGAGCATCTTCGACCAAACGTTCTGCATCATCGGTATCTGCGTGCTCTACCGGAGTTAAACTCAAATCTGCAAAGGTATCGCGCACGCCTTGGACAATGTTCTGAAAAATCGACTGCATACGGGGAGCGATTCGTATGTTGTTGGTAGCTCCGGATTTATGGGTGGCTCCTGAGGGATGAATTTGAAGGTTACCACGATGTCGACGCTATATTTATCAGGCATCGTCACCGGATTGCTCTTTGCCTGTTGGTCCGAGGCGCCAGGTTCTTTCTCTTTGTTTCCTGTTATTTGTGAGCCGCAAATTGTGGCTGCTGCTGATAGCTCGTCTTTTTGCTCTTTCAGTCCCAGCTGAGCCTGTTCGCATCTTGTGATTGAAGCTTCGCACTTGTCATATTAACAAAGAGCGTTTAGTCTAGGCCAGCCGTTCTTCTCCTGTAGCAGACAATCGCAGGCGAGCCTTCACAATCGGACATAATGCTTGAGTTTCAATGGCTTCCACGTCTTTATGATTGTGCGGTTGTAGATGCAGTGGTGTTGAAGATGGGAAAACCTGAGAAGACTCCGTCTCACGTGTCAAGATGCGTGTGCAGGGCGTGATCAATCCCAGATTAGTCAGCAATTCTACGCGCCTGTGCGCACCACCTGCAAATTTCGCTTTACATTCACCATCTACTCCACCATCAATAGGATGAAATCCAGGATGCTCGATATCGCAGTCAACAAACTCCGTGCGCCGATGATCGACACTCCCGAAACTCGTTCTCGAACTCATTAGTGTAACACGTAGTCCCGACGCGTGGTCTTCTAAAGCAACGATGACTTCATCGAACTTTGATTTCCTTTTGGAGACACAAGGATCCTCCCGAGAGACAAGACCTCCTGCCTATCTTGGTGGCAATGGGAACTTGCCCTTGCTATCACGTTGCCGGATATCCAGATTCATGCATTTCGGCCATGCACGTGAAAAGATCATTCCATCCATACAGACACAGTGGAAGCTCTAAAGATCCTTGTTCTGAGGTTGATCTGTACTATCATACGAAGTACAAGGTACACTACGTTGCCCATCTCTGCGGTCCGGAGGATCGGGCCAGATGAAAGTCCGAGACAAACGTCTGGAGTTTCTTGTATGCTGTGTAAGAATCCAATTTGGCGAACGGTTGCTTATTTGCAACATCAATAGGCGCTGAGAAGACGGCCTGAAGGGGGAACGATTTGTTCTTCGAGACTCCGTTGCAGAATGTTTTATCGTGAAGAGAAAGAGATCGGCTGCTAGCCTTGTAAATCGTCATTAGTACCATCACAATCGCGCCGTCAACAGCCTATCAGCAACGGCCTTGCTGCGTTGTCAGCACGTCGCACACAAGGTTCATCGGGTACCTTTTCGGATGTCTGAGATGCTTGAACACATAGAAGACCCGTGGCTCATGTCTTTCATGGAGCAAACGACTGATTGATACTTGATCCCAGACCACTGCACTTGCCATCAAGTTTCTTAATCCTCAACACGATCTTGGCCTCAGTTCTCCAACTATCCTTAAAATGTCATCCTACTTCCTGACAGGGTCTTCGTCGGGGCTTGGCCTTGCAATGGCAACTCAATTGGCCGACCTCCCTAGCTTCAAGGTCTCTCACATCTTCGCTACTGCTCGAACGAAAACTCCCGCTCTTTCCCAACTTTGCAGCCAACATCCTGACCGTGTCACCTTCATCTCTCTTGACGTGACCGACAGTGTCTCGTGCGGAAAAGCGGCGGCCAAGGTCCAAAAAGTGGTTGGCGATGGCGGATTGGATGTCGTGATAAACAACGCCGCTGCAAATCCCCGAAAGGATCCCCATAGGATGGATGATCTGGAGATCACTTTGGATGCGAATGTTATCGGGGTGAGGAATGTTACAAGGGCTCTGATCGGCCTATTAAAAATGGGCAAGGAGAAGAAAGTAGTGAATATGTGTGTCCTCAAGCATCATCAGTGAAGACATAGTAGAAGCTGATCAGTGCCTAGCTCGTCCGCAATGGGTTCCATGGCCCTCTCAGATGTGTTCTCCTTCGCTCCGGGGGCGGCATATAAGGTCTCGAAAGCAGCACTGAATATGCTGACTCGTCAATACGCTCTGGCGTTCTCGGAGGATGGCATTACATTCATTGCAATATCCCCTGGTGTGAGTTTTCGCTCGACTATGGGCTTTCTTGACTCCAGCTAACCCACAAAGTATATCAAAACAAAGATGGGAGATGAAGACGATGCGGATCTACTTCCAGAAACATCGGCTGATGCTGTGCTGAGGGCCGCGCGCAAAGCAAGCATCGAAGACAGCGGACGATTCATCGACATTGAGGTGGAAGGATTTGAGATGAATGGGAGGAGGAAGTATAGCGGAGATGACCTTCCGTTTTGAAGAGTTTTAGCAACCGGCTGAGTACGATTATGAAGATTGGGCATGTTGTAGGCGGATACAGGATTCACGACAAGTAACGATCTGGCAGGTACCCATGACAAAATAGACATTAAACAGTACTTCGTGAGATGTTCGAATCCAGCTTCCGAAGAGCAGGATTGAGACTTATTTCCGATGTCGTGTAAATGCTCGATGTCGATGCGTCGTAGACTGCTATCAGTAGGTGCGGATGGTTGCTACGAGCCTGGGCAGTGGTAAAGCACTGGTGTTGGATTGTGTGCTGGAGACTGGCCTACAAGCACGGAATATCAGTAAACAAGTTTTTGAGCTACTACCTCCTGTCAAGCGAATCTCATAAATTTCGGTTGAAGTTCGCGAATCAAACTCATGATATTCACTTGGGTCACGGGAGTACTTAACATACTAGTAGGTAACGATTCCATGAGCCCTTTTGGATAATTATTGCTACACGGACCATCGAGATGAGTTGGTGATGGTCAATAATCTCTGCAGCGAAGAACACCACCAGAGAGGCCAAGCACCACCACCACCTTACTCTTCATGACGATATGATCTTCGACACAAACCTACCGCATCACTCAACAAGGCAGATGCCGGAAAACAGCTACTCTTTTCTATCCATCATCCCAGATCGGGAGAGTCATCCACGCCTACTCTTGGTCATTCGGCCTGTACGATGGACTCGGTCTGCCCGATAGCGAAGTCCTTGTCACGACCGGTCAGGAAATTGGACGGCGGAGGTGGAAATGATGCAACACATCGTGCATCTTCCAACGGCGTTCCCGACGAACGGCTCCCAGCTGGGCGGGAGAGACCAATCGCGGGCTTTACAGCCAATGCCACCAACCTCCTTTTCCACTCACCTCCGCCAATGACCTCTCCATACATGACTTTCTTTGTTTTGCTAGTCAACGCACGAATACCACAGTAGCATCAGCGTTTCATCGTTACCAGCTGTTCCCTCATCTCGACACGGTTTCCTGCCATGCGAGTCCCGCTGCTAGATAATTCGCGAGGAGCGGAAAGAGAGCCCAAGGAGCAAGCATGGACGGCGTCGCCGTTGCGGGATCCGTTACTGACCCGACAGCGTGGTTCGCGGGACCCGATTCCAGAATGAATGCCACCAAATTAGCGACCATAATAAACTGACCACACGTAGTCTCTTTCTGGCGGATCCGCGCGAATCAAGTTGACCCATTGCATCCATCTGGGTTCCCTGAATAAAGACATCTGGCAGGGAGAGCAATGCTGGAGGCGCAGAGAGAGACCAAGCGAACAAAGCCACCACAGAAGAAAACACAGCATCGCCACGATACGTATTTAAGGACATCAAGGATCGCCAGGATTGGCCACGGGAGCTGGCTGCTGCCGTCTGCTCGGCGCTGGCCCGCCGGGCTAGTTCTGCATTGGTGACTGGGGCTTTGCAAAAATGAACCAAAATTAGGCCGCCGTCCCCCCACAAGCCCTGTCGACAGATATCCCCCGTCGAACATCCTGCATCTCTCCACCAAAACTCCCTGTCAACATCAACACAGATCTTACCGAGTCTATCTTCATCCTCCGACCTGCTCAGGGATCCATTGGACTGCATTCTTCACGCTAACACCACTGCCTTCTGCTTCTTGCGCCTGCTCAATGCTCGCCTGTATCTCTGCCTCTCACTCATTCTTGTAGTTGGAAGCATAGCCTGGTTCTGGTACCCGGTGCCTGCTTTGATGCTAGTCTTAGCGTGTATTCTTGCAATCGGTTCGTCCCATGTTATTCGCCAACTCCGAAAAAGCTGTCGCTGATCGTCACCCAAGCTTCCCATGATCTATGACATACACCACGATCCCCTGTTAATTACTCGAAATAACTATAGGACGATGGGCTTTTTCGTTCAGCCTTACCACATTCGTCCCCTTGATGCATAACTCTCGCTCGTCAAGGGTCGTTCTCCGCTGTTCTCTGCAACTGCTCAGTAAACGATTCCCGCGACTCTAAGATCTCTTCCAGCAACCCCTGAGTGTACCATTCCAGCCTCAACATCGCGAATAAATAAAAGGCCCGGAAACTGCCATCCCCACCATGGCCTGTCAGATACTTACTAGATCATCTGCGGCCTCAATCTCACTCGGTAATACCTCTCAGCCGCAGACTGTTTTCAATGTACGGCATACCCGAAGTCGTGAAATCTCGTCACGACTGGGGACTAAAGAACCAAAAACATTCAAAGTTGACGCGGTGACTCGCGACAACGTTGGCACCTCGATCAAATCTGGGGATGTTAGATCCCATCGAAGCGTTTTAATATCTCTACAAGCTACGATACCTCCCTCAACTTACCCCATGGACAGCAGCATGAAATATACGAAGACTGGGAGAATCAGCAAAGCCCAGAAGGGCGTACGAGGCGCTCACAGATGCGATTGCGGAAAGGTTAGTCTTCAATTCTGGTGCAGATTTTTCCACATCTCATGCTTCCGCTTGGCGGCTTACACTGCCTCTACCCGATGCAACTTCAGCTTGCTCTGCGCCTTCCTGTCTAAGCACTTGGATGTCTACCCTCTCACACTTTCACACTTTTTTGCCAATCCAAATACTTCTTTGCTAACAGATGAACAGCACTACTCTCGTGCTGAGCATCTTCGGTGTGTTAAGAACCTCATGTGCAAGCATTCTTGTTCTCCCCAGCTGAGATTGATCCTACCTCTAGACGACACCAGCAGAACCATGAGAAGCTCCTACCATGTCACTTTGCATCATGTGGCAAAATCTTCCACCGAGACGATCTGCTGGACAGACACCTCGCCACCAAACAGTACGCAATGTCCGAATGCAAGCAGCCGTAATAGTACTGAAACAATCTAGTAACCAAGAGCCAGCCTTCTCGCCGCGCCGCCCATCCAATGCCGACTGTGGCACTCCGTACACCTCATCTGGTTCTATGGACAGCGTGATAGGTACCACTCAAGCTCCGTTGCCAGCTGAACTACATTATGTCCCTGAGATCTCGATCCCACCTCAGCAGTGCTTACACCAGACGAGTATCAATTCACCAAGGTACAACCAACTCTCTTTAACCAGCCCTCCGTTTCTATTCCTGATCCCTCGTTTTCCTCGTCCGATGTCATGTAGTGGCTTCTTGAATTGTCAGCGTCAATATTCTCTCTCAAGATTTTTGCCCTCAAGCTGAGCAAGACTAACCTTGAGTAGTGGAACCATCGAATCGAGCGCTACGATAGTCAAATCCGATCATAGCATACCGCCAGTTTCAGACTGGCCTCAGTCCACTCCGAGTCTTACGACAAGCTACTACCAGCTCCAGCCCCTCCTTCCCCCCAATGAGCTTATTGACTACCCAGAATTCGACGAGTGGATTCCCGTTCCTGAGCATTACCCCTATCAGACCGACCTTGATCAGATCAGCATCTCTTATGTTCCTACAGAACCCTCGTCTCCTCATTTGAACGCGATAGCTCATATGACGTCCATACTTCCCGGGATAGATCAAGAACCATTCCTAAAATCAGGTGCATCATCTCCCATGTCCGAGGCTAGCACTGCTGTACCTCCTGTCATGATTCTACAAAATATAAAGGGATCTCCATACCCATTGCTGTTTCCTGTGCAACGCGACAAACATGGAAGTCTGGATCTCGAAGGACCTCTGGAGGATCAACAACTCGGCATTTCCTTGAGCTTGAAGACCAAGCAACACTATGTCGAGCTGTACTGGAAGCACTTTCATCCAACGTTTCCTGTCCTTCACAGACCTACTTACCAAAACCAAACATCATGTCCTCTGCTGAGCGCGGCAGTCATGTCTATCGGCGCGCAATACGACGACGGCCATCTTGCTAAAAGCGACGCGCGGATCTTACATCAGAAATGTCAGGAGCTCATCTCCCGGCACAAGTCATCTCTACGATCAGCGACACGACCGGATTACATGCAAGCGATATTCCTCGTTGAGATGTTCTCACACTTCAAAGCCCAGCGAGCAAATCCTCAGTCGTCAGATATGTTCAACAGCATCTACGCTCGGCTCGGAAAGTGGCCCAAAACCACCTTGAGACTGCGTTTACAAAGTTTGGCAACGATAGAACCAAACACGAGCGAGAACGACATCAAAGAACAGTGGATGGAGTGGATAAATCTCCACTCGATGGAACGTTTGCTTACTGCATGCTACATTTTCGACGCACAACAAGCACTTCTATTTGCAAGATCAACCTTCACGGAAGCGGACTTCGGCCTTGATCTTCACATCCCCGCAAGTGTAAGCCTATGGGAAGCGCCTGTCCATACCAGATGGGCAAATTTGCTTCGTGGTGGTGCTGGTCTTGCTCCATTGGTGGATGTGTGTCAATCGCTTGACAGTATGACGCAGACTGACAGTCACGCCGAGCAGCGCGACTCTTTCCAGTCCGCATTAATCACTGCTTTCCACGCCTCCTCGGTTCTTGCTCAGCAACAAGCCGCCGCCAATGGAGCGTACGGCCTAGTGGCTGCTTCACATCCAATGTTCGAGGTCAGCAATATGGCATTGCTGGAACAAGCTCTTTGCCCACAAGCGGATGTGCTGATAGCTCACAATACGGTTCGCTTAGCCGCACACTCTCCCATCCGTGCTCTGCTAGCTGTAAGCGGCGAATCATGGGTGTTCTCACAACGCCTGGCCTCCGAAGCTCTCCTCGCAGACGCAGAATTTGAGACCTTGAAGGCGCAACTCCGATCGTGGAGTGAGACGCTCCGACAGCCGCCACTCTGGCCTACAAGCACTGGCGCGAGATCAGATCCTCACGAAGCCATTCGGTGCGCTCTCGATATCATACGCCTCGCTCTTGACATGGATCCCCGCAATTTAGCATTCGGCGGCGAGATGGCCGTCTACTACTCCTCTCTCGTCCTATGGGCCAGCACTTTCAGAGCCGTATGCAAAGCGAAAGCAGCGGGTCTGAAATTCGAAGATGACGACCTGACTGAATTTGCAGCATCGGGGGCTGAACAGGATGCGAGGTCTTTTGTCCAAATGGCTGATGCAGATATCAATTCGAAGACTGCTTGCGACGGGATCCCGCCTACTGATCGGGTCGATCGGTGGTGGTCTGGTGTGGGTGCTGTTTTGACTTGGAGTGCGAGGGTGATCGGTGGGGCTGGCTCGAGGAGCAACAGTGCTGGAGAATTGTTGGAGGGTGCTGTTGTGGTTCTGGAAAGACTTCGACGGAGGGGATGGTCTGGCGACTGGTTCTGATCATGTCGATCGTTTTCCTTGTGTCCCGGGTCTTCATGTTAGTTCCATCAAGCTTTGGAGTATGGTTCTTTTGGCATATTCGCGATACCAACGACGTTTGCAGTTCTTCATCTGGGACTTGACCGGCATAGAGGGGGCGTTAATCTTAGATATCTGCTTCCAATTTGTGATAGGTGAATACGCCGCCCAATTCCCGACGTTATGCTTCTTCTTCTGACAACACGGTACCTTGATACGCATCGAAATCTGCTACATTGGCATCGATGTCGATGAATTTCTGGCGAGATCGTCCTTGCGTGTTGCTAGAACTTGTCGATATCCATCTTGAGGCAACTGACACTCTCTTGGTGCAATCGAGGTAGCTTCGGATACAAGTATAGTCTCTCATTCAGTTCCCTTTCGACTTGATGGAGACGCCGGAGTGGGCACGACAGCAATTTTTCAGCAAAGGAACATTCCCTTCCGTCAGTACTGACGAAGCACAAGTTTGCTGCCTCAGGAATTCATCTTTTCCTCTTTCGTCTATGTTCCCCGAAGATGGACCGGAACCAGTTTCTCCGCCTACGCCGCCAGACCACAGTCACGATGCCATGAAATCTCTGAAGAACTGCGGGCCATGCCCATATCCCAAGAGCGGCGCGGACAGCCTGTCTGTCGCTTTTCTGTCCTCCCGAGATGAGGTTTCCTGACTTCAACGACATCATCTCATCTCTGCTTGTCGCCATCTAGAACAACACATCTTGCTGAAATCTTCATCCCTCCCCCTCCGTCTACTATTGCCGCGGGTACCCCGCCTCTTCATAGGCTTCGCAAAGCCGCCCACCGACCGGATCAACATACTCCGAACCGGCATTGGCCGAATCGTTCTTCACTTACAGACTTTTCCTTTCGCTTTCGCTCCAATATGAACTCATTCCGCTGTCTGCGTGCTTCTCCAGCTTCAGTACGATCGTTTTCACGGGTAGCGTTCACCAACACAAAGCAACAAGCTCCTCGAGCCGCCTTTTACAACCTACATAAAGCAGGACCTGCACGACAGCGAAGAACGATGGCTACCGGAACCAAGAAGATAAAGGTCAAGAACCCGGTGGTGGAGTTGGATGGAGATGAGATGACCAGAATCATCTGGCAAGATATCAAGGACAAAGTGGGTTCACTTCATGCAACTTTTGAGATTTTTGCTAACCCATGTCATAGTTTATTACTCCGTGAGTTGCGCTCAAACAACCGCACCATGAATCCCTCACTTAATGAATACCCAGCTACCTCGATATTGACCTCAAATACTACGACCTCGGTATCCAGTACCGAGACCAGACCGATGACCAAGTCACCGTTGACGCCGCCGAGGCCATCAAGAAATACTCAGTTGGTGTGAAATGCGCCACCATCACTCCTGACGAGGAGCGTGTAAAGGAATTCAACCTCAAGAAGATGTGGCTCTCTCCAAACGGCACCATCCGAAACATCCTCGGAGGAACCGTGTTCCGCGAGCCCATCGTTATTGACAAGATTCCGCGGCTGGTACCAGGCTGGAAGAAGCCCATTGTTATCGGACGTCACGCTTTCGGAGATCAATATCGGGCCAAGGATACGGTTATTCCAGGTCCTGGCAAACTCGAGATGGTCTACACACCTGAAAATGGTGAAAAGCAGACCATCGAGGTCTACAACTTTGCACAAAAGGATGGCGGCGTGGCAATCACCATGTATAACACGGCAGAGTCGATCGCTGGTTTCGCACATGCCTCTTTCAAGCTGGCATTGGAGAAGAAATGGCCTCTATACATGACCACAAAGAACACTATCCTGAAAAAGTATGATGGACGATTCAAGGATATCTTCCAAGCCATCTACGAGAAGGAATATGCCGCTGAATTCAAGAAAAACAAGATATGGTATGAGCACAGATTGATTGACGATATGGTGGCTCAAATGATCAAGAGCGAGGGTGGTTACATTATCGCAATGAAGAGTGAGTCCTAATACGTGCATGCTCAACTGGCGCAGAGGCTGACGATTCTTGCTAGACTACGATGGCGATGTCCAATCCGACATCGTTGCTCAAGGCTTTGGCTCTCTTGGTCTCATGACTTCCGTCCTAATCACTCCCGATGGACTTACGACCGAAGCCGAAGCTGCGCACGGCACAGTCACTCGTCATTACCGCGAGCACCAGAAGGGCAACGAGACGTCCACCAACCCAATCGCATCCATCTTTGCCTGGACTCGTGGTCTAGCCAAGCGTGGTGAACTCGACGGAACACCAGATGTCGTTTCTTTCGCCCATGCGCTCGAACAGGCCTGCATTGACACCGTGAATGTCGACGGTATCATGACCAAGGACTTAGCTCTCAGCTGTGGTCGCAAAGACCGCGATTCATGGGTTGTCACCTCCAAGTACATGGAGGCTGTTGAGAGGAGGTTGAAGAACGCTCTCAAGGGGAAGCTATGAACGATACATGAATTTGGTAGGATTAGTCATCTTGTATTATCATGATTTCAGCCTTGCTATCTTGCGTGCATGAGAGGTAGTGCGAAGGCTGGGGACATGGTGTTCTTCGGCTACATGGTCTGTTGGACGTTGACTTGATACCAGTAAGGGAAAGTTCATTTTGAGATGTCTCACATCATGAGGTATCATGTATCTCGAATTATCAAGCAAAATCTGCTTCGGGCACATTGTTGCTTGCGGCAAGACTAATAGCGAAAAACCGATGCTCGAAGAACTGTTTGGTCGTTCAGCATGTCGTCTCCATCACAGCAACACAAGTGCGAACCGCTTCAATCTTAACCCTCCTGTAGGACTCGATATCTATAGGACCGAAGGGACAGATGATATCAGATCAACTCTCCCTGGGGCCCAGTTTGCAGTCCCACGACTATCACACCGAGCATGGGCACATACCTCTGAGACACTAAAATAATGCCAGCGCCGAAGCGATGTTCACACTGCTGTGGTACTGGACTTTGCGAGACAAATCAAAGTGGTAAGATCTCCTCATTTCACGAAATCTGCTTTGGCCATTACACTTGCGTAGAATCAAGTCTGGTAGCTTCAAGTTGTTTATTGATCTTCAGAGAGTCATATAACTGTTTTCGAAAACATCAATATCTCCTCTCATGCCGACGCGGAGTGATGCGGAGTACACCGCCAATGTCATGAGTCCTCTTGCTGAATTTGTTGGAAGTTGGCGCAAGTACTTGAAGGCTGGAAGGAACAGGTTGTGTATCGAGCTCGAACACCGAGAAAAACTTCCTCTTTCCTTGTATCCTTCTCCTCCATCCATCTCCATCTCTCCCTCCCTCCCCGTCTCCTCCTTCACCCCATCCTCGACCTTAAATGCAGTTGCAAGTATCGCCGGAACACGATCCACCTGCGAAATGGCGATTACGGCACTAGTATATATCAGTACAAGTCTCGTTTACGTATCCTCGGGAGATCAGATGAGCTTACATTTTTTCGCTAGTGTAAGAGGAGATGGTGACATCGGTTGGTGTCGTTGTTTGAGAGAGTGGTGGAGGAGGAGGGAAGACCTCGAGGGCGTCCAATTATTTTGTATCCATCTCTCAGATCTCTTCGGCGGCGTGGACGACCGAGTCTCAGTTCCAGGTAGATGTCGTGGTCTATTGCACTACGTAGAAAGAAAGGGAAACCTGTACTTCGTGTTCATGGAATAGCCAATTGGGATGGAGATCGTGTACGTGGATTCCCCCGCAGTGATTTAATCATTATCTATATACTATAGTGAACGACTTGCACGTAGACTTTTGATTAGCTGTTACTGTCTAGTATTCTCGGATTCGCTTTGGTGGATTGATGGATAGAGGTAGTTGATGGTCTTGATAGTGGTGATTGTGGTGGTTTTGGGGTAGGAGATTTATCTCTATGGACCATGGAATGATGAGTTCTTTCAGGCTGAGAAGCTGAGGGGTAGTTGAATAATGATAGATACATCGCTTTTGCTGCCTACGCTGCTGCAAAGAATGGTAGAACGAAGAGCTCGTGAATACGAAATATTGCACTCGGGGCTGATCTACGTTTTGATACCGGGGGAGGAGGGGGCAACTTGGTGTCCGAAGATTAAAAGCACATAGATCTTGTGGCATAATGTAGCATCGCATGACAATTGGATTGATCGTTCTGAAAGCACACACATCTCATCGTCTCCTAGACGAATTGGTCTTTCGTCATGGTTATGCCGTAGCTTTCCATGTCTGGTTCTCAACCGTCGCGAGTCACAGCTTACCACTCTTGTCTTACAAGTTCCTAATGATCCACGCTCGTTCTTACTGGTCGCTTGAGTGCCCCTCAATGCTGTTTTCCCTGTTGATATCATCGTGACTCCTTTTGCTCGACTGCCAGCCAATTCTTTGCCCTCTTGACGTCTTGAGCGACATATGCGTCCAGTAAGCAAGCATGCCTAGAGCCATTGATAGAGCAGTATCATATGATATGGGGTAACATCATACCATGGTGACGTTTCCGAACCCATCCAAACGCCTAATCGACGATTCTCGAATGCCTCTCTCCAAATATTTAAGACCATCTCACTCGATCCAGCAGCCTGTCAGACAAAACAATCATCTCAAACCATCTCAAATACCACACTTCCAACTCAAACTCCTTTCCAAACAACAACAAAACAAGTCACAATGAATCACGGATGGTACGTTCCACTCCTCAACGGCTCCACTCTCGTATCATCGTGGACAAATTGCTCATGAAAAGACAGCTGCTGCGGTGGAAAGAAGGGCTGCGGCTCTAAGCGCACCGTCGCCATGAAGCATGGATGCTGCTGCTCCTCCCATCACGGTTCTTGCGGCGGTGTATGTTGACCCCCTCGCCTGCATATCCGCGAATCGTTCGGACTCTTTACTGATTGAGGTTTCTGTAGGGCAAGTAAACCACTGCAGTCTTCTTTGAAGGCTACCTCGAGACGTCGGGGTGGATGGATGCGTTCGTTAAAGTGGCATTGGGATGATGTGGTTCGGAATGTACAGATATTGCTGCGGATTGAGGTGGGAACAGAATCGAAGTTTGCTCGAGATGATTCTTTGTGCCGTTTCGTCGTTGTGACTTTGCTCGGAAATGTCGTGACTTTGAAATGTTTTTCTTGCTAATGGAAGTACCGTATCGCTGGATTTGGATCCACTCGCCCGTATGCAATATTGAGTAGACTCTGCGCTTCTGTTTTGAAATGGATAACACAACTGCATCAATATCGATGTTATCGTCACGGGCAATAGTTGAGATGCAAGACATCATCATCAGGTTCAAAGAATGTCCAGACGCCATGTCAACTATGAACGCGTTGAAATTGTGATGGGAAGTCGAGATACTCACGAGGGAAAAGATTGCGATGAGCCGACGCCGCTCGTTGGTTTCAGGGGAAGCTTGAAGTCCACACAAACTTCCACACTCATCCATCCTCGAACAACTGCAAACTTATCTCATTGAGATCTGGGATCGATCTCTGAAAATGCATCCGGATAAAATCTGCGCAAATTCTCCATTTACTCTCAGGACTCGCTGACCAGATCAAGAGATCGAAATCTGCACCCGCCTGTCCCGGCTGCCGTCTGTTGCATCTCTATTGGCGACCCCATCTTGGACAATGATCAGATATATACTAATGTGCGTGGCGCCGTCGTCCAATTCAAGCACGATTTCCAATCGAGCCTTCAACCTCCGCTTGGTGTAAGTGTTCATTCAGAAACTTACCACGTCAAGCAGACGCTAACGTCTTCACAGGTAGTTGGTTTATCACGTCGGGCTGTAATTGTTACAAACCCCTGCTTTCAAAGCAGTCGTTACCTGAAGGTATGTGTTCTAACAACATTCATTGCATCGATCACTTCCTGACATAACTAGGTCCCTAGTTCGATTCTGGGAGCGGAGATTCTTTTTGGTAAGTTACGATAGTCGCTCTAGCCAATATTCTCGATCTCGGTATTCTTTATTTTTTCCTTTAATTCTTAGTATCTTTCTTCGCGACTACTTACTCTAGTATTAAAGAACTTAAAGAGTTCACTCGGTCGGCTTTATACTACTATAGTAGAATCCGGACAGGAGTACAGTAAGTAGTATAGAAGGATTGAAGAATATTCATACAAGCTTTAGTTAGGTATACAAACGTTTGAATGAGTTTGGAAAATCAGGTAAGATCGGGTCGTCAGTGCCTTTACAAGATGATCCTCTCTGTAAGTGCATTTGTTCGTGTCAGCTTTCCAATTTTTTGGCTAACAGACGGAAGGCAACGAGCATTTATTTGCGCCGGTGCACTACATCTTAGCGTAGCCCTTGATATCTTTCAAGTCACGTTGAGGGAGATACATGGCACAGTTGCCGCCTTCGTTGGATCGATCCCAAGCCCATCGTGCCTTTTTCTCCTCACTAAGCTCGCCATCAAGCATCTGCGTGATGTAGATCCCAATGTTGGCCAGAAATTTCCAGCCATGAAAAGAGCCACCAGCAGCGATAAAAAGATTGTTAGATGCAGGGTGCGGACATATCACAAAGTCTTGATTGGGAGTGATTGCATCCCTGTAGAAGAATTAAAAAACGCCATCCTCTCAGTGGAATGTATCTACTTACCAGCACATTCTATAGGTCTCAGGCTCCAATCCTTCAACGTACGATCCGTACATCTTTTTGGCGATCTTGTGAGTCTCTTCCTTCAAGCCCACAGGAAGAGCCTGACTCCAGACTTTTTGGCTGGCCGCTTTTGGTGGGATTGAAATCGTGGTCTTCGATGCTTCGTGGAACGTGTCGTTCTTGAAGCTCAGCTCGTGAGTACACTTGCAAAGTCTCTTAGGACCTGGAGGTATGCTTTCCCCTGCTCAACCTATTAGCGGCGCTAGAGAGGAGACAATCAAGAGATACACACCGGCTATTTCGCCCATTGGATTGACTATCGCTGGAATAGTTGTAAACTTGCTCATCTCACTCTCTGGGACCCGAAAAAGGCATATTGCTGCTGCTGCTGCGACCAGTCTATCTCCAGTATAGAGTTCAGGTTTTTCGGGAGCACTGTCCGCGAGAAGCTCCGCTGTTCGCGCCCCCGTGCATAGTACGACCCGATTAGCAAGTAAAACTTCATTCTCAGCTGTCTTCACTCCAGTAGTTGCACCAGATTCATCGAAAACGACGCCTGTGACAGTATGAACGGCATATTTCATACCAAGATCGATGGCAGCCTAAATCACGCTTCGCAGCGCCTCTTTAGCATCGCCCCATCCGGCTTCCGGATTCCAGGTGCAGCTCGTCACCCCGGTCCAATCAGCGTCGCGCCAGATTCCATCGAACTTGGGCTTCGCTTCGTCCGGTTCCAGAAGTTTTGCGGGCGACTTTCCTGTCAACTTTTTGTAGTTTTCGACCACCTTTAAACCTGGCTCGAGGATTCCTGCAAAGATAATACCAATTTCGTGAAAGTATGGCTTGTAAATTGGGTCGTTTCTCCAGATGTCGATGGCTTCTAGTGCAAGGCTCATGTACATTGGATCCTCATATTCCGCTCTGATGATCTTGTTGAGATCATGGGCGGCAGCGGAGGGATTGGGAAATGGAGTGCAATCGATGAGGTCGATTTCCACATCAGGGTGGGCCTTCTTGAGATATAGTGCAAGCGAGGCTCCAAAGGCGCCTGCACCAACAATGAGGTATTTCATGGTGGTGCTGCGGTAGAGTCTAGGATTTGACTTCAGTGGATGAAAAGAAATGGCGCTCGACAAGAAGGCTGCTGGGCAGTGCGTGGAATGATTGATTCAAGTGAAGAGGGAGAACCCGCTTGATATACTTTCTATAGGCTGAGATGGAGGCTGGACATCACGAGGGGTGACTGGCTGCATTCACACGCCAGTATGCGGCAGCACAGTGAGACAAGGTATCTGGAAAATGAGAAATGAGGAAAGGGAGAAGAGGCGGGAGCAGGTGGAGGAAAGAGATGTGAACGCGCTGGGGACATCGGAGAGGCCTCACCGGTCGCGAATGCGTGGAAGCGCAGAGAGCAGATCAGCAAGCGGACAAGCTGATACGATAACCACACGAACGGGGCGTACAGGGCGAAACTTCCCCGCACGAGGCCCTCAATGTGATGAAGAGATAAAACGAAGATCATCTTGACTCTACAAGTATCCCAGCATCTGCCTGCTTGAGATCAAAAGAAGCGGCAGCTTGGAATTGTGTTTAGGCAGGAAATCTCAGTCTATGCAAATGAAAACATGAAGGCAGAAAATGTAAGAGAGCACTACAGATGCCAACTTGCTACTTTAACAGTTTGCGCTTGAAAACGAATAGTTCATCTATGCTTGACGCAAACACCACAGAAAGGATAATAAGAGGCGTCCTACAGAGATCGAGACTCAGTAATCATGTACACCCGGACATCATCATGGTGAACACAGATGTAAACCCGAACACCTTCCGCTCTCCAAATTGGGAAGCAGAAATCCGCTTCTTCAAAGCTCAAATAATTGGTACCCACCATTCCTCCTTCCCCTTCACTCACTCTCTTGGTCCATCTCTCTTTTACTAATCTCTACTATTTAGAAAATGCTCGCTTCCTTACTCGCGCAACGCCGACTGCCAATATCCTCACAACGATTTCTCGCTGCGGACCTACGGGGCTTTACGGCGCCCAGGTCATCGCGACCTCGGCTAATCACGGCGAATGGACTAGATCTGTAAATTCTAATTACGTGACTGTTGACGAGGCGCTGAGAGCGCTTTTTGTGGTGGTTGGATGGGAAGTGCAGACGGAGTTTGAAAAGAGTGGACGTGGGATGGTGGATAGAGAGTTTGATGTTGTTCCTACGCTTGCAGTTGAGAGGGGTGAGAATGTTGGGGGAAGCGGCGGTGGGAATGGAGGTGGGAATGGAAATGGGAATAGAGGTAGGAGTTTGAGTGAATATCGCCCACCGCAGCAGAGGAAGAAGTCCATTTGGGATTGATCATCCAGGATCTGCTGCCTTATTTGCTTGCTTGTTTGTTTTTTCCTTTGAACTGCGCATGGGTGAAGATCTGAATGCCATGAATTGGCTTGCTCGACAAGCTGGTGACATATAAGGGTTTAATCTGACAGTTTGATTCTCGGATACAAGGTGTTCGATTATCATGGTCCATTATCGCCAGTGACTCTTTTGCAGCGAATTGACGGAGCGGATGTCTGGTATGACAGAGTATTACGCTCCGGAACTCTGCTTCTAGAAAGCGTTGATTCAAGATCATCTAGATGTCAGCTGTTATATTCCAGTGAGCTTTGATCACCTGAACGTTGATATCAGAATAACGTGTTCTTACCTCGAGTTGTGCTATCAACCCTAGCCTGAGTTCCGTCGAGTCTACCATTCCACTGTCCTACTGATTGCCGTGTCCTCGTACCCATCATAAATATCGAGAGCGAGGGGAAAGTCGTCCAAGTCTGTAGGCAGCGCGCCCATGCTTGTAGACAGGGCGTCCCATTTTTGACCAAGTGTTGGATATTGTTGCAGTAGAGCTTCTGGGAGTCTATACATGTGCGTGTTTGGATCGTAGCCAGGTGGCGTTTCAAGTGCTTCTGGAAGCATTGCGCTCAAAACAGGCTCCATGTCTTGGTCGTTTTGGGCGTTTTGGTGCTCGAGAGCCTCTTTATCGAGGAGTGGCTTGATACATACCCGTCCGGCTTCACTGCGAAAGTGACGAGCGAGAGCATCGACCCGCACGAAGCGACGTCCGCAACCCCAACGTAGCTGACCATCATTGTTAAGCGGCCCACGACATTCAAATTTCTTCTCCCCAGAGTGAAGACCTTCGTGACGCTTGCGATCGTGTTGTCTAGCAAATGCTTTACCGCAAAGACTGCAAACGAATGGACGCTCGTCTGTATGAGTTCGGAGATGAGACCGTAAGTTATAGGCACGCGTGAAGCGTTTTGGACAGAAGCTACACTGGAAAGTTGCAGGTAGCTTTTGTGCATGGACAAGGTCGAGAATGTAGTCTCTATTCGGAATTCCTCTCGGACGACTTTCGGAGATAGCATCACGTCTACTAGTTGCATAACTAGATACGTCCACAGCCGGAGCACGACTCTTCTGATCGTTTGATGCATCGATATACACATCACCGCGTGGCGTGTAAGGGTGTTTCAACCCAGAAACAAAGCCGGCTTGCTGCGTTGGCGATACAAGATGATCGTCGACTCCTGTAAAGTCTCCATTTTGTATGGGATCCTCTTCTACGGTACCAGGCAGCGACAGGAGAGCAATATCCTCCATGTGTTTCGCAATGTGATCTAAAAGAACAGTGAGCTCCCCGGATGTACTCTGGATGCAAAGAGGACACCGATAAGTTTGCCAAATTGGTTCCTTAGAATGTTCGAGAGATTGCAGATGCTCCCGCCACGTTTTTGAGTTGGCCAACCTCTGACCAGCATGTTGACAAGTAGGAAAGATACAGGTGTATGGCTGCAGGTCCTGGACCAGATGATTTCTGGTCTTGTTAGACTTGCATGCTTACCTGTTAAGCTGGGAATGAATTGACTTACTTCCACTGGAGAGTCTCTCTTGCGATTACACCACGCCCACAAGCAAGACAATTGAATTCAGCTCCAGATCGAGCCGCAGCTGGGAGAGGCGGATATTTCGAGTGCTCCCCAGGGGTTAGGCTTCTTGGCCCAGAAGTTACCGAGAAAGGCCCATGATGGCTGGACTTCTTACTGGCAATGGTCGGAGCGTATGTGGTTGATGCAGGAGCTGTCATGGACCCATAGCCGGAATCTACGTTTCTCGAAGCTTCTGACATGGCGGGCTCGGTTTGAAAGGTTTTTCGGGTGTGCTTCAAGGGCCTGGGTTCTGGGGCCCCTCCTGCTCGTAATTCGAGAAGATGTTGATATCGATGGAAGTTGCATTCGCCTAGACGATTAACAAGCTCTGGAGAGGCATCTGGAAAGCTCTCCATTATTGAGCTCGAATAAGCGTGATGAGGCAGGATGTGTCGAATGCTCGCTATGTCTGCAACATCCTCAATTTGTTCGAGGTCCAACGCTGGCGAGATCAGAGAGGCATTCAAATCGTTGAGCGATGCAACTTCTCGTCGGAGGGTTGATATCATTTGGTCAAAGCCTTGATACTGATCATGGTTTTCAGAACAACTAGAACCCGCACTCGAATCGCTGTTGCTTTCATCTTGATCGAATTCGACGAATTCTGCCTGCTCCAGTAGTGTATCAACCTTATTGGCATTGAGAATGGGTGGGCGCTCCTCGGGAGGAAAGATTTCGGACAGAATCTCTAATGATCATCAGTCGAAGTCCAAAACTTGTGGATCCGTTGGGTGGCATACTATAGGCGAGAAGCTGCAAGATCGCCCTAAGAGTTTGAACAACAACATACTGCAAATTTTTGGACGTTTGTAAGATTGAATCGAGGCCTCCGTTCAAGACGCGATGTCGTAGGCCCCATAAGCGCAAAGTCTGTCCGGCACGATTCAGAGCACGCTGTTGCCGAGCTTGCAGCCCTTGCACACTATCGATGTTTGCAGCAGCGATGCCAGATAACCCGACACAGGCTTGGAATAAATGCGCGGAGATTCCGAGGTCATCAGGTACTGAATGCGCGGCGCCGTCGATAGACTGAGAAACTGAAGAAAAATGAGTAGAGCTCATAATTGAAATTATGAAAGAGGTTGAAAGAGGAAACTGAGGCTGAAGGGTGATGAGATACAGCAAGGTTCAAATACATTTTGTCAGCGGAAAGAACTTCTTGGCCAAGCTAGCTTCAGCCCCAAGCCACAATCTTCTTAGTTGTTTTAACGAAGACTTCGGGGCCTCGGGCGCACAAGGAGGGGGCTGAGCTAGGCGGACTTTGAGATGCACGTCCATGGAGGTACTTAAACGCACGACGTCCGCCAACCGAGGCCATCATCTTTCTTCTGTTGATTTTCCTCCCCCTCTTTGATAATGACAGACCCTATCAGCCTTGGACTGGGTGTTGCTGGTCTCGTTCCCGTGATTCTAGAAACATTGAAAGCATTTAAGACAATACGAGAAGGAATCAAGGTGGCAAGAAAATGCGACAGAGAACTCGATCAAATGGAGAGAGATTTGAAAATCCAACGTGTTAGATTTAGAAATGAATGTGTCCTGCTTCTTCAACAAGATGGAGAAGATGTACGACAAAAACAGGAGATGGTTGCAGATCCTCTACATGAAAAATGGACAGATGCCTCCATAGAGAAACAGCTCCGGAAGACTCTTAGAGACAGCTATGAGGCGTGTCAGTTGATCATTGAAAGGATTCGCGATGCGCAAAGGGAGCTCATTTGTGATCTCGATTCCTTTGGCGAGGTGCGACGACTCAAGGGCAAAGTCAGTTCATTTCTCAGCTGTTGTAACTGGATCCTGACAGTGCAGCACAGGACGAGTCAATGGGAAAAGCGTTCCGTCGAATCAACAAGTCTATCCAGTTTGCCTTTAACAAATCGACATTTGAGAAGAAGATTGATCAATTGCGGGATAGGAACCGAGATCTTGAGTCTCTGCGTTCTCAGGTTGATCAATTCCAGCGTCCACGAGGCACAGTCCATCAGTCCAACTGTATTGCTCGGAAAACAATTCCTGGACGTTTCAAAGACGTTCGCCATATCTCTGACGAGGCATACGGAGCTCTCTGTGCGAGTTTCAGCTGTGCAAACGGCGCTCACGACGAGCACTTGGCTTCGCTACTTCTGGACGTGTCGAATGGGGGAGATTTTCATTTGGAAATGTCAATACTGTCCGTGATGCGATGTTCGCCGTATGTTGGCCTTCGATGAAATCCTGCGAAATGGTTTTGCTGATTCCAAGGGTAGCTCTTTTGATGACGAACCTCCGCTGAGATTAGTACTCCAACCAAGGCCTATCGCATCCGTGAACCCATTGTTGTCTACTCCGTCCGCATCAGGATGGTCGACAGCAGACGCTGCGGAGGTTCAGAGGCATTTGAACGAGGTAGATAGGAAGATGAAAAGAAAGCGTGAGGTGATGTTTGAGGACGAAATCGCAGGCCCGAAAAAGGACGCAAATACCACCGCGCCTACCATCAGCCCATCGGACCGATTGATGACCATTCAGGACTTATGCAACACCCAAAGCGCATGCGACTTTCTCCGTCAGGCCTGCGGATGCACGGAGCAAGCTACAGACCACCAATATGTTGCTTTCCTTCAAAAGCCAAGGTTCTCGAAATACGTTTTCTACGTGTCCTCTGGTCGGCATGTCGCTGTTGAAGAGGTCACAATTCTAAATACACCCAATATGTCACTATACGAATTCTTAATGGCAGAGAAGGAGTGGACCGTTACCATCGTGCATCAACTAAAATTGGCACTCAAGCTGACTCTTGCCGTTCTTCGGTATCACTCGACAGCATGGTTAGATCCACAGTGGCGATTATCGCAGCTTATGCTTTCAATGAGCTCGTCCAAATCTCCTGAGGACTTCTCCCTCTACCTCAATTCTAAGCTTGCGCCATCACAGCCAAGAAATCCGGGCCCTGTGTCAGAACTCGAAGGGCCAGAGATTCAAATGACCGGCTCGTCGGAACTGACGTCTTTGAAGAAATGCTCTTTGACCGAAGATCAAAGACACGGCAACCACAATTCGACTTTATTTTGCCTTGGTCTGGCGCTTCTTGAGATTGGTCACTGGAAGTCTTTGGTTGAGTTGCGAGAGGACTACGATCGCGATGACTACGACACAGTTTGGAGACTGGGTTATGGAACGAGTGCTCTCGGTCAAGGTTACGATGACATTGTTCTGCAGTGTCTAAGATGCGATTTCGGAGCCAAAACTACTGATCTCAATCGACATGAGCTGCAAGACGCCGTCTACAATGACATCGTATGCCCATTGGAGGGCTTGATCGAAGGACTTGGCAAAATGGCTCTTTAGTACGATATGTGGAAGTTTCACAGCGTTGTCATCCTACGGTTCGTACTGATTTTCAAAATATATATTCCACTTGTGCTTGTTATTCTGTGCACACCAGCTTAGCCTGGCCTCTAATAGCTCGGAATTGGACTATTGAGACTCAGACGACACGATTCAGAGAGTCTATGCATGTCAATTAATTGGTCGTCTGTTCGAAATTTGGGTGCTATCAAAGAGAGAGATTTTGATTCTGTCATGATTCGAGGTATCCCGCTGGACTTGGTGATTTTTCCGAGGGGGTCGAGTCTGGTACGAGGAGAGTCAATTGTTCGATCAATATTGACCACACACCTACCTGGACATGACCCGGAATCTGCATGCAAGGTTGATAGCCTGGAAGCTTTTGAACGACGACCTGAGACTCCCTGCTGGCGATGAGTGAGCTCAGTGGAAGTGTGCCTTTGACTTCGAGGACGCCGCAGTCAACTGATCAAAAGAAAGGTGATCAACGTCGTGGTGCTTAAAATTTGTAAAAGTCAAGGAGCGTCCAGCCTGGTTGACATCGTTCTTGACATACGAACTGCAGATGCGTCTAGCCTTCCACATGGAGTTCGAGCTGGAGGTGGATGAAAGGGATCCCAGGATCTCCTGCGCCCTACGTGATCTTTCGGTCTCGGAGATAAGCTGTCACACAAGACCGGTCGAGAATAGAAACAAGATGCAGCTTGCTCTTGGAACTTTGAGGCTCAAAACCAGATTGTTGGCCTTGCAGGCTTGCAGTCTTCAGCCAAGGCCACAAAACCGTGCGTTTGAGGATGGAGTGAAGTTTACGCCCCACACAAGGTCAAGCGAGACACTTTGCTTGGCACACAATACTGTTGGAGAGCTGCAAATCAACCCATGCTTTTGCCGCGGGTTCTGCTTTGCTCCGACGATTCCATGTTGAGGGTGTACGGGAACGGCTGCTGACTGGTTAGAATAGTAGTAAGCGGGGACGACATGATGATATGGCAGCGCAATTCACAGATAAGACCCGCGTCTTGGGTTAGAAACGATACTATGGTAATTTTTGTAACGTTGTTGACAGGAATTCGGAATCTCAAGCTAACTAGGCGGAATATGAGAGTCACATGATAATCGTGGATCTACAGCCTTCCAAATCAGGCACCCCACAATAGCATATGACATGATAGTTCCTAGTTTGATTCAGGGAGCGAAGAACTTGGATCTCTTTTTGCACCAAAATATCGCCTTGGCAAAACTCCTCGATTCAGGCATCCAGTATTTTTTCCATCCCATTTTTTCCATCCCATTCCCCACCCCTCACGTTCTACCTCCTACCTTGTTATCTTTCTTCGCGACTATTTACTCTTGTATTGAGTGACTCAAAAAGTCCACCCGGTCGGCTTTATACTGCCACAGTGACTTCAGTAAATCTGTGTCCCTCTGTCTCCAGAAGATCGCTATACATTATAAGACTTTGGCAACTTTTAAATCAAGACCAATACTGATAAACTTTTAGAGACCTCAAAGAGTATTATTCTCTATAGAAATTGATCCATCTTTGTCTTGAAATAAAGGTAAGAACCACGGTTGAGATGTTTCAACAGGGACACAGACTTACTGAAGCCACTATGCTGCTGGAATTGAGATCATCTCTCCAGACGTACCGTAACATGAATTACGAGCTTGTACGTGTCTTGTCACCTTGCTATCGTTACACACTATCAATACCCTATGTGAAGTCAAAAGCCGGGCCGCACCTTGCAGGTGCCGCTACTTAAGGCGCCTACAGAACTGCTATATCCTGTGTCCAATCTTGTTCCCAATTCCATCTCCAATTCTGTCTGCAGACGACTTGCTGAATTCTAGTTCTCCCTCGATACACGAACCTCAACAACCCGAGTGCGGGGCAGGGGATCGCAATTGTTCCATACCCGCTAAATGGGCCAGTTTATGAGGTTTTATCCAGCCAAAGACTATCAGAGTTGGCTGACCTCAGCCCTATGACTATGGCGGAGCCGATCATCATCGGAAAATCGTGGCAGCTTGCTTCTCATTTATAATACTTATTCTGCTCCCGCTCAAGGAAGATGGCTCGCTTATGCTTCCACCATATAAGGTCCCCTAGCTCTAGCATCGAAGATCTTTCTGCTACTGATCTTCCATCTCGCCGCGAATTGTGTCCTCTCGCAGAATCTGTCTCAACGACACAGGGCGAATAACCATCTCTGATAGACCCAATAGACGGATAGCATCGCCGTGAGACCGGATAGGAGTAGCCGTGACTATCAGCTGCCCAATCGTAATACAAGCTCTGCCACTATGTCTCAAAAGGCCACAGCATCCCAGGCCTCGATTACAGCATCACGTAGGGTCATCTTCCATGTCCCCTTCTACTCGATCGTAGCAGGCTGTCGTAGCCGAGCTCGCCGGTACCTAATGAGTATCGCTTCTTCCTTTAGTCTATTCCATAACTCCATAGTCTCGAGGTTCGGCATTTTTATTGCTGTCGCAGCTGCCGCTCGGAGCATGTCATCTAGCTTTGTCGAGTTTTTCGCCGGCCTAAGCAGGCCTGAAGTTAGCGCAAGCGATCTTAAATTCGGCCACTTCAAGTACCGTCCCCGGGTCTCTTCGAAGAAGTCAACGGCGTCCACTAAGAACGACGCCGATAGACTATCGAGGTCGAGACTGGCCCTCACGAGGGCTCGGCCCAGCGAAGCGGAGGCTATACGCAGAGGATCGCAGCCCAAGTGCATAAAACTAGCGGGGTATATCTTATTAAAATTCTCAAATAGAACGAGTTTCCGTAGTCGAGCGAGGAAGGGCGCTTCTAAGAGGGCTTGTAGATCTACAAGGGTGTAAATATTAGTAAATAGATGGGTATACAATAAGAGTTATGGAAGGATTGAAGAATATTTATACAAGCTACGGGGACTCAACTTCATCTGTCCACCGTTGCTGAGCATCTAGCCATTCCCTCCAAGGTTCGTAATGCACCTCCTGGAGCCTAGGCATACAGGTAAACATCTACGCTAAAGTATGCGGCCTCCATCTTCGGCGGGTCTGCTGACGAAGAAGTGTTTTTGTAATGATCGGAACCAACGGTGACTATTGCCACCACCGGCGTTCTTGTTCGTCGTTATCGAATGGGCTCGCGCCCATGATCTCTCCAAAACCTTGCCGATGGCCTCGAAATTAGGAGTAGCAGACCGACCACCGGCACCGGAACAGGGTTTGGATAGCATCGGTCGTTCTACTAGGCGATGCTCTTCGTGTATTCCGGATACAGTATCTGGCTTGAAGGTAAGGTACTTAAACCCATGCTGAGAATCGCTAGGCGAGTACACGCTAATATCCAGCGTTAGTTCGTCACCTGGCTGCCATACGCTTAGGATGGAGAAGAGGTCCTCGAGGCCCTTAGCGATAAGCGAATTATCCTTCTCGCTAAGGTCCCATAATTCTGAATCTCGAGGTGTGCATCCAGTACAATCATACTCTTCGAGTTCTAAGCAAAACCAGATATATCGTACAAGCCTCCTTTTGCGATAGATCGCTCTGAGGCCCGGGAGCCGCGATGGCGTTAGCCTGATGCGAGAGAAATTGAACTCTTCGATAACTCTCTGCCGTTCTTGTGATACGGTTGCAATGCTTGCGAGGTTACAGCCATTATGCAACACGGTCTCTAAAACCATCAGACGAATATCTGTGGGTAGTCGATTCCAGGATATCATAGTAGCTAGGGTCGCTGAAGAAATTGCTTCCTGCCGAGTCTTGGAGGGAGGGGACGAGGCGGGAGGGGACGGGGTTATCGAGTAGTGTTCTTTTGAAGGCAGTGAGATTTCTCATCGCACGTTCCGCCGTGGATGTAACCGCGAGGTGGGGTTGAGAGGCGTGGGGGATTAGCGATACTTGCGTTGCTCAGGTGGGCCTTGAGAGGGGAAAGGGCGGAGAGTGGACTGAGTGTGATAGAATTGTAGTGCTAAGTATAATGCATTGTGTGGGTTGAGGCCGGGTGTTCTTCGGTCGGATCTAATTACCCCTGGGCCAGCCTGGGCAAGATATGATCATCTCTTACCCACCAAGGGCAACATCGTTGGTTTAAACAAGGCCACGATGGCGCCGGTCGCTTCACTTACAAACGATGCTTGGATCGAAATCCTGAGTCGACTTTCCTCTTTGAATGATCTACACAGTGCCATACTCTCAAGTCGACAGATACAGATGGGAACTCTTTCTGCGAGCGAAGAACGACACTCATCTCCGTGGTCTTGCGTGCCGAAACCATTGCATCGCGTGAGCATAATGCCTATGAGCACGCTGAAGCAGTGGCAAAACGTCTGAAAGGCGAGCCCGTGGCAGATACGATTATCATTTACGAAGCGATTGAGCCGTTACTAAAAGGCACCTCACTCGACGCTCGGTACTGCAAATGGTATCTCGTTTTATATCGTCTCTACTCAAGGCGGCAAACTCCATATCATCAAAGAAAACGACAAGCTCTTATGCAGCGTGCATACCAGGACATACTCTCAAGCTACACACCAAACTTCGAACTCGACATTGGAAATGCCGGCGAGCAAGATTCCTATAGTCGGTTAATTGCTTAATCTATACATACATACAAAATCCTTGCAACGATATACACGTATTTGTAGTTACATATATTATTTAATTTATATATATTTTTATATATAACTATAAATAATATATATAACTATAAATACGTATCTATCGTCGTAAAGAGAGTATTAAAACTAGATCTAATTAGGATAATTATATAGATATTATTATAGTATTTTTAAGCGATTCAGCTATAGATCCGAATATATTATACTACTACGTAAACCACTTATTCTATATATAAAAACGGCGGCCTTAAAGCCTTAAAAAGGACGAGTTAGGTAATATAAATATACGTAATAAAGGTTACTATAATTATAGTATAGACCTCGCTATCGTTTAGCCGAATTACTTAATTCTAGTACTACTCCTTCTACGGAGCGCTTTACTAGTAAAGGTAACCTAATTAGCTCCTATAAAGGAGTAGAATAGGAATTATCCTCGTTATCCTTATTAGTATCCGTATCCGTATTAGAATTACCTCCGTTTAAGTAGATCTCGGCGGCCTTAGTAATATTAGGGTTATTACTTATAATTATAGCTTTAGCCTCTATACGAGATATAAATATAATACTAGAGTAATACTTAGAATTCTCGTTAGAATCCTCTTTAGAATCCTCGTTAGAATCGATAGTAATTATAGCCTTAGCGCTTAAAATTAATAACGTAGGGACTATTTTTAAAGCTATATTTAAAGCTATATTTAAAGCCCGTTTTAAAGCCGTTTTTAAAGCCGTTTTAAGCGCTAAGGCTATAGTTAGTAATATAGCCTTAGCGGCCGAAGATAATATATTTAAAGATAGTTTTAAAGCTACTTTTAAAGCTACTTTTAAAGCCGTTTTTAAAGCCGTTTTTAAAGCTATAGCTTTATCTTCTAAAGTTGTCTCTATAAGTACTCTAGCCTCTATAGTACGGTCGAAAGTAGCCCGTAGCTTTTAAAGCTATTTACGTATAGATCTCTCTACTATAGTTTTACCCTAACGCCTTAAGTCGTTTCGTATCCTTATATTAGTATTATTCTTTCGAAGTCGCTTCTTACGAGGATAGCCTTTCTTACGGGCGGCCTTATATAGTAATATAGTAGTATCCGGGATAAGGTTTATAAGTATAATTAGTCGTATAGATCTACCGTAAATTCGGTAATAGTAGCTACGTATATAGATAGCTTCTTTATTATAAACCCCGTATATCTTCTTTAGATTAATTTTTTAGTATTAAAACGCTATAAATATATAAGCGTAAGGTAGGCGATAGTCTTACTACTTAAGGTAATCGTATAACCTCTCTATAAGGTAAATAACCTAGCCTAGACTACTAGGTAACTTATAAAGCCTTATAAGGTAAATAGTTTATAAAGATAGGAGGGTTAATATCTTACGGCTAATCTTATAGCGATCGTACTAATATTAGGTAGTAAACTTAGTAAAACTTTAGCTATAAGTAACCTTTTTACCGTAGTTATATAAAGCTCTTTTAAAGTTTCTTTATATCTCTTTTATCTAGATAGCCTTAAGTATATAAAGTAGTAATATCTTCCTCTCTTCTACGTACCGTATATTTATAGATTTACTAATATTAGACGTAGTATACCCGAAATAAGGGTAAGTCTTAATTAGTATATAGGCTTTATAGTATCGTACTTTCTCTCCGATATTTTTAATATAGATAACTACTATAGGGTAAATCTTATAAATCTTCTCGATTATAGTATAGTAAGCTACTTTTAAAGATACCTAGTATACTATATAAAAATAAGATTCTACTTCTTAGCCGTAAAGATACTTTATATTCTCTACTAGGTATTAAGTATAGTAGTAATAGTAAGCTATAGGGTAAGGAAAGTACTTTACGATAGCCGAATTAAGGCCTTTACTACGGTTAGTAATAATAGAAAGCTAGATCTTATAATCCTTATTCTCTACTTCTTCTTTAAGGTACGGGGTAAGAAGATAAGGTTATAGAAGCTCGAAAAATTAATACTACTATTTAGATAACTCTATAGGCACGATAGCCTAGGCGAGAATAAGTATATTCTTATTAGTATTAATTATTATCGTAATAAGTAGGATACTACCGTACTTTAAAGAGTAATAAGTACTATTAAAAACTAGTAGATTTCTCGTATATAGCTATACTAGAACTATCGCTATTAGTAGAATTATAGCGGCTTTAAAAATACCTTCTAGGCTTTTTTTAACCTTATAAAGGCTCTATTATAGTTATTAGTAGCTATAGCTTTATCGTATATCCCGTTTAAAACTCCCTTAGCTAATAGATTACTATACTACTTAAGGGCCTTTAGTAAAGGTTCTATTAACTAAAACTAGAGACCGCCGTCTCTATCTAAGTTAAGCCTAATAGCCTACTTTACCCTCTAAGCCGTATTATACGTAATAGATTATCCTATATTAAGCCTAGTAGTTATCTTTATAGCCTTCGGCTTTATCGTACGGTTATTAGTAACCTAGGTAAATATATAGCGCTTATAGTAACGAACCCTATTAGCGGTACGCTAGCTATCGTAAGTCTCTAAAGAATATATATAAGATTTAAAGATACGGAGGGTAGGATTAGATACGTCTTTAATAAAGGTAATACGAGCCTATAAAGTTAGTAATTAGCTAGCTAAGTATAGCTTTATATTACCTTAAACGGTTAATCCCTAGCCTTTCTTTTACGGTACTTAGTATACTAGTAACTATTATTACCGTTAAGGACTTTAAAGCTCTCGTAAGCCTTAATAATAGTATTATAAACGGCCTTAATCCCGGCTTTAAGAGACTTAAACTATATACTAACCGTAAGGCTCGGGTAGCAAGGTCTATCCTCTAGCGGAGAAGTATTAAATTAAGATATTATAAGTATATAATTAAGCGTTAATAAAGTAATAAATTAAGTAATAGTTTATACGATAAATTAAGCGATAGATTATACGATAAATTAAGCGATACAGCTAACTTAATTTAGGGTCTCCTACCTAACTTAGTAACTTAACTTATGTTACCTAAGTATAATAAGTAGAAAGTAGCCTTATTATACTAATTTAGAGCGACTTAAGCTTACGATAATTAGATATTATAAATATAGAAACCGTAAGTTTAAGGGATATTACGAAGCTTATACGTTATTAGTATAAAACTTATACTAACTAGGTAATATATATAAATATAATTTAATATATATGACTGTAATTACGCCGGCGGTATTGTATATACCTATAACGGTTTTTTAATATATGCAACTGCAATTACGCATATGTGGTTGCAAGGATTTTTAATGTATGTATAGATTGAGCAATTAACCGTTCCTATAGTTCACCACGAGTCGGCATAAGCCGTATGTCAGCATCCTATCGCGCTATGGCTGACAGCATAGCCCAGAATTATGCGGGCCTGGGTCAACCCCGTGAGCAACTACTGGTGGAGCAAGAGATTTTCAAGCGCTGTTCGTTGGAGGATCTCGATGGTCTGGAGTGGGGAAATCGTGTGCTCAAAACTCTCCGTGCCTTACAAGATGCGGGCTAGCACACCTCCATTCAAGAGACTCTACACTTTGAGAACCACATATGTGAATTGTGCCGCCAAAATGACAACCTCGAAGGTTCACTTTTTTGGGCACGACATCTTGTGGGAGAATATACTCGCGCTGGCCGCACGGGCGACGCGATCCTGGAGCACGCATCCTCTCACATATCCACCCCGGCAGGAACGCATTCATCGCATGGGCGCGACAGCTAATCGTCATGTACAAACGCGCAGGTCAAACCGACGAGGCCTTGACGCTCAAGGCTGCTGTATGGGATACAATGACTGTTGACACCCCCAGCTATTTCGGCTGGGCTTGCGAACTGGCCAATGAATACCGACAAAATTATCGACGGGAAGAGGCTTTGAGGGTCGTCCAGCAAAGACATACACACACTCAGCAAGCGCTGACAAGACGACCACGAGATACACCGACGAGGTATCATGCAAGACAGGCGACGCTGGCCCTGATCGGCGAGTATGAGTTTGGGAATCGACTATCTGAAGCCGCAGCAGTTCGCGAACACTTTGCTGAGGTTGCGTAGATTGCCTTGAACCATCAACTCCAATTTCGGCTTGTGTCAAACGATAATATAATAGTGATAATCTGACTTGTTACCGTATGTTAATGGCTAGCCGATTCTGGGGGCGGAGATTTCCTTTTTGGCAATATCTTCTTTTTGGGGTATCGTCATGCAGACGAGCTGTTGGACTCCGAGATGACCGTGAGGTGAGAGGAGGAGTGAAGCTTACTTATTTTCATGACTTTGAAATGCTCCACTTGATCAACACTCTTTATCTCCACGCGCAAAGGATCATTATAATCTTTAATTGGAGAGTCATATCTTCGCTACTCAGGTAATGAATGTTGATTACTCGAGCGCCGGCTCCTACAATCTCGGTTGAATGCGCTTCTGGGGAGTCTCCATGGGCCTGCCGTCCTTTCACATCCAGATTGGTGCGTCCACAGAATCATGCGATGAACAGGCCACCGCTTGTTGCATTCTCTCATCAGCTCACTCCAGCTGACACCACTTGTTAAGTTCCATCGATTCGGAGACGCAGGGCTCCCAATTCTCCCAGTTCCGTCTCGAAACTTTCCAACTCGTTCAGCTGGTTTATTTTTGCATGGCAAATACGTTCAAGATCCGGGCGCAGTTTGCTCCCACCATTATCATGACCTTCAGCCGTCCGAACAAAGATCTTGTGACACCAATATTCATCGGTCTCTGAGCTTTTGGATGGCAGCACACACGGCCCAGATCGCTTTGCATGGTTTGGCAGCATCAATGTAAAAGAGCGTATACGATTTTCATTCTTCTTTACTTTTTTACCTGAAAGGAGTGCTCCGTCCTAACAAGATACAAAAACTCCAACCAATAAATCATAAACGGCATAATTCGTTAAAGAGCGTATCCTTCCGTTTCATGGTGCCCGCCACTGATGAATCCATTATTCGACTGCCTGCAATCCTTCCGAGTTCCCTTGTTACTGTTCATATTTTCACCTAGACATCACCTTTCCTTACCATTCGTCCGGTCCCTTTCAATTTTGGTGACTACTGACTCCTCAAAGGGCACTGACAGCAGAAGCTAGAGCGGAGGAAACCACAGCCTGCTCGGCAGCAACAGCACCAGTCGCGCTGCCAACAATACCAGTCAGTGCAGTCATGAGAGTGTTGACCTGTCCCTGTAGCAAAGAAACAACAGCCTGGAGTGGTAGAAGGGCGACAAGGCCCATCAAAGTACCAGACACAGCGTTTGTGGCGGCGGTAACGAGAGCTGTGAGGAGGTTTTGGATGGCAGTGGAGAACTAGAGCAATCAGATAAGCCAGGGCTCGGTGCTTGCAAGGGCTTGGATGGAAGAGAAAGAAATGCTTACAGCAGTGACGGCGGTAGTGATGGCACTGACATCCGCAGCTGCGAGGGTTCCTACAGTTCCAACAGTACTGGCAATGACGCCGACGAGGCCAGAAAGGACAGTATTGACGACCCCGACGAGGGTAGTGATGATGGACTACATAGCCATCGGTTAACGCATATCTTACTAGCTTTGTGGAAACTTACGGTCACTGATGCACCAGCACCGGTATTGAGGGCCTGAACTTTGGCGAGTAGACCATTGATAGTCCCGGTCAAGGCATTAAGTTGAGAGACAATGGCTGTAGGATCGATGGCTCTTTTCTCGACAACTGGAGCTGCGAAGGTGACGACTGCCAAGGCAAGAGTAATGGCGAAGATGGTGCGAGTGCTGAAGGAGAACATGTTGATTGGCTTTGGTTGTGGTTGTTTGATTGATTGTGAAGAAGTTTGCGAGTGATCGAAGAGTGTGAGAATGATGAGTTGATGGTTTTGAAAACTGATGAGATACCGATGGTCTTAAGTACTCAATATCTCTCGTACCATGAGTCGACCGTCTACAATTCTCGTCAAGATCAGCATCCATCGTTACCCTAAATCATCATGTCCTTCGGTGACAGTGAGTTTCGCCGCTGCAGCTGAGAGTGAGCGATACCAGAGTCTAGTCTGACTTCGTTGTGATTTGATTGTGGTCACATCCACGCCTTCGGGATCCCAAGGGCCTCAGATGAAGCCCATTGGTGGTTGGAACAATGCAACGACCTCATTACCTAAGATATGTCGCTTGCGAAGAGACACTTGATACCGAGGTCTGTAAAGATGCTCACAGGAGACCCAAGAATACGTGTAGCATGTCTTTCGCTTCGAATATCTGGTTAATGGGACGAAATCCTTACGTGGAGCGAGGCTGATCATGAGTAAGGGGATCTCGAATGACACTATCGTTAAAACGCTGCCGCTAGCGTCCAGAAAGGTCAGAGTTGGTGATGTTCGACCCCAGTAACAACAACCTTTCAGCCTCGAGATATCGACCCTGAACGACAAGATATTATCATATACTGAGCGTGAACATATGGGCACAGATGATATCTCAAAATCAATGCTCATTATCTTACCAACAAGACATATCTTCACTCTCCTTGATTATACGCTTCCAATCTCTTTTAGAAGAAGTCGGAACGGATTAAGCTATGCTCTCAGTCGTCTTATGCCATTGTAGTCGCGAGCCTGGTACTCGGGTTCGTGAGGCGAGAGTATGCGTAACAATAACCATCGTGATATATCGAACACTGCATTACTCGCTTCATTGTTCTTACCCAAGAGGAGCAGAGCAGCACCTGGGCTCGCTATCGAATTCTGTTTAGTCGTAGTGTATTCGAATCCGGAATGAAGATAGAAATGGCCAGGATATCAATTTCACATTCTCATTCGACAGTCCTGAGACTTGGGTCGCTGTGAAGTGGGGTGTCTTCGGTCACTGGTCTTCAGGCTTGACGTGGATGCAGTACTTGCTAGGATAGCAGTCTGATATTCTTGCTTCGATTCTGGTACTTGGGTCGACGGAATGTGAAATGCATCATACTAGAGACAATGAATTGGGTGTGAGGGCCATTGGCGCTGGCATAATGGGGTTCAAGGTCGGGGACTCCGTGATTGCCACTGTCAATTTCCCTTCGTAGTGTCTATAAGCGATGGCAGAGCAAGTTCCTCAGGGTCTGGGTATTAGCGCTACAATGGGCCTTCACTAATGAGAGTATCGTGAGCTGAACACAACGTGAACTGGTTCTGATTGTCATCTGCGGAGAAGATCAGCGGAGGTCCACAAGTCCAGCCCCAGACAAGACCCGGCAAGACGAGATTGGTGGACTATTTTAAGAATTCAAGATGCCTCGTACTCCCTTCTCTCAACTGAAGATCACATAGCTGAGGGCGCCGATCGATCACGTGTAGCATTATTTACATAGAGCCCTCACCAAAGCCTAGCGCCTCGCTTATTTCACGCTTGTGATCTTCAGTTGAGAGAAGGGAGTATGATACTTATCCGGAAGCAGTAATGACCATGTCGGTATGGATTGGCATTGTCCACAACGAAGAAGATGACCATCAACATGGTTTGGCGAGACTGGTACCGAGGTGCGAGTGCTGGACGAAGTGTGGGAGCGGAGGCACTGCGTGACTTCTTGTCATGTACTCTTTGTTGTTGAAGGAGCAGGCTTGGAGTACGCGTTAGTGGTGCGTTGCTTGCCGTTTGTGAGCCTGGGAGCTGGTGAGGTTCGAATCACGAAGTTTCGTCGAAACTTTTGAGTGTCAGTGATGACATGTGCTCTTTGATATACAACTGTCAAGGAAGAAGTCTTCGAAATGCTTTCATCTCTTTATTGACGGTGACAGAGAAGCAGAATTCCATACTTTTCAGTCTAGATCATGGTCCTTGCGGCTTCTGTAAGCGCCTCTGGAAATCTTCAGAAGGAGAGACGAGGAGTTGTGATGAATCTGGGCTTGCAGATGATTCGGCGGAAAGTAGTGTCAATCGAAACGTCGTATCGTGATAGGTAATAATGTTGATGGTGGTGTTTCGGCGGTGGAGCTGGACGTGCAGGCGAAACGTCATTGGAGAGAGACACCACAGACAAAGCTTAGAGTACGGCCAGCGCAACTCTCGCTTCAATTACTACATCCACGCGAAATCTGTCCAACGTAAATTCGCCGGCCACACTTTTGCCTTGACATTTGCATATCCAATTCGAAGGAAAGCTAGAGTTGAGATAGCGCCAGGATGGCCGCGCCCAACACCAAAAGCAAACGCGGCCCAACTGTCCTGGTTACAGACGCTCGCGAAGCTGCATGGAAAGCTTCCAGAGCTTCCCAGAGACCACACATGGGCGAGAGAGCGGGCACCGGCATCATCAGCGTAGACCGCATCCTACAATATGCCAGCGACATTCCCTCTGCGCAACGGCGAGGCCCCCCAGAAGCACGCCCCAGATCACACAACAGGACACCCAGCGGAAGGCACCCTCTCGATCCAAAGCTATCTGGCCGATTGCTACCTCAGCAGATGCCCACACGAACATCGAAAGTCTCCGAAAAACTAGTAATATTGCCGGAAACGGATGAATTGGAAGGAGAGAAGGGTGGGTTTGAAGCCGATGGAGAAGATGCGCCACCAACAGATCAAGAGCTGGAGAGGAGGAAAATAGCAGGGGCGGATGATAAGTCCGAAGCTGAGAGGATGCCCAAATCAAAGCGGACAGAGATGCTATCGAGAGTGACAGCATATTGTACAGCCCAGGCATTCAAGCTGCAAGCTACAGCAAATTTCGCGAAGAAGCACCACAATGCGAGGACGAAGCTTTACGATGACTGTCTATATTGTGTATATCATCTGCCATTATTAGGAGGCACAGACGGCTATCGCATTCGCAGTAGTCCGACGTTGAAAAATCCGGGAGGGAAATCAGTGCTGGATGAAGAGATTGAGAGGAACGAACGGCGAGAATATCATGAGGGATACTTTGGCGAGACGGAGTCGTACGGCATTAGGGGCAACGACCGCAATGAGGACACCGAAAGTCCCAGGAATGAATCAGCTCGCTCATATCCACCATCGCCTGGCGAATCCCCGAAACGGTCCATATCACCACCAAGAATCGGACCTAACGCGCTCTCCTTCGCTGAAATGTTTGTTTACAGCTACGGTGTGGTAGTCTTCTGGAACTTCACTGAACGTCAAGAAAAAGACATCCTAGCCGACCTTACATTTTCACAAAACGAAACAGGTATAGCCCTCGTGACGCGACCACAAGAAGCGGACAGTTTTGAGACAGAAGAGTTCCACTTCGAATACAATCCTCACATAGCTCGACCTAGAATATTCAACGACATGATCACCCTCCGCTCAGGCGACCACATGGTCAAGTTAGCAATGTCACACGCATTAGCTCAAAGCACAAAACTGTCTTTCTTCGAAGAGAGAATGGAGCGAACGATGCATGAAGCTGAATATGTGCCTCGCCGTCTTGCGTTGACGGGTCGCCTAGGCATGAACAGGGCAGAGGTTGTGAAGATCCTCGGTCGTCTCTTTCAAAGCCGTGTCGATGTCAATCTTTCCTCCAACGTCCTCGACGTTCCCAACTTCTTCTGGGACTCCGAGCCGACACTCCATCCGCTCTACTCCGCCGTCCGCGAATACCTCGAAATCAAACCCCGAATCCAAGTCCTCAATGAACGCTGCCGTGTCTTCCTTGATCTCGCCGAAATCTTGTCCGATTCGATTGCCGACACGAAAATGACCAAAATCACGTGGATCATCATCGTGCTTATCATTTTGAGCATCTTCGTCACGGTCTCGGAAGTGTTCTTACGATTTGCCATTCTCAACAGTGAGAAGGCGAAGAACCCGGGACAAGGCGTCAAGGCCATGATGGAGGTTGTGAAGCCGACTTTTGCAGGGTTGCCTGTGAAGACTACGAGGAGTTTTGCGAGGATGGGGCTGATTGCAAGTTGGGGCCTGGTAGCTTTCTCTTGTTTCTGAAAGCACAGCGAGTCTTTCAATTGAGCTGCGATATTAATATCTTGGAAGGCAGGATCGCTGTCGCTGAATTCCTGGCCGGCCTCGTCCAAAGCTGCATTCCTAGAAAGTCATTGTTCTCGACCGCCATGCGGGCATTGTGATATATTCTGGTATTCGAAAGAGGTGCAGATTGTAAGGTCAGCGTGGAAGCGTGATTCTGGTGTCACGAGTGATTGACTGTAGAGATACGTGCGAAGATTCGCGAGAATCGTTTAGATATCCTTCAGCGCTGGTGTATTGTATATTGAATCAAATGTGGGTCTTTTCCATGACCAGGAAGGAAAGATGGGTCCAATTATTCGATTTTTCAAACTCTTGTCCCGATGATCCTGATTATCTTCATTTCATTGTTCATTTAGCCTCCAAGGTCTTCGAATTTTCGCTCTGTGGTTGGACCTCATTCATTGAGAACAAATACCGATGGAATTCTGGCAACGGTCAGAATTTCATGGTTAGAAGCTCATCGATGCGGGTCTTCAGATGTGCGCGCTGCTGTTGATTAAGCTGTAAGATTACGCCGAGGGATGCAGGTGATGAAAGTTAATGTACGAAACTAACTGATTTTGTCGGGCAGGATATGAAGTATCTAGTGCAATTGTGCTATCATCGTAGGTTCATTGCGCCGTGGATCTTTATCACTGCAAGAATGAGACAGATAGATTTGTGGCAATCCTGTTGAACATTCTATTTGTAGCCTTTCCCAAGCTTATCAATTTCAATTTTGAGCAGTACTAGTCGAGAAGTAAAGCCAGGACTTTGCGGTGAATGCAGTGGGTTGGTGGATGCCCGAGGGTATCAATCGTATCAGCTGACCTCGACCAATCACAGCCTCTGGTTCCGATAGACCCTCAACACAGCAAGGGTCCAAGCTCGCGCCCACAGTTTAACCAATCAAATCCTTCGGTGAGATCCACTTCGGCTCAACATCGGAAGGACTGTGCGCTCGAATTTGTGGTATTTAACTCTGCTCGCCAGTCTCCCTCCTCCTTTTCTCCTTTAGCTCTGTTCGTCCCCCCCTTCCTCCCCCTACACTTCACACTGCCTTCTCGACAACAATCTCGACTTCTTAGACCAAGCAGCCTCTCACAAGTCGACTTTGTTGGCTCGAAGGCTTGGTGACACTCCTCCTTGTGAACACTTGCTAACATTCTCTCAGCTTTGCCTTTTGGCTTAGATCAAGTGTAGTATCTGTTCTTTTCAGTTTAATCTCTGAAATTTCGCTACGGCGATATTCTATGATTATTCTTATTTTTGACCCTCGTTCGTTGGCCGCTCAGCTTGCTGATGTCAATGAGCACCGTGTCGCTCGTATTGCACTACCTCGGGCTGACGCGAAAACTTTTTTCATTGATGGCTCTGGTCTGCGGATTGGACATTGAAGAAGAAACTTGCTCTTGATTCGGCTCAACTCCATGTGAAATTTTGATGGTGTCTTGATTGTGTGGGTGGGCCGGTCTGACAGTTATCCAACCAACGTTTTCCCTTCTTGAATTAGACACCACAATGCACACGAACCGACCTCAACGTGAACGGCACAATAGCGATGATTGAATTGATGAGTTATCATCGTTATTTCTTATGCAACTCTTTCTACTGGAACGTCTCGTAAATCCCGCCGAGCTTATCCTACCTCTACGTGGTTTTGTGGTGTTGACTCCAGCTCCACTATAAAGCTCCGACCGAGCTCCAACCTTACGGTACAGCTCAAGCTCTCACATCTTGCGCGACGCGACAACCTCCACATCTTCCGACCATCGCGGTCCAAACCAGCCCAGCCATGCCGCCCAGAAAGAAGGCGCGTGTCAGCCAGGCCTCAACTCCACAGCCAAAGGGTACGGCTGAGAGCACGCCTGCCCCGACAGACACATCCCCCGAGACAGCAGATTTTGTCAACGATCCGTGGACCGACGACGAGACCATTATGCTCTTCAAGTGCATGATGCGATGGAAACCGACAGGTAACCCCTCGCTCTGCTTTGGACTATAAACTAGCTAATGTCCAAAGGTCTCCATAAACATTTCAACGTCACTGCGATCGCGAGTTCTCTCTCCTCTCACGGTTTCACAGCCGAGCATACACGCATTCCTGGAATATGGGCGAAGCTGCGCTCGCTGTACGATCTCGACGCTTGCGATGAGCGCGAGCTGAATCATATCGGCATCCACAGTCACTCTCCGTCGACCTCGCCCGAAGCCGAAGGCTCACAAGACAGCGAAGGTGCATGGGATGCGACCTTCTCGCTACCCGAGGAAGACTTTGGAGAAATGATGTGGACTCGCCGATTCGACGATGAAAAGGGCCATGAAGTTCTGGCCCCCCGCCGTGCACAGGATACTGACAATAGTGTCCGGCGCGATCGAGCCTCCTCTTCACCACCCACGATTGACGGGCTGAACACGATGGAGGATTGGCGCTTGACAGAATCTCAAAGAGAGGGCTTGCGCGAGATGCTAGGACAATGGGAAGATGGCGAGGACCAGGAGGAGGATAACACCAGTGTTAAAGAGAAAGGCAAGAAATCAGCCACTGGGAGAATCGTCAAAGGCAAAGCCGCTCGTTCGACACGCTCGACACCTGCGGACGAAGCTGAAGGGGAGGAAGAAGAAGAGGAGGAGCAAACAAAGGCGAAGTCGAAAAGGAAAAGAAGACGGTGAACGACCCAGCCACCATCTCTTGCTCTTTGACTTCCAGATATACTTTCTTGCTAAACCTGTGAAGTTCGAGAGCAAGCTCTGCATCCCCATCAATCTCCCCGTCATCGCCATGTCCAGAGTCAAAATCCGCACCAGGTCGCAAAGCGACCGCGAAGCAGAAAGCTATTACGAAACGGAAAGCGCTGTCAAGAAAGATGACAATACCGAGAAATAAAAGGACTCCAACAAAGTCGCCAGACCCAGCTCCAGGCAACAGTTCGAGCTCTTGGTCGGGTATGAGACACTGGATTGCTCGACAACGCAGATCCTAGTTGAATTCGGACAAAGTGTTCCTCTTGGGCAGCGAGGCTTTAGGGTCTTCACTGCGCTGCCCTTGCCTGACCTTTAAGAGTCTTACGACGAACATACAGTTTCAGGATATCAACATGAATGTGGTCTCACGATCGCGCATACGATGTTGAATGGGTGTAGATGACACCAGAAGTCACCATGTTGGTGAAAATATTTTGGAGGAGAAAGCATGGAGCCATGAGAATGGTGTGCCCTCTGTGGCGCATGGCGAGCTGCAATGAAGTGGACGTGACACGATTCATGGAAGTTCATCACTAAACGTTCGATGAATGATCGCAAGGATGAGTGACAGGAGAGACTTAGATATGAAAAGAAATTGGGAGGCGACGGGAAGCACATTCACAAAGTCAACCGGAATTTGTAGGATGAACTTGGTTTAGCATTATCCAGACAATACCGATACTCTAGCATTCAGCGACGACTTTTTCTATTTCAGCCTAGTTATGCATACCTTACTGCAGGTCACGCGAATCGCATTGTACAGTTCTATTCTTCAACATCGCGGCTTTTTTTTGAGACCGACATCCCCCGGCTAGCTCACATGCTCACCGTCCCAGTCCATTCGCCCGAATCATCACGGGCTTTGAAAAACTACAATGAGGAACCCAGTGACCCAGTGAATTTAAGAGTAACGAAATAGATCTCGAGCAACCCTCACTCTACGTTGAATTCTGCTACGTAGAGGCCAGCACTTTCACCATAGCCCATTGACAGACGATTCTCCCCACTATCCTCACTCTGCATCCCTCCTCTTCCCTCTGCGGTTTGCACATATCCCAAGATCGATACGTACCCTATCGCGCGAGATAAAGAGTGTTTGGCTCAGATGGCTCTGGAAACGATGATTCAACCTAACCTCGATGGTGACTTACGGACGTCGAGAAATACAGTAGATACCGTTGCGTGGATATCATTTCGTCTTGATACTTTTCTTGAAACCTCTCCATTTCTTCGAGTTTAGGGAGTCTACTCCCCGCTAATTATGCCGTCTGAGCCGCGATTGTCCAAGTTCGAGATATATGCATCTGGCGTCATGCTGAACTCGAGGGCGGGTGCGTCTGGGATGTGTTGGAATGGATTTCTAGGTGGTATTTACCTAGCCGTGTCTATATCTTCCTCGCCTCAACTTCTCGGCTTTATCTGCAGAGCTCCTCCTAACTCGAAGGGATCGATCCACGTGCGCGAGGTAAGGGCATGAGCGCATCACGTTGGATTTCTTGCGACTTGTATTGTCGGTGAGAAACATCCTGAGAATGGGGCATGTCTGGTGCGTGTTGTTTGTAGAGTATCGGAAGGCTAGATGGAGAGGTATGAAGGCGAGGGACGTAAGAGGAGATCATTGAATGGCCATTCTCTTGCAATGAAGGGGCCAGACGATGTCTGTAAGGAAGAGAAGACGCGGTTGGCCTTGGGAAAACAAGATCGTAGTGTTGAGTGGTTGTAAGAGTACGGCACGAACAAGGCAGCAGCTTCATCGCGTTGAATCATGCGAGCAAATTATAGAAAGTGGGCGCGATGGATGTATACCGTTGGACAATAGGATGGATTGTTTTCAAGTAACGGGAGAGTAGAGGAGAGAATTCCAGACTAGGAGAGAGATTATTTTCTTCGATATGGCGAAACCGCAGGTATTATTGCAATATGTAAGGCAGTCCATCACGCTAGATTTCTGTCTCTGTACAATGTGATGCTGTATGCGCTTATATGGAAGATGAACCTAGACTTCGTGATCAGACAGAGTCTCGTACGCATCAGAGTGGAGAGAATCTCACTCACAGCAGAACAGAAATCACCATGTTCAATCATCAGATCAAACCACCAACAAGACTTCCAATTCTTTGATGAAGCGGTTTGGGCAAGGGCATACAATCTCATACTGCCAAAGACATTCATTCATTCTGCTAGCTAGGCACACCCTCATAATCCCACCCATCCCCAGCTCTCCGCCTTCTCTTGCTTTTAGTATTCTGTCGATTGGCGGCACACTTGATGAACACAGTCAACGCCGTGATGACAATGACAAGAATCCCCGCCACCGTCGGCACAATGACGGCACGGTTGTTGACATCAACGGTGTTGGACTGATATGGACAGGCTGTGTTGACCCCTACCACCCAACAACTTGCCGTATCCAAGGAGTTGAAGTTGACCCAGATCGTGGAATCTCTGTCATCTGAGGTCGAGCGACGAGCCTGGATGGCGCTCAGGAGATGGCTATTCTCCAGCGCCGTGTATGGGACACTGAAGTTCTGACCATTGGAGCACAGCTCAGCACCCGTGCTATACGTGCCCTTGTTGGAGGATAATCTCCAGACATAGGGTTCGTTTCTCACACGACAAGCGGCATACTTCCGGTCTGAGCAATCTGCTACATGCCAGCGGCCATTTTGGGAGGCATCCATGGCCGCGCATCTCAGATTCTGGGAGTTGGTCTCATTAGAGCTCACGTTCCGTGGTTCTCCTTGTGCCCATGTCCAGATGGACGAGTACGCAACTTGCTGGTAAGGATGCGCATCCATGTCAGCCGTGGTGGCCAGCAGGGTTTGATTCAGGAGTGGGGAGACGCCGCATGATACGAGACTAGATACTGACGGTATTGTCGTGTTATCGAACCCAGAATACGTGTCTGGAAGAAGAATTTGTGATGATACAGCCCAAGAATTGTTTTGTCCAGAAATGGATGTGATGCTAGGGTCAAAAAAGCAACCTTGGTTGATACTTTCATTTTCGCTATACTCGATCATTCGATCGTTGAGGAAAGCGTTTTGAGGGAATATGACGCTTTCGTCTCCAGAAAAGTTGTAGCGGTTGAGCTGCGGGTCCAACTCACCATAACTCGCTAGCAGCCGGTAAGCGTGGCGAAGCTCGACCAAACTCTCGCTTGGCCATCCGTTGTCAGTCATGAGTTGGCCTTTGACGTTTCCAGTCGTGTTGAAGTAAACGCTCTGGATATCGTTCGAGCCGGTGAACCAGCTTGAGTTCAGATTCAAACGGTCCGCTGCGAGCAGCGTTGGCGTATACAAATAGGAAGAAAGATTGACACTCAGCAAGCTGCTGATGAGTTCGCGAGAAGCCGGTAATGATGATGAGTTCAGACTTTGAGGCGAAGTATCGAGAGGGGTCGCTGCGACATGAAGGTTGAGGTCCAAGTAGGTCATCGCAGCCTCCAAGGTATTTTGACTGCTGGAGAGGTACTCTGCGAGTACGGCGGCAATTACCGGGAGATCGATTGAAGTCGTACAAGCATACTGTCCCACCTCTAGCAGGCCGTTGGTAGGTGAAACAGCCGCGGTGGGCCTAGCGGGGGAGCTGCTGTTCAACTGTGATGGACTGTTCCCAGCTGCCGCGGACGTCGTAATCGTTCCGACGGATTCGGTCGGACTGGCTGAGCTCAAAACGCTCTCAGAGACCTGACGAAGGTCCAGAGGATCCGAAATAGGAGAGGAGCCATTGGAAAGAAGGTCTGGCAACTTGGTAGGCCACGTATTGACAGCGCGGGGGGTGAGTTGGACCTTGGAAACCGAAATATTTGACTTGCTTGGTATCTGAGTGCTAGAAGCGGAGACATCAGGACCTGAAGCTGATCGAGGGATCCGAACAGGACAGAGACTCCACACTCTGCGTCCCTCGTCCCAATACAAGTCTATGACGAATCTGCGGAAGCCCGTGGCTAGCAAATTACTGAAGCACCGCTGAGCTGCTCCATCTATTGGAAGTCAGCCACGAAGTATGTTCCTGATGAGGTTTGGAATGACATGTTATACCTTCGTAGGTGTTGTGGCTAAAGCACGCTGCTGATAAGGAGACTCCCGGCCTTGTCACATAATTCAGCGGAACGTTCATTGCCAGGTCTCGTTGAGACTGCAAACGATCAGTTAGCGACGGCTGGAAGAGAGAATCACAAGTCAGGCTCACTAGGAAGGCAGTCGACCACGGCGGGACGGGAGACGCTCCAGCTTGAGGCTGATACAATGGCATGGCTACTCTTCAGACCATGTGTACGCACATGTGCTTGTACCTCAGTAAATGGCGGCGGCATGGGTGCCCTTCGATTTACGCCATGGAGCAATGACGAGGATAATTTCTCCTTTGATGGAAAGACCAACCGAGGAATTCATTGATGAGACCTTGATGGAGTAGTAGTAGGTCCTGACAGGCGTATTGAAATGGACTATGGACGCTCCAAACCCTTAATCACGTGTATCCATAACTTGGTCCGTCACTACCACCGAATGGAGTCTTCAATGTATTCTCCGCACACTCTCGCTCAACAACAAATGTACGAGTAAACGTGCCTATCATCATTACAAAGCATCCCCATGCGCGTCCACGGTTCAAACTGCCGCGCTGATGCACACAGTGCTGTCAAAAAAAACAATGGTACGCCTCCTCCACGGCACGAGCTCCTGCAGCTGAGAGCGCAGTGCCGTTGACGTCCCCACACCCCTAACGGCGTCCTAAAATCGGGCCAAAATCGCTAGACTCAACCTCCTGAGCGCTACCAAGACTCGCGGCTTGGGGGCCTCGGGCTCGGGCTCGGGCTCAGGGCTCAGGTCAGCGCGAAACAATAATGATGGGAAAAGAGCTGGGGCTGCTCGCAGGATATTTTCTTGGTACCCGCATGAATTGGTTACAAGGTTCGAAAGCCAATCACGTCTTCGAGGGTAGCTGACCTGACAGACGGTGATGTCTCTCAGTTCCCAAGTAGGGAATTCAATTTGCTGCTCGAGCCCTGAGATTTGTGGAACGAGGAAATGAGATGGGACTAATAATAGCACTGCAGTTTAGTGCATTCGGATCAATTGAACCGTTGCAGCCCTCGGCCCTTTTCGATCCAGTCATAGGCTTCTTCATTCTATCATGCCATGGCCCGAGCATGGGCAAAGAGGCCTTGTGTGCAAAGCTCACGAAGACCATCGAAAGCGTGGAACAACAGCGAGATGGTGACACAAAAAGACAGCACCTTAGCGAGAACTGATCATGGTTCAAAGTTGATACACAGCGTGGTGACATCGATTCTCGATGAGGCACATTATTCTTGAAAGTGAATCGATTGTTGATACAGAACTACACGCGCAGGACTACAAACGATACAGGAATGCATTACAATTATAATTTATGGTCCCGTCAAACGATCCATCCCCATCCTAGAATCTTTTGGCGGCGATGGATGTCCGTTCGGCGATGAATGTCTATTTGACGATGGATGTCCGTTTGGCGGCGAATTTCCACTTGACGGTGGATGTCCGTTTGGTGGTGAATTTCCATTTGACGATGAACTTCCATTTGGCGATGAATTTCCATTTGACGATGAGTTCCTACTCGGCGACGAATGTCCGTTTAGTGCTGAATGGCCGTTCATCGACGAATGCTCGCTGAGCGATGAATGTCCGTTTGATGTTGAATAGCCGTTGATTGACGAATGCCCGTTGAGCGATAAACGGCCGTTCAGTGACGAATGGCCGTTCATCGACGAATGTCCGTTGAGCGACGGATGTCCGTTTGACGACAGTGTCTGACCGTGTTGGTGCTGATGTTGCTTCAAGTTCGTCGCCTCATCATCTTCATTCAAGATATTAATATTTCCAACTCTCATTCCAGGTGGAGAAGATGCTCCATGAGAGACTAGTCCCTGCTGTGAAGGCGCCATACTATTCGCATACATAGGTAAATGAGCAAACTCTTCTTCAGTATGTCCGAAAGAAGCCGGAGGGCGCCTAGGGGCATTCCATGGCTGCCTGATACCTGCAGAGGCCGGCATTGATCTCATGTCAGGCCTGGAATATGCATCGAAATTCACGTGGACATTACCGTACCCATTAGACTGCATTGGTAGGTATGGTAGAACAGAGCTTCGCCTCCCATCTCTGCCGTCATATGCCATGGAACTTCCACTGTGCGACTCGCGAGGCGAGATGCTGGTGTCCGAAACCAATGACGGAGCATCAATTGAATGGTTCGAGTGTGATGAGGGTGAGGGGAGCGCGGGCGAATGACCTGGTGTTGGGTAATGGTTGTTGAAAGGGTTGCTCTGAAAATGACCTTTGGAAGGATTATTGAAAAGATCCAGCTGCTCAGGCCGAGGTTTTGGCGCATACAGTGGGTTGTGTGAGTATACTGGCGAAGGGTCGATGAAATTGGTCTGGCTGTACTGGTTCTGCTGTCCATTGAACGAGTACGGCCGTGGAAGTGGGAGTACTTGGCCGACTCGCGGAGTGATTTGGACGTGTGAGTTGAATTGAGGTAGGGGAAACTGAGGAGTTGGCTGTACGGGTTGGTGTTGAATATGGCCCTCGCTTTGGGAGATTCGACCGTTTTGACGCCTTCTCCTATTCTGGCCCCCATTCCACCAGTTCTTCACGGCATTGTCACTCCTGCCAGGCATTCGTCTTGCGATTTCCGCCCATCTTTTTCCGATTGTTTGGACGAAGTTTTCTATCGTACGCCCTTCTTCTGGTGTTATTGGAGAGTGGTTTAACCCCAATTTCAAGTTCTGGTGGTAGCGCTCTCTGCATTGTTTCGGCGACCTTGTTTGGAGTTGCTGAGAGATTCGGACCCAATTTGAAGGACCATTGACTTGAACAAGTGCCAACAATCGGGCGTCTTCGGCCTGGGACCAAGGGCCACGACGATGCGGGGCCATGCTCGGCAGTCACTGGATGGTTTCGAAGAGCTGGTATCTTGGTTTTAATTCGATATAATCGTTGAAAGATGTTTGTGTAACTGGCTGCAACGGATCCAGTCAGCTCATTTGATTGCAAGAAAATCGAGCCTGACTCGTTGGAGGCAGGAAGGAACACGAGCCGTAGTGGGTGATGAAGAAAGAGCTAGCTGCAGATCTAGGGAAGGAGAGATCTTCAGGCTGGATTAAGAGAGTGCGACAACTACATTGTTGGGACATAGACGAAGAGGGTGTGAGGACTTTAAGAAAAAATGCTGACTGGGGACGTTGATATTTATTCAACGAACCAGTAACGTAAACCTCTCAACGCTATCAAAGAGGTAAATCGCGCCCGTTATATATTGGTTCCGGATCTGACAGGAAAGAGCAGTTTTGCCGTTGGGATACTTTCAACGGTATGAGGTCGTAGGGGAGCTGAAAGAAGGTGCAAACTCTTAGTGAGAAGAGAAGAATCCTACATACCTGAGATTTGTGACCAACAATGGATGGCAATAAAGTGGCGTGGATGTTAATTTGCTCGAATGAACCAAGGTTTGATGAGCAAAACTGAGTGTAAGTTCCGGTTTTTGTGACTATTCCGTGATTTGTGAGGGCCGAGAGGTGTGGATGGATAGACAGAATGGAGCTGGAGAGGCTGTATGCACCGACTGAACGATGTACTCGGGCTGATATACAGGCTGAACAATAGGAGACAAGCTTCTAGGCTCATACAGCAATGGGATGTATGGCAGTGGCGAGATGGGCAAAAATAATATGAGGTGGCATATGGGATGGGAGAGGGGATATAGATTCGCAGAGAGATACATGCTGTCCCCTGCTTGTACACCAGGTGAAGAACGCGGAAGAACGGGCTCCCCAGTCTTCCCAGATCGCTGGCTCAAAGCACTGACCATAACCGTCATCCGTGCCCGCCAGTATCACCCGTAGTGCTCGAGGCTTTGTATCCCTTCCGGTCATGCACAATCGCCCGCGTTCGGGTCCCTGGTCGTTGGTTGCCAACCTTTAAAGTCAGCGTAATCGCCATCCCACGTTGGAAGACGCTATCGTACTTGGACCAATATTTGACCGTACAATGTGGGCCGTAGCGTCTTCTTCAAGCGAGCGGTACCTCATACATCAACTTGACTACGGAGTATGCCCCTTGCAACGGTCAAATCTATACAATGGCTTTTCTCAGGCCAATACATAGTTGGAGCCTGACCAAGCGAATCAGCTTTCGACTTCAGATCGATTACGCGTTTGCAAGCACATCTACTCCAAGTTCCCCTTTAGGAGCCTGGAGGGGTTGTCGGCGGGTATACCATGGTCGAGAGCGTGTAGTGCCTCCTCACTCCTCCCACGCTCAAGGATCAAGGGCCCATCGAGGTCTCAGTCACAGGTTTGCACACACCTGTCTCTGTGATTTGTATGCACGCAAAAAAGGAGATTATTGATTTGCGACCAAGCCTTGTCCGGTTTACGACCAAGCGGGACCTCCGTCGCGCAAAAGCAAAGACGTTGGTAGATGTACATGGCCTAACGATCTAATTAGCATCTGTCCGCATGCGGCTCAAACGCAAAATAAAACACGAGAGCTCAAAATCGAGATTCGAGAGGAGTTCCACGCCCGAGGGCATTGCCAGCCGATAAGGCTTCGGCAAGGGAGACGGTAAAGCGATCGGTGCACGCGGCTGCAGCCAGGACTCGTGCTCGACCAGAGCTCACATCTGCGGCTGATCTAGATGTGCTCGCAAAAACACGATTGATCAGGCTGCGTCGCTGCGACGCGGTCACGAGCGATTGGAGCTGTCAGAGTTCCGATCACGTTTCCAAAGGAAGAAGCAAAGAAGCGCCCACAAGCTCGTTCGGTTGCACACAGGATGATGGGACCAGTCGCATGGATTGTACTGACGGACGTTGATGGGCGATCACTATGGAGTACCTCGTAGTGGAGTGTAAGAATAGAATCAAGCCGCTTGGTCTCTGGCCCAGGAATCCGGAATTGCGGTGCTTGGGAGACTGGCGTCGCGAAGGCGCCAACGTCCCGGACTCAGCGGGCTTGACCTTAAATTTTGGTGTAGACCAGTGAAGATGTCCGTACGAAGGGACAAGGAACAGGATTTGGAATCTGCACTGATACAAGCGCCCGTTCGGGCTAGATGCTCGCCTCTTTGAGTAGCACATTCTAGCCCAGTCAAGTAATTGCTTCTGAAGGAGGTCAGAAGTCAGAATGCCAGAGCGGCAAGCGATTCGATTCTGCGCCTCGTCAGAACGGTGAGATATCGTCAAGCATCGTGGAATCTCTTGGGGCAGCCCAAACCTGCAAAGCGGATTCATTTGCTGGCTTTCCTCCCGACGTTGACTGGTATACTCCTTCGTGAAACGTCTTCCCTGGCCGTTGGAAGCCTTGCTCAAGCTCTCTCGACCATCAGATTCGCAATCAACTCTACTGTCGATAATTTGACTGCATTCTCTCCCATCAGTTGTTCTTCCAAAGCACACATTCGTCCTACGCACCCCTGGACAGAAATTTCGGCCTGATTCCTGAGCCCTCCAGCTTCAGTCTGCTGTCAAATGCGCCAAAGACGAGTTTGTCCCCTTCAGGTAAGCTTGATTTGTATCCACGATGAGCTCGTCGGCGACTCCGAGAGACACGATTGGCATCGCGGGTCCAGGAGTTGTGTAACGTGCATCGTAGCCCGCAAGCCATCAGTCAACGGCGCGAGCACGCTACTCTCCATACGGGAAAAAGAGACGAACCCCCAGAAAAATGGCCGGCCGCGACAACACGCTCTGAGCCTCTGAGGCATCCGCCCATGCCAGCAGGCCGGTGTTCTGCACATCGCCTAGCCTTTCCAGGCAGCATGATGCATCGGAAGGGGCAAGACTCCAACGCTGATGCTTGTCACTCCGCTGAGAGTGGAAACATGGCGAGCCTTCCCAACCACCTTTGTCCTAGACCGTCATCTGAAGAAGAAGGTCGAGACGAGCCTGAATTTGGTTGCGAAGACACTCGCAAAGCTTCGGCGTGGACATGTTCGCACGTTGATGATGGTGATTGGAGCATGTCGAGCGTGGAGATGGAGATGGAGATGGAGCGAGCAGAGGTCGAACGCGTGTTCTGCGAACATTGAAACAAGCAGGCAACCGCATCCGCATCTGCATACAAATGTGCAGCATCTCCCAACGTCTGATCCGCCGCCGTAACGCCGGATTTTCATTGTCCTACAACGATGACCCGAGGGTGTGAACCCAGCTCTCATCGGTGGAAACTGTGTTGTACAGAACTGCATGCAGTCTTACACGAGACGACCGAGGGAATGGAGATATTCACAGGGTTCCGTGATAAGACGAGTAATGAAATCTCGCCGTCCGTCGCTTGAGAGTCGAGACACTGCCTCTCTTCTGGCCTTCTCCTCGCAGATCAGCATTCATCCTCCAGCTACACCAAATATCTTCACAGGCTTGGCCAATCGTCCCTCAAGGATCCAAGCCGTTCGATCAACATCACACACGCAAGGACGATATCTATAGATGGCGGCTACCGTCCGAGTGAATGACACAGAGCACAGCGTAATGGTTCGAGATCCCGTTGTTCCAACCACGAGAGTCGTACATGTGCTCTCCTCAACGGGCGCCTTGTTCTCCATTATTCTCGAACCACTGTCAAAAACTGTCGCGCCAGAACGGCCCTCGTACATGATCAATGGCGACTCCCTTCACTTACTCGTGCCCCAGATGGCCAGGTCCCGGGCCGAGAACGTCGCTCAGCGGTTAGGGTTCAACCCGCTGAAGAATGGCCGAGCACAGCCATCGATACATACAGTTGTAGACAGCTTGAGGATCCATCGGTCTACGGAGCCATGCTGTCTAACGTGCCGCAGAGTCGTCTTTAGCGAAAGGAGGATCAGGAGATATATTGTTTCTATTTCCTTCATCGTGTCTCAGTGCTCGTGGTAGATGGAGGTCGGACAGCCTCTCCAAAGAAGCTGTCTGTGCCTCTGTGGCTTTTCTCAACGTCGCCGTGGCTTGAGATAAATTACGATCATTCGGGCCTGTGCGTCTGCTCCTTTCGGGCCAACGTGCCCTGTGAAATCCTGCGAACTGGGGGTCCTTGTAGGGAGCCCAGCCCGGCAAGGGCCGGACAGATCAGAGCTGGGAGCTGCATCACCACCGTGGGGAAGTTTTCCAAAAAGCAAACCAAGGCTACAAGAATTCCAAATGGTTCCTTGTCGCTGAGATGTCACTGGGTCCAGAAACGGCATGGTCTTCTCTGAGATTTTCAGAGATAGAAGTAGAAGAGGAAATAGGTCTCAACGACTACGACTCCACGATCAACATCAACGACTACCAGATCTAGGGAATCAAGAAATGATGAAGCCAGTAGAAATCCTCGCTATTTTCCTCGCCACTGACAATTTATGGAGCGAAGGAATGCATCGTCGTGCTCACAATGGCTAGTAGTTGCGACAAGTGTACCTACCTTCATGTGCTCCACTACTGAGTCCACTCACACTACTTAGAACAAAGGCTTCCAGTAAGCAGGCTCGCTCCGTCAGGCTCAGGGTCGAGGCATGCAACGACCATGAAAGAGTCTCTCCAAGCATAGCGAATTGCCTGGTATAAAATCATCATGTATACACAGTGGCTTCAAGGATTCTCACGGTAGATCGGGATTCGGCGCCCATCTCGTCTTGAAGGTCATGGACTGATGGAGTGGTTTCTGGGCGCCGACCGCCACCGCAAGGAACTCGCACATCGTTCCCAGGTCTTCCCACAGATGTTGGCCAGCGCATTATTCGCGCTTCCATATCCAATGGTAGAGCCTCGAGTCGCAAGTTACATAGCACTGAGAAGCCACACGCCTCCCGGTGCCTCTGGCTGGCGCACAACTCTTACATGCTCGCAGAAAGTGCAGGTGCAGTATCTGCTTCTCCCGGCGCAAAACGTGCATCGTCGTCCTCGTGCCTTGTCCCGTTGCCTTGCCTTGCCTTGCCTTGCCTGGCCTTGCGCCATCATCTAGACGTAAAACACCAAGAAGTGATGCTGTATTCTCTGCTCTCTGAGTGGCCGAAAGGGTGAGATGCGCCCAATCCAAGAGGACAGGATTATCGTGAGCTGTGACCAACCTTTGCGGCATGGTCTTCTCGTCGTCAAGGATGATGAACAATGCCTGTCCCAGATCCCGAGCATCGAAACGAGCCGTTGTTACTGAGTGCCGTGTTGCAGTCTGCCAAGTCGCCATCCTTCCATCCCACATCCATGGCATACCACTGGGCCTTTCTCCATAGGTCGGTACTGTGCAGATACCCTGCTCGCATTCACCTCTTGAACTGCAGCATCAGCCCGAGCATCTCACTCCCCATGCCGAATGACCGCTGCAAACGCGCCGTTGAATCCTACTCGATCAGTCTATTCGCTGGTTTTTTTCATCCTCCACCAATCAAGGTCGAGGAAAAGATGAATTGCTCGCAGGACGGGCTCCAGGAGATGTCTCCAAGGCATGTACGACCACACTTCCATTGAATGCGCTGGAATCCTATCAGTCGCTGGTCCTGATTATCCTGCATCCGATCGAAATCGTCCCTCACAGGTAACATGCCGTCTACCCGCAGATCATCACTCAAAAGGCGATAATGCAGATCTGATGTAGTCGAAGACTCGAAGTCGGCCGTTGGGTTGAAACGGGCTGCCGTTGTCAAAGCTGACGACCCGTCTCCACCCCGATCTTCTGCGGCTGTGTGCATCCAGATTCCAGACAAAGAGAAAGTGGCAACCATCATCAGTCTTGCCCTAAGAGTGTCCGAGACATCGTTGCCTCGCTGCGATCCGATCCATCTGCTGCCCGGCGATAAAGGCAATCCCACAGAATCGATCAGAAATGCAATGCGGGCGGGCAACATGTCAGGGCAAACACTGTGGCCAATCCAGTTTGACTCAGTCCTCGACGCTTTCTCGTCTGCTGAGCAGCTGGGATTCTCGCCGGAGCGTCGCACGATCTGGATCATACCCTCAGGTCTTCTGGGTCGAGCCCTACGCCTTTGGAAGTTACCTCTTACAGTAGTAGGCTCTTACTATGTCTCATCCCTTGGTACTTTGTCCAGCCCGAAAAACAAAGAAATGGGCTGGGCCGGTTCCAGATCGTCCTTCGTATTTCGAATCAATGCGTTCAGGTACCACCGCATATTTGTTTTTGTCGAATCCACCTTCGACATCCACAATCAATCCCCCCCAGGACCCAGGCGACGGCCTGTTCTGGCGATGAACGGGAAGATCTAAGATGAACCTTTTATGCGGGCTCACTCCTGTATTCTTAGCAAGGCTCCACCGAGGCCCAACATGCTGGGTACATCCCTTGCGACCAGGTAGATCCTGTCATCAACCAAGTCCAACGAGGCTGTGCTTCGGTCAAGCATATTCCTTCCGAGAAATAGCATTCATTCAGCAACCTCCGAATTCGAACATCGAATGGCAGCACGAATGGGCCCATGTTCACGACGAATTGAGGTTTATTTTATTCAAGGCCCGACGAATTGGGGTTTATATCTGCTGGCAGGCCTGCCTTGCGAGTACAACTACAACCCCATCTGCGCCATGACTCGCCGTCGCCTAATGTAAGATCGCCGTGTCTCTTTCTTTTCCCCTGTCAAATCATTACGACGCAGAGCCTCAACAGCCAGTACAGCCTCACCTCTTGGGCCCCTTGAAACGGCGGCGCTTCACTGGTTCGTGATTCAGGGCCAGGAAGATAGACCATTCGATATTCAGCAAATGATTGACGACACCGTCTCTCAATCAATTGGGCATCTCATGGTATCGGGCAGGCACGGCATTTTCAGATTGAGAAGGTAAGCTTATCTCGCCTCCGTCCTTTGGACTTTTGTTGTCTCTTGATCACGCCTGCGCTGTTGATGTTTCCATCCTCTTTCACGATTGTAACTTTCCAGCTCAAATTTTCAGACGAGATGCTTCTCTTTCAACCTTCGATCGCACGTTCTCAGTGGATATCCCAAGTTCTGAACCATTTCTCACCTTCGCAAAGTTCAAAGAAATGTTTGCCGATGTTGACTCAGACTCAACGCCGATAGCAACATTCCGGCGATGTATGTTCTGGAACTGAAAGGAAATCCCTTACACAGTAATTTGAGCATGCTTGATAGCAGTAATCTCAGCGGTTCTAACGAGCTACTCACGTCATCAGCCTAGCCAGCACAATTCTAAACGTTCGTGAAAACGCTGCAGGTGCCAAACCAGAATGTTGGATTTATTATTCATATGCCGCCGTTAGTCTCCCACGCCTGGACCTGTCACCGTTGATAAGACTTACATAACCCTTTTTCACTTCTGCATCCCTCAATCTCTCGAACGGCCACGTCCCGTCGGCCCGTCCTGATGCAAGCCCACAAGTCAATTTCATCGTTTGTCACACGACATCGATTCATCCAACGTCAAACGTATATTTGAAGCCGCTGAACCGTAGCTACTTCCAAATAGAGGACATCAGTCTTATGCCACCCGCGTTTTCGAATCATACAGACCAACCTCACATCCCCCGTTCAATGATAAACCAAAACTTTCGCCTCTCATAATTCCGAGATTTGGTAATTCATCGAGTCATTAAGTATCTACACTATTTTCCGATTATACCTTTTGAAATAACAAACTGCAACACCGACAACTACTCAATAAACCCGCGTCTCCCGGTTCAAGTAACCATCAAAACCCCCCAATCCAACCATGCATGCCTCTGACAAACAAAAATCCCATCTCCGTCTAAAAACACTAAAAAATAACTCATCAACGATTCATCCACCAATTATCAAACTCCGTTGCCGCAAAACTCCCTGAGAGCCGGATTATAAGACCAAATTTCCACACGGCTCACACCTGCACATAATGATCCCACATGTATTCGATCGCGAAGAGCAGGATGAGTGACTACCTCACTCACCCGACCGAATTCATTGTTAAGGAAGAATCCCCAGCCTTCTCATCCACGAAACCACCGAATTTTGATCGTCATGACACGCGGAGATGAGCTGCTTACTTTACTCGCACGGTGGACGATGGACGATATGCAGGAATTGACTGATACCACCGTCTTTTTCGTTTGGAGCAGTAGGAAGTATTCTTGGTGTAAGTAAGTAAGTAAGTAAGTTAGTAAGTAAGTAAGTAAGTAAGTAAGCAAGTAAGTAAGCAAGTAAGTAAGCAAGTAAGCAAGCAAGTAAGTAAGCAAGTAAGTAAGCAAGTAAGCAAGTAAGTAAGCAAGTAAGTAAGCAAGTAAGTAAGCAAGTAAGTAAGCAAGTAAGTAAGTAAGTAAGTTAGTAAGCAAGTAAGTAAGTAAGTAAGTCAGTAACTAACTAACTAACTAACTAAATAAGTAAATTCCCATCCCATCACATCCCACCATCTCCCATCCCTTCCCCCAACAGACCCTCCCCCAACAATCCCCCAAACGCCACATTCCAAACCCCATTCATAGGTAGCATCCAGCCCATACCATCCGCCATTAACAAACCCAACAAGCCCAAGTATCCCAAGTATCCCGAAGAAACAAACCCCCAAGATCAAAACGAAAACAAAATCGCGGTCAAAGATGTGCAATGCGTCTTCCCTCTTCGCAAAGTCCATATCATCACGCATCTATAAATCTCCATCCCAGACACGACGACAAGACAGACAGACAGACAGATAGTAAAACAGAAAGATGTATACAACCTCACATCTCAATCCAACCCAATCCAATCCATTCAACCTACCTACACAGGACACACAACCCAAACAACCGCACAACCTCAACGCGGAGGAAGATCCAGCATAACAAGCAGCCACAAAAGACCAATTCCCAAAACACATATTCATGATTCACAAACATAATCAAGAAATATCAGGCGTGGAAAAGTCGTATTTTCGAGTCCCTCATGGTAAAATACGAACATCCCACCGACACACAGAGCACGTCGTGGCTACGAACGAACAAACAAACAAAGCAATCCGCTCAGCACTCGAGAGCGTCGCAAACAAGTGTGCTCATCAAGTGAGTTGTCAAAAAGACCAAGAAAAACAAAAAACAAAGGGTACATGTCGACTGAACCCAGTCCAAGGTAGGGTAGGGTAGAGGCCCAAGCATGGCCATAGTCCAAACTCCGCAAGGAAGAGAACATCGCACTTCTGGATATATCCAACGGAAAAAGAGCAACCAGAACCTGGAGATCGTGAGGGTAGGATGGCGAGAAAAACGATCCTCCACAAAACAAACGCCAAGGCATCCTCCATGACCACCACCACCACCAACCCGATCACCAGAGATATTCTATTCAGACCGTCCCTAAGTTGTCCTGCCCAACCAGATATCCCCTCCTTCTCCTCTGACCCACCGCCCCCACGCAATCCCATACGCTTCCTCTAGGTCCCTGACCCATCTTCTAGTATCAAAAAGCGCACTGCTCCATCGAGCCTCATAAAGCATTTTCCTCAACTCCGCCAACCGACCCCGAGGTCTATGTTCATCATATATTAATTCATTACCAAGCCTGATGGCCTTTCTCTCATAGTCATCTTCGTCCTTCGCAATGAGATCCCGTGCCGCCTCCTCGCCTCCTCTTCCCTTTGGCAAAGCTCCCTTGAGAATCGATGCCGCCATGCGAGAGCACATCTTATATTGGTACCGTGGAAGTGTGAGAAGAGGTGTCCCGCTCCAAAGGACATCGGCAGCTGTCGTATGCGCATTGCATTCCGGCGTGTCGAGGAATAAATCGCAGATCCGGGCTCTGGAAATGTGCATGTGTTTAGGGGCGACATCAGTGAAGATGACTCGAGAGGCCACTTCAGGCGTCGCCCATTTCTCCGCTGTCTGTTTTAGATACTGTTCTCCAAGGTCTGGGAAGCGAAGAAGCCAGAGGACTGCCTTTGGGACGGCGGCGAGGATGCGAAGCCAAGTGCGGAAGGTTGTTGGTTCGATCTGGAGGCGATGTTAGTGTCTTCAATCCAGCTTCAGAACAGATGAAACGCATACCTTATACAGCTGGTTGAAATTACCAAGAATGATGGCATCATCCTCCAGCGTTGGAAACAATTCCTTGCGCATCTTCCACCGTCGCTGCTGTTCATCTTCCCAGCTCAGTTGTCGCTCCTTGCAGTCTGGTGCACTTTGTCGATGGTCGCAGCAGAAGAAAGTGTCACGGCAGAAAATGATGTTCTCGCCGTAAATCCAGTCTTCCTTTTCCGCATCCGTAGTCTCGTCCTCGATGACATCTTCAAGATCGATATTACGTCTCCAGGGCCGGACTGTGTCTACCGGAACTGCAGTGTCGTCTGCAAGTAGATAGTCGCACCATTCAGCTCCGAGAGTGCCAGCGAAACCCATGAACGACATCTGGATGGGAGCTGGCCGAGCAGCAAACACTTCGTTTCGGGCTCCACGTGTATAGCCATTGAGATTGACGAGGATGTGGATGCCATCTGCAACAATCTGGTTGATGAGCCTTTCCGCTGACCATGTAGTCGCATCGTGGAAATTCGGAGATTCTTCTTCGATTTGCTTCCGGTGAATGGAATTGTCACTGGCAGTAGTAGCATAGCAAAAGGCTTCCACCTTGGTCTTGTCGTGTAGACCAAACACTGATTGCATTAGATGGGCAAGAGGATGGTTGTTGAAGTCCGAAGAAACATAGCCGACCCTGAGCGTTGGACTAGGTGGTCCAGGTGGCTTGTAAACTGTACGAGGAAGCCACGGCGCCTTTAATGTGGATGTGGATATCCGGAGTCCATTTCTTTGAGAGATATGTCGGATCTGCTTCGCAGACATGGGACAGGTGAACGTGTGGAAGGGTAAGACGGTTGGTGCCGCTGGAACTGTCATGTTGATAGGCAAATGAGGCCGCCTATAACTCGTCGAAGGTCGATCCTTGAATGTCACATGCTTGTCTTGATACCACTGCCATGTGATGCGCTTGATGATTCTCTCGGTCAGTCTGATGACTCTGGCCCCCTCCGACTTCTTTCCAGCCCACTCTTGTAAGGTCTTCACCAATGCTGATTGTCGCTGTTCCGAGTCGCCTGAGTTCCCGGCAAGCATAGAAAGACACCCTACTATATCCTCGACGAAGGGTGCGCTGATGATGCCTTTGCCCCATTCCTCACCATCGGCTAGCTGTTTGTCGACCAAGTCGACCACGCGTTTCACCCAACCAGAACTTTGTGCGCCAATTACGGTCGCATCCTTGAGCATACCACTTTCGTCAACATGCCATTTGTCATATTTTCCGTTCCTTGTTGCAATGCCGCCTCTTCCTTGCCACCCACAGACAGAGTTCAATGCATTGGCTAAGCCACAAACCGCCTCGGCAAAATCCGGGCTAGCGGCGACGGCCCGGCGATAGAAGCCTATCGCGTCGGCGATTCGGCCAGTATCCTTGACTGCGTTGGCCAGATTGGCCAGAGCAATATCGAAATTAGGATCACATTGGACGGCTTGTTCGTACATCTGAATTGCCCACTGAAGCTGACCGATATCCTTGAGAAGACTTCCGTAATTGGTATACAAGTGAGCGTGTTTCTTGTCCAGATGCAAACCATAATGGTAGTAGAGAAGAGCAAGATGTATGCCACTGCCGGAGGTTACCCCGGGATACATGACCTGGGGCTTTGGCTCTGTTGGAACAGAGCGTGGTGGCGTCACTTGCTGCACGCTGGCAAGAAGAATACCGACATTGTTGGCCGTTGACGGACTCGGTTGAAGTGACAGAGAGAGATAATAGAGAGCCAGTATTTCCTTCACACCAAAGACCGTCTTGAAAGGCGATCCTCGTGGCAAATTTGAAGCCATGCCATCCTGGAAAATTTTGGCAAGCGAGAGCAATGAGTTACTTGTCGTTGAGATGACAGCCTTCCAGGCTTGACCTTCAGTGGCGATGTGTCTAAGCCCAGGCAATTCTCCGCGAGGTCCGAAACACAGCTTGGCCGACTCCAGAGCTTGGTTCGGCGTGAGGAGAATAGGATCGGTGGGAGAAGACAGGCTTGATTCGACCGCATTGTGTTTGCTGAAGACCGCGAGGATGTGCTTGACGAGCCCATCGATTGTTCCGAACTGTCTCCCAACTCCAACCATGACCGCTTCCTCGAATGCTTTGGCAGCGCCCACGTTGTCACCCATGGAGTATAGCATGTTGCCCTTGGCATGGACCAGCTGAAGAATTCTGCCATTATCAGTACCGGCAACGGCATATCCACTGGATCCAAAACCTGGCTGACTCGATCCAGGAATATCCTTTGTGTCCTTTACGATGCTGCGGTCCACTTCACCGTCGAAATCGAAGAACGGTCGGTCTGAGATGTCTGACAGACTGGGAGATTCGGAAATCGAGCTCGAGTGTTCGCCCATATGGTCTGTACTTGGCGTTTGGTCGGTAGCGGGTTGCAGGAAGCGTTGCACATAATCAATCACGCTTATCGCCTCTTTGTTTCTTTGATCACTCGAAAGAAGGCCGACCAGGTGCTCCACCGCCTCGAAATAGCTAGGTCGGAGTGTCACAGCTTTGGACCAATAGCTCTCTGCATCCTTCTTCCGCCGCGTCGCAAGCATGGTCGCAGCCAGGTTCGACATTGCTTCCACGTGACTGGCATCGATATTTAGAATTCTGGTGTACCACTCGGTAGCTTTTGCGTAGTCGCCTAACGCGTAAGCCAAGCATCCTCCAAGCAGCATTCCGTCCACCCATTTCCAACCTGACTCGCGGCAATATTCCGTTAGGGATGATAAGGCTGATGTGGCAGAGGCTGTTGGACTACCTCCTATATGCTCACCCGCCGAGAAATGAGGTGACATCAAAGATCCTGAACTTCGCCGTAATGTCTTGGTTTGATACGAGCTCTGTGACTGCTGGCCACCAAGTGAATGTGAGGGGTGATGGTGAGGTTGCCATGACGTTTGCGAGGTCTCAATCGGTGTTCCGAGAGCTCTTGGCAACTGTGTGGGTGATAGAACATGTTGTGACGAGAGAGGATTGCCAGTTCGACTGAGTTGTGCGAGATGACCGCTCGGAACGGGGTGTCGTTGTCTTTGCTGAGCAGCGCGGTCTGAGAAATTAAGAGTGGGTTGGCGTGGAGGCCGTGGCCATATATTTGGCCCTGAAGCGTGGTGACTTGAACTCGACCCATGTCGGCTATGATGTTGCCGCCGTCGAGAGTCGTGGAGGTACTGAACCAATTCAATGTAGATGGAGTGTGCCCACGAGAAAACTTTCTCGCGAAGTTGAGCATTATTGGAGTTCGGACCAAAATCTTGCTGCAGAAAAGATGGCGGTTGCGGATGTTGTTGCGTTGGAGTCGTTTGGCCCGAGCTGAGACCAGAATCCGTCCTTGATATCCCCTCTATAGACTGAAGTTGTGGCATCCGATGGCTCGTCTCACCCAACCCATGAAGACCTAGTCCGTCGGCTCGACCTCTCTGCGAACTTCTCGGAATGGCCATGGATCCAAACGATGGACCCTGACTCAAGTATTCCGGTGGTGGTTGCGGCTGAAATTCTCTATCGTCCAAAGGAAACTGAGGAGTCTGATATTGAGGAGTCGAGCTCATATGGCTGTACACAGGACGACGTTGCACCGTGCTCTGCCATGGCCCATTCGACATCTGCGGTGTAGTCCAATTTGTTGTATGCTGAGGATAATATCGCATGTCCCGCAGCTCAGCAGGTCGGTAAGGCACAAAAGCGCCGTCTGGCCAGTATGGCCCGTAAGGACCAGTGTCGTTGGAAGCCGTGGGTCCAAAGGTAGGCTGTAGCGTAGGCGGCATGAACGCATATGGTTGCATGCCGTGATTTACGAAGTGCATATGGGACGCTTGCATAGGCACCTGGTTCAGCATAGAATCAATCTGCGGCAGAGGCTGAGCAAGCGTCCATGACGAGTTGTTCAAGTTTGGGCCAAAACGAGCATCAGAGCGCCATGAGGATTGAACATCTTGCTGCTGCCCTGTTGTGTATCCAGATTCCGGATGTTGTCCTTGTGGTCGCATGGGCAAATCATGCATCATGCTTCTTGGAGAGCCTGGAAACCCAGCACCAGCACCATCGACATTCTCCGAGACAGGCAACAAAATGTGCTTCATAGCATGCGGTCTCTCCGCTTGTTCTGCCGATGCCCCATCATAGGCAGCATTCAGGATCCCGTTCGGCGTCTTCCTTCTCAGCATGTGTTCCTGGCTGGCCGCCCTCTGTCCACCATCATTTCGAGACGCGGGGTCCAATGGATATGAGTTTGTTCGCTGTAGAGGATGGGCATATTGTAGAGGCATCTGTGATCTGTCCGGGAAGTATTGAGGTCTCCGGACGTTGCCCTGGTAAGAGCCATGCTGATGATGTCGTAGTGGGGAAGTTGGCAGCGGGGAGGGCACGGGAGTATAGGGAGAATTGAGGTGGTCGGAGGGGTGTCTATGGAAGATAGGGCGGTCTTGCTGAATGGGTAGGCGGAGTTGTGGGTGAGGCGGTCGCTGGATCATAGTCGTAGCCATGCAGGCAGACGGAAGTCGAGACTGTCAGCGTCGTTAATCCGTGCCAATGCCTTTTCTTCGAAGGGGAATGAAGGTCTTGTCAGCGCCTTCGCATGGCATTATTCCTCAGCAGAGCGTCAGCAAGTCCCTTGTGCTGGCTTCTGCAGCTGGAGCGGTCCAGTGTCTGTGAGAGAAGTTCTGGTGTGCGTGAGAGTCGAGTCGGGTCTTTGAAGTTGGTTTCAGAGCTGCTGCGCAATGCCCATCAAAAAGCCACCAAAGGACAGGGTTCCACACTAATCGGTGAGCAAGGCCCAGCGATACTGTGACGAGGGCAGAGAGCGGACTGACTGCAAAGAGCAGACTGCGGACAGCAAAAGACGGGCGCGGACGCCGCTTCAAGGGCGAGGAGAGGCAGCCAATTGCTTGCTTATTGAGCCGACTCTGATGACCCGTTGTCTGTTTGGTCGACGCTCGACAGCTTCGTCCTGCACTCGACTGGCGCTGGGTCGTATGGAAATGCAAGGTTCCGACTGTCATAGGCTGAGCGCCGTTCCACAGGATGATTTCGTGGTCCAACGGTGCGCTTGGGCAGAGGCAGGGATGCTCTGCCCTGGACTGTACATGCAGATCACACTTTAATCCAGTCGGATCATCGCGAGCGAGGTTCGATTTCGATGGAGAGGGTGTGAGGACTGAGGGTGGACGGGAGGGTGAAACTTTTCAGTTGCCACAGAGTGAAGAAGACGTCTTGTTCGTGGTCGTGTTGCTGTTCAGGCTTCACTGGAAGCTCCTCAGGCTGTCCCATTCAATTGCCATCCCCACGGTCGACGGGACGGGAGCCATCGAAGACCGCGTTTTGCCAATGCCAAACGCCTTCCTGGCCTCTCGATCCATTAAACAAGGAACTGAAGGATCCTGTGGGGGGCAAATCCAGCAATGCATGCGTCTCGCCTCCTCAGCCCTGGTTACTCCAAAATTCATTTGCTTACACGAAGTACCGCTATATAATACACGCTTGCTGATGCCTGCTGAGAGATTGTCTTGACTAGACAGTCGTACTCCAAAAGAAAAGGCTTTCGCAGCTGGAGCGTGGCGCGAAAAGCGGATAGAGATAGCGTACAGTTCTCTCCAAGACAAGCCATGCCATGGCATGAAATGCTCTCCTCAGCACGGCAACAGGCATGCAGCCGGAGCACCACCCATCGAGGCTGTGCAAAGCACTCAACTCATCAGCGAGCACTCCCAGCTGTGCTCGACGACGCCTCAGACGATGCTGTGTGTTGTGTGCTGTGTGCTGTGACGCGCAGAGAATCGCTGCGTCGTGCCACCGGCGGTGCCAGTCTCGAGAGTGAGTGACTGTCAAAACTTGCCTCTTCACGTTATCGCGACGTTTATAGAGAAGATGATCATAGGCTCCAATGTTCCGCGCGACATGGTCCGACATAGAGACCATTGACCGCAATACCGGCTGCGTAATTCGAGCTTTTCATACGCCTATCGAAAATCTTCCCACTGAGACGACGTCTTACCTCAGCCTGATACGCATCCCGAAGCTTGTCCATGTCTTCATTGACATCCAGTGCTCCGCTAATTTCAGAAGAGCTCCCTCTCCTCGCTCACGATGAAACTCAATTCTAACAGGTCATGTCGAATAGCCAAAACCCTCACACTCATCACAGCGCTTTGATGCTCCACTGGTGGTACCGGCGATGATCAGTCCTTGCTCAGTATCGACGAAAGAAGATTTGTGCATCGTGCCTGCACTTTGTGCAACCGTGGCCCTCGGGATTGGCTCTTCTTTGTACGTCTTGCCTCTTAATCGACCTCAGTCGAAGCCAGTATCGAATCACGGATTACTCCGGAGGACTCTTCACCCAGGTCCGTCCATCTCATGATACTCCACTTACCATATTGTGACCGCGAGAAAGACGTGAATACTCGGCAGTATCTTTGAGAGAAATCGTCGGCTGAAGACTCTTCACCGCTCTCGAACTTTTCGTACCCGTACTCATACTTAACTAGAGTTTAGGTGAGTTTTGATGTTCCTCGCTTCGCACGGACCAGTCTCAAAATCACGCGTGCAGGGATTAAAAGTACGCCAGCACCAGACCCTGCGATTCAGCAATTTCATGCCAAATGCCCCCCGTCTTTCTCGCGGTTACAATATGACCGATCGGCACCAAAAGTTCCCATTACCGCAGCGGCGCAGACCATTTGGACAAAGAAAAAGCGGATGACCAGGAACCATTTTTCTTGGACCAGGACTGGTCCCACCTTTCCCCACGGAATCGACGGTCCAAACGAAAAAGGCGGAGAGAACACCATCGTCATCATCATGCTAATCTTAGCAGATTAACTCATCGGTCACTGAATCTTTCCCCCGTATTCATATGTCCGCAGCGCATCTCCCTAACGACGATTACTGTGTACGAAGATCCGAATCGAAGATCCTCGCTTACAGCCTTTACAAGCGGAGAGCGGAGCAGAGCGGATGCTGCGATGAAATACCTCATGATACGTATAGTGACTCGTACCAGAATAGTAAAGCGAGGTAATACGAAATCCTCACCTCAATCCCTATAAATACTCCTAACACCTGTTGCCGCTACTCAACTCTGTCCTTTCATATTATTCGCTTCAATCTTCATCATATATCTTACTTCCGCGCAAATTCTTATCTTCATCCTCTTCTCTATGCAATCTCTTGTCCAAGGCGAACATATATGCGGGGAGGGAACGTTTGACCCAAAAGCTCATTGGCAAGCCATTGGACTATGCTCTCCAAACGGCCGGGTATACCGATGTGACGGGAAGACAACTGTTAGCATGTGGAATGATTTCGCTTGGTATCCTTAAAACCTATTCCGTGGCATCTGCGCAAACAAACGCTAGTACGGCGACCACTCCACAGCAATAGCGTACCCAGTACACACCTCAAACGTGGAGCCTGATTGGTCGTAAATGGCCTCACGTGGTTGCGGGCTCACCACCGCGGAACCACCAGATAACGCTTGTTTGGCCGGATACCACTGTAGAGCCCTAATCCATTCTCCTTCCTGCTCCCTCACAGCGTATCTGTGACCTACAAATGGCCATCAATCAGTCCCAAGTCGTCCTCCGCGCAAAAATCACAGACGGTGTCGTTGGCGTGAAGTGCCAAGCCCCCGGTAAAGACCTCAACACCAGAATATTCCGCTGTCCAGCGGGCAAGACGTGGAGATTCAGGATCCTGGAGTGCAAGGATAAAATAGTCGATGTTGCAAACATGTTGGAGGGTTGAATGAGTTGGCGACGGAGCAGCAGTAGAAGTTTGTGTTTCGATCACGGAGGCGCCGACAAGCTTCTTTGTCGGCGAGCGGGAGACGCGGGATCTTTCAGGACTCTGCCATGGAAAGAGAAGACTGTTATGTTGTATTCGTATGCCTGCAGCACATCTCTTCTATGACGATCACGAACATCCGGTCCGTTCAAACTATCCGGAACTTACGAACATCCGGATCGTAGATCCTCGTATACGAGAAGAGTTGGCCAAGACAAGCGTACTGTGGTAGCTGGTAGAGCGAATGCCAGTACGGCATTCATCCCACAGCGGTGGAATTTACATCTGCAGTTCAAGCGTAGAGTCCGATTGGCTTTCAATGCCTGTTTCCCGCTCCGCATTATGCATTAGTACCAGCATTCTTTCCGCCAGCAGCCTGAGTACTGGAGCGGCGTGGAGCGGATGAGACACCTCCTGAGATATATAGTAAACCGTACTAGAACAGGAAGACGAGATGTACAATCCTCCAGGTCTCCATCCAAATTTCCTATACCTTACGTATAAATCTTCCCAAGGTCTTTTGAGACATACTCCTCACCGCGCCCAAGTCCTTCCACAACGAACGAAAAATCTCAATCATGCACCTCACCACACTACTACTCCTCACCCTCACCACATTCAGCACACAAGCCCTCGAGCACAAATGTCTAAACAACCCCAAAGTTACCTACAATTGGAAGAAAAAATGCGTGCCAAAGGGCACTGTATTCAACTGTGGCGGCGACACCACTGTTAGTACGTTTGACCCCTCCCTCCTCCCTCCTCTCTACACCCTACCTCTCTAACCCAAAAAAACAAACAGCATTCAACAAAGCCCAAGTCACATTCCACCCAGGATCCGTCGACGCCGCCGTGCTCATACGCTGTGGTATCGGCGACGAGGATAACAGGCTTCTCTATTGCCCTGCGGGCGAGACGGGGTCTTGGACGGTGCCCAAGTGCAAGGTTAAGGTTATAGAGGCGTATAATGCTGTGCTGTATGTGGCATCGTAGTAGCTTTGGGAGGGGGGTTTGGGATTTTGATGGTGATGGGGAAGGGAAGTTGTGTATGTTGTCGTATCTTACAAGAGTTCGTTAGGTGCTTTTATGCTAGGTGTTGGGTAGTTACTAGGTCTATGAGAGGCTATCTGTGTGGATTGTATAGAAAGCGGCGGACTTTTGGCTAAGTTTACGGTCCTGAACGAACTTTACCAACTTCTCGTATAATTTCGTTTTTTTGATACCTTCTTTACCGCGAAAATAAAGATCATGAAAGCAACAGAAAGAAAGAGCAAGCTTGACTTCTTGTAAGTATTTACTCTTTTCAAGCTCAGGTATAAGTGGAGGTTGATATCTTTAAAAAATACCGTTACTGTTGTTGAGCAAAACTCCGCCGCTTTTTATCTACAGTAATAAATAGCTCGGGATAACCCAGCTACCTTAAAGCTTTAATCCGAACGGCCCGTCCAACCATCGAGCCGCAAAAATACTAGTCATACCCCAAAAATCATTCCACCGGTCACGTACGTTGACGTTGATCCCGGTTTCGACTCTCCAACGACTCACAACAGGAACAACAGTTTCACCCCCACACATCAGCCTCCCGATGAACGAAAAACGGCGACCCCAAATTCCTGCCAGGCGAATTGATCTCCGAGCAGTCTCGAATTTCCCCGACCATTTATCGCCATTAAAATGGAACGCGTCGCGTCTTGCGAAGACATCGAGATATATCCTCCAACGGACGGGACGGACGCGATGGATCACCCATGCACCGATTCTCTGCTGTGTGGTGAGTGACGAAACCCGGATTCCGGAAAACCCCACCAATGCACGAACGTTCATAGGGGTTTGATCATTAAAAATAGCGCTCCTATCCGGTCTGTTACAATCAACCCGGATTGATCTCGAGCAGATGAGCGAGCGAACGAACGAGTGAGCGAGTGAACAGGAATAGAAACCCCGAGAGCAAAGGTGAAATGCACTGACGGCTAAGCATCGGAAAGGTCCTTCCGGTCCGTGTAAGGTCTACCTACGAAGACTGATACCAAGCTACTCTTTGGGAAATCCGGTATGGCGTAGATGAGATTCGCAGGCGAGCTGTTGGATTTCTTATTCACTCAACCACCCAATCAACTCCACCAGAAAAAATCCGCATCAATGGACAAACCACCTTAACCCCAGATACGCAACTCCGCATCCAACGTCTTCTACAAGCAGCGAGTATTATCCAAATACCATCCAAACACTGCAAATCCAATCACCACAGACTCCAGCACCGCCAGCGTATCCAAGGAATACTCTCCCAAATATCCAATCCGGAGGATCGAAGATTAATAGGCGAGGTTATTACCCAATTCCAGTAACCGGGTTCGCGAGATAAGTTTTTTTTTTTTCGGGCTATGAATAGCAACCTCATTCGAGCCACGCTCCGTGGGATACTTCCGCAGGCGGGCGGGGGAAAGGGGGCTGGGGTTCAGAGTGCACTTCGAGGTGGATTATGGAGTGAGTGAGTGTTCATACAAAGCAAAATTTTCATGGGCAGAAATACACATTTCCGATTCTGTAAAGGTTTTGGAAAAGGTCTGCATGCAAAGCATTCGGTGTATTGTCACCACCGCAAAAGAGGCGCGGACGCTGTCTCACAAGATGGATACCAAGGTGTCAATGGAAAAGATGCAAGATTAGTGCAGAGAAATATGTGAAAACCAAGACACAAAAAGCCTCCCAAAGCCACCCTAAATAATCCTCAACCAAAACAATACACCTTCCTCCTCCCATCCTTCTCTAAGCCTTGTCAGGAGATCTCCTCTCCGGCGTCGGTCCATGCTCCCTCGTCCTCGAAATCTCATTCGCATTAACAACCTCACTCAACATGCTAGGCACATACCCGGCCCTGCTATGGTAACTACTGACCCTACTGATCCGATCCTCTCTCTTCTTCAATTTCTCCTCAAAACTCATGACACCAACCTCGCTCACACTCCTCCTAGGCGGCCGGGACACCGAACCCGCCGGTTTCTGGACACCCAAAGCATTTCCTTCTTGACCAGTGGCACCGGGCCCAGGACTGGTAGATGGAGGGAGCACTGAGTTTTCGTCGGAGCCGGCGGCAGAGTACATCGATGTGAAGGATGTGAACGAGGTGTGGGCAGACCGCCGCCGACCTCTCAGGAACGATGGTTTCGGATGCGCCATCTTCTCCAATTGCGCATCCACAACCTCCGCATATGTTCTCACTGGAGCATGGATCCTCGATCGTTCCGTCGGCGTTGGCGGCTCGGGCGGGATGGGTACACCATAGGCATCACTCTTTGCCTTGCCCACCCACAGCATCTGCTCATGTTCCCTCAGATACCTCTCCCCAGAAAAGGATGTCTGCACGATTTTGCGCGCCATCATTCCCAATGCCCGTCTCTGCTCACTCTTTTCATACATACGTTTCGTGATCATCTCCACATCCGCCGTTGTCGGGTTGATTGGCAGAACAGGCGCTGGTTGATCCTCGGGATCCTCAGCATATTTGGTCCACTGACCCAACAATGCCAAAAGATTGATTTGGGCCCGAGCGAGGGAGAGGGGATCATTGGGTGCGACAATCTCGCTGAATCTCTCATTGTTTTCTGGATTCGTGAGCACGCGCAAAGAAGCACCGACATCTGTGCAGACGACGGGGGCACCTGTCAACGCCGCTTCTCCCAGTGCAAGGGGCAGTCCCTCTGAAACGGAGGAATTAAGGAAAAGCCACGTTTTGCTCAATACCATGCCGGGATCCGCTGAGCCGCATAACGTAACATTCGGTGCCAGACCTTTCGTCGCGATGATTTCTTGACATTCTGACGAGTAGATTGGTGCTTTGTTCAGGGCGCCATAGATATCAAGCTGATACTCTTTGAATCCCCATTGGTGCAGGATGATATCTGCAGCCAACAGAGCCGTCTTGATATCCTTGGCAAACCAAACATGACTCAGCATGGTCACCGTCGGTTTCGTCGTTGTGATCTCCTTGACTGGCGCAAATTTCTGCATGTCCGTGATCCCATTGACGACAGGATCGATCTTTCTCTTGAAAACTTTGCGATTCTCGACTGTGCCTTGTGATGTACCGATTTCGGTCTCCCAACCTGGATTGAAGAAGTCGGCGCAGGGAAGGATGTGATCGGCGTGATGGAGCGTGAGCATGGAGCTTAGACGCATGAGACCTAGGAGGGAATTTCGAATGAAGGGAGGAAGAGTGCTGAGAGCTGAGGAGAGGTAGAGATTTGTTTCCCGCCAACTGATGGCATGGTCCCAGATTTGGAGAACACAATTGCGTTTGATTTTGCAGACGATGCCGAAGGCTGCTGAGACACTGTGGTGGGATGCTTGGAAAACTGATGGAACCCGTTCAGGGATGGGGATTGAGAAGATGAATAAGTCTATCGGAAGTTAGTATGGATCGTTGACCTAGATGACGGCCGTGCTTACATCGAAACCACAACTCGAGAGCAGAGTCGAGGTGGCCAAGAGTCGGCCTCTCGGTGTCGAACCATTCGGACGGTGGTTTGGTGTTTGGAAGATCATCAGCGAGCCATAGTTCACGCCAGGCTTCTTTGACGACAGCGCTCGTCCACACCTCTTTCCAATGTCTAGAATCTTGGAAATATGTGTTCAGGTTGACGAGAGCTCGAGTGGCTTGCTTGACATCGTCGTCGGACAGTGTCAGGGTGCGAGCGCCTTTGACAAGGGCAGTCAGTGTCGGAAGGAAGTTCCGCCTAATGTCTTCTTTCGTTGCTTCTTTGACAAGGTGGTCGACTTCGCTGTCGAGCTTATTGAAGAACATTCCGTGCACGGGATGCATGAACTAGTTGCAATTAGCATTCTTGTCACTTACAATGCAGACTACAGAACCTACGTCAAGGCCCCACAACGGGATGACCTTAAGTGACTCGACATTCTCCTGAGTCTGGAACTTAGGCAGCCCAAAATCATTCGCCGATTCTACGACCATATTCCATCGAACTGTGCGCAAATTATTGATCAAATCTCTTCGGCAAGCCGAGACTCCTCCACCCTCATTCGGCCAGGTCCCAGTATCCACAGCGATGACATGTATAATGTCTTCTGTATCAGGCTGAAGTGTCTTCGTCCTTGTGTACACTACAGCATCGCCGCCTTGGCCGAATGTGAGCAGATCACTGAGTCGGATGGCGAGCGGCGTCCAGGCTGAAATGTCATTGGACAGTTCGGAACTCGCCATTATTGTATCAGCATGACGTGCAAGATAATCCTCAGCTTTTATGAGAGCGCCTCGATCGCGTCGGCGCCAATACGGTTTCAGCATCTGATCTTCCCGTAGCAATTTCTCATCCAACCACCGAATCACAACACCATCAATCTCGGAGCTCTTTTTCCAGACTTTCCACAGTTGTGAACGTTTTTGTGAAGTCGATGCTGGCAGTAAAGTAGTGTTGAGGTGTAAGAGACGCTGAAAAACTCCTGTGCGTACCGAGCCGAAGCTGAGCAGCGGGTTGTCAGTGAGGAATGTGCAGCCACTTGGCTTGTTCAAGAGACCGAGCCAGTCATGACGAATCATCTCAGGTGTCTCGACCGGGTGTCCGTTGAGTTTAGTCTGGATGACTGGATGGTATTGATGGTTATAGACCCTTGGAAACGTTAGGGGGAATGATGAGTTAATTCCAGCGATAGACTCACCAGAGACACTCGTATACATCTGAGTTTTGCACAAAGGTTGCTTCCTGGACACGAGAGTGAGGAATCCATCTTTCTGGCTTCTCAGGGTGTCGAATCGGTGGCGCTGCCCAACTAACATTGCAGGAAAGATGAGGTAGAACAAATTCTGCTCTCAGCAGCTCGTCATCATATTTTGCGTTCTTCCGGTAATGATATTTGAACCGGATCAGATTACCGTGCCTGACATAGCTGCCTGATTCAATAAACCCTTTGTGGTTGTACTGAACCACGGCAAACTGATTTTCCCCCTTCACGCAAGTTCTTGTCAACGGAATGCGCGCAACCTCAGCTCTCGACATGCCTTTCAATGGGCGTTGTTTTTTATTAGTCGAGTATTCATAGGTGTATTCGTCCGTGGGAAGGCCATTGCGAAAAATCTCTCTTGCAGTAAGGCGCATCTCCTTAGAATAGGTGCTCACTGCTACCACTTGCCCAGTCCGAGGCTCCTGGCTGTGTATTCCATTGTAATAAAAGAGCTTGAAACTGCCCTGCCCGCCTTTGTGAACGAAAGCAGTGACATTGTTGTCATAAGCCTGAATGGTGAGATGATTTTGCTTCAAAGTGATGCGGGTGCCTTTGATATCCTTCCACATTTGTTTGAGAGTCATTCGGTCTTTGAATAAAAACCAAGGCAGAATGGTCGATTGAACCTTTTTTGAATACATCCACAGGCAGACTAAAAGAATTTTGAGAAGCGTCGCAACAGTGCCATATCGTTTCACAACACAGTTCAACTCCCTCTGGTATTCCGGATCTGCGATTGGCGCGATCGCTAAAAATTTGACCCACAGTCCTACTGCATGATAGACCCTGGCGAGGGGAGCGCGAATAGCCAATCTCATTCGATGGAAAACGCTGATCTTGGTGTTGATACTATTCTGCTTCTTCAGCCATTGGAAGTCGTCTGAGATGTCTATGACCATGTTCTTCTCCGAGATCTGTTCGGCAGTCTGCTTTCTCAGGTAGTTCAGTTTGTGGACCAAAAGTACGGCAGCGAGGTCATATCGGGCAATTCTTGTCTCAAGCGCGCAGTCATCTTCAGATTTGAGATTATTTTCCAGCCAGAGCAATTGGAAATTAGTGGGCGAGAGAGACTCTCCCAGACAGCGTCGAAGTAACAAATGTCGGATCTCGAGAGGCATTGAATCCCACATGGTGTCGAAAGATAGTCCATAGCAAAGATAGCGGAGGAGCTCACGCCTGGTCGCAGTCAAGAAAGCATGCTTCTTTTGAGACGTCAGACTGGTCGGCAAAGCCCTGCGGACGCGTTCTGGGACTCTTGTAAACTCTTCATTTACGTAGCGACACACTAGCAGCGATTCAGAAATCAAAGAGTGCTCATGCGACAAGCCAAAGAAGGCTTCCCCAGCCGCATGAATGAGAGTTTCAGCGACAACACGACAGTTGCTGGCGACGTTTATTGGTTCGTTCGATGGAGAATCAGGACCTGGGTCGACAACAACATGCAAGCGGCCACCCGAGTAGTAGCTGAGAGCCCTTACGTCTGCTTCTTCTGGCATCACGGACCGCATCGAGGCGAAGTCCACTGTTATCAACCCTCGTTCCCAGGCCAGTACGATACGGCACGCTACTTCGGCTATTCCAGGAAATGCTTTGAGTGCCAGGAATGAGAGTGTTTCTTCGTTACAGGACAATAGCAAGGCTTTGATCTCCGTCCCTGGATGCTCTCTCGGGTGGATGGTGAATCTCTCGATATGTGGTCCAGTAACGATTCCGTCGTAGAAAGCTTCCAGCTCTGATTGGCTCCATTTCTGATCCAATCCAAGCCCTCCGTAAGAATGGAACGTTCTTTGCTGGTGATCAACGTCTAATTTCCCTTTCTTCGGGATGCCAATCTTGGCTGTGAAGCATGATAGAAGAGCAGCGGTCCAGGTTGCGACTCCGAGGGACACTACATCATTGAAAGCCCAAGTAACCATTTTGACCGGATTGGATCCTGGCACTGGTGACACGTTGTACTTTTTCAGTACAAGCCCAAGAGGGATACCAACCAGAACGGCTACAAGCAAAGGCATCACGGCGTGGGGCCCCGAGAAAATCTTGTTGTACTAAACATTGATTAGCAGTCTCATTACAAGGAAGACTTAAGTCAGCGTACCTGATACCAAAGCAAGCCTGTATACGCTCCGACGTAAGCGATAAATGTCAAGAATGCCATCTTATTTCCATCGAAGATCCAAACAAGAAGCGCGCACACGCAAAGAGCCCAAACGTGGACACCGAGGAATCGGAACAGCGTTCTCCAGTACAGGCGTCTCTTAACCTTCGCATCGTAGATCTCTGCCGCGCGAATAAATTCTTTGGATTGAATTGAGATTGGGGTCTGCTCGTCGGCGAGTTGATGCAAATGCTGAGCCTTATAGTCAAGAAGAACCGCACCTATCAAGTAGTATGCAAGGCCGAATCCTACCGCCACTCTCATCACTTGGTCGCACGAATATCTGTACTTGCCAGTGGGCAAATCATCGTCGAAGTCGCTTCCGAAGTCGAGTGCGCAGTCGACTCGGGTCAAACCTAATAGCGGTGTGCCGTAGAGCAGACCCACCCACCGATCGAGTAGGGCAACGAGAAAATAGAGAATACCAGTGCCAACTTCATCTCCGGCGTTGCGCCAATGGATAAAAGAGTTGTGAAGTCTGATGCCCTTCTGATTTTGCATCATACTATCAAATGCCACTCTGACCTCAATGTTCCAGGTCGAGGTATACGGCATAGGTCTTTTCACATCTGACAATCGGCAATACCAGTTGAGGAGGAAGATGGTAGCTTCCCAGCACCCTGCCAATCTAAGCACCAAGGGATCAGCCTTTGATCTCTGCCAAAATCGTCGATGTCTTTCTTTTTCAACAGCGTTGCTCAAGCATGTTCTCGCGAGACTTAGAGCGGCTGGATCTGTCATTCCTTCATATGCGTCCTTCCTTCCTCCTGCTTGAGTGCGGATGTACCATTCCTTGACCGTGGCGTCGTCTATCACATGCACCTTAGAAAGCCAAGTCACCCATCGAGAGCCAATCCAGCGAAGGCCCGTAAATAACAGACCGATGAACGCATAAAGAATGACGAGATACACGATTGTTATCTGAGTTGATTGTTTTGGAAGCCAACTGGTGACGACTGGTGAGAGTAACAGGATAGGTACCACAGCAATAATGATGTTTCGGCCGTTCAAAAAGGTCGAGCCTGGGAATTGGAAGCTGGAGAGCGCCGCTAGGACTGAAAGATATGAGGTGAGTGCTATGAGATAGAAAAAGAAAACGAGCGCATTGCCAAAGGTCGATTTGATGCTGATTGTTACCAGGCCAAGGAGACCCACAAGGGCGGTAAAAGCAAGGCCTCCAAGAAGTCGGGTGAGGATAAACATGTTGGCCGCTGAGAAGGCCATGGAAGTGAGGTAGTATGTGCCACCAATTGAGATCCAAGTGCCAATAGCGCCTGATAGCAAGAGAGATATCATGAGAGCTAAAGTCGCGTAATGCTGTTGTTGAGAGTTCATTGTACCGCTCAAATAGAGACCACGCTCGATGGTAGTGAGGAGGATGATATCTATCAGGGCAGGAATGGCGAAGACGCTCAAGAAGGTGAAGCGCCTATAACCAGGCATTGAGCTTTCTTTTTGCTTCGGATCGATGTCTGTTGACGCGGCAGCGTATGCAGATGCGAATGCAGGGGCGTTGTGTATCCACATTGGTGGCTGATTTTCAGGTAGGCCATAGAAGGCTCGATGCCGATCTGACAGCATCTTTCCGAAGGCACTCGGCGAGACGTCGAAATAGGCCTCACATCGAGACCCCAATGCGAAAAGCTCTGCAAATGCCGCACTTTGGTCCGAAAATTCATTAAATAATGGATTGCGGTCAGAAACTTCGACGTATACTTCTTCAAAGGCAGCCTTTCTCGCCACGCAGAAGACTGAGAAGACCAGCAGATCCGACATGGGGTCTAAACGTGATTTGCGCGCGTTTCCGTCTTCATCCAATAGAATTTTTGACATTACAGAAGTAATGAACTCTAACTGGTCATAGAGCTTGTTGTGTAAAATGTCCCGAAAAGCAAAATGGACATCAGTAAATACTTCTTCTGCGGTGGTACTATCAACGTCGTCAAGACCATGCTGCTTGTACCATGCCACTCTCGATCCCACCAGCTCCTCGACCGTGATTGTGTCGCCGATGTACTCGATATTGCCCTTCTCCTTTAGCATTTCGAAAGAAGGAGCATCCAGCAAGAATTCTTCACAGCTGGCCTTGATCAAAGTGAGCATAGGGCAAGTTTCGTCCCACTGCGAGAACTTGAACTGCTGAAGAAGCAACAAAAGGTCGCCCGGTGAGAGAAGCTCCAGATCTTGGCGAAAGCGTTCGGGTAGGCAATCGATACTTTCCGGGCTCGCAGTGAATCGGTAGTAATTGAACTCAAGGAGGAGACACTGGTATCGTGGCATTGATCGACTACTCAAGAATGCATGCAAAATTGTCAAGAGCATATTTTGGGCGTTCTTTGAAACGTATATCACTAACGATCCTGATCTGCGGTCTGTTTCGTAGACAGACCAGAATTGTGAGCCAGCAGATCCATGGAATCCAGAGTCAATGCCAACGTAGACTTGAATTGGATCGCTTAACTGGTCAAGATCAGAAGCTTTCCCCAGGAGATCAGCAAAATCCATTAAGGCTCGTGTGATTTGGTGCGAAACATTCGGCATGGACTGCGCAGCCAGGCAAAGTTGTATCGGTGTGGCCAGATCTCGGACCTTGCTGGACGCCATTTGATTTAGCAGTCCAAGCCGCCGCAGACGGCGCTGCGATTTGACGACTTCGTGAAATGCATCTTCCGTCACAGATAGACCAATAGGAAAACAGCCAAGGCCGAGATAGTCGGTACCGGAGACCGAATTTGACAAGGGATCAAGCGCAGTTCTGTTGATACCTGCCATCCATTCCATGCCGTGACCGTGGTCTCCCAGGGTCCCGTTAGTCGAGACGGAGTTGGGACCATCACTACAGACTCCATCTTGCCCATCAAGAGCCAAGGCTGAAATCGAGCTACTGCCCGAAGAATTTCGCTCAATAGCGTTCAGGATGCAACGCATGCTCGGCAGTATAGATTCCAAGGACTCGAACTCTTCTTTGTGTCGCGCAACATGGGAAGAGAGCTGAGAAGGTTAGCTAAATTGACTCCGCAAATTGGCAGCCTTGTTCTCACGTGTCTGCATTTCCGATAGACTTCATGAAAATGCATAACCCTCTGGTCTTTCAGCCAGTGAAAAGCTGCCAATGGCTCGAGCACCGGTACGTTGGATTCTGCGTGTGTGATAGAAGCTTCTGAGCCGATCCACGTTAATGCGCCGTGGTAACCAGACCATCCGAAAGATCTCTTGACTACAGCGTGAGAGACCTCCACACGTTCGTCTATGGTGTCCCAGATCATGACCGTGAAGGTTCGGAGGCAGGATTGCGCAATAAAGGCTTTGGTAGTCGATCTCATCTTCTCCATCTGGAAGTAGTCTCTCACTTCTCCATTGGGTAAAATTGTTCCATTCTTTATGATGACACCAGCAAAGCAGGCAAGATTGGGCAAACTGGGCCCTTCCAAGAAATGCGGCGGTACGATTTCCAGATAGACATCAAAGCCAAGCTCGCTCAAGCATCCTGCAAGGACATTGAGCATGGCTGTTGGAAGATGACTATGCCATCCTGCTAAAAGCAAACCAGTAAAAGCACGTTGCGCGCCGGGATGCTGAAATAGTCCGTCGACCGCGACCAACACTCTTTCCAAAGATCGAGACATTTTGTTTTCGCTGCCTAGCGATTCGGTGTTCAGCATCTGAAATAAGTCCAGCCTTCCAACAATGTGCGGCGAGAAGTCCAGATCCGGCCCAGCAAGAGCATCCAGTACGCCTGCTTGCGAAGGATCGACGACGAGTAAATCATATTGGTTGAGCAGTCTTTCGTCTTCTTCTCTCGGCGGATCATGTATCGAGCCCAGATAGACGCCGAAGGATGTAGGTTTGGGAATGGATTTCCCGAATGCGTCAAAGGATATGGTGCTTCTTCTGAACCGATCTTTCAGTCGCGAAGTGACCCGCAAAGAAAGCTCCGCAAATTCCTCATTTGCCTGCTTCGAGTTTAGCCATAGTCCAAGTTGTAGTCAGACCTCGATGCCACATACAGCATAACGGCTCCGGATGATTTTGACTAGTCCGAGAAACGTCGCGAGGAGACCAAGAGCTGCGGAAGCCACAACAATGCCAAGCAGTGCCAACTGCCACCACGTCCCCAATTTGCCATCGGCGAAGGCCTTGATATCCAAGCCTTGCGCCATCGGCCGTCGTATCCAGTAGTCAGCCCGGAGTACATGAGATGTTCGAGCGATTGAGTATTAGCAATTAGAGGAGAAACTTCAAAAAGACGTTGGAAGGCAATGATCCAGTTGCACCAAACCCATAATCAAAGAATAGAAGGGGGAAGTCTCCAGAGATCGGTGGTCCCTAAGTTGATAGAACGAGAGATAAAGACAAGGACCGTCCAGTGGCACCGCGTGCAGTGGCGTAGGTAGCTAAATTCAAACACAGACAGCGGCAATACCCAGGTCGTAGCAAGAAGGAGGGCATCGGCTTTTGGACACCAACGGCCTCTGCGGTGTGCGTAGGCTCGGTCGAGGTCATCGTACCGGGATGCGAAAGCATGGCGCTCAACATTCCACGCGGAGCAAAAGTAGCAAAGACGGCCAAACGAGCATCCTAGCGACCGACGGTATAGCAAGTTGGACGAATTCACGCCTTACGAGATGATTGGAAGGCGAATGGCATACAGACATGGCTGACTCACGAGATGGAAGGGCCTTCCCAGTGGCGACAGCATGGCGTCCAGATACGGAGGACAGACGCCGTGGAGAAATTATGTTGTCAAGGCGAAACTTGGAGGACGAATGTGCGGACATGACAATATATGATTTGGTAGAGTGAAGCTGGAATGCCACGGCGGGGGCCGGAAAGAGCTGACAAAGAAGCACTGAGCACGGGCCATCAGTCTTGTAGGGACTACGGGCTACGGAGAGAATGGATTTGGAACCTTCGCACTCTCCCTGACACCAACACCACCTCCATCTATACTCCCGACGTCCAGCAATGAGCATCCATGTCGACAGCGATCGTCGGGCACGTCGTCTCGGCAAGGCACTCCAACCGGGCTCTACCACTGCTCTATAGATCATGGAGGCTGACAATAATCCTGGATCCCTTCCATCGCGTCCTGTCCTATAGCAAGACACATCGACGCTGCTATTGCTTCGCTCCCCCGTCACTTGCTGTCACTTCCATGTAGACCACCCGTTTTTCTGTGTCTTCCGTTTTTTGGCCTCCGTCCGTTCCTTTCAGTACTCTAGAGCAAAGGGGCGCGACGATACCAAGGCCTCCAAGAGCTCTGGCGAAAGAGCATGAGGACGTGCCAGATACTCGTGAAGATCCCTAGTCCTCGTCGGCTCGGCCTTCCTTGATCGTCACACTCTGAAGGCTTTCCATATCAAGGCACGTCCGGTTCTCCGGTTTTTAGTCCCTCATTTGGCCACTTATTTCTTCTTGCCGCCATGGCGCTCCACTCGTTCTATCGCTCATGGTCTATTACGCTGGCCATCTGCATACTCACCAAGATCGCAGGCGCGGCCTTCAGCACAAGAGCCAACATTCTCGTAATAGCTAAAGATGAAGTCACCGCAAAGTCTGCTCATTACGGACTACAAGCATACGGGATTCCCTACAGGGTTCTCATTGTACCCCAGGAAGGACTAGCACTTCCTGCGCTCAATTCATCAGCAACATCGGGCAACTATGGAGGATTCGTCATTGTCGGCGATGTTTCGTACAGGTACAACGAACCTGTCAATCCTTTCCGAAGTGCCTTGACACAAGCTCAATGGCAATCGCTGTACGATTACCAAAGGGACTTCAAGGTTCGCATGATCCGTATAGATGTGTACCCAGAACCTCAATTCGGTATGTCTAGCTAAACGCGCCATATAAGCTCCCACCGTTGACAATACATAGGCACGACTCCTGTCATCAATGGCACAGGATGCTGTCAGCCAGATGTCGTACAACAGATCATGATCTCTAATAATACTGGCTTTCCCACTGCGCAGATAAAGACCATGGCAGGACTGCCCACGGAAGGTCTATTTCACGTCCCAGCCAAAATCACAGATTCCACAACGACCTGGGAGTTTGCGCAGTTCGATGCTGCAGGTCAGTGGAAAGAACCCTCGACAGCTGGTGTCATCAACGACTTTGGTACCAGGCAACAAATGGTGTTCTTCATCACCTGGGGTTCAGATTGGTCCATCACGTCCACGTTCCTCCAGCATGCATGGGTAAATTGGTTGACGAGAGGGCTCTACCTTGGCTATCGCCGTACGTACTTCAGCACTCAGATCGATGACATGTTCTTGGTCACAGATTTGTATGAGCCTCAAGGATCAACCTTCCGTATTCGCCCTGCAGATCTAGAGGGCCATATATCGTGGCAGCGGGAAATGAACAGCCGTCTGCCTCGTGGCTCGTTTTTCATGCTTGAGACTGGTCACAATGGAAACGGAGACATCGAAGCAAGTGAACCCCTTCTTAAAGTCTTGGTATCTCACTCTAACACGATGACAGGCCGCCGTCGCACTTGCTTCGAATGGTCAGTGCAATCCTAATGAAGCCATCGAGTACCCCGACCAAATCGATACCGTACTGGAATTTCGCAAAATCCCTGGAACTGGTAAAGATGTCTGGCCAGCTACCCCGGTGACATATCAATGGACCGTTCCTTGCGAAAACCTAGATCCGTTGATGAGATGGTGGCGCCAACCCGCTAAGCGAGATGCCTTCATGCATCTGTCACACACTTTGTAGGACGATTTCTTATCTTCTCATGGAACGCGCTAATGATACACAGCACCCATGAAGCTCTTAACAATGCAACATACGCCGATGGTTCCAAAGAGGTTTCCTTCAACAAAGTATGGCTTCAACACTCTGGAATCTCGTCTGCCAAATACTTTTCCGCAAATGGGCTCATTCCTCCTGCCATCACTGGCTTGCACAACGCGGATGTAATTAAAGCTTGGATGGATAATGGCATTAAATTTGTCGTCGGTGACAATACCCGTCCGCCTTTGTTCGACTCAGTAAGAGCATTTGGTGAAACCTTGACCTACTCGCAACTAACACATTTCAGCGAAATCCTTGGTGGCCACTCATCTCGAACAACTACAACAATGGATATCCTGGACTCGTGATCATTCCGCGCTGGGCCACAACCATCTATTATAACTGTGATCTTCCGGAATGTACTTTGAATGAGTGGATCAACACCTCTGGTGGATCTGGAGACTTCCAGAATTTGCTCGACGATGCTCGACGTGTCAACGCCTGGCATCTGCTGGGACTTCACTGGGACCCGTAAGTGCGGCTACATGATATGAGGCTCCCCTACTTACGTCGACTAGCTTCATGTTCCATCAAGCCAATATGCGCATGGCTGATATCCCCGAGGTGCCTGTGAATGGTGTCAAGAAGAAGCTCTCTCTGTTAGCCATTTGGGTCGAAGTTGTTTTGCAAGAAATGATGCGGTTGTAAGCAGTGATTGTTCTCCCTCTCCCCAACAGCGCTAATTCCAATTCGAAGAACCACCTGGCCCATGATTACGTTAAAACACGACGATCTTGGTCAAGCATTCCTCAACCGTATGACCCGAGATCAATGCAGTCCCTACTTGGTTCTGAACCACGCCGACGATGGAAAATCGATAGTCAGCGTGACCGTCAACACAAACGTCAATGGAAACAAATGTAACACGCCTCTTCCCGTCACCGTTCCAAATGGTGTTGGAGCCATACCGACAGGCGCCACAAGGGAACAAGTTGGATCTGATCCTCTCACCATCTGGGTGAAGCTCACTGGCCAGCCAGCCAGCATCCAGTTAAATCCGCCATTGAGGGTATAAAACACTGACAGGCATGGGCGGCGTTGATGAGAGCGTTTGGGATTTTCTTTCCGCATGCCACTCCCAGGAGGGGTACGGTGATAATTATTTCTACATGCATCCGTTTTCGGCCTGGAAGAAAACCATGTCAGACAAGAAGTGGCCCAAAAATTATTGGTTCGCTGCATAGATAGCGTTGTGGATGGTGTCAAGAAGAGGTGAAAACCTATTAATACCATCAAGTTACTCACATGAATTCACGTATTTGGATGAATAGTTCTCCTTGATGCTGCCTTGACCTCGTGTCGCGGTCGCTTGAATTGAAACGATTTTCCGATCCTTTCCTGATGTGGGTAGTGGTTCTACCAAACCTTCTCCACTATTTCCAACGACACTTCCTCACGAAATATCTGAAATCGCGATAGTATTCACATTTGGCAGAGGCCCACGCGCGATATTACACGACAGGCCTCGAAACCGTCCTTGGAAACCCTCACCGAACAGATATTGTGAATGTGACCAGTTCTGGCGCAGGTTCGACAGGGGAAGCCCTACACGCGCACTTTCACCGTGGCCACAAGGGCCTTACATCAACTCCAAATTGATGAACATGTGCCCTTTCGAGAGCATACCCTTACCTCATCCGTTCCGGCTCAGGGAACAGTATGCTGGATGGAGTATGGTCGAGCCACCTTCACAGGACATTCTGAAGGCGCTTTCTATCCCAAAAAACCTTCCATCATAGCCAAGCCTTCACCCTCGCCTTGGCTATTGGACATTTAGCAATCGTCGCTCCATGTCTGTCGTCATGAAATAGAGAGTTACCCCGTCTCTTCGAACGACATTTCACGCGGCTTCGACGTCGGGCCCAATTTGGACCCAGTCTGTGCCGAAACGTAACAATGGGCAAACGCGAAGGAGCCGTCTCGCAATCGAGATGGTCTCGAATACCCCCGAAGATGAGATGGTCCATCATCGCCATCACAGCGGCGATTATTATTCTCGCCCTTGGCTTGGGCTTGGGTCTCGGACTGACACTGGGAGGCGATGGAGGAGATAAAGACGATTCCAAACCGCCAGCGGCCCTGCCTACAACGCCGACGAGTTCGAAGGTGTGGCAGCCAAAGGTGGGACAGACGTGGCAGATCGTCCTTTCGCAACCCATCGCCTTGAGTCCCGCTGCGACGACGGTATCCCCCGACGTGGATATCTTCGACATCGATCTGTTCACGAATAACCAGAGTACGATTGATGCGCTGCATCGTATGGGGAAGAAGGTTATCTGCTATTTCAGCGCTGGTTCCTACGAGCCCGATCGACCGGATTCCCATCAGTTCACGGAAAAGGACAAGGGCAAGGGTCTCGAGGGATGGCCGGCCGAGCGCTGGTTGAAACTGAGCAATGCGAATGTGCGGAACATCATGAGCAAGAGGATAGACCTAGCGGCGCAGAAGAAATGCGACGCGATAGATCCGGATAACGTGGATGGTTTCGTACGCATCATCAAAGTATCCTATATCTCGAAAGGGGATTTGAGAAACTGACAGCAGAGGCAGGATAACAAGAATGGTCTCGGACTGACCAGATCCGACACCGTCAACTTCGTCTCCTTCCTCGCCGCCAAAGCCCAATCCCACGGTCTCGCCATCGGCCTCAAAAACGCAGCAGCAGTGATCCCCAGCGTCCTGCCTGCAATGCAGGTAACTACTATCCCTCCCTCCCTCCTGATATCGCGCAACAGAACCAAACAAACAATGCTGACCCCCTCAGTTCTCCGTCAACGAACAATGCGTGCAATTCTCCGACTGCGACGCCTTCTCCGCCTTCACAAACGCCTCCAAACCCGTCTTCCACATCGAGTACCCGAGCGAAGTGAAACCCGATTTCGTCCAGAACTTTTGCGGCACCTCCGGTCCGGCAGCCGGTGCCAACGGCTTCAGCACTGTCATCAAGAATATGAACTTGGACGGACATGTGAAGTATTGCGATGGGATGGAGGCGGAGACGCCCATGTCGCAGTCTTCTTGAGAATGAATGCACAGCTTCAATGTGAAATTCGGTATGGATCTATCTGGTCGACGCTCGTTTAGTGTATTACGCGATTGCTGCAAGCGAACGGTGGCGATTTGTGTTGCGTTATCGGCGGGAGCTTGGGATTTGTTCTGGTTGATTGCTGTTTACATGGATGTTTTCACGATGCTTATGATGTTATACAGTACTCCAACACGGAAACGTTCGCTCATGCAAATATCGATTATCTACTACGCGTAACACCCTTTTATTCGATCGATAAGCAACAGAACGCACTGCTTCCTCGGCTCATCATGTTTCCTAAGTAACATGAACACCCTTCACATTCTTACCAGCCCCATTCCAACCCACCAACGGCGCAAATGAAGATCGAAGAAGGCAGGAAACATGCTTGCTTACTCGTCTTCCGGTCATCATGTGATCCAGATTGATAAGATATATCGACAATCGACATCCTCCCTTTTCTTTTCCATTGTTCCGGTTGTTCGTATCCACGGGCTGATCACATCGCCCCGCATTCGATCCCAGATCTCGTCTCCCATCTTTTCGGAAGATCGTCGCTGGGGTTTCAGCATCCGAAGTGGAAGAAAATCCAGGTTCTCGGAAAGGGCGGTTTTGTGGGTCACCTGGCTTGTACTAGTCCACAGGAGACGACGAGGTGAGCATCCACGTGATTTGCTTCTTGTCGTTCTGAGCATCTTTTCTACTACGCGCAACGTGATGAACATTGTGTAGCGAAAGAGAGGAAAGTGTTTTTTTTTCAATCGGGACCACTGCAACATGTACGGAGTCCGTGATGACTTCCGTGGAGTGTTGGTAAAGACAATCGTCATCGTCGCGTCTTGTGTCCGTTCTCGCTCGGACTGGGTACGTAAGTAGTACCTAGCCCTGGTCGAGTCCAAGCGTAGAACCACGTCTGCCGGTCAACAGCCTCATTCTGTAAGTTTTTGTTTTTCGCCAGATCACGATTGCAGACCTTACACAGGATATCGTCAGAATAACCGACTTTGTAGCTGGCTGATCCTCTTGCAAGGCTGGACGGAAAGCAAGTTCGATGGACACAGTTGCTACATCCATGTTTTTGACATGTGCTGGATGTCTGATTTCACCAGATTATACTGTACGCGAGATGTAGATGAGCATGTTGAGCATAAAGCAGGTTGCGTATTTGCATTCCGAGCATGCTGATAGGACTGGCATGTCTGACAAGTCCGTGAACAACAGTCACGAATGGCTGACTGTTACTGTGTGATCATGTCTACAGAACCTTTTGCTCACGATCGATCACCATAGGCTCGAAGACTAATCGCTGCTGCGTTGGTATCGTGGAAACGTGAGGGCGTGAAACGTGCAATGCTGTAAATTTGCGAATCATTGGCGACTTGTTTCACTCCACACGTTCGTTCTTGAAGGCACACAGACCGCGGCAATTCCTCGTGGAAGGTTCTACGCGCACTGTTGTTTGTAATCTTTCCTAAGGCTGAACAATGGTCTTCTCCAACTTTTGTATCATAGTTTGCGGTGACAGACCACAAGGTGATCGATGAAAGAATGTCCGATGGGAATGATGCATCCATCGTCGTGTGGCTCTTGGGGAGGTCGGTAGGCCCAGTGCCTCGGGCATCGCTAAAACTGCTTAGTGCGGTGGTAGGTCGCGGTCTCAACTCAAATCAAATCAAACTGGGGAGACTGAGCTCGATCGAGATCGCCGCGGGGCCGAAGGGCAGGTTTGGAATGGTTCAGATGCTCCAACGAGAGCTGCTAAACAGTTCGTATGTAGATGCAAGCGATATTATTGTGCTCTGCAGGCCTTGCTGCGATAGATGGCAGGAACGAGCAATGTCGAAATAAGGTTGGCTTGGACACGGAATTGTCAAGGATCAGCCTTGCAGCACGAAAGTGTTTGACTGACCGAACTTGATTCGATTAAACGACGGTATACCTGTTGTATCCAGCGAAAAAGAAAGAGTTTCCGCTGCAGTTGAATGATCTTCTACTGCAATAACGGATGTCAGCGAATGTGTCTCATCTGCAGCTTCGATCGTACTTTCGTACCTACCCTACGCATGCGCAATCTGGAGACAACTTTCCTGATCACGATCCAATGCAATTTGCGTGCGTCATATCTCTCTGACGAAAGTGGTGACTCGGGCGTGTTTGGGCACTCGGGAAGGCGATCCGTGCAAATGAAACATGATTTGTGGAGGCTATCGACCACTCATTGTTCCAATTCAGCCTCGTGAAGCAGAACGAGTGCAGGGACGTCAACAGTGACACAGACATTAAAGTCGCATGGATGAACAATAATGAATTGTGGTTCCTTTTGTACCACCAGTGCCCAAATGCACCTCTCCATGCCCGAAAATGCTCAGAATGCGTGATCACCGTGATGCGTAAAAAACGGGCCTGTCTTCGACCAACGCTTGTTGTTGCAGTGTAGAATGACACGACGAAAGTCCGACTCTCACACCATCGCGTCTAGGTACTCTTGCAGCCGCGGACTGAACCGGCCGTAGTAGTCTTCAGAGAGGTCTGTCAGGAACAAGCAACCTGACAATTCCCTCAATTCGCCGATCAGGGACTTGAGCTGTTGGTTGGGCATGTCAGGAGGTATCGAATGCATTATCGCGCATAGCACATCTCGATCGTGCAAGGCTGCCAGAGCTTTCGCTGCTTGTCGATTGATGTACGTGTGGTATTGTTCCTCAAACACAACTGTTCTGTCGATGGTCCCTAGAATTCGAGTGTCGGGTATACTGCCGGGATTCATGACTATTGAAACATCGTGTAAGTAGAAAATCAATCGAAGGGAGGGTTATTGCGCAGTGACGATGAGAATCCGAGCAGGAAGATCGGCAAGAGAGGATGATGAAAAGAGAGTGTGCTGACTAACCGACGAATGGTATCGTATTTGGTGAGCCCGAAGACAGGCCGCTCGTATTTTTAATCCTCGTCTTGACTTCAGCAAGCAAAGTTGTATTGTGGTCATCCGCCAGATTTGGCGACTCGTCAAGAAAGATGCCATGCATCGCTAGATTTGGATTCATTTCTCTCCATTGCGCGTATTTGGCGATATCGGCACAGGCACCGTCAATGGCTCTTCTGCCATAATCGAGTGCGACATAACCTATGGTTCTGACATTGGGAAACGTGTTGAGCCGCGAGATCTCCCGAGTGTAATTTGTGTCTGGGAGAGGTTCTGACCCAGGCCCATCAGCTGGATTGATTATGACTGTAAAGTCAATGGAAGGATGCGCCTCAATGCTGTTACGCGAACGGAGTTAGCTTGGTCAAAGTGTAGCTCGGGAAAAATTGCTGAAGCTGGCGATGCTTACGCTTGATATAGTGGGTCCCATGCCCCTGCAGCGGGATAAATATATAATGGAATTAAGACTCCAGACCTCGGCGCCATAGCCTGTGGAGGTTGGTCGGGGATAGCAGAGGCTGGGGTGCTGAATAGCAGATTGCTGCAGAGACCAAGCAGACAGAGCTTCCACCAGCAACAGGTAGCGGACTTCGTATTCCAGTTAGAACGATCGTCCATCTGAAGGTGGTGGAGGAAATGATGTTCTAATCTCGTGTTCCAGCTGCGTCGAAAATGAAGGAGTGTATATGCATTTGCCCAAAACGAAGGAAGGCAGAACAATGATGAGATCCTCGTAGGATGAAGCGAGATGTGAGTAGATGTAGTGTACACTGTAGGCGCCTGTCAACGTCAATCTAATAATGTGCTTGAAAGATGACGGCAAATCCGCCATGTGTCACAGCTGAATCCGCATCAGGCTCGTTCCAAGTAGTGGCAGGGATGGACCAAGTCAGGAGCACGTCGAAGTTGGCCCGCCTCTGACGAAGTTTCTTGGTGACATCGGTTGAAAGTCTTCGAATCGAAGTACGGGACGGGCCAATTTCTAGAGACGATTCCGGTCTCTTACGGAAGACCGTTTCATCTAGACCGTGGCAAGGCTGTCACCCGACCAATATACTGTCTGCTTTATAAAAACACTGACCAAGATCGTAAATGTTGGAGCTAGACCACCGCGCATAATTCTACATTCGTTTCGAGCGGTCTCTCGTTGTTATTTGAATTATTTCTTTCTTTCATTATGGACACTCGCTCCAGTTCCAGATCATCCTCGCCTTCACTTTTTGGGTTGTGCTGTGAATCAGGCAGCACTTCGGACCATGCAAATACACCTGATTCAATAGGCACTCCAAGAACCAACACTTCCACTCTTTTCGACCACGTTACCGTGGAGGCTTTGGATATCTCAGATACGTCCTACATCTTGGTGGTGGGAGGTCTGGGATACATTGGAAGCCATACAACCCTTGAGCTGTTGAAGGAGGGCCACAACGTTGTTGTTGTCGATGATCTGAGCAATGCTTTCCGCGACGTTCTTGATCGGATCCGGCTACTGGCCGACGAGTACTGCCGGGCCAACAGCAAAGCAACTCCTGACCTGAAATTCCATGAAGCAGACTACAAAAGCCCTGTCATGAGATCGATCATGTCTGTCTATGTCGCAAGGAATTCAGACCTCTCTTCGTCATTATCAAGTCTAAGCCAGTCTCCATCCAGGATCAAGGGGGTTATTCATTTCGCCGCCTTCAAGTCGGTTGAAGAATCCATTCATGATCCCATACCATATTATCTCAACAATGTGTGTGGCATGGTGAATTTTTTGTCGCTTCTGCGAGAATTCGGCATCATGAACTTCGTGTTCTCCTCATCAGCAACGGTGTACGGTTCGAAAGCTAACGGGGGTTACCCACTCCGCGAGGAGCACTGTGTGCATGAGGAAGAGTTTTACACCGACGACCAAGGTGTCAAACAAAGGGCAGAGCCTGGTGTCTCGGGGCTGACCTCACCATATGGAAAAACCAAATGGATTTGTGAGACCATTTTAGCAGATGTCGCCAAGTCAGACCCAAGATGGACCATCACTGCGCTGCGATATTTCAATCCTGTTGGTTGTCATGAATCTGGGCTTCTAGGAGAGGACCCTCGGCAGATGCCAACCAATTTGGTGCCCATCGTGGTTAGAGTATTGACAGGCGCCCATCCAACGTTTAAAATCTTTGGAACCGATTACGAAACTGCTGACGGCACTGCCATACGAGACTTCATCCACGTCGTTGACCTGGCTCGAGGTCATATTGCCGCACTCTCTGCGGCAGCAGCAGGCAAAATTAAGCAGACCTTCAGGACATACAATCTCGGGACCGGAACAGGACACAGTGTTCGGGAGATTGTGAAGAGCATCGAGAAAGCATCGTCACGCATGGTCCCAATTCAAGAAGTTGGGAGAAGACCAGGCGATGTGGGGTCTTGCGTTGCCGGAATCGGACGGGCTTCGAGTGAGCTCGGCTGGAAGAGTGTGAAGTCTCTGGACGATTGTACAACCGATGTATGGAATTTCACAGCCAGAACACAGCTTGCTGGTTCTGCTGCCAGCCCCTGTCCAACGGAGGCTCGCCTTATAGCAGGGGAAGAGACGATGGAGGAAATAGCCATAGCATAGATTCGGAATTCGCATCAGTCCCCTGTACATCTTGCTTAGATAGTACCACAGTACCTTAGTTTTAATTGATCGGCCAATGCACTGGTCTCGTACTTGAGAATCCCATTGGAAACCTGCCCTCGCTCTGTACTTGGTCGGCCAGATGTGAGACAAACGTCTTACACGATCTCGCGACGTCGGAAATAAGTGCTAAGAATGGTAATGTTGATGGCAACGCTGCGAACGTGAATTGCTTGAGGCTGGGCAGAAAGTCGGTATGTGACTTTGCGCGACTGAACCTGGGACTGTAAGCACACCCTGAACTATAAGCATTTGCCACGCTTCTCCTTTCGTCTGGAGGTTATGTCGAATGCCGCCATTGAAATAGAGAGCGGTAAGGGAAATGGAGCTATCAATGACCGCCCAAACACGAAAGGAGGGCCACTGTCGTTCGCAAGATATCAAAAGCCCGCTCTCAGCTCAACAAGAACACACAAGCTGGAGCCAATGTCCTCTAGATGTCGGTGTATCGAGGTTTGAAATGTTTGAGATAGTCAAGGTGATGAATCGAGAAGATATCAAGTACGACGAGTGGGCGTCTGATCTCTTACATGAGATGTGGCAGACCTTGGTGGCCTCAAGCTCACTTAGGCTTCTACAGGCCGATGTCAGGAATAGTAGGTTTGAAGTAGTTAGATCAGAAATGTATTGTATTGATAAGATAATCTCTGAGGTTCCTCAGGATCCTCTAGTACGCTATATATATTTTACAATGTGCGCACTAGTAAATCAGGTGACCAATTCCTGACAGCCGATCCCCTGTAGTATCACAGGTTCCAAAGCGCAACGCCACCACGACATTAGGCGGGGGGCTTGTGATACAGACTTTCAGGCTTCGATGAGAAAGTCATCTGATATTTCTCAGCGTGGACGATCGTATACTGGGTCACACTCATGTCGCATATTATCTTACCACAGTTATGGCCATCGAAAGCGCGTCTCCAGCGTCTGTGGACGGCCTCGTCTTCAGCACCCTGGATGGCCATCAGTCTCTCGACTTAGACCAGGATGACGGGGGCGCGCCGCAGAATCGCCCGAGCAAAGGAGCTGCTGTCGCCGTTGCGTGTATTGTAGGTCTGTCTCTTGGTGACTGTTGCCATGGTCTGACAGTCGCCAGGCCTGTCGTTCCAGACATCTCAAGTGTGATGGTGGAACGCGGTGTTCGCGTTGTTTGCAGGATGGGACTGAATGTCTCTATGTCAAGAGTAGAAGAGGCTGGAGAGGCCCAAGAAGACAAGCACGCGGCACTTTGGCTCGACTTGATGCAGCGTCCGAAGGTGAGTTGGGAGGCTCTGTTCCTTGCTGAATACCATCATGGAAACAGTGCTAATAGTGCCTTTCGTAAAGGTGGTTTGCCCCAGAGCCAACTGCCGCTTGATGGATGCAATGTACCACTCAATCTGGACCAATTCCTCCCAAGCCGTAGTGGAGAGCTCGTGTCACCCTCAGATGTCTCCTACATGGTCAATTCTGGTGCTAGCAGCCATGCCACGACTCAAGATATGGCCGACAAACCTCCTTCGCCGCCCGTCACAGACACTAGAGATTCAGGTCTCTTCGCAGCTTATTATGAATTTTTCCACCCTGCCCACCCATTCCTCCTGCCAAAACCTCAGATGCTTGAGCTGCTTAGCTCGGGACGGTTCCCACATCTCAGCCTGGCCATACAATATATTGGCTCTCTTTACATGCCGCCCTCTCGTAGACGAACGCAAGAAGACGAACTTGGAAGTACGCTAGCTGATGCCGATATATCTCGAGATGGCATCCTGGTGCAAGCTATGCTACTCTATTCGATAGGATTGCATATGTGTGACCGTGAGGAACAATCGGCTCAAGTAATGCACGCCACTGTAAGCCTTGCTCTCGAGCTCGGAATGGACAAACGAGATTTTGCTATTCAAAATGGATCTAACTCTGCTATAATGGAAGAATCATTCAGAAGAACGTGGTGGGAGGTTTTCGTGCTCGATGGATTGAATGCTGGCGTCAATCCCAAGTATAACCTGATGTTGCTTGGCCACGAAAGCAGCATCGACTTGCCTTGCGAAGAATGTGACTATGCCATTGGGGTAAGACAGGTCTCGCACGCTGCATGCTTGGATAACTGACCAAATCTGGGTAGAGAATGTCTCCGATCCTGAAGAACCTGAATGACTTCGACGACGATATCTTCGTGGACCAGGAATTCACATTTTCTTCCTCGGCATATCGAATCGATGCAATCAGACTTCTCCATAAGGTCTTCATGGCCGGTTGTGGACAGGGATCAGACAGTCATCTACTGGAATCTGCTGATGTCCATCTCAAGAATTGGACATTGCACCTTCCAGTTGAAAAGAGAAACCCGATCGACAAAACGGGTTATATGGATGAAGTCCTGTTTGAAGCTCACATGATCGTGAGCGCGTAAGTCTGATTTGTCTGTCACAATGAGTCCAGAGTTAATAAGTCCAGCTGCACAATCATGCTCCACCGGCCACGGTCCGATCTTAACCTCGAAGACGTAGAGAGAGTAAGGACATGTGTGGCTGCTCATGGCTCATCTCCGCTTCCTGGGGGACTCAAAGACGTCCATACTGTGAAGGCCATGCAAGCCGCCAAAGACATCTGCGGGCTGGTTCTCTTACCTTGCCCAATGGTCAAGCACACGCCATTCTTTAGCTGCGCTGTCACTATGTCCTCCGTTGTATTCCTCTCATACTGGTCATTTATTGCCATCGAATCTGGTGATACATTCATCAAGGATAATATTCGACTCAATATTGGGGTCTTGAAAACGTTGGGTGAGTTGTGGCCTATTGCCAACACCGTTTTAGGGCAAGTCAAAGGAGTTGCACAAGAACTGTTCCAAAGCCGGAAAGCTTTAAACAGTGACTTCTCCCATGCCCAGGTGACAAGGCAGGAGATATTCCAGGGGATGATAGAATCGGTCACCTTGCCTGGCGGAGACGACGATTTGTATGAGCGGTTTCTGGCTCTTCCTCAAATCTCTTGATGTCCGCATCGGGCTGTCCTTTGTTAATTAGGATTACGTTATGTGTGTGACAGTAACAGAAGTAGCAAGACTTTCACGGCTAGTACCTGACGTCCTTGGCATGTCATTGATCCTTACTAATATGACTTGGAGTCTGCCCGTTCTGACGAACACACGTGACTCTGAGAAAGCTGACCTTCATTGTTCCATTCCGAGTCGACTTGACTCAACACCAGATGTTTGACATCTTCAATATTCCTATTTAACCAAGCAGTACACTACCTGCATGAAACGATTCGACCCCCTTATTCTGCCATCAGATCTGTTAGTCTATTAGTAAATATGTGCGGCGGAGATACTTCGCCTTATCTTATAAATCAGACGCTCTTTTCGCTATGGTAGCTGGGCTTCGCTATAGCCGCGGGAAAATAGCCGCGGCGCTTCGCTATACTACGCTTTATCCTCTTCGAGGCCCTAACCCCCCTTAACCCTCCTTAACTAATTAGGACGCGGCGTAATTTTCCTACCTATAGTAGAGCGTCTAAGGCGAAAACTCTAGATTTTAGTAAGGCCTCGAAATTTTCTAACTACTAAAAACTACCCTTTCCCGTATAGTATCTCTACTATATTCGTTAGTAAATTAATCGTTAGTATAATCGGTAGATCTAGTATTTATCTTATATATTATTATTAGCTTTATCCCGATATCTTAACTAATATTCTCGATATATATCGTCGCGTAAGTAGTATTTTAGGTAGTACCTAAAAATTAATTTCTACGAAAATCGCCTCTATATAGCTACCTAACTACTACTATATCGCGTATATATAACTATAAAGGTCGCTAAGATAGCTACTATCTTATCGACCTTTACTATTTATTCCTTCTTAATTATAACTACTATTCGTCTAGCGGTAACGCGAATTTTCGCGTTAAGGACGCGTTAAGGCGTACTAGCTACCCCTAATATACTCGCCTAGATAAGGCTCCTAACTACCCTTAACTACCCTTAAACCTCCTTATCTAATTAGAGAAGATCTTCTTATATCGCCGCTAACCTATCTACTACTCTAAAAACCTCTCTCCTCCTCTAATAGTACGCGATCGGGTATATCTATATTCTTATCTCTTAAGCGTCGCTACTATCCCTCTTAACCCTCCTTAAGGTCCCTTAGCTCTTAATATTACTATTCTAGTACCTCGTTACTTCTATATATAATTATCTACCTTTAGTCTTAACCCTTCTTAACTCTTCTTATTACTAAGACTACCGTCTTTACGCCTCGTTACTTCTCTAGATACTCTTTATAATTAATTCGAATACCCCGATACTTCTTAGCTCTTAAGACTACTATTCTTTTATCGTATCGCCTTCTCCGATACTCGTTTTAACTATTCTTAACCGTCCTTAACCGTCCTCGAATACTATTTTCCTACCTATACCTTTAGAAGCTTACCTAATTACTATCCCGCCTACCTCTTATTTAAACTATATAAATAGCCCTAATCTATCCTCGACTACTATCTTTTATATCTATACTCTATCCGCCTTAACCGTATTAAATCCTTCTAAATCGAATCTAAACCTTCTTACTTTTATCTTTACCTCTAGACGTTCTTAATCCTTCTTAACCCTCCTTAACCCTCCTTAACTCTCCTTAAAAGAAGGGATACCTCCTATACTAAGAATACGTCGCGCTAGCCGGTCTAGAATAGCTAACCCTCTTCGCGTTTCTTATAGTAGAGTCCGAAGGGCGAAGGGGAATACTATAAGTAGGCTAGAGTTATAAACTAAAGAACTTATAATTAATAACTATCTTATAATCCCTATTACGATTTTAGGAGGTATACCGCTAATCTATAGAGAATTACTTATAAAGTAGATTAATTTAATTCCTCGCCTACCTCTTACCGAATTACCTATAGTCGTTAATACCGCGAGATAGTACTAGAACGTCGAATACTAGATTTCTATTATTAAGGCGTATCTTTATCGTATTCTTAACTTAGATTTAATCTATTTATCTAGTAATATAGAGGCTTCTATTTAGCCGCTACCTCGTAAGAAGTAGTATCCCTACGAGGAATAGATTAATACTCTCTATTATCTTATCTACTATAGTAAAGACGTTCTCCTTATCGCGAAGATAGGCTAGAGTAAAAGTATTATCTTCTATACTTTTTCTATCCTAACTAGACTTATTACTATCTAACTCTATCCGCTAAATACGCTTAGTAAGAAACAAGTCGATCGGATCTATAAATTTACTAGAATAAGAGTAGTTATAATCTCTTCGAAGAGTAAGATACGCCTAAAGGCTACGATTAATAGTATAATAGATAGAAACTATACTTATATCGTCCTCGGACCGGAGGCCGCTATAGATAGAAGGTTTCGAAATATCCTTAAGGCGTAAGCGTTTTAGGAGCTAGTAGGTCTTATTATTATCGATAAGTACTATCTCGTAGAAAGTTAGAAGGACTTCCGTCCCGCGTATACGTAGATTAGTTAGCTACGGATAATACTACGGTAGTCGGTTATATAGTTTAGGTATACCGCTACGTTAGACTAGGTTATATAGAACTTAGTCCTATTATACGCTAGTTTCCGCCTATTAGATAATACCTAGTACCGTACTAAAATCGTCTAGATATCTATTAATCGTCCTAATATTAGCCTTTCCGTAATACCTATTCTAAAAGGTAATATAGAGGTATATAGTAACTTAATATACCTCCTCTAAGCTTTATACTCCGATGGCTATACTACCCCGATAGAGATATCTAAGACGGTTATCTTTATTAATAGCCGGCTAAAGATAGCTAAGGCGATAGCGGAGCTATAGCGTCGCTTAATCGAGCTATATCCGTAGTATATAATAGAAGATAGACTCTTTTATATATATAATATTATCTAGTTATATTCGGCCTATATATCTAAATATAATTAGTAAGCCTAGTACGAGAAGTTTAAGAAGGCTAGCCCTAAGTACTCGAAGATACGAATTATTATTACTACTATCTCGCTCGGTATAGGTATAAATATTAAGGATATTAAGAGAATCGTATACTAGGGGTTTCCGATTAGCCTTAATTTATTCGACTTCTAGTAAAGATTAGGTCGTACTAGTCGCTAACGTAATATACGGTCTTAGGGCTATATCTTCTTACCGTATTACTATTTCGATAGTTTTAGTCGGTATAAAGAAGGCTCCTCTACGCGGAAAGTAACTAAAAGACTTACCGCTAGTAGGGCTACTAAGTAACTAAAACGACTACGTAATTAGATAGCGCGTAGGAGGAAAATAGATAGAAGTCGCCTCTATATTATATCTACTCTTAGCAAAACGAGTAATTCGGATACTAAGGACGAGGTAGTAACCTAGTCGATAAGTCGTCCTTCTTCTCGTAGCCTAAAAGTAGGCTATTCTATAGATCTTAGTAAATCCGCTAGTTAGTCCCGATAAGACCTAGAGGACGAGGAACCGTATTTAGTAGCGGAGATATAGATAAGTAGCTAGTAGTACTATCCTACCGCTATTAGTACGGTAGCTAACGGAGACTATCTACTTATAAGCTAAGAAGGAGAGACTTCTTATCTAGACGACTATAGTAATCCTATTAAGGCCTAGACCTTAGTAGAGGAATAGTAGCGTACTAAAGTCTCTATCTAGTAGCTCGAGATAGTTAATAGAGCTTACTATTAAAATATTTTTCTCTACTATCTTAGTAAATTTAATCTTCTAAGTTTACCTATACCCGCTCCTCGTAAACTCTATTATTCTATATACTCTCCGGTACTAAAACCTTTAGTTACGATTCCGCCTCGGCCTCCTCTATCTATATCTACGCCTAAGTCGGGTACGCGGCCGGCTATTATACTTAGATTTATCGATAAATAGATATATAGTCGAGTAGAGACCGCGTTTAGTACTAAGAACCGTCGGTTCTCTATACTACCTAACCTATAGATAGACGCTAAGTACCGATAGGAAGTAGCCGCTCTCTTTAACGCTAATATTTTCGGATCCTCCTACTAGCGGGCTAAAGTCCCCGGCTTTAGCGATATAACTTTAGATATATTCCGGGCGAAACTAGTTAGGATTATAAGTTAGTAGAGATTAGGTACTAAGTTAGCTCCCTTCTTCGAGTTTATAATTAGCCTCCCGTAAAAGGTATCTAATATATACGAAGCCGCTAGGTATATCGATATATATAATAATACTATATTAAATAGTAATAATTCTAGTAACGAAAGTATAGATATTAATATATAGTAGTCGTTCGAAGAGCGCTCTCTTTCCCTCGCTCGATACGTCGCGAAAATACGACTTAGGTATAATTAGGTACGCTAACCCCCTATATACCCGACTTCTACTTAGAGGTACTTATAGTCATTTTCTACTTATAGTAGCGTACGTCCGATTACGCCTTTACTATTAAGCCCGGATCTAGTAATATCGCGGCTCGCGGCTATACTAGAGAAGAGTAATATAAGCGAGAGACTCGTAGAAATCTATTCTAAAGAATAGAGTTAATAGGCTAGTTATTCCTAGCTAGGCTCTTCTTCCGCGTTAAGTTTACTAATTAGTTATTTTACCCGCGTCTCTAGCCGCTCGCTAGCTAATCGTAGTTTAGATCTACTACGAGGGCTACTTATTAAGAGTATTAAGGCGGATACTACGGTCTATCTATTTAGTATATCTCCGTCTAGGAATTCGAGCCCTAGTAAAGCTAGTAGTAGTATATTTAGTACCTAACCTAAGACTACTAATTTAGATAGTAATACTATAATAGTAGACGTCGAGAATAGCGATAATAATAATCTATTACTAGATAGAGAGAGCGAGGAGGAGTCTATCTTACTCCCTACGATAAGAATATTAAGTCGGAACTACGAGATTAGGTTACCTACGAAATATTCGAATAGGGGTATATTTGTATCGGTAGCCTCGATACTATAGTTATCCGCTATACTAGGGGCGAACGTATATAGTAGTATCGCTAGTAGGACCGTATATACGCTACGTATATAGAAATCTTCTATATTACCTTCTCTCTCTAATTAGCCGCGTAACGTTCGCGTAGTACTAGACTCTAGTAACGTATTATTACTACTCGTACGCCGTTCTACTCGAGGGGGTACGTCTCTACTTATACCCGTACTAACTTCTATTACTTAACGTTCTTCTTTATATAGTATCCGTTAGACTAGAAACTCGGGAGCGTCGCGAAGGGTAAGAGATAATAATTTATAATCTTATACGTACTTAGTATCTCGCCGTAGGAGGTATAGGAACTTAGATTAGCTCTAGAAGGATACTAGAAATATAAGCGGATCGCGTTACTATAGTACTATTTAAGGGTAGCGGCTACTTTACTAGCGGTATTAGCTCGGTTATAGTAATAGTAGAGTTTTAGCTTAAGCTTCTCGTATATATCTATATTTATAGCTATAGCTTTAACGGATCGGTCTTTATATTACTTATTATACTATTTAATTACGATAGTTTACGGTTCGCGGCCTATAGTAAGACTAGTTTAATTAGCGAGTCGAGTTAAAGAGAACTATATCCGATACGCGGCTTAAGGGGGGTTAATAGTAGCTATTATTACTAAAATAAGTACCTTCTAGTTAATAAACGTCGAGTTATTTAGGAGGGTTAAGAAGGGTTAATAGTAGCTAGTATTACTAAAACGAGTACCTTCTAGTCGATAAACGTCGAGTTATTTAGGAGGGTTAAGGAGGGTTAAGGAGAGTTAATAGTAGCTATTATTACCGAAAGGAGTACCTTCTAGTAGATAAATATCGAGTTACTTAGGAGGGTTAAGGAGGGTTAATAGTAGTTACTAGCCTTAGCCTCCTCCTATTATACGAACTCTAAAGTCTTAAGCTTATACTAAACGTTTCTAATCTACTCCTAGTATCTTAGATAGCTAAGGTAATTATCCTCGCCTACGTACTACGTAACTTTATCCTAGTAGATTAGGAAGTAGGACTTATAGAATATTTTATTATAGGCTATAAGATAGTCTATAGTATCGGTATTTAAGCGTACCTCGTAGTCTTTCTTATCCTTATCGTTAGTATTAGGCTCGATTTTCTTATAATACGTACTATACTCGTTAGCCTTAGAATCGCGAAGGAGTTTAAGTATCTCGAATACCTACTATTATAATATAGCTAGCTCGCCGTCGTCTTTAGTAAGGTTAATAGCGTTGGTCGAGCTAATATCTATTATTAATTTTCGGTCTATATCCGAAAGTAATTCTTCTCCGTAAACGTAGAGAAGACGAAGCCTTAGGATAGTTTTAAGAACGCTAGCTATCTACTTCCCTCGAAGTATAGCTCTAGCTACGCTAATAGCTTTATTTTTAGCCTATAAGTTAGCTAAGAAAAACTTATACGTAAGGTCTTCCTCTTTTATATACTTAAGTTAGATAATTTTATTACTCTAGCCGGGTAGATCGATATAACCCTTCTAACGGCGTAGGGTAATACTATCTACTAGAAGCCGCAATTTCGGTAGAATCTCTAGATCGGCCTATTTAAATAGTATAATAATAAATTAGTTAAAAGCGCCTTTTTAATTAAAACGTTAAATACGGAGAAATTCTATTAAAGATCCGAGATCTTTAAGCCGATCTAGTATTAGTATACTACTAACCGCCTAGTATCGCTAGGTCTCTAGCTCGTATACCGTAATAGCTATAGTAGTCGATAGAGTCCGGATCTAGTAGGCTTCCTCTAGAACGATACGGAAGAGATTAGTACTTTAGGTTAGATATTTACTACCCCCGTACTTAACCCTTATAACCTATTTTATATAATATATTATATATACTACGCGTTTAAGATATCGAGGAACGGCCGTAGTATTACTTTATTAGCTTAGTATAGTAGTTATCGAGGTAGCTTAGCTTATAGTCTATTTAGACGTTCGAGAGGGCTTACTAAGATAATAAACCTAGCCGCCTAGGAGAAGAGGTAGATCGAAGAAGTATACTCTACTTCTATAGCGTATTTAAGTCTAGAGGGTACCTTTTTTATTTCCGTATAAGGCGTACTTTTTTTATATATTAATCTATACTACCCTTCGTTATTTATTACTAAAACGAGTACCTTCTACTCGACGGACGTCGAGCTACTAAGAAGTATTAAGAAGGGTTAATAGTAGCTAGTATTACCGAAACGAGTACTATCTAGTCTTAAGCTACTAAGAAGCGTTAAGGAGGGTTAATAGTAGTTAGTATTATCGAATCGAATACCTTCTAGTCTCGAGTTACCGAGGAGCGTTAAGGAGGGTTAATAGTAGTTAGTATTACTAAATTAAATACCTTCTAGTCTCGAGTTACCGAGGAGCGTTAAGGAGAGTTAATAGTAGCTAGCTTTACTAAAACGAGTACCTTCTAGTCTCGAGTTACCGAGGAGGGTTAAGAAGGGTTAATAGTAGCTAGCTTTACTAAAACGAGTACCTTCTAGTCTCGAGTTACTAAGAAGGGTTAAGGAGGGTTAATAGTAGCTATACTATTACCAAAACGAGTACTATCTAATCTCGAGCTACCGAGGAGGGTTAAGAAGGGTTAATAGTAGCTAGCTTTACTAAAACGAGTACCTTCTAGTCTCGAGCTACCGAGGAGGGTTAAGAAGGGTTAATAGTAGCTACTATTACTAAAATAACTACCTTAGTATTATATCTTTATTTAATATATTTAGAGGTATTTACGTAGGTCGCGTATCCCTCTATACCGGGCCGTTTATAAAGTAGAGTAAGTCGTTAACGGGGCGAAGGCTACGTACCTACCTATACGGATTAGTCTTATATTATATATTATTATCTTATCTTTCGCTAGCCGTAGGTCCTTTAAGTACGACGCTAGCTATACTAACGGGTATTAGTAGACTATATTTTTCGCTAGTCCCTTTTAGGCCGCCTATATAGTCCTAGTACGTAGTCTTATTAAGTATATTATTATAGCTTCGAACTTCGCTCTCTATAGGTATTTAAAGTACTCCGCTAGCTATATTAATAGGTATTAGTAAAGACGTAATTAGTACGATATCCGTCTTTAAATAGATATATAAGGAAGGGAGAACCGTACTAGGTAGTAGGAGAGCGATAGACTTATTAGACGTAATTAGTATAATATCTATCTTTAAATAGATATACGAGGAAGGGAGGATTCTATTAAGCGGTAGGTAAGCGGTAGACCTATCGGACGCGATTAGTATACTTAGTTAACTCGCTAAAAATAAGAAAGTAGCTATAATAAAAATAAGAAACTAGTAGGAATTATTTATTCGTACGCTAGATATAGGTACGTTCTAAGCGTTAAGTAAAGGTATTCCGGTAATTATAGTAGTAATATTTATAGCTACTAGGCTAGTAGTAGTATTATTCTCCTAGATAGTCTAAGTCTTAGTAAAGGTAGAAGGGATACTATTACTACGATTAGAGATAGAACGGGTATTATTATAGTTAGTCTAGAGACTATCGACGGGCTAATAACAGGCGGAACTTAGTCGAGTAAGATCGCGAGACTAGCTCTAATAAGCGGCTAAAGCGTTAGTACTATAAGCGGTATTACTATAGCTATATAATACGCTCTTACTCTTAATATTTAGCGATAGAATATCTAGGATAAGATAATTTAGAGTAAGGCTCGTAATACGTAACTAAGAGAGTTCTTCTTTACGAGATAGGGCCTAATCTCTCTAGGCGATAGCTTAACTATAGTAAGTACGCTAATATTAGAGCTATATAAGCTTATTAAATAAGCTACGAGAAGGGACGCGTATAGTATTATCGGGCGAGAGACGGAAGATAGTAGAGTTAGATATTAGGTTAGAGTTAGGGTTAGTATAGGCCGTATTCCTAGATACGCTACTAGAGGAGCGAAGATCCTATAATATCTAAAGTATCGTATTATTACTACTATAATCGCCTTATCCTAGCTATCCTCGTTAATACGCGTAATACCTTAACTCCTCTACTATCCTTTAAATTTGTCGACGATTACTAGTATAGATATAGAATCGAGCTACCCGTACTAGAGGCTATAGAAGGTTATCCGTCTTATTACCTAAGTATAGGTAGCTTTTATAGCTATAAGTATACGAAACGATACGAATACCTAGAATTCGCTTATATAGACGAAAGAAAGCTCGATAAGGCCTAAACTAAAGAACGATTCTAATATAGCGGATACTATTAGTAACCGACGTTCCTTACGTTAGAGATCGGCTATAATAGTAACGGAGGGTATACTAAAGAACGATCCTAATATAGTAGAAGCTATAAATAACTAACGTTTCTTATAAGGGAGATCGGCCGTAATAGTAATAGAGGGTATACTATAGGACGATTCTAATATAGCGGAAGCTATAGATGACCGAAGAACCTTAAGAGGATTAAGAAGAGACTTAGGAAAATTAGAAGGATTCTTAAGATAATTAAAATAACCTTTACCTCGCTACTCTAGGCTATAGAGTTCTAAACTACTACTCTCCCCTCGAATACGCTACTAGTCGCCCTATATATATCTATTTATAAAGGTTTTTTTTTCGGAACAAATAGTAAAGACCGGCCGCTATAGCTACCCGTAAGTAAAATCGTACCCGACTATCTATAATTAGCTATATCGTATTATAGACTAATAAGTAAAGAAGTCGCGTACTTATTTTTGTATTTTTAGAGAAAGAGAAAAATATATACTAGTTATATTATCGTAGCTATTAATAGCTCGGTTTATATAATATATATCGTATAGATAATTAGTTAGAAGCTAGAGAATAAGTTATAGAGGCTATAGAAGTACCGTAAGATCGTAGTAGATATATATTCTATAGTAAGCCGAGATACTTACTAGGCGAAAGTAGCCTTAGATTAACTACTAAAGCTAGACTTACTACTATCGGTAAAGAAGCTAGTAGAGTTAGTACTAAAGCCGGTATTAGCGGCTTCTTCTAGAGTAGTAATAGAAGCGCCCTATCTATTAGTATCTATACTATTAGCGGTAGTATCCCTATTATCCGAGTTATCGCTATCGTTATCCTAGACTAATTCTCTATTAAGGGGCTTAAACTTCTAGAGGAATTCGGGGATAACTTAATTATTCTCTATAAGAATCTTAACGATTACTAGGGCCAAGTCCTCGGAACGCTTATTATAGAAGGACGTAGTACGACCTTCGTTACTAATATAGGTAGTACGACTAATACGATAGACGTACTCTTTAATACTATCGTATATACTAGAGGGTAAGTTACGAGTAGCTATACTAGTAGTAATAAGAATTAGTAAAGTACCTTAGCGGAACGAAAGAATAGAGTCCTTACGCCCGAGCTAAGTACGGTTAGTATAGATAGAAGTAGAAGATATACTCTTATTAAATAGAAAGTTATCGAGGGTATTAGTAGACTTCTTATTATTTACGAATACTATAGTACGGTAGGGAGAGTTCTAAAAGAGTAAGTTCTAGAGGGCGTCGCGCTTTTTACTCTTCTTAGTACTAATAATATACTACTTAAGTTATCGTAGTCGTTAAAGTCCGTTATAATAGGGAGTAGTCTATTCGGGTAGGCGGTCGAGGGGTAGATAGATAAGAAGGGTTAAGAAAGGTTTAGAAGGTCTAAGTATATTAGATTAAGCTACCGAGGGTCGCTATTTCGAGGAGGGTTAAGGAGGGATAAATAGAGCTATCGATAGCTACTATTTCGAGAAGGATCGAGAAGAGGGTTAAGTATATTAGATTAAACCGCCGAGGGTCGCTATTTTAAGGAGGGTTAAGAAGGGATAAATAGAGCTATCGATAGCCGCTATTTCGAGGAGGGTTAAGGAGGGATAAATAGAGCTATTAATAGCTACTATTTCGAGAAGGATCGAGAAGAGGTTAAGTATATTAGATTAAACTACTAAGGGTCGCTATTTTAAGGAGGGTTAAGAAGGGATAAATAGAGGTATCGATAGCCGCTATTTCGAGAAGAATTAAGAAGGAATAAATAAAGCTATCGATAGCCGCTATTTCGAGGAGGATTAAGGAGGTATAAATAGAGCTATTAATAGCCGCTATTTTAAGGAGGGTTAGGGATTTAAGCTTAAGTATATCCTTAGCTATAATATCTTCGAGAGCTTTAAGCTATACCTATACTTTAAAGGTAGGGACGAGAATACGCGGTCCTAGTCTATAAGAACTATATATATTATCGAGGTTAACCTTAAAGAGCTTCTTATAGAGCTTATTATATTTAGAACTCTACGGGCCCTATAGATTCGAATTAGTTAGTACCTTATAATCCGTCGTAAATACCGGTAGATTATTATCGTATTTTACTAGTATCCTTATAATTAGTAGTACTAACGCGTATCTTACCTTTACTATATATTTTTAAGTTAGTACTATCGTAAGTATTTTCTATATATTATTACTTTCGGAGTATTATTATTCGTTATCGTCTATAATTAGTTAAGGAGAGTTAAGGGTCGATAGCTAGCCCTACTATAAGATAGACTAACCCTAGAAAGGAGATATATATATAGTATCTAATTATTTAATAACCGTATCGCGTCGAGCATACTATTGTTACCTTAACTAGCGTAATTCTAGATCTATTATTAGCCGACGGGGCGCAGGTAATAAAAAAGGACTTTATATCTCTCTCTCTCTCTCTCTCTCTCTCTCTCTTCTCTCTTTCTCTCTTTCTCTCTTAACTACTAACTATTTAGAACGGAACCCGGTATATCTTTATCTACGAAGCTATTATTTACGCTTTACTTTATATTAATACGATCGTTTTAACTAGATAGAAGGAGCGATAGTAGTCGATAGACTAGAGCGTAAATAGCGCGAAATAGTACTTTATAAAAGAGCTAATACTTACTTTAGATAGATTTATCTTCGCTAACTATTAACTATTAACTACTAACTACTTCGGTACGTCTCTCTTATTCCGCTAGCCTTTACTACTACCGTACTCGGATATTCGGTAGCTACCTTATATTCGACTAGTCGGTACATCTACTTATTACGGAGAACGACCTTATAATAGCTATTTACTAATATCGCTTATATAGTACTACTTCGTACTTTTTTCTACTACTATAAGTTACTTTCTACTCCCTTAGTATTACCTTAACCTAGAACGGCGTACGTAAGTCTCTTTAAATACCCTTAACTATCCTTAATCATCGTATAGTTTACGTATAGGTTATAACTAAATTATAAGTATCCTTAAGTATCCTTAACCGCCCTTAGTTACTTTAACTCTTACTTACTTATCTTGGTCGGGTCTAGTACGTAGAATTACTTAGGCGATAAATAGCGTTCGATTATATTAGGTAGTTTACTTACTTCTATAGCGAACGGCTCGTATCTATATCTATATATCCTTAACCGCCCTCGACCGCCCTTAACTACTCTAGTAATCGTTTATCTCGATCGGAATCGACTTCGTCTTTATATTAGTTTTAGTTAGTTAGGTTAGTATTAATATATATATTAGATACCTCGTTCGTCTTATACGCTCCGCGGATACGGTACTACCGGTAAGTCCGTCGATATAAGTAGACTAACGCCGCGATAGGTTAATAGTCCTCTCGAGAATATCCGAGTATTTAGAGATAGAGATAGACTAAGGTATATACTCTAGAATAGTTAAGCTTACTTCCTACCGTTTTATTATATCTAGTAAATCGATTATAGACTAATAGACTTTAGCTAGCAACTTACCCTCGAGCGTACCCGCGTACGTACTAATTACTAACGCGCCCTTTATACTACTACTACCTAAGCTAATTTCTAAGCTATAAATATAGTAGGTATTACTACTCCTCTTACGGCTACGCCCTCTACTACCGTTATCCCCGCGCCTATTATTTCTACGCCTATTATTACTACGCCTATTATCTCTCCTATAGCCGACGTCCCTCCTATAGCCGATATCCCTCCTATAGCTACCGATTAAGTCGAGAATAAAGGAATATAAGGGTATATTAATATTATCCGTAATTAAGCCTCTTATCTACTTTATCTACTAGCTAGACTCGAGATAAAATAGATCTAACTAAGGAGAAATAGAAACGATAAGTCTTTATTCGTTAGGTAAGAGGTATATACGACTTACTTATCTTAATTTAAGATATATTATACTAATATCCCTAGTTACCCGTCGACCCTAATACTAAGACTAATAGAATAGGCGCGATTAGCGATAGTCCGGCTACGTACGATAACGAGTCGGATAAAGATAAGGACGGCGGTAGTATCCTTCTTAGTAACGCTCCGGACGACGAGATAGGTCGTAATAAAGATATAATTAGCGATACTCTAGCCGACGAGATAGATTATAACGGGGACCTATTTAACGAGATAGGCGGTAATAAAGAGATAGAATCTATACTACTATCGCTATAACGTAGCTTAATATTCCCCTAGTACTAGGAGTATTACCCTTCTTCCGTAGTAGATAAAGATATTAACGCTAATATCGAGATTATAGAAGACGATACTATACCGTAAGTTAAGCTTCTCTTTTTTCGTTAAAGGTTTAAGTATACGAACTACTCTTAGACTAAGGACTAATTATAAACTCTACCTACTAGGATACCTTTATCTACTACCTTTAGGTAAGAAGGGTCCTTACGTCGGCGTACTACCTATAAACGGATAGATAGACGGAGAGGTAGAACTAGACTTTAGAGTAGTACCTAAGAATCTTTTACTTACTAGAGTAAGACGACTAGGTATAATAAATCTATATAGTAGAATACGTATACAACGATAGTACCTACTTAGTAACTAGATTTACCCTATTTAAGATAAATATAGGTATACTACTAAAAGAACTAGATATAGCGGATAAGCTATTAGGGGAAGGGGAATCGCCCCTCGCGAATAGGCTTACTACTAAGGTTCTAGCTATAAGAGAATAATATCGCTAAAAGATAGCCGCCTCTAATAAGTATTAGAAAGATAGATCTAATAAGAGGAGAAAAGATATAGAGTTCTATATAGAAGATAAGGTACTTATCTCTACGCGCTATATAAAATTACTAAGGCTAAAGAAGAAGCTAGATAATAAGTTTATAGACCTAGGGTTTATTCTAGGCTAGAAAGGGCTAGACGTATACGAGGTATACCTACCCGCGCTCCGTAGGGTATACCTAGTCTTCTATACCTCGCTCTTAGAGAAATAGTCTCCGCCTAACTCTTTATAACCCCTAGGGAACCAGATACTTAATACCCTAGAGAGATATAGTAACGAAGAGAGAGAAGTATATAAGGTACTTTAGAGGCGCTAGAACTCGGTTAGGTAGTAGAAATACCTAACTAGGTAGAGAGAAGAACCCCCTAAGAATAACTCCTAGAAGAGAGGCCCTACTATTCTACTAGAGGTAATAAAAAAGTTCTAGAAGAGTATTAAAGTACTTTCTAAGAGGGGAATAAAGTAGGCGCGCGGCCGCGCTACCCTAGAGAGAGAGTAGGGCGACGGAGTAGCTAGGACTAGGCCGAATTAACCTAGGCTCGAAAAATATAGTATAAAATACGCTAAGGTATAGCCTACTATACTATAGAGGTTGAGACTCCAACTAAATATATATTACTACGGTAGATATACTTAGTAGTAGTAAAGAAGAATAATAAACTTCTTATATTCTAGAGTACCTAGCTAAGTAAAATAAGATTACTATACTATTAGAGCTTAAATCAGGATATTACTATATAAGATTATATAGTAGGAATCTAATACTATCTTTACGAAGATAGTAATTAGGATTTATAAGTAGGAATTTCCTACTAGAATCCTAGATTCTACTTTAGACACTACGGATAGAATTTAGAGGTATTCTAAATTCTATATTCCCTAGAAATTTAATAGGGATTCCTAGTAAAAAGTTAGAAACTATAGAATAGGAAGTATTCTATAGTTCTAGAATAATAGATTCTAGTAATAATTCTATAGAAGACTATCTAAGTAGAAGTCTAGGAATTAAAGAGGATAGAAGAATTCCGATAGAAGAGGACGAATAGATAGGTACTACTAAGATTTATATATAATTAGTATATAAAAGATAGTAACTACTATCTATAAAAGATATAGAGATAGAATAAAAAGTATAAAGAGTACTCCTTCTATAGTATTATATATATAGATTCGGGAAATTTCTAGACTATTCTAGCCTATTTAGAGGTATTACTATTCGTAGAGGCCGGAGGCCGGGGGTATTAACCTAAACTATTCTATAGAATACTAAACGCTAATTATTAATATTAATCTAGGGCCCTTAGGCCTAGATCCCTCTAGTTTACGCTAGAAAGCTTAAGCCGCGGCTCCGCTACGACTACCGCGCCTAGTATTACGCTTACTACTATAATTTCCCTTCGAAGCCTTTCGAGTAGCCGTAGCTATCTTCTCCTAGTTCTCCTTCTTCTTCTCGCGCGCCTTACGCTCCTTAGGGGTCTCTACGATACTAGCTAGGGCGAATTTACGCTAGGATAGGTTAGAAAGATCTACTTAGTACTAGAAAATAACTTACTTTCTTAGGAGTACGAAATTTAACCTTATTATTATCTAACTTATCTAGTTTATTCCGACGACGCTTCTCTTAACGTATAATAGCTAAAGACGAGCGAGAACGACCCTTAACGAGTATACTAGACTAAGAATTACCGTCTAAGCTATCGTAGAGAAAGAAGTTATCCGTAAAGAGTACTTTACTACTAGTCTAGATTAGAACGTACTAGATAGTACTAGAAAATAAACTTACGTATCTAAATATACGACGATCTCTCTAGCCTTCTTCTCTACTACCGTTATATCCCTTACTCTACTAGTCTTAGATCTATAGTCGGGGACTACGCCTAAAAGCTTATCTAACTCTATAATATAGGAAGCGTACTCCTTATTAATCTAAGTAGAGATTAGTACGACTAAAAGAAAGATTAAAGAGGGAAAACTATTACCTTAAAGTATAATTCTCCCTTCTCTAAATAATAGTCGTAGCGATTACTCTATTTATCGTCGAATTTAAAGCTACGAAGTTAGAATAGCCTAGTTTACGCTAGAAAGGGGGTAACTTACTCTACGATATATAAAGTATTAGTCGGAAAGCGGTACTAGCGAGCGACGTAGCCTTCGGCGATCCGACGGATATAGTAGAGATAGGACGACTTATAGTAGGGCTTACTAATATAATCGGCCTTACGGCGAGCTATTATAGTTTAGGGAGCTATAATATAGTTAAGGTAGAATTCTTCTAACCTAGAATTAGCTAAATTACGCTAAATAGCGCTAGAAATCTCGGCGCTAGTAAATACTAGTATAGAATTAAACTTATAATCTTAGTAAGAGGTTATAAGAGAGATAGAGTTATATTAAGAAAAGTTCTTTATTAAATAGTAGTTACTACTAAGGGTCCTACTATAATAATAATATTATAATACTATTATCGCCGTCAATAGGTCTAAAATAAGGGTTCTATTAGGAATTAGTTACCTGATTTATTAGTACGTACATTATAAAATATATATAGTATACTAGAGGATCCCGGAGGAACCTTAGAGATTATCTTATTAATATAATATATTTCCGATCTAACTACTTCAAACCTACTATTCCTGACAGGGGCGTTGTATAAAGGTCACGTGGACCGCCAGATTCTATTAATACCTAGACGTTTCGCGTGGCTATTTTTCTACAATTAGAATGACTGTGAGCCTTAATAATGAGTAGCTCTTAGTCGAGTCTGATAAAAGTTTCGTAGGAGCTCGTCGTGACTTCGTGATTGTGGTCCAAGCTTTTCCTCGAGGTCCTCCAGCTCCAAACGACACCCCGCCATCTCTTGACAAATGTTGCAATCATTCTCGGCAATGTCGAGGCGACCCGCTACACTCCTTACCCTACATCTCTCATCCTCTTCAACACTTTGCGCTGCTGTTCTCGTTATCATAATGCACCATCGACTGGACAAAGCGAAGGATCGTACAGGGCAAACTGCTCGCTGTCTCTAGGATGATGTACAATCTTCTCATGGTCGAAAGGACTTTCAAAGTCGAGTCGCAAAAGATTGTGGTGAAACCTATGACTATCTGGTTCTGGAACACGTGATACCTGTGCCTCCACAAGTACGATTGCTTACTTCTCATACCAGGACGCTCCTTTTTTTAGTATCAATATGGAACTGCCTAGAGACTGCTTTGAGAACTCTGAACAAAGGTGTAGCAAACCGGTGTCTAAATGATCCTGCTATGGGCGAGCAATGTGCTGATGGACTCACAGCCAAGCATATAGGAAAGCGTTCTTAAGGAGCGCGATTTCTTCAACCAGCCGAAGCCAGACCTGTCTTTCTGATAAATCATCTGGTGGTCTTGAAAGTGACAACATCGGCATTGTTGCCTGATTTTAAATCTGCTTATTTGCTCACCCCGAAGTATACCTGCGACCCGGATAACAGACCCAACACTTCACCAGCGAACCCCACCAACGTCTGGAGGCGATATTCTCTTTATCATTCTTGGCAATACGGTCACTTTCTGTGACTCACTGACCAGCCTCGTGCAGGGTAGTCCTCTTCACATCGTTTTCTTGATTACATGGCCTCAACCTTCTATTCACCTTTGCAGCTCCTTATCTCCACTTAAATCACCCATTTTCCCTTTCTCAATTCTTGTTGATGATACCAACCCCAGTCCAGCCCTTCTTTCACGGCATCAACCGCGAATAACAAAGCACGCAAGAAGTTTCAATATGGGTGCCCAGCGCTTGTTGCATGGCAGAATGGCTATCCCAGCGGATGGTATCTTAATCACAGACAAGGGAATCGGCAAGCGATCTGAAGCTTTCCATTGGCTCATGATTGGCTGTCATGTCTATGATCATAAATTCCGTGAGCTTACTGTTCGAGATCTGGAGCACGACATCGATCCGAATGGCGTTATGAACCCAATGTATGTAAGAGGTGCACTGTGGAAAACAGTTTCTCGTCGCTTCTGGCTGGCGAGTGGGGGTGGCAGAAATGGTCCAGAGCCGGCACAACCTGGTCTGAATTTGGAAGCAAGTGGTAAGAATACCTGTTCCTACGAAGCTTCCTAGCTGACATTGAAGTGCAATACTATAGCCTTGGGCGGCCAGAGACCCAAAGAGAAGGCAGATTGCATGATATGTCTCGACATGACACGAGTGTACAGCAAGATGTGAACTCGTCATCACGCACTCATTCGCAGGGTTCAGGCATATGGCTTTCAACATCACCAGAGATTTCATCGTGTAAAGCCAAATCAACTGCTCCTCCCTTGAAAAACTCGAGCGACTCTCTTCAACATATATCATGTGCGTGTACCAGGTCCATGACATCGATGTCAGGCGAAACTCTAGAGTCGTCATATAAACGCCGTCGATCGTTTTCCGCCAGCACTGAGAGTGCCTTCCCTTCAAAGAGACAAGCAGCATAACAAACTCGGCAAGATAGATGGGAGAACATGCATTGGGGAATAGAGACGACTGAAACTCAGTCAAAGGATCACACCTTCGATGAAGCAGAGATTATTCATGGGTCTGCACCAGGAAAAAATTCACGAGCTCGATCGTTTTCCGCTATCAGGCCATCTTCACGCGAGAGCAATGGCGAACAAACGCTATTGTCTCCTATACATGGCTGAGGTATGGGCGATATAGATTCTTAGAATATCCACCGGCAGAATTTGAAAAATACGATTGCTAGTAGATGATTATACTACAAGGGTAGCATATGGCGCAGGTATTCAAATTTTCGTCCTACACATTTGATCTTTCAGATTTATTCATATACCACGAATATGCCAGTGTCTTCAGGTCGTGGTACAATAGAGTATTCAATGGACTGTCGGATTGCCGACTGATAGATTCAGTATTCAACAATGATAGGACATCAGCCTAGAGTCATATCGTAGCCATGAACCTTGAATCCATTGAATGCTCCAATAATCCAACTTAGTAAGCCGGGTTACACGTGACCTACTGTTGTCCCTTTCTCCCCGGGGCCGTCAAGAATGGCACCGCAAACGGCGGACAGTCTCGAAACTGGAACACCGACGCTCATCTCCATCGCAACATCACCCAACACCTATCGCCATTATCCTCCCGAAATCAGCGTCGCGTCGGTCCCAAACCCACGGTGTCCTTCTTGTGCTGCATAATATAACGCCTCCGTTTGTCAGTGGACGCGCCAAGCGTGTCGAGGAAAAAGGAACCGCAGAGTTAGTGGATACTTTCCACCTCGCAGATGTCTTTGAATTCATGGAGGTTACGGCATTAGACAAGCAGTGATCTAACAGTCGCTCAGCTAGATCGCAAATCTACCTCCGCCTTGGCCTCACCACCGCCACCCGTCCATCTCCGCAATACTCCTTCCTCTTCCCTCCATACTCCGCCGACCTCATATCACAATCCGTAATTACAGTCATGTCGCGATATGCCTCCGAGTTCGAGGACCCCAACGCGGGAGATGCGGAAGAAATCTATGAAGAAGACGATGAAGAGCTCATAACAGCCGAGGATTGCTGGACCGTCATTTCGTCCTACTTTGAAGACAAAGGCTTAGTCGCGCAGCAGATTGACTCCTACGATGACTTCGTTATGCGGCACATGCAAGAGATCATAAGTGAAGAGTCCAGGATAGTGATGGACCAAAATTATCCTGGAGGAGGCGACGACAATGATGACAATCCGATAATCAAACGACGGTACGAGCTGAACTTTGGAATGGTCCATGTGAGCGTTCCGCTCATAACAGAAGGAGATGGTTCAAACAGCATACTATGGCCAAGCGAGGCTCGCCTGCGGAATCTCACCTATTCGTGTCCGATGTATCTTGAAATGCGGAAGAAGATCACCGCTGCGAGAGAGCATCCGTACTCTGGCGGTGAAATGGAGGAAGAAGGAGGCAATGAGCAAGAGATTGATGCAATTGGAGCCGGCCCAGCACTGTTCTGGAAACGAGAGGACAGAGATGACGAAGGCGACACCCCAAAACCTCACATCGGAAGGATGCCAGCCATGCTGAAATCATCATTCTGCACGTTGAGCGCCAAACAAGACGATATTCTCTACGCCCACGACGAATGCCCTTACGACCAAGGTGGATACTTTGTCATCAATGGAAGTGAAAAAGTTCTCATTGCCCAGGAACGTAGTGCTTCAAATATTGTGCAGGTTTTCAAGAAAAAGCAAAGCGCTACGCCAGTCATCGCTGAGATACGAAGTGCGGTAGAACGAGGTTCTCGTCTCATATCAAGTATGCAGGTAAAGCTCTTTGCCAAAGGCGACGCCGCGAAAGGTTTCGGTTCGACTATCAAGGCAACTCTACCATATATCAAGAATGACGTCCCTATTGGCATCGTTTTTCGAGCACTTGGAGTGGTGGCAGATGAATCGATTTTGGACCACATAGTGTACGACAAGAATGACGTGGCAATGCTGGAAATGCTGAAACCGTGTCTTGAAGAAGCTTTTGTGATTCAAGAGCGTGAGATCGCGCTAGATTGGATCGGTAAACGTGGTAGTCAAGCCGGCGGACTCGAGAAACGTTTGCGGTATGCCCGAGACATCTTGCAGAAAGAGTTTCTGCCGCACATATCACAGAAGGAGGGTAGTGAGACCAGAAAAGCATTCTTCCTGGGCTACATTGTTCATCGACTTCTTCAAGTCGCCCTAGGACGTCGAGAAGAGGATGATAGGGATCACTTTGGAAAAAAGCGCCTGGATCTCGCCGGGCCATTGATGGCCATGCTCTTCCGCCAGATGTTCAGCAAAATGAAAAAGGACATTTTGACCCATCTGCGCAAGTGTGTCGAGACGAGCAAGGACTTCAACATGCTGTTAGCGGTCAAGGGAAGCACCATTACTAATGGATTGAAATACTCACTTGCAACTGGTAATTGGGGGGACCAAAAGAAGGCAGCTTCCGCCAAAGCTGGTGTTTCTCAGGTCTTGAATCGGTACACGTTTGCTTCGACCTTATCCCATCTTCGACGTACCAACACTCCGGTCGGTCGTGACGGCAAGATTGCCAAACCTAGACAGCTGCATAATACTCATTGGGGTTTGGTGTGCCCAGCAGAAACTCCGGAGGGCCAGGCATGTGGTCTCGTCAAGAATCTTTCGTTGATGTGCTATGTGTCCGTTGGGTCACCTAGCGACGCCATAACGGACTATCTGACCATGCGAGGTATGGAACTGCTCGAAGAGTTCGAGCCCCAGAGCTCGCCCCTGGCGTGCAAAGTTTTCGTGAATGGCGTATGGATTGGAATTCATCGCGACCCCAACTCCCTTCACAAAAATCTACGGAAGATTCGAGGTACGCCTGGTTACCTATCGGAAGAAGTCAGTGTCATTCGTGACATTCGCGACCGAGAGCTGAGGATTTTCACCGATGCTGGCCGTGTGATGAGGCCGCTCTTCGTGGTGGACAATGATCCTTCCAGCGACAACAAAGGGGCTTTGGTATTGAAGCGATATCACGTGGAGAAGCTTCAAGAAGAGAAGGGCATGGACACCAAAGTCATGACCGACGAAGAAAAGGCAGACGTCGGCTTCAGATCTCTGGTTAAGGAAGGTGTTATTGAGTATCTCGACGCTGAAGAAGAAGAAACTACAATGATTATCATGACACCAGACGACCTCGAAGAGCATCGCGATATGCTGGCCGGCCGGCCCCTTGCTATCAACGAGGATGCCAATGCGCGTATCAAAGCCCCTCCGAATCCAGCCGTTTATCAATACACCCATTGCGAGATACACCCCAGTATGATTCTCGGTGTTTGCGCCAGTATCATTCCGTTCCCGGATCATAATCAGTCGCCTCGTAATACATACCAGTCTGCTATGGGCAAACAGGCCATGGGTGTGATGCTCACCAATTACAACCTCCGCATGGAAACCATGGTCAATGTTCTCTACTATCCACAGAAACCTTTGGCCACAACGAGATCAATGGAGTACCTCAAATTTCGAGAGCTTCCTGCAGGTCAGAACGCGATTGTAGCAATCGCATGCTACTCTGGATACAACCAGGAAGATTCGGTCATCATGAATCAGAGTAGTATCGACCGTGGCCTTTTCCGCAGTCTTTTCTTCAGAACATACACGGACTCGCAGAAACGTGTCGGCATGAATATCGTCGAAGACTTCGAGAAGCCGGTCCGAGCAGACACGCTACGAATGAAGCACGGAACTTACGACAAGCTCGATGATGATGGTATCATTGCTCCAGGTGTGCGTGTCTCCGGTGAGGATATTATTATTGGTAAGACGGCACCTATCGCTCCTGACGCCGAAGAGCTCGGTCAGCGCACAAAGATGCACGTCAAACGAGATGTTTCCACACCGCTGCGAAGCACGGAAAATGGTATCATCGATCAGGTCGTTCTCACGACCAACCTTGAAGGCCTCAAGTTTGTCAAGGTAAGGACGCGAACGACGAAGGTGCCGCAGATTGGAGACAAGTTTGCTTCTCGTCATGGACAGAAAGGTACCATCGGTATCACTTACCAACAACAAGACATGCCTTTCTCAGCCGAGGGCCTGACCCCGGATCTGATCATCAATCCCCACGCCATTCCATCTCGTATGACAATTGCTCATCTAATTGAGTGTTTGCTGAGTAAAGTCGGTTCTCTACGTGGGTGTGAAGGTGATGCGACACCGTTCACCGATGTCACGGTGACAGGCGTGTCAAAACTTCTCCGGGAGCACGGATATCAGTCTCGTGGCTTCGAAGTCATGTACAATGGGCATACAGGAAAGAAGCTACGGGCTCAGATTTTCCTTGGGCCCACGTATTACCAGCGTCTGAGGCACATGGTCGATGATAAAATTCATGCACGAGCGCGTGGACCGGTACAAATCTTGACCAGACAACCTGTCGAAGGTCGTGCCAGAGATGGTGGTCTACGGTTCGGAGAAATGGAACGTGATTGCATGATCGCGCATGGTGCAGCAGCCTTCCTGAAGGAAAGATTGTTTGAGGTCTCAGATGCCTATCGTGTACATGTCTGCGAGAAGTGTGGTCTGATGACCCCAATCGCGTAAGTCCCAACACAAGGACGTATCTCTACGTTTTGCACTAACAACGTAACAGAAAACTCAAATCGCAGACATTTACATGCACGAATTGCAATACTGGTTCTAAGGTTGCTCAACTACATATCCCATATGCCGCAAAACTGCTTTTCCAAGAGCTGATGAGCATGAACATTGCTCCACGCATGTTCACGACGAGGAGTGGTGCTTCCGTGCGAGCCTAAACAAGAGAAAAAGACAGCGGCGGCTTTGAACTAGGCTGTATCTCTGCTACTTTTCTAGATCGTCACCTTATCTCGGCGATGCTTTAGGTACAAAGAGTTCTTGCGACGATCACAACGCATACACCACCAGCCTTGATGCATGGTGTGGAAAGTGATGTCTGGCGATTGACTGTTATGGTCTCATGTTTGTTCTCAGCGCGTTCCTTTCCATCCCACCGACATGAACATGCAAAAGGGAAGCCAGGAGCATGATTCCCGCGTTGGATACAACAGGAAGAAGGTGGGCTTACTCATCGTAGAGAGTCCTGTGTCTTGTACATTATTGTAGGCTATGAATGAAGAATCTGGAAGAATCAAGAGAATGTGCAATACTTGTCAGTCTCTTCGTCGCGAACCAAAAGTAATGCGAAATGTTTGGATAGAGACGTGAGCTGGGTGATTTGATGTTCCCAGCTAGGGGTATCCGTATTCTTCATTTGCATACCGATTTTCGGGGTCGGGACTTTCCCCGTTTTTAGATACGTGTTTGAGCGACTTGCAGGATCATTTTAAATCCTCCGTGTGTAATCGCCCCAAAATCTCACCGTCACCCGCCGACTTCATGATCCTCACTTATCCGCCCTCATCTCCTCGGGGGGCAGGACCCGGCCACCCAGCCTTCGCATCTCGCATCTCGCAGAGCCTAATCTCGCGGCGGCTATGATACCGGTCGATCGAGTCCTTCCTGAAATTTGCACAGGGAGAGCGTGCCGTGAAACCGCCGCTCGGATGAAAGCACTCGCTAGAAATCCTCGCGAGTTATCAAGGCATGAAGAGAAGGAAATACAGTGGGAAGGGATTGGTCTCCTGAGGCATGTTTTCGGGCAGGCCTGTGAGTCGCTGACAGGCAAAACTGGATGCGTCACAACGCTCTGAACTACAGGATGGCTTCGCAAAGCAACTCAATACGAAAATTAGCAGTCGACCGTCGTGCGCTGCCCTGGATGAGATGGAAAATGGATTCGGAATCCATCGCGGCATAGGGAGCGGGAAGTATCATGCTTTGCCGTGCTGTATTACCAAATTCATATCGATATGTTCTCATTCATCACCAGAAGACGATCAGAGGCGCGCCCTCAACATGTCTCCGCTATGAAACAAGACAGCCAAGTTCTACAGGCTCGACTCGATCCTAACAACAGAAGTCGATCCAAATTTTCAGAGGCACCTCATCCGATACCGTGGCAGCCAGACCCCTTAATTCTCTGGGCTCAGGTTACTTTTGCAAATCTGCCAGGTCCATCTCGCTTGAACGCAATCGGAACACTCTTGCCGGGGCTAGTTATATTCGCGAGCCATTGGACTTGCCAAATACCATCCGTGCCAGTCGGCTCTGCATAGAACTTGGACGACAACACTCCCGTAGCAGATTTCCAGAACAGCAGGTTGCCATACCAGCTGAAGCCAGTAGTGCTCTGCGACGTGGATGGAGTGGTGGTGAAGCTGATGTAATTGTTGCTGGTGTCATCTAGGGCAAGCTTATCACCCACTTCAGTCGACGAGCCGTCGTCTTGAGCGATTGAGATAACGCTGGAAGCCATTGAGACTATAGCCATCAGTTTGGTGTCAAGTTATCAGAATTTGTATTCACTGACAGGTCACATTCGGATTTCTCGTATTATTTCCAACTTGGGCGCCGATGGCGATATAGGCGGAGCCTGATTCAGAATCTTAGCACATGAGTCAAAACTCTCACGGGGCTACCTGCCATTGACATTGAACAAGGGAAGTCCTCCGATGCCAACGTCGGTGCCATAAGCTGGAGAAAATATGTTAGCCAATTGGTCAACGAGGCATCCCACAGGTCGACATGCCAAAGAGGTTGAACACCTGGTCTGCCCGCTTGGCATGGTGTGAAGCTGAGACGCACATCGCGCTTAACAAGAAGCCGAAGGAGGTGAGCATCTTTGAAAGCATCGTGGAGGTCGGCAGCTGAAGCAGCCAAAAGACAGACTTGAAAATGTTCCAAAGAGATAGCAAAGGAGAGTGATCCGGATGAAAGAGCGATGAGAAATTTCTTGTCAAGTTTGAAGGTGATTTGCGAAGAGGATCTCTTTTAGACAACAGACTTCTGGTCTCCCCCACTCAAGGATCGCACTTCAGCCACTTCAGCCTGACCGCGTCTTATGGCGACGCAAGCTTCACGACAGTTGGGCTGGCGGTAAGGGGGGGGGCGCGGTCTACCACTCGGTGTTAGAGTATCGTCTCTGCGCCAGATTTGGACTCCAGGATCATGATTCAAGATGTCCGCTTATCGAACCGGAATTTATGTGGGTCGCTAAAATTTCCTGAAGCATTCCAGGGAGTATAGCCTTGTAAGTGGAGATGCACACGTATTGTAAGACAATCTGTGGATTCGTGCCAAATGGAGATAAGAGATTCGGCAAGATATTCAGGGATGGAGCGAACGTCTCCAAATTTTCATCGGCTCTAAGGTCCGCACTCGATCTGTTCAACCGCTGCCGGATCATATTAGCGTAAGACAGGCTAGACAGCGGCGACAAGGTCGACGGGTGCTGACGGCAGCAACCGCTTCGTTGCCGCCATCATTTCGGAAACTTTATTAGCGAACGGTTTGTGGGTTTAAGGTCGACGATAGTGAATTTCAAAGATTGTGGTTCAACGCCTCACCGTCGTCAGGTGAATGCAGAGCTGCACAGATCGGCAAGAAGAACGTCAACTCACCTATCATCACGGTCAGCATGTATCCCACAATCTGTGGCCCTTGCTTCGCCCCAGTTCGAGTCTTGCAGGTTGAGTCTTGCGAATAAGCTTGACGATGAAAGATGGCGTGGCCCGTAGTTGCTTCTTATACGGGCTTCATGGACGTCTAATGTAACTAATATCTTACCATTCGTTCTCGGTCTACCTCTTTCCTTTGGATCTCTCCTCAGGCCCATCACTCTCTCGTACTTGCTCTTTTTGTTCTGGTCGCGACTTCCAATCGTTCGTTGCTGGTTGCTCTCCGGGATTAACAGTTCATTACTCCCTCAACCGCCATTGTTCTGCGCGTTTACCATGAAGGCATCCCAGATTCTGCCATGCTTGGCCACTATCACAGCCGCATTCCCAAGTGTCAATCTACAACCGAGGGCAGCATGCTCCGGCAACACAGCAGCTGACCGCAGCGTTTGGTGTGACTATTCAACATCCACGGATTATTACAATGTCGTTCCTGATACCGGCGTCACTCGCGAGTACTGGTTCGAACTCACAGATGTCACCATTGCTCCTGACGGGGTTTCGAGAATCGGCATGGCAGTGAATGGCACGATTCCTGGCCCAACCATCATCGCTGATTGGGGCGACACTGTAACTGTCCATGTTACCAACAAGCTTACGACCAGCATGAATGGATCGTCTATTCATTTTCACGGTATTCGACAGAACTACACCAACCAAGCTGATGGTGTAACGTCCATCACTCAGTGCCCCACGCCGCCGGGCAGCACTGAGACATACACTTGGAGAGCTGTGCAGTACGGGTCAAGTTGGTACCACAGCCATTTCGCACTCCAAGCCTGGGAAGGTATCCTCGGTGGTATCATCATCAACGGCCCTGCAACGGCCAACTACGATCACGATCTTGGTAATCTCTTTTTGCTCGATTGGTCACATCAAACTGCCGATGAGCTTTACGACGATGCTCAGCTCAATGGTCCCGTCACCATGGATACGGGCTTAATCAATGGAACTAATGTGTACACGACCGACGAAAAGACCACTGGATATTATTTTAACACGACTTTTGTTTCTGGCTCGTCTTATCTCCTTCGCCTTGTCAATGGAGCTATCGACACTCACTTCAAATTCTCCATCGACAACCACACCATGACGGTCATTGCCAGTGACTTCGTTCCCATTACTCCATACTCCGCCAAGACAATTTCCATCGGCATGGGTAAGCATAATTTCATCATCTGTGGTGTCATAAAGTGGCGGTCTCTGGGAGTATTGGGGCACTGAAATCCCAAATTCAAAAAGATCGATCAGAGTGTCTCCACTATTCCGGGGTTCTGCCCTCCTTCTCTGCCGTCAATCCGTATTGGCGATCGGCATAGTTGGGATCTTGGCTAACTCAACATCAGGTCAACGGTACGATGTCATTGTCACTGCAGACCAGGGTAATGTCGCCACCGATTTCTGGATGCGAGCCATTCCTCAAGTAGCTTGTTCCGAAAGCGACAACGTGGATGGTATCAAGGGTATTATCCACTACGGCAACTCCACTGGCACACCAACAACAACTGGCTATTCCTACCTCGATGAGTGCATCGATGAATCTGCCTCTTCCCTCGTGCCCTTTCTTTCCAAGACGGTTGGAGCTGTCAGCATCACTAATAACGAGCCCGTCACGGTCACCACCAATGCCGATAACTTCTTCCGCTGGGAACTGGATGCTACCTCATTGCTCATCAATTGGGAGAATCCTACACTTTTGCAACAGTACAATGGTGTTGCTGCTTCTGCTTTCAGCAATACGTCTCATCTCATCGACCTGCCCAATGCTGGGGAGTGGGTCTATATTGTGATCACGGAGCCTGCTATTCCTGTTGCTCACCCGATCCACTTGCACGGACATGATTGTAAGTTACACCATGATCATCGGAATCTTCTTTCCGTTCGTCTTTTCAAGGGATGTTGGGTGCCAGACATACGAAATGACAAAAACATCTAATCTGAAATCAAACTTTTCATAAAATACGTCCAAATAGACCATCATTACTGCAGCACCTCCACCACTCCACAACCAATGCTAATCTTGCCAGTCTACGTCGTCGCCCAGGGCACAGGAATCTACAACTCGAGCACCGTCACTCTCAACCTTAGCAACCCACCCCGCCGCGACGTCGCCATCCTTCCCGCCTCCGGCTACCTCGTCCTCGCCTTCGAGACCGACAACCCCGGTGCCTGGCTGATGCATTGCCACATCGGCTGGCACACGCTCGAGGGCTTCGCTCTCCAGTTCCTCGAACAGTCCTCTGTTATTGATTCGATGTCCTTGATCGATTATGATGCGCTCAATTCTACTTGTGCGGCTTGGAATGCGTATACGGCCGCGAATGCGATTGTGCAGACTGATGATTCGGGTATTTAGAGTGTTGGGTCGTTTGGATCGAGGATCATGTATAAAGTCTTTTGGCAGCTTCACTACTGCTAGCGAGGGACGGGCAATGGGAATGGGATAAATATGCGTTGAGCATACCTGGAGTTGAGTCTATCTTGTTTTGAACAGACACATCTGTTCAACTTGTAATGTCAAGTCACAACGGGAGAAACAGGTTTCGCATGAGGTGAGAGGAAGAGAGGCCAGGGAGAAGCCCTGTTTTGCGAGGGACGTCATGGAATACCGATACGGTAGCGACGATCGTTATTCATCACTTTTGCTCCCTCATGAATGTGTCCAAACAGAACCGTGTAATGAGATATCGACTCAGGAAAGTCCTCAATGATGCCTTGCCAGCTTACAGACGGGGGAAATTCATCGGCATCAAACCTTCCAATTCCGAACCACGAAAGAGTATTCCCTTTATTCATCAACAACTCAGTCAGCGTACCCTACCTAAATACTCATGATGCTAAATTACAAAGAGGTAGCAGTGAGCCGTTGAAGCCGCCTTCCATGCGTCCGCCCTCCGGAGCTGAATTTCTTCACACCCCTTCATCTCTCACCCAATCATGCCAACTCCTCAACAGTACCACCCTCTCCTATTCAGTAAACCTCACCGACATTTATCTCGTCCATTCCACAAGCGCACGGTCCACATCATGGCCAATATATGGACTCACTTGCTCCCATGTCGCCGCTCATCCGTCCATTTCCTTGTTCCAACAGTAGCGCATGATATAGACTTTGTGGTTCGGTGGCGCCGGTATTAAGGGCGCTTGTGTGATTGGGCGTCTTAGGTCGGGAGGAGGGTCATGTAACGGAGCCTGTAGGGAATGTTGACGGAGGGCGTTGGTGGTGTCGCTTTGAAGGACGTGTATTTGGGCGCTAGATCGGGGGCCTTGCTGTGTTGCTGTTGATGGGAGCAGCTTCTGATGGATCCGGTGGTTGGAAAAGACTCGGTCTTGCTCCTTTTTTGTATAGGGCCATGGAAGTTTTACCATCGCAATAAAGTTTTAGATGATGTTACGAGGCATTTCAATCATTCAGTATCAGTCGGCTGCGAGCTGCAATTTGTCCATGCCACAGCATCGAGGACGCGATGTGCCAGGGGATCCGCATTCGTGAGCTCAATCTCGAATTGAGAACGCGTTTTGCAACGACGCGACTAGCTCTACAAATGCGAGAAACGGTGATGGCTCGGCGAGATCAATTTGGCGGCCATGAATCAAACATGAGAAGCTGCTCAACAAAATCTTGACGCTGTGAGAAGATGAATCGCTCAACGTTGAGCGCCACACCAAAGACTCTGAGCTTGTAACGCTGCGGCTGAGGTCCGCTGGTGGGCTTGATACAACAAATGGTGGTAGTAGAGCCTGCTGTAAACACTGCGAGACTCCAAGCAGTTGACGCCTGCTCCCATGAAACAGTCAAAAGAATCTTGAATCGCGATGAAACACCAGATCCAATGAAGAACACACAATAAAAAGACTGCGATCTGACATCTGGGTGGCCAAAAATACCTGAACAGGATTCGAACGCGAGGCCCGAGCAACAAAAAGTATTGGACGCTGTGTTTTGCCCACAACACAACACCCAACTACTTCTATTACGGTACCGCTAGGGAACCCCGCCTCGGGTCTTGCCGACTGGGACACTTGGAGGTATTTTGATGTATTTGCGGCTGAGAAAGAGTAGGGGCAATTGGGTATATATACCTTGAAAACAACTTGACGGTTAGTTCCTCGACAAAACCTCTAATTTGGCTTTCTCTGTCTCCCCCTGCCCTGTCTCCTTATCTTACACCGCCAGCAGCTCTTCATTGCATGGAGCGGCGGCAACACATGAGAAGTCGTCTTGCCATGCCCATGAATGTTATCAGATTCTGGTAGAGTAGTGGGGAGATGCGAGCTCGACTGAGATATCCCTTTCTTATCCTTGGCTCCATGACCCTGCTCTTATGCCTCACACATACATACATCGGAGGACCTTGCCGGGTCAACCAATGTCAATTGTCGAGGGTTTATCCTTGGATTTCTTCGCAGTGGTGACCTATCCGCAGAGCCTAGGATCAGCAACTCCGATGTACGCGGCACAGTAAAGGTGGAGTCTAAAATTGAATGTATAGACATCTTACGTCTTCTAATGTACCAATGCCTTTGAGCTCCCATGTACACAGCATATCAACTTTTGACATATTAATGTCCGAGTGTATCCTTTCTTTGTGTGCATATCAAGACTGCCACTGATTCCCTAAAATTCACCAGGGGTGCTCGATTCTCCCAGATTCTTTGTCCGACGTCTCTCTCTTCTTCCATTCATGAGTCGAGTGATTCGCCACCATCAGAGTACAGTGTTTTTCTCCCTATGCTTGCTTTGTGCCTCGACCTTTCCGACTCTTCTTCTGGTGTTCAATAGAAGATATATCCAGCCTCAGCCTGTGTGCCATCGGCAGGTTCATGTCCACAAAGATGCCCAGGGATTCGGGGAGAATATATGTGTAGTCTAGGTTGATGGGGGGCCTGGGGGAGTATCGGAGCTTGCGAGTGCACTTGGGACAGGTGGAAGGCAGCACGGCAAGGCTTTCTGTTGGGTGGACGGTCGTTGGAGATCAAGGTGAACGTATGAGGAATGCTTTTGACAAGTGGAGTTGTGGAGGGAAATGTTTATCGTTGGACGTTTTCGCCAAGGATCGACCTAGGAGATGTGCTGAAAGGATCTCAGCTGTGCTTCCCTGGCAATGATCCTTTACATATATGTCTAGTCAGGGTGAGCGAGACTGTACAACTACATGCCTGGATTTTTGAAGGTACAAGTTGGCTATTGAAAGACTTTGTCAGACGCATGTCCACCATTTCTCATCCTCGGTCGGACTTGATCGAGCTCGTATTGCCGTCCGGAATTTTGCCAAGGGAAGTCCGAGTCTGCCATTGGTCACACAGAAGAGGCCTTCCAATTTCCCGTGCCGTACGCTATGAGTGCCATGGTAAAGCAGGGCTTGCATGGCTAACCATCGCCAAGTTGTGACCCCGTCCACAAGACTGATCGCCAATAAATTTCGAAGCCGCAAAGCTTGATCAAATGCTTGTCGTGACCGACTTCGTTTCGAGGACGACCTCACAAACTCCCTCACCATCCCATGGATTTCTGATATGTCCATGAGCCGTACAGGGAACAGCTTCATTAGTGTCTGGACCATGGCCCGCTTCCCACGATGACGATCTGGTTGCGTGCCCCACAAAGCCCTGCGCCCAAGGCTTTGGTCAACTTCAGCACACACACAGCACAGGCAAAACCGGCATTCTAACGTGCTTCTAGCCTGAATAGCTGCGTACAGTACTCCGGATCGAGGAATGTTTAGCGCCACAGATGCTCGGACCACAAGCAAGCATCTCACATCAACTCGTATCTCACGAGCGCGACAAGACGACAGAGTCTGATGCGAAGTGACGGTGATGATCTGGTAGCAGTCGTACCCTGGTTTCATTTCTCCACGGGGACCCCGCATCCACGACCCTTTCCCCATGTTTTTAAGAGGACGTTGTTATTGGGAAAGAGGTTCCATCCAATTTCCCCATAGTGTCGGGCCGTCGCCGTCCATCAAACGAAAAGCTTCCAACAAACTTGAAGACCAACAAAGGGAACCAAGCTTGGACTCGGCACAACTTCCGTCTCTTCCAATCGATAAGAGAAGCGAGACCGAGGCCCCTAGCGGCGTCTTACAGATGTGTACTTCTTCCGTCGCAGGAAGCAGGTGAGATTCAAGCCTAAGGTCAACGGCCAACGGCTGGGGAACCGCGTCTGCGTTATGACGTCGGCGGAAATCCGTCCCGTCCTCAGGCTGTGTCCCAAGGTCACATTGAGCAGCTTTCCACACACACTGCCAGTGGCACCGGTAACCCGACGTTGCTTCCGTGGTTCATCGCTTTGTCCTTCCCACTATTGTGCTTTGCTCCACTTCATTCAAATAATGTTTCTCCCCCATCTTTACTTTTATGTTCCACCTTTGATGCTTCGACAATAGCCTTAGATATCCCTTTTCGATACCCACACGGTAGCCATACGAGGTATCCATACAAAGTAATCATACACACGGTAGTCATACACGGTAGTCATACACGGTAAATCTAAGCCTTTACGCGGCCATGCCAGAACCTCGAGCCATGCGCCAAACGCACTTGGCCGACGCCGACGATGCGATAGAGAAAGAAACCAGAGAATCAGACAACTCGAGTGATCAGAATGGTCTAGATGCACTGCGCGAAGCGCACACCAACGCTCAAGCAAGCGAAAAGGCGCCCCAGCTTGATTCCGAAGGCAACGAGAAAATCGAGATCCAAGAAGAGGATTGCTACGACGAACTCGGCTTCTCCTTTCCGACTTGGAAGAAATGGTCCATTTTGGTACGTCTTACGGCTTGAATTGCAACAAGAACTGATCAAAGCACAATAGACGGTCATCTTCTGGATCCAGGTTTCCATGAACTTCAATACCTCCCTTTACTCCAATGCACTCACCGGAATCTCAGAAGAGTTCCACGTGAGCGCCCAGGCGGCACGATGCGGTGCCATGATATTCTTGATCGCCTACGCTTTTGGATGCGAGTTGTGGGCCCCATGGTCCGAAGAGCTGGGCCGATTCTGGGTATTACAAGCCTCGCTTTTTTTGGTCAACATTTGGCAGCTCCCTGTCGCATTGGCTCCGAACTTCGCCTCTATAATGGTGGGACGATTCCTCGGCGGTCTGTCATCTGCTGGAGGATCTGTTACTCTAGGCATGATTGCAGATATGTGGGATGCAGATCATCAGCAATACGCTGTGGCTTACGTTGTCTTCTCGTCTGTTGGTGGATCTGCACTTGGCCCAGTGGTTGGAGGTGAGCTTTTGCGCAGTCCCCCGAAAGGATCAAGTCTAACAACGACCTAGGCTTCGTCGAGAAGTTCCTCCACTGGCGATGGAACATGTGGATTCAACTAATTTTTGGCGCCGTTGTTCAGCTCATCCACTTCTTCCTCGTGCCGGAAACTCGATCAACGATCCTGATGGACAGAATTGCAAAGAAACGGAGGCAGAGTGGCGAAGCGCCGAACCTCTACGGACCCAACGAACTTACACCATTCAGAGAACGATTCTCCGCTCGCGAAATCGTGGTGACCTGGATTCGACCATTCAAGATGTTCTTGACGGAGCCAATCGTTCTAGTGCTATCCCTTCTCAGTGGTTTCAGCGACGCCCTCATCTTCATGTTCTTGCAATCGTACTCCCTCGTATACGAACAGTGGGGTTTTGGACCTATCGAAATTGGACTCGCCTTTATCCCGATTCTCATCGGCTACTTCATAGCCTGGGCACTCTTCATCCCGGCCATCCGTAAGAACATCAAAGCGCGTCAAAGCAACCCACACGACGAACACGCCCAATTCGAATCCCGCCTATACTGGCTTTTATGGACAGCGCCCTGCCTGCCCATAGGGCTCTTCATCTTCGCGTGGACCTCTCTCGGACCTCCAGTCCATTGGATCGGCACCATGGTTGGATCAGCGATCATCGGTATTGCAAACTACAGCATTTACATGGCTACAATCGATTACATGATCTGCGCTTACGGTCCCTACTCGGCCTCAGCAACAGGTGGAAACGGATGGTCTCGTGATTTCCTGGCCGGTGCGCTCACCCTTCCCGCTACTCCCTTCTTCACCAATATTGGCGGAAGACGCCATCTCGAATACGCTTCCACTATCCTCGCTTGTATAGCTACTGTTCTCGTCCTAGCTGTCTACGTGATCTATTGGAAAGGACCTGCCCTGAGAGCGAGATCGCCGTTTGCACAACATTTGCAGCAGGCACGTGAGGGCGGTTCGAGACGCGTGTCTATGATCCCGGGCGCCTATGGATCGAGGAGACAGAGCTATGCGACGCCGACCGGGAGTCGTATGGCCTCGCCGATTGCGAGTCGCAGTGGGAGTATGACCAGCGGCGCGCAGAGACCGGTGATGGGCAGCAGGAAAAGTACGGCTAGATCTGTCACACAGGACAGGGCCCGGGAAAGGGCTATTCAAGCGAATAGACAAATGGCGGAGGAGCAGCAGATTAATGAGAAGGGAGAGGTGGTTTAGGTGATGATTTGTACCAGGCATTGGGTTGGGATTACATTATTTTGGACGATCTGGTTATGCTGTGGCTGTGGAATTCCCTTTTGCTCCTTTGCTGTTCTCCTTTGCTAATCTCGGGATAATGGGGTGACATGGATCGAAAAAGTGAGAATGTGATGTGATTGTAGGAATGGTTTCTACAATCCTGCGTATAGTAGGGTATCTAATCTTGCATCGAAAGGAATGGAATGAATACATGTGCTCTGAAACATTGTTGCCGCCTGATGAGCACCCCAGCGGCTCCCTTGCTTGATTTTGTACAGACTCGTCCCTTTGCGAGAAGAGAAATGGCGCCGCCGAACAATCAGAATTCCAAATGGGTATAATGCAACCATAGTAGCCAGGCGTTCTTCGTAATGTAATCATCTCAGTGCTGGGATCCAACACAACTTTCGAGAACGGATGTGATTGCGTAGATGTCCCTGGTACCGTTCTGCTCCTCCATCCTTTCTTTGGTGATCGATGTGCTGCTGAGAAGCATTGCGATATCGTGGAGGCTCGATATTGTCCAACGGCGATATTTAGCGCAATCAAAGAGGCCTTCAAGTCGAAGTTGTTCGCCGCTCAATCAACGTCGAGTGTCGCAACGACTTCAAACACTTCGTCCACTCTCCTAGCCATTTGCGCCTCCTTCCACGACTTGTAATACCCGTCAACCGCGCGATCGATCCCCGTCTTCACTCCCCACTCCGCCTCCTTGTCCTTGCCATGTCTGAAGCAATAGTAGAGCAAAATCTCCATGGACGAGGCAGTCGCTAGATGGAGCTCGTCCGTCCACTTCCAGTGGTTGAATTCCACATGCAATGTCTCAGTTCGGAAAGCGACGAAGGACCTGAAGTCCTGTACCTGAGTCGCTGGGAAGGTGACAGCGTCCCAGATTTTGACCATGCGCTTGAGGTCTTCTGCGTCTCGACGGGCTTTGAGTCCTTCTGTCTAGACGAAGAGTTGATACTCGTGGGAGGTGAAGATGGCATCGAGCATGATGGACAGCTTGGTCGGAGACATGTCGTTGTGCTCAAGAAGTGCACGCCAGAGGATGCGGAAGAGCATGGCGCGTTCTCTTTGGGAGTGGTGCTGCAGGCGGAACCATGCGCAGATCACCTCTCGGAGATGGCTCTCTGCTTCTCCCGAGGTTATATCGGTTCGAGCAGCTTCTAGCAGTTTGTCGCGCACGAGTCGGTACAGACCCGTGTTTAAACCGTAGCTTCGTTTAGTGATATCAGTGGTGAAATCTTCCTGATCCAGCCAGCCGTCTTGCAGCTCCCTCAGACTGTACTTCCAGTCCAGCGCGTAGGTGTGTCCTTGGTCGTCGTTGCTGATTCGACAGTGGAGATCGAAATTTTCGCCGCCGAATAGGTCTCTCTCCAGCATACGTAGCTCTAGGACGAAGTTCCACTTGGGATTGACGATACGTCGGCCATCAGCGACGATTTCGGATGCTCTCGCCAACTTGTGTCCTTTGTTGATCATGAGGTGAGCAAGGACCGCAGTGGCGCTTCGAGAAACTCCCATTTGGCAATGAACCAGAACCACTCCGCCATTTGCGTGGGCATCATTGATAAACCGCGCGATTTGGTGGAAGTAAGGGTACATGCGCTCATACGATCTATCCCTGATCTCAATGTGCAGGTAGCCGTTGATATCAAAGTTCCGCTTGGGTGTTACTCCTTTGAAAGTGGATTCCAAGGCAACCTTCACTATATGGGTGATTCCGCACTTCCTGACCACCGCTTCATCGTAGGCTGGCTCGTATCCGCTGAGGAACAGGCCCGGTTGGATTTTCGAGATGGTTTTATAAGACATGGACAAATCGTCGTGTGAGGTCCGAAGAGATGTGGTTTGTAAGGATAAGGTATGGTCGCAGACCTCTCCGTGCGTCAAAGTGGTCTTCGAAGACTTTATTGGAGGAGGATTGATACAGGAAATAAACGTGGAGATGCGTACATTTTATGCGACTATGCAATGCAGTCTTGAGGTGGAAAGTCTTGTTCGCATGTTTGAGATTGTGAAAGGAGTCGAGAAGTGTCGAATAATAGTCACAGCAATCATATCAGCGCTACAATGTCATGTTTAGTGCTTCCTCCTATTGATCAGCGTCCAAACAGCAACAATGTCAAAAACGACCGATCCACTCTTTCTTGGTAAGTCAAAGCGACCTTCATGATAGCTGTCATGAGTCCTGGAAGAGGGGAGGGGAGTGCTAGCCTCGCTCTTTAACCATGTCCTTGCCTCTGGCCGTTTTCAGGACTCAAGAAAGCCGTTGCCACGGCTTTGAGCTGAATTAAACCGACGTACCCAACAACGACCCAATCAGCTGCGACATAGTTGGATCCCATCTCTTCCTCTACCTAAACTGCGGCCATGTGGTTTGGTGAACCATGGTTCCGGACCGTCAAAGTGAGGCATCCAAATTTTAGTATAACTTGAACCACCCACAGACTCTCCTCCAAATTTTTGAACACTTTTTCTCTCAACGAAACAACCCGGAGTCCGATCCAACACAGAAAGATACTATCACCAAAATGAAAGCATCACGTGCCGCAGTACTTGCCCTCCTGTTCGTGGCGAGAGCACACGCATTTCCCACTGGATATCAGCTCTGGGTCCCCAATAGACAACCCGCAGATCCGCAGTCAGATAACGCACCGGAGCCGAACCGAGCGGTAGCACACAGCACACGCAAAGAAGACGAGCCAGGGCAACTTAGTGACAGGCTTGAGAGGAGACAGTTGATCATTCCAGAGATATACTGCGAAATTCAACCCAACCGTCCAGAATGCAGGGAACTCGAGACGATCGAGGCTCACCAGGACGGAGGACTGAAAGCCGGACCGTCAAAGCAACCAGAAAAGCGATTCGATTTCTTCGCGGCCTTCAGCGAACATGCTTAGAGCATCCCGAGACACCAGCCTGCATTGCCTGGGACAAGTAGGGCTTGGGCAGACCATGAGCCATCGTGTGCAAATGAGAGAATGAGTTGTCGTCTGGTGAAGTGCAAGGAAGAAACAGGGGCGGGGGCAATATGGGAAGTGCGGGCCATAGAGCGGCCCGACGGGAATGACGATCCCTCCAGCCAACTTCATTCCACCCTCTACATGTTCACCATCCTTTCAATCTCTAGCAATATCTGGAAGATACCTGGAGCCTATCAACCTCATGATCGTATTGGAAGAGCCTGCAGTCATAGCCAACTTAGAGCGCGTGATGGGCGGGAAAATACCTATGATCAGCCGATTGCTTTTTGCTGACCCCCCTTTACTGGGAGACCTACAACCACCATCGAGGGACAGATCAAAAACAGTTTCAAAGGTAGCATGAGATGCTCCCTTGCATGGTTTATATAAAGCTTGGTTTTGCGCGATGAACGGTTCTTGCTGTAGCTAAGTTTGATCCTATCCTCTTGGAATGAAAAGCCCACCTAGGGATCGTAGTAGCTTCCCCAGAATCTTCTGATTTCCTTCATGAGTATATATTCTAAGAGAATGAGTCTGTCTTCCCTTATTTCCAGCCTTGTGGTCTCGGAACATGCGCATTGGTTATGAAGACTGCCCACAAGGGCTTTTCAACCTATCTTCGGCGCGAAGATGTCACGATGGCACTCGATGACTTGAGTGACCTTCTCGACAACTGTACATCTGTGTTCCTGGAGGATAGCTCATCTTGTTGTGGCGCAGGAAGTGGTGTGTATCTCTCCAGTCTGTTCAGTAAAGCTCTCACTGACACGTAAATCGTACCGTAGTCAGCGCAGACTCGCAGAACGCAATGGCTACGATCATGCCGCGATTCAACCCAACGGTGACAGAGTCTAACATAGCCGTCACTTTAGATGGCTTATCGATGGCTAAAGGAACTGCGCCGAACGCGACAAGTCTCATGTCGACTATCATGGAGAGCATACAGGCTGCGACAGCGACACCGGGGCCAATTCCCACAGATGCATCCGATTCGAATACTCATGTGATGCCTCCAATTTCTGTTGCCTTAGTAGTCGTCTCTGCTATCGTTCTAATAGCAGTGTCGCTACTCGGCTTGGGATGCTGGATAAAGAGGAGGAGAAAACCCCCTTCAGTTCATGAACTGGTCGAAGCGCAAGAGGAACTGGATGAAATTCACGAATTAGGTTTCCAACACGGTAGAGCAAGAACCTACCGTGCAATATCTCGGACTACGAACCGGTCTAGCCACACATTCCCTGCCCGGTCTATCTCTCGCGCGACCAATGCTTCTCGGTCGACAACTTCATCCAATAGCTCCCGACCTCATCAAACGATCTCTCGGACAACAACGTTAGTCGAGTCCACAACCAAATGAGATGGACTATCTCGTGGACGCCAGATCCGAATAGTCCCTCTGCTTGACTGCTGCATCTCGAATTCCATTGTCCAAGTATCTTGAACATATCACAGTTTGCAACGAAACAATGAATCATAAGATGTGTGATTTACCGCTTGCTCATCCAATCCCAAAATTATAAAGCCTCACGTATGCTCAACCGATGACGCGCACTCCTGGCAAACATATCACCCAAAGTTCGCGCACAGCCACGGTAATACCACAACATAGTCATGACAATTCATACCACGATTCAGACCACACCGCTCATCCGTCGCTTCCGTCCAAAGCAACAACCGAACTGTAGCCATTCCAGCTTACCCTCCCAAAATGGTACTGGAACATGGCAGTCTACTAATGCGACAACGTTCAATAACAGTACAGATGACTCGCATCCCTCAGGAACATCCTCCATTGGCGGAAGTGATGAGCCCCAGCCAATATGGCTATTTCCAAACGGAACCGCTCTCATCAATGGAACAATCTTGTGCCATCCAAATGGGACAGCCTTTGCGAATGGAACAATGCTAGGCGCTTCTGCTCCTCCAGGCAGCACCACGGCTATATCGTCTACAGACATTACAACAAGTCTTGCACCCACCACTCGACCGAACAATGATGCTGGGCCTGACAGCAACGATGGACCTAATAAAAGTGCTGGAACCAGTCTCACTGCCACGGAACCGGGCCCATATACTCCTATCCTCACGAATTCAAGTACCATCCCAGCCTCAGCTGTGATACCAGCAATAGTCATCCCTCTGATACTCGCTGTCCTCATCGCAGTGACAATTTTGTGGTACTGCCATAATCGCAAACACAAGGAACCTGAAGACGGTGAAAAGGGAGGGCCACGGCAATTTGATTCGAGTGACTACAGGATGCACGCCCGGCTGAGCAGACCACCGCAGGACCCTGCTCATGTAGCGTGGATGGATACACCACAGCAGCAACAGCAGCCGCTACAGCGTCCATCCCCAGCTTACATAGCTCGCCCCAGCCAAGGGCTACATCCCCACGCAAGCTCCATCTATCCTCTAGATCACGACCGCACCAGATCCCCGGTTTCGGCTTACCAGGAATCCATCCGCGATTCGACCAGATCGCCTCGAAGAAACTCGGCTGTCTCGGCGTTGAATTACAATGCCGAACGTCCTCCTTTGCCGGCATTAGAAGATAGGCAAGGTCATTTCATGCCGCGGGGTTATTACTATGATCAGCATCATGAGAGAAGGGAATCGAGACCGCCGATGAATAGTGTTGATGCGCTTTTGAGTCCTAGACATGAAAGCCAACAGGTACCAGATCAATGGAGAACAAGAGGGACAGAAAGGGGTGATGGTGGCTATGGAGGAGATAATAGACCGTCGCAGAACGGCGGGTTCTTTTAATGGTTGATATCGCGACCTGCAGGAGGATCTGAAAATCTTGAACAACTTGATAAGATTCTCGGAAGTATACAACGGGAGGAAATCTAATAGACTAAGTGCTCGGCCAAGCAAAATGTTTAGAACAGTTCTTCGGCCTGAGACCCGTGGTTCCTCAGCTTCAACCTAGCATCTCATGCCAGATGACCTTGTAACTACGACAGCTTTTCGGCCAATTGTTGCTGATTAGTGCACGCTTCTTGGCGAAATGTCCAGATTCCATAAATTCGGATGTATAAGAGCGGGATATCTGGAGATTTGAGGTAGGGATGGAGGTCTGATGCGAAGTAGTCTTACCACAAAGCTGACGGGGCGAAAGATATGTATCGAACAGAAATGTCGGGCGTCAATACTTGAGGTGGCATAGAATGGAGCCAGGCAGTGGCGGCATGCTTTAATCTCTGGGCAGCAAAATAGCAGTCCACCGGTAATAATCATCATATCGCACGCATGATGTGCTTGGTCAGTCTGCCTGGCTTACCAACACCACGTTTTATGTAGGTGATTCCGGTCATAAATATTGTAGCTCATTCGGTTCGAAAGAGCATGTTGATCTTCATACTGCAGGTTCGCTTGAGGCTGGAACATGATTGGCGTGCTGCGCCAGTGCGCCTAAACAGACACATTTGCTTTTGCCCACCGCACCTCCGCTCATGAACATTCCGGCAGCGTGGTGCCGATGTCGCGGACGACCAATGGAATGATATTGTCAACAGCTTTGCCTCACTACGGAGTATCCAAGCCGTGAGTAGGGTGGCCGTCGCGCTAAAGTGGACCTATCAAGAGCTTGCCCCCATTATCGGATCTTGGAGCTACTTGAGCCACCGATACTGCCTTTCTCCCATGGCAGTGTGAGGTTGTGCCTGCAGATTACTGCAGCAATACTGCACATCCAGATAATATGATCTCAGCAGCACCTATGCGTAAGCTCTGGCTGGTGACAACCTAGAGGCCGAGTCTACTTCCAGTATCACGACGATAATTATACCCCAAACGGTAGGCGCCCACGAAGGAGGATTGAGGACGAGGATATATGGCCTAGGGGGGCAGAGAATCGAGATAAGGGGGTAACGTTGTACCCGAGGAGGAGAGGGAGAGAGTAGGAAAGAAGGGCGACAGGGGAAAAGGTCCTCGAGTTCCAATATACGCGGAGGCAAGGCTTCATCTCTCTTCTTTGGGAGGTTCCCTTAATGCTAGAATACTTTCGTCCCAATCGGCCGAGATAGGTTTGGCTGGCGAATTTCTATTTATACGGTATACACGCTTTCGCTTGGAATACTTTCTAGGATATCTTTTAGGTATCTCTGCTTAGCATGTCTCCATACCCTCAGGGAGGCTCAGCGGGGTTTCCATCATCTACTGTTCGTTAGACGAAAATCGCTATGAAATCAAATCTGATGATCTCTCATATTTCGAGGTTTTGCTCACTGCTACTAATGGTTGTGACCGACATTTTGAAGGTCACTTTAGCGGCTACTGAAGAATCATATCCTTCCCATGAAAATCTCCTAGGCCTCGGGAACGCCAATCTTTGTCCTGAAACTGCTTTCCATAAACTCATTTTCCCAATCCCATGAACTTCCTCTTATGCTATACTCGTGACAGGCTCCCTTTACTCTCACACCTTGGCCAGCTTTCCAATCAGCTGGAACATCTCCGTCGCTTTGAGCACCATATCAACCCTGACACTCGGAGCACATTTCTGGAAACGGTCAGGATGCCATCTTCTCAACTCCGATCTCAAAGTCTCCTCCATATCGTCCGAGGATGTGTACCAATTCCTCAACGCATGCTCGCAGAAGCCAAGGAGATTCCGGTTCTTACGACACTGCGTGCAGAACTCGATTGGCGGCGCCGGGAACTCGTCCATGGCCTCTTTATCTACGAGTTTGTCGTAACTCATCTCGTACCAGTCGTCGTATTTGACACGAGCTGCTTTGCTAGCTTCAGTTTCCGATTTTGATTGGATACCGGCATCGATTTTGGCGTATTTATTGCGCTTATTGATGTATCGGAAGCGTTCTTCTGGCCATTTACCGATGAGGGATTCGGCGGGTTCTTCGGTTTTGACGATTTCGTCGATTAGCGCGATTGGATCGTCTGCATTGTGCATGTCCATCTCGCGCTTATCAAACCAAGCGGTGATGTTGTCAAAGTCGCTCGTGATGTCTTCAGCATCACTCCGGTATATGGAAGACATCTTATCAAACTTCTTTTTGCATAGGCCTGATTCTGGATCTTTGGTGAATTCTGTAAGGTATTCCCGGAGTAGTTCTTCTTGCTCCCATTCTGCTATGCTGTCGGAGAGTAACTTGTTATAATTTTTGAGAGTGTTGAGTGTGGAGACATGCTCAGGTCGCCAGCCTTGCCGAATAGCTTCCTCTATGTGCTTTTTTCTGGCAGTGTTTATCTTGCTGCCTTCTTGGCTACTTTCGTCATCTTTTTGAGACGTTTTTGTTTGCGTAGCGGCTGCTCGATCGTTCAGGCTATGAGCAATTCGATCCTTGACCTGAAGCTTGCGCATTCGTTTGGTAGTTTTCGCACAGTTGGCGATCTCTTCTTGCGATGCAGCCGTAGGTGCTAAGGTCGCAGTTTCGGGTCCTTGATCATCTCGCTGCTCCTCGATTTTGCGCTGGATCATCTTCGCGTTACTTCGCGAAAAGCCCTGCCTCATTAGCACATCTATCGAGTACGACGGCGCCTTGATAACACTGTGCTCCTCATCACTGGCGATTGGAATTTCTATCGCTTCTGCGGTCTTGTTCCACTCCAAGAATTGCTTGACCTCTACAGCAGCGACCTGATGGTGGAGATCAGCCAGTAGTCCTATCATGCTAGTCTTTCCAAATCTATTGACATTTTCGAGCTTCTTCAGGTCATCTTTGGTCATCCGAAGAGAAATTGACTTGTCTCGGGATTCCCTGAGGTGGGCGATGTGTATGTCACGCTCTTTGAGTCTTGCCTCGTTTTTTGCTGAGTCTCGTGCTGTTTTCCGAGCAGTTGGGCTTTTCGTTTTTGGCGACATGGTAGCTTGAGTGTCTCGTGCTCTTAGTGGGTACTACTTTTCGAAGGTAGCTTGCTCTTGTACAAGAGACAAAGTGGTGGCAAACTTGTTGGATTAGCTCGCGAAATTGTTGCAGGTGGGAGTTGTTGTAAAGGTGAAAAGGAGAGTTTCTACAACGGTTGTGTTGAGGCATCACTGATTTCTTAAATATGTTTGATTGTGAGTGATAAGTTAAAGCGATCTGCAGCCAAAGCGATTTGCTACATAGCCGGGGCATGCAGAGTTGCTCAACCGCAAGATTCTAGCTGAACACAAAATAACGGTTTACAGCCGTTGAAAACTGAATTGCAACCGCTTGCAACAGCGCTATACCGTTATTTTACGGCTTAGCAAGAATCTGAGAGACTTGCGGGTGAGCACTCTGCATGCCCCGGCTATGAGGCCCTAGTGTTGAGGACTGATATCAGCAAGATGTGAAAATAATTACTAGTCGAGAATGATTGGAGCTACACAAGGCGTCCCAGGATCACGTGAGCATTAGTCATGTGACAATGCTATATCCATGGATGGCGAGCTCAATGTATCGTCATGTAGCCCTATTGAACGAAAGAAGAAATGGAAGGTGGTTGTGATTTAGATGGTTCGAACAGTGGAGAGGATGATTTACCAACATTTATGGAGAGCGAGGTTGTGAATGTGGATCTGGGATGAACCGTTTCGGATTTTCGGCCACTAGGAAAAAAGACGGAGGTTTAAACCCGAGTACAGCTACGTCATCGGAGATATTTTCACATGGAAGCTAAGCCATGTGAACTCACGCGTCGTCGATGATCCTTCTCGTTGGGGACTTTCAGTTCCAGGCAGATCCGGATGCATAACCGTTCGGCCTCAACATCTGAAGGCAGAAGAACGGCGTCGTCAGGCACTGTCATTTTTACCCGGAACCATCATCGCTGCTCCAAATCGCCGTCAACAATGAATTTGCTGAACCTGCTATCTATGTCCCGAAACCCATCAGCGTTATGAAATGCGAATCAGTGTGTTGACGGGAGGTGTCTGGATCTCATGCCCTGAAGCTGCCCAAAACTTATCGACGTCAATCTTGGCATGGGAACTCTGGCCAGCACACTGTGCAAGATCTGCTTATGGGTACTGCAGCAATCAAAAAACCCAGAAAGAGCCCCACCATGTACTGGCATTTCCGGCCGATTCGCACAGCATCGCGAAGTGTCTTCCTGAGTACTTCAGGTGCCGCTGTAGCTCATCATTAGATTGCCCGGTGCACAGCGTTTTTTCTGCCAGTCTCTCCGTCATCCGGGCGTATATATTCTGTGTGTGTCTGCAGTGCTGGCAATCCGACCCAAACTACCCAGCCCTGCATCACCCAACCTGTCCTGGTCTATTCTCTTATCTTGTCACTCCAGTCCAGTCCAGCGCAACAAACAGAGTACCACCACAAAGTACCTCCTACCCTGCTGAACACAACATCGTCCCACACCCGAGTCCCACAAGTCCAAGACACAACTCTGCCGATTGCCCACCATGCCCAAACCAGCAAATCTCTACACCTTTGACAAGCAAGAAGACCTTGAGAAGAACCTTCGCTCCTATGTCCTCGACGCGCAAAACCAGAGCCTCGAGCGGCACGACATCTTTCGCGTCGCAGTATCAGGCGGTTCTCTTCCCAAAACTCTCGCCAGAGCTTTACTAGCTGACCCCTCCGGTCCGAAAGACACCCCGCAATTCGCCAAATGGGAGATATTCTACGCTGACGAGCGCTGCGTGCCCCTCGACCACGAAGACTCGAACCACAAACTGGTCAAGGAGGAACTTTTGGACAAGATCGACGAAGCCAAGTATGGCAAGCCGACCGTGTTTCCCATTGATACAGATTATCTCGAAGACGTGCAGGAAATGGCAGACCAATACGAGCAGACGCTCGTCAAAAGTTTTGCTGCACGCGACAGCGTTCGGATTCCCATGTTTGACCTCATACTTCTAGGGTGCGGACCAGATGGACACACCTGCTCTTTGTTCCCTGGTTCACCTCTCCTTCGCGAAACCGAGGCCTGGGTTTTGCCCATTTTCGACTCACCCAAGCCGCCACCAAAAAGAATCACCCTCAGCTTGCCGGTCGCAAGTCATGGAATCAAGATTGGGTTCGTGGCCACTGGAGCCGGCAAGAAGGATATCATGAAGCAAATCTTTGATGTGGAAGAGTCTCAGTTGCCTTGCGCGCTGATCAACCAATTCGGACAGGAAAGAGTCAGTTGGTTTACGGATTCTGCTGCAACAGAAGGTGTCGCTTTTCCAGCTAGACGGAGCAGTCTGTAGTGGATTGGCTTGACACTGATTGACGAGACAGAAGGTTATGCGGCGTTATTTGGGAGGAATGATTTCACGTTTTTTAGATACAGCTTCAGCGCAGTCCAGATTTGGAAGGGATAGACTGGGAACATCATAGTCGGAACTCACCTGGTACCAATGACGCGAGGGAGTTGGCTAGTGCGACGCCGAAAATAGTGCAAATAGTTTATAGTCGATGAAAAGTATTGTTATCAGATTTCATCAATTTTTCGATTCGTACTGGTAACTATGTGCGTAGGTACTAGGTGTGAGGTAAAACGCTGAAACGAGGAGTACTAACGATACGATACTTATGTGATTACTGAACAACGGATTCTGGTAAGCAAGCGCTGGGATGTATTCACTGCCAGCATTGACGAGGTGCTGCAAAACCACAATGAGTTCAGAATCGATGCATCGACCGAAGAGCTTTCCGAGGACATTGACTTCTTTTCGAGAATCTCACAATCTTGCGACGCCACATGCATCCGCAGCTAGGTACCAATCCAGACTCGAGCCACTGTAGGGATAGGGGTGAACAGACCGCAACTTCGACAACAAACACCCATGTTTGGGGTAGCAACAAATCCTCCCCCGGCCCACAATCAACCGGTCAGTTCAAACTGTCGGTGAATCGTAACAGCCTCGAGTATCATCTAGGCGCAAAAAACAAATACATGCGCGGAACACGACTATCGATTCTACAGGTCGGACCTCGAAAGTGAACCCGTAATGGCCGACTACCCCAAGTCCCCTATCAAGTCCAGACTCCAAGCCCCTGCCAGCTATTCTGGAATTCCAAAGCAAGATGGAAACAACCGAAGAAGTATGCTGCTTCCTCCAGGGACAATTGCGGCATCGCAGCGAACGACTCGTCCCACGATATCAGCGCCCAACCCCCGACCCGTAACGAATAGCTTCGGTGGAGGAGATCTGCCCACCTTGGCTGGTCTGAGGGCTCAATATGCAGAAGAGGAAGAGGGACAAGGCTCACCGAGTAGTGCGTCAACGACTTCACAAGAGAAAGACGATGCGAGAGCTGCGGCGCACGCAAGGTTGACAGGTGGAGCGGAGAGCGAATCACAGTCATTAGCGAGACCGAAGACAGGAATTGCAAGAACACAATCTCTGCGAAAGCCTGGAACGGTAGGGGAGAGGCCACACAGTATGCTACCTCCAACGCGGAGCCAAGCAGCCAGTGCGACGCGCAATTCAAGACCATTATCAACTCTTGTGGAATCGAAGAAAACAACAGCTTCGAGACCGGCATCTTCTGCGTCCACCGGCTCTACAAAATCACCTACAGACCCGGTTGCTTCGCGCACCAAAGTACCTCCTTCAGCAAATGGCCCAGGCCTGAGGAGAGCCCCAACAACCACAACAAAGCACACGCGTGCGCAGAGCGCCCTCCCAGCTGCTCCTTCCGCCCAAGGAGCCAATAGTGGCCTTCCTCGTTTAGGACTAAGCCGACGTCCAACCATTGAATCGAACCATTCCTTGGGTCCTAAACCCGCCTTTAACACCCTTCAACAACATTACTCACCGCAAAAAACTCGTGGGCCAAAGCCCGCAAGCGCAAGCCTAATTCACTCACAATTGCCTTCCGCAGAATCCTCTCTGCCGCTTGAAACCCAGCTCCTCCAAGCACGACTACTACAATTGAGCATTGTCCACCGCGAAGCCGTTCCAGCGTTGCAGTCGTGGGAATCGTCCGCCCGTCTTAAGCTCAGCCAGAAGTTCAAAGCGGTGGCACGGCAATGCCAATACGTGCAAGAGAAGGAACTACAAGTCCGACGAGACGCCAATGTGTCAGCACTGAAGGAATGGTGTGGCGGCGATTCCGGTTCATTGGCAGAGAATATACAAGCCCTGTCGAACGTGATCACAGAGACAACACAGCTTATAGAGCCCGTTGGACGCGTCGAAGAAGTGATTGGCATCTTCAGCGAATGGCTAGGTCTGGTCGAAGGCATATGGGATCTTCGCGAGGACAGCCATGGATCAAATGGTATTGGCAGTGAATTTGATTTCATTGATGGGCTAGGCGAGACTTGGGAGGCTGAAGCGGCCGGACTGGGCAGGAGGTTGGGTGGTCTGGGAAGGCTGTTAGAGAGGTTGGATATGCCGAGGAAGGAATCTAGTCTTTGGGATTTGATGTCTTTGGTCAAGTTGCTGATCGAGGGAGCTGTGTATGAACTGAACCTTATTGGAAAAGTGCAGAGGGAGATTGTTGAAAGAGAGAAGAGGTGGGTCGATGAGAGGGTACAGGGTATGGAGGCCGACATTGAGAGTGTGCTCATAGGCGCTTGGTGAGTGAAGCTCTCGATGATAATGACTTACGCCTAGGATTGCATGACAGCTGCATGTATGATCGCGAATGCTTGTTCTTCCCCACCTGGAACTTTGCGTGGGGCCTGGATTATTTGGGTGTTCGACAGCGTCGAATCACGACCGATCACGTATGTCTCTGGTAATTTGGTCGGCAGAATGGCGTTGGATGTCCTTCGATGTTAACTTAATACCCAAAGCTCTTCTCTTCTCTTCTCTTGTTAATCACTGTTTCTTCCAGGTTGTTGTTAGGAATCGTCTCTGATACAAATCATCAACGGCTATTCTCACCTCTATCCCTTTCTTCGTTTACCCCCCACGCTCCGAACTGATCAAGCATACATGAAAATCAAAATATTCCTCACTTCCAGTTATCCACTGCTCGTTACCAAATCACAACATATGCCGTCATATTTCACGTTAATAAAGGGATGGAAAAGAGGAAGGGAGAGGAGAGAGGGACAAGGGCAGTAAGTGTGGTCATTCTGCTTTTCATAAAAAAAATTGACTCATGATGGTCAGGAACAACATCGCTGAATTCCGGCGAGATGATTTCTAAAGATCTCCGAATAAACACAAACCTGCTTTGCTACGGCTTAACCGGAATTGATCGACCAATGTACACACACGCCAACCATGCAAGCATCTTTTCCAAGTCCAAGTCTAAGTTGCTTCATACCATTTCCCTCTTCTCGTTACCATTCGCAAGACCCTCCTTCCCTGTCAAGGCAGTAGAATACCCCTGCTCAATTCCGCGGTTGTTCCTGTAATCTTGGACGGTACCGGTCTTGGTGAGATGCCGCATAAGACCGTCCTCGCCTTCTTCGTGTTGAGCATGGCCCTTGCCCATCTGCTGCAAACTATCTCGAATCCTACAGGGTCATTAGACTTCTCCGGTCACGAGAAGAGCACCTTCCACTCACATGAACTCGTAGAATGCAGTGGCACATATGGTCGCGGGGATATTGATAAGGATACTGATCCAGGAATACCCGTTGCTAGCTGTGAAAGCTTCTCGTCCGAAGAAGATTGTTGCGACAAAGCGAGTGCCGAGATCTCTGGCCAGATTGGTTGAGATGGTGTTGACTGCGAAGCCCCAGACCATTACTGCGTAGGCGAGCCCAATGGTGAATGGAGCTGAGACTGGGCTGACAAACGGGTTGGCGGGATCCAGTACTGCCCAGATGATGAATCCCAAAAAGGCGTCGACCATGAATTCTTGGAAGAAGAGGTAGCCTTGGTTGGTTTGGTTCGGATTGGGGAAGCTGCATAGAATGCTGGCGGCACCTCCGTTGAAGCTATGGCAAATCGTCAGCACATGTTCATTAAAACTCTACGATGGTCTCTAAGCCTACACAGCAGTACCATGCGCGGCAATGTCTGCTGCTCTGAGTGCCTGTATTTCAGGCCAATAGCAACCCATCAACACCAGACCAGCCATGAAAGAGCCAAAGATTTGACTCAGGATATAATGAGGAACCTTCTTCCATGGAAAGCCTATTCTCATTAGCATCGAAACTCGATTCCTCGGACAATCGTAAGACATACCTTGCCAGATTGCGAAACATATCGTGATTGCTGGGTTGAAGTGTCCACCACTGACCGGGGCAACCGTGATGATAGCAAAGGCGATACCAAGGGCAAAGGCGAAGCCGACTTGTAGGATGTTGCTGAAGAACGAGACAGGCAGCGCTCCTGTAGTATTGAGCGTGAACGAGGCTATAGCTGCAATGCCTGGGAAGACGTAGAAGAATACACCAGTGGCTTCAGCAACGCATTCTCGTAGACTGATACTGTCAGTATGAAGGAGAGGAAGTAACGGACATGACCAACATTCGAGGGCGTTTGTGCTCAAAGTCTAGTTTCCTCTGGCTGACGGGCTTCAAAGCAACAACATGGCGACTGATATGATGCTGGAGCACATCTGATACACCCAGCTCGATGTCATGAGTATGCATTCGTTCCATGTTGTTCGAAACCATCTTAAGCTATAGTCGAGTGCTGGAGAGCGAAGGGAGAGAGTGCTGAAGCGGTCGAGATCTTCAACCTTTGACAGGCCGCCGTGCCCACTAAATGGGAAACGGTTCCCGCGAGCCTGCCCATGGGGAAAATGGGGAAGCTAAACTGTTTTCCGGGACTAGAGAGGAATATCGTGGCGATGGCAATGGCAATAAGACGGCTTTTGCCATCGCCTGCCATGCTCATGACGCTGATGACAGTCGCCCCGGATTGATCGGCACAGCCAGTCGGCTTTTTATGTGGTGATTCGTGAAGAGAAGACACAGCAAGTCCCTCAGCAAAATGTTGTCTATATCAAAGTTTGTCTGCTTCCGTCCCAGACGCATCGATTCGGATACGATGACAGACAGCGGAATGCTTGACACGGACAGGCCAAGTAAAGCAAAAGGAGTAGACCGAGGGCAGTAGATGTGAGCAGGCTGAGCGTGCAGCGACCGGGACCGCGGCACAGACAAGTAATTGCCGAAAGAGGAAGACCAGTGGATGGTACGTCAGGTCAAGCTTTTCTCAAGAGATGGGAATCCCGGCGTCACATCCAGAGCCTTTGGGTCACTGCGGGGAGGCGTTTTGTAAGACGCCTGATTCGGCAGGCATCCATCGAGGGGTAAGAGGCGTATGTCCCTCGTCGGCAAGAGATGCGGCCCCATGGGAAAGTAGTGGACAGGGACTGCGGACGAATCCGCGGGCGATGTGTAACTCCATGGCTATGGATGGCTACCGCTACCATTGGAGTTTGGAGATGAGGCCCACCCGTTATCGATAAGGCATCACCTGCCGGCATGAGTTCGGCCTCAGGCTCGAGCTCGGATCTGTCTACAACATCACCATCGCAATCACAAGCGTATCAGAATCATCATCCATTCCATACAGCGCTATCGATGGCACTGCGAACACAATACTCGGCTCTGATGACGCCTGCTTTCATGGAAGCTCGGATCGACATCACCCTTCATCTTACTCATCGTCACTGATGGTGCTTGGCAGGCAGACTTTGAAGACAGACAAAACATTATACAATTGCACTCGCTGATTGGCTAGTCAATCGTGGCATCTTGTGGGGGTCAGTTTCAAACATGTTTGCTCTTCCATCATCAAGAACGGTTCACAAACGCCAAAAAGCATGCCACCCTCCTCGCCTACTCAAAGAGTGAGACTCATGTGTCGCAATTAGCGAGACTCTACCATTTGTGTCAAGGCTTTCCGACCCGAAAATCGTCCTTTGCTCACAAGCCATTCAACAATGTTTGCTAGTGTCTACTTCTTCATCTTCTTGGTCTTACCTTTTCCAACCTTTGCTGTCTTAGCATTGCTGGCGGGCTCAACAGCATTCTTCGTGTCAGCCTTGGGAGTGCTCCTCATTGGCTCGACATGTGGAGGCGTCGTATCTCCTTTATAATTGGGCTTTCTGTTCAGATTCCACCTGGTGCTATAGGGGTGTATCGAGCAGCCATGTTTGACAGAGAAGATGCCCCTATTCTCACTGGCTTGACAAACAGGATGCTCGCAGTAGGCGGAGTGGCCTTTGTTCAGACAAAGCGAGGTATGCGGGCCTTGACACTGCGGGCTACGAAAACCATGGTCAACGTAGAACATTACAGCCAACAAGTTGTCCCGGTGAACTTACCAATGGTGAGAATTACCCGAATTCGACATTGTGAATGGATGCTTTGGAGATCTCGCACTCGTTCGACTGTCCTGGAAGTTGATGCGGACTGGTATGAATTGGTATCCATGCTACTTATATCCATTTTTACCAGACTGTTCCACTATCGCCATGAACATCAATACAGTTCGAACGACGGCCACTGATGTCTGATCCTTTACTTTGCCGCCAGTTCAACAACACTCCAATGCCAAAATTGTCTTACTGTTCTTTGGTAACTAGACATGTCTTGCTGAGCTTTGCCAGGAACGGCTTCCTGATATCCACCTTGAGTGGATGCAGTCATTGAACAATGGGTTCAGCTCCAGGGTTTCTGATTATGGTTCTTGCGGTGAGGAATGTTTTGACAGACATCTGCTAACAAGAATGCGGAGTCTGCGTTGTTTGTCTCGTGGATAAAGAAGACTGTCGCGGCCATTCTACTTAAGTCTCCCTCAGATCTGCACAGCCTGGAGTCTTCCAACAAATGCAACCACTACATAATTCTCACCCTTGAGGACGCAATCCATGCCAAGATCGACCAGATAACTTCGCTCCAAACAAGCGACAGGGAAATTTACTACCGCGAACGTCAATGCCATAGTTATAACTATAGCAAACCGATCGTGAGCTACACTTTCCGGAAAGAAAATGTTGAGGTTCGCCCGTGAACTATGCAGAAAAGTCCTTCGCGGCCGCGGATGGAACCCATCTCGCCGCAGTTTCTCCGAACTGACCGAAGAAGAACAGGAGGATCTGACCTTCGGCGATGTCAGGAAGATCGCAGCAGAGAAACTCATCCAGCTCGCCAACAAACATCTGGGGTCTGCACATGGCGATTGTGTAATCGAGGGGGCAAAAGAAGGTTCATATAACCGAGTCAACATAATGCTCTTCACAGATGGCACAAAATGCACAATTCGCATCCCGGCCCACGGAACCGTTCAAAACTGGACCGAAGAAGACGCTTTCGAACTGCGATCACAAGCCTTGACGATGATGCTGATAAAACGGAAAACCGACGTCCCTGTCCCGGAGGTCATTGCATACAACAACAGCTGTGACAATGATCTCGGAGCTCCTTACATGTTGACTAGCTTCTTGGAAGGCAAGCGAATATGCGACGTCTGGGGAGAGGGGCTCGATCGTATTACGATTGCAAAAGAGACCGAGAACGAAGCCATGCGCCTTCGAATCCTACGATCTGTTGCCTTCACCATGTCAGGACTGCGAGCACTTTCCTTTGATTTCGCTGGTGGTCTTTACTTTGAGCATGACCTCGACGACGCCCCAAGCATCGGGGCCAAGTTTGAGCTGGAAGAGCCCGATTATTATACTCGAACGACCTCCTTTGGCGAATGTTATTGTGGCACATCTCGATACTTGGAGTCAAAACTGGAAGAGTGGTGTAAGTTAATCAATCCCGACACAGAGGAGGGTATTCTTGACCAGGGGAGAAGACACATACTCGAGCTGGCGCTTGATTGTCTTCCTGGGAAGAAATCAACGATGTTGGAGGATATGCGTGCCCATGAACTGTTGCTCCTAAAGCAATGGGGTAAAATTGACGTGGATGATGGAGTGGATGAAGAAGTTGAGCGGGAAGAAGAAGAAAAGGTGTGTGCGCTCACAGCAGAAGGCAACACTCCATGCCCTGGCCCAGTCGAAACCGACACCAAAGCCAACGTCGAAGTGGCAGCAGCTGGATTCATGGCCGCGGCAAGCGAAAACGTCGATCAGGATAGAAGCAGCGGAGATCACCGCGGGGAAGCTGATTCTATGGAAAGCTCGACCTCAACGACTACCAGGAGCATACAAAATGACTGCGAAACGTTCGTCCTAGTGCCTCCTGATTTCGACTGGCAGAACGTCCTCGTCGACGATGACGGCAACGTCACTGGTCTTCTAGACTGGGACGGAGTCTGCACCGTACCTCGATTCCGAGGTTTCGCTTCAATGCCACTGTGGCTCCAACAAGACTATTCGCCGGAATGGCACTGGGAAGGGACCAGAGGCAATAGTGATCACGACCTGGCCCGATACAGAAGGGCATACGCCAACTTCATGGCCGAGGCTATGAACAACGAGGGGGATTGCAAGTACACGGCCAAATCTCCCATTCTCGATGTCCTTGTGGCAGCTTGTCACAAGGAGAACGAGGGCTGGGCTGATCATGCCGCCAGAACCATCCTGAGGATGCTCCTACCTCGAACGGACATTACCGAGTATTTCAAGCGGATTGGTGACGCGGAACAGGCGCCGCGACCGGGAGAGTCGCCGTGGCTGATGGAGCGACTCAAGGAGCTGTTGGAGTGCAAGCCTGGCTGGGATGATCGGTACTGTATTTGAGCGATGAGGCAGATGATGGTTAGATTGATGGCGATGGTGGGACTTTTTTGAGATCAGATAATAGCGAGATTGACTGAATGTCATATAAGGTAGCGAAACCACTGTGCTCACGCGTCACGCCTTGCCAATGATGACTGCCTACGATACAATAGCTAAGCTCGTTCCACTTTGATTCTCACCTCTGCTCATCTTTCACACCCTCGTTTCACTCTCCTCACGTCACGATGAGGTGATCAGTTGATTCCGAGTCCGGGTGTTCATTGAGAACGCTACACAATCGCACTTACCCAATTCGTGATCAGAAGTCCGACTCGATAGGAAGGAACGTCCTAGACCTCGACCGTATCGCTCGGCAGGAGCTGCGCGATGTTCCTGCCTTTTCATCTGGAAAGTAAGTCCCAGTCGAAACGACTCCATTCATGAAGCCTCGTTTCATCTGTTTCATCTGATCAAGGTAATAATACCGTCGTATCCACGGGATACCACAGCAATTTCTCACGTCACCCAGCCCACTGTAAAAAGTGAAAACTCAACAGATACCAATTGCTCTCTTTATTCAGATCTATAATCACAATCTCGACTTCCCACGCTTCAACTCACTCCGTCGTGATGAAAACCCTCATTTCCACCAAACCCCTCTCCTCTGCATCAACGCAACCCCTCTACATCCTCTCCTCCGGTGTCGCCGAACCTCCTGGAGCCGAACCTCCTGGAGCCGAACCTCCTGGAGCCGAACCTCCTGGCGCCGAACCTCCTGGCGCCGAGCCTCCTTTGACACAAGCACAAACAGCATCACTGGCCTGTTTGGTCGCCAGAGCCTGACTCCGGCACGGCTGAGCGATGAGACACCTGCCCGCCGCTTGCGAGTACTTCTCCGCGTTGTCGCAGTAGCATTGGAAGTCCTTGGCCTTGCACCCGACTGTCGCGGCGGCGTCTTCGATGCATTTTTGCTGCGTGATGTTAGTTTGAAGTGAGATGAGGGATCGATATTTCGCGGTGGGTTATTATTGTTGAGAAGGATTTGTGAGGAAATGGATTGTCTGGGAAATGGTGGAACGTACACCGCAAGCCGGGACTGCAGCTGCTTCTTTGGCGCATTTCCCTCCTTGGGCTGCAACGGATGTGGCGCAGAGAGCGATGAAGGCAAGGACGAACTTCATTTTGGAGGGCGGGTGGAGCTTGATCTGAGGCGTTCGAGGTGGAGCTTGATCTGGGGGTTTCGAGGTGGATCTGAGTGGTCGTTTCGATGATCTGAGGTTGCAGTGCTAGGAAGGCTGGATAAAAGAAAACCTGTTGGCCAGTCCGATACTTATACCTCTCTTCTCATTTCGGAGATGAAAGGGACGATCCTCACAGACGGGATATAGAATTGCCCTCTATGATCACGTACGTAAGTTAGGCCCACCTTCAAGCATTAGAACGATTTACAGGTCGTGTGTGCATGGTCGTCGACTATCCGCCGTTAGAACGAGAACAAGCAAGTCGAGCGAACTTGCGCGTTTGTCATGTGAGGGCCGAAATTGACATTGTTCGATTCTGTACGTGGTCTTGAGCAGATTAGAGGAGTCGCCATCAAGGGAAAGGTTATCATAGCGGCGTGTGCATTCCGGGCAACTTGGTATGGCAAGCCATCAGGCTATGTGGAGGCTGCCGCTGGAAAAAGGTCCGAGTGGGAAGGCAGAGCATCCTGAAGTGAAGGTCCAAGACAATTGGTCTGGGATCATTGCTTAGGAGCTTGCACGGTTTCGCAGAGTGCACTATATTGGGATCCAGTCACGGCCCTTGTTCTGGAGATTGTTTCGAGCGAAAAAGAAAGGAACCGTGCTATACTGCCTGATCATCGAGGTTTGATAAAATCATGTGACGATCTAGAAGATCACCAAGGGCAACACAGAACCCCTGCCTATTCTGGGTGGTTTCACGAATCAGACGGACGGGGTAGGAGCGCATGTATCTTCGAATCAACCAACGCCTCTTTAGCTCCTCTGTTTGGAACATCGGATGGGTAGGTCTGAGCTTTTCTCGGAGTGTTCCGGTGAAACAATCCAGTCCTTTCCTGGATTCAAATGCGATGACTTGGGTGGAGTTGCCCTGAAGAAAATATCGCTGATGTGAGGTCGACGTTGCAATGCCGAAATTATGAATCCTGTTCCGAGATGCTTCTTGTTTGTGACACAACAGCTGGATGTATGTTACTAGTGCAGATTTCAGCAGATGCCACCAATTACATGTTTCTCACAACTCCAAGTCCACCTCATGAAGTCATAACGCTAACATGCATCCGAAGCATACTCCTCTACCTAAAAGACATTATGTTACGGGACCATCTTCATCTCCATTTTTCGGGTAGACTCGACTGCCCTTTCGCACCAGCAAGATGACCGGCGTCATTCGATCCATAGGAAGGTGGCGGCAGATTTGCCCCTGATGGTGCACCCGTCCACGTAGAAGCAGAAGGCACACCGCTTGGCTGAGGGCTGTATGTGTTGGAATGTCCGGAGGCTTTACCATCGGATGTATAGACGTTTTCGTCAACTCCTCCAACAACAATGTCAGCATCCTGGCCGTCTTTAACTTTGACACGGCCGACGACCTATCCCAAGATTAGCAGTTTCACCTTCACGATGGAAATTTGTTCGCCTACCATTCCTTTTGCCGTAGCCTTGATAATAGCACGTCTCGAGACACCAGTAACATCGATGTAGACAAGACCAACGTTTTTAACGCCGCCAGCCAATTCAGCAGTGATAGCACCAGCATCAGGTCCGTATCGATGACCGACGACGGTGCTAGCAGCTACACCACCTTGGGTAAGCAGATGCTTACCAGACGTAGCAACGCCGTCCATAACAGTCGAGAAAGCGATCATAGACTTATTCAATAGACCGGGCTTATACTCGTCGCCCTTGCCCTTTCTCTCCCCTCTCCCAGCCACTCTGGCACCAATATTCTGTGCGAACTTTGTAGCTTGTCCGACAGTCTTCGAGGAGAGGGTGGCTGCAGATTGTGTAACGCTGTTTATCTTTCGAACTCGATCGTGTGTGGTTGGCGCAAAGACGAGAGGTTTCTCGGTCGGTTGCGTGCTTTGTGTGAATTTTTCGGCATTGGTGACCATCAAGTTGCTGATATAACCAGTCCCTGTGACAATCAATCGAGAAGCCGCTGCTGCGTTTTGTACAATGGTGGAGTTTGCGTAAGCTGGGTGGTTGGCTAGACGAAGGTACTCTTCTGAAATTGGTACAACTTCGATCCTCTTGCCGTCCGCTGACATTTTGATCTCGACCGGATCTGCGAATATGTTAAAAGGCGACATACTACCGTCACAGAAGAGAGAACATACCCTTCTCTCCAGGTCGCACCTTTGAATCGCTCATCATATCCACATTCTCAGTCAATTCGCCAACAACACTGCCATTCTCTTCGTCAATCAGCACAATCTGTCCATGTTTTCCAGAACCAGTGCCTGTAGCATAACCTTGGCCAGGGGCGTAATCAGCCGGGTTGTATGTTTGAGCTCCTTTGCCAACTGGCGGTGCCTTGGCCCGTTCTAAGAATGCCGTGCATTGTGCCAATATAGTCTCGAATGTATCTATGTCTTCCTGCGTGACAGCATTAGGTCCTTTGCCAATTGGCGGAAACTCAATGCGAGTAAAGGCTCCACTGTCTGGACCCAGATCCCATCGTGGTATAAGGTATGATCGCGGCGGTTGATGGTAAACCTGAGTGGTTGCTGGTAGAGCCAAATCCAGCTCTGGAGGGAGATTCAGGTGCAGGTAGAAGTCTTCCTCTGGAGGAGAGCCTGCGCTTGATGCCGGTACGTTTGTCGGAACCATAAGAAGCGACATGAGCTGTGGACCAGAGGGGTTCAAGGGCGATTCCTCGCCATTTTGGAGGTGGTAGGCCTTGATTCCAGATATGGAGTAGAGCAATCTTGGGTCGAGATGGCCCGCCATGTTCACGGAGGTAATGTTTTGGGTTATGGAGGGGTGGAGGGGTGGAGGGGTTTGTTGACCTTGAGATGTTATGAGCGAGCAAATGGCACAGAGAAGGATATAAGGCGATGTTTCGGGGGGGCTGTGTCTCTCTTCCTTGCAGAGACAAGAGACGCACGATTGGATTTCTCTTGACCAACTGGAGTCGCCGCCGTCACAATCGTCTCGATCCTTGGCCAGGCGCTAACAACGATCAAGAGTGAGCACCGCCACATCTAGGCTGTATCCTTCGCCACTTGAAGTCTATGAAGAGCAGATAACAGCTGAACAGATTGTCATACGCCAACACGGTTCTTGACTAATTGGCAAATACAATTGCCATCTCCACATCTAAACTTTCAAACCATTCACACAGAGCCTCAAATATAGAGCCCATGGTCAGCTCCAGCCTCACACCAAAACAACTCTCCCATCCTCTCCCTCAACCACTCCTCCTCTCCTCTCTGCCACCCGTAAGCACTATTCCCAACCTTCGTAACATAAGCTCTCAACTCCGTCCTCCCCAGGATCGGATTCAAAAAATTCCTCACAGCGATCCAGCTCATCTTATTCTCCCTCTCGCATCCAAACTGCAATAGCTGGAACAGATGACTCTTAGCCGTGAATTTACAGTCGCCTTGACCTTTCATGGCATCATACATGTACCCTGCATAGCATCGTCGATATCGAGCAAGATCCCAATCTGAACTGCCAAGTTCGCCGTCCCATTCCCAGCGGGCGTCGGTGAAGTCGCGCGTAAGCCAGAGTGGGAGAGCTGCGAAGCCTGCGAAGTGGGGAACGGTGTGAACGCCATCCCAGTCCAAAAGACCTGTCACATTCCCGTCATCGTCAACAAGGATATTTTGGCAGTCGAAATCTGGTGGAGTGAGCACAAAAGATTCAATCTGTTCGTGGTGTCCGTCGAGACTCTCGGGTTGTGATATGGAGTCGATTGCCATTTTGAGGATTTCGTACTTTCCATTTGCTTCCATTGCTTCGGGAGAGAAGGGGCTTAACTCGTAACCAACATTGATTTTGGTCTGCTCCCACCAAAGTTCTAATCGACTTCTGAGGTGGGAGGGCGTGTCATTGTAAGTTGGCTCGTAATAAGGCAGCCGATCGGGGTAACCACTTTCGTCGACCATGACTCTTGGACCGACCTGAGGATCGTCGTCGAGGTTGTGTTGAAAATAAAGCGCGCCCGAGGCAGAGAAAGACAAGTTCTGGAGCCTCGACATGATCTTAGCTAAGGAGCGTAGTATATTCTGTCGTTTCCTTTCGAGATCTGAGTCGTAGTCAATTCCAACACCCCAGACTTCTGACACCTGCTTTCCAGGCAAGTATTGGGAGATAATGAATGGATATCCAAACCCTTCGACATCTAAAGAAGTGCTAAAGAACAGCGGGTCAGGAATCGGAAGGTTGGTATGTCTCCTGATGTAAGCCATAGTCAAGACTTGGGAACGTAGAGCATCCGCGTCCGTTTCGGTCCACCGGCCAGGACGGCCAGCAGCTGGAACACGAATGACAAACTTGGCACCTTCGGAGAACTGCATGACAAAGGCACAGTTGTACGATCCTTCGAGCCTTTCAAGGACGGAACAGCTCGAACCATGAGTGGCACCAAGGTACTTGACAGCAAGATCGATCAACATTTGATCATCGATGTCTCTAACATCTCCCCACCATATCATTTCCTCTATATTTTCATTGGTCGAGATTGACGAAGCTGGGATATGAATTTGAGTACAATGCGCCTACAGTTGTGATATATCAATCTTACCTGGTGGATGTTTTTCCTTTTCTCTGAACATCAATTTTTTCAGAAGAGGCACCTTGCGGGCTAACTTTCCCAAGTAACCAAAAAATCGTCTTCGTCTATGCCGAGTTTTCCTGGGTTTCTCAGGATTCATGGGTTCCTTTTGAAGGGACAAGGAGCTTGCAGTAGAATTTGAGCTCTGCTGGCGCAGGGAGCGAGGAGTCTGGGCTGAGCAAGACATCGCGCATGGAGTTTTCGATGTGTTGGTGGGAGGTCGCGAGGGTTTAGGTTATGGTAAGTCTGCGGAGGAGGTCGTCGTGGCCTTTATTCGAGATCTAAGGAATCACGTAGAGGAAGTAGTCAAAGCTGCGAGCACCATCAAGCACTTCGCTGTTGGCCATGATTTTCGCGTGAAAGTCATCGAATGCGGCATTCCTTTGCAAACAGAAAGCCAGAGTTTGTTGGAACAATGAATTGTTGTTCTTCATATCTCCATGTGCAAGGAATAGCCGAGGACGGACAACTCAAACACGCTACCGCTATGAAGCCCTGATTGCGGGTTCCGTGGATGAACCCTGAATTGGCTCCAATTGGTAGATGCCTCGTGAGATTCTTTGATGAGCTGGCTTGAAAAAGTACGGCCTATTCTTTGTGAGTAAAGTGAGCTGCTCCCAACTTATAATCTGCTTTCAGGTTTGAGCATGGATCCAAGTATGCCGTGAAACTCTGATATGCATTCCCATTTTTATCATGCGGAGCTCCCAAGAGACCATGATTAAGGCCTATACTTATAGCATGGACACTGCATGAAACTAAATGATCAACATCTCAGCCTTACTCATGGCCCTTGACGATCAAAGATTTCTCGCAGTCTCCCACGGCATTTGAGACACGAAATCGAGCGAACACGCTTTAAAGCCATGCCTCACCACTGGTAAGTCTGTTTCCTGATTTTACATCTCTATGATGAAGCCGTTTGTTGGATTCGAGACTGAAAACAATAATTTCCTGACAAATTCATGTGTTCAAATTGTCGACAACTTGATGCTTTCAATTGAGAATTGGGAAAATTCACGAAATTGCTGAACAGAAATTGGTGACCTTGAGTATGAGAATGGGGTGCGAACACGAATGGATGAAGCCGCTCTGCTGTAGCCAATATATGTAGCCAACTGACCAGACTTTCATAGCACAACATGCAAGTCGACAGCCAAACAGAACTGCTTCAAAAAGCAACACCTTGCCCAATGCGAGCATCCAGACTGCCTACCTACCAAAGATTGGCCAGGCCGTGCATTTCAAACAAAGTTCGGTTGCACGATACACTCATACCGGGAGGGGTGGAATCTAAATCATCAGCCAGGCTATACGGGTCCGAAGGATTATGTGCGGCCAGGAGTCAAACCAGCGCCTGCTACCATTGCGCCTGAATGTTCAACTATAGACAGGACTAGAAAACGGAGTAGGCGGCTCAAGCGTTAAGACGAGCCCGCCGCCACCATTGTGCAAGGACGATGTCTGAGAAATCTTTCAGTTCGTTACTGATGGCCGATATATTTGCCCTTGAGATTGAGATTTAGTCAGGCTCAAAAGTCAAGGTGTGTACAGAGCTGTGAGCTGCGGGGTTTTGCAGATTTATCGTTTCCTAGCTCTTGTCGACTTGAAGGTGTTTCTTGCATTCAAGGTCATTTGCGGATCTAGTCTCAGAGAAAAGCAAGATTGTACACCTAGCTTTGCTGAAGGAGATACTGGGTGGAAAGCATCATTGGAATGTTTCGTAAACCCGCAATTGAGGGGGTCTGTAATTGGTAAAAGAGTGAGCAATAGGAGACGGACAATCTCTCGGGACGTGTAATGGAGTGCTAGCCGGAAGAATTTCGGAGGCAAAGAACCGTCATGTTGTGAAAATGATGAAAATGGATGTGGTTGAGGAGAGGAACGCGACTGCAGAAAGTAAATCGAGGAAGATCATCGTTTCCACGTGACTTGAAAATCTAAACATTCTGCAGCACGAGCCTGAGACAAGCTACTAGAACTAGTAGTAAATGCAGATTATGGTGAGATACGGTTGAATAAATTAGCTCCAAGATGCAGTTCACCGAGCGCTCCGCGACCATACCGTAAGCCAGACTTTCGTCAGAGAACACTTCCGAGATTATTCTCAACTCTTATTCATGCAACGTTATCCATGTATGGCATACCACCGGTAGTCGAATCGCAATCCAAGGGACATTACAACGACTAAGGTCATCATTCTACATGAGCTTCACAAGCATCTAAACGTCAGAAAGAAAATCTCTCATCTGGCCCTGCAAAACACTCAAACAACCTCCCAAGTCTCTCCCTCATCCAATCCGCCTCTCCTTCCTCGAATCCCTCCTCCGGATTTCCGATCCTCTCAAGATAACCTTGGGGATCGCTTCTCGGCAGAATGACACGCAGCCAGCCACAAACATGGTGACGCGTATACTGACAATCCTCAAGTGCAAGGCGCAATGAATCAAAGAGATGCGACTTGCCAGTATAGATACAGTCGCCTGTTCGTTCCATAGCTTCGGCCATGCAGCTAGCGTAGGCTTTACGATACCGCTCGAAGTCATGGTCGGTTTCTCCTTCTTTACCGCTCCACTGATGTCCGGGAAGCCAGTCACTGTTCAGCCACAAAGGTGTCTTGGTGAAGCCTAGCAGTCGGGGTACTGTCGCCACCCTATCCCAATCGAGCAGACCAGTAATGTTGCAATTCTCATCGATCAAAACATTCTGCCAATTGAAGTCTGGCGGTGCTAATACGAATGTTTCTTGAACTGATGAATCTTGTGCAACAACGTTCCCACTCGACTTCCTTTTCTCTAAGAGGCGTTCTTGTCGCTCGAATTTTAACTCGTCTAGACTTTCGACTTGTCCTTTCCCGTCATCCTCTGCTTCTTCAACCTCCCCTGTATATGCGCTCTCGGCTTCCAATCCCTCCTCGCTATCGGAAATGTCTGCATCATCAGAGTCGTCGTCGGAATCGTCGGAATCATGGGGAATGCATCCAATAGCCAGTTTCATCATCTTGAAAGCACCACGCATAGTGAAGCGTATTGAGTCCGATGTTGCCTTCGGCACATCATCCCACCAAGAATCTAACAGTTCTTCGAAGTGCTGGTGCGTACTGTTGTATGATCGTGTAAATCGTGGCCACCGTTCGACCAATTCGTGGATGGCATATTGGGGACCAATTTTGGGCTTATCATCTAGATCATGTTCATAGTACAATGTGCCTGCAGCATTGAAAGAGAACTTGTCGAAATCTTTCATCGTCATTGCTAAGGAACGCAAGATCCGAAGTCGTTTCTCTTCCAGATCAGAGCAGTAATCTTCATTCCATACCTCGAAGATCTGACGTCCTTCGAGGAAGGTTTCAATAACAAAAGGATGCCCAAGAGCATTGTCGCACGTATGATCGTAGGCTAGGACTTCTGGAACCGGTAGCTGTGTATGACGCTTGATGTAGTTGATAGTCAACGCTTGGGACCGATGGACAATAGCGTCTTCCGGTCGCCAGATGCCAGGCCTACCACATGCAGGGACGCGAATCACGCACTTGAAACCTCTCTCTTCACCAAATTGCATAATGTGAACGCGATTGTAGGAACCTTCCTTCTTTTCAATGACCTTGCAGCTGTCGCCATGCCTTGTACCCAGATATCTCTGAGCCAGATTTATGAGCACGCTGTCTTCAATGTTTTTAACCGCGCCCCAAACTATGTCCTCCGAATCGTCATCGTCGTGCTGGGTTGCGACCAAAGGTTTAGACTCTGGTGAGTTGTTGGTATGGTAGCATGCTTGATCTGTAGAAGTATTTTGTTCGCGCTCATCGATCTCAGCTGGGAGGTCAGCAGCATCTGTAGGCAACATCTTGTCAGAGCAGGGCTTCCTTGCGTCCTGCGGTTCTGATGGTAGTCCTTTTTGACCTCGATGGGCTCTATGACGAGCTTTATCGATGAGATTCTGGAAGTGAGTGTGCAGCTTTGCAGGCAGCACTTTTGCCGCGACGCCCTTGCAGATTGTACGGCATTGTTCCGCCTTCTTTGCCGAGCTAGGGGTGCGCAAAATTGATAGAAATCTGGTCATGATGAGAGAGCGATTGAAACAGATGAGGTCGACCTTTTCGGTGCGGCTATGGGATTGTTCGATGTCGATAATCAAGCATCCGAACCTAAATACCAAGAGGAGCAAGTTAAGCCACGACATCGAAAATTCCGTGCTCAAGAACACTTTCACAGCTACACAGTCTTTCGCAAAACCAACACCAGTAAGCCCTCTCATTGATTTTGCTGATGTCTGTGGAGCACGCATCAGCACAACACGAAATATCACTTCGCGAATTTTGTGGCATAAATGATTGCTGTGTTGTAAGGATATGGAAGTAAAGATTACTTCTGATGGAAACACTGCATGCCACTCCGGTCCTGGCTGGCATTCTTGTTATAGAGATCACGATCCTCGCTGCTTATTCCAATGGGTATGTTCATCTTACTTTCCGACACATGTATGGAACAATAAAGGTGTCTTGCTTGGAATGAGACAGGGCAGCATCCTCTCTACTGCGCTCTTAAGTTTCCACATATCTGCTGTCAGACAGGGAAAATACTCTGAATTCCAATGGCTGGGGGAAATACTCACGGATGGTAAGTCATGATTGTCCAAGCAGAGCGAGATCCGTGATGCTGACCTGTTCAACCTACAGTAATCAGTGCGAACCGTCAAAGGGCGTCAACGTTGCAAGATGCTTGAAATTAGGTCACTTAGCGATCTGCGAGCATTTGGACTGTGGACCTTCTGCGACTCGTCCTTTTGGCCGAGCATTCAATACTAGACAGGGCTGCACAATACACCCCTATTCTGAAGGTTGGAATCTGAGCTTCGATCCGAGCTATCGCGGTCCACATGATTATGTTAGGCCAGCAGCAAAACCCGTTGCGGGCCATAGCCAGCCTGATATTGAAGAAATTACAAAGAAAGGAAAGGGCGGAAAAGGCAAGAACCAAAAGTTGAAGCGTTAAACGTCGTGGTCGAGTAAAATGACTCCTTAATATTGTGGGGATGGAATGAAGGTTGGAAACCGCAAATGTCCTGGCGATCTCTAAGACGAGGTTTCTGGGTACTTGCAGTGTCAGGTCCGAGCTGGCGTAATGAAGGAGAAGAGGCTAGGTGGTATAGATATTGAACTGAACTATAAAAGCCGTGATTTCGTAGCCACTCATTCCTCGGGCGGTGTTGTGGTGTAAGCCTATCGCAGTTGTAATTCGTGGATCTAGTTGAGCGGAATGGGAGTATACTCACGAGCATGTCCGGGACAAAACGAGTACGATGTGAGGCCGAAGCTTGTTGACAGTACGGCAGGCTCGAATATGGACAAGGTGATCCTGGGGGAACCGAAACAATGGTAGTGAAGTATGAGATTGCCGGAGACGGCAGACAAGATCGATCATATATCCATTGACTGAGCATGCAAACACAGTGTGAAGACAATCGGTATTAGTCTAGATGAGTGGGCGGTATCTCAGCACTCTACAGCCGTGCCAGCCTGACTCTCAAGACGCTCTGCTCTCCGCTTCTGCACCCATTGACCAAAAGGCTTCCAAATAGCCTCTTTCTCCGGTGGTTTTGGAAATGCGGACAATCCACTCGTACTTGTCGCAACGAAGACTCTCGCCCCGGGCCAGTCCTCATCGGGATTATCCTCGCCCTCGACCGGAAGCTTGCCCATATTATGAACTTCATCTTGCCACCCATACGAGAACTGTGCTTTGGTCGGCTTGCGACCATGATGATATTGCCAGATAGATTCCCAAATGCTCTTGCCCACAATACAGACGGCCTCCGGCTTGTATTTCCGTATCTTTGCGTCCAAAATCGGCGCGCCAGCAACCACCTCTTCCTTGGAAAGCTCTGCCACATCTTTAGACGGACGGCTGACAATGTTGGTATTTCCCATGGCGTAAAGACGCGGCAAGTCGACGTCTTCTTGGGGCCTACACCTTCGATCTGTGAGACCCGAAGAGTGTAAAAGCTTCCAAAACATATTGCTTGGATGCGCGTAGGCATGTCCAGAAGTGGCAGTCTTCACGCCGGGATTGAAGCCGACGAAGACGCAAATCAGGCCAGGCTCGAGGATGTCGGTGAGTGGTGCAAGGTGAGCGTACTTTTCTGGCGGCGCATATTTACTCGAAGGTCGCCGCTTCTTGGCAGGCGATGGAGATGCTGAAGCCGAATCGCCGTCGCAGTCGATTGTCCCTTTCCGAGTTCTTTTGCCGGCAGTCTTCCTTGGTACCAGCAAAGGGGCATTGCTGGTTGGTGCTTCCGTAGTGCCTGATGTGACGCTGGAGTATTGGTATTTCTGCAGTTTGCCATTGAAAGTGGCCGGAGCCCGGGAGTCGTATGTCGGCTCTTCCAGTTGGTTGGTGTCTTGGTGGGACAAAGGCTCTTCGTTGTTGTGCAGAGGCTCGGAGCGTGCAGGTGGTTGCTCAACTTGATCGTGACTGGTGGTGCGGGATCTTGTTTTTGCCATGGTGACTGCCTGAGGAACGTTCCACTGCACGTTGATGGGCACGCGGAGGGAGGCTTGTGAGAGGAAGCATGCTGAGAGGGACCTGGGGGTGATGTTTGTTCTTCCTTGGACTGCTGAAGAATGAAGATCCGCTCCCTCCTTGTGCAACTACAACAATCTCCGGAGTCTGTACCTCTTCACAATAGTCTTCACCACGCGTCTTCCAATAGAGCACCGCCCTCTTGCGGTCAAAATGTCTCACTTGATAGCTTTTCTCGATAGCTTGTGTGCCACTTGACCGGCCGCCCCAATTCTCGAGACAACCTAAGCCTTGTGATCAGCAGCCGGTACCTGTAACATATTCTGGCTTCGAATTCCGCGAGTTCTTAGCGCTGTAGCCTGCGTCACCGCTCAAAACGACGGTGTGATCTTCGATGCTTGTCCCAATCGGACTTGTTGCGTATTGTCGAGCCTCCTCATGTCCACCACTCAAAACGAGGCAACTCGAAACACATTACGTATCTTATATCTATCTCTACTAGATTTCATTGTGCCACGTTTCGGGCCATGGAAGTGGGAGATCTGGTTACTAGCCGAGCGGACTTTGATACTTCCTAATTATCCCCGACCTGGATAGCATGGCAATGTAACATCGGTTGGCCGGCGATTCTGTCTTCTACAAGCAGAAGGGTAGTGCTTCCGACACTTGATGGCTTTCCAAAATTTGATTGAAAAGCTATAAAGACACACCTTTTCTTCTGTCAATTCACTTGGATATCCCGCTATCCAATACCACGCTCACCCACTGATCAGCCACCGACAAGATGAAGTTCTTCTCAGCTGTAACCGCATTCTCACTGCTTGTCGGTACCCAAGGCGCTCCATCCTGGGATGCACCACCAAGTCTCAAGGCTCGACAGGATAACAAATGGTAGGTCTCCGGCGAAACTTCCTCCAGCATCCAAAGCTAACGAAGAATAGTCTACCTCAAATATACGCCTGCGGATATTGTCACGTAAACGCCTTTTATCCAAGCCCCAACTGTTCATGACACTAACGTGGTCAACAGTACTGGTGGAATAACAAGGAGACTCCAGATGGTGGACCTGCCAACGTATGCCTAATTGCGAAGAATGGCGTCTCGTATTGGGCTCTCACTTGGTACGTTTGTGCGATGAGATGACTGCTGAGACAAGTATCGTGTGCTAACCGCAACTCTGGTAGTTCCTACTGCAACAAGCAGCCCGAATGTAGCGGTGCGTGCATGGAGAATGTTGTACCTGGGTTCTGGAACAACACTGGTGATGTATGATGAGCGGAGCACGTATGTGTTGGAGAGGGGAAGACGAAGCGATTGGGACTATTGGAAGCATGGTGGTCGCAGCGGGTTCTCCAGCTATATTTCTTTTCCACTCAAGGAGTCGATGACTTCCGTTCATTCCTTACTTCGAAGCTTCTCAGTTGAACTTAAGCAGGACGTTAGCAGGCGCGCGGCTAGCAACCTCAATCTTGAACTTTTTATTCTACAATCTCGAAGGCTACCGGCATCGACCCCTATTGATGTATCCAACAAGAATGGAACACTGCCAGCTGCTAATACCCCAACCGCAGTGGCACCAAACAAGTATGTGATGAATGGGAAGGAGATCTGTAATTTCGCGCGGAGCACATCGCGTCAAATACCTGGCGATTTGTAAAGTAAGTGCATCAAGGAGAGAGTCTTTAGGATTCAGTATGTAATCATGGGTACACTGCTTGATTGAGAGGGGGACCAGCTGTCACCCAACAAGATTCCAACCACCTTCACGGGGTCCAAGAAAACGTGGCTAGGATTCGGATATTGTCATAGACATGGGAATGGCTAGACATCATCAGCGGCCGTGACGAGTTGCACCAGATCAAGACCCAGCCGCACAAGCACAGGAGTCCAAATCCCAGAAACAAGTTCATCGAGCCATCGCCGCGGACGAGATATTCGAAAAAGCCCCCCAACCAACCATCAGGATGACTCGTTGAATGAAGATGTCGAACAAGGCTATCCCTTCTCGAAGGTCAGCCTCACTCCGCCTCACGCGCCAGCATCACAACCCCGCGTCACACTTAAAGCTACATCCCTGCCAACTCATTATATAACTGACCTCATCGCGCGAGATCACAGGTCGTCCCCCCACCATCTACCGTAATTCGTTCGCATTCTTTCCACAACAAAAAACAAAACCCTCATGATGCCTTTGATACCTCTCGCCCTAGGCCTCTCCATCATCTTCATCAAAGTCGCCAGCTTGACCGTCATCACTGTCTGGCTCATCGGGGATCGATATTGAGGTACTTACCTACGCAAGGGGGAAAGGGGAGAGCGGAAAGCTTCCGGGTGCGCCACAACCTCCGTCGGGAGTGGGCCCCACTCCTCTGGCTGGCTGGCTGGCTGGCTGGCTCTCTCGCTGACGCGATATCACGACATTCAATCGAGTCCGAGCTGGAGGCTTCACCAACCAGGTGAGATAAGATCAGGAATCAGTCGTTACTCTCTCTCTCTCTCTCTCTCTCTCTCTCTCTCTCTCTCTCTCTCTCTCTCTCTCTCTCTCTCTCTCTCTCTCTCTCTCTCTCTCTCGCCCAAGTCTTTCACAACGACGAGGTCAGGACAAACGTACTCTCCAAGCAAGAACGAAGTCCATACAAAACCCGAACCAACGAAAACGCCCGCGAATGGCCTCCTTCACCACCATCCCCATCCTGTCCCTCGCCCTCGCCCGCTCTCCCGAAACAAAACCACAGTTCCTCATCGAGTTGCGAGACGCCCTCCTCAACGTTGGTTTCCTCTACCTCTCGGATACAGGGTTGCCAACGGATCTGGTGAAGAGGGTGTGCGAATTGACGATCGATTTCTTCGACGAGGATGTCTTGAGTCTGGAGGAGAAGGAGAAGATTGAGATGAAGAATGAGAAGAGCTTTCTGGGTTGGAGCAGGGTGAGTTGAACGCTTTTCTCTTCTCTCTGCTTTCCGCAAGGGTTCAAGTTTGTTCTCTGGTCTTTTGGGCTTGTGTTGTGCTGTTTGTACTTCGAGTTGTGGTAGTAGCTTCCAGCCAATACGAGAGAGGGTTCCAATTGTCATACAAGACAGTAGAGAAAAGGTGGAGAACTTTTTACGGACACATCAGATTAATATTAAGATGTAAAACCTAAGAAGGACTAAGCGTCTACCCATCCACCTGTATAAGTACAAGGATGAAATGTGAAATAGGTACAAGGAGAAAGAACTGGTTATAAATACAAGAAGAGAAGGGAACAAACAAAAGCAACACCACCTATCCACTCACCCACCCACAATTGTACAAGCGCATATCATCTGAACAGGTGTTTGAACATGGAGTATCTTGAAAGCAACAAAGCCGCAAAGCAACAAGACTGACGAGCGATAAACAGCTCAACAACGAAACAACTGCTGGCCACAGCGATTACCGCGAACAACTCGACCTATCGACGCCTCACCCAATCCCAGGGCCACAAGCGCCATTGTACCACAATCTGCTCGCACCAAACCAATGGCCCTCACCAAAGAGCTTGCCAGATTTTCGGCCAGTGTTTGAGGAGTATATGCAACGCATGGCGGGAATAAGCACTTTGTTCACCTCGCTTATTGCCGAAGCACTCGACATGCCAGCCACAGCGTTCGACCGCTTCTTTGACAAGGACCAACAACATAAGCTCAAGATAGTGAAATACCCTGAAGGCCCAGATTCCAAAGACCCAGTGGAGCGTCAGGGGGTGGGTCCACACAAGGATTCGATGCTGACCTCGTACTTGCTGCAAGCGTCACCTCATCATGGTCTCCAGGCCCAAAATACAGCCGGAGACTGGGTCGATGTAAAGCCAATTGATGGAACTCTGGTTGTAGCCATCGGTCAAGGTTTGGAGGCGCTGACAGCAGGATGCTGTGCAAGCACAACACACCGAGTATTAAGCCCGCTGAGAGGAGAAGGGCCACGCTTTAGTGTTCCATTTTTCCAAGGTGTGAGCTACGATGCACGATTCGAGGGGATGGATGTTCCAGACCACGTGCGCCAGCTGAGGAAAGATGTGCTGGGTAGGACAGGAGGCCGTAAGGACGACGTCGAATTTACGTTCCGTAAAGGACGGTGGCAGCATTTGGGGGAGGCCACTTTGTCGAATAGAGTAAAGAGTCATCCTGATGTCGGAGAAAAATGGGTAAGTTTGCCCAAGCACATCAAGTTTTCGACTCATGAGACGAAGTTTTGTGGGGATGATTTGTCGTTAGCAGTACGATTGGATGTATGCAAGCCGGATGAAACTCGGATGGTGCTGACTGGTTCACAGTATCCAGACCTTTTAGCTAGAATCCGGAGCGAACAAGCCCAGCCAAAAAAAGAGGTCAGAGCGCTTTGACCAGCTTGATGTCGCCGCAACAATGATGCCTCCGATGTAACTCGGATGTGTGCCGGTATTCATAGGGTAAGGTTGGTGGCTGACAAGACTGCAATCCCTGGAACACTCGAGGTCGGATGGCTAAATTGCAGTTATGGGCAATGGCCGAGACGGTGAGCTAGCAGACTGGTGAGGTGTAGTGCTTCGAACAGCGTGGCGAGCAGATCTGCACTGTGCCTCGGCGGCCAAGGCCGTCTTCTCCATCCGCGTCGTTGTTCCATTTGGACGTGGGAACTATTGAAGTGGAAGCATTCTCCAAAGCCGACCAATGTTTCGCGCTTTGTCCTGAGGCTAGACTGCTCCGCGACTATTCATAGTAGACCGAATAACCCTAGCTCCCGAAGTTCATAGCAATATGTAAGCCATTTGTGAAAAGGGGTCATGACGAGTGGTCGATAGAATGATATAGTTTGCGATAATGCTGTGTTGTCATCAGGGATTTCCCGGATCTTCCGGACAGCCTTCGCCATGAGGTGATACATCCGAGGCTGGCCATGATCGCGATTGAAGATCTTTCGGTCCGACTGGAGGTTCCTGGTGCCTCCTCTCCCTGGACTCCAACGCTAATCTGGTTCAAGCGACCGTCGCTGCCAGAACCTCGTTACTCTCAGTGCCCAGATGACATCTTCTGCGAACGTCTCGCCAGCCGATGACATGATGAGAGTGAACGACGCGTACATTCCATGGATGAGTCGCAGAGTGCGTGCCGTGGAGTAGTTGATGCTTTGCGAATTCTCTCCCATTATCGGCAAGCAATTGAGAATCCATTCTCTGTCTGGACCGAATTGAGAGGGACCACTTTTGAAGACTGCCCGTGATCCAAACCTGCGGTTCTGCCTTCCCTGACAGTTTGTGAGGCACGATGCCAGAACTCGGCAAGAGCTTCTGCTTAGTGCTCATGTTTCATGCTATTCGAGTGCATGCTGTACATGATTTGCTGTTGCTGAGGTTGTTGTTGGGCCTCGATGCCGGAACGTTGCTGCATCATTTGGATTTGCTCCGGTTCGTGCGGTGACGCAGGAAGGTAACCTTGAGAATGTGGGTATGTTGGGTATGATGTAGCAGGTGAAGGAGCCATTGGAGCATTAGAGTGGCCAGGATGATACTCGGGTACATGACTAGTAGGGCTTCTTGTCTGCGCATATGGTGCCATCAATTGAGGTTCAGGTTGATATTGCTGATGGTGTTGTATCGGGCGCCCGTTCGTGTCGACGACATAACTATGGTTGGGCGCATATTGTTGCTGTTGTTGAAGAGCCGGGTCCATTGGCTGCATGTGACGTTCTGTTTCAGGGATTGGTGGCCCGACAGGAGAGTGATGCGAATTCCACCGCATATTTCCAGCGACAGGCGAGGCGTCGGCCAGAGATGGTGAGCGCTCGATGGTGGAGGTCACAGGGCTGTAGGCGGCGTTCCAAGCCTCTTGGGGAGCCATTGACTGCTGCACCGAATTCGTAGGCACTGAACGGGGAGCTGGGGTCGAGGACGTGCGCGCTTGAGTCGACAATTTCATCCTTGGGTTGCGAGTTGGAGAAGTGGGTGCGGCTGGGGGCATCACACTTTCAGAACTGATTCCTTTTGACACATTTCCGTCAGCGTATTGTTCGTGGAGTACAGAGGCATATGAATGGGCACTTGGTAAGAATCTTGGGTAACCAGATCACGCCGCCGTGAACAGGACAGTGCACAAAGGCTACGTACCATTTTCGGACAGCGCAGCTACAGCGTGATTCAGGCGGCTGCGCAGTATGGCGTTCTCCTGCTCCAGCTCCTCATTGCGCTGCAAAGCCTGCATCAGCTTTGCACTCGTGTCATTCGCGGCGCTGAGATCCGCGATACGGCGCTCCAAGGTGTCGATGTGGTCCTTCGTCCGCTGGCGGATGGCTCGTTGGGCCTCTCTGTCGTTTGCGCGTTTGCGCTCGAGCTGTGCAGCCGTCAAGGTCGAGACACTGCGCGTCCCAGCGCGTGAAGGACGACGCTTTGCGCCGGGAGTGCTCTGCTTGGAGCTCTGGCTCAGGGTGTCGGGCGAAGCCATCTTCTGCATGGAGTGCATTGCGTGAGGCATTGCGGGATCCGACATTACGTAGAATGGATGTGGATGGGCCGCGAACTGTGGGTACTGAACAGAAATCATGGGTGTTCAGTGAGCTTCGCGATGGAAGCCGTGACCGTGACCGTGCTCGGTAAAATGCTCTCGGGCGTCGGGGAAAGTGCGGCTTAACCGGTGAGCACCAGCAATTGCGGGTGTCCAAGTTCAGCCTCTTCAGTGTGGGTGGAGCAGGCAATGGAGATGGGGAAGGTCAAGGCGTGTGCGGGAGATTGTCCTCGCCAACTGTCAAAGGAGAAAAAAAGCAGAGCAGCCGTGGTATATGGCAAATAGGTAGTAATGGAGTGATCGTCTGGATGGTTCAATAATTAACAACACATGTAAACTCCGTGAGGACAGACGCCTGTACCCTGCGGAGATCGCACGTAGGTATTTATGAAAAACAAAGGCACCGTGCCTGGCGGACTTGGATCAGGCTATGGCTTGGCTCTGGAATTAGGAGCCTTCGGCACAGCACTGGCACGGCTCTGGCAGACGCGACGGTGGAGGAACGACGGATGGGATGGGGATGGGCTGCAGATCGATCAGGAAAGGAGTGGAGTGGACGGAAGGCTGGAGCTCGAGTGTCTGGATGAATCCGCGGTGCGAGATTGGCCAGGCAGCTTTAAGGAAGTGCGGACGCAGGTTGGAAATGATGGTGCCGCCACTGGGAGACTGCAGGTGGGCCATTGGTAAACCTTCAGAACCGTTGCCGATACAGGACTGGTGAATCTGCCAGAGGCCAAGCGTTCGCGATCGTAGAGCGGTATCTGCAGTGCCTTCTGCGGGGATGGGTTTCAGATTCTAGCTCAGGTCATTGACAGAGCAAAGCCTGCGTGAGGCGCGAGGCTTGCTTGATCATTGCCAGGCCTGTCCAGTCCCAGTCCCAGTCCCAGTCCCAGTCTCAACCACCGGGCCACGATACGAAATATGGGCCAGGGTCGAGCAGCATCATCATGGATCGAAGAAGCTTCTGCAAGCGTTCCAGAATTCTCATCTGCCGAGCATTCACCAACCATCCGGGTCTGCCTCGGCGACCTGTGCCTGCGGCAGCAATCTCTGTGGTCAATGGTGTGGCGCATGCGACCAACATGATCACTTCTCTGGCAGTTGCTATGTAATACCTGGTACCACTGCAACAAGAGATTGAGCGTCTCCAGAGGCGTCGCTCCCCGCACAGGTCATACTCGTACATGGCGATGAACTTCAATGCGCAAGAGCAACAGCTGGCTGATGATTGTGGCCACGGGAATCCTGACGACGTGCCGGTTCTCCAAGGCTGCTACGACCTGCCATTTCGAAACCGGCCGTTTGATCGTCGGACGTTTGGCAGATGATGGCGCATCGTACCTGGTACATGCGCCTGTACTATCATGTATGTCGCTCGCTCTTCGAGTCGCCTCTGCATCATGGTCAAGCGAAAGCCCTGCGCAAGATTGCCAATGGGCAGCGATCCTGCTAGTCCGGATGCGGAAAGATGAGTGGCTGTATGCAGGAAAACAGAGTTGAAGACCCGCTAGAACAGAATCTCCCGTTTCTGATTAAGTCGCTAACGGGCTTGGAAGGCAGTTCAGTGGCGTTTCTGATACCATCATTCACCTACGGAGTACGTACCCAGTGCTGTACGTACTCTCGCTCAGCTCGGTCGACCCGCCTTCTCTCATGATTCAACCAGCACCGCTCCCAGATTCCCAAGCGGAGATATACTTCTCCCAGCTTGCGCAGGACTAGGAGCTCCTGCAGCATTTCATCTTTATCCTCCGCATGCTCCATGAACCCGGCAGCAGTGACACTATATCGAGGTTGTCAGACACGTCCGTATCAGATAAGACGATCGTCCCAGAGTGAGTCCTCCAGCTGTTGTCCCGAGGTCGTGAGCAGGCTCTTCACGTCGCGGGATACTGCCCTTACATCTGCCACCATCCATTTTGAACAGCCATGTTCCCTGCCCAGCCGCGGTTCACCATCAGGAAATGGAGCTGAGGAATGAGGGGTGCACGACGAGGCAGTGCTTACTAGGACGTATGTTGATCACAGAACGGGAAAGGTTTCCAACAAAAGTCAAAAAGTCTGGGCGAGGTTTTCGGTTTCCACGAGGCGACAAGGTTCGGGAAATCGGCAAAAGCAAAGAGAGATTGAGTGTTTTGATTCCAAGTGACTTGACTTGAAATGGCTTATCCATCTCCCGTCTAGGCCAGGAGCTCCCTGTCACGGCGGGCCTGGGCCTTGCACTGGCACGAGAGCATCCGAATTGCCCAATGGAGACACATGTCCCACACCGTTATTGGTCAAATTCGTCATCGGATCGAGCCCTGACGGTTTTTTGACACTTGGTCCTTGTGCTGTTCGTCTGGGCGCCGTCGGTGAAATTCGCTTCTGAAAAACACCGCTACCACAACTCTTCACACCCAAATCACTGGCATGGACGCTATTCCAGGCACTTTCTTGGCCAGTCCCGTACCTGGAACCTCCTCTACCCACGCAATAGGGGCATAATCATCACGGGAGCAGCCTTTTCACCATGGCAGTTGGGCCAGAAGAGGAGTCCAGTGACACTCAACAATGCCAAAAATATCGCGCCTCGCCAAAACTCACAAGACGACACGACACGATACCAATACCGGGATCGATCCTTCTCCACAGACGGCCTCATAGCGGCCTTTCCCTTGCGGGTCGCGCCTGTCAATTGTCACTTCACGACCGTGGCTCTCTCTAGTCCCACCGGCCATACTATCGTCAAAACCTATGCCCGTGACTTCCTGCGGGAGTAAACAAGCCCTACTCTTTCATTTCAAGTTCAGCACACCCGGGTGAGATGCTACAATGCATCATCTTGCTAAGCACCATGCAAGAACCAGGCTCGATTCTTCTTCATCAAAAGGGCCGTGCAGCAACCATAGTAATTAGGTGCTGGTATCAGATCACGCGCCTTTAGGAGTATTGACCTTAGTAGCCTTCTGTCCCCTCCCGCACTCCTCTCGAGCAACAAATCCCTGAGATCCACCATGACTTCCCTAAGACATCTGTGCACTTGGTGGCCATCACTGGCGCGCTTGTAATGTCACCAAATCCAGATCGGGCTACTCCCAGAATACATACCATGGCTCACTGACAGTACACTGACGATCGTAATCGATTCAAATTTTGGACAAGCTTCGAGAAGAGGATGGCATTCTAGACTCTCCATACACGACTCGATGTTATCCGGCTCAAAGTCCCTTAGGGGCGCCAATCTGCCACCTTCTCGCACGCAGTTACATGGACCGACGAATAACCATCTGTGACTGTTTTCTCTGCGGGCGTAAGTCTAGACGATGGCTGTGCCAGCCTTTTGGTTATACCGTGATCAGTTCATCGATCCAATGCCGCTCCAACCTCCGCAAACCATAAGGGGTAGGTCTCCTCTGTCTTTTCCTGACTTGAATGGACTCCTGACAAAGGGCTAGCAACCATTCGACTTGGGTTTACTAGGAAGATTGTTATCGACATCGCGACTAACGTCGGATCTCAGTGTAAGTGACTCTTGCACGCACCACAAAACCTGATGTATTTGTACCATATTGAGGAACGAAAGAAAATGATTTCTACAACCTTGGCCACGGGCAGTCTCCCACGATCTGGAATTTTCTCCCTTCGCTTGTCGCTCACCTTCTTCCTCCCTCCTGCCTCTGTTCGCCTGGGCTTGACTATGCCCGGGTCGTGCAGATTGATCTCGCACGTCGCATTACAGGTCGAAAATGGCTGAGGATGCACGTCATATCGTTATGGCATGAGAAAGCATGAATGGTTCAGATTTGAGTCCCATCTCTATCCGTACGATCACAATGTTTCTTCTACAGCTTCCAACACTGAGGACAACATACCGCTCCATGTTCCCGCACAGCTGGCCAGTGAAGGGCCAATGTTTCGAGTTCCTCAAAGGCCGATTCATGTAGCAAGCAGCTCGCAATCATTGTAGCCATGCGTGCTCGCTGATTGCTACTTAATGAGGCAAAGGCTTGGCCATTTGTTTTCGCATGATGCTTCGGATGTCTGATCTGCCCATGCTTGTAGTCACTTCGAACCTAGTCTTAAAATCTTCGGATCATTCAAAGTTGATTCCGACGCGTTGGCCAAAGCTTGATCAAGTGAGTCTCGCTGCACTCACTCGAGGAGGCTTCACGCAAGGTACCCGCGAACGTCAATCTTATCCACGCTGCAGACATTGGCCATTGCGTCAATGTATTTTTGGAAGGACTGGGCCCTGAAGTTCTCGTGCAGGATCTCCATGGGTGAGAGATCGTTCTTGCCCATGACGCTGCAGCGGTCCTATTCTCGGAATGTTGGTTGCGGGTCGGCTGTACCTGTTGCTTACCCAGCTCAGAGGTTTCGTCAACCCGATAGAACAAGACTCAAGCCACAAAGACGTATGTTTCAGGGCCGGTGCACCGTCCAGCCTTACTGACAGGGATAAACTCGACTTTGCCAGAAGGTCCTCTGGAGATGGAGACCCCCAAAGATGCTTGGTGAAAATGATGCAGTACGAGTCAGAGCCGAACAAATTGTTGCTTCCCTTAACACGGACAACTTGCTGGTTGATGAAGAAAGGGGAACTTATCTTGGAGTTGCTTGTGAACTGATGTCGAATACTTACCAGAGTGGACTGGGGCTCCGAGACCATCCAAGGAAGACTCTTGATTTCGTTCGACACGCCACGATGTCTTCCGCGTCATCTGGACACATGGTCCATGCCGTCACTTCTCATCAGGTTCAAAATGCTACACTGTCTACACTGTCCGCTGAGCGTGTGTTGACAACCCATACTCGAGCATAATGGGGCCTGTCCTGCGTACTTTGGACTGCACTGCTCGCCGAAAAAGTTCACCACTGATCCACGTGCGGTGAGTATGTCGAGACCCACAGTTCAAGGCTCGCGAGATGAGTCTCATACGGTGCTCTTGCTCCATCACACAAAAATTGACCGTTCTTGTACCCATAAATGGCGATACACCACGGTTGATGAACGTAGTCAAAATTTCACGCTCTCTGCCATTGTCTCAAAAACGATCTTTGCATGACGTGTGAGCTCTTTGACGGACTCGTCTGTTAACATACCACCATATCGCGTCTCGTATTGTCGTAGCGAGAGCAACAACGACGAGGAAGATCACGCCAGCACGATGAGTCTGAATTGCTGCTCATTTTAACAAGTTCAACATTTCGTCAACAACAGCTGTCATTCCTCAGCCATAGAAGATTCTCCGACGGGAGCTCCAACAAATAATTCCGTTGTCAAATCCGCATCTCTCCGTGCTCAGAGAAGCAAGAAGTGTGACCTACCTACAGGAAGTCTAACCCAACAAGATTCGACTGAATCGGCGTACGTGTAGGAGGTCCTTTCATGTCCTACGGATTCGTCAATGGTAATTCTATTATTACGTGCCCCTTCTACATGCGTGAACGCATTGTCAACAACGACGCGTGTGACTGCAGGCTTTCGGCAGCCGTCGTACCGTGAGTATTGCCATGGAGCAGTGGTAGAGTCCACACTACCAGAATAACCTTCCAGAACCTCCCAAGCGAATCAGATTCTTTGCATTGCGAAAAATACAGATAATCAGGCTGCGAACCACAGTCAGCCCCATCGCAAAACACAAATCGCGTCCTGCTGTCTGCAATCAGAGCAAGAAAGGGCTAGAAGAATACTCAAAACAAGGCCCCGCTTCCATCACTATGCTGGCGATACCACGGTGAATCCTTTCCGTGATCCATTGCCTCACCATCTCGATAGTGGAAGGATCCCGGAAGGGTTCTCCGTGGAACTAAGAGCGGTTTGCAGAAATGCTGATGGTGATGGGTTTGCCACTCTGCAATGCAGTTCTTCAGCGAGATGGCCGACGAACGGTGGATGCAGGAACTGGACCCCGCATTTCTGGTTCAGATCTTGTGCATGATGCATTGTGCATTGTACGTAGATCGTAGTACGTAGTGCGTATGCAGCGCGTGTTTCGTGTTCCTGTTTCTTTATTTTAGGATGGTATGTTTCAACCTGGAAGCTGGCTGCAGCTTTTCGACGTTTGTCAGTCACGTGAACTGCATGTGAAATTGTGGCCTGAAATTGACATTCAGTTGAGTAATTAGATTCTCCTGTGTGGGAAGAATGCTGGGCTGGAATTGCTTTGCGGTTGAGAGTGCTGGGATCTCGATGTGCTGTTCAAGTTTATCTCATAAATCAGACGCTCTTTTCGCCATGGTGGCTAGGCTTCGCCACAGCCGCGGGAAAATGGCCGCGGCGCTTCGCTACGCTACGCTTTATCCTCTTCGAGGCCCTAACCCCTCTTAACCCTCCTTAACTAATTAGGACGCGGCGTAATTTTCCTACCTATAGTAGAGCGTCTAAGGCGAAAACTCTAGATTTTAGTAAGGCCTCGAAATTTTCTAACTACTAAAAACTACTCTTTCCCGTATAGTATCTCTACTATATTCGTTAGTAAATTAATCGTTAGTATAATCGGTAGATCTAGTATTTATCTTATATATTATTATTAGCTTTATCCCGATATCTTAACTAATATCCTCGATATATATCGTCGCGTAAGTAGTATTTTAGGTAGTATCTAAAAATCGATTTCTATAAAAATCGCCCCTATATAGCTACCTAACTACTACTATATCGCGTATATATAACTATAAAGGTCGCTAAGATAGCCGCTATCTTATCGACCTTTACTATTTATTCCTTCTTAACTATAACTACTATTCGTCTAGTAGTAACGCGAATTTTCGTATTAAGGACGCGTTAAGGCGTACTAGCTACCCCTAATATACTCGCCTAGATAAGGCTCCTAACTACCCTTAACTATCCTTAAACCTTCTTATCTAATTAGAGAAGGTCTTCTTATATCGCCGCTAACCTATCTACTACTCTAAAAACCTCTCTCCTCCTCTAATAGTACGCGATTAGGTACGCCTATATCCTTATCTCTTAAGTGTTACTACTATCCCCCTTAATCCTTCTTAAGGTTCCTCGGCTCTTAATATTACCGTCCTAGTACCTTATTACTTCTATATATAATTATCTACCTTTAGTCTTAACTCTTCTTAATCCTTCTTATTACTAAGACTACCGTCCTTACGCCTCGTCGCTCCCCTAGATACTCTTTATAATTAATTTAAATACCCCGATACTTCTTAGCTCTTAAGACTACTATTCTTTTATTATATCGCCTTCTCCGATACTCGTTTTAACTATTCTTAACCGTCTTTAACCGTCCTTAACCGTCCTTAACCGTCCTCGAATACTATTTTCCCGCCTATATCTTTAGAAGCTTACCTAATTACTATCCCGCCTACCTTTTATTTAAACTATATAAATAGCCCCGATCTATTCTCGACTATTATCTTTTATATCTATACTCTATCCGCCTTAACTATATTAAATCCTTCTAAATCGAATCCGAACCTTCTTACTTTTATCTTCGCCCCTAGACGTTCTTAATCCTTCTTAACCCTTCTTAACCCTTCTTAACCCTCCTTAAAAGAAGGGATACCTCCTATACTAAGAATACGTCGCGCCGGCTAGCCTAGAACGGCTAACTCTCTTTACGTCCCTTATAGTAGAGTCTAAAGAGCGAAGAGGAATACTATAAGTAGGCTAGAGTTATAAACTAAAGAACTTATAATTAATAACTATCTTATAATCCCTATTACGATTTTAGGAGGTATACTACTAATCTATAGAGAATTACTCGTAAAGTAGATTAATTTAATTCCTTACCTACCTCTTACTAAATTACCTATAGTTATTAATACCGCGAGATAGTACTAGAATATCGAATACTAGGTTCCTATTATTAAGGCGTATCTTTATCGTATTTTTAACTTAGATTTAATCTATTTATCTAGTAATATAGAGGCTTCCGTTTAGCCGCTACCTCGCGAGGAGTAGTATCTCTATAAGGAATAGATTAATACTCTCTATCGTCTTATCTACTATAGTAAAGACGTTCTCCTTATCGCGAAGACGGGCTAGGGTAAAAGTATTATCTTCTACGCTTTTTCTATCCTAACTAGACTTATTACTATCTAACTCTACCCGCTAAATACGCTTAGTAAGAAATAAGTCGATCGGATCTACGAATTTACTAGAATAAGGGCGGTTATAATCTCTTTAAAGAGTAAGATACGCCTAAAGGCTACGATTAATAGTATAATAGATAGAAACTATACTTATATTATCCTTAGACCGGAGGCCGCTATAGATAGAAGATTTCGAAATACTCTTAAGGCGTAAGCGTTTTAGGAGCTAGTAGGTCTTATTACTATCGATAAGTACTATCTCGTAGAAAGTTAGAAGGACTTCCGTCCCGCGTATACGTAGATTAGTTAGCTACGGATAATACTACGGTAGTTAGTCGTATAGATTAGGTATACCGCTACGTTAGACTAGGTTACGTAGAACTTAGTTCTATTATACGCTAGTTTCCGCCTATTAGGCAATGCCTAGTACCGTACTAAAATTATCTAGATATCTATTAATCGTCCCGATATTAGCCTTTCCGTAATACCTATCCTAAAAGGTAATATAGAGGTATATAGTAACTTAATATACCTCCTCTAAGCTTTATACTCCGATAGCTATACTACCCCGATAGAGATACCTAAGACGGTTATCTTTATTAATAGCTAGCTAAAGATAGCTAAGGCGATAGCGGAGCTATAGCGTCGCTTAATTAAGCTATATCTATAGTATATAATAGAAGATAGACTCTTTTATATATATAATATTATCTAGTTATATTCGGCCTATATATCTAAATATAACTAGTAAGCCCGGTACGAGGAGTTTAAGAAGGCTAGCCCTAAGTACTCGAAGATACGAATTATTATTACTACTACCTCGCTCGGTATAGGTATAAATATTAAGGATATTAAGAGGATCGTATACTAGAGGTTTCCGATTAGCCTTAATTTATCTAACTTCTAGTAAAGGTTAGGTCGTACTGGTTACTAACGTAATATACGGTCTTAGGGCTATATCTTCCTACTATATTACTATTTCGATAGTTTTAGTTAGTATAAAGAAGGCTCCTCTACGCGGAAAGTAACTAAAAGACTTACCGCTAGTAGGGCTACTAAGTAACTAAAACGACTACGTAATTAGATAGCGCGTAGGAGGAAAATAGGTAGAAGTCGCCTCTATATTATATCTACTCTTAGCGAAACGAGTAATTCGGATACTAAGAACGAGGTAGTAATCTAGTCGATAAGTCGTCCTTCTTCTCGTAGCCTAAGAGTAGGCTATTCTATAGATCTTAGTAAATCCGCTAGTTAGTCCTAATAAGACCTAGAGGACGAGGAACCGTATTTAGTAGCGGAGATATAGGTAAGTAGCTAGTAGTACTATCCTACCGCTATCGGTACGGTAGCTAACGGAGACTATCTAATTATAAGCTAAGAAGGAGAGACTTCTTATCTAGATAACTATAGTAATCCTATTAAGGCCTAGATCTTAGTAGAGGAATAGTAGCGTACTAAGGTCCCTATCTAGTAGCTCGAGATAGTTAATAGAGCTTACTATTAAAACGTTTTTCTCTACTATCTTAGTAAATTTAATCTTTCGAGTTTATCTATACCCGCTCCTTATAAACTCTATTATTCTATATACTCTCCGGTACTAAAATCTTTAGTTACGATTCTACCTTAGCCTTCTCTATCTATATCCGCGCCTAAGTCGGGTACGCGGCCGGCTATTATACTTAGATTTATTAATAAATAGATATATAGTTAAGTAGAGACCGCGTTTAGTACTAAGAACCGTCGGTTCTCTATACTACCTAACCTATAGATAGACGCCGAGTACCGATAGGAGGTAGCTACTCTCTTTAACGCTAATATTTTCGGGTCCTTCTACTAGCGGGCTAAAGTCCCTAGCTTTAGCGATATAACTTTAGATATATTCCGGGCGAAACTAGTTAGAATCGTAAGTTAGTAGAGATCGGGTACTAAGTTAGCTCCCTTCTTCGAGTTTATAATTAGCCTCCCGTAAAAGATATCCGATATATACGAAGCCGCTAGGTATATTAATATATACGATAATACTATATTAAATAGTAATAATTCTAGTAACGAAAGTATAGATATTAATATATAGTAGTCGTTCGAAGAGTACTCTCTTTCCTTCGCTCGATACGTCGCGAAAATACGACTTAGATATAATTAGGTACGCTAACCCTCTATATACCCGACTTCTACTTAGAGGTACTCGTAGTCGTCTTCTACTTATAGTAGCGTACGTCCGATTACGCCTTTACTATTAAGCCTAGATCTAGTAACGTCGCGGCTCGCGGCTATACTAGAGAAGAGTAATATAAGTAAGAGACTCGTAGAAATCCGTTCTAAAGAATAGAGTTAATAGGCTAGTTATTTCTAGCTAAGCTCTTCTTCCGCGTTAAGTTTACCGATTAGTTATTTTACCCGCGTCTCTAGCTACTTACTAGCTAATCGTAGTTTAGATCTACTACGAGAGCTACTTATCGAGAGTATTAAGGCGGATACTATAGTCTATCTATTTAGTATATCTCCGTCTAGGAATTCGAGCCCTAGTAAAGCTAGTAGTAGTATATTCGGTACCTAACCTAAGACTACTAATTTAGATAGTAATACTATAATAGTAGACGTCGAGAATAGTAATAATAATAATCTATTACTAGATAGAGAGAGCGAGGAGGAGTCTGTCTTACTCCCTACGATAAGGATATTAAGTCGGAACCGCGAGATTAGGTTACCTACGAAATATTTAAATAGGGGTATATTCGTATCGGTAGCCTCGATACTACGGTTATCTACTATACTAGGGGCGAATATATATAGTAGTATCGCTAGTAGAACCGTATATATACTACGTATATAGGAATCTTCTATATTACCTTCTTCCTCTAATCGGCCGCGTAACGTTCGCGTAGTATCGGACTCTAGTAACGTATTATTACTACTCGTACGCCGTCCTACTCGAGGGGGTACGTCCCTACTTATACCCGTACTAACTTCTATTACTTAATATTCTTCTTTATATAGTATCTATTAGACTAGAAACTTGGGAGCGTCGCGAAGGATAAGAGATAATAATCCGTAATCTTATACATACTTAGTATCTCGCCGTAGGAGGTATAGAAACTTAGGTTAGCTCTAGAAGGATACTAGAAATATAAGCGGATCGCGTTACTATAGTACTATTTAAGAGTAGCGGCTACTTTACTAGCGGTATTAGCTCGATTACGGCGATAGTAGAGTTTTAGCTTAAGCTTCTCGTATATATCTATATTTATAGCTATAGCTTTAACGGATCGGTCTTTATATTACTTATTATACTATTTAATTACGATAGTTCGCGGTTCGCGGTCTATAGTAAGACTAGTTTAATTAGCGAGTCGAGTTAAAGAGAACTATATCTAATACGCGGCTTAAGGGGGGTTAATAGTAGCTATTATTACTAAAACGAGTATCTTCTAGTCGATAAACGTTAAGTTATTTAGGAGAGTTAAGAAGGGTTAATAGTAGCTAGTATTACTAAAACGAGTATCTTCTAGTCGATAAACGTCGAGTTATTTAGGAGGGTTAAGGAGGGTTAAGGAGGGTTAATAGTAGCTAGTATTACTAAAATAAGTACCTTCTAGTTAATAAACGTCGAGTTATTTAGGAGGGTTAAGAAGGGTTAAGAAGGGTTAATAGTAGCTAGTATTACTAAAACGAGTACCTTCTAGTCGATAAACGTCGAGTTATTTAGGAGGGTTAATAGTAGCTATTATTACTAAAACGAGTACCTTCTAGTCGATAAACGTCGAGTTATTTAGGAGAGTTAAGGAGGGTTAAGAAGGGTTAAGGAGGGTTAATAGTAGCTATTATTACTAAAAGGAGTACCTTCTAGTAGATAAATATCGAGTTACTTAGGAGGGTTAAGGAGGGTTAATAGTAGTTACTAGCCTTAGCCTCCTCCTATTATACGAACTCTAAAGTCTTAAGCTTATACTAAATATTTCTAATCTACTCCTAGTATCTCGGATAGCTAAGGTAATTATCCTCGCTTACGTACTACGTAACTTTATTCTAGTAGATTAGGAAGTAGAACTTATAGAATATTTTATTATAGGCTATAAGATAGCCTATAGTATTAGTATTTAAGCGTACCTCGTAGTCTTCCTTATCCTTATCGTTAGTATCGGGCTCGATTTTCTTATAATACGTACTATACTCGTTAGCCTTAGAATCGCGAAGGAGTTTAAGTATCTCGAATACCTACTATTATAATATAGCTAGCTCGCTATCGTCTTTAGTAAGGTTAATAGCGTTAGTCGAGCTAATACCTATTATTAATTTTCGGTCTATATCCGAAAGTAATTCTTCTCCGTAAACGTAGAGAAGACGAAGCCTTAGGATAGTTTTAAGAACGCTAGCTATCTACTTCCCTCGAAGTCTAGCTCTAGCTACGCTAATAGCTTTATTTTTAGCCTACGAGTCGGCTAAGAAAAACTTATACGTAAGGTCTTCCTCTTTTATATACTTAAGTCGGATAATTTTATTACTCTAGCCGGGTAGATCGATATAACCCTTCTAACGGCGTAGGGTAATACTATCTACTAGGAGCCGTAATTTCGGTAGAATCTCTAGATCGGCCTATTTAAATAGTATAATAATAAATTAGTTAAAAGCGCCTTTTTAATTAAAACGTTAAATGCGGAGAAATTCTATTAAAGATCCGAGATCTTTAAGCCGATCTAGTATTAGTATACTACTAACCGCCTAGCGTCGCTAGGTCTCTAGCTCGTATACCGTAATAGCTATAGTAGTTAATAGAGTCCGAATCTAGTAGGCTTCCTCTAGGACGATACGGAAGAGATTAGTACTTTAGGTTAGATATTTACTACCCCCGTACTTAACCCTTATAACCTATTTTATATAATATATTATATATACTACGCGTTTAAGGTATCGAGAAACGGCCGTAGTATTACTTTATTAGCTTAGTATAGTAGTTATCGAGGCAGCTTAGCTTATAGTCTATTTAGACGTTCGAGAGGGCTTACTAAGGTAATAAACCTAGCCGCCTAGGAGAAGAGGTAGATTGAAGAAGTATACTCTACTTCTATAGCGTATTCGAGTCTAGAGGGTACCTTTTTTATTTCCGTATAAGACGTACTTTTTTTATATATTAATCTATACTACCCTTTATTATTTATTACTAAAATAAGTACCTTCTACTCGACGGACGTCGAGCTGCTAAGGAGCGTTAAGAAGAGTTAATAGTAGCTAGTATTACTAAAACGAGTACTATCTAGTCTCGAGCTACTAAGGAGCGTTAAGGAGGGTTAATAGTAGTTAGTATTACTAAATTAAATACCTTCTAGTCTCGAGTTACTGAGGAGCGTTAAGAAGGGTTAATAGTAGTTAGTATTACTAAATCGAATACCTTCTAGTCTCGAGTTACCGAGGAGCGTTAAGGAGGGTTAATAGTAGCTAGCTTTACTAAAACGAGTACCTTCTAGTCTCGAGTTACTAAGGAGGGTTAAGGAGGGTTAATAGTAGCTAGCTTTACTAAAACGAGTACCTTCTAGTCTCGAGTTACTAAGGAGGGTTAAGGAGGGTTAATAGTAGCTATACTATTACTAAAACGAGTACTATCTAATCTCGAGCTACCGAGGAGGGTTAAGGAGGGTTAATAGTAGCTAGCTTTACTAAAACGAGTACCTTCTAGTCTCGAGCTACCGAGGAGGGTTAAGGAGGGTTAATAGTAGCTACTATTACCAAAATAACTGCCTTAGTATTATATCTTTATTCGATATATTTAGGGGTATTTACGTAGGTCGCGTATCCCCCTATACCGGGCCGTTCGTAAAGTAGAGTAAGTCGTTAACGGGGCGAAGGCTACGTACCTACCTATACGGATTAGTCTTATATTATATATTATTATCTTGTCTTTCGCTAGCCGTAGGTTCTTTAAGTACGACGCTAGCTATACTAATAGGTATTAGTAGGCTATATTTTTTACTAGTCTTCTTTAGGCCGCCTATATAGTCCTAGTACGTAGTCTTATCGAGTATATTATTATAGCTTCGAACTTCGCTCTCTATAGGTATTTAAAGTACTCCGCTAGCTATATTAATAGGTATTAGTAAAGACGTAATTAGTACGATATCTATCTTTAAATAGATATACGAGGAAGGGAGAACCGTACTAGGTAGCGGGAGGGCGATAGACTTATTAGACGTAATTAGTATAATATCTATCTTTAAATAGATATACGAGGAAGGGAGGATTCTATTAAGTAGTAGGTAAGCGGTAGACCTATCGGACGCGATTAGTATACTTAGTTAACTCGCTAAAAATAAGGAAGTAGCTATAATAAAAATAAGAAACTAGTAGGAATTATTTATTCGTACGCTAGATATAGGTACGTTCTAAGCGTTAAGTAAAGGTATTCCGGTAATTATAGTAGTAATATTTATAGCTACTAGGCTAGTAGTAGTATTATTCTCCTAGATAGTCTAAGTCTTAGTAAAGGCAGAAGGGATACTATTACTACGATTAGAGGTAGAACGGGTATTATTATAGTTAGTCTAGAGACTATTAACGGGCTAATAACGGGCGGAACTTAGTCGAGTAAGATCGCGAGACTAGCTCTAATAAGCGACTAAAGTATTAGTACTATAAGCGGTATTATTATAGCTATATAATACGCTCTTACTCTTAATATTTAGCGATAGAATATCTAGGATAAGATGATTTAGAGTAAGGCTCGTAATACGTAATTAAGAGAGTTCTTCTTTACGAGATAGGGTCTAATCTTTCCGGGCGATAGCTTAACTATAGTAAGTACGCTAATATTAGAGCTATACGAGCTTATCGAACGAGCTATAAGAAGGGGCGCGTATAGTATTATCGGGCGAGAGACGGAAGATAGTAGATTTAGATATTAGGTTAGAGTTAGGGTTAGTATAGGCTATATTCCTAGATACGCTACTAGAGGAGTAAAGATCCTATAATATCTAAAGTATCGTATTATTACTACTATAATCGCCTTATCCTAGCTATTCTCGTTAATACGCGTAATATCTCGACTCCTCTACTATCCTTCGAATTTATCGACGATTACTAGTATAGATATAGAATCGAGCTACCCGTACTAGAGGCTATAGAAGGTTATCCGTCTTATTACCTAAGTATAGATAGCTTTTATAGCTATAAGTATACGAAATAATACGAATACCTAGAATTCGCTCGTATAGACGAAAGAAAGCTTAATAAGGCCTAAACTAAAGAACGATTCTAATATAGCGGATACCGTTAGTAACCGACGTTTCTTACGTTAGAGATCGGCTATAATAGTAAGGGAGGGTATACTAAAGAACGATCCTAATATAGTAGAAGCTATAAATAACTAACGTTTCTTATAAGGGAGATCGGCCGTAATAGTAATAGAGGGTATACTATAGAACGATTCTAATATAGCGGAAGCTATAGATAACCAAAGAACCTTAAAAGAATTAAGAAGAGACTTAGGAAAATTAGAAGGATCCTTAAAATAATTAAAATAACCTTTACCTCGCTACTCTAGGCTATAGAGTCCTAAACTACTACCCTCCCCTCGAATACGCTACTAGTCGCCCTATATATATCTATTTATAAAGGTTTTTTTTTTCGGAATAAATAGTAAAGACTGGCCGCTATAGCTACCCGTAAGTAAAATCGTACCCGACCGTCTATAATTAGCTATATCGTATTATAGACTAATAAGTAAAGAAGTCGCGTACTTATTTTTATATTTTTAGAGAAAGAGGAAAATATATACTAGTTATATTATCGTAGCCATCAATAGCTCGGTTTATATAATATATATCGTATAGATAATTAGTTAGAAGCTAGAGAATAAGTTATAGAGGCTATAGAAGTACCGTAAGATTATAGTAGATATATATTCTATAGTAAGCCGAGATACTTACTAGGCAAAAGTAGCCTTAGATTAACTACTAAAGCTAGACTTACTACTATCGGTAGAGAAGCTAGTAGAGTTAGTACTAAAGCCGGTATTAGCGGCTTCTTCTAGAGTAGTAATAGGAGCGCCCTATCTATTAGTATCTACGCTATTAGCGGTAGTATCCCTATTATCTAAGTTATCGCTATCGTTATCCTAGACTAATTCTCTATTAAGGGGCTTAAACTCCTAGAGGAATTTAGGGATAACTTAATTATTCTCTATAAGAATCTTAACGATTACCGGGGCTAAGTCCTTAGAACGCTTATTATAGAAGGACGTAGCGCGACCTTCGTTACTAATATAGGTAGTATAACTAATACGATAGACGTACTCTTCGATACTACTATATATACTAGAGGGTAAGTTACGAGTAGCTATACCGGTAGTAATAAGGATTAGCGAAGTACCTTAGCGGAACGAAAGAATAGAGTCCTTACGCCCGAGCTAAGTACGGTCGGTATAGATAGAAGTAGAAGGTATACCCTTATTAAATAGAAAGTCGTCGAGGGTATTAGTAGACTTCTTATTATTTACGAATACTATAGTATAGTAGGGAGAGTTCTAGAAGAGTAAGTCCTAGAGGGCGTCGCGCTTTTTACTCTCCTTAGTACTAATAATATACTACTTAAGTTATCGTAGTCGTTAAAGTCCGTCGTAATAGAGAGCGGTCTATTTAGGTAGGCGGTCGAGGGGTAGACGGATAAGGAGGGTTAAGAGAGGTTTAGGAGGTCTAAGTATATTAGATTAAGCTACCGAGGGTCGCTATTTCGAGAAGGGTTAAGGAGGAATAAATAGAGCTATCGATAGCCGCTATTTCGAGAAGGATTAAGAAGAGAGTTAAGTATATTAGATTAAACTACTAAGGGTCGCTATTTTAAGAAGGGTTAAGGAGGAATAAATAGAGGTATCGATAGCTACTATTTTAAGGAGGGTTAAGGAGGGATAAATAGAGCTATCGATAGCTACTATTTCGAGAAGAATCGAGAAGGGGTTAAGTATATTAGATTAAACCGCTAAGGGTTGCTATTTTAAGAAGGGTTAAGAAGGGATAAATAGAGGTATCGATAGCCGCTAATTCGAGGAGAATTAAGGAGGGATAAATAGAGCTATCGATAGCCGCTATTTCGGGGAGGATTAAGAAGGTATAAATAGAGCTATTAATAGCCGCTATTTCGAGAAGGGTTAGGGATTTAAGCTTAAGTATATCCTCGGCTATAATATCTTCGAGAGCTTTAAGTTATACCTATACTTCGAAGGTAGAGGCGAGGGTACGCGGTCCTAGTCTATAAGAACTATATATATTATCGAGATTAACCTTAAAGAGCTTCTTATAGAGCTTATTATATTTAGAACTCTACGGGCCCTATAGGTTCGAATTAGTTAGTATCTTATAATCCGTCGTAAATACCGGTAGATTATTATCGTATTTTACTAGTATCCTTATAATTAGTAGTACTAACGCGTATCTCACCTTTACTATATATTTTTAAGTTGGTACTATCGTAAGTATTTTCTATATATTATCGCTTTCGGAGTATTATCGTTCGTTATCGTCTATAATTAGTTAAGGAGGGTCGAGGGTCGATAGCTAGCCCTACTATAAGGTAGACTAACTCTAGAAAGGAGATATATATATAGTATCTAATTATTTAATAACCGTATCGCGTCGAGTATACTATTGTTACCTTAACTAGCGTAATTCTAGATCTATTATTAGCCGACGGGGCGTAGGTAATAAAAAAGAACTTTATATCTCTATCTCTCTCTCTCTCTCTCTCTCTTTCTCTCTTAACTACTAACTATTCAGAACGGAACCCGGTATATCTTTATCTACGAAGCTATTATTTACGCTTTACTTTATATTAATACGATCGTTCCGACTAGATAGAAGGAGCGATAGTAGTCGATAGACTAGAGCGTAAATAGCGCGAAATAGTACTTTATAAAAGGGCCAATACTTACTTTAGATAGATTTATCTTCGCTAACTATTAACTATTAACTACTAACTATTTTAGTACGTCTCTCTTATTCCGCTAGCCTTTACTACTACTATACTCGGATATTTAGTAGCTATCTTATATTCGACTAGTCGGTATATCTACTTATTACGGAGAACGATCTTATAATAGCTATTTACTAATATCGCTTATATAGTACTACTTCGTACTTTTTTCTACTACTATAAGTTACTTTCTACTTCCTTAGTATTATCTTAACCCGGGACGGCGTACGTAAGTCTCTTTAAATACCCTTAACTATCCTCAATTATCGTATAGTTTACGTATAGATTATAACTAAGATTATAAGTATCCTTAAGTATCCTTAACCGCCCTTAGTTACTTCGACTCTTACTTACTTATCTTAGTTAGGTCTAGTACGTAGGATTACTCGGGCGATAAATAGCGTTCGATTATATTAGATAGTTTACTCGCTTCTATAGCGAACGGCTTATATCTATATCTATATATCCTTAACCGCCCTCGACCGCCCTTAACTACTCTAGTAATTATTTATCTCGATCGGAATTAACTTCGTCTTTATATTAGTTTTAGTTGGTCGGGTTAGTATTAATATATATATTAGATACCTCGTTTATCTTATACGCTCCGCGGATATAGTACTACCGGTAAGTCCGTCGATATAAGTAGGCTAACGCCGCGATAGGTTAATAGCCCTCTTAAGAATATCCGAGTATTTAGAGATAGAGGTAGACTAAGGTATATACTTTAGGGTAGTTAAGCTTACTTTCTACCGTTTTATTATATCTAGTAAATCGATTATAGACTAATAGACTTTAGCTAGCGACTTACCCGCGAGCGTACCTACGTACGTACTAATCGCCGACGCGCCCTTCGTACTACTACTACCTAAGCTAATTTCTAAGCTATAAATATAGCGGGTATTACTACTCCTCTTACGGCTACGCCCTCTACTACTATCGTCCCCGCGCCTATTATCCCTACGCCTATTATTACTACGCCTATTATTACTACGCCTATTATCCCTCCTATAGCCGACGTCCCTTCTATAGCCGATATCCCTCCTATAGCTACCAATTAAGTCGAGAATAAAGGAATATAAGGGTATATTAATATTATCCGTAATCGAGCCTCTTATCTACTTTATCTACTAGCTAGACTCGAGATAAAATAGATCTAACTAAGGAGAAATAGAAACGATAAGTCTTTATTTATTAGGTAAGAGGTATATACGACTTACTTATCTTAATTCGAGATATATTATACTAATATTCCTAGTTACCCGTCGACTCTAATACTAAGACTAATAAAATAGGCGCGATCGGCGACGGTCTAGCTACGTATAATAACGAGTCGGATAAAGATAAGGATAGCGGTAGTATCCTCCTTAGCGACGCTCCGGATAACGAGATAGGTCGTAATAAAGATATAATTAGCGATACTCTAGCCGACGAGATAGATTATAACGGGGACCTATTTAACGAGATAGGCGGTAATAAAGAGATAGAATCTATACTACTATCGCTATAACGTAGCTTAATATTCCCCTAGCGCCGGGAGTATCGCCCTCCTTCTGTAGTAGACGAAGATATTAACGCTAATATCGAGATTATAGAAGACGATACTATACCGTAAGTTAAGCTTCTCTTTTTTTATTAAAGGTTTAAGTATACGAACTAATATTATTCGAAGTACGTTAGGAAACCTACCGCCCTAGTACTAGCTTCCTAATACCGCCTAGCGGCTACTACTAGTACTACTACCTCTACCCTAATAGGCCGTAGTCGCTACCGTACTAGTAAATCTTATCGCGCCGTAAGTAGGTACCGTACTACCTTCTATCGGTCCTCTCGTTACTATACCGCTACTAGCTACGCCCGTCGTTACCGCGAGGGGTAATCTAACGTCTAGTAGTTAAGTACTAGTAGTTAGTTAGCTAGTTATATATAGCTATTATTACCCGTTTAAAGTATACGTAGTTAATATTTATATAGGACGGAAGTAGATATCTACGGGTACTCTATACGGGTAGGAATACCGCCGGCGTCTAATACGCGCGAGGTGCTCTAGATCGTAGCCCGTTTAAAGCTAAGGCTAAGGGTTACTAGTAGTTAGAGGATATCCTACCCCGTAGTATTACTAGTACGGCGTAGAATTATATTAAGCGGATTTAAGAGACTACCGTAGCCGAAGAGTTTTTTAGTAATAATTATTATACTAGGTATATAGCTAATAGCTACTAGTACTTTAAGTATAATAATACCGCTCGGCGGTTTATCGTAACTCCTAGTAGTATATATACTCGCTATAGAGTAAAGTATAATAGAACGGGAGAGTACGCGAAATATATTAGTACTAGAGGTAGAAAAGGCCCCTTAACCTTACGAGTTTCGAAGAGCGAGATATACGCGAATATACCGTAGAGGTCTATTTTTCCTAAACTACTACCTCTACTAGGAGGAGTAGCCGGAGGCTTTAGTATTATAGCTTAATTATATAGTATAGGTATATATCTCGCCCTCTTCTCTTTTTTTTTATATCGTCGTATATATTAAGTATTATTATTCTTCGCTAGGCTTACTACGTTATAGCGCGAGTCTCTCGATACCTAAGTAGTATATAGACCGTATAGCTTATAGTCCTACGAAATACCTTCTCTTCTAAACTTAATATTTAATTTCGTAGTCCGTTCGATCTAGATTCCTTCCGTATTAGAAAGATAAGTTCACGGTACCTATACGTATAAAAACTAACTATACTCTTTAGACTAATCTACCGATATACTAGTTTCGTACTAGTATAACGGATACCTAGGGATTAGAAGAGGGATAGATAAGAATTAGGTTATATTCCCCGTTATAGCTCGAGATATCGCGGCGGTTAATTATAGATAGAATAGATAATATATTTCGAAGGTATACTAGATTGCGGCGAGCGACCTACTCCTAATAAGGGTACCTAATTAGATAAGGGGGCTTAAGGGGCGATCGCTATATAAGAATAGTATAGTACTACGAGTACGACTACCGTAATAACGAATATAATCTATTAACGAGCCGAACTTATATATAATACCCGATTCTCGAATCTAATAGCTAAACTATTTTACGTATTTCTCTCCCTACCTACGGAGCTTATCGACTATATCGGGGCCCTTATCCTTCCTTAAGATCTTCTTAACCTCCGTCTATACGGGCGGGAGTTTATATATAAAACCTTACGTATATTTATATATACTTTCGTCCGCGATATAATCTTTTACTTCGGCTTCTACTCTCGCCCGTTCTTTTAAGATTATACGGCTAAGCTCGACGGTTTATTAGTATAGCTATATTTCGCGAAGTAGGTTAAAATCCTACGGTTATAGTATCTTAACTACTAGGTAGATACTTTACTATACCTGCCCTCGTATCTCCGCCTCCTCGAAAATATTAAAACGGTCTATATTAGTATTGTTACGATATAGTATTTATTATATAAATTATACCTCGGGACGATATTAAATATATACTTTCCGCGACTCGAGAGACTAATTTTTAATAATATTAGAGGTATAAAGGTATACTACCTATCGAGTATACTACGCCTATATACTAAGAGCCTAAAAGAGTTGGATCTATATATTAGTATATACGATATAGGCGAATACGGTGAATAGGTAAATATTTTAGAAGAGATAAAGATACTAGAAGAGGGCTATAAGATCCGTATTATCGAACTACGGGTTTTCTATTCGTTTATAAATAGTAGCGGAGAGACGTATATCGCCTTTAATCTACCTATCTCCTACCCTAATATAAATATCCTAGTAAGGTATTATAGGCGTTAGAGCCTACTAGTCGAAGAAATAGACGGATACGATACTAGTAAGTTATTAAGAGTATATAGTCTCCGGTATAAGCGGGTAATTTATTATCTCCGCCCCGGCTTTATACGGGAGGTATTAACCTATATATAGTAATTCTATCGGACGATACGAATACTAATAGAGTAGTAGGATTTTATTAAGCGGAGTAGTAAGAATATACTCGATAGAAGCTTCGGGGTAGTCGTAGCGGAGTAGAGTACCTTATATAACCTCGATTATAATTAGGATTCGGACGATACTAAAGTAGATATAGATAAAATAGATATCTATTTAGCTATAAACCTAAATAAACTTATATCTACTTATATATAATTTATATTAGATTTCGGTTTGCCGGTAATAATATATAGTATATAATATTAAGGAGGGTCGAGGAGGGCCGAGGAGGGTTAAGGAGGGTTAAGGAGGGTAGATATTCTAGTAAGATTATAGCTACGATAATCTACGTACGTCCTACTTAAATACTCGCCCTCCTTCTTTCGATAATCTTTAGTAGAATAACTAGAAAACGAGTAGTTATAAGGGGCTATAGTTCTCCGTCGCTTAATTTAATCGTTCGGTAATTTTACGTAGTAGAGCTTCCGAGTTATACGTATATATAGATAGTATAGAGGATTACTCGAAGTTTAAGACGTAAACTAAATCTAATAACGAGAATTATTACTAATACTAATTATAGCGTCTTTATCTCGATCCTAATAAGATAATTTAGACTAATAATAAGAGGAATTACTATTACTATAAACCTGTCTATTAAGACGGAATCTACTAACTACTACTACTAAAATAGACGGTAAGTATCTTCCAAATATTGCGAGCTCGTAGTAATAGAATATTTCTTTATTTATACGTCCCTAAGCTACTATAAGTCAAACTTAAATCCTAAATTACGTAATTAATAACTTCGAGGTATACTATATATATTAGAAGGAAAATCGTTCTTAATACTACGTTGATAGGAGATTAAAGATCTTAATAACTAATTATTAGGTTAATAGTCTATTAACGGATAGTTATAAAGGCACGAAACCCCGCTAACGTAATTACTTAGATTAACTACGAAACCCCTACCGTCGTACGCTTAAAATCCGTACCAAAACTACGTATATTAGTAGCCTTAATCGTAGTCGATAGTAGCTATAAAAGCTACTAATATATTGTCTAAAAGTAATCGGTATATATAAGATTAATAGAAAAGGGAGCTTAGTAGTTAGTAGTCGATAAATTAAGTCTATTTTATAAGAGCCTTTACTAATCTCTTTCTTAGCGTAGTATTTAACTTCTCTTTACGCGCTAACTTCTTACGTAAAGCCTTTACTACCTTAATACGCCGGCGACGCTTAATAGCTAAAGCCTTCTCTAAAGCCTTAATACGAGTAGCTAACTTCTACTTTAGTATAGGCGATTTTACTACTATACCCCTAGTAGCCCCTAGCCCTCTCTATATACAAATATACTTATTAGTAATAGTTTTGTAATAACGTAAATTTAGGCGGTAACGAGAGTACCGAGTCCCCAATCTCTTACTAAAAGTATAAGCCTATTTAGAAAAAACCTTATAGGTAAACGATACTCTCTCTATCTTCCCGTTAATCTCTATCTCTTTACCTCTCTTATATCTAGTATATCTATTAGAACTAAGCTACTTTACGCCTAGATTAGTCTCCTTAATCTATATAGTATAGGAGATTTAACGCCGGCGAGCCGCGCTTAGACCTTACTAGGTAGACTCTTAGATATCGTAGAATACCCGCCCCCTATAACGATCTTACGACTCTAGAAATAGAGCTACGCGGAAGTAGGTATCGAAATCTAGGTTACCGTTAGGGAGAATAGGTATCTATCTAATAGTAATATTACTAGAGCTACTATATATTTTAGGTAGTTAGCCCGGGGTATCTACTTCTTAAGCTACTTTATCTACTTCTTAAGCTACTTTATCTACTTCTTAAGCTACTTTATCTACTCCTTAAGCTACTTTATCTACTCCTTAAGCTATAATATCTACTCCTTAAGCTATAATATCTGCTCCTTAAGCTAGAGGAGAAAGAGGAGGAGGAGGGCCGGACTAAGATAGAGGGCGGCGGTAAGGGACCTTATAAGGGCGGGCGACTTTATCTTCGCTATTACTTAGAATAGAGTAGATATCGCGGCGCGTAGTAAGCTTTCGTTTAGGTCTATTTTACGGTTAGTATAGCTTCTCGATACTTACTTAAGGTAAGAGAAGGTAAAGATTAAAGGTAAAAAGCTAAAGTTATAATACTAAAAATATCGTAACTTTATCTTTATCTAGCTTTATAAGGCTCTCCCTTACTCTACGTACTAGCAGCGTAAGGAAGAATACCTAGAAGCTATTCTATAATATAATATAATAATATAGATAGAAGGAATTAGCTACTTACGCTATAGTTATATTAGTATAGCCTAGAGTTATAAGGTTAGTAGTTTAAAAGTAAATATATCTCGAAAAGTATAGTAGCTTAATTAGGTCCGGCGCCGACTTAGTTTAGTTACGGTACTATTCTACTATAAGTAGTTAAAACTAGTAGGTAAGTAAGTCGTTTTAAATAGCTACCTCTATAATCTAGATACGTTACTACTCTCGCGCGTAGTAAGAATCTATATTGCGCGCGAGTCTAGTAGTATAGTCTCTATCTTAATATAGTTATTGAATTAGGCGCGAGGATAGTAGTAGTAGTACTCTTATTAACCCTACTTAGCCCTAGTCTTAGCCTCGTTAATTATCTATAACTAATCCCGAGCGTAGTATAATAACTATAGTACGCGCGATATCGTTAACCGAGCTATTATTATTATTATTATCCTATTTTACTATATAGTAGCCTCTCGCGCGTAGTATAGTTTTTATACTACGCGCGAGGATAGCTATAGTACTCTCGACCCTACTTAGCCCTAGCCTCGTTAATTATCTATAACTAATCTAGCGTATAGTATAGGGACTATTCTATACGCGAGATAATTAAGCTACTAAACCTATATATTTTTAAAGTCTCGCGCGTAATATAATTATTATACTACGCGCGGGAATAGTTATAATACTTATAACTTAATCTTAATTCTACCTTACTAAGTATAGTTATAGTAACTAATCTCGCGCGTAGAGTAGTTTCTATACTACGCGCGAGACTTTAAATAGAGCTACTATTATTCTATTTTACTAAATATTAGCCTCTCGCGCGCTAGCCTCGATCTAGGCTACCGTTATTCTATTATACTATATAGTACCCCCTTACGCGTAGTAATATTCTCGTACTACGCGCGAAATATTTGGGGTTTATCGGGCTTATATCGATGGAGAAGCTAAGGAAGGTTAAATATATTTTAAATATATATAGCTCGTCGGGCTAAAAGAAGGGGGGTTTAAGGGGGGTTAAGGAGAGTTAAAGATAGTTTAAATATATATAGCTCGTCAGGCTAAAAGAAGGGGGGTTTAAGAGGGATTAAGGAGAGTTAAAGATAGTTTAAATATATAGAGCTCGTCGGGCTAAAAGGAGAGGGGTTTAAGGGGATTAAGGGGGGTTAAGGAGGGTTAAAGATAGTTTAAATATATAGAGCTTATCGGGCTAAAACGAGAGGGGTTTAAGGGAGGCTAAGAGAGATTAAGGAGGGTTAAAGATAGTTTAAATATATAGAGCTCGTCGGGCCAAACTAGGGGGGGGGTTAAGAGGGGTTAAGAACGGTTAGTTATAAGCTAACGGCTTACAACTAAACTATTATTTAGTCGACGTATTAATTCTACCGATAGCGAAAGGGTCTATACGTCCGTAAGCCTACTACTTACGATTTAACTCTACGACGCCCTCTAAATATAACTAGCTTTATATAGTATATCGAGAATTAGGATACGCTACTTAAAACTATAATCGAAGAGATAAACCGTTACTTAGACGAAGTTAGCGATAGCCGTAAGTACGATAATATACCCCCTACTCGATATATTTTCTTATTATCTCTAATAGTAACTACGAGCCTCTACGGACCCCCTAGCCCTTATTACTATAGGATTTATCGAACCCTTATACTTCGCCCCTATATATATACGTTACCTAGATACCGCTAGATCTAGAAAATAACGTAGTAGCTATATAGTACGATTAATAGCTAACTTCGGGAAATACGATACGTAACGCGAACTAAGAAGCTCGATCGTCTCTATACGACCTTAAGTATAACGAAGAGATCCGCCCCTCGAATCTCCGACTACCTACGCGAAAGTATACCTAGTATTCGAGCGTAGTACTTTCTAACTAGAACTATACTAGTAAGGTAGATAAGCGGCGTTATAACTATATACGGTAGATAGAAGAAGTAGAAGGTAAGATAAAGAAACTTAAGAGATAGGCGCGCTATCTCGAGTATAGAAATACTAATAATAATTATAGAGTATATATTAGGCCCGGTAATCGGGGGCCCCGATACTCGAGGTATCGATTTAATAGAAGTAAATATTTCTTTAGTACGTAGGATACGCTACCCCTACTATCTACTAGGAAGACTATCGACTAAAAAGAGATTATTAGACTCGAGACTATTATAAGCTAGAAGAACGACGAGATTAGTAGGCTATAGAGGGAGATCTAGAGTCTACGAGATATATATAGTATACTAGAAGAAGAGAGAGGTATTAAGTAAATATACGTATATTTATATATATATATATATATAGCTAAATTAAGAAAGGAATATCTTAGACCTCGTAAAGTCCGTTTATACCCTAGAGCCGGATACCTAGCCGTACTATTAAATATAAGAAGTAATCGGAGAGCTATAAGAAGTATAAGAAACTACCGAAAATTTAGAGTATACCGGGTCTAGAAATAGTAAAATTAGAAAAGAAGAAAGAAAGCCTAGAAAGCTATATACTACTAAGTATAAAACTATCGAAAACCTAAAGCCGACCGGGTCTAGAAATATTAAAACTAGAAAGAAGAAAGAATATATAGTAAGTTATATAATACTATATATAAATTAAACTGGTAAGTAAAATATATATTGCGGACTATTTTCTACTAGGGTCTAAATTAGGTTCTACTAGATAAACTGCCGATTAAGTATAGTCTTACCTATAAATGACGGGCGAAGTAGACTATATCGACCTCGTCGTATTAATACTATATCTTACGTTACTCGCCTAATAACTATTAAACGCTCTCGAGCTCCCTAGTTATATAAGCTATAAAGTAGAACGTACTAGTTCGATCGCTTATAACGTAGATATACCTCGCTAGTATAGTATAGGTTATAGCGGGATTAAGAGGCCGATCGAGTAGAAATCGATAGCTATTCTCGATTAGGAGGTAGATAGCCTAGATCTAGGTATAGGGATTAGTACTAGCGGTAGGAGTCGGGACTATAAGTATAGTATAGTTTATTCCGTAGGGACCTTAATAAAGAGTAGATAAGGCTTAGTTTAGCTAGGTAGGCTCGCGGATCTATCGGATATCGAATCTAGGTATTCTATTAGTAATCTAGTTACGCGCTTAGTCTATAGTAGATATAGTAATACTCTAAGGCGCGAAAAAGCTAATAGCGACTATCTATAGTAGGGATATAATAGGAGTCTAATAACTATTTATCGATCTAAATATACGCGGATTAGTAGTCGAGTTAAATAGTATATACCTACCGGCTAGCCGGGCTAGTTAAGAGAAGTAATCTAGGATTATAGCCTCTCTACCTATAAACTAGGCGTAGTATAGAATATAAAGAAGAGAGACGATATCGAAGAACTCGTCTACCTAGAGACTAAGAGCCTATCTTATTCCTATAAGAGATATCGTATATAGCGTATCGATCTTATAGAGCGTAAAGGTAATATTAGCTATCCTAAGCGTATACTAACGTACGAGTATAATTATTCCTTAAGTACTATCTATACTATATAGCCGCCCGGAAGTACGGGGACGGGCTAGCTCGAGTAGTTAACTATCTACGTATTCTATATTAAGAATAGATATAGTACTATTACTACCGACGGTTAGGCCTATCTCGTTAAGAAGCGTAATACTCTATATATAGCTTAGCGGGTAGCCGGTATAGAAGAAGGGGGCTTACGTAGAGTACGTCTAAGCCTCCTATAAGAGTAGAGACGCTATAACGGAAATAGTACTATTTATATTAGTAGTAGATTACTTAGTTCGTAATAGGGCTACGTATAGAAGAAGAGGCTAGTTTAAATAGTAACTAGAAATATCTCCGAGAGTAACGAGTTAACCGGTTTTCGATTTATCGGTCCGAAGACGGATACTTTACTAGCCTTAGAAGATAGAAGAGGCTAAGGGGAGAGGTAGATAGAAGAAGCCGAGGGTAAAGTAGATAGTTAAGGAAACTAAGTATAGCCGGTATTAATATTCGAGAGATAGAGTTAAGGTAGGAGGAAGGCTATATATTTATATATACCGCCTTAGACTTAATAGATAGGTATCTATATTCCGATTAAACGGTTAAGTAGGTTTAGCCTTATCTAACCGATCTTATATTACTATTAGGCTTAAACGGCTAATATTATTACGAGTTTAGGTTATAATATATTAATAAGTAGGTATTGATTATACTACTATATATTAACGGGGCTATATACCTATAATAATAGGTAAAAGGTAAATGTAGTAAAAGATAGTATTATAGTAAGACTAATAGCTAGAGAGGGATAATTCCCCTAGTAGGGAATTATAAGTATCTCCTATACCTATATAAAGCGTAATATATACTATATATAGGCGTTCCTTATAATATAGTTAAGCTAGTCCTTATAACTATCCCCCCCTTTATATATCCTATCCCTAGGGCAGAGTTCGTAGTAATCCGTATATATTTATAAGGCCGCGCGTACGTATCTCGCTAGTAACTTAAATACGGCGTACGGGCTTTAAAAAGAACGCGGGCCTATCTTAGAGTCGCGTTCGTAGACTATCTAGGTAGACGCGTTATATAGTACGTATATATATCGTAGCGGCTTCGCTAGATCCTAGAATTTTACGATTCCTATCCTAAAATTAAAATACTAGATTTTCTAAAATCTCTATTCTTAGTAAAACGCGTATTAGGCTTCTCGCGACCCGAGCGTATATACCCTAAATAAAATAAATATTCGCGTTATAAAATTTTCTTCTCTAGCTTTATCTTTATATTAGCTCCTTCTACTTCCTTAATTCGATAAGTAACGTCCTTACTATACCCTCGTAGCCTCCTACTATCTAAAAAAAAAAGATAGAAGACCTAGAGTAACTCTACTAGTTAGTCTACGTACGCTACGCCCGCGACCCCGAGCGTATTCTTACTTACCGTAAGCCTCTTTTATAGAAGTATAGTTATTATACTACCTTACGCTACGAGTATATCGAGGTACGTTATAATCTACGCCTCTACTACTTATTAAATTATTAATTAATTTTTTTTTTTTTTATAGATACTAACTAAGTTAAATAAATACGCTAATATCTTATTAGAGACTACTAAACGTATCCGCGCTAGTATATATACGCGTACTACTCGTATATTTATCTTCTTACTAATTTATTTTAGACGAAGAGCCCCTCGAGAACTAGCTAGCGCGCTACTATAAGCGGTTCGACCGCCTTACGACTTAGTATATCCCCGCCTAGGAGTAAAAGAGTAAAGAAGGAGCTACTAAAGACCGCGAGGCTAAAAACTCCGCTACTATACTTACCCTATACGAGGCTATCGCCTCGACCGATACTTAGTTAGAGCTCGTAAGCTAAATATAAATCTTCGTACGTTAGATATTTCCGCCTACGCTTCCTATACTAATCGCGTATAGAACGGCCTCGCTCTACTCCCTCCCCGCGATTTCTAATTCCCTAGAGATTTTATTTTAACTAATTAGCTATAGAGCCTTTTTAGCTAGCGCCTCTTCCGCGAGGATCCTACGGCCGGTATAGACGGTATCGATAACGACGATACGAATACCTATACCCTAGCTCCTACTAAGGAGGTAGAGGAGGAAGAGAAGGATAAGAAGATAGAGAAGTAGGGTTTAGTATAGTATACGGCTCGCTTGCGAGCCTAATATTTAAGTATAGTATATAGCGTCTTAGGCGCTTTAGAGATTTTTTAAAATCCTAGGCTTTATTAGCTAGTACTCCCTTACTACGCCTCGCCGCCTCCTCCTAGCTACTAGCTATACGTACCGCTTCGGCGGATTAATAAAAAGAATTCTTCTTATTTATTTTCCTCTCTATAATCTTCTTAAAGTTACCTAGCCTAAGGTCGTCGTTACTGTATCCTCGCCCGTTACGCCTCTAAGGCTCCCTACCTTAGGCTTACGTACTCCTTACGTTAAGATTAGATAGCTCTTAGTACTATACTTATAAGTTTAAACTATCTCTTAGGAGTTATCTATATTTTTCTATAGGATCTACTAGTTAAATTCCTATAGGTAACCTACCTACTTTACTAGGTATTACTATACTTTACCTTTACGTCGCGCGTCTAGGATCTCCTTAATTTCCTACTCTTCTTCCCCGTTAATAATTTCTAGGGGTAGTAGGATCTCTTACTTACTACCTTCTCGTAGGTAGTATCTTTCTAAAAGAGAGATACTAAAGACTAGATATATTCTATAATTATTAGGTAGCTATACCTTATAGGCCTAGGACCTAATTAGCTCTAGGATTCGAAAGAGGCCTATTATACGTTATACTAGCTTCTTACTTAGGGTCTTTATACGGAGGTTTCTCGTAGACACGAGGACTAAATCTCCCTTATTAAATTTTATAGAAATATACTTATTATTATAGCTCTTCGCTTACGATTCGCTTACTCTCTACTAGCGAGCTACTAGCTTAGCGCGTAATAAGTATAAGGACTAGATACACTCTTTTACCGCTAGTACTTTATTCCCCTATTTATCGCCGGCTTTAAAGTAGATCTCTAGATAGTAGCTATATAGCATAAAGAATAGGGAGATACCTATAGTAGTATACTTACTATTATTATATATAAACTCCGCGACTAGGAGTAGCGTAGCCTACGTACTCTAATTTTCCGAGTAGAAGGCCCTTAGGTATTCCTAAACTATCTAGTTCTATCTCTCTATTTAACTATCTATCTAAGGGTAGAACGCCGTACTTAATCGTCGCTTAATCTTCGTATAGTAGTAGAGTTCGGACTAAAAGACTCTAGTAAATCTAGAGTCTCGATCTAATACAATACCTCTAGGAGCCCTAAACCTAGTAACTACTCTTTCTATAAGAATATTAGCTAGGTCTGAAGCTAAGAGTATCTTAGTAACTATAATATATAGAGCTATCTTTATATAGCGATCGAGTACTACTAAAAGCGTATTATAAGCCCTGCCTCCAACCTTACTAGGAGGTATTCTACTTATAAAGTCTATAGTTAACTCCTACTATAGCCCCTTAGGCTACGGTAGGGACTATAGGTCTCTAAACGGGGTATACCGTTTAATCTTTATCTTTTAGTAGACTTTATAAGTCTTAACGTACTCGTCTACGTCGCGAGATATATACGTCTAAAAGTACTTCCGCGCGAGTAGATTATATATTCGTACTACTCTAAAATACCCGGCGAAGGTATTATTATAGTAGCGTCTTAGTAGCTCCTACTTTACCGCGGTATCTTAGGGTACGTATATCTTTCCTCTAAAGTATAAGGTGTCTATAGACGTACGTATCTATTAGTATAGCCCGATCGGCTTATCGATTAGCCTTACGTAGATACTACGTACGATAGGGTCCGTGCTTTAAATCGACTAGAATTCCTCTAGCCTAGATTCTAGGTCTAAATAGGCGTACTTATCTTTTAGAAGGTCTCTAGCGAGAGACCTAGGGGTTATAGGCGCGGTCTCTTTAGCCCGGACTAGGTAGATATTCTATACCTACTTATAGGTATCTTTAGCCCGTCTACTATCGTTACTACGTAGTTACGAGCTATTAGCTTTCCTATTAATCCGTACGTCTACTCTATACTCCTTCTAAATAGAAAGACTCTAGATAACTACTACCCTAGGTAGTAATCCCAACTTCTAATATAATATAGGGAGTAGGGTATTCGTATTCGGCGTATACGAACCGTAGTCTAGCCGCTTTAAGGGGGTATCCGCCGGATTCTTAGGTCCTACTCTATATATAATAATAAAATTATATACTAAAAGTAGTATAGTCTAGCGGGCTTACCGGCTATTTAGCTACTATAACTCTACGAAGCCTATAAGGTTATTATAGTCTATAAGAACCTCGATAGGGTAGTAGCTTCTTTTAAGATAATACCGCTAGTACGAAAAGGCTACGATAATAGCGAGTAGTTCCTACTTATATATTTTATAGTTCTGCTCCGTAGAAAGAAGTTTACGCGACTAGAAAGCGATAGGGTACTATTAGCTACTATCCTATACTTAGGTTAGGATAGCCGTAACTATTATACTAGAGGCGTTAGTCTCTACTCTAATCCTTAGCTTAGGATTAAAATAGCGTAGGAGGGGCGCTTACGTAAACGCTTTCTTTAGCGTAAGAAAAGTATCCTTCGCGTTAGTAGGCTAAAGAAAGGGACTAGTCTACTTCCTATTTTTAGATTCTTTAAATAATACTATAAGCGGTACTATAATACGCGAGTACCTCGCGATAAACCTACGGTAGAAGTTATAGAATCCTAGGAAGGTCTATACCTTAGTATAAGTCTTAGGTTTAGACTATTCTATAATACTTAAGATATGCTTAGGGTCTATACGTATACCCTACGTATTAATAATATAACCTAGGAACTCTACTTCTTAGGAGAAGAACTTATACTTCTTTAGATTAACGTATAAGCCGAACTACTTAAGGCGACCTAGGACTTCGCGTATATACCGTATATAGGTAGTACGGCTAGCGGAGTAGATAAGTATATTATTAAGGTATACTATATATATAGAATCTACTAGTCTACTTAGGGCTTTATTAATATAGGCCTAGAAAGTAGTAGGTATATTAGTAAGTCTAAAAGATATAACTAAGTATTTATAGTACCTATAGCGGGTACGGAACGCCGTCTTCTACTCGTCGCCTAGCCGGATATGGATACGATAATATATATTCTTTATATCTAACTTTATATAGTACTTAGCGCCCTATAGGCGGTTTAGGAGTTCGGAGATAAGAGGGAGCGCGTACCGGTTCTTAATAGTTACCTTATTTAGCCTACGGTAGTCGACGTATAAGCGTAGCTCGCCTTCCTTCTTAGGGATAAATAGGATACCTACTCCTGCTAGGCTAGTTAATAGGCGGATCTAGCTACTCGTACTCGCGTTATTAATATATTACTAGAGGATCCCTAGCTCCTTTACTAAGAGGTTATATATCTTCCTAAATAGCGGATCTATCGTAGTTTCGATAGTATACTCTACGCTCTCTACGGCTAGTATACTTATAGCCTTATAGTCGTCGAAGATAGAATTAAAGTTCCGGAACTTAGGAGGTAGTTAGATAGGTAGGGTATTCTACTCGAATTCGTCTACGCTTAGGATAGGGGTAATATCCTTACTTCTTAGCTTAAAAATATTTATAGAATCCTTACTTACTAATTCTTCCGCCGAGATAAGGCGGACTTAAGTATTAGCGCTCTTAAAACGCTACCGCCTCGCTTCTAGGTCGAGCTCGACCCTCGCGTCCGATAAAGCCGGTATCCCTAAGAGGTAGTTAGAACCCTTCCTATCTAGGGCGTAAAATTCTACTTCTACTTATCTTATAACTCCTAAGAAGTCGGTAGCCTTCTATACGCCTTTATAGGCTCCTTAGTAACTCGTACTATTACTAGCTCCCTAACTTATAGAAGGCGCGGGGATATCTATAGGGATTAGATCTATTTCTAGGGCTAGAAGGGGACTAATAACGTTAACCTCGGCGCCTAAGTCTAGCGTAGCGGTAATATCGTACTCGGATTAGTCCCCTTTTAGGGTAGAAAGAATAGTAATTAACTTTTTTACTATAGTACCTTAGGTACGCGAGGAGGGTACGATACCCGTACGTATTAGGTTCTCGCTACGTATACTTAATAAGGCCCTAGACCCTTCCTAGTCTTTTCTAGAAGCCTTATAGGCGGATAACTCTACGACTTTAGCGCGCGTCGTCCGCGTAGCTAGGACGACGCCGACTTGTTTCCTATTAGATCGTAGTATTAATTAGCTATAACCTCTATAACCTCCTTTAGCTTTTAGGGCTTAGGGTACTTATTAGCGTAGTAACCGTATTCTCCGTAGTTATAGTATTAGATAGAGGAGAGATCCTTCTCTTTCCTAGGCTATATAGGGGTAGCGTTAGTATCGGAGAGCCTACTACCCCCTTACGATACTTAATATTACCTCTTATTTATAGATATACGGTTACCCTAGGTATTTCTACGCTTAGGATCCCTCTCTAAGATACGAGAGTTTATTACTCGGCGCTTATTCGTCTCTAAGTATATAGCTAGCGCTACGATTACGTCTCGAGTTTTAGGGATATCTTAATAGTTAGAAAGTATTAACCTTATATTAGGGCGTAGCTTATACTAGAGGTAGTTTCGTAGCTAGATCGTAGTATAGGGCTCTTCGATCTAGGACTTAAGACTTATTAAGTAGGAGTTAAAAGATACTATAGACTACTCTACGCCTTACTTACTATCTATATATAGCTATATTACGTCTAGCTAGCGATTCTCCGGGTCCTTAATTAAGTTAAGTAGGAAAGTCTTAAAGTACTCCTAAGTAATTTAGTCCTCTTCTAGGGTAGACTTCTTCTCTATCTAGGAGGTATAGGGGGTGCCCTTTATAAACTAGAGTACGTATATAATTTTGGAGATCTTACTTTAGAAAGTATTAGGCGTAAGGCGGAATATATTCTCTACGCTACGTATCTACTTACGATAAGAGCGTATACTTTTCCCTTCGTATAATTATAACTTCTCGGGTTACAGCTCTTTACTAGGTCGGATATCGGTTAGTATAGGCGTAGCGCTCGCGTCTCGCGCCGTAGGGGAACTTAGTATATTATTAAGGTCTTCTATCTAAGCTATTAGCCTTACTAGTTCGACCTACTTCCCCCTAAGGGCTACGGTACGCCTCGCTTTATCTAGCGCGGCGTCTATAGCCTACTCGGAGGCGTCTAGATTATCCTCCTCTTCTATAGCTATATTGCTCCCGCCTTACGTATCCGGAGCCTTCGAGTTCGATACGGGTATCTAGCTAGTACTACGCGTAGATCTCGATAGTTTTAGATTAGAAGCTATCTTTTACTAAATCTATACCGAGTTAAGAGCTATTAGAATTATAATAATAGGTAAAAGGTAAATATAGTAAAAGATAGTATTATAGTAAGACTAATAGCTAGAGAGGGATAATTCCTCTAGTAGGGAATTATAAGTATCTCCTATACCTATATATAGTATAATATATACTATATATAGGCGTTCCTTATAATACGGTTAAGCCAGTCCTTACAATACCTATTCCTAATACGGAAATATTAAGGATTTCGAACTTACTTACCCGTCGAGTAAGGCTTAAGATAGCGATAGAAGCCGTACTAATAGTAAGACTACTATTATAGGGAGAGGACCCTCTAAAATAGGTAAATATATAACTATAGTAATAGTACTAAGCTAGGAGCCCTCTTTAGTATAAGTATAGTACTAGCTATTCTATTCTTATATACGTAAGCCGTAAAGGGTCTCCTACCTCTATACTATATACTATAGCGATATATTGTAAGTACGGCCTACTAGGTATTAGTAGTTTAGGAATATATACGAAAATAAGGATACTATTAAAGGGACGTATATTAACTTACTATATACTATATTTATATATATAAGAACGAATAGTACTATATAGAACTTTCTTTCGATCGTCGAGATTAGCTTCTCCCGGACCTAGCGTAGTTAACTAGTTTATTAATCTCCTTCGTATTACCTCCTATTAACCTTAGTAGTATAACCGGCTACTTTTATCTAGTATACCCGGTTTATTTACCGACTAAGTTCTTATATAGATCTTATTATTTGGGATACTTTACTTGCCTATAGACTAGGTTATAGATCTCCTTCGTATTACCTTCTATTAGCCTTATCTAGATAACTAGCTAGTTATCGTTTATCGTACCTAGTTTATTTACTAACTAGGTTCTTATATAGATCTTATATTCGTAGCTACGCTAACTAGGTATTCTTCGGTTACGCGTCTAATCTAGCCTCGAAGGCTTTAAGGCTCTAAGTAAGGATTATATTCTATTATATTATACCCGGCTTATCTACTAACTAGGTTCTTATATAGATCTTATATTCGCTACTATACTAACTAGGTATCCTTTAGTTACGCGTCTAACTTAGCCTCGTAGGCTTTAAGGCTCTAAGTAAGGATTATATTCTATTATATTATACCTAGCTCGTCCGCTAACTAGGTTCTTATATAGATCTTATATTCGCTACTACGCTAATAACTAGGTATCCCTCGGTTACGCGTCTAACTTAGCCTCGAAGACTTTAAGGCTCTAAGAAAGTTACTAACTAGGTTCTTATATAGGTCTTATATTCGCTACTACGCTAATAGCTAGGTATCCTTCGGTTCCCCCGTCTAATTTAGCCTTAAAGGCTTTAAGGCTCTAAGTAAGGATTGTATTCTATTACTCGACTAACTAAATATAACTTTTAAGGTTCGTAGTCGTCTTCGTTACGTCTACTAATCCCTAGTTATACTTCTTAAGTAGATTATCTTTATCCTAAGACTATTCTCCCGTCTAATTTAGCCTTAATAGCTTTAAGGCTCCGAGTAAAGATTATATTCTATTACTCGACTAACCGAATATAACTTTCGAGATTCGTAGTCGTCTTTATTACGTCTACTAATCTCTAGTTATACTTCTTAAGCGGATTATCTTTACCCTAAGACCGCTCTTTAGATTATTAAAGAAGTTATTTAGGATAGTCGACTATTCTCTAGTTATACTTCTTAAGTAGATTATCTTTACCCTAAGACCGCTCTTTAGATTATTAGAGAAGTTATTCGAGATAGTCGACTATTCTCTAGTTATACTTCTTAAGTAGATTATCTTTACCCTACGACCGCTCTTTAGATTATTAAAGAAGTTATTCGAGATAGTCGACTATTCTCTAGTTATACTTCTTAAGTAGATTATCTTTACCCTAAGACCGCTCTTTAGATTATTAAAGAAGTTATTCGAGATAGTCGACTGTTCTTAATAGTACGCCGTTAATTAGCGCTTAGTATACGGGAGTAGGCGATTATATAGATACGAAGGGGTTTCTAATACCTACGCTAGGTACGGTAAAGTCGAATAAGGTACTATAAGGTATAGTAAAAGGGAAAGAGTACGAGATAGTCGACTATTCTTAACTATACGCCGTTAATTAGCGCTTAGTATATAGGAGTAGGCGATTATATAGATACGAAGGGGTTTCTAATACTAGTATTAGGTACGGTAAAGTCGAATAATATACTATAGGGTATAGTAAAAGGGAAAGACTTAGAGGCTATTTTTAATAGTAGATAAATTATTATAGGTAAGTAGATATATAACCCGGTCCGCTAATTATAAGTAAGAGAGGGACTATAATATCTATAATAACTTTTACCGTTAGACCGTCTTTCTAAGTACGGCCGCTCTCTATTAAGAGTATAGGGACCCTATAACTTTTACCGAGTATACTCTACCTAAGATAGTCGAGTTAGCTACTAGTAAAGAAGATATACCTATCGGATTCTAGTAAGAGTAACGACGACGAGAAATATAATAAGGCTATAGCGGACTACGTTAGCGGTATTAATAGATATCTACGTTACGGCTAGGAAGTAGAGAGAAGTAGATACTATACTATAAACGCTCGAAAGTACGCTAAATAATATATTCGATACGGAAAACCTAATTAGTAGCCGGAACTTACTTAAACTTAAACTAAAGTAAATATAAGACGACGAGGATGTTAGGCGAGTTAATTTATAGGTAGACTAGTAGATAAAAGTAAATAATATAGTTAGTTCCCGAATCTTACTAGAACCTATATATATAGTTAGCTAGGGCTAAGTAGTATATACCGTATTTTATACTCTCGAAAGTATACTAAATAATATAGTTAGTTCCGGGACTTACTAGAACTTAAGTATATAGATAGCTAGAGCCGAGCGAAAATAGTAGAACGGGTAATATAAGCTACTTTTATTATCCTCTATTTAGTAGCTAGAACTTACTAGTTCTTATAGGTACGGCTAGTTGGGGCCGAGCGAACCTAGTAAAATAGGTAATATAGGTTACTCTTATTATTACCTAGTAGTTCCTTATACCGATCTTACGAGATTTATCTATTAACGAAAACTTTACGAAGCTACTATTATATATAATAAAGCCTAGCTACGGAAATCTAAATTACTATCTCTATTACCTACTAGTAGTATAAAGTAAAAACTATAGCGTTACTAAAAATATACCGCGTACTAAGCTGAGAAAGAGAAATAAGGAAAAAGAGTAAGGAGAATAGCGCCCGCCTCGAGGTTAACGTAAGCTCTTATATACCTATATAGTAACTAGCGTTTAGCTCTAAGAGTTTCTTATAGACCTATAGATTAATATAGCGAGTAACCTAGTTATTAGCGTAGTTGCCTCCGTAGCTAAATAGACTATAACTACCGTATCTAAAGAACTAGCCCTAGTAGAGAAGTATAAAGGAGGCGAGGAAGGTAAAGTAGAATAATAAGGTCTTAGTCTATTCGGACGACCTAGTTTTATAGACGGAGTACGGGCCGTTAATATTAACTATAACGGATTATAGGAGGAGGGAAGGCTCGTTCTCGATTAGAGCTATAGTCTAGACGCCTATACTAGCTATTATTAGAGGAGATAGTTTAGTCGCGACTAGGTCTCTAGTTTAGACGCCTATACTAGCTATTATAGGAGGAGATAGCTTAGTCTTAGGTAGAGCTATAGTTTAGACGCCTATACTAGCTATTATAGAAAGAGTCGGATCGTCCGCGACTAGAACCTTAGTTTACGTAAGTTATTCTTATAGCTACTATATATCGTCTTAAAGCTCTTAGTTTATAATCTCGAGAGACTAGACTATACCGTTTAACTTATTACTATAACTCTAGAGCTACTTATTCGTAATCTTAAGAGATCTAACCGTACTACTTAGTTTATTCTTATTACCCTAGAGCTACTTCTTTATAGTCTCGAGTAACTTAACTATACTATTTAGCTTATCGCTATAATCCTAAAGCTACTTATTTATAATCTCGAGGGACTTAACTATATCGCTTTAATTATCGCGGGACCGGTAAAGGCTCTCGTTATTACCCTAGAGCTACTTTTTTTCTATCTTTATATCCTTAACTATATTACTTAACCTATCGTAGGATAGAGAGAGCTTCTTATTATACTAGATTAGCTCGCGGATCTTCTTCTCTAGTTTTACCGTATTAGCTTAACTAGGTTTTAATAAGATTACTTCCTATATTTACTACTACGCTAATAGGTAGATATTCTTCGGTTACGCGTCTAATTTAGCCTCGAAGGCTTTAAGGCCCTAGTAGATAGTCTTAACCCTCCTTAACTCTTCTTATCGCGAGGACTCTACTATACCTTAACGATCGTAGGATAACTCTATCTATTAACCCTTCTTAACCCCCCTTAACTTGAGGACTTACGAGTACTCTACTATACCTTAATAATCGCGGAATAACTCTACCTATTAACCCTCCTTAACCCCTCTTAACTCGAGAACTCGTAAGGACTCTACTATACCTCGATAATCGCGGAATAACTCTACCTATTAACCCTTCTTAACCTCTCTTAACTCGAGGACTCGCGAGTACTCTACTATACCTTAACGATCACGGAATAACTCTACCTATTAACTCTACTTAACCCTTCTTATCTCGAAGACTCTACTATACCTCGACGATCGTAGATATACTATAACTCTATCTATTAACCCTCCTTAAACCTCCTTATCGCGAGGACTTAACTATACCTTAATAATCGCGGATACGCTATAACTATACCTATTAACCCTTCTTAAATATTCTTATCGCGAGGACTTAACTATATCTCGATAATCGCGGACGCGCTATATCTCTATCTATTAACCCTTCTTAAACCTTCTTATCGCGAGGACTTAACTATACCTCTACGATCGCGGACGCGCTATATCTCTATATATTAACTCTTCTTAAATCTTCTTATCGCGAGGACTTAACTATACCTCTATAATCGCGGACGCGCTATATCTCTACCTATTAACCCTCCTTAAACCTTCTTATCGCGAGGACTCCCTATACCTTAACGATCGCGGATACGCTATAACTCTATATATTAACCCCCCTTAATCTAAGTTACTAGTAACTTATATAATAAGTATATAGTAAGTAATAAAGTTTAGAACTATAAGACTATTAAGTCTAAATTAGACCTATTCTAGATCTTCGATAGTAATAAGCTAGTCTAGTAAGTCTAGCCTTCTCCCCCTTATCTCTCTTAATCTTACTTACTACTTTTTAGGTCCTTAACGAAGCTTTCCTTAGATTAGACTATTTACGTAGATCGTACTATAGAGCGCGGCGGTAAACTATCGGATAAGCGGAAGTTTTAGGTAATTATTCGTCGGTAAGACTAATTGGTAGCCCGATATACTAGAATCTATATTCTTTCTAGACTACTTACGTCGTAAGTAGCTATCCTATAAATTTACTTAGATTAAAAAGTTATTATTCGCTCGCGGCTAGACTCGTACTCTACTAGATAAAGATATTAAAGTCTTTAAAAGTATCTCGGCTTCTATATATATAGTCTATACTATATCTAGCTCTATACTTAGTATTAACGTCGACGTTATAAATAGTACTTTCTTTATAACTATATCCGTCCTCTAGATAGCTCGCGAACTCTACCGCGCGCGTAATAACTAGGAGCTCTCCTAGATACTTAAGAATACTAAGGTAACTTAGTATAGTTCGCTAATATACCGCTTCCTTAACGTCTTAAAGTATACTACTATACTTAAGAAGTATAAAAATTAGTAGGCTAAAACTAGAAATTAAGTATAGTAGAATATAAGTACGTAGGTCTAACTTAGGGACCTAAGTAAAAATAGAATAAGACTAAAGAACTAGTCTAAATAGAAAATTAATAGAAAAGACTTTTCTTCTACTCGTAGATACTAAACCTAAAGCGTATATTATATCTTAGTTCTTAGAAAGTATATAGAGTACCTAGACGTACTTTATATTATATATCGCCGTACGGCTCTCGCCCTTCGTAGCTTTAATATAGTCGAACTCGCGATCGGAAACCTCTATTAACGGAGCGGTTCTAAGCTATCTAGCGAAATCGAAGAGGCTACGAAAAATACTAGTATTAGTACGGCGGGTAACTATATTAAGAAGAATAGTTAGAGGCGTTCTATAGCGATTCTAAATAAAGTAATTAAGGGCCTCGATCTACTTATAGGTACTATTACTAGTTAGATCGCGGATAGTTATCGATTCGTACTTATAGCCGTAAGGTACTTTCCGTAGATCTACTATTATAGTAGAGAGGCGACTAAGATCGCGAATACTATTAGTACTAAAACTATATATGGTAGCGGCGACGACTCGGGTATAATCCTTAATACTATCGAATATAGATTTAGGTATAATATACTTAACTAAGAACTACTAAAGCGGAGTAAGCGACTACTAAAGCTAATTAGGCGGAGTAGTAAAGGTAGGCTCCTAGGTACGACCGATAGAGCTAATATAGGTCGAAGTAGGATTTAAAGTAAAGATAAGCCGACCTCTACCTAGCCGAACTATCTTACTAAGGTAGTTTAATAACTATATCTTATAACTAGCGAAATATAGTAGGACGTAATAATAGTAGATAATATTCTAGTATTCGTTCGTACCTAATCTAAGATATTTATAAAGGACTAAGAGAGGTATATTTAAGAGGTCTAGGATATCGATCTATTCGAACTTTATCCCGTCTTCGCCTAAGCGTAAGATAGTATAGGCGAGTATATTCCTAGTATTATCGATATCTATAACTTTACTAGTAGTACGCTGTCTCGCGACCTCGACTAACTAACTAACGCTATATCTAATATCGAGAATAGAGAGGCTACTAGTACTACTAGTAGTAAGACTAGCTAGATATAAGATATCCTTAGCCTCTATACCGCTATAGAAGTTTTTAAAACGCTAGTATAGAGTATTCTAATTATAAGTACTAGTAAGTTCGGGGCCGGTCTAATCGACTAAAGTTACTACTACTATTAATAAGAGTCGCGAGAGAGGGAAAGGGGTATTCTTACTAGTTAATAAGGTATAGTAGAAGATTAGTACCGAATATCGGGATAGAGAGAAAGCGTAAGAATTTACCGATAAGAGAGGCTAAGTAGAGAAGGAACTTTAAAAGGAGGGTAAAGAAGTAGGATAACCTTCGACCGCTTTAGGATATTATTAGTAGATAAATAGATTAGCGACGGATAGTCAATAGATAGAAGGTAAGTATTAAATAATTAAAAATCTAGAGAAAGTAAAGAGAAAGTATAGGTAAAGTATAGTAATATTTAAGGGAATAGAGTTAAGGAAGAACGAGAGGCTTCTACTCTTTTATCTTAATAGTACCTTAATACTACTAGAGGTTCTTCCGGTACTCTTAATATATTATACTTAGCTAACGACGATACTAGGTAATATCTCGTTATAATCGTATAATACCCGGCTTCCTTCGGTAGGTCTATCGGTACCGTCGATACGTTAACCCTAGATAATAACCGTATTAGGCCTTGCCTTATTACGAACTTAATAGATCTAGTTATAGATAAGGCTTCGAACGGTTTCTATATATCGTACCTTCCGAACTAGCTATTGTAGGCGGCCTCTTACGGTTAATTAGCTCTACTAGATAAGGTAATATTAAGTAACGGGCCAACTATAAGATCTCGTTATAATATCGACCGAACTAGGTATAGGTACGGCTTTTAACGGGTTTAATAGGTTGTACCTACTAAAATAGCTATTCTAGGTAACCTCTTACGGCTAATCGCGTCTATAGCGTAATATAACTACGGTATAACGGGCCGATATAGCGTTTAGTAGTTAAGTATAGGATATATATATATATCGACCTTCCTAACGCCTAAACTATATTTCCTAAACCTTTAGGTCCTACTATTATCTTATAATTACTAGCTTCTAGTAAGGTTTACTTTAATCTATAGTATTTATTACTAATACTTAAACGGATAGTAATAGCGACTCCTCCGCTATAACAACTTACTATAAAGCTACAGAACTTACTAGGTAATCCTTACTTATATATTTTCTTATACCCTTATACTTTATACGATCTCGCTAATACTCTTTCTCCCTACCTTAGTAGTTCTTAGCTATATATATCCTTTACTAAGACCGCTATACGTATTATATTATCGAGTAAGTAGACTAGGTATAGATATAGGTAGTAACTAATACGAAAAGGAAACCTACTCTTCTCTACTATAGACTCGCCCCCCTTACGTTTACCCGCTAGCCACTTAGTTCTCGCCTCGAAGTATAGAAAGGATAGCGTACTAAGTTACCCGCGGAATCGACTACGTATACTATAACGGTAATATTAGAAACGTAATATTCTGCCTAGAAGTCCTAACTAACGGTAATATTTCTTACTAGGAGCTCTTTAGACCTAACGATTCGTACGCGTATAACTATAGCGTAGTAACTATTAGTATATAGAGTAAAGATATACGCGTATATATCTAGCCTAGGTACTTAGTCCTAAACGGACTAATCCCTACGGCTATAATAGCTAATACTACTAACCCTAACGACGATACCCTACTAATACGAGGCTACTACTATATAGTCGTAGCTTAGTTAATCTAGCCTAGAGCTAACGTTTAGAATACTATATTTTACGTACTCTACTTATACGGTAATACTATTAATAGAAGCGCCCGGAGAATATATAAGTATATAGTATATTATAATACCGTCTAGCAACTATAGCTACGCGTTATTAACTTAGAGTATATAGCTTTCGAAGATAGGTTCTTAAATAAGAAGCTAGACGGTATAGTAGACTATAATACGCCTAAAGTAGCCTCGAAAGCTAAGGTTATCCGATTCCTCTATAGAGCTATTAGATTTAATTAAACGAGGTATATATATTACTAAATATTATACCTATATTCGTATTACTAATATAGTATAGATTAGTCCCTCGCCTAGCCGATTTAAAGGCCGATTTAGACGTAGTTCTACGGTAATAAGTATAAGTACCTTAGCCTATAATCTCTAGCTTAGTAGCCGACCTATCTTACGGGTAGGGCTAGTAGTAGAATAGGTTTATTTAAAAAAATACGATAATACGGCTTACTTTTTACTTAGAGTACCTCTTTTAATATTTTTATTTAGTAGGTTTCTATTCCTTTATACTTTATATACCTAGCTAGAATTTAGTAAATAATAAGGTATAGATAGCTAGTATACTTAGAGGTAATTATAGGGATTTAAGGATAGCTAAACTAAATCTAATTTATATATAAATTAGGCTTAGTCTACGATATAAAACCTTATTTAATTAGGTATTTATTAAGATCTAACTAAATCTAATTAATAGCGACCTAGATAGATATCTAGGGTAAGGTCTATTATACTACGGCAAAAGGGCGCTAGAGATAGGTACGTAGTCTAACCTACGATTAACCGAACTCTAGGTTCTTATAAGAATAGCTAATAAGTTTACGAGGCGATTAAATAACGACCGCGGTCCCTACGGACGTAACCCTATAACTATCTTTAGCGGAGGTTATTCTAGAGTAGTACCGGCTCGTATCCCGATAGAGAAAAAGGGCGGATTTTCGACGTATTACCGCTAGACGAATACGAAGAGTTTTACGGAGGGTTAGGAAGAGTTCGGTCGACTATATAGGTTATATAGAGCTACTAATAGCGCCTATACTAAGAAGGGCTAAGGAGAGTTAAGAAGGGTTAAGTAGACTAAATAGGTCGAATAGGGCTATCGAGGGCCGCTATATCGAGAAGGGTTAAGAGGGGTTAGAAAGAGTTAAGAAGCGAAGAAGAGTAGAAGCGTATATCTTAGGGATATCTAGAATAGCTATATTAGCGCTAAAATAGCCTATCTCCTTATTTTCTATACCGCGACCTAGATTAGATACTCGAGTAAATACTACGTATTCGAGCTATATCTTAAAGGCGAGACGCCTAAGTATAATAAACTTATTCCTACTACTCTAGTAGTAAAGACGGTAGAGGATAGTATTAAGAAGGTAGATACTAGTATAATAGACAGTCTAAGAGAGGATTTATAGTAGGTTATAATTTTTTAGCATAGGAAATCCTAACTTTTAGTTTTTAATTTTATCGAGCTAAACTAACTCGCTATCTCTATTTATAATAGATCTATAGAGAATATACGTAAAGAACTAAGCCGGACTTTAGAAGTAAGAACTAGAAAAATACGCTAGTAAAGTAGAGATCTTAAAAGCTACTTTTTTACTAAACTAACCGAGTATAGTAAAGCTCTTAAGAACTAAAGTATATTACTATACTTAAAGGAAGAAAGTTAGCTAGGAAAATATCTAGAAAAGTATTTAATCCCCGTTTCTATCTTCTTCTTTATCTTTAAAATCTAAATTCGTTAGATAACTCTTATACTTATTACTAGATAAGAAGTAATACTACTTAGTATCCGTATTATAATTAGAAAGTAGTCGTTTAGATATATACCCGGTATATATATAATTAGTATACGCTCTACGCTAAAGTATATATACGTTCTACTAAATTCTATTAGCGCCTCTCGTCTTAGAGTATACTTAGCGATACTTAGTAAAAGGAGCTATCGTAGATACTATATAACTACTCTACGACCGCTAGGTACGCTAGTATTAACGGTATAGTCTTAGTAGACGGATAGTATCTTTAGAGTAATAACTAAATAAAGCTTTAACGTAGTACGTATAGAATATAGTAGTACGACTATCGAACTTAGTAATACCTCTTACTAGTTAAATTAGCTCTCTACGAGAGCCGTTATCTACGAAATCTAGGCTTTAGGCGGGATAGGAGTCTAAGTCCCTAGGATTCTATATATTAAAATTGCCTATAATATTAAGTAGGTACGGCGGTAATAAATAAGAACGATCGCGGTATCTAGCTATAGTATAGACTAGCTCCTAGAGGATTTTAAGATTACTAATACCCTTAGGCGCCCTACTAAACTTAACTAGGAGATAGTATAGGTTATTAGTAGTCCGAACTAAGTCCTAACTACTTAGAAGGGATATAGTCTAGTAAAGCTAGCTATAGCTTACGCCGCGAAGGATTATATATAAGGAGGGCGTTAGGGTAATACGAGGAGGAGAAGTTCGAGGCCGAGGTAGAGTTATCCGATAGGTATTAGTAAAGAAGCCTAGAGGAGAAGTACTACGGCCCGCGTAAGTACGGCGCGGACTAGTAACCTTAATTAACTAGATAGGTATATTACGGCCGTAGTTACGATTACTATCCTAGCCTAGACTAGTATTACGATAGCTAGACTATCTAGACTTAAGACGCGTATTAGCTTCTCGGCTAGCTCTACTTACTAAGAGCGGCGTATTACTATCTTTACTTAACGAAACTTAATAAGAACGTCTAGTACGCTTAACTATAGCCCGAGATTACTATATAGCCTCCGTAATAACGGCGCTTCTAGGCCTCGTAGTCTACGTTAGTAGCTAGCGTAAAGACTCCCTTAATAAATAGTAGGAAGAGAGTAGGGAAGGGATATATTTATAGCGTAGGGAAGATAATCTATTACTAATACCGCCCTATTTATCTTCGTCCTCGTTATTAGTAGGTACGCTAAAATCGGATAGTAAAGACGATATAGCGCGAGAACTACGAGAAGGTATACTAGAGCTATAAGAAAGTAAGCTAAAGTCTAGCTTAGTTAAGTCTATATAAGAAGTAATATAGGAAGCGCGGTCTAACCTTAAGGGACCCGCTAAAGAAGACTAGCGTTCTTTATACTATAATTAGAACTTATTTAGACGGCGTTAGATAGCTTAACGTTGTTTAGTCTCTTTACGCTCCTATCCTCTAAGCTCTTACTAATAGCTACCGTTACTTAATATAACTTTACGAGAGTTATAAGTACTACCTCTAGCTTTATAAGAGCTACGGCTACCTTATATAAGTCGACGACGACGGGGAGGAATTACGACTATGGGGGACTAGCGGCGGGGTAGATAAGGTATACTATAGACTATTACCGTATCCGAATTACTATCTTTAACTATATAGGACCCTTCTCTAGGCCTAGTATTTAAGAAAGAGAGACTATTACCTCTAGAAGGCTCTTAGGATTAATAGCGGGTATAACGACTACTACTACCTACTAGATTACTATAGGACTAGGTCTTTAAAGGATTAGTAAAGAATTAACTAGACTTAATACTTAAGGGTACTAACTTACGTTAGATATCTTAATAAAGCTTTAAGGGTAGTTAAATAAAGCTTAGGAGGAGATTTCTTTAGAGGGAGATACTAGTTAGTAGTAGATAGTATTGGTTAATAGTAATAAAGATTGGTATAAAGTAAGAGTCTAGTAGGTAGAAGCTAGGAGAGGATATAGTTATTACTTAGAGGAAGGTTTTAAAGCTTAGAGACGAGGTCCTTAAATACCTTCTAGGACCTTAACTATAAAGTATACTTCCGTAGATAACTCGGTAATACGTTATAGTAGTAGTAACCTTCTATCTATACTATATAGTTACCGCTATATATTATTTATACGTTAAGGCTACGGGGTCTACTATTTAAGTACGTTATAAGCTAGAAACACGCGCTACTATTTACGAATAGGTAGTAACTTAACGGAATACTTATTAAATAGACGGATTAGGAAGTAATAGGTACTATAATAAGGATCTACTATTACTATCTTATAACTTAGTACCGCGGGTAACCCCGGTATACGGGAGGCTACCCTTTATTTATATAGCTATTAAAGGAATTAAAGAGTACTAACGCGTAGACTAGAGTAGAATTTAGGCCGCTATAATATTTATTAGACACGACCTAGGTAAGGACTTCGACTAGAACGGGTAGAATTTCGGATTTAGATAACCCTATTAATAGGACAACGGGGTAGATTACGGTACGTTTATTATCTTAGATACTAGGGCGTAATTCGAGGCTTTACTCTAAGTATTTAGGTACGGAAGGATTAAGGAGCGCTAAGAAGGGCTAATAAGTATTAAGTAGGCTAGATAGAGCTACCGGTAGCCGCTATCTTAAGAAGAGTTAATACGAGTTTATAAATTAAGAGAACTAAGAGAGTCGAGGAAGGTTAAGAAGGGTTAAGAAGGGTTAAGTAGGCTAGGTAGAGCTACTAGTAGCTACTATCTTAAGAAGAGTTAAGAGGACTAAGAGAGTTAAGGAAGGTTAAGAAGGATTAAGTAGGCTAGGTAGAGCTACTAGTAGCTACTATCTTAAGAAGAGTTAAGAGAACTAAGAGAGTTAAGAAAGATTAAGAAGAGTTAAGTAGGCTAGATAGAGCTACTAGTAGCTACTATCTTAAGAAGGGTTAGGAGGGTTTAGCGAATCGAGAAGGCTAAGGAGGGTTAAGGAGAGCTAAGGAGGGCTAAGGGTACTAGATAGTACTACTAGTAGCCGCTATCTTAAGGAGAGTTAAGATAGTTAAGAGAATTAGGAGAGTTAAGGAGGTTAAGGGAGTTAGAATAGATAGATAAAGACTATAGATTATAGTAAACTCCCTAGTACCGCTAGCCGGGGAGTTAATAGATAAGTATTACGATACTATAGAATCGGGGCGATTACTCGTAACTAGAGTATAGATACCGGTACGTATCCGCGATTCTAATAGCGATATAGCTAACCTAGGTAAGGTTAAGAGAATCTACGAGCGTATCCTTATTATTAACGGGATAGTTATTAAGAGATACCTAACCGCGACTTATATTCTCGACTAGATTACTAATATCTATAAAAGTAGTCGTAATACTATCCTTCTTAATCACGGTATTATTAAACGCCTTTAACTTAGTAGTAAGTATTCTAATACTATCCTACTAGATATCGGGCGAATTAAATACGATAGAGAAATCTTATATAACCTCCTAGGTCCGAGGCTCTATATAACTATCCTTAAGTAACGCTATAGTAAGGCTAAATATATCGAGCTAGGCGTCGAAAACTATATACTTCCTAGATATATATTCTCTAAACTAACCCTCTATCTTAGACCGTAATACCGCTATCTAGGCGTTAGTAAGATATATCCTTTAGAAGATAATATCGACGTCGAAGGTAGAGTTTTTATATAACTTTATCGAAATAGTAATATCGTAATTTAGGTACTCTAGGCTTAGGTTAATAGGTTTAAAGTAACCTAGTAGGCCGTACTAATTAATAAGGCTAGAGGCGAGGATAGACCGTTAAAGCTCTAGTAAGTTAATATCGGAGAGTAACTAGCGATAGTATATTATCTCCCTAGAGTAATTCTACTAACTATATCCGAGAAAGTAGATAATTAGCGGATTAACTATACGCTAGAGTATACTAATATTACTATACTTAATAGTATCGTCGACTACTATAAATAGCTTAACCTCCTATATTATACGATATATTATTCTAAACTCTTTATCGATAAAGTCGCTATCTTATACCGGTATTTCTTTCTACGACTTAAAGGTAAAGGCCGCTCTACGTACGTCCTCTACTAGATTAAGGAATTAGGATAGGAGAAGCTTAGAGATAGCGTCGTCTACCTAGGAAGGTCTCTTAAAACGAGTAGATTTAATAAATTTCCGCTTACGTATTACGGAATAGAATAGTATAGTAATACGGCCGGTAAAACCGTCGATCGCTAATAGCTTTAGGAGGTAATACTTAACGTTATTACGACTATATAGTATTCGCTACTACCTCTACGCGTCTATAGTAAAGGTATAGTACGCTTCTTCGCTAGGATTCTTAGCGGAAAAATATATCCGGACGATAGAGTTTAATAGATTTATCTAGATATAGAACTAGGTAGAGATACTAAGTATCTAGCGGTAATAATCGAACGCTTTACCCGCGCGACGCTATTTAGCTTATATAGAACGGATATACTAAATAGTTAATTAATTCCTATAGATTAAGTATAATCGCGTTTCGAATTTAGACTTAGGTCGTTCGAGTTACGCCTAGAATATATTCTCGTATACTTCTATAGAATCTATCTTAGTTAGCGCCCGCTAGTATCTCTATATATATACGGACCCTCGATAGTACCCTCGTTCTTAAAAATAGCTCTAAACTAATAATACTTAGTTTTACGAATCGGAAGAATATCGATACGTAGTATAGTAGGTCTAAGAGGGCCCTCTAGGACCTTTATATCTATACGGCGATTATCTTACCGTAGAAAAATCGACGAGACGGTATTAGGGTAAAGGTAACGGATCGTATTTAATATTAGTACTATAGAGTATTATATTCTAATATTATTATCGCTTTCTATACCGCGCGTACCTAGAATATCGTAGATAAGGAGAGGCTTCGTAGAAGTATATATACTCTATTATAGTCTACCCTACGGTAGGTTCTTACTTAAAATAAGGATAGTAGTCGTTATAGCGCGTATACCGGCTATATATCTAATAGACTCGTCTCTTACTATATTCTTCTAATTAAAATTATCGTATACGAAAGTATACTATATATTACTACTAAGCTACTTAAGTTATTCCTATAAGTAGTTAGGTATATATTAATTATAAGAATAGGTTTACGTAATACGATACCTAGAAGAGATAGATTAGATTTAGATATTAGCCCTTCTTAGCGCTCCTCTAACGAGCGTAGACTAAGAGCTAGATTAAGTTCGGACGGACTACTAGCCCTTCTTAACCCTCCTAAACCCTTCTTAAACGAGCGCTACTTAAGAGCTAGTTTAAGTTTAGAGTAATTATTAACTATTCTTAACCCTTCTTAGCCCTTCTCGAACGAGTATTAGATAAGAAATAAGTTATTTTAGAGTAATTATTAACTATCCTTAATCCTTCTTAACCCTCCTTAAACGAGCGCTAAACGAAAGCTAGAAATCGCTTATTAAGTATTCTTAAGCCTTCTTAACCCTTCTTAAACGAGTACTAAATAAAAGCTAAATAGAGCTTAAAGCGACTATTAACCGTCCTTAACCCTCCTTAGATAAGAAAGGAGAGGGGAACCTACGGCGTAACGTATAGAGATACTCTCGATAAGAGAATTTAGTATTAAATAGGTAGGGATTAACCTAAGCCCGTAGACGGTACTTAATACTCTTCTCTTTATTCTAGTTCTAAGTATATAGATACTAAGCGCGAAGTAGAACTAGTTCGACTACTTACGATAACGCGAATAGTACGTAATAGCTATAATAGTAAATATAGTAGATTATATTAACTTACGAAGGCTATCTCTAGGTTTATACTCCTTCTAAGCTACGTAGTTTAGTAATATCTACTAGAGTAACCTAAACTACTACGATACGTACTCTTTAACTAGCTTATCGAGCCCGTCGAGGCGTAGGGTTTTAATAAACTTATTAGTAGATTTAGAGATATCGTACTAGCTAAAGAAGGGGTAGCTACTAATAAGCGTATTAAATTCTTACTAAATAGTATTAATAAGCTTCGGCGTAACGATACTATATATATTAATATTATAGATTACGAGGCGAGTAGTAATATTCGATAAGGTCTACTATCGTTTTTCTATATTACTATATAATAGGATTAGTAGGGTACCTTTATAGGTAGTAAAGACCTAGATAAAGCTAGGGAGTATTAATTTCGCGTCTCTAATAGTATTAAGGACGGATATAAGTTTTTATTTAGTTAATAAGCGGCTATTTCGAATAGTAGGAGGGGGAGAAGGAGAGGAGAGGATATAAGAGCGATCGCGCTAGTAGAAATAGTCGGGTATAGAAGTAGTTTTATTAGGGTTAAAAGGGGATATAATAGGGGACGATAGCGGGCTCGTAGCGGAATTTATAGTAGTTAAAAAAATAGAGGGAGTAATTACGGTACGAATACGCGTAGTTTAAAGTAAATATAATACCGTTTAGATAGTAAATTATAGTAGTAAAGTTAGTAGTTAGGTATTACTATAGAAATTTTTAGGCCTTACTAAAATCTCGACTTTTCGTCTTAGACCCTCTAGAGGTTTAGGACGTAGTACGTAGTAATTAGTTAAGAAGCGTTAAGGCTAGTTAATATAGGGTACGGCGGTAGGGTAGCTAGTATAAGCGGTATAACCGCGGCGCCACCAAACCAACCAGAGGGTCTGATTTATGAGATAAGTTCAAGTTGCCTCTGATTGCCGCTTCACGTGTTGAGAGAGAAATCATCGAACCTCAGGCAGTCAGGCAGCCAATGTAGAAGTGCATCCAGTTGCAGCATCAACAACTTTGCTTGCTACGGAGATCGCAAGCCACCATAACATGATTCCATATCATGACTTGCATAGTCAAGAGCGACACGTTCGTGAATCGAAGCTAATTACCAGTCCCGAATATGCTCACTCGTCCTCTTGATGAGGTCACATCAAGTCTGCAACTATGATTACCAAAGTCTCGCCATCATCAACGTTTTGCAAGCCACGACTGCTCCAGTCGTCCTTCTCTCACAGTCATATCTTACTTCGACCATCCCGAAAAGCGTCTACAGCAAAAACCCAGAAACGAGCTGGCGACATCTCAGACGCGTTTGCTTCGCTTTCTGGCGGGAAACCAGCGCCTCTGGACGCTCGATTCGCAACTTTGAAAAAAAGACTGATCGCTGGGCATGAAGATGCAGTCATCAAAAGTTGGAATCGACTTCTCGATCATCTGCGTTTCGAAGTTGCCACCGTGAGCAAGAAGAGAAGCGCCATCATCCCCATCATCTCCTACTCGGATATAAAGAGAGGTGCAAATTCGTCCTTCAAGAGGCAGCATAAAGAACGAGGGGTCTGCGTAATCCGTGACGTTATCTCAGAACAGGAGGCTCTCGAATATAAAGATAATCTGCGTTCTTACATTGCTGCTAACAAAGAGAGGACGAAAGCTTTTCCTGCGCACGATCCGCAGGTATATGAATTGTATTGGTCGGAAGCGCAGCTGAGAGCTAGGAGCCACCCCAATCTTCTTGAGACACAGAGATTTCTGATGAGTTTCTGGAATACCCATAGCGAGAGTGCGATCTCGACACAGCATCCGCTGGTCTATGCCGATCGCTTGCGGATGAGGCAGCCTGGCGATTCTTCTTTTGCCTTGGGCCCACATATCGATGGTGGAAGTTGCGAGAGATGGGAAGAGGACGGATATGGAAGGGGTGGTGACGGCCATGGAGTCTACGGTAGTGTTTTTAGAGGAGATTGGGAGAAGTGCGATCTGTAAGTTCTTCGTCTCTGGCCCAAGAAATACCTGACGCAGCCAGCTGGGATGCGGCAGCCCGTCTGGGCGTCGCAAGCGATCTTTACGCTGGTGTTGGTGCTTGTGGTGCTTTTCGGATGGCACAAGGCTGGCTAAGCCTGAGCAGCGTCGCTGGAGGAGAAGGGCATCTCCTGGTCAATCCTATACTACAGGGAGCAACGGCCTACCTTCTTCTCCGCCCATTCTTTCAAGAGAGAAGACCTTTGGCTTCATTGACTACCGATCAATACCTGAGTTCGTCAAACTGGGTTCTGGAACCTGAAGCAACAGTGAGTCCTCCTATCATAGTAGATGTTTCATATACTTACTTTGTATGAAGCCAATACTTCACGGAGCTTCACCCGGCCATGGGCAGGAATTATCCGATATTCTTCATCCACATCTCCGCTTACCAGAAACCATGGTTCATGTGCCTCCTGTACGCCCTGGGGACTATGTGGCATGGCACTGTGATACAATTCATGCTGTCGACAGAACGCATGCGGGCTCAACAGACTCAAGCGTTCTGTACATCCCGACCTGCCCTCTAACCTTTGATAATGCCCGCTACCTGGTTGGCCAACGCGACACCTTTCTCCAAGGGACACCATCACCCGATTTTGGTGGCGGAGAGGGTGAAAGTAAACACGTGGGACGAATTACTGTCGACGATCTGGATAATGTGGGAAGTTTGAGAAATGCGGATGGGTTGAGGAGTATGGGACTGGAGATGTGGGATGCTGAGGCAGATGGGTTGACAGGCGGGCAGAGGAGAGTCATGAATCTTGCCAACAAGGAGTTGGGGTTCTATGTCTGACGCCAATTGTAATGTTCGTTATGGAGAAACAGCTAGTATTCTGCCAATTATTGGTGAGTTCCTTGTTGAAACTTACGCGTAAGGTTGAGGGCAAGCGGATCTTTGTGTCAACCCAGATATACGTTATGAGGTCATTTACTTGGTCATGAATACTCTAAGATATCTACGGGAGTGATGGTCCTGTGTGAATGTTTTTCGGTATAGCCATCATTGACATTGATACTACCTCTGCGGTCGCGAAAGTCCGGCTGGTCCCCTTCAATCTCACCAACTTCAACTTAAGATAACTCAACCATTTTAGAAGGTATAGATATAATTTATATACGAGTAGAAAGAGGATAACCGTAGCTTTAAAACGATTATCTAAGATATAAGATAGCTTTTATAACGACGCCGTAGTAAGAGAGAAAAGAGAAAAAGACTAGAAATAAGATTTCTTTCCTTCTTTATTATAGCTTAAGTATAGAAAATATAAAAAATCCTAAGAGATAGAAAGTTAGAAAATATCTCTACGTAAATTTTCGTCTATTTAGATCTTTTATATAGATAGTTTCTAGGTTATTATCTCTAAAATAAGACTCTTTTTTCTCTCTTTTCTCGGCCGTTTTACGGGGAAAATTATCCTTAAGGATAATATTCCTATTTTCTAGAATCTTTTCCCTTTAATAAAATAATCTAAGAATTACGGTATAGCTAAAAGAGATAATTTAAAAGCTTTCTATCTCTTTAGAATTTTTATATATTATCTATAGAAGCTTTAATCTCCGCCGAAAGTTAAGAATTTACGGTTTTTGGTGAGGATCCGTGCTTTAGCAGCCTGACTTTCGCGACCGCAGAGGTAGGAAATTTGCTGTCCTTTGCGTTTCATCAGGATCGGAAGTACATTTTAGCTTAGCGGGCGTCATAGTTACCACAATGCACACCATCTCCAGATCAACAGGCCGTACACAGCCCGCAGGTCACAAGCGGATGTAGGATGACTTTATCACCAATTTTGACATTACTAACTGAAGACCCAATGACAACGATCAACGGGGAACACGCAAACTCCGTGTGCTAGAATATTATCAGCACCGATCTCTTCCCCCTTTTGTTCTTGACGCTCCACCACGGATGTCATTTCAAGTATGTCAGTGGTGGAACAGAATTTGTAGACCAGTGAGCAAGCATAAGTCGATTCACCTGTAATCTCGTTCTGAATCTCACATTACACTTCACGAGGCATACAATTTTCACGATCTATTCCCAAGGTCGCAAAATGTTCAGCTCCCTCCCATTATCACCAACTTTCTCAAACTGACACCGACGTCAGATGCTCACCCACAAATACCTTTGATCGTCTACATCGTCTCAATTCTTCTTCTCATCACCCCAATAGATCGCCTCAGGCCTCGGTCCCATGTTGGTAACCGTACTATACTTCAACTTCCACAACCCCTGGTCAAGCACCCAAATATCATCACACTTTTCCCAAATCCGATACGTCTTACTGACGTCGTATTGCGCAGCCGGATCCAAATCCCACCTCGAGAAGATGAGACTGCATCCCATTAGCCCGCAGAATCTCTATCCCGATCCCAAAGTTCCGAAGCTCGACCCAAATATAGCCGTGCGAGAACAGTGAGAACTTACTAAGTAACGACGTGCACCTTCCCCATCCCAAGCGGCTCAATCTTGTCGTGCGCGACATCACGTCTCACCATCGCCCCTGCGAATGCCGTCTCTAACGCGCGCCTTATTTCCCCCAACCCTTGCAGAACAGCACCGCCCGGCAGCGCAGAGTTGTCGTAAATGGCATCTTCAGTCATTCCCAGGCCCAGGGAGTCGAAATCCTTGCGGTCGAGGATGTCGGCCAGACGGTATTCGGCTTGGTGCACGGCTTCGTAGTAGTCCGGCATTGTGCTGTTCCTGGTGTCTGTGAAATCCTTGCTGGGGTCGGAAGTGGAGGCAGAGGTATTGGAAATGGAGTCGGAGGGACGGGCGAGGGTTGGGGTGAGCAAGGGGACGAGTGTTAGGAGGATTAAGGCAGGGAAATGCATCTTGGATGATCAGCTCTAGCGTGAGTTGTTGCGAGTGGAGACGGTCAAGAAGTGGTGGATTGATGTTTTCGTAATGGAATCGAGTATGTGATGAAGCATGCTTTATACTAGATGTAGTCTTTTGGGGGCTGAAAGACATTGAACCCAAATTGAGCGCTGATGAGATCGCTGTACGACTTTGGAGGTAAGTCCCAAAAGTCTTCGATTAGATGTCTTGATACATGCCGGTACCAGCGTCTCGGTCATTGAGTGCTGTGTACCGGAAGACGGAAGAACAATTATCGATCACGAAAAGGCAAAATTCTTGCGGTGTGACCAGTACCCGTAATGTCTCAGCCTCTAGACCCTACTATTGGGTCGGTTTAGCATACCCTAAAATATCAGTATTGGTGGATGGCTTCAACTCTGCTTGAATTGAGAACGAAATGCTCGACGAGTGTTCTTAAAGGCCAAGAACGTCGTGCACCACAAGCGATCGATGACCCGCAACATACCGGCGGCGTATGCGTAAAGCAGAGATATGTTTACGACACATCTTGCATTGACCCGGAGTCGAAGAAATCTTGCGAATGCACATTTCGAACTCGTGGGAGAGGCCCATTGAAGTCAGCTCGAATATCATGAGATTTCCCACCTGACTTGAGACATCACGACATATAATGCATACGTATACTATTCCTGGCCCAATGCAATCCATGAGTACTGACCGCCCCAAAACGCCCTCTTTGCACAAGCCCTTCTCTGTCCTTAACGTTGCATTCTTGTCGCTTGACTAGATCTTATACACAATACCACCAGTGAACCTATACCATTTGTCAGCAAAGAATCGGATCGAAGTGAGAGCACAGCAAAGACTTACATAATCTTATTCCTCTCTCCTAGAACTTCAAGAACTGCTTCCGCCTCTTCTTTCTCAAACGCTTGTGAAGCCGATAACTGGGCATTGATGGCCTCCACAAGTGGTTCGACATCAGCTGAGTCATTAGAGAATAATGGACCATCGATCAATTGTCCAAGCGCTTGCTGGAATTGTCCCACACGGGCATTCGACGGCAGTGAGTCAGCCGGCGCGGCTCTTGCGCGCGCAGAAGCCTGAGACTCATCTTGCGTGGACGAATCAAGAAGCTGGGAGGCTGGAGCTGATGAGGCCGGTGAGAAGCGCGACTGTGATTGCGACTCGCCAGCCCTTCCAGTTGTGCGCATTCGCTGTGTTCGCTGTGTTCGAGGAGTGACTGTGTACAGGTCGTCGTCATTATCTTCATCATCGTCTTCTGCAGGTCCTGTGCCATTGGCGGCCCCGTTGGTTCTATTAGTGGAGCCGGTGACTCTTGTGCGAAGACCACCTGCTCGTCGTGGCGTAGCCGTCCTTTGTGTCTCGTCCCCACCTTCATCGCCGGAGGACGAATCTGAGGAGTCGGTAGACATCGCGTCCACAGCATGAGACCTCTTCCTTCGCTTCTTGCGATCGTCTTCTACGACCTCCTTGAATAAAGCGAATCGCAGGATTTGCTCTGCAACTTCTGCATCTTTTTGCTCCACGCGGTTTGAGAGGCGTGCTTTGGCATGAGCTGTAGAAAGACGAATCAGTGTTTCTAGCGTACGAGCTGTCATGGGAGAGGTTCTCCGTTGGTTTCCCTCGAGTTCATCGTTCCGTAGCGCAGAGTATACAGATACAATGTGGTCAGCCGCACCTTTGGTAAGAACTGGCTTGACACGCTGCTTGGCGTACTGGATATACTTCTTGATGAAGGGAATGCTGACGACCTCGACACGGCGCGCGGATCCACGTCCTACTGTGACTGTGACACCAGCGTGAAGCATAACGTTGAACTTCTCGTAGACGTCGGTGGTCTTGTTGGCGTCGGCTTCTTGTTCGAGACCGACACCCAAAGACTGAGCACCCGATTCTCGAACAGGAGCGCCCTCCTCAGTTCCTGGCTGGCGGTACCTGTGCATTCGTAGAACATGCTCAGAAACCTGCCTGTCACGCACATCTTCAATGTCGTCCGTAACAACGAAAAGCAAATCGAAACGTGAGAGGAGAGAATCCGGAAGAGCAATATTCTTGTGGGGATCCTTGTGGACATCATATTGTCCGTAGATGGGATTGGCCGCTGCGACAACGGAGCATCGCGCATTCAAACTGGTGTGGATGCCGGCCTTTGCTATTGTTACTGTTTGCTGCTCCATGACTTCGTGGATGGCGACTCGATCAATATCACTCATCTTGTCGAATTCATCAATACACACAACACCACGATCAGCCAGGACCATAGCACCAGCTTCGAGCCTCCTTTCACCAGTCTCCTTGTCGCTCGTCACAGCAGCTGTTAGACCCACGCCTGAAGATCCTCGACCAGTTGTCGCAATCGCTAGCGGTGCAGTGTTCAACACGAATCGCAAAAGCTGGGATTTCGCTGTAGAGGGATCACCAACCATAAGAATATTGATGTCTCCTCTCAGATGGGTTCCATTCTCCAGATTCTTCTCCATGCCGCCCAGCAGCATGAGAAGAATAGCCTTTTTGATGTAATCATGGCCGTATATACTGGGTGCCAGGGATTGGGACAAAAGCTCAAAGACTTTCTTGTGTTTTGCAATTTTGTTGATGTTTCGGATGTCCGTGTCTGTTATCGTAGCCTGTGCAATTCCACCACCTGATTTCGAAGAGAGTTGAATAACATTGTTTGCGAGAATGAGAGTGCGGAAGGTAGAGCTGCCATTTCCAGCATTTCGGTTGCCGAGCGATCGATATATGCCGACGAGTTGAATTCTATCCCCTGGCTTGACTCGGTCGACGAGATCATCATCCAAAATCACATCCACACCGCGAGGCAATTGACCGGCAGGAGCACGCTCGGGCATTTCTTGTATAGATATAGTCTGGTGATCGCGGTATGTGCTGTAGCCATACTCGGTGATGAGCTGCATGTTGTTGGTCAGGATCGCTGTTCAGCTCGTTGACTCTGAACTACTCACAGGATTGCCATTCTCGTCTTCCGTTGGGTAAACACTGGAACTCGCAGCTCCATTCATACTCATAGTCTGATCTCTGTACTCCCGAAACAAAAATTTGTCGTCGTTTTCGCTGTAATGCACACTCTTGATGACCTTCGGCCTGACCAGAGAGCATTTTGTAACGATTCCTTCGAGCGCAACCATATGATTGAGATGTGTAGAACTCAGTGTTCTAGGATTGCAAGCGAACTCTCCGAAACTGCCAATGAAGGCACAGTAGTACATAACATCGTCTGCCGTTTGATCTGGTCTCGATGACACAACACCCACGACTTGCTTCAGTGCTCTATCGAAGGCCTGTGAGTAATCGAAGGGATTGTTGAGTAGGCCATCTGCTAGATCTCGATTGTGTGCGCGAATTTCGTCGAGGGATACTGCGAGGCGGCGCTGATTACGATTGAGCATAAGAGTGATATCGGCGCGGTACGACCGGGCTCTGGGATCGGCTTGTGGGTGTTAGATAGGTACAACAAAGGAGTCTGCGCTGGCATACTTGGGTCGAGAAATTCCTCAGCGGACCGGACTCGGTCACGGACAACCTCATCTCGGAGTTGCGGTTCATCCATCTTGTGGGATATGTTTACAATCGTGTCTGTGGATAGATGTGGTGGAATCTAGGGGACGGAGGAGGGCTGGAGTTAAAATGCAGGAAAGGAGATCGCGTATCGCGTATGTGACGCGTTAACAGAGCTAAACCTCACTCGGATAAAGTGGTTTTCCATGTCACATTCCAGTTCGAAAGATATAATCCAATCTCCTGATACTTTACATCCTCGGACAGAGCAAACGATGCAGCAATGCCCTTGACAGCGTTGGCAGTATTACGACACGCCACGGCTCAATGTTCCAGGCGGATCATTGGCAGAATCTCACTAACTTCCCCACGATTTGATTCACTCAGCCGGATGCCGAGGCTCATTGAACTGGGCGTTTAAGATGATGGAGAGACCCCCAATCACCCATCTCTCGCCTGCGTCCAGACTCTTCTTCTATCCATCTCCACAATGGCCACTGAAAGACTAAGACAATTCACCCAGCAGCTAGGCTTTACTGGCAAGACTGGCCTCGATGCCATGTACGTTCTACCCCGCTGGGGGCGAAGAGGCAGGGTCGTTTACTGATCGCAACCATAGTACCACGAAGAATGCTGATGATGTTGTCATCACTCTCGCTATCCGTACGCCATTGACCAAAGCTGGAAAGGGTGGCTTCAAAGATACTGGACTGGATGGCATCGTCGTCAAGCTGTTGAAGGAGGTCAACAAGCGCAGCAACCTTGACCCAGCTCTCGTTGAGGACATCTGCTTAGGCAATGTGCGTGAATGGCACGTCCTGTCATGAATGTACTGACAAAGTGATAGGTTAGCGAGGGCAAAGCTGCCTACATGGTCCGCGCTGCTGCTCTCGCCGCTGGCTTTCCAAACACTACCGCTGCCTCCTCGGTCAATCGCTTCTGCTCCTCTGGTCTCAAGGCCACGCAAGATATCGCAAACCAGATCTCCATGGGCTCTATCGACTGCGGTATCGCCATTGGCGCTGAATCAATGTCCACCCCAGGAGACAGACTCAATCGACCTTTCGCTGACGAGGTTCTCGAGAACCAGGAAGCAAGGGACTGCATGCAGCCTATGGGACAGACCAGCGAGAATGTCGGTGTTGACTTCAACATCACCCGCGAAATGCAAGACAGGTATGCCTACGAATCATACAGAAGAGCAGAGGTCGCACAAAAGGAGGGTTGGTTTGAGGATGAGATTGTCCCTATCACCACCCAGATCAAGGACCCAAAGACCGGTGAGCTCAAGACCGTCACACTCACAAAGGATGAAGGTCCAAGGTGGGGAACCACATACGAAGGGCTGAGCAAGATCCGACCTGCCTTTGCTGAATTCGGCGATCGCAGTACCGGTGGCAATTCATCACAGGTCACCGATGGTGCTGCCGCTGTGCTCTTGATGAAGCGCAGCATGGCTGAGGCCCTCGGACAACCTATTATGGCCAAATTTGTTGGCGCAACAGTCGCTGGTCTTGCACCAAGAATCATGGGTATCGGCCCATCCGTCGCCATCCCCAAGCTCCTTCACAAGTTCAACCTCACCATTGATGATATCGACATTATTGAGCTCAATGAGGCCTTTGCATCAATGGCTGTCTATTGCGTAAACACCCTGAATATTGATCACTCGAGAATGAACGTCCGTGGCGGAGCCATAGCTCTTGGCCATCCATTAGGTGCAACTGGTGCAAGACAGATCGTTACTGGTCTGAGCGAAGCCCGAAGACAGAAGAAGAGGATCATGTTGACGAGTATGTGCATTGGGACAGGCCAAGGAATGGCTGGTCTGTTTGTCAACGAGCAGGTTTAATTACCACGTCCATAGGCATGCTGTGAAAAGTGGGCATTTTGGGATAAAACATTCTGGCAGTCTTGAGAAATTGAACTGGTGCTTTTCTAAGTTTCCACATGTGGACTCCCTGCTAATGGAAGCAAAGGTTGCTGTGCATCAAACATGTGCGAGTTTCAAAGATGGCGTACTAAGGGAGGACAACACAAGGCTAGCTCCGTCGCATGCCATACAAGTACGCGCAGGGATGCGATACGGAATGCGGACGATAATTCGCCTTGGGAATATTTCTATTCGGGCCGTCAACTTATAGGCAGGCTCCCCTCGCAAACCGTAGCCTTGTGGACGTTCACGACATGATGGTCATAGTGCCTATCTTACGTATCGCATTCCAAGTGCTTTGGGTTGCCGTGAGCATTCGCGACTGATTCCAGTCGGCGCCACAACCCAAAGAGAGTTAGTAGAGGCAGTGACAGCATAGGCGGGACCTAATCACTGTCGATCACCACCCAATGACGCATGCGCTGGGCAGCCTCGCTCGCCTCTTTGGATAACTGTGAGGTCGTCTGTGTCGTCCCCGCCTTACGAACCTCAACAAGAACAATCCCTTCTTTTGCATCACGCCATCGTCAAACGACAGTCGTGTGGATTGTAAGAGGTTAACCCAGTCAGCCGATTGACAACCGTGCCTTACATTACTGTTTGCCGTCAGAGCTGAGACACTCACCTTCAGAAGCGATTATAAAGCCCACCGCAGTGTAGCTGTCCTCCTTTGCTGCTTATCATACAGTCACGCGAATCGAGCCACTCTACAACCGCCATGGCTCTTCCATTATCAATCACACCCACAGATGTCGGTGCTTTGACACCGAATACACGTTCGGAAGCAGAGGCTGCATTCACTGTAAGCCCTCAAGTTTCTGCTCAGCTCTCGATTCCATGGTTTGCACAACCACATCCTCTCTGTCGAATCCATGCATCCTTCTCAAGCTCACCCGTCGGCTCTCAGTTCAATGCTCTCCACCAAACCTCGTCATCAGGCCCTCCAAAGCCCTTCGTGCCAAATCCCGAGCACCCGTTGCAACGACGGCAATCACACAACTATCTCGATGCGGCCACGCAAGCTGGCCTGCCTCCATCAGCAAGCGAACCACCATACCCAACTGAAGAGACGGCAGAGCAGGTGAAGGGCAATCTGTCCAGAGGCACAACCCAAGCGGTACTAGAAAAGATGGAATCATTGACCAAGACAACCAATGAAGGTGGAGCAGTAGAGGCAGAACCCGACCACGTCACCTTCGCCGGAACCTCGTCCGACTCAGCAGATGGCTCCGCACTCGAAACCGGCGGTCTCAACAAACGTCTCGCACGCGAGGGGCACCGTCGCACCTCCTCCATCACCGTTCCCGTCCCTGATGATCTTAAGGAAAACACCGGAGGAGGCCAGTCCTTCCAGAAACCGTCGTTTGATAGGACAATGTCTTGGAAACGTGAGGACAAGAAGAGAGCACTGTACCAGCAAGAGAGGTTGATGGAAGAGGAGCGAAGGAATGGTAAGAATTACGGATATGATAGCGCGGGAGAGGAAGACCCGAAGCAGCATGGTCAGTTTTGATTGTGATTGCGGTACGTGACCGAAATTGGTGAAGTGAATTTCATTGAGGGTTCCTTTACGCTGATGATGAATGTCTATTGTATGATTAGCGACATGTGCTCGTGTTGCGCTGGAGGATGGTCAAAGTAGGGAAGACAAAATTGGGAAAACTCTCACCAGGCGAACTCAGATTGGCCTACGGGTTGTTGTTGCAAATATCCGCGTGCCAGTGCTAGACTTCGAGACTGACATTCTGTTCCGATACGGAACTATTAGTGTTTACTCATCACCACTAACGCACTGCGCTTGTCAAATCATTCATGACAAACTCCCATGATGGACACTGAAGGGCCACGCGTTGTATTCCAGATGTTGCAGATGTGGAGGAGATTGTCACACCAAGCAATAGATCGGATTGGATGCGCACCGGGACTTGAAGAAGAAGAGATGTGACAGCATGTGCTACTCTCCTTGCTGTGAAAGCAACTACCTTTCTGATCGACCTCTTTCTCCTACAACATCCATATCGCATAGCATAAAGCAATCTCTTTTTTTTCCATTTTCTGTGTCAGTGTGAAAACAATTTAGGGGAGCAAACGAAAGGGGAGGAGAATAAGAGACTACCCGCCATGTATGACAACCACTCCTTTCCAGCCGTCATCCACCACCTCCTCCCCGACACTCGATTTTTGCCTCTCTCGGGTCTCCTTGCTCTTGACTATCATGCAGGACCCTACTATTCATGTGCGTCGATCACATCGCCATCGCCCATTGAGCCAAAGCTCGGCCTCTTGTGAGCTCTGCTGAGCGCCTGCATCCTTGTCTGGGCCTTGATTTTGGCATCGAAGTGCTCCACGCTCTTGACATTGGAACTTCCGACCAGCCGATGTGGGTCGTGGACTTCGCGGATCGATGCCTGCAGCGCAGGGGGTTGCGTGCATCAAACGCGGGGACGCACGAGGCCGAGAGAACACTTGTATGTATAATGGTACAATAAGGTCGGGTTTGTCATGTGCCTAAATCATGTCCTGCTTGTGAATGACCAGCAAATGCCGGCCTCAACGTCAGCCCATGTGTCTTCGAACGCGTCGGCCCCGGAACGAGCCGGTGCCGCCACGCTTTCGAGTTGAGGATGAACGCTGCTGGGACGTGATTGATGGTGCTTGAAGGCGTGACACGGCTGGCTGATCCTCCGTTGGGCTGAGAGAATCATGCGGGCTCGTAGTACACGTCACCTCAACGCAATCAGCAACGATGTCCTTGCCCTTGGTGTTGTCATACCAGTCGAGATCGCTCGTTTGTAACCTCCTTGCTTTCTGATGGCGAGCATTGTTCCCAGCCTTATCGAGGCGTGGCGCATTGTACGGGTTCTGCGGTTGCTTTTCGAGAGCTGGATATTCTGATGTGTAAGTGTGACTGATCTTAGGATTGACAATGGGAGCTGTAACAATGAAATTGACGGCTGTAGGACGCAGCGCTCTGTTAAGGTTAGGTTGAAGTGGGGGCAAAGAAAGGTGGTCATCACCATCGTCTGGTCCTTCGGCGCTGAGATCGTAGTTGAGGACAAGATTCTTGATCCTCTGCTGCTCTTCCTTTTCTGCCTGTTGTTGCGAGCGCATGGCAACGGCGAAGTTCGAGTCTGCCGGAAGATCGATCTGTCGCGTTTGTTGTCTGTTGCCACGCTTGCTCAAAAGAGAGAATTTGACTGTGCTTGGTGAGAAATCTGTCGAAGTAGGAGCAGCGGTCACAATTTCGTCGCCGTTCGCAGCCTCGGCCTTACGGCGCATCGGCAATGGGACATCGAACAGAGTCTTACGCTCAAATTTGCGAGACTCGACACTCTCGGTCATCATCTTGGCGAGTTCACGATCAAAATCGGCATCTGCCTCGGGATCTCTTTCCTCTTCTTGACGTGTGACGATGATCTGCTCTTCTTCTTCGTCGTCACCGCTTGCCAGATTGTTGTTCACTTCCTCTTCGACACCTTCTTCGACTTCGTCGCCCGATGACTTATCGTCATTGAGGGCCTTTACACCCTCTTCGTCATTTCCATCGTCCGATGAAGATTCTTCCTCAGCTTCATCAGGCTCGGCGGTCCTATCTGTGGCTGGGACCATATAGTTCAGCTTGACAATCTCGCCAAAAGCTTTACTGGCTTCTTCAAGGTTTGTAAGAAGTTTCCATTGAGGTCGAAGTGCGAAGAATGTATCTTGCACCAAAAAATCCGTATCCATGGGCAACGGTTCCTTTGTCTGAATGTAGTACTGGAAGAAGGTCAAAAAGAAGTCGAGCTTCTTCTTTGCCGCGCCTTTGCTAAAGAATTCCCCACAGTTCTCGAGAAGCGTGCAGACAAGCCGAATTCGGAAGTAGTCATCAGGAAGATCGATGGGGTTGAGGGTGCCTGGCGTTGGCGTACCGCCTTCATGGCCATATGTGACGAGCTTGTAAAGTGTGTCGAAAATAAGAGGGGAGTCTACCAATTTGTAGATGTACAACTCGCTCAGATACTTCACCTCGGCAAGTCGACGTTGGTTGAATTTGAAGTCGTTCAACTCGAGGCCAAAGGTGATTGCCTCGAGAAGGTCATCAATGATTGAGACGACGAAATCATAGTGATGTCGACGAAGTGCATCAAGTAGTGCCGCCAATAGACCAATGTTCATGTACTTGATCTTTCCAGGTTTAGTGAAAACCTTGGTAAGTATTGCAACCACCTCTTCATCCTCCCAATGAAGCTTTCTGATTTGCTTGGCGATTCTTTCCAGAGTGCGGCGATTCAGGTCAAGATAGATGAGTTTCCGAATGAACATGTCGACAGGCGACCTCTCCTTCTGCTCAATAGCTCCGCGTTCTGGTGGATTAACGTAGTACATGGCATTCTCGATGAGCATGCGTTCCTGTTGGCCAAGGTGTTGAGCACCTTTCTTGCGTTGCAAGGTCTCTAGGAAGGAAGTCATCCGCGGTGATGTGTCTGGATTTCGAAGTAGGTAGCGTCCGCAATTTTCCAAGAGACTTGAAATGATCTCGATGTTCATACGAGAGAACTCGTCAAGAGAAACCTTCAAGCAATGGAAGATCACATGTTCAGGAACAACTCCAAACTTGGTCAGCTCGGCTAGATATCGCACGTTCTGCATTCGAACCTGTCCGAGAAAATCCTTTGTCTTGCGGCGTTGAAGGCTTCGGAACTCGTCGTCTAGGTAAGAAACTAAAGACTGTGAGACATCTTGCATGTACCTGCCCAAAGTTGCAACAAGACGAGAGTAGAGAGGAAGCAAATCGGACCGTCCTTTGGGTATTTCTTGCACAGTCTTGATCAGTCGATTTCGCGAAGCCTTCGAATTAAGGAAGCAGAAGTCAATGGCAGCTTGATCCACCATATCCTTGCTAATGAGTTCTGGTAGACGTGCGAGGAGGGCATCAACCTGTGCGCCCACAGATTTGTTGGCAATGGTCGTGGAAAGGTCATCGGCATCCGTGGTCTTCGTTTCAGCCTTCTCATTCTCGTCAACCTTCTTTCCGACCTGGTCATCGGTGTCCGATTTCTTCTTCTTGCCGTCCTCGAGGAGGATACCTGGTACACGGTCCTTGAGGTCGACGAGATTTTCGTAGAAGCGACGTTCGTCCTCGTCTTCCCAGATTCCTGCCCCTTCGCCTTGTACCCGCAGATAATCGCCAGTCTTGACCAATCCAATGGCGTTATCCCCAGCGTTGGTCATGGCCTCCTTTTCCTTGAGGTCAGGCATATCACTTCCCAAAACATCTGCTAGTACTTGGGTATTCTGAAGGAGTCGATCCTGGGCTTTGGCTTGCTTTTCGTAATTGGTTTGACGATCCTCGAAGACCTCACCAGATCTGACATAGGCTTCAGCATTGCGACGACTTTGTGCCGCGAGGTTCTTTTGGTCTCGCACCAAGTGGGCTTTGACATCCTCCAGGTAACGAGATAGTATGTTCTTGAAGCGTTGGCGTAGCTCTGGAGCGACAAGTGGTTCGTCCTCCTGGCTTGCCTGATCTTCTTCGATGGCACTTGCATTCCCATTGCTGCCCCCCACGCTGGCACTGTTTCCATCCTCGATCGCTGTCTTGCGGGCCTCGGACGCTGCAGATTTTGTACCAATGATGTCCCAGGAGAAGGTCTTGACAAATAGCACAACAAGTGGAAGGTTGATATGCTCTCGGTCATGGCCTAACAAGTCTTTGAGCACTTCGAGCGGGAATGGCTCAGGATCTGCCGCCTCGCTACGGGCACCGGTCACGCCAGTCTTTGCCTTTGCTGTAGGCTCTGCAACTTTGGCGCCTCCTACGGCCTTGCCTGCTTCCTCTGGTCGGACCACATCCTCCAGACTCCTCAAAACCCCAGCCAGCCAAAGTTCTGTGGCAACGTGCAGAAGCACTCTCTGGCGCAGAATGCGTTCCTTCTCTTCTTTCTCTCGCACATCTTGCGAGAGCGCCTTCAATTGAATCTTGTCGGGAGTGCTGAGCCCGCGTCCAATCATCCAGCCAAGGTATCCAGTGAAATCTGCGGGGCCAAAACGTTGATGGAGAGCGCTGATGATTTCCACACCAGCTCCAATATCAGCGGGCGACTTGAGTTTGCATAGTCCTTCGTAACAGGCTGAGATTATCTCCGAAAGGTATCGGTGGAGGGAGAGAGAGCGAATCTCTTGGGTGAAAGTGCTAAGAGTGGGAGGATTGACCGAAGTACGTAGGCGCTTTATGAAGGCTGTGTTCTTTTTCAAATTTGAGTCTAGTGAGTTCTGGACTGTGAAGACAGCTGCGAGCAAGATTAGTAACTATGGAAAATAAGTTTGAGTAGCAGCCCGCACTTGTGTCTCCAGCCCAAGCTTTGGCATTGAGTTCGCGCAATTCGCCTATGCCACACGTCAGTCTTGGGTCATGTCTTGTGAAGCTATCTGTCCTCGCATACGCTTTCTATGGCGGTCCATTTGAACACGGGAATGTATGGTAGAAGCTTGATCGCTATGGGTCGTACATCAAGGCGGGCAACTCGACAAAAGCAGCAGCTCGCATTTCTGTTGCGGGTGGGTGCAGCGGAGTGGGTGTTCAGTGGTGGCAGAACAGCTCGAGTGTCTGGTTTGATGGAAGAGGGAGTATCGGGTATTTGTACGGGGAGGTCGTGTCTGGTGTTGCTGTTCCTCGGAGTCTGTGAAGATTGTCTGATTTCGCCCGTCAACGTCAATGAGAAGAAAGAGCGGGAGCGGCCAAATTGTCTACCACTGCCGGTACCTTAACTGTACTGGTTGGAACAAGCGTCAACTCACAAACAGGAACTACATACTACATGTCAAGGAGTCGGCTACTGGCATAACATAATGCGGGTAACGTAACGGATAGCTCCAGGATCAAGGTCAAGGTACCTTATCCAGTAGTAGGGTGCATCATACTTATTCATGGGATGTGTTTCACCGTCGCCGTCCCTTGCAGCTGTGCATACCTTATGATATTGCACTCCACCTCCCTCCTCACCCGCTCACCACTGTTCTCATCAATCCAATCACAATTCTCAGACGTCCGAATACACATGTGCGTGTACAGTACAACAGACTTCAGTTACTGCTAGTCCCCATCGGAGCACGGAGCTCATCCGTGTACTGGGTATATTAAACCTATTCAATGTCCAGGCTGGCTTCCGGAAACTTCAATGCGACGACAACTCATAAAGAGATCAGGTAGCCATGTATGAACATTGCTTCCCTGTCTGTCGCGATGCTTTCCTCCATCCTTAGACCGCTACTAGCCGCTTCTCTGCTATGGACGACCGTTCACTCCACCTCTCATCCAAGTGAGGGCTGTAAAGCAGGCGGGAAGTCCAGTCTCACCCCGGGAGGAAGGTCGAAGTCCTTCACATTCAAAAGCCATGCTGCTGCCGATGGCTCGATCATAAACAGGCGACTACGAGTGTACATGCCAACGGACTATGGAAAAGAGAAGCCAGCTCCTTTGATCATCGCGCTCCACGGAAACCACCGAAACGGCACATCCTTCGAAGCCGTTACTGCTTTTTCGAGGCCAGAGTACAACTCAGACGCCCTTGTGGTGTACCCGGACGGCGTTGATGTGAGTAGTATACGGATTTTACTAGCGGAAGAATGGGGAGTTGGATGGAAGTCACGCTAGGAATTCGGTCTTCATTCATGATGATCTCTTTCTTGGATTCTAGTGAGCTCAAATATGGCAACAGAAAAGCTCCAGAGACGCGTCCGTAGGCTGTGATTACTTCATTTTCATTGATTAGACTTCCCCCTGTCCTTACGGCTGTTGGGTCTAGATAATCCTGCTATGCTAACAATTCGTCAGTTGAAATGGACAGGCGATCCATGGGCTCCACGGGCAAAGAAAAACGATGACAGGATATACATCGGCGAGTTGATCGACCACATCGAGGAGAACTTTTGCGTCGACAAGAAGCGCGTATACGTGGTGGGATTCGCTAGTGGTGGAGGTCTCGCTCATCTTCTGGCATGCGATCCGGCCATGTCGAATCGTATCGCTGCCTTCACAATCGCAGGAGGATCAATCTGGACCGACCAAGCTATGAGGCAGAAGAAGGCGGTGCGCGAACCGCTCTACAATACTGCTCGTTGTAAACCGGGCCGAAGCTCCATCCCCATCCTTGATTTTCACGGCGGTGAAGATCGACTGGTTGCATACGATGGGAACTCATTCGATGGACTGACGGTGCCAATCGCGGATTGGTTGAACTCGTGGCGGCATTGGAACGGATGTGCAGCGAACAACAGGACGGAAGAGCTGTACAATGGCAGAGTCACAAAATATGATTGGAAATGTGGTCAGAGTGTAAAGCCGTTATTGCAGCATTATCTGCTGCACACGGTTGAACATACCTGGCCAGATACGACGTTGCTGAGGGAGGAAGAACAGACCGAGGAAATGCACTCGGACCCATCCAACTACTTCGACGCCACACCGATTATCATGAACTTCTTCAAGCTGCACGAGCTGCCTGCGGAATTGGTTCCAGAGAATAAGCCTATCAAACCGCTGCCTGAGGTTGAAGACGATGGCGAGGTCACGCATATCAAGGACGATGTTGATGAGCCGAAGCGAAGCGCTAAAGAAACCTCAGAGACGGATGCGAACGTGGAAGAAAAAGTAGAAGGAAAGGTTAAGGATGAGTTGTAGAGATGTTGAAAAGGTAAGGAGACCTCGATGTCGACACGCTGTCTTACAGTGGAGAATAAACAAAAATGGGAAGTTAGACTGCAAAAGATTTGATGGATATGGATTTCAAGACAAAAAGCCTCAGATTACCAAGGACTTGCAATCGATCAGACTGTCACTCTAGACTCTGATTGTCGGCTGTCGACGTGAAACCTGATGCAATCTCTTTGTCTCGACTAATGCTCAGTAGGCTTCACGAATAGGTATAATGAAAAGGTCAAACTCCACCCGACGCTATGCCGATACCCAGAACCCGCACGATCCTCCTAGAACAAAGCAACGCCCATAACAGCACCCCCGATCATAACCATAGCATCCCGACCAAGTCTAACCACACCGGCTGCACCAGTGGCAGTGCTAGAAGTCGATGAGCCAGAAGCCGACGCAGCAGTGGGTGTGCGAGAGGAAGTGCTCAGAGCAGTTCCATTCCCAACAACCGACGTATCAATGACAATTCCACCGGACGCAACACCAGTAGCCGCAGCCGCAGCAGACGTGCTCAACGTCGCCTTGGCAGTCGTAGAAGGCACAGTTGCAAGAGACGACATCGCACTAGATTTTCCACTCGCACTCGCACTAGCACTCGCGGCAACCTTGGAGCTCGCCGAAGAAAGTGCGGAAGCAACACTGGTCCAGGAACCAATAGCAGTCGAGTAGCTCGATGTCTTCGAGTCGGTCGCGATGGCAATGTACGAGGGTGAGTAGGTCCCAGTCCCGGAGTAGGCGGCGCAACCGGGAACTGTGGTTTTGGGAGGTGCACGACCACCACCACAGTCTAGGGGTTCGCAGATCTCGCCGGTACCAGGGACGTACCAGAGAAGGGAGGCGCCGCCGTAAGCGATTGTTTTGGAGGAGGTGCAGCCTTCGTAGTCGGTGCGGGCGGAGACGGTGAGGGCGAGGGTGAGGAGGGAGAGAATGGTGGTTGTGGAAGGCATTTTGAGCGCTGGGTTGAGGGTCTGGTTTTTGCGGTTTGCTTGTTAAACGACAGTAGGTAGGTATCTTCTTCAATGGGCTGGTAGTGTGGTGTAATGAGTATGATGAATATATGTACACATCCAAACGAAAGTCAGTCCTTGACTATTTCTCAATCCACGTAACGAATGTAGACTGCAAGTAACAACGGCGAGGCGTAAGCAAAACAACAGGAAGAAAACGGGCCCCGTCAGCCCGTCTTATACTCATATCCCTCCTTTGTAATTGGGATAGTCCACAAGGCATAGCCTTTGCTCTCCCTCTGCAGCACGATCAGCAAATAGCAATACCCGTTAGCACTAGTGGCAAAGGGGGAGGCGCTCAAAATAGGGACGGGAGAGCAGGATCAACAGGGACACGGCTCGATCAAGAAAAGACCGGCCGTGCCGGCGAGCACGCTTTGGTGAACGCCCTTTCTTTCCTTTGAGGTTGCATGTCGCATAAGTTCTCAGTTGTTACACTGCATCCTGTCGTTCTCGTGCATGCTTGAGGCTGTGCATTTGCAGCTTTCAAGAGTCAACTCAGATGGATGTCGCGAGTCATCTTCACTGAGTATTTGCAAGGAGAATAGAGGTACGGAGATGGGCGCGAGTCGAGCTGATTTCTAGTGAAGCGATAAATGCCGTCTTTGACTACTCCGTACTGGTCGAGGTCAGGTGTCGAAACACGAGGGTTTTGTGGGGATTAGTAGGGACAAGCATCTCCTCGTTTCAAAACTTCGACTCTCCTCTAGCATACATTCATATCGCGGTAGACATCAAGAGAAAAACATTACTGTGGATTCATCCTCGCCTTGCGTGCGCATGTCGTCCTGGCTGTTCTTCGTCGCAATTCAACAAGCTTGCCGCCAATGGCAACGAGAAGCAAATCACGTAGGCACTCGAGCCGCATCAAACTTGGGGGATATTTTTTTTGTCTACGAAACATCAAGCCACTCGGGCTGTAGCAGCAGGCGAAGAATGGAAACCATGCTAAACTTTTAGGCGAGGTCGGAATTCAATAGGATCTGACCATAGGTACCGTGAGCCCTTGCTCGCGCCACAGACGAGAAAGCTCTCCCACTGCAGCTCCGTCAACCATAGGAATGCTCATTTTGTAGTAAGCATTCTAACCACAACAACTTCTTTCTTCGCATGCAGTTCCACAATTGACCACGCAACCAGATGCCTCCCTTGCGTTACGCCTTTGCAGTCCTCCCGAATCCGGTCCATCGATTTGCAGTCCCTCCGATTCAATTCTCAAGCCAGAAGTTGCGAATTCTGGCTGGATGGTTGCTGAGTGAATGCCGTAAGCATGGAAGCATTCGAGCATCGTGATGGCAATCTTTCCATAATTTTCAATGGACGGTTCTGTCATGACAATGTGGGCCGAAGCATATGACTTTGTTTCTGTGAGGCGCCAGATATGGAGCTCATGGACAGAAGTCACACCAGGAACCTTTTCGAGGTCGTGCTTGACATCTTCTACAGAGATGCCTATAGGGACGGATCCTAGAAGAATTTTACCTGCTCGTTTTACTTGCGCAGTGTCAACGCCTGTCGCCAACTGACTTCTGGAATTGAGAGCTTACCAAGACTAACAGCCATTACAATCAAGACGAGACCAATTGCCATACTCATGGCTGGGTCGGCATAGAAACGTTTGTCCGATTTGGAAAACCACATGGCAATTGCGGCGGCGGCAACACCAAAGTTGTTGCACGCGTCTCCTAGAACGTGGATCAAGACTGCTTGCATTCCGAGATCATGATGCTGGTGGCCGTGGGCTGTTGCCGCATGGTTAGAGTGATCATGTGTATCTCCATGACCATGATCATGACCAAATGACACGATCTTCGTCGCTCGCGTCCACCGGCTCTGTTTCTCAGACTGGATCTTGTGGCGGTGGCCTAGGTCCTGGTGGGGCCTCTGTACACGAGTGTCAACTTTGTTGTCATGTCATTGCCGTCATGAACGCTCACCAACAATTCAAGATCTAGCTGGACAGCGTTCGCATCTTCATGCCCATGCTCATGTACGCCTAGAAAGGCCCCCGAGATGATGTTCGATACTAAACCCGCGCACGCAACAGCGAAAATGAGTTCCGGTCTTTCAACTCCTGATACGTGTAAGGTCAAGAACGCCAAGGGCAATGACGGGACATACTCTCGATAGTTATGAACCTCTCGATGGACAACAAGGAGATGGAGAACCCCAATGCAAGTTGAAAGACCCCGTTGAAAAAGGACCCAAGTAACGAAGCTCGCTGCCAGCCAAAGCTGAGAGACTGATTTGTGTTCTCCTTCTTCTCAACCTTGTGTAACGTGATCAGTGACATACCACTTATCACCGGCATGAGAGAAGAAGACTCACCACGATGGCTGCCAGCGCGATAGCAAAGCTCAAGAGATCGAATGCAACGTGAAAAGCGTCTGCGATCAAAGCCAGAGACTTTGTGTAGATTCCCACCGAGATTTCCGTTAGGAAGAAAGAGGTGGCGAGCGCGATTGCTATAACCAGCCGGGTCTTCTTGGACAGCTTTGAAATTGGGTTCATTTTAGCAAGCCAGGCATAAGACTATTGGTGGTATTGCAAAAGAGGAGGTACTGGCTGTAGAACTTGTTTTGGACGTAGACCAGAATGTGGCAGTTGCAATTGCTTGAAATCCTTAGCGAGCGAATAATGACAAACAGGAAGTAGCAGGTTAATGCCATATATTCAGGTCCGACCTTCCCCCGTGATACTAAGTGGCGGATCACGGTGTGCGGAACATTTCATCTACCAATGCTTGATCGACACTGCTGCCAATGTTTGTGTTCTTTGCAGGTTGACTTGCTGTGATACCGAGTATGACTTTGCAAGACATTGATGTTACAGATGTCCGTGAAATGGCGGGGGAAACCTCAAACCAAAGCCAATGAGTGGCTGGAGGACATCCGACAGGACGAACTTGCCGAATCAAAATCAACGTATGTATGGCCCTGTCATGTTGTATTGTTTGTGGTTGTTGGATCTCAACTCCTGTTTGGGTCGAGGCTACCTTGAAGGCGGGGGACTAGTGACCCGGCTAGCCTTCACAGGCATGCGTGACTTGCGGATCGCCGCGATTGGTTGAAAATAGGAGGGCAGATGTTGAAGCCATTGCCGACTTTCAGGTCACCAAACCATGTGCATACCCAGCTTTTCCTATCGGCCGGCTTGCAACTTTGAAGCAACTGAACGCACCAATATCAAGTCATGGCAGGTGATTTCGGGACATAGTACTCGAAACTCGAGGTTTACGGAAGGTTGGATTGACTTTTGTGCTGAAGTACTGCCTCCCGGCCCACCTCAACATTGATGACACATAGACTCGCGAGAAAGTGGTGTGGCTAGGAAAAACAATGTTGAGGCAATCTTTGTTGAGTGGTTTCCCACGTTCTTCTCGTGGTACTCCACCGGCCTCACAATTGACGAAAGAATTAGTCTTGGGTGACGGATCGTGGAACAGGTACTACTAGTGTTCAGCAACTCAGGATCCTCTTCACGATCGATCCTCACGCCACAGTTGATTCGTCAATTCATTTTCGTCCAAGGAGCTTTCAGCCACGTTCTACCAGTACTTCTTATTTCAAATCCCAGAAAGACGGCCGCGTGAGTGAATCATTGTTCGCTGTCTCGTTTCAAAGCAACCCTTCCCGTCCCGAGATAGGATGCAAACAACAAAGAGGGATGTTTGGACATCGAAACCATGCTTTCCGATTCTTCAGCACAACATTCTAGGTTCTCGTGAGTGAGGCAAATCTATATTCGAGTAATAGTGCAGGTAGACCCACCGTCCACCAAGTATGTGGTAAACAGTAGAAGAATCGTATGTCACATCCACATTTTGCCTAACACTCTCTTCATCTGACCCATCGATATTCGCTCATAGTTAGAACTTTGATGTGGGCAAATTTGACCAAACCTTGGTGTACATAGGATTGTAATCGTGCTGTCCGTCAACCATCGGCCGGGATGGTGAAGATGAATCTAGAGATTGACCAAGCTATACACGGGTCAGGTTGTGTAGAACTACTTGCGAAGTTTTTGAAATGCTCATGGGTTCGGATATACTAGTACGATCTAATGAGCACTACGCAATCGAAAGCCCAGATCCGTCAGCAGAAGGATATATCACAGCTGCTGGGAACCTTCAACATGCAATCGTTTCACAAGAGTACGATAGGAATACTTTCGACCTATAGCAATCTGGAAAAGCACATCTCAAATCTTAGCACCACCAATCCTCCCCACCTTGGCTCTTTCAACCACATTGATAGGCTCCCACCACGGATAAGCAGATGGCGCACTATCCGCCATACTCCCCTTGAAGTCAACCTTTCTCTTGTCCAGGAAACTCTTCACACCCTCAACGTTATCCTTGGTATCAAACAGACTGTAGATGATCCGGGAGTCCAACAAATGTGCACCCTCAGCGCTTTCGGGATTACGCCACATCATGTCCCTCATCAGTGCCCAGCTGACGCCCGAGCAATTCTCGGTGTATTCCTGTGCAATTTCCAGCGCGCGTGGGAGGACTCCTTCGGGTGCATCGACTGTTTCCGAGAAAAGACCGTCGAGGAGTTTGTGGTTGGCGGGATAGGTGGCGCCAGTCGTGACGAGGTGCATGGCGCGTGAGAGGCCGACGAGCTTGGGGAGAAAGTACGAGGAAGCCGCTTCCATGACGAGACCACGTCTTGCGAAAACGAAGCCAATCTTAGCATGGGAATAGGCGACACGGATGGCCATGGGCAAGGTCATGGTGATGCCGATTCCGACGGCAGATCCTTGAAGCGCGCAGATGGTGGGTTTCCGGCACTGGTGGATGGCTACGGTTACGCGCCCGCCCCTACTCAGTATGTTAGGACGGAGGCATATCACCTTACGGCAGAAGTTGAAGATCATGCCCATCTCTATGCTCATTAATGCCCTCGCCCTCGATTTTCTTGAAGCTACCATCCAAATCCGCTCCAGCACAGAACACCCTTCCGTCTCCAGTGAAGACAATGGCTTTCACGCGATTGTCTAGATCAAAGAGACCGAAGACATGCTCCAGCTCCTCGGTCATCACCTCAGTGAACGCATTGAGCCTGCCAGGTCTAAACAACGTCACAATCTGTATCGGCGTCACGGAAGTGCTGCTCGCTGGATGATTCGTGATTTTGATCTGCTTGGTGTTGAGATCGGAATACGAAGCAGGGACGGTAAGAAGCGGTAGTCGAGGAGCCATCATCAAATTAACGGGGACGGATTGTACACGACCTCAATAACGTCAAGGAGCAGAAGAGAGCCAGAACGTCTGAAACCATATTGTAGTCCGCGGCTTTGCAGCTCTTATTGTTGATGGATCGAAGCGGGGGCAAGGGCCAGGCACAATTCAATGAATTTGACCGAGCTTCCCCAGCTTTTGCCGGAAGTTTTCCGAAACTGGACTACCCCGTACCCGTAGTAAAATACCAAAGGGACCATCAAAGCGCTTGGTTTGCAATGATAGACACTTCTGGAAACAGAGAATATATTCTGGGCCTCACGATATAAAGTCGTAATTAGACTCGACGCGTCAAAGGTCATGATACAATCCTCTCATGATGAAATATCTACGTTGACAGGCACCCCAATGTCGAGCAACTATTTGGTTATCTGTGGAATTAAATTGAAAGAAATCGCTGTCGTAGCTAAGCCTCTCCCCCGCTCGTAAAATCGTGACGGAGATTATAAAAGCTCTACTATACAAAAAAGAATGTGGTCCGACACTGACCACGAAGACGAATGCATACGCACCATCAGAACGAAGAACGAAGAAGGGAAACCGAAACGCATCTGCGACCATGTAACAATATGCCTCGTTGCTCCCATCTTTCACTTGCCGGAACATATACTCGACTTAGTCACTACGGTATGTCTTCAAGCTTCTCTGTCGAGGTAGAAGTCGAAGCCGGCGTCCCAGCATCTGTCGTGATGCTGCCTTCTTTGTCGCCGTTGGTAGTACCTGATCCATTGGTGAAACTAATTGCAAGACCTGAGTCCGCGGGTGTCTCTTTTTCCGCAACGACCTTGTCCAGTTCGTCTGAATTCATCAGCGCTGGAGGTCGCTGTCGCATGGCTTGTGCCTTGGCAAGACTAATAGTTTTCTCCTTGTAGGTCGTGATGACCGAGTTCGAGTCATCGCGATCGATCGTTGCTTTCATCAAGGCTGCCATCCAAAGCCGTCCTTGCTGCAAATTGTCCACAGCGAAGTAGTGTACCATTGGCTTCGTGAAACTGACGGCTTTCGACAGGCCAGCACGAGGAGGCACAAGCTTGAATATGAACGGCCCAGAAGCGTCACCCTTCATCGGCTCTCCAGCCTGTTGAGCATCTTTCGAGGCAGCAGTCTGTAGCTGGGCGTTCTGTGGGGATATAGGAGCTGCCATAGCGCCAGTCATTGAAGCATGGAGACCAGTGATGCGATCATCGTTGGCTTGAAGCACCCGATGAAATGATATGTCTATAAGACCTTTCTCCTCGGTATCGTTCTCGGTATAATAATAGGATAGCCGGCAACCTCGAAGTACGAATAGTCTTGTCTTCCACGTGGTCATCAAGTTGGAAGACTTCTTCTTCATCCAACCACTGTAGTCGCAATTCGCAAGCTGCTCTTGGGGACTCTTCCGCTCCAGACCTCGCGTATATGCGCTAGTGGTTTTCTTCCCTTTACGACGCGGCGCATTTGGAGTCTGTCCGCCCGAATTGCTTGCAATACTTTTGACCAACGAAGAATCGTCAAGCTCTATGCTTTTTGAATTTATCGAAGGGTTACTTGATCCAGTTCTTGTCGATGGTGATTGTAATGGTGATTCTCTGAGAGGGCTGTGTTCGAGCGGAGGAGAAAATGCCAAACTCTTTTCGTGGCCAGTGATTGCGTCAGAGATCGCCCTGAGACCAGTCGCACGCGGTATAGGAGCAACATTTTTGCGTGTTGTTGGAGATGGCACGGCTCTGTCAATAGACGATGTTTCGCTTTCTGGCCTACGTGGGGATCCGGCAACCGTGTCGATGCTGGGAGCACCGTACTCTAAGTTAGTGACGATCGGGGATCCCGGGGACAGCGGCGACCAGGATTTTCCGATTTGAGGGCCGCTAGTAGCTCGTGGTCCAGATCTTCCAAAATATGAGCTTGCAGCGAACGAATGAGTGGCCTTGCTAGACTCGTGTACTGAATCTGTACTGCCAGCTCGGCTGTGTCTGAACAAGCCATTGAGCCTCGTTGAGCTATATCCATCACTCGGCACTCGGCCATGGTACTTCGGGTTGTCGCCTGACTTCTTTTTCAATGTATTTCTCTTGCGAATATCTGCTTCGTTTCCAGAGAAGTACCCACGGTCCAGGTCGATTGAGCTGACAACGGTTAGTCCAACCTCATGTGGAAAAGAAGCAAAATCCGGCTCAATCGTCTTTGACAATGGTCGCGGCGAAGGCTCGAAGATTGATGGCGTTGTATCTGATTGAGATTGGGTGCTGCCTGCCATGGTCCAGGCGTCGTCAAATGATCCCTGTTTTACGTGAGACTTTCGTTTCGTGGGAGAAGGTGGACCAGGCAGGCCGATAATGCTGTGGCGCGGGGAATTGGCTGTATACTCAATTGAGGAGTGTCTCCGGTGGCTGTCATGATTGAGACTACGGACCGAAGCTGCCGAAGGTCGGTGAGAATGTTCCCCCCCGATTGGGATTGGATGAGTTTCGCTTCGCGTTTGTTGGTGCGAGGGCAATCTTTGAGGTGCTTGTCGACTCGGGGTTCGAGTTCCGCTACTTTCCATCAGACTGGGAATCCTGGGCAGTCCTACAGATGTGCTTCGACTGCGAAAGTCTGGTATGGAGCCTTCTGCTGCGCTTTGCATGGAATTCGTTCTTGAGGTTGTTCTTGATATCCTTGGAACAGCACTTGAAATTCTGACCTCCTCTTGCAATGACTTGATCTTCTGCCACAATGCTAATCGGCGACCTATCGAGCCCAGCTCAAACTCCTTGAGCATCAAGGACCCCTGATCCATGCCCAGCATAACATCTCCTGATATCTCCTGCTCTCGGAACACCTCGCACTGTTTCCGCTCCACTCCGATGTCCTCCAGGTAATCGGCTACCCGTTCTGGCGACCATGACTTGACCTCCTTCTCCGTCAGCATGCCCGATTCCTCCTCATCTGTCTCATGGCCGTGTATATACGATAGCCTCCGGACCACCCCTGACTCATTCACCTCCTCGTCATGCACTCCACGTCGATCCGGCATCAGCAAGCTGTGCCGTGGCGTGCTCATATCTGTAATGTGCTCTTCTATGACACTCAACGTTTCGTTCATGACCGGGCTATTCTGGTGGGTACCGTTGGTCAAACTGATACTGCGTTGTGCGGTAGAAGGCGGCGGACCTCGACGGTTGGGGCCCGATGGTGGTGTGCCAGGAGACACGCCAAAGGACAAAGGCGCAGAGACTGAGCGTTCTCCATTGCTCATATCAGTAGGCACCAGTGCACCCTGAGATTCTGGTACTTGTTGGGTTTCCATCTGCGGCGGCTGCACGGATGGAGCGCTCAAGCTTTCGTCAGGTCGTGGAGAGTCGCTTCCATGGTTGGTAGGTTCGGCAACGCTCGGTGGAGGCTGGCCGGGTGAGATGCGTCGCGCAGCGCTTATTGCTGAAGTGGGTTTTGGAGCTGGAGTTGTGTAGACTGTAGCAATAGTGGTCAATGGCTAGTTGTCATTGTAATATTACATCAGCACTCATTCTCACCTTCAGGGAAGAGCCCCGTTTCGTCTCTTGCCAGGTGCCGGCCCAGGAACCAGCCATCTCCGAAATCGTCGTCGCGCTCGATGAGTTCCAGCTTGTCTCCGCGAGCGAGAGTAATCTCGTCGCCGGATCGTGCCTTGAAGTCATCTGGGCTCAGCATTAGCGAGCGAACATACGGGCAGGACGGGTGATGCATAATGGATCGAGTTGGCGGGCTGGAATGCACGTACGGACTACGAGAAGAATGTCGCCAGGCACACAGGATTTCGTAGCCGCCATAGTGTGCATCTTGGACGGGCGAGGTACGGTGATCAAGCCAACACAGGCAGGAAGTGGGCCCAAGCAGCCTGTAAGGCTATCATGTACGTGCCGGCGGCATCCAAACTGGAAGCAACAGCGCAGCGAAGGGGATTTCCAGTCGAGCAGAAGAAGACGGTGACGGAGGTTGGTGCGGTGGAAAACCGAAGGTAGACGGTGGTGGTCGTATCGGAGCGGAACGCAGCTCCCACCTGCAGCACGATTGTGATGACGGCAAAGCACACAGATGGAGCAGAATGGAGTCGGTGTCGGTATGGATCTAGAGGGAGAGACGGTTAGGTAGGAAAAGAGCGAGCGGGCTTCGAGGTTCCCAGCAGAGGTACGAGTACCTACAGGCCCCAATGCTGTACTAGGTCATGCAGCTCCCGGCCTGGTTAGTTGGTCGACGGAGTATCGTTTCACTAACAAGACCCTCCCTCCTGTTTACCGCCTGTCAAGGCTGCGCTCTGAGCTGTCCCGATGGCGTCGGCCTCCCGAAGTTCCAAAACAAACACACGATACGTCTGCACTTAAGCCTCTGAACCTTCCCGTTCAAGTTGTCCTTGGCCCATGCTGTGCTTGGAGGCTGACCTGGCCGTCCCGTCCTGTCTCTCTAGGTTTATATCGCTTCCCTGCGCATCACGATGAGTGGTAAGATTAATTAATTGCACGTCCTCGGCGCCAGGAACGAGGTAGCCAGCAAGAGCTGTCGGTCTCTTGACTCAAGGACGGGTCTAGATTTGGTTTTGTTTGGACAACAGCATCCCGCGTTTGTTTCTTCGGTTATTTCTGTTTCGCTAATATTCTACTGGTAATGTCATTGATACTACTTGATACCGGGACCGGGATTGCCCGGATGCGCATCCTTTGCTACTAGTAGCCATACTTCATGAATTTCAGTTGCTGATACAGTATTATATGATTTCACAATACATGCATACCAACTTTGATTAGTATGCCTTTTTGACATTGAGAGAGATTGCTCCCATTCCCACTTGGCTTCGCATCCTTTCTAGCCATCCAATTTCAGTCGGCTCGCCAGGAATCTGTCGGATCGATGCGTGGATGGGAGTGAAACGGGGTCTCAGCTGTACGTCAAGAACAACAACGGCAATTGAAAGCTCAGCGCATCTACAGCTGAGGCGCATGCTCAAGCCACCCTTGTTTTACAACCCCAAAGCTCATGGTGATGACTACATCAGGTCGTACTATGGTATCATTCGTATTGAAGTACTGAAAGGGACGCTTAGCAGACACCCTCAACCAAGCCAACTTCTGGAGACGTGTCATTGCTTTGCTGCTGGATTCGAGCTGCCTGTCTCCAGGCGTCGGGATGTGGTAACATGGCCGTAGGTAGGGTCAGACAACATGCATTGAATCTAATCAACTGGAAAGACCGGCTTGTGGAATTCAGCGGTATGAAGGGATCATCGTCTTTCCAGCCATCCTGTTCTCTCGTGGGCAAGAGAATTTCCGACCTGCTCTTTCTGTCTTCTGACCAGAGCAGAGTCTCAACTCTCAAGGTTCTTCTTCCGCATTCGCTTCTAATTATATCGCGCTCAAACGTGATCTGTGTAACCCAAACTCGTTGAAGTCTACAACCTCTTCGGACTCTGCGAACATACCTACAAAGCTCCATAACACGATCAGGCTGCAGATTGCCACCTGTTGTACAGACACCCACACCTTTCACCAGCTGGAACGCCTTCTTCAGCAAAGGACGGTTACAGAAGAGTGGAGGAATGCCATAAATCGTCCACATTGGATAACACCACAACCACGCCTTGCACGATTTGACGGCCTTCTCTCCTCTCAAGCCCTCTCGGTCAACTGCTGGCTGAAGCTGTATTGTCATTTGGGCCCCTGACATTTAATCAACAATTAGCTTCATGACCGTGCTCCGCGCGGAGGCGTATTTCGTGGATGGCGATAGCGAAAGATGGCACCGGCTCTAAAGCCTCCAGAAGCAGTGATGCTCAGGCCGATGCCCAGATCGAGAGAGCAAACTCGACTTCAGCGATGTTCTTGGGTACAACTCGTGGGTATTCGTGGATGACCGGTGACCCCAACTGGACACCTGCACCGAGATCCAATCCATCAGCTAATGCGCCAACTGCGCGCGACGGGCCCCAACATCAGAATCGCGTGCAGGTTAGAAGAGGAGGAAATGCTGTGCAGCAAGGTAAGACATTTGAGCAGTAGCCTGTACTGTATATCGATCAATTCAAGCGCTTTGCTTCCATGGCGCAAATCGTACTAACTCGTCCTTTTTCACTAGAAAGATCGAAGTCTACCTCAAATTCACCTCAAATCGCGAATATGGCTATGCCATCGCAATCTCAATCAGGTTCCAAGGCGCTCTCCCCGCCACTGACACCAAACCCCGATCCCCAAACACGCGACGATATCCTTGGTCAAGCCCGCGACAATGTTAATGGATGGAAGAGAAGTCAAGCGGCAACAGACTCATCTCCAAAAAGGAGGAGAGTGGAAGATGCATCTCACAATGCCAACTTTCCACAGCAGCAGGCTAATGACACGCGCGCGCAACCTGGTCATGGAGTAGGACTGGGACTGGGACTGAGCCTGGTACAACAAGATCGAGCGAACATCACGCCGCGGAGCGCATTGGTAGAGGCGCAAACGCAAGCACAGCCTCAAGCGGTCCAGGCAGATGCAGCGGATATCATATACCATCGGTTGCAACTGCAGCAGATTCGTTCTCCTGCTCTTGTTCAATCTCCTAATTACAGCAACGCGCCCATGCCTCCTCCACCTCCAATTGCATCAGCAGCGCTATCAAACCGGCGAGCAAGTGGGTCGCCCGCAACACAGCAAGCACCATGGGGGCTGGGTCCCCGTCAGTCATTATCACAATCACCGAATATGGGCCACTGGCAAGCGCAATCGGGTAAGTTCCTTCACTTCCAATTCTAGGACGATATCCATCGAGAATCTTTACTGCATTATCAGAGCACGCGAAAGTATATCGGCATTCTTGTCGATTTTGATGCCACACACTGACCATCTACAGCTCCCCTTCCACCCCCAGGTCCCAATAATGTTCTCCGTTCGAACTCTCCACCGAGAGAGATCGTGATGCGAGGTTTGCAACAGTTTCTGTTCGTGGATGTATTCTCTTTACATGCTCCATACGAAAGGGAAGGCTGCCAGTCCATTTTGGAAGCGTACATAGCAAGTCGTGGCGGCTTAGGAACTCTAGGACCCACGGAGCGCCTAAGGTTACAAGTACTACAGACTGCTGTGGCCGAAAATGACTGGTTGTTTTTATTTCTTCACCATATTGTCAGTCAGCAGCATCTGAACCCTGGATTTGTGCCATCTGCTATTGCTGCGACACCAAATTTTCAAGCTGCAGCCAACACCATCAACACAGTCTTAGGCTCCCCTCAACTGCATGATCCCGGAATGATGACGTTCTTCGCTGCGTTCCCATGTCAATTGGGACTAAGTCTCTCGTTCAACCCGACAAAAGATGACGGACTAACGTACTTGAGCCAATTCATGCCTGAGCTCCCTCAACTATGGCAAAACCTGGAGTCAGAGTGCCGACAAAGACAATATCCTCCAACGATTCCCGAAATGGCAGGCTATCTGAAGGTTCTGTCGCCAATGCTTATGCGCATATTTTTTACTGCCGCTCGTCGAACAGCCTGGCCATGTTCGCCTGAACAGGAATCGTCACCAGAAATGGCGCGGATAGTCGCGGAGGCTGATATTACCTTCGCGGGAGCCAGAAGCACCTTTCTCTATCAATTCCAACATTATCAACCGAACGACGAGATCCAGGAATATCTAAAACTACAAAGAATATTCCATCGTTTGCGTCACAACCAGCCTAATCAAAATCAATTTGATCCCTTGCAGCAACGACAAGGACAGCCAATCCGAAGACTACCTGGAGTCGCTCCGAAAGATCACATACAGAGGGCACTAGTCATGCAAGCCCAGCCTCAAATACAGCGGCAACAAGGACAGCAGCGGCAGATAGGCCCAGTTCAACAGCAATGCGTTGTCACGGAAAGATCGGTACAGGTATGTCTCGACGTGTTTTGGGCTCCAGCCATGTGGACAGCAATCTCGCCGGGATTTCTTTTCAGACAGGCAGGCTTTGATACTCTGAATGTTACTGATATACATTTTTAGTTCAATTCAAATGCTGTACCGACATCAAATTTGCAGATGGCCACTGTACGGCCATCATCACGGCAGCTCTTGGAACAAAGTATCCCTTTGTCCACTACGATACCATCACCACGCCAACCTCCTGTAGGAATACCTGGTTTGTCTTCTCCTGCCGGGAATCAGGGGTCTCCTAGTGGTGGAAGTCTTGCTCCAACACACTTTAGTGGACAAGCTATGTCCGGAAACATAGTAGCCTCCAGAGGCACGGGTCAACAAGCCCTGCCTGCAGCTGGCCGATTTGTGCCGGCTTTGAACGACCCGCTACCTCCCCAGCCTGCCCTTCCTAATCCGCAGATGTCGGCTTTGCATCAAGCACATCTACGAGAGCCTATACTTATGCAAGATCCAGACACCTTTGACGAATCTGCCCCTTGTAACTTTTACCAGATGGTGTCTTACTACCTTTTGCCGCCAAAACGGCTCGCATCCGACTCTCCAGTGCAAGAATGGAAGTTTGACTTGCATGAAGGAGAATATGAACATATTGCGCTTACAATGCCATCAAGTATAGAAGGGCAGCGGTCCACAAGGGTTCTTGCTGAAGGCTCACACCAGTACCGTCTACGATGTTCCAAAATGCCCCCATCCGTAAGTTAGATACAATCTCTTTGCAATACCTAGAACTGTCATTTCTTCTTGCAGCTGGAATTGACAGGAATGCTTGCCACCGATATGTAATTGGGTGCTTTCAATCACTGACAGCTTTACAATAGCCTCAGTCAATCAAAGTTAAAGACTGGACCGTCTCGAATACAACGTTTCCTGCGAACATGTACATGATTATCAATGGTCACGATCTCGAAGTCAGACGAAAGTTGCACCACGGCAAAGATCTGCCAATCGACATCACAGATTATCTCAAATCCGGGCCAAATGTTCTTGAAATTCTCCTAAACCTGGGCCCTGATGATCTTGACGCTAGCAACTATGTCCTCGCGATTGAGACTGTCGGAGTGAAATCGGGGGAGACCATTATTGAAGAGTGTAGAAGACGAGAGCGAGAGGCTGAAGTCGTCCTTTCCGCGATAAAGAACAGTCTGAACGGCGCTGGAGCCGTGGTGAATAACGATGACGACGAACTCATCATGGTTAGCGGCAACGTCACGATTGATCTGGTGGACCCAATCGCCCTAAACACCACGCTCACTATACCTGTTCGCGGTCTTAATTGCACTCACTGGAGCTGTTTCGATCTGCCTACATTTCTACAGTCACGCATGTTCCCAGATCAGGGCATTTCAGCCGTGGACACGTGGATATGCCCAATCTGTAGAGGGGACGCTCGCCCGCAAAGCTTAATCGTCGATGGTTTTGTGCTAAAGGTCAGACAGAAACTTGACCAAGATGGGAAACAAAGAGTTCGAGCGATCGTTGTTGAAGCCGATGGCAGCTGGAGACCAAGACCGGAGAAGGTCAAAGAGGGCGGCCCATCATCCCAGTCAAAACAGACGATCTTATCAGCACCTTCCCCTCAGGGCTCTCCTGTTCAGCAGCCGTCTGCCATCACAAATGCCCTGGTGGCGCTGCCTTCTTCGACGAGCGAGCCGAAACTGACGGCGAAAAGGCCCATTGAGATTGTCGATCTCGGCAGCGACACGGATTGAGGCATGAAACCCATCTTCTCCTCTCTCCTTCGATACACGCTGACAACACCATGAATTCTACCCGAACCCTCATCATCATCCCCGAAAAGGTGAATATGGATTCTTTTATCCTCTGTTTCTTTCAAAGACCACGTTTTGTTGTTGTGCAGGGCAGCAATTCTCATCAGTATATGTACATCCATTTTCGCTTCTACCTTGTTATGATTCCAAGAGAAAAGTGGCGGAAGATGGTTCTTACCACTTGTGCAACTTGCACCTGCCGCATGGAAATGAAAGAGAACGACTGCCCATGACTTTGGACTGCTGCATTGATACCCCAGACACTATGCTTTATGAAGGAAGCTCCATCAGGGATTGTAATACTGCATGTAATCAGATCTTAGTGTTATTCTCGTCCGAGGACTAATTACAGCTTGTTCCATTCCTCTTTGCGCATTTGGTTTCATTGACTTTGAGGCAAAATTGGGCTGCAACGAGTGTTCCACTGCTTTCATTGGCATGTACAAGGTAGTACCTCGACGGTGAGATGGCCAATATGGATCAAAGATTTCGAAAACTTCCAGAAAGCATGAACGACATATGTTGGATGCTAGTCAGATACGAGAATGAAAGGAGGAGGTCCGAACAGGCTCCCTTTCTTTACGGAAAAGAGGAGGGTGATGGTAATAGAGATTTGTTGGCGGGGACGCGGCGGGTCCAGCAATTCATTGTCGTTGTCCCATAAGATAACGCCTGGGCCGTCGCCGTCATCATCTGACTCGACATTGATATCATTATTTTTCTAGCAATTCATAAGATGAGGAATCAAGGGCAAATCAAAGGTCATGACTTCTAGCAACCAAAACAACACTGGAACAATGTAGCCACCATAAAGGTGTGGATTGGGCCACCATCGAAGGGGTATCCCCCTAAAAGTTGGACAAGTCTCATCAATCACTCGCCATCAGCATCACACAAGGAGGTATCCGAATCTTTTCGTATCATAACGATTGGAAGCAATGGCAAATTGGATGCTTGGGAAATCCGCCATCAGCAGTTAAGCAGCATAGGAGGGCATATCGATCTGCACGCTGTTCAACTATGAGTGTGTAGAGCAACATAGGTTCTTGTTCTCCAAGGGTCTGTGTCTTCGATATGATGAGATGCATCAACTCTTCACACACTGATAATTTAAATACTTGATATGCTTGGTCGGGTCACGGGTTGCACGCTCATTATTCTATTACTAGTAGGAGTGTAAATAGAGCGCTCTCTGCTCGATTTGCGCTTACTGATCGATTGCATCAACACAGCTAACTTATATTCCATCCGAGAACTTCTCTCTCATCTCACACAAGCCCACCCTCACTTTATCTAGTCCCTCCGATCTAGGTATCCATTTCCACTTCATTGGTACAGAACGCGACCTATTAACCTTTTCACTTACAGTCTTCGCGCCACCTTTCTTTGTCCATTCACCCGAGTTCATTCTCCACGAACCTCACCATGATGCTCTCCACACTCCTCATCGCCAGTCTCACCTCCCTTGGTCTCGCGCTGCCCACCATCGATCCCAAAGTCAGCGATTCTGCTACCCCTGCTCTGAACAACGAAAACAAGATCCAGTGGTGTAAGGACGCTGGATTCCGAAACTGTCAATTGCAGCATTTCAACGCATGTTACGCCTCGAGCTTAATGAATCTGCACTAACCTTCAGCACAAATGCCCGGTTGCAATACTGTCCCCTTACCAGGTGAAGTGTCTGGCGTCATCATTTCCAACGTCGATTTCAAATCCATCACAATTCGGGCATGACAACTGCATTGGCCGAAGCATCTCCCTCTGGAACAGCATTGGCGGTATTAGGGCCAAGAATTTCAATAATCGTCCTCGCTCATTTCAGATGTATGGGATTCACTACAAACGCGACCCCGAAACTCCATCTCCAGTCACCGACCTTGACTTTGCCATCTCCTCATATTCACACACGCGCGCCACCGACTTGAGCCCCATATCTGACCTGTCTTGTATTCAGCTGTGCAAAGATGCCTACTCTAGGCGAAATCCGGACGATGGCGACTGGACTGGAGACAACTGTCACAACTACTGCAATTACAAGATGCAGGTATGCACGGACATTGGTCATATCGACCTGCCCTTGTCTGCGATCAACATTGCGTCGACTTACGGCAATGGGCTGACTTCTCCCAACGGCCACGTGATCCTGTTCGATGAGCCTGATTATACCAGCGATTCTAGGATTTTGTGGGCCTCCGTGATTGATCTCGACTATATTGACTTCAAAGACCGTGCGAAACCTTTGCTTGTCATGCCACGATGAGCTGTGCCGTCGAAGCGTGATATCGACTGTGGACACATACAACATTTGGGATGTTCATAAGTTGATCTAAATCTGGTTGATGAACTTGACTGAAAGGGCCCTGGCGGTCAAGCCGGACGGAGGAGGACACCTTGTCCAAAGATAATGGTGGTTGCGAATAGTGATCCATCGGCTCTATATTTGGTAGGCGTCCACACATTCATCTGTCCGGTGCGGAATGAAGGCAACCGATAGCAAGGCATTATGCCAGATTCCGGCCGATCTGATGCCTCAATCCCCCAGATCGATCTTTTCACTTCATGTAACTTGTCCTCGATCAGATACTTTACTTCAAGAAGGGCAGGAAACCATGAACCCCACTGACCTTCATTTCTTCCAATACCACAAACCCCATTTAACCAGAACCATTCGTGAATTACCATGCTCAGCCAGAACACCACTTGAAAATCGACCTTTCTCAGCTTATGGCGAAAGAAAAGTTGGCCGAAGAAGCCACCAGGCCATCCTCCGGAAAGGTCCAGCAAATGAAGCATGTTTTCACGAATACGCCAGCCGGCGTTGTTTGCGCGATGTTTGTCGTAGCCGTAGAAGGAGAAGGAAATGATGCTCATGGTTGTGTAGACGAGGAGGGGAAGAATATGACCGAGTCTGAGGACGATAATTGCAAGGCCATAGAAGGGAGGAAGCAGGGAGACGAATCCAAAGACGAGCTTGAGTGGCCGTGGTAATCGTTTATTCTTCTTGAAGCTCTTTGAAAAGTGGCGACCCTGTTGCTTATTCTCAAAGAAAATCGTCATGCTTGGCTTTGTCCGTTGAGATCGGTCCTAGAAACGGACAAAGACGTATCGCCTTCTTCAAGAAAGTACGAAAACGTTCGAGATTTCTAAGATGGTCAAACTTACGAAGTAGGGAACAAGTGTGGATGCGGGTGCGGGATTGGTGGGGTGAAAGGTAGCTCCTTTATTGGCTCCCGCCGGAAGCTACTGTTTGAAAACAACAACAACTTGCCCAGCCCAGCCTCTCGATTTTATACTTCTTCACAGCTGAACTTCCCCATATCTCGCTTCTTCAATTCTTGGTAGCATTTTACTTGATTTTGAGATTACGCAAATAGCTACACCATGACTTCGTGGCTTCAAAAGCAGCGCAAGGCCGACTTGAGGGACCTGGCGCAAGCCGCCAACGTTCAAGAGTAATGCGCTCCCTGTCGCGTGAAGTCAGACTATAGACTGATCATCTTATCATATAGCTGGGAAGAGCTTCTCAAGGACGATCTTGTCTACTCCATCAGCGAACGGCTTCAAAACGACCCCGCGCAATATTCCTCCAATCCAATCTTCAGCGGTTATTACGCTCGGAATGCATCTCCCGTCAAAAGAGAACGCGGTGTATCTATACCTTTAAACGATAATGGTGGCTTAAGTGTGACGCGTCGTCGTCGCACACTTGTACGCGCGACTACAAAGGAAGAAGAGAGCTCGCCGTGAGTACAATTGTTTACACTTTGCGCCAACCCGTCTGCGCGTCGCGTACTAACGCGCGCATTGCCCAGTGTACCTGAAGATGCTCCAGAACCATCTACCGCAATCGCGACGCGTACTCCTAGAGCGGTTCAGCGTCTTGCTGAGCGCGTACCACTGCCTCCATCCCCACAAGTCATCGCGAACATGATCAGCGACCAGGAAATTGTGGCCAGAAACAAGATAAAGGCGGCGTGGGAGCGCTCAGGCACGAATGAGATCATTGAAGAGCTTCAAACCAAAGCGAGCACCGTGGTCGGCGTTGAAGCTCTTGCCTTGGTTATCGAGTTCTATGGCCTAGCTAAGGAGGTCTTTCCCTGGGCATACGCGTTCCAGTGCCCTGCGATTGAGGCTTTAGGAACCGAATCATTTGGCGTTTGGTTGCCGGATCTCTTCCTTCTTTTCACAACGTTCTTTTGGTCACCGACGGGACTGTGGCTTGGAACAAGCTTGTTTATCCCGCTTTTCTTCGCGTACTTTTTCAACTTCACTTCGCAGATCAAAACCCCAAGGACGCGCGCGGCAGCAGCTTCTGTGTACAAATATGACCCATTGACATTCAATGTTGTCAAGGCGCTAACCACATGGTTGGTGTATTCGCGAGCTTTTCGTTTTGGAGGATTCCTGACTGATGCGACGGTTGCACGCGTCAACGGTGCTTTCCCAGGCGGCTTCCAAGGTGTCCTTGTTGGTTCTGGGATTGGCGCTCTTGCCAGCATTTACGAGGCTATTTTGCAGAAGCATTGAATGTACAATGCTGGGAATCGCACATGTTGGGTGGGAGTAGCAAGGGTGTTGCTATGGTTGAGTTTCGCATTGCGTTCTGCTTGATGAATCATGCATGCTTGGGTGGTGATACTTTGCTTCGATGGGGTTGGTGATTGGGAGCGGATCACTGAAAGCCTCGGCTTTTTGGAGGTAGGCGTTGGCGGCGTTGTGAAGAGACGCTCCAAGGGTGATTGTTTGATTATTGCTTTATGGCCACTGGTGTTGCTCATTAGAGTATCTGTCTTCTGTTCTGTCCGGCGTTGATTGCTTTACATCTGCAGGTATTCTTGATAGCTGGCTTCGCGATACCTAACCGTGGACATTCGAGTGGTGCTTTAGGAAGAATACCATGGATCCGCCTTCATTCGATCTTGTACTGTAGCTAGAAATTGATTGTTTGGCGAGATTCCCTAAGAACTGGTCCTGCTAAAGTTTTGGCGATACGGCTGGAGGATTGTCAGGATTCTACCTATCCACTGATCCCTTCCAATTCTAATATAGGATATCATCTCAAGAAAAGTATTTTACCTTGGAAGAAGTATGCTTTCAGTATCAGATGGAGAACATAGATAGCAATTGAAGTTGAGATAGCCAATTGCTGCAAACTTTTGTACAAGAATTCCGGTCAAGTAACTTACTAAACAGTTACCCTGACTCATAACCTGAAATCGTCGCCCCACCACTGGTATTTCAAAATCGCCATACACATAGCGAACACGACTACATCTCCGCCAACCACGCCTAAGCCTCACTTCGAACTACCTCCTAGCACCAATCACTCCAGACAGCCGGCAATTTTTCTCATCCACAGCGAAAGCACAGTACGCGCGAGTGAACGGAATAGACCTCTGCGGTCCCTACCCCAAAACCCACCAGTTCAATAATCACAAATACCGTCACCATGTCGTTAACGAACTGTCGATTTTATGAGGAGAAATACCCGGAGATTGACAGCTTTGTCATGGTGAACGTCAAGCAGGTGGGCATAACCACGAGACGAGCAATAGAGGCAGATTCTTACAGCAGTTTTAGATCGCAGAAATGGGAGCGTATGTTAAGCTGCTGGAATACGACAACATCGATGGCATGATCCTACTCAGCGAACTGTCGCGAAGACGTATAAGAAGCATCCAGAAACTCATCCGGGTGGGAAGGAACGAAGTCGTGGTGGTGCTCAGAGTGGACAAAGAGAAGGGTGAGCAGAATCGGGCAAAAGTTTACCCAGCGAATGGAGACTGACACTTGAGCTCTCTATAGGATACATTGATCTGTCGAAACGTCGAGTCTCCCCCGAGGACATCATCAAGTGCGAGGAGCGGTACAACAAATCTAAAATGGTCCACTCGATAATGCGTCACGTTGCCGAGAAAACCTCCACACCAATCAATGACCTCTACGAAACAATTGGATGGCCTCTGAACAAGAAGTACGGTCATGCTATCGATGCCTTCAAGCTCTCTATCACAAACCCAGATGTGTGGGCCGACATTCAATTCCCCAGTGAAGTTGCAAAGGCAGAGCTCCAGAGCTATATTGGAAAGCGACTCACCCCACAACCCACAAAAGTCCGAGCCGACGTTGAGGTGACATGTTTCGGCTATGAAGGCATCGATGCAGTCAAGGAGGCGCTACGGAAAGCGGAGGCGAAGAACACGCCGGACAACATGGTCAAGGTCAAGCTTGTCAGCCCACCGCTATACGTTCTAACGAGCCAGTGCTTGGACAAGACGGTTGGTCTGGATTCGTTAGAAGAGTCGATCAAGGACATTGAGGCGAGCATTGCAGCTGCTGGTGGAAGCTGTGTCATCAAAATGGCGCCTAAGGCTGTTACGGAATCTGACGATGCTGAGCTGCAGGCGCTCATGGAGAAGAAGGAGAGGGAGAACTTGGAGGTTAGCGGCGATGAAGATGAGTCGGAGAGTGACGAGGGAGTCGCTGAGGCCTAAGAAAGGGAGCATTCGATCTTGGAAGGGCGATGTTCGTGCTGACGACCGGATTTGCTTCCTTCAGGACGGATGGTTCTAGGGTCGTGTAAAGCTCAATTGCGGGACAAGAACTCTGCCAGCCTTCACAACTTCGCAACCATCCGTAGCTGTCACATTCCTCATGGGCCATCAACCAGCACGGGTTCGGAACACTTGAGTGGGATGCGGAGAGCTGTTTGATAGAGGCACCGCGAAGACATAACCAAGCGTGTCTCGTATACCGGTAGCAGATCACACAATAGCTTTCTAATCATCCAGAGATGGATTATTCGCATACTAGTTGATGTTCCAACCGCGATGACGCGTGCATGCCAAGTGAATAGATACTAACTAGTAGCTCTCTTGACCTTGAATGTGGGGATCAACGGCCCTGCCCTGTTTTATGTCTTGCTGCCATTCTACGGAGGGAATTTGAACCGTGAAAATTCCTTAGAAAGCTCTCTCTTTCTCCCTTGGGACGAAACGTCCATTGAGTCTGGCTCGCAATCATGGTGCATTGGCGATCATTCTTCAAGTGGGATAAAGATAGCCGCCATCACCTCCACGATGAATTGGCGTCGCGTAAGTCTCTAGCTTTCCAATCCGAGTGCCTAATCTAACGAGACAATCCGCAGTGCTTCCCACCCGACGCGACGATGTTCCTCCCTCTGCGCTCCCTTCGAAAGAAGTCACCAAGATAGCTTTGCGACTCAAATATCAAATCGAGCAGGTCATTCCTTGCGAATTGGAAGAGGAGAAAATCACCATTGCGCATTCGCCAGTCATAACAGATGCAGTCATCAAAGCTGCCAAGGAGGCGGGTGGACACGAGTACAAGGCCTGCGTGGTGTACTGCCTCCTCGTGGTGAAGAAATGGTTCAAGAGGCAAGCTATACTGGAGCTCTGGGATGCGGACATGCATGATGTGAGAGCCGTGGCTTGCGAAGTCATAGCCAAGCAAATCATTGAGATGGAGGAGGATCAGGAATACCTTATGCAGGATGTCTTGCTGAAGAGATACTCGATCTTGGTCAATGGTGAGGATACCATACCAGCCAATGCCGTGGAAAAGGCTGTGGATCTTCATGCTTTGAGGGTTATTGGCAGCAGTGGGTACCAGAAGTGCATCTCTTATCTCTGGCGAGGCTGGTTGGTACAAGATGACGAGGATCCATCAAGCTTTGTGGATTACAAGCAGAAGAACAACACGAGCTACTGGGTCCATTTCGATCCGGATCGGATGAGGGTCCCATTCTACCAGAACATTGTGCAGGTTCTGATTTCGATCATATACTTGGCATTGTTCACCGGGGCCATCAACACCATCAATCCTACTGGAGATCTGGATGCTATCGAGGGCTTGCTCTACATCTTCACTTTTGGCTTCCTTTGCGACGAGTTCTCCAAGATCTGGAAGGTGGGGAGATACTACATTGGCTTCTGGAATGTCTTCAACTTCACATTGTACAGCATACTCACCACGTCCTTCGTGCTGAGGATGATCGCTCTCGCTCACCCTTTGGACACCAAGGACCGACACCGATTCAACGAGCTCTCGTACAACTTCCTTGCCTGTGCCGCGCCCCTTTTCTGGGGCCGCCTACTGCTCTACCTCGACACTTTCCGCTTCTTCGGCGCCATGATGGTGGTCATGAAGGTCATGATGCGAGAGTCTGCCATTTTTTTCATGCTGTTGATCGTTGTCTGCATTGGCTTTCTCCAGGCATTCATTGGCTTAGATCAAGTCGATAACAACTTGACTGCTGTCGGCTTTGTCGTCAAGGCAATGGCTAATGCGATCATGACCAGTCCAGATTTCGATGGATTTGAGAATTTCGGGGTGAGTCTTGCCTTCTCAATCATGCCTACAAATCTGTGCTAACGTCAAACAGCATCCCTTCGGACTAATACTCTATTACATCTATACCTTTGTTATCATGGTCATCCTTCTCAATATTTTGGTGGCCCTCTATAATTCTGCCTACGAAGACATAACCGACAATGCAACGGACGAATACATGGCTTTATACGCCCAAAAGACCCTCCAATTCGTCCGTGCTCCCGATGAAAACGTCTTTATTGCCCCCTTCAACCTTATAGAAATCTTCGTCCTCATCCTCCCCTTTGAATGGTGGCTGCCCAGCCATATCTACGATCGCCTGAACGATTACGTGATGGGCGTCATCTACACGCCTCTCCTGCTCGTCACGGCAGCTCTGGAGACCAGTGCCGCACACAAAGTGAGGAGCAATGCGAGACGTGGAGCGCAGGACGATGATGTGATTGAGGAGTGGGAGCAGATGGAGATGGAAGGAGAGATCGACTGGGAGGCGGATGGCTGGGCGAAGACTGTCGAGCGGACGAAGCCGAACGTGGAGATTGATACGGCTACTGCTGAGGTTCGGAAGCTAAGGGCTGAGATGAAGGAGTTGAGAGAGCTCTTGGAGACCGTGCTCAAGGAGAAAAAAGGGAATGAGTCTAATGGGAAAGACTGAGGCGTAAGACGAGTATGGGTCTTGGAGTTTGTGGTATAGGCTTGGTTCTGCGGGTTTGCACGTTTGTGTAGCTGTCTTGGGGTGCTTTGCGTACATGATGCTTCGATGTCCAGCGACCTTTAGCGGGCGGTATTACTCGTATTGATAAGTTCCTTCTTTTGTGCAGTTGTGAACATGTCAATCATTCTAGATGACGTATCCAGATCTTGACAGAAAGGACGCGAGAAGTAAACATACCTTCTTATGCCTCGCAATCTCTCAGGTTAGGGCGGGGCGATGACGGGACATGAGAGAAGAGACAGGAGGAGGAAAAGAGGAGGTTGTGCGGGAGGGATTTCTGCGATGGACGTAGGGAGTGATTCCGTGCTGATGATGTGAGAACTTCGTATCTTGTGGTTGAAGGGAGGTCGTGCGTAGTACTTGCCGACTCTGGTAGGTAGCTTGTGGATATGCTTTGGGTTGCGGCAATAACGTATCGGTGGTTGGAATCACATAATCTGCCACTTCGAACAGTAAGATACCATCATCATGGTGGAGCGGCAGCGCGTGATGTCGAGTTCCTTTATCAGCCACCCCTCACATCGCTCGAGAATGTCATGACCAAGCTGATGTTTGAGTTTGTGGACGAAATTAAGAGGACAAAGACGAACCCGACTATAGATACGTGGCGGGCTGATCTGTGCGAGAGGACGGGCAGCTGGTAGACGTGTCAAAGGAAAGCCCGATAGTATGCTCTTGCATTCTTGGTGCCGGACTAATAAACATCTGCTAGGCTCAAGTATGTACAAAAGGAGATATGACCGATCCGGAAAGACGCCCCAAGATTGGTACAAAGTCATACGTAGGTCCAAGGCTGTACAAGGGTGCCAAAACCAAAATTTCATCCAGAAGGCCATCTCATTGCAGAGAAAGATCCAAAAGCACCTAGGACCGCTCTAAACTTCACCCATATCCCTGAGCGGAACATAAGCAGCCTCGTCTCCTCGTCCCCGTCTAAATATGCCTTTCGCATTGGAAATACCATCCTTAACAAAGCCCAAAGCAATCGTGAAGAGGCTTTCGCTTCCAACTTCCTCGCCAGCTTGAGCGTTGTCAGGATCGAGCACGGCGACGGCCATCCACTTGGGCTTCGACCACCACTTCAGCGCGAGAGAGGACATGACAACACTAACACTAGAAAAAGCCATCGCAGCACCAGCAGCCATAGGATGTAGGTGGAAGCCCCATGGTAAGAAAAATCCCATTGCAAATGGGAGACCGAAGACATTGTATCCGCATGCCCACAGGAGATTCGCCTTGATACGCCTGAAAATAGTTTGACTAAGGTGCAAAGAAGCCGGCACTAGGAGGAGATCTTGTGCGTTCATGAGGACGATAGAGGCAGCTTCCATCGCGACGTCCGTTCCACTTGAGAGGGCAATACCGATCGATGCTGTAACCAGTGCGGGCGAGTCGTTGATCCCATCCCCTACCATAGCGCACAACTCACCCGGTCCGCCTTCGGATCTCGGTAGCTGCATCTTTTCAAGAAAGGTCTTCTTGTCGCCCGGCTTGCAGCTTGCGTGAACGTTCTCAGCCGGAATGCCAACGGCTTTGGCCACGACCAGTGCAGGCGCAAGCGAATCACCTGTAATGATGCTTGAGGAGATTCCCATGCGCTTCAGGGAGAGAACCGTGGCACGGGCAGAGTTCTTGATGGTGTCGGAGAGGTGAATCTTGCCGGTGTATGTGGTATCCATAGCCGTATGAATGATCGTGGTTCCTGCAGAAGGGAGCTTATTAGGGTAAGGCCCAGATAGTGTGTCCGTGGATGCAGCAAAGTCATCTTCTTCAGCTGAGTCGGGCAGGATAACATTTTGACTGCGAAGAAAATCGAGATTGCCAATGAGAACGCGGTGACGTTGGCGATTTGGTGCAATAGCTGCTTCGACGGTAGCCTCGATACCTTTACCAACAACGGCTTCGAAATTACCGACGCTACCGTCAAGAGTGCCGTCTGGACCAAGACCAAGATGGTCTTTGGCTGCGAGGACAATGGCTCTGGCAATGGGGTGCTCGCTGCCCATTTCTGCCAGTCCAATGAGGGTCCACCAGAGTCGTTGGATCTTCTCTTCTCTGTTCCACTGCCCAAGTATCTCAGACTTAGAGACGCTCATCTTGCCAATGGTAAGAGTGCCGGTCTTGTCAAATACGACATGCGTGATCTTGGTAGCTCTCTCGAGCGCGTCACCACCCTTGATCAAGATTCCTTTCTCGGCACCAACTCCTGTTCCAACCATAACAGCCGTGGGCGTGCTCAGACCAAGCGCACAAGGACAGGCAAACACAATGACAGAGATGCAGAGCTTGACGCAGACCATGGTGCGACCACCGCTAGCTTCTGTAAGGAATATGGAAGGCGGGTGAGACAGGACGTGACTTAGAATCATCCAAGACACAAAGGTGGCCAGACCAAGAGTGATGATAATCGATACGAAATAACCGGCAATCTTATCAGCAATAAGCTGTATGGGTGCTCGACTAGTCTGGGCTTCCTGTACCAATCGTACAATCTGACTGAGCTGCGTATCCCGACCTGCTCGGGTGATGATCATGTCAACACGGCCTTCACCATTGACTGTGCCAGCCATGAGAGCATGTCCCTTCTTCTTGAGGATTGGAACCGGCTCTCCGGTAACCATACTTTCGTTGACGTAGCTTTCTCCGCGAATGACTGTTCCATCTGCAGGAATTTTATCGCCTGGTCGGAGGATGACAATATCACCAACCTCAATGAGCTCAGTTGGAATGGTCCTCTCCTCTGAACCATTTAATGCAATGCTCTCGCGAGCTGCGCCAGCCTTCTCGTCCACTGCATCCCATTGCTCAGATGCTTTCGCAGCGGCAATTGGGTCTGTGTAAATCGTGGCCATGGAAGGTGCTAGGGACATGAGGTTGGAAAGCGCCTTGGATGTTTGTCCTTTCGCGCTATTTTCCATGTATCGGCCCAAACTGATGAATGTGATGAGCATGCCACTGGTGTCAAAGACAGTGCTCGGTCGTGTGTGCGGTGGATAAATGACAGAGACGATCATGGCAGCAACGCTGAAAAACCATGCTGCAGAAGTACCCAAAACCACGAGAACGTCCATAGTGGGCGATCCATGCTTCAAGGATTTGTACGCCGAAATGTAGAAGCGCTTTCCAATGCCAAATTGAACGGGTATCGTGAGAAGCAAACAGAGGATATCGCCAAGCCAAATACTCATACCGAGATGTATACTGCCGAAGTCGAGAAAGGGGAAAAACATAGGGAAGATCATACTGATTAAGAAAACTGGAAGAGCGAAAGATGCCGAGACCCGGAAAGCCCGCCTCCATTCCTGGATCTCTTTCGTTTTTGCAAGGGATTCGAGCTGCGCATTGTTGTCGTCCGAGTCGGCCACTAGTGCATTATATCCTTTCTTTTCTATAAACTCAACAATCGCTCGTAGACCGATGATAGACTGCTTGTGCGAGATGGTTGTGCGAGACGTGGTAAAATTGACACTTGCTGAAGATATGCCGCCAAGTGCTTTGAGATCCGATTCCAAGTCACTTGCAGCTTCTTTGCTCCTGAGGCCATAAATCTTGAGGTATGCTGTAGCGGTTGATGCAGAAGATTCAGAGGTACCTTCAACCGAGGACACTATTTGTGCATCGAATCCTCGATCCTCGATAATTTCCGCGATCTGGGCAGTGGATATTTTCTCCGGATTATGAACGATGATTGCCCGCTCCGCGAGTAAACTGATGCTGAATTGTACCAGACCGTCCAGGTCACGAAAGCCTTCCTCAACTGCAGACGTGCACGCACCACACGTCATGCCACCGATCGCAACCGTTGTCGTTAAGACATTCCGTTTGGATATGCTCTTTCTCCTGCTGTTATGCCGTCTCTCGGGCTCCATGGTTTTTGTGTCCACAACGCTCGCTTCGAACCCGGCATCCTCGATGATTTCCGCTACGCGTTCGGGCGTCAACATAGTCGAGTCGTGTTCCAGAATGGCACGTTCGGAAAGTAGGGATATCGAGAATGACTTGATACCAGCGATGTTCTTGAAAGCACCCTCAACCGCCGAAGTACACGCACCACATGTCATGCCTCGTACAGACAATGTCGTTGTTGCCATGTTTGCGGCCTCCTGCTCTTTTTCGTCATCTGAAGCAAGCAGCTCAGTATCGGATTGGTCGGACGTGGACTGGGGCGTATCTGAAGAAAGGATCTCTGCCTCGAAACCTCGATCTTCAATCATGTTCGCAATGGTCGCAGCAGATATTTTGACAGGGTCGTGCTGTACAACAGCGCGCTCCATGATCAGAGAGACAGTGACATTTCCGACGCCATCGACCTTTTCAAAGGCCGCCTCGACGGAAGATGTACAGCTGCCGCAAGTCATGCCGCCGACTCTAAGTGTGGTTGCGGACATGTGTGCGGTTATCGGCGCATTGCTATTCTTTGCCATTCTCGCTGGCATCTCTTTGTGGCCATTCTTTTGCTTTAGGGGAGGGTGTGAAGCCGACATAACAGGCGCCGGAATATATCGAATCGGCCTGTTCAAGGCCGGCGGGGAGTGGCCAGGACGAGGATCGGCAGGGCGAAGGACGCCACAATGGATGTTTGTATAGACTGTTTTTTATGTACAGGTGTCTGAGTAGAGTATGGGGACGAGAGTATTTCAGGTGTGTGAAAATTGAAGCTGTAGACTAGGAATCGACGCAGGCAAGGAACAGCTAGAAGGTAAGATGCGATGCTTAGGAGGCCCTGGCCGTGCTGACCCTACGATGGTTGCTGTGGCTGCCCGGACTTTCTTTGTGTACCGGGAAACGCGAGGCCGAGTCTGATTAGAAGAGTGGAAGCGATGGGATCAGCGAGGTGCTTTACGAGAACACGCTTTGTCTTTGCCGCTCCGACGGTGTCTCTGAGTGCCATTGTCTTGGCCGTATATGGACTACGACTACGGTATGGATGCAATGGCGGCTGACATTGATTCCGATACTCGGGTGAAACGGCTCTGCACTCCTTTTATTGGCCCTGGGCACAGGCTGCCCGCAACGGCCTCCAACTCTGAAGCTGTCGACGAAGATCCCTCCTGGAATAATTCAAAACACGTCCCTGGATTCGTTTCTTACATATGCAGTCGCCGTCGCAGCAAGCACTCGGGCACTGCACTCCTGGTTTATCTCGCTTGGCAATGCTTGATCAAGAAACCTACACTGATCCTCGCGCCATCGCACGACACGAGTTCTCCACTGGATCCAAATCAGCCCAAGGCGTACTCCCATGAGTTCTTGTCAATTTTTCTTCGCTCTCTCCATCATATCGACCACACTCAGCGCTCTCCCGCAACCAAACCCAGACACAGATTCACTTGCCATTCTCGAGCCACGCAAGGGTGGTAGCAGTTCATCTTCTGGTTCGAGGTCAAGCGGCTCCTCTTCATCATCAGGATCACAGTCTGGGAGCTCTGGCACCGGTTCGTCAGGTCGAACTGGATCATCGAGCAAACCGCCGAAGTATGGCGAAGAGGATGAAGACGATGCAAATACTGGGAGTAGCCGGAGCTCGAATTCCACCATGTCAACGAGCACGGCAACGATGACTACAGGTTCGACATTAGAACTGCCACGCCAACAAGCTCAGTGAGCATGATTAGGTCTGGCGCAGATAGCTTTGGGACAGTGGGATATGTCGGTGTGGTTGTAGCGGTCGGTGGCACTATTCTGCTGGAGATGTTGTAAATTGTTCTGGTGCATGGAACGATTGGTCGACGCTGCGAACGACGATGCAGGCGGCATCATGATAGGTAGCCGGAAGCTACGATTTCCCGTCCTTACCTACTCTAACCATTGCGTTTGTGCAACGATCGCTAGAATGCATTTTTTCCATTCTCGTTTCATACTCTGATCTCTGGATTTTACTTAGTTGCACAACTCTGTGACCCAAATTCATCCCATGAAGTACCGATCAATTGGGAGCGCGAACTTCGCGCAGCAGAGGATGTTGGAGCGACACCTAAAAAAATGCCCCGAACAGCCGTACCTAGCTTTAGATACAATTTAGCTCGTCTGAGAGAATCGGAGGATAAGCGCGATTCATTTCAACCAAGCAATCTCCCCAAAACAAATTGGTGATGTCATGATAGACCCCTATCCAGCCTCCGGGCATCACGATTCACGACGACCATAAATCGCGTCTCGCCTTGTCGCAACGCTGCATCGCTTGCGTAGTCCTCTTCTCTTCATCCCCTTCAATCTTGCGCAAACTTGAATAATCCAGGTGACCCCTTAGTAGCGATATCTCAGCTCTTTCATCAATCCGCGATATTCAATCGGACAGCCGCCCAAAATGCCATCATCAAAAGGGAAACCAACGGATCCAAAACTCCGCGAGAAGGTAAAAGAGGATGTCAAACAAGATACCAATAAAGATGGAGGCGGAAAAGGCCAATGGTCTGCATGGAAGGTGAATTCTTCTACTCATTCGGGAAACTCGATGGTCAGATATTGATACGCGTTCTTGCAGGCCGCAAAACTCTCCAAAGAGTATGAAGCCAAGGGCGGCTCTTACGAGAACGAAGCTGGGTCGAAGAATGAGCCCAAGAAAGGAGCTCCGACGCCGAAGAGCGATAAGAAGAAGGGCGATGAGGTGAAGGATGGCAGCGCAAAGAAGGACGAGAAGAAGACGTCAAGTAAGGAAGAGAAAAAAACATCAGGTAAAGCAGAAAAGAAGCCGGCTACCAAAGTTGCGAAGAAGAACTCCAAGGCCGAGAAGGAGGCTGAGAAGGAGGAGGAGCAAGAAGAACAAGGAGAAGGAGAGGAGGAGGACAAGGTAGAGGAGGAACCCGAGGCCCAGGAAGAGACCGAGGAGAAAAATGACAAAGAAAACGAAAAGGCGAATCAAAAGAAGCCTAGGGCAAGCTTCTCCACCATCCCCCGTCTCGACCTATGTTCTAACCATGATCTAGACGGCGAAGAAGGCAGCCCCGAAGAAGGAGAAGAAGGAGCCAGCCAAGGGAACCCGTGCCAGTTCGAGGGTCGCAAAGCGAGAAGCTGTGGATTACGATGAGACAGAGGAGACCGAATCAAAGAAGTCCAAGAAGTAGATGTAATGGAGCCTCTCTGATATTGTGGATTCGTGTGATGGATTTATGCTGGGATGGACTAATAGGTTGCGGCTTTGGATTTACTCGTTTTCTGAAGCAAATTCCATCCGTGTCACAGCGTGTCTGGAGTACCTCTCCCGCGCTCCTATACTAATCAAAGCAAGATGGACCGCTCTTTTCTATAATGCTAAACTGGATGAATATATTTTTCAGACAGGTTTGCTGTGATTTGCTCAATTTCATGTATCATTCGTTGCCTCTGGAGATGACTCTTGGAATACTGAATCCGGCTACATGACACTCGTAAGAGCAATGACGCACGTAGCGTTGGAATGGAATTTCCCATTTCGTCTTCCTTCAAAAATTGCCCCCTGGTTGCTCTGGTCAACTAACAGGTAGAGATATCTAATCGTCTAGAAATCGCGATTTTGGCATATGCTCACGTAGAAACAAGTCTCTCCCTTACACAGCCTGCTGATTAGGATGCATCGAGGTTTGCTTGATCTTGCCATCATATTTGCCCTGTGGACCTTCCAAATGAGCATCAATCACTGCGGGCGTTCCAGCAAGAACCTTTTCCACAGCTTCAGCAAGGACCTTATCCAGCTCTTCTGCTGTATCTGCACTGGCGGCATACAAGTCGCCTCCAGCGGCTGCCTTTGCAATGCCCGCATAATCAGGGGTCGGTGCAAACGAGATGTTGAGCTCCTCGTTCGACACCTTGGAACCTTCACCATTGGGATGGACAAGTAGCATGGATTTTCGGGGAGCGTTCCACCCTAAGCTCTGTCAGTGGCTTCGACAAAAGATGATACTGAACTGCATACCTTTGTTGTTCAGAACGATTGTCAAGATCGGGATATCGTATCGTCTTGCTATCCAGTAGACGCTACCGGGAACACTGAAGAGGAATGTGCCATCTCCGACAATTTGGCACACAAATTTCTTTCCGCTCGTTCTATCGGTCGCGAGTTTGATCCCGAGAGCAGCTATTCAAAGTCAGTCTGAACTGATTCTCCTCCTCAATCTTCTCTTACCTCCACCGCTCCAGCCAAGTCCACCACCTCCACAGTTCAGCCATGATCCAGGGTACTTGGCTTGCAGCTGGTCTGCCACGAAGGGCGTTTGAGTGACAGCCTCGATCACCCAGAGCGTGTCACCTGGACAGAAATGGCGCACACGGCTGATAAGATAGGGCGTGGCGTAAGTGCCATCGTCGGCAGGTTTCGCCATGTCCGAGATTGCCTGCAGCTTTTGGCTATGAGATGCCTGTAGCTTTGTCCATCGCTCTGCGTACTCGGCGCCCGCCATTCTCGTCTTCAGCTGCTCTGTAGAATTGATGTAGGCAGTAAGCTGTGTCACGGCCAGATAGCTGTCTGCTTTGTATCGAGCAAGGGCATTCAGATAGAACACTGGCATTTGCTGTTTTAAGGGGTCAACGTCGATGTGATAGATTCTGGCGTCTGCTTGTGGTTTGCACTGAGTATTGATCCATGGGACGTCGCAATCGAGCACCAAGATGACGTCTGCCGACTTGATAGCTTCCTCCACCCCAAAACGCATACTGAGCCAAGCTCTGAAGGTAATTAGCATGGACGTTAGTGCATAGCAAGCACATGATGTAAGATACTCACGGATGATCTGCTGGAAAACACATATCGCTTCCACCTGTATCTAAGACTCTCAGTCCCTTGACTGTGTCCGCAAGCTTTACCAATTCGCCGGGTGTGGCGTGATTACGGCCTGAATATCCAGTGATTATGAGAGGCTCATTCGCACCCGTCAATGCCTCTGCAATTTTCTGTATACCACTCTGCGGAAGTCCTGTAGGTTCGACTGGGTTCCAGAACCTTTGATCAAGTTTATATGGCTCGATGTCTTCTTCCATGGCCTCTCGTGCCCCATAGAGATATACGGGGCCTTTAGGGTCACTCATGGCAAAGGATAGAGCTCGGTTAACCAATTGCTATCTCAAATTAGCCTGCGCTTTCCTGCCATCAGACAAGAACATCCCAAATGACAAAAAACTAATAAGCAAATATAAGGATTCGCAAGAGAGGGATCATGCGTTCAGAAGGATCCCAAGACAAGGTTCCGTTTGACTTGGCCAGCCAATTGCAAGTGAATCATGAAATGAACCAGGAGGATATGGCCACTCCTCTGGCCTTCGTGTCGTACAATGGCCCAGGTAGCTTCTAGGCTGAGTGGATAGAAAAGATTGTCTTCCACCATAAGACTTTCAAGCAGCAACAACAACAGCCTTCGGCCTAATCTCAGTCCTCTGGGCGTTGTCGCATGCCGCGATGGATTGACAGATCAACCTGTGCGGGTAATTTTAGAAGGCAATATTCCACCAACTACGCTCGTCTTCTGGTAGACAGAGTACCTGATCAAACAACATGGCTGATCGCGGGCCTGACTTAGCGAGGATTTGGTACATCGCCATCCAATAGACCAGCCACCACGACTTCGGCCTGCCTGGCATGGCACTAGGGAGCTCCTCGCAGGCCTGGAGGGAATAACCATTCTGCAACGCCAGAAACGCATCCATCCTGAGCCAGTATGGACTGATACAGGCAGCAAGATATTTCTCCTCAGCATGTGCGTGATCTCGCTCGGCCGCTCTGCGTATACGGGAAGGACCATGGTCGGCTGCCAGTGCAGAACCAGGATCCCTTTAGCGTAGTCCGTGGCAACGAGTGGTACCAGATGGCTCATAGTCGTAACCTCACTGTGACTTCAGGTCTCTGCTAAACGCTCTTGCCTTGTCATTCGTGAGCCGATCTATGGCAAGCGATCGCCGAAGAGACACAGGCACAAAAGAAAACGCATCGCGAAGAACAGAAATGACTATGCAACGTACTTTAACATTCTTTCCTCTCTTGATCTCGCCAGTATATCTGCAGTATTGTGCCACAATCTGCTTCTGATCGGGAACATCTTGTATCCAATGTATGTACTCGGTACGGCTGCCACGGTATTCTCCTTCGATGGTGTATGGCGACAGACCGGCGAAGATGAGCACAGGAGCTCGACCACATGATGCATTGTGTACAGCCGCTCCCAGCCCCTGAGTGCCAACGTCGACGTGAATTATCACGCATTGAGGTTCGTTCGTGTACCGGGCATAGCCATCAGCCATGGATAGTGCCACCATCTATGATCACTGTCAGTCCCGATATACCAACTTGGACGGCATGGATGTTCATGCCTCATTCGGACAGGTGATGATTCTTGGGAACTGTCCTTTCTTTTCATTTTGACCTTTGACAATAGCCTCGATAATACTTGGGTGATCGGAGCCCAAGTTGACTGCAGTAAAGTGAGCGTCTGTTCTCTTCCCTTTGAGCTCATGCTCCTGCCAATTACTGACCAAAGCAATGAGTGATTCCAGCTTCCCACAAAGATTCGAAGAATGCGAACGACGCTGTATGGAGTCTGCAAAGGTAAGCCATGTGCTATCTGGAAGGGCTTGCTCTTGCTCTTGCTCACTGTGACATAGTTGCGGAACTCTTCTGCAGACCAATCCTTTGGCGCTTGAAAGGTGGTCTCCAAGAGAGTGAAAAGATGCTCGCAGCTGTACATTGAATGCCTGCGAGCTGGAGCCATATTCCATGATGGACATCTGACTTCCCCACACCATTCCATTGTGCTCTCCGCAACGGCGGGGAGCTCTTAACGCTTCGGCACCGGCACCGGCACCGATCGCGGAAGACTCTCAACTGAGGTTTCCAGGGGGGTCCACCTCACGTTCACACACAAAACTCAGCGCGGCTTCCTTCCGCAGTAACGACCACGACGACTCCCCATAGGAATTCGTTCAAGGGAATGAAGCTCTTGCCGCCTTCTCGGCTACCGAAAATGCGTGCGCCGAGGCAATAGAATGAAGCATATCGGGGACCGGACACCTACAATTGGCATTGGCTTATGAGCGCTGACAAGAACTCGCTGCTGTCTGCTCTTGCTACTGGCAATTTGGGTCGCGGGACTAGGAGGTTCCAGCACTTGAATAATTTTGATGATAAGCTGAAGGGTACTCAACATGAGCAAGACTTCTTGACTCCAGGGGCTCAATGTTCAGACCGTGGCTACATAGAGAATGCCTCTGCTGCTTGATGGCAAGGGTGTGATTGCAGGTGGTCCCCGAGTATACCTCATCAGCCGACAACCATAATCAATTCAGAAACCAACATGTTTTTGTGAACGAGATCTCGTCCCCGCACGCCCCGAGCACGAGGTGACATACGTTCCCTCCGGCTATCTTGGACCCATATTGTTATCATGTTATATATCAATGACCAAAGCTTTGGATTTCGAATAGCAGAGAGTGGTCTCTCGAGAAAGATCAAGTTTCAGATCCAGAAATGCTCGGACATAGCATACACTTCAGAAGGAGATTCTGTTAATGCTCGATGGGATTGCCTTGATTCATGCGGCTCTTCCCGCTCGTAATCTCTCTTCACTGTGACATTCACGATCGAATCGCGCAAAGATCCCTGATACGCGCATTCGCCCAAACGGGACGAGCTGTGTAAGTCTCAAAGATTGCTGGGTACGCAGGACACGTTATCTTTTGATAAAGTGGTAAATTGATGTTTCAAGGACCACGGATCATGCCAGGTCTGGAGGTATTCCCTTGAAAGGCAAGATCACAGACTCGAAGCACGCGCGTTGCTTTTCTCTCGATCAAGATGCGCAGCCGATGTCTGAGAATTGGGATTGTGTACCAAGATTCGCAGACGTGGCCTAGTAATTCTCCACAAGTTCAGGCATTGTCCCTGAGAATAGCCCCCTTCCTAAAATAGTAAGGGGTTTCTGAGAAGTCAATCTGCTGATTGGATGGAGAACACGTTATGCTGCATCTAGCATTCTTGGTGTGTTCGTCATACCTTAGGTTTGGATTTCAACTCCGAGTCAGGGTTGCCCAGTGCCTGACCTGCTGACCATACGGCACGAATGATCAAGAAAGAAACTGAAGCACCCCTCCACACCTCAAGACCAAGACACATTCCTCCCAAGCAACAAAATAAATACATCGTGTCTCACACCTGCTGAACGAACAGCGTCGCCCAATTATCCCACCTCGGCTTTCCAAACCCCGACTTTGGTTTCCACCTCCGCTACCTGAAGCTCCTCTCCAGCTCCAGCTTTGAGACCTCGCCCATTGAAAAGCTTCCGAACTTTCAAATGAGCGATAATACTGCTCCGCCAATGGTGGTTCACCCTCATCCAGTCTCGAGCACAGAATTTATATCGCAACCTCCTGGCACTACGAACGAGCAAATTGAGTCTGACGGAAAGCAAGAGAAGCAGGATGGAAAGCTTCGATCCATGTTTGGGCTGCTGAAAAGAAAGGGAAAGGGCGACGTAACATCGGAGAGCCTGTCTTCAGACAAGGCGGCATCCGTCACGAGCGCTCCCAAAGCCACTCCAGTTCCAGACATTTCAGGCACTAAAACACCACCTCGAGAAACAAGCCGTCTACCAGGCTCGCCTCCATCGAACGCTACTTCCCCTTCCCACCGAATTCGATCAGCTTCTCCAGGACTGCACTCGCCTGCATCTTCCCTTATCTTCGAGCGCAACGTGCAAGAGGAGCCAGTCCCTGATGAATACTCGCAGAAAATACCACATCATATTCACACAGAAGACCGGATCCCGGCCGTCCTCGAAGCATCTTCAATAGCCATCACAGATGATCATTTGAATCCGGATGAGGTGGAGATCGTCTCGTTACAGGCACATCAGCCTGCAGAAGCTACGGTTCCTGGACACCCAGAGACGGCTTCTGGAACCCTTTCGCCGACATCCTTATACGATGAATCTGCATTGAGTACTAGCACGTCTCACGAGCCAGAACCTGCGGCTCCAAATTATGGTTCCCACGATGCAGCTGATATACGGAGGCTGAGCTTCATCTCCTTTGCAGATGTCGTCCAATCTGAACACGTGGATTACAACAAGGAGATGCAGATGAGCTTTGCTTCGACAGCGAATAGATCCCCATCTCCAGTGAGATCGCCCGCTTCTTCGCACGGCTTAGGACCTTCCCCTCCTGCTAGCGGGGCGACCTCTATCAAGGGGTTCGATATCGCATCTCGACTTCCGGGAAGTCCGACATCGCACGCGACCCACAGCCCTCCAGCAACAGGAGGAGAGCTCATGGTTGAGACATTGAGGCAAGCACTTCGGAAGACAGCAAGTCGTGATTTGAGCGATGCGCGCAGGCCATCGAGTCCCTCGCAAGCCTTGAGCGCATCGAGCCTGGAAGACGACCAGCCCTCGTTCCACAGGCCGCAGTGATGCAGCGCACGGGCCTTAGTGTAACAGTGGAAAGCTGGAGAGGATGATCGGGAGCTAGGCTGGGATTGCTTTTCGGCGGAATGAATGCGTTCAACGAATACCATTTCTCTATGTACGCGGGGCGATACTATGGAGACAATTGACGAGCAGAATAATTTACTCTGTTGGAGTTCTACGCTTGTCAGAGATAAGAGGAGAGCTACGGCGAGGCGGTGATATTTGATATCGTTTCATTTGGATTCGTTTCTGAGATTCGACAGGATATTTGGATGAATCACAAGGATTGTATAGAAAGAATGGAAGACTTCCAGTGTGCAGTTCTTTCACCCCTGAACTCATGGATCTTCCAAGCAGCGGAAAGGAGAGTGAACAGCTTCTGTTCTCGCCTCAAAGAAAGGAAGCACAAGCAAAGAGATTAGCAAAGCCTTTGTTGTGTTCCAGGAGACCTTGGCATTGCGCTCCACCATTTGCTCTCGAGTATCTCATGCAAAACTACTTGCCTAGCTGGCGAAGCGTGATTGGATCCTTTGACATTTCCATGCGTGAAACCTCGTTGCACAGATTTCCAAGTGCCCAAGGTCCGTTCTTTCGTCCAAGCGGGTTTGTTGTCCCTGTAGCTGCAGCTTTCACCTCTTCGGCCTCCAATTTCAAACAAACTGCACGCGAGTCGTGTATACGCCATTTGCATTTCAGAGAATCCACAGCCCTAATCCGACCATTACCAAGCACCCACGCAGCGATCCGTCCCTCAGACCCGGCTTCACACATTCCTCCGACCTTTGGCTCACTTCCGATCTGACAATCACATACACACCACCGTTCAGATGCAGGCCGATGACGAGCCTGACTGTGCTCGCCACACTCTGACAAGAGAGTAAGGGCCGCAGGTAGCAGTGTTGGACGCGAATTGAGTCGCAACAGAAGGGAGGCGAAGAATTGGCGACGTCGAGCAGAACGACACATTGGAGCTGAACAAGAAACCAGAAGAGCGGACGCTGCTCGAGGTCGAGAAGCTCTGGCTTTCCAGTGTGACGCCAGAGATAGCGGCCATGGAGCATCAGCAGCAACACAACCGGACGACACCGAATCCGCGATCGAAGAGGAAGCACAGCAACGCTACGGAATTTCAGCCCCATCGGGTCAAGAGCAGGGAGGACATTGGCTATTCTCATCGAAACCCTTTAGGCGCCACCATTCGAACCGTTACTCCAGATTCAATACCAGAAGGCCACGCAGTCAGCGCAGTGGAAGTCGAGCAGCGCTTTATTCCAGGCACACAGACTTCTCAACCTACTTCGCCCAAATCGGGCGTGCGAGAGAGCCCTAGCCAAGGAAACACTGGCGTCTACCGTTTGCGATCAGGATCCAACAATGACAATAGACACGGAATGATCATTAGGGACCAGGCCCGCCCGAGAACAAGGACACTGGATGAGCGTGGACATCGGGACAGTTCTCCGCCAGGCGCATACAGCAAGAGCAAGCATAGAATTGGGTCAGGACATTCGATTAGCTCTTCGAGCTTTAACACCGCCGAGGACGCTGTCACCTCAATTGGCCACCCTGCAATAATTCCACCACCCTGGAGTATTGGACAACGAGCTGAGAACATAAATCGGCACCGTGTCTCGTCGAAACCGCCATCTCGAGACCCAGAATCGAATCCAGCAACCAACTCAAGCGGTTCGAATGGCCGGCTATCGCAAACATCGCACGATGGTCCTCCTCCTACGGACACACGCAAGATGCTCGCCCTGATGAAATCTGCTCGCGGCAGAATGGAAGGACCTTTGGCATTTAGAAGATCAGGCACTACGCCATGGGCAATTTCTTACTGCTCGATCAACGACGAGGCAGGCAGTTTGGTCTACGAACCTAACAGTCCAGATTTGCACTTCCGAACCCTTATTCCAGATCTCCGTGGTTGTAACATCAAGCCGCAATGGGATGCGGAGTCTCACATGCCGTACCTGGATATTGGCCCACAAAACTCCAAACTGAAAATCCACCTCCGACCACACTCCCAGGACGAGTTTGACTCTTGGTTCGCAGCTCTGCTATGCTGGCAACCAATCCGACCCAAAGGCATCCACAACCGCATGGCCAAACCTGTCAGCACCGCTCCGTCAGAAAGACGCCTCACGGACTCCAGGCGCCATTCAGAAATCTCCTTGACCAGAGACTCGCCAATCATCAAAGTTGGTAAGATGATTTTCTGGGATACCAATGTTTCATATAGTTACGCGGGAACGCCCAAGGGCGGAAAGCCACAACCGTCGCGGATGCAAAGTTTCGGATCGCGGAGATGGCGGCGGGTCTCGTGCACCCTGCGGGAGAATGGCGAGCTGAAACTGTATTCGGAACAGGACGTCGTCACGATGGTGTCTTGTGTCCAGCTTTCGCAACTATGCCGTTCCGCTGTGCAGAGACTGGATCCTTCTGTTCTGGATAATGATTTTTGTCTTGCAATTTACCCACAATATTCCTCAATTGGTTCCACGACAACGGCCAGTTCTAGTTCTCAGCCTTTGCTTAGACCGATCTTTTTGTCCCTTGAGTCACGCGTTCTTTATGAAGTTTGGCTAGTTTTGTTACGGGCGTTCACGATACCCCAACTGTATGGTCCCAAGCAGATCTTGTCTGATGGCAGTAGTTCCAGTGACAGAAGCATGTCATCTGGACAGAGTCCACCGGTTGCAGATGTGTTCCGCATGGAACGATCACTTTCAATTCGAGTTATCGAGTCCCGCCTAGCACTACCCATATCTCCTGAGCTCCAGGACAAGTCGAGATCTGACAAGGACGAGAAGAGACGAAAGGATGACGGCAAGGAGAAAGAGAAGGAGAAAGACAGGGAGAGTGGAGCTTATTATGCAGAAGTTTTATTGGACGGCGAGACAAGGAGCAAGACCATGATCAAGACCTTGAAGGAGAGCCTGTTCTGGCGGGAAGAGTTTGAGTTCGTGGATTTGCCGGCTGTGCTGTCTGTTGCATCCATTGTGCTAAAGAAGCGACCGCCTTCAACCCCTCAAAACGAGCGGAGCATGCAGAAGGAGCAGAGACGCATTCATGATGCTATCAATTCTGGGGACGGTGGGGGTGGCCAGACCGGTCTTACGTTTGATACCCAGATTGGCAAGGTCGACATCTATCTGGACGATCTTGAAGCAGGCAAAGCTGTGGAAAAGTGGTGGCCCCTTGTCAATACACATGGCCAATCAGTGGGTGAGATACTAGTGAGCATCACCACCGAAGAAAGTGTTATTCTAATGGCTCGTGATTATCAACCGCTTTCGGAGCTCCTCCATCGATTCTCGAATGGTCTGACTCTGCAGATCGCTCAGATGGTGTCTAGCGAGTTGAAGAGACTCAGCGAATGTCTTCTCAACATTTTCCAGGTTTCGAGCTGCGCTGGAGAATGGATCATGAGTCTCATTGAGGAAGAGATTGACGGGACGTTCCGAGAAACTCCAGCGTCTCGGACACGACTCAGTCGCCGTGCTGGTTCCAATGATTCTGGGGAAGGCACCCAATTCGGACCTCCACTCGATAGAGAACTGCTGGTCCGAGACTTGGGAAAGACAGCGACAGTGGAAGCAAATCTCCTGTTCCGCGGAAACACCTTGCTGACCAAATCGCTTGATCTCCATATGAAGCGCCTGGGAAAGGAGTACTTGGATGAAACTTTGGGAGACAAATTGAAGGAAATTGCTGACAAGGATCCCGTGTGCGAAGTCGATCCGAATCGCGTGGACAATCTGAACGACTTGGATAGAAACTGGAGAAAACTGATCAATTGGACTTCCGAATGCTGGAAGTGTATCTACAACTCTGCAGCGAAATGCCCACCTGAGTTGCGGATCATTTTCCGCCATATCAGATCCTGCGCTGAGGAACGTTATGGCAATTTTCTCAAGACGGTGTCGTATAGCAGTGTTTCGGGGTTCTTGTTCTTGCGATTTTTCTGCCCAGCCATTCTCAACCCGAAGTTGTTCGGCCTGCTTAAAGGTACGTGTGCACGTGGCGTGAAGAAGGTGAAGACCTAGTATGCTAACAAATCCAGACCACCCGAAAGCGAATGCTCGGCGCACACTCACACTGATCGCCAAATCCCTTCAAGGCCTGGCCAACCTCAACACCTTTGGCTCCAAAGAACAATGGATGGAGCCCATGAACACGTTCCTATCCTCGCATCGCCAAGAGTTCAAAACCTTTTTGGACAACGTGTGCTCTATCAGCACCTCTTCGCTGCAGCTAGTACCAATTCCGCCTTCTTACAGCACACCACTTGCCATCCTCAACCGATTGCCATTGACAAGCAAGGAAGGCTTTCCAAGCTTGCCATATCTCGTTGACCATGCTCGCAATTTTGCAGGACTAGTCAATCTTTGGCTCGACCACGCAGGACAAGTTGGCAATATTCAAGACACCGATGGCGATCTTCTCAAGTTTCATCTCACGTGCATAGCGCTGCGACAACGGACAGAAGATTGCTTGTCTCGAGCCGAACGTGCTGAATGTCCTAGTAGCAGCCACAGCGTCAAGTGGGAGGAGTTGGTGGAGAACCTTGAGAATGGAATGGGCTATGCTCGCCGCCAGCACAGCCGTATGAATAGTGCTTCAACGAGCGTTGCCGAGGAGAGGCATTCTGACGATCCACATTCACCAACACACGAACGCGATGCTAGCACCGATTTATCTCTCGAGCCAACTACCAGAACCAGGTCGAAGCATGAATTGCAACAGCAACCGCAGCAATCATCACCATCGTCGCACGCCACCAGCCCGTATCCTACGAGCGATAGCCAGAACGAAGATGACTTCACCCCAGTGCGCAGCCCCCAAGAAGAGTACTTGGCCACTGGATATGCATCGGTCGGCAAAGCGCCGTCCAGGACCCAATATGGAAATTATGGATCTTACCCTGGCAGCGGCTTTGTGCAAAACCCGGATCTGATGACAAGTCTGAGAGATATACCTAGAGTAGGCTCTCGGCAGGCCTCGTCTCACCAACAACAGCTGCAGCAACATCTGCAGCAAATGCAGAGCCCGAAAAGAGGCTTTACACCAGTCCACGCAGTCCCGCAGCCAACGTCGAGAATCGGCAACACGCCGGGAGATAGATCAGGCACGCATTTCGAAGCGACGACAGAAGATCGAAGTTGGCTTGGTGATGCAACGGTAGAAGATCATGGTTGGAGCGAAGAGCGACAAAGCAAGAGTGAGAATGAACGAGCAGCTTTCAATAACACACCTCACAATGTGAGACCGACTCGACGGCCACAGATACAGCAACGTCAGGCTCAAGTACAACTAGAGGCCGAGCTGATGGACCCTGGTCAGTCTCGTGATCGCCGAACGATACGTGGGGAGCCCCGAAGAGATTGGGCGGGCGAAGAAAGGCAGAAGAGGGTGGAGAGGACGGAAGGAGCCAACCCAGGCAACAGCCGTGAAGGTGGATCGAGTTTGGCTAGTATGATGGCTGGCATGCCTCTTCGACCAGCGAGTCGCAGCCAGCCTGCCAGTCGCGGGGAGAGCCGACAAGTCAGCTCCAGCAGCAGCGATAACGAGGGGACCACTGCGCTTCCCAAGATAAAGCAGGCTGCGGAGAAGGATAAAGAGGCCAAGTTCAAGGACAAGCACGGATTTGGACTGTTCTCCAAGAAAAAGAAGGGATAGTGGAGGGAGGTGCAAGGAGCACAGGATCAGAAGGCACGGACGGCAGGGTTGACCTTTGGAGACACGAGGAACTGTTGCATTGGCTTATGCACTTGCACAGGCTTGGATGGTGGTGACAGTCGTTCTGTTTCGGACGTGGGTGGGAAAGGCCTTTTGGGTAGCAGCGGGATATCTTCAGTGTGTCTGGATGATGGTCATGTTTCATGGATACGTTGTCATGGCTTCTGGATGAATTAGACGAGCTTGGAGATGAGGTGTTGTGGGATGGATGGCTATATTCTTTGTCGTTTGTCTAGTAGTAATTTGAGCGAAGCGATAGCATGCAGTGGTATAGGATATGGCTGGACGAGCGATGTGGGATGGATGACATGGCAGAAGACATTCGGTACGGCGCGATTGCCCACGATGAAGCTACCAATCACCATGCACGCGACAAACCATGACCATGAAGTTGATAAGGTATGGACATGGTTAGACTCTGTGGAGAGCAGAAGCTGAAGTGATGTTCCAATCCCATGTTTGCCTGCAGGCTTCAAAGGAGTTCCTTAACCCACTCGACCTCATCGCGACGGTGGAATGACAGCCGTGCAGGTGGTATGGTTACTACGCGTGCTACGGTAGCGGTCTGTCTGGAGTCTGGAGTCTGGAGTCTGGAGTCTGGAGTCTGGAGTCTGGAGTCTGGACTAGCACATTAGGTACCTTAGCACTTTTGGAATGACGCAACAAGCAGCCTAAGCTGTCCACGGCCGAGTGTGCAGCTTCCTGGACATGTTGGATTCGCTTCCAACCGAAAACACTCCACGTCCCACCACATTCAATCACAAAATCCAATCGCTACATACTTCAATTCGCAGCAGAAGACATCCGTCTTTCTTATCTGCACCCGCCCGTAAGCAATTGATCCCCTGGCGTGCTCCTCAGGCTGCCCGTTCGCGTTTGTCTCCCGCCAAACGAGCTTGGTCGTGTTTACGAGGCGCTTCTCCGTCATTCCCTAGTCTGTCAAGGCTGCCAACCTCTCCCCATATCCACAAAGTAAAACCAGCGAGCAATCTGTCCACTTCGCATCATCATCACAATTCGAGCTCTAGCCAGCCGTATTTATTACTGACAAGCACGCACAGCTCCTCCAATACCGAGCCCATCTTGAGCCACCGCACACCATGGCCGGCCCTCCCCCATCCAACCTCACTCTCCAAGAGCGGCTGATGGCCTTGGCCCAGACCCTCCAGTTCGCCTGGTTCGTCGGACACGTCTCTCTGCTTCTCTGCACCGTCCGCTACGGCTTGTCCTACCTTACCTTCAACTACTATTCGCGATGGGCACGCTTCTCCTACCGCACAGCTTTCATAGCCGCTGCTGTAACTTATGGCATCGTTGTTTACAAAGGTTATCGCGCGCGCATGCGACAGGGCAAAAGCACGGGAGCTTTGGCTCTTCTCGCCGATGAAAATGTCCAATACTTGCGTAAGTGTGCATGACGAGCACATGTACACGCATCAGCTAATACATCATCTAGTCATGGCGTTTGTCTGGCTCTTCTTCCGCCAGATCCCTCTCGCAGTCTTGCCGTTCACTGTCTACTCTGTCTTCCACGTCATGACCTACACGCGTGCCACCATCTTGCCAACCATTACCCCACCACCACCGGGAGCCTCGCCAGGTGCCAAACCAAAAGCATCCCCCCTCTCTGACACCATTGGAAACTTTGTCAAGAACTACTACGATCAATCCATGACACTTGTTGCCGCCCTTGAGATCGCTCTTTGGTTCCGCATCCTTGGATCTGCAGTTCTCTTTCAAAGTGGATCGTGGATTCTGTTCGCTACATACACTGCCTTCTTCCGCGCGAGATACGCCCAAAGCAGCTTCGTCCAGAGTGCCGTGACCTTTGGCACCGCAAGACTCGATGCTACTTTCGCCAACCAGTCTACACCCCCAGCCGTTCGACAAGGATGGGAGACGGTCAAAGGCCTCGTCAGGCAGGCACATGATGCCACTGACCTGAAGAAATACGCTGGAGCTGGTCAGCAGGGTGCTGGCAATAAGAAGGCTCAGTAAATGTGTTTTCACGACACTTGCAAGCCGCTTGACTGACTTGACAGGCGGTTGAACACAGGTCCGAGAATCAGGTATCGAAGGATGAAGAACAAAGCGTGAAAATGGAATTTCGACGATCACAAGGCATGCTTCTGTGGAGAGATGGGAAATGACAGTTTCACGACCTCGGGTCACAAGTTCTTGCATCTGTGTGCGGAGACGGCGTCTGACCTCACTTTCAGATTAGGGGAAGTGCTAGGTACAGAGCTCGTTTTGTGAGATGTATGAAGCTGTCGGGCGTTATTCTTTTGGGAAGCAGTAGATATGGTTTTCTTTCTCCTTCGTCCCATGCAGCTTCATGCTCGATCGCTCTAGGAGATGTAGCAGAATTGAGAAGGATATTCGTAGTGTATATCTGTGGTATAATGTCCTCTGCGTCTATATAAGCCCTTCAAAGTCCCTCGCGTGATGTCTCCGAAACATGGAACGGACGTGCAGAACCGCCGTGATGAGCGTGCATCGTTGCTTGCGATGGCGGACGCGAGTCCTTTGTTCATTATATTCCCCATTGCAAGCTTGCCAATGCCACACTTGCTATGAGGGGAAGGAGGTTGCAGCCATGATGGCCTATCAGTGTGAGAATTAAGTGTCCGCTATCGTCCGCACTATTGGCGGGAGATCTTCGGAATAAATAAAGGGGTTAGAACTCTCTAAACACCCTCCTATATAATTTAGATAGTAAATATATTTATAAATTTCCCTATAACTTAGTTAATATAGGAGTTTCCTAGAAGAAGAAAAAAAATCGTAAGAAAACTACTAAATCTTGCTATTATATACTACTACTAGACCTCTAATATAAAGCCGGTACTTAAGCCTACTATATAATCTATTAAAGAGCTAAAATATAGTTTCTTAAAGGCCTTAAAGAGTAGGAGAATCTATATATTACTATAGACGTAAAGAAGCGGCTTATAGGTATTTCTAAAAGATAATAGAGACCGATTTTAAAGTAGAAAATCTCTATAAGAACCTTCTATAATAGGCTTAATAGTAGCCCTAAAACTCGAGGTAGAAAGAGAATATTAAGAAAAGATAAGACTTAAAAGATTAAGAATTACCTAGATTATAATACCCTTATAATAGCTAAGAAGTCTACGCTATAGTAGGATATTATAGATAAAGCTAGGGTTTATATCTCTAAAAAGAAAACTTAATACTATAATAAATACGGCTCTTTTAGTAGGTATTATAAACTTAAGCCTTAATCTATATAAAAAGCTATCTTTACTAACGCCTCGTTTATTACTATAATTACTATAGAAGAGACTAAATTACTACCTACTATATAGAAAGAACGTCTTTCTTTTTATAACTACTTCTTAGGCGTTAAAGTTAACTAGTCTTAGGGTTTCTAACGGGTTAGATCGGGTCGGGTTTTAGGGTCTAGGACCTAAACTATTACCGAGTTAAATTATAACGGGTTAGGTTAGATTTTGGGTTAGGTTAGCTAAAAAATCGGAACCTAACCTAGCTAGAAACCGATTAGATCTACGTAATACTAAATAATATAGAATAATATATTCTATTATTATTAAGCACGTAGAGAGATAAAATAGTTATATAGAATTATATTCTATTATTAATAATATAATAATAAGAAGATATAAAGAGATTTATATTAATCGAAGAACTATAGTATAGGTAACTAAATTTTATAAGTCTAGTAGTTATCTAGTAGTCCTAGATAGATATATAATCCTATAATATAAATATTACTACTAAATACCGTTCTTACTTCTATTAATATAACTTTCTTTACCGTTAGAATTAGTTAGATTATTAACTAGTCCGTCTATAGTAAAGTTTTTATCTATCTCTTCTTTATCTAAAAGAAATTAGTCGTCTAGCTCGTTACTATCTACTTTAATACTATTATTAGCCTAAATATCTAGAATAATTATCTTCTCTATAATAATAGAACTCTTATTAAGAATATCGCTATTATAATCGGTCCTTTATATAGAGAGAGGTACTATTACTAGATCTAGAAGATTTATATCTTATATTCTACTATATTACTATTTCGTAAGTTTCTTATTACTAATTATAAGATTATATACCTCTTTCGTAAGATTTTAAGTAGGAAGAGTATATATAATATACTAGTAATCTATAGTATACCTCGACTACTATATAGTCGGTCCTAGAGAAACTCTCTTAAATAAATCTACTACTATGATATAATTTTATATATAGGTAATCTTACTTAGTATAAAGAATTATTAAGAAGAGAAAGAAGGGCGCTATTTAGATATAAAGGACTAGAGAAAGGTATTATTTACTACTAGGCTACTACTAGAAGTAAGAGAGAATACTAACCTCTACTTTAACTTCTATTAGATATAAAAATATTTTTATCTTATCTAAGATTTTATATAATACTCTAAGCTTCTCTAATAGATATTTAACTATATACTACTAACCGTAACGCAAAGTATTAAAGAGTATTAATATATATCTAGAATTATAAATCTATTATACTTAGTTAAGATTCTCTTAGATTTATTTAGCTTTAGCGGCTTAACGGGCGGCGTAAGAAGTAGAAGCCTTATTAGTATCTTCTATAATAGTATTAGAAGAGGGTACTTTAGAATTACTTTTATCTTCTTTATTATAATTAAGTTTAGAATTAGATTTATTATAAGCTAGGATTAAGATTAAATCTATAGCTAAAGATCTTTATAAGCTTAGATACCTACCGTTAGCTAGACTATATTAGTTTAATTAGCTAATATAACTACTAGGATACTACTAGAAATAGACCGTTAAGCTTTAACTTAATTAGCTATATTCTTTAAAATACGCTACTAATCTACCTAGGATAATTTATTAAATCTAAGCTCTTTTATTGTTTTAGCCTTTACGATACGCTAAGTTTCTTTTATTACGCGTTTAGACTTTTTAATTCTACCTTAAATAGTACTCTCTATATTATAGCGGCGCGTAAGTTTACGTTTAGTATTATAATTAGTTAATCTAAAATAAGAGGGCTTAGGCGGCGCTATTATACTAGTAGTTATCTAGTAGTTAAGGCGTAATTTTAGTAGCGTAGATAGCGAAATTAAGCTTAGATTAAGCTTAGAATAAAATTTCGTATTAATTAGTAGAGAAGTAAAGCCGTTAGGCGCGTAAGTAGATAAGTAGAGGATAAGTAGAGTAATATATTCTATAGATTTCTATTCTAGACTAGCGCTTCCAATATCGCGCTACTACCTAAAATCACCTAACTTAGTTATAGTTATTTAATCTTTCTTCCCTATAACTCTACTAATCTAAATTCTTATTATCTAATTAATATTCTTATAGCGCGCGTTACGCTTTAACTACTAGATAACTACTAGTATTATAGCTTCGGCCGTATCTACGTTTAGTCTAGTCCCTAAAGAAGTTAAGTACGTAATTAACGCTAAGAATTTCTAAAATATACTAGAACGTTAAGCTATATATATTGACTCTTTACTTTAATCTTTATTCTTATATTTTATATTCTAATTATTTAGGTATCTTTTATTTAATTATTTAGGTATTCTTTCTTATTCTTTCTCTCTTTACTATCTTTTTCTTTATTCTAGTAGTATTCTAGTAGTTACTAATACTTCTTAGTTAGAAGACGCTACCGCTCTATAAGCTAGCGCTATAGCTAATACTCTAAGCGCTAAGAATCCTATAATATTAGAAGAATCTAAAATTAATAGTAATATATATTTATTCTCTTTCTACTTATCCTTCTCTCTATATATTACTTCTTAAAATATTAATATACTCTCTATATATCTTAATTTCTAAGTTTATTTATATACTTCTTTTAATTATTCTTTCTTATCTTATTTCTTTAATTAAGTCTAGTTTAGGCTAGTAGTAGTCTAGTAGTTACTAACTATATTTAAGTATAAAGTAGATAAGGAGAATATTAATATCCCTAGGGTACTAAAAGAGGCTACTACTAAACGTACTACGCGTAGTAAGGAATAGCTACTAAAAAAAAATTAAAGCTACTAAAGAGAAAGAAGAAGAACGTCTCTACCTCTATATATAGAGATAGAGCGGCTAATACTCTATATAGCGGTAGTAAGAGTAGTATAGTTCCCCCTAGAGCTTCTTAAAAGGAACCTATTAAATCTATCTATAGTAGACGCGTTGGTAGTAACGCTACTTATAGGAAGAAGAAGATAGATTAGTCTATATTACGGAAAGACCCCGTATATATAGAGGTTAAAGATAAAATAGTAAACTAAGTTAACTACCGATCTATAAGAGGGGAGAGAGGGGACTCTTATAGTTCTTTCTATAGTAACCGCTATATCTTATACGGGAGCTATACTAAGATATAAAATATTCTATCTCTAGATCTAAGGGCTATAGTCTATAATATTACCCTAGAACTCTATCCTTTCTTTAGCGGACTCTCTTAGCTAGTAGAAAAAAATTCTACTCTAACTAATATCTTATTTCTTAATCTTCTTCCTTCTTTCTACTCTAAATTTAGCGTCCTCTATATATAACCTCGAGGCTATTATCCTTATTATTCTACTTAGTATCTATCTTATTATAAACGGTAACTATTAGCGATAATAAGCGTAAATAATAGTAATACTACCCTATTATATCCGTACTTTTTCTATTAATCCCGCTATAACCCCTTAAGAATACCAATAATACCTAAATCCCTATTATCCTTATTTACTATAATAGTAACTTATTATACCCGATCCTTTTCTATTAATCTCGCTATAGCTATTATAGAGGCCGATAATTACTAGATCTAGCTATTATTTATAAATAGTCTCGAGGCTATATAATAAGGTCCTCCCTCTATCTTAATCTTCTTCTTTAGATTACTTAACTTCTCTATAAGTTAAATACTCCTAACTCTTTTTTATAGGCTTTGCCTAGAATTAGCTAATATCCGCTAGTAACTATTAACTACTACTACTACTACTACTACTACTACTACTACTACTACTACTACTACTACTACTACTACTACTACTACTACTACTACTACTACTACTACTACTACTACTACTACTACTACTACTACTACTACTACTACTACTACTACTACTACTACTACTACTACTACTACTACTACTACTACTACTATATAATATATATTTTCCCCTTTCTAGTAGTCTCCGCTAAAAACTAATTAGTCTCCTAGTATCTATATTATTACGTCCGCTACGACCTCCTTAGCTAGAACTATATTAACTAAGTAGTTATTTACTTCCGCCTATTTATCTATAGTAGCCGCTAATATCTATTTTATACTACCTATTAGACTAGAGCCTACTCGGACTATAAATACCTCTATAAAAATTACGAAGATATATATATCTTCTATTCTTTCTACCTCTTTTTCCGTACTAACTACTCTTTAGTCTATTATATATCTAGCTCGTCTACGCTACCTAGACTTATACTACTACTACTAATACGTTAGTATCTTTCTAAAAAAAAAACTTAAAATTTCCTTAATTTTACGCTAACCGCTAAAAAAGTACTAGAACCTACTAGATTCTCGTCTATACTCTTAGAACTATTACTAGAATAAAGATAAACTATAATAATAGAGTTTTACTCGCGTAAGTTTTAGCTCCTTCTATCTCTTTTTTTATACTAACCGCTTTTTAGCCCTATTTTAAATTTCGTCTTAATTACTATAGAGGCTACTATCTTAATAGCGCTCTAGAGAGGCCCCCTAGGTCTCCTCTAGTCGATAGGACCTCGTCGTGCTAATTCTTAAAAAAAATTAGTTATTCGAGAATTTTACGGTACCCGCCGGCTTCTTTGCGGCCCCTACCTAGTATATAGAGAAATACTATAAAATAATTTCTCTATTAAACTATACCTTTCCCTATCTTCCCTTCTTTTTTTATTCTTTATCTATATTTTTACCTATAGCTATTACTCTTTCTTTAGCGCTATCTCTCTTATATATTCTAGCTACCTTTACTAAATATACTTAGCTACTTACCTTTCGCCTCCTAATCTTTCCTATATATTTCTCTACGCGAACCGCTTATGCGACTACGCGTAACGCTATTTTTTTATATATTATTCTATATCCGACGATATAGTAATATTCTAAACGGATATTTCTATAGAGTCCGCCTTCCTAGCGGCGGATTCTAAAATAGAATCTATATCTATTCGCTCTCGTCTACTAGGTAACTCTTCTACTCTATTACTAACTAAGACGCCTTTTTATTTTCTCTTATTCGTCGTATTACTTTCTTCTTCTCTAGTACTTCTATTCCGTCGCTTTTCTATCTCCTATTCTATAGATTCTACTATCTTTTCTACGGGCTATACCCTACGCTTATTTTTTCTAGCTTTTATAAGAACCTGGACGTCTCCTTATTTTTCTATCTTCTATTTTATAGGTTCTATCTCTTTTCCTATAGATAGCGCCTTACGTTTATTATTCTTAGCTCTTATATAAACTAAGATAACTTTTATTTTCGCTTATTTATTACTTGACTTTTTTTTTTCTAGCGACTAGAGATTTCGATCTTAATCCTCTTACTTTCTACTTAGTACGCTACGGGTTTCGTCTTCTATAACCGTTAGAGTAAAATCTAGTTAAGTACCGTTAGTAGTCTTAATATTCGTATAGCCCTTATAATAATTCTCTCTCTATTTACTACTCTAAGCTAGAGTTCTTATATATTCCGCGTCTTACGCTATAGATTCCGTCTTCTATATTTATTATCCCTAGCTCTTACGACGTCTATCGTCTTTATCGATTTCCTTACTCTTCTCGTAGGTTCCGTACTCCCTACTATAGCCTCTATATCGTCTTCTACGGACGCCGCCTCGCGATATTTTAGGAAAGATTATTAGTTCTCTCTTAATCTTCTTAGTCTACCGCTATATTCGTTACGGGGTCTATCGTTAGTCCTAGGGTCTCTAAACTTTCTCTCGAACTCGTCTAGGGTAGCTACGTCTTCTATACTCTCTAGCGGCTTCTATATAAGTTTATAGTATCTACTCTATTTTATAAGAATCTTACGCTTCCTCCCGCGGCCTCTATTTCTTATATAGAGGATCTCTTCGACGGCCTACTTATCGTACCCCTTTCTTAGTACTAGGTCTAGCTAGGAGTCGTTAGTCTTCTAGCCTAGTAATAGATTATCCGCCGCGATTTATAGAAGATCTAGGTAGAATACTAGGTAGATACTCTTAGGGATTCCTTTAAGCTTAATAGAGAGTAGTAATATTACTATAGAGACTATATATTTTATATATTTATAGTCTAACTTCTTCTTTAGACGGTCGCTTACGTAGTTTCTTAAATTAAGCTATATCTTATTACCTACCTAAAATTATAGTATGGGCGACTACCGTACGTTAGTAGACTTCTTCTATTACTATACGGACGCCCCTATAGAAGCCTAGTATAGCTTAGTAATATCCCTAATTTTCTTTATAAATACCTCCGCCTAAACCTCTATAGATACCGCTAAAGGTAGTATAGATTCCTTCTTTAGAGCGATCGGAGTTAGCGCGTAGTATCCGTATATTATAAAAAACGGGCTTATACCGATCCCCGTATAGTATTAGCTATTTACCGCTAGCTACGTAGCGGGGAGCTACGTTTTCTAGTCCGTCTACGTATAGTTAATAAACGCGCGTAGATAGGCCTAGATTTCCTAGTTTATTCGTTCTAGGTCTTTATTAACTTATAGATAGTACGTACTACTAATACCTTAGATTATATTATTAAGTTTATATTAGTATTAACTAGTGTCCTATAGGAATACTAGGTAGTTAACTAATAGTACCAATGAAATAAGATAAGGAAAATAGAAGTAAAGAAATAAGAAAAGGTAAAGGACTAGTCTAGTTATTAAGTTATATAATACTTAATTCTTAATTTTAAGCGGACTTGCAATCGACTATATATATATAGTCCCTATATCTAGTAAGGTAGCTAGATCTAGATAGATTAAGGTAGTATTCTACCTATAGTAATCTAGCACTCTATATAATTATATACTATTGAACGTAGCTATATCCAAATACTAGTAACTCTTCTTTATATAATATACTACGTAAGATAAGTATATAGATAGCCGAACTATTATATAGGAAAGTACTTCTTAAACTAAGAGACTAAGCCTATCTACTATTCTATAGCTATCCTAGTCGGTTATTAAATCAAATTTTCTCTATTAGAAATAATTCGAATAGGTTATTAAACGAACTTATATACTCCGGATACTCGAAATTCGTATTGCAAGTATATCTATTACTAAAGGTTAGGTTATACTATTCCTAATAGGTTACTAAGGCTGTTACCGGTATCTTTATATAATAGTAATTTAATATATAATTACTATAAGCTATATAACTTATATAAGTATAAATTATTAATTATATAACTAGATCTAGGCGCCTAATTATATATAAGTTATCTAAAATCGCCTATTTTTAGCTATTTATTAAACGTAGGTTAAGACCGTTAAAGTAGTTAAATAAGTAGCTATTCTATACTTTACTTCCTCTCTTTTATTCCTCCAAATATTAGTAAATCTTTACTTTTAGATTAATAGCCTTTTAGTAGAAATTCTTTAACTTTTCTTTAACTTTCTTAATAGAGATTACTCCTACTTCTTTAAAGTCTTAAAAACTCTTAATCTCTTTCTTTAAGGTAATTAGATCTACTCGTTAAACTAACTTACTACTAATATATTAGTAGAAAGATATTATTTATACTAATTAACCGTAGTAGGAACCGGGGACCTAGACGTTATAGCCGTAGTTTAACGCCTATAGATCCTTAACTAGTCTCTTCTAAATCGCCTTCTAACGATAGCTCTCCTACTACTACTCCTCCTACTATATATAGTAATCCTTAAACTTCTTATAGGCCCCTAGGTCGTTAATTTATATCTAGGTATTAGGATATAGGTATACTTCTATCTATATATAGTAGAGAAGTAGTTCCTAGATAAGGCCTATTTATAGGGTAACTTAGGACTCCTCCTCCTCCTTCTAAGAGTCCTAGTACTATACGTAGGAGTAGTTCTAGCCGTAGTTCTAGTAGTAGAAACTCTAGTAGTAGAGGTCGTAGCTCTAGCGCTAGAAATACTCCGTAAGTTAGAATTCTCTTAAACTAGAACCTATAAGTTAACTTAATAATAGTTCTAGACCTCCTCGTAATTCTACGTCGAGAATTCCTCGTCCTATTAGTAATCCTAATTAGACTATATCTAGTAGATTCTAGAATTTCGAAGGAAAAACTATTTCTTTAAATAGAGATAAAGTCCTAGGTATCTAAGAGCCTACTAGACTACTTAAATTCTTTAGAGAGTTCGATTTAGCGATAAAAAACCTAGGAAATATACGAGAACTCTATACGCTATTCGCTATAATAGGTTCTTATAATAGGACTCGAAACCTATTAACCTATACTTATCTAGATATTATTAATTACGAGGGCGGTTAGGATAGTTCTAACTTCTCTACTTAGGAAGCTAGCTAGGCTCTAGGTAAGAATATAGGTAAAGACGTTTGTTTCTTACCGAACGTTAATTAGGATAGTACTAGAACTTACTATTAGTACTATATAGTAGTAGTCTTTAGCTAGATATCGAGAGGGGCTATTATAAACCTACTAAATCGTACCTATACCTATTACCGTAGTAGCTATATAGTTTCTTTTAATAATTACCGTACTATTACTATAATTATTACTACTATTCGTCGAATTAAGTAGAATAGTTCTTACGCTAATTATTATTTTATAGCTCGCTCTTAGATTAAGAGTACTAGTAAGAAGTATTATAGTAATAGGTCTAATAAGGTTAGGAATATAACTCCTAAACCTAAGGGATCTATTCTAGATCTAGATAGTAATAGTTTATAGAGAGGTTAATCTTTTTCGATATTCTAATACTTATAAGTTTATTTAATATACTTTTCTAGTTTTAACTAAATTTGGGATAGAGTTTATCTATATATTAATACTATAGTAGGTATTACTAAATAAGTTTTTAATAGTTAATAATATATCCTAGGGATTCCTTATTTTCTCTATACTAAAAGTAAGCTAAAATATAAAAACAGAGTAGAACTACTTCTAAAAGATAGTCTAAATTACGAAGTAAGTATAGTAAGTAAACTTATAATAAATAAATATACGAAAATATTAGAAACTTTAAATATTAACTACCTTCTTACTAAAAGTTCCTTAAAAGTTATAGGTATAAAAACTAATAGAATTACTAGGTATCCTAGTCTATAACTCCGTTTAGTCGCTTTACCTAGCCTTCTACTCGAATTTCGAGTTTATTTATAGATACTAACTTAGTTAAATAAGCGTTAGGTTTCGCCTTAGTAAGTATATTAGCTAGGTTATTAAGACTATTAATCTAACGGACTTCTAGAATATCCTTATTTTTATATACCTCTCTAAGAGCTATAATATCAATTATAAGTCTCTTTTCTTTTATTATTCCTAGCTTAGCTAGGCATTTATTTAGGCTATATAAATCTCTATAGATAATAATAGGAACTACTAGAAAATCGACTTCTTTTAGGATCTAGAATAGAGTAGTAGCTAGTATATAGCCCTTATCTACTCTATTAGATATAGCGAGGATTTCGGAGGCGAGGACTAATCTAGTTACTCTTTTAGCTTTAGTTAAAGACTAATAGATAATATTTCCCTTAAGGTTAAACTTAAAATCTTATAGAGACTTAATTCTAAGTATAATTAAGGAGCTAACTTAGCTACTTAGGTCTTTATTATTTGCGAAAGAGACGTTAATAAAAATAAATAGCTTTACTTTATCTAGATCTAGTAGAATAAAGCTTAATCCTTAGTCTAAATTATCCTTTTACTAGATAAGGCGTTTATTTAGAGCCTTAGTATCCTTAACTAATAGATCTTAATACTATAAAGCTATAGAAAGGTCGAAAGCTACTTTTGGTTAATATATTAATATAATATATATATCTCTTACACGTTGCTTGACGTAGGATTATTTAAAGTCTTTCTAGCTAAGATTAATTAAAAATAGCTTCTCTCCCTAGTTTTTCTACTTTATAAGTAGGTTTGGCCCTCGTTTAGATAATATATAGCTATTAAAAATAAGCTGATTATCATTATTAAGCTCCTTAATAGGCTTTACTAGGAAGTTAGCTTTTAATCTTTCTTTCTCCTCTTTAAATTTGAAGTCCTTATTATAGAGAATTAAAGTATTATCTATTTATATACTAATAATACTAAATATATCTCCTTTTATAACTAGGAGGTATAGATTATAGACCAAGGTAGTTATATCTAGATTTTCTTTATAGTATTTATAGTAGGTATTAAACTAGTATAGGCCTGCTTCAGCAATACTATATAATAGTTTAATAGTTTCTATAATAGTTCCAGGTAGATAGAGGTAAAGAATCTCTTTTAGTAAATTTATAAGTATTCTCCTATTTATATCGTCTTTAATTAGGTATATACCTAGGAAATATCTCTTAATATTAAGAGGAACCATTTTCGTTATCTTTTAGGTATAGATTTAGGAACTTAAAGGCGTAGAAACTCTAGAATACGTGCGTTAAGTCAAGTTGCTATAATTATAATTATTAATCTCTAACTTACTCTCTAAATAGTAGGCGATTAGGTTAGGATAACTTCCTTACCTTTATTGTTAAATTCTTATACTATAAGCCGTGATTTCTTATAGGGTTTATTACTCCCCTTTCCTTTAATTTTATAGACTATTCGAGGGTTAAAAATGCGCTTATTTATAATAGGTTTTTATATAAACTTTATAACCTCTTTAGCGGTTAACCTATTAATTTTAGTTATTGTTAAAATTTAAAATGGTAGATTATCTAGGGAGAGTTTACCTTCTATACGTAATTAGAGATATAGTATATAGTCTAATTTCTCTTTTATAGAGAGAAATACTTCCTAGGGCTAGATAAAGTACTAGGTATACTTATCTAGATATTACCGTTAAGATCTCGTTCTTACCATATTAATTATAACTATTCTTACGTCCTAGAAACTCTTAATTAGCTATCAAACGGACTTGCTACTATTAGATTATTATTTTTATTACTATTACCTATTCTAGGCTCCTAGGAGGGAAGTTACTCCTTCTACCTAATTAGTACTTCTCTATTCTTAGAATCTAATAAAAATATATCGTTTTCGGCTATAAGTACGTTTAATAGTCGAGTTTAATAGGGCTTTCCGCTAGTAGACCAAAATACTACGTTCCTATTATTAATTCTAACTATATAGTTATAGTTTTCGATCCTTTTTAGCGTATAGGGCCCTTTCTTAGGGTCCCTAAGGAGTCGGGTCGGGTCGGGTTTTAGAGGTACCCCCCCGACCCGCCGCGGGGGTAGAAACAGGGGGCGGATTTTCGGGTTAGGGGGAGCTTTTACCCCCGATCCGCTAATTAGGGGGAAGTTAGGTTTTTTAAGTTATATATTTTAATACTTAACCTAGGTATCATTAAGATCTAAATAGCTAGAATTATAGAGAAATACCTATTCTATAAGTCTATAAGGTTATATAATATAAAATACCTATAGATCGTCCGTAATTAATAAAACCGTACGAAAAAGTTACGTTTTTTAGCTAAGAACCCGACCCTATTAATTGGGGCGGGTTCTATCGGGGGGAGGGTCGAGGCGGGGGGTCCTAGAGACCCTAAGTAATATACCTAGTATTCTATAAACTTCTATACGTAGTCCTTAGAATTCTAGGTAGGTATTGCCTCGAAAACGACGGTCTTACTTAGACGATCTTTAATAACCTATAAGCTTATATACTCCTCTAACTTAGGTAAGTCTATAATAAAGTCTATAGAGATATCTAAGAAGAAACGATGAGGGACCGCTAAAGACTATAGGAGACTATACTATTTATCTTACTATAACTTATTTCGGCTATATAAGTTATAATTACGTATAAATCGCCTAATTTAGTAGAATATTAATAGCTAATAGTAGTCTCTTTATATAATAGCGATCGTCCCCTCGCGTCTAGAGTATCTAGATAATAGCGAGTCGTAGTACCTCTAAATTATCTTTGTTCTTAGAGTATTCTACTCTACTATTAAGGAGTCCGCGGCTTTGCGCTTAGCCTTAGACGTAAAAAGAGAGTCTAGAACCTATAGCTTCCCTCTATACCTTACGTCCCCCTACGCGTCTAGACGATAGTTAGATAGTTAAAGTTTTAGACGTATCCTATTAGAAAGCTAGCGCGAACTATCTATTAAAGTAGTCTTTACTACTATATATATAGTATCCGTCCTAGAGGCGTTCTTCTATAACTTATTTATTTTACTATCTTCTAGGGGTCCCGCTACGTCCTCTATAGTAAATATACTAACCCGTACGGCTCGCGTCTATTTATAGAGCGCCCCGTTTAGAATAATTTATCGATTTCTAGATTTATAGTCCTCTTACCCTAGTATATTCTACGACCTCCTTAATAGAGTATCTAGGACTATACCGTTAGAGCCCGGCCTATATATAAGAGAGAATCTATATCGTATTAGCTTTTTAGCCTACCGCGCTTACTACTTAGAAAGCTTCTACTTCCGTATAAAATACTCTAGGTTCTAATAGTTCGTTAGAATTATAAAAGATCTATAGCTTCTTAGCTCCGCGTCCTACTAGTCGAGGTATTTAATAACTACTAGTAACTCCTTATTATAGATATCCTAGTTTATTTCGGCTCTATTTAATTTTTTAGAGTAATATACTACTAGATAGTATATTCTATTAACTTTCTAGCTTAACGCGCCTCTAAGCGCGAATCCGCTATAATTAGTCTCTATAAATATTAAAAGCTATAGATTCTACTACCTAAGAATTAGGGCCTAGTAGAATAGATCTTTTAATACTTTAAACGACGCCTCCGCGTCCTTACTCTATACGAAGTTCGTATTTTTCCTAGTTAGCGCCGTTAGTAGAGCGGCGACTACGAAATATTATAGAATAAATACGTAGTAATAGTTAGTAAATCTAAGAAAACGGCGTAGCTCCTTTTAAGTTCCTAGGGCCTACTAGTTACGGATAGCTTCTACTTTCTCTAAATTAGTTTCTAGTCCTTTTCTATTAGCGTATATAATAAATCCTACGTATTTAATTATCTTCTTTACGAATTTATACTTCTTTATATCTAGATATAGGCCTACGCCTAAAAGCTTATAGAGGACTAACTTTACCTTACGGAAATAGTCTAACTAGGAGCCTAATATATATATTAGGACGTTATCTATATATACTACTATAAAGTCGTTAAGGTATTCCCGTAATACCAAGTTAATATACTACTAGAAACTAGATAGGGCCCCCGCGAGACCGAATAGAGTAACTAGCTATTCGAAAAGACCGTATCTTATTTAAAATATAGTTTTATATTTATATCTCTTAGCTACGCGGAGTTTCTAGAATACTAATACGACGTCTACCTTCGTTAACTACTTAGCCTCTATAAGGTTCCGTAGGGTCTCTAATATTAAAGATAATAGATACCGATCTTCTACCGTTACGGCGTTTAGTACCTAGTAGTTATAATAGAAGCGTAAACCGCCCGTTGTCTTCCGTATAAAAAGTACGAGAGCCTCTACTAGAGATATCGATAGTCGTATAAACCCTTTATTTAATAAGTCGTTTAATATTTTCTTTAATACTAGGAGCTCCTCCTTCGATATACCGTAGATCGGGCCCTATAGTAACGACTTAAGAATACTATCGGATTTCTTATAAAGTTCGATCCTATAGTCTAGCCCGGATCTATATAGCGCTAGTTTCTCGGCTTTCTACGTTAGAAATAGTAGGATAAGATTATAAATCTTAGGAGATAGCTATTTCCTAAGCTTCTTCTCTATATTAGGTAGCTTCTTCTCTAAGGCTTTCTCTATATCCGCTATATTTATTACGGCTATCTATACTCTATACGCGGACCCCTTCTTAATTAGCTTAATATTAGTAAACGCGACCGTAAAGTTATCTATTTTCCTCTATCTCTTCTATATTATTTTCCGCTTACTTTTTTTAGCGGCGTAGATTACCGTAGTATACCCTATAGGGTCTATACGGTTTAGGGCGTCTCCCTCCTTCTCGACCTATATATTTACTCTTTTATAAAATATCTACTACTTATTAGGCGCGGTTTATATATAATTATAAGTTTTCTACGGGTTTCCTAGAATTATATTATACGCTAAATTAGGTACGCTATATACGTATACGGTTTACGGAAAGCCGTCTATATCTATACGGAAGCCTACTACCTTTCGAATAGTAGAGTTCTTTATATTTCCTATCGCGCCTAATATCCGGCGTAAGATACGGTTAACCGTACGGAGTCTAAGCCTCTTAGTAAGGTTTTTATTAACTATAGTATAGTACTCGTAGCGTTTATTAATTAGAGTAGAGATTTCTTTATTATTATTAAGAATTATACTTATAAATATACTTCTTCCGTTTATCTCTATTAGTATAACTACTAGTAGTTCTTAAGTACCGTCTAGGCTTCTATCTCCTATCTTTAAGGGAGACTTACTCTTTTCCTAATACTTTAGACTTAGACTTCTTAAGGAGAGGTATAGTATCCTTAGTTAGCGGAAGGGTTTAAGTTAAGTTTCTTAACGTCCTACCTAGCTTATTTAGGTTTATTACGGAGCGATAGACGTACTTATATACGTAATATCCGCTCCCTCTATAGCGGAAGTATAGACCCTTCTTCTTTTAAGCGGCTAATACCTCCTTAGAGACCTATTTAGCCCGTAGTATAGTCTTTCTACTACTCTTACTATTAGACCTATCTTTAATTTAGCGGCTAACGCCGGTTCTCGTCGCGGTTATAACCGTATTACCTATTTAATCTATAGTATATCCTAACGGTAAGCCTCTAGAGAGATTTACTACCCTTCTTACTATAGAGTTTACTCCGGGACCTCTAGACGTCTATTATTTATTTTTAGCTAAGAATTAGGACGTCGTCTTATATTTTACTATAATTCTAGGGACCTCTACTAGAAACTTGTTATACCCCGTAAAATCTACTATAGTAACTATATATATCGTTACCTAGTTAGAGAAGGTTTTTCTTAGTTACTTAATCTTAATAGGGTCGTCCTAGAGGTCCCCGTACAAAGTATAGAGGAGGCTATTAAAAACTAGTTAGTAGTCGTACTACGGCTAGTAGTCTTAGTATTTTAACCGGACTAGGGTCTTAAGGGCCTTAGTTTTCTCTATAGAGTTTAAGAAGGTCCTTTCGAGCTCTATAAAGAAGTTCTTAGGGTCCCTAGTTCTATTTATATCTCTCTTTATCTAGAAGCCTTATATACGTATACGCTTATCTATTAGTAGTATATCGTTAATATAGTCCTAGTAGTATTCTATAGAGAGCGTAGGTTTTAAGGCGGATCGCGCCTTATAAAAGCTAGTTATCTATAGAGTATAGTCTTAAAATATACCGGCGGTACTATTCTATAATAGAGGCTTCTAGTCTCGAGGTCTAGTAAGGGAGGTAGAGTCCCTATCGGTCTACGTAGTAGCCGCTAATTATTAGACGGCCGTAATAAGGCCTACGACTTAGTTACTCTATATACTCTAGGCGCGAATAATATTTACCGCCTCTTCTAATCGGGCCTCCGTTAGGTTATACGCGGCTATTAGATTTATAATAAAGATTCTATATTCTTCTAGCCTAATAGGCTACTAGGACTATAGAGTATCTAAGTTACTCGTAGTAGCTAAGTCCTCTTAGTTTACTATAGTATCCATATAAATAGTAGCTTAGGCCAACGCTTCGTAAGTAGGCGTAAGAAAAATAAGAGTTAACTTAATATTATAGGAAGACCCCGTATATATAGAGGTTAAAGATAGAATAGTAAACTAAGTTAACTACTAATCTATAAGAGAGGAGAAAGAGGACTCTTATAGTCCTTTCTACGGTAACCGCCGTATCTTATACGGAAGCTATACCGAGATATAGAATATCCTATCTCTAGATCTAAGGGCTACAGCCTATAATAGTCTAAACCTAGTAGAAAGAATTAAGCTATACTAAAGAAGACGCCGAGTACTATATAGTCTAGTCCTAGAGAAGTTTCTATAAGACCGTATTACTATAAGCCTAGAAGTAAGCTTTTCTTTACTAATATCTAGTAGTAATCTAGTAGTCTCTAATATCTTAATAGCTATCGTACTATAAGAGATCCGTTACTATTAGAAAACGACTAATCTCCTTATACTTAAGCTACTATTCTAGCGTCTTATTTATAAGATTATATAAGATTACTTAGCTACTATAATTAAAATACGCTTTTAACTTAATACTATTCTCGTATTATAATAGGCTAATAAGATATATCTTATTAGACTCTTTAAAGATATTTATTCTATATAACTATATATTTCCTAATCCTAACTAATAAAAAAGATACTAATCTATACGCTATTTATATTAAGTGTATTACTATTTAGTAGAAGAATTTCTAGCTTACTCGAAGAATTTATAGTTTTTAGAGATATTATAGTTATTAACTAAGATAATAATATAATAAGATAATTATATAATAGGATAATAGACTTTAATATTAGTATAATAAACCCTATAAGATAATAAGTTTAATTAAATATATAATAGTATAGGCGGAGATCTATACTATTATTATAAGTACTAATAGTATCTAAAGTTAAATACGGTACTTTATATAGATTCTACTTCTCTCTAACTTTATTATAACTACTAGGTAACTACTAGATATAATCTTCTATATTATAAATAGTATAATTTATTCGAATTCTATATATTCGTTAGAAGTTATAAATAATATTATTAGTAACGACTTTGTAAAAACGTTAATATATTTCTAGTAATTTATTTAAAGTATATAATAAAATATATATTCCAAGTAAGGTTTACGATTACTATAGTATCTTTAGTTCGATTAGTTTAATATATATATTATATATAGAATCGTATCTCTCTTTACTACTTATATTCAACACTAATACTATAGATATTTAGAGATTTTATTCTTATAATATTTTTATTTAATTCTGATAAGTCCTCTTGTTAATACTCGTAACTAGTAAAGTCTAGGGTAGTAACATCTTAGCTTTATATAGCATTTTATACGTATTATATACTTAAGCTACTCTAAAGTTTTAAACTATCTAGATAAATAATATTAATATACCTTCCTTATCTACTATTACCTCTTCTAGCGGTACTCGCTTATTAAACTATAATACCTAACTCTAGACTAGTAACCCTACCAACTAGTTCGAGCAAATTAGGAAAAACTTATAGATTAATCTATAGACTCGTAAAGATATAGATACCCTTATAAAGTAGTAGACTATAACTCTCTAGTATCGCGTAAACGTTACCGGGGTTAAGAAGCCTTAACTTCTAATATAGAGTAGTACTAGGAGAGGGGTAGCTAGATAGAAGTACTTCTAGGAGGGAGCGGTTCGTATAAAAGGCGATCTAGTACTAGTCTACCGTTAGTACGAGACCTACCTAAGCTATATATAGAAGAATAGAATAACTATATTATCGAGGTATATACTTACTAATACTTATAAGAAAAAGGTAAAGAAGTAAGGGCTTATATTTTAGCCTATAATACAAGAGGGCTATTTGGTATTAGTATAACTACTAGATAACTACTAGAATTTAAAGGACTAAAGACGTAGAGAAATACCGAATTAAGAAAGAAATCGTATACTTAGGTAGTCTTATACTAAGTAGGGCTAATTTCGAACCCTAATTACTACAAACTATTATTATATATAAGTAGCCGCTCTTTTACGTTGATAATATAGGCTTTACGCGCCTTATTCTCTACGTAAACTTAGAGCTACGGCTTCCTTCGTTAACGACTATTTAATTGGATTTAGCTACGTTTAATAGTATATAATTATATATAGGGCTAGATTACTATAGGTAGAATACTACCTTAATCTATCTAGATCTAGCTACTTTATTAGATATAGGGACTATACGTATATCTAGTCGAGTATAAGTCCGTTCATAATTAAGAATTAAGTATTATATAACCTAATAACTAGACTAGTCCTTTACCTATATTTATTTCCTTACTTCTATTTTTTCTTATCTTATTTTATTAGTACCTTTAGTTAATTACCTATTATTCCTATAGGATACTAGTTAATACTAATACTAATTAGTAGTTAGACTTAATTTAACTATAGATTCGTAAGGTTTCGCTATTAAAATAAGGAGATTATAACTATATCTCCTAAGTTTTAGACGGATACTTACCTAAAATAGTCCGATAATCGTATTTCTACTATTATATACTTAAACCCCGACCCTACCGTTTATTAATAATATCGAACGACCCAATTAAGCGAACTTATAGCCCTAGAAATAACGAATTTCTATCGAAAATCCTTATAGATTACTAAGATCTAGAAACTATAATATAGCTAGAGAAGACGAGTAATAAAGGCTAACCCTAAGTATTATAACTACTAAAAGTACAAAAAGCTCTTAAGTATAACTTAAGGGATAACTCTTCTTTACTAATAAGAAGTATCTTAAGTTATTTCTATCTCTTAGTCTAATAATAACTAATAAGAAACTTAATAGCTATATCGTATACTAAGCGTACCTATACGTATTAGTAAGTTTACTTAACGAACTTTAGGAGTACTTTTATAAAGACTTTCGTAATTAGATTACTACTACGTAGTAAAAAGTTGATAAGGAACGACTAAAGGCGCTGAAATTAGTTTTAGGAGATACTCTTCTAACTATAACTTAAAAAGGAACCCCTATAGAGCTATAATTAGCTAATAGTATCTAGGTAATTATATCGACTTACTAGTTAAACGAACTTATAGATACTATATCTATAGGTTATCCTAAGATCCCGTCTATAACTCTAACTCTAGACTAAAAATAACCTACTACCTAGGAGACTTAGTATATATAACTAGAGTCTAGTAATTTAAGACGATTTTAAACTAACGTTACTTAACGAAAAGGTAAATAACCTATTAATAATTAGCGTTATAGAGTGCTACTATTAATAGTTTAGAAAGGACTAGAGGAAATACTAGCCTAGTAACAATCTTAGTAGCCTATATAGTAACTAGAAAGACCTAGATTAAGACTTAAAGATATTTTTCGGAACTTTATTAATAGCTAAACTAACTTATAAGATCTATAAATAGTAGTTATACGAAGATTAAGCGACTTTAATAAGTTATATACCAACGTTATAAAATATAGTAGAGAGGAGAACGACGTACTCGAAACTAAGCTTAGAATCTTCGTAGAAAATATAGGAAAATACGGAATATTTAACGGAAAGAAGGTTATTAATATATTCCTAATAATACTAAAAGGGAAAGCTAGAGACTTTTACTATAACGAGATAATAGTAAACCGACCTACTAGATAGATCTAAGGTTTTAAGTAACTACTACGGCAGTTTAAGACTCCCGAAAGACGTTAAAGATAATTAATAGAATAGAGAAATACTACTCTCCTCTCTTATATTTAAAGTTTACTAAGAAAGTTAATTCTAGAGTATCTAGAGCTATTTATTGATTAGTTAAATAAGCTATAAAGAAACCTTGAAAAGTCTTGGGTAGAAGTATATAAGTACTTACTCCTAGGCTATAAAGGTATTCGAGAATACTAATATACCTTATTTACTCCTACGAGTACGTATTAAGGCTTATATAATTAATTACGGAATTCTATTATAATAGTTACGGTAGAAGGATATGTAGTACGCTTCTAGATATTAGAATAGAGCTAATAAGCGTTTATTCTCGACGAGAAGAATGGTTAAACTAACTTATAAATTATAGAATACGAAAATGACGACAATGAAGCGTACTATATTAATAGAACTTATTAGAAGAACTCTCTTTCTAGAGGTAGAGGAAGAGATATAAGACGTAGAATAGGATACCTAATTAGAGAATAATCTTCTCGAGGAAGAAAGGGAAGTTTTAGCTAAGAAAAATAGGTTAGAAATACTATATATATAGTAAATAGGGCTATTAGTCTTTATACTATACCTCTAAAGAGTAAAAGACTAGTATTAAACGATTTAAAGCCTCCTAACTATTACACTATACTATAGAGGAGATTATTAAGGCCTATATAGTTATAGTTATCTTCTAGGTAGGTACTAACAATATATAGGACGAATTAGCTAGAGAAGAGGTATATTTTCTCTTTTAGAAGGAGGAAAACAACGAAGGCTTCTTTATAGTCGCCTAATAGCTATCTAATAGTACTACTATATATTTCCTTACTTCGAAAAGGCCAGTAAATAAACTTATATAAATTATACTAGAGATATTTTTATTTAATTATCGATACTCGGACTAGGTATTTTAGGGTATCCTACCTAATATAGGAGTATTAGAGATCTCTATAGTAGGAGAAGGCTAATTCCAAGTATTATAAGTTTATATACTACTTAATTTAGATTAATCTACCGCGGGATAATAAAATATTTTATTTAGTAAGGGTTCTATATTAAGCTTTAGAACTACTACGGTACTAATACCGTTTAGATCTATTAATTTCTACGTAGTACCGGCCAATATACCGTTTCTTATATATATTAGAGATATATATCGCCTTAGAATCTATCTTAATACTATTCGAAACTAGCTAGTCTAAGGTAATAAGTACTTCTCTATTAATAGGAAGTACGGCTATCTATAGATTAAGCTACTATTTCTTAAGTAAATTATAGATATCCCGTATATATAAGATTGTTTAATAACTAATTCGACTTACTTTACTACGTTATTAAACGGTACTAACTAACGGTTAGTCCGTTATAATACCCCGGAACTATAAAACACCCGATTTTTAACCCCTTACTAGTTGAAATAAGCTACTAATAATATACTATTATTCACCTTCCTCTAATTATTGTTTTTAGACCTAGATAAACGTTAATTAAGATAAATTTATCGACGTTTTAGATATTCTTTAGCTTAACGTCTATTAATAATCCTTACTAGGGTAGGATTAAATAATATTAATACTAACGTTATTTAATTAATTACGTGAATTTTTAACTTCTACTAGATAAATATAAAGGCTCTAATACGGTTTAAATTTAGTTTAAAAGATAATCTCATTTTTAATTTAAAGATTATTATAGATATCTTCTTTTTAGAAGGGAAACTAGTACTATATATTATAGATATAGTAACTATATTTTAAGCTACTAGATTTCTGAAAGAAATAACTACTAATAAGGTCTAGAAATACGTCCGAATAATCTAGATTAATACCTATTTAGGTCCCTTAGATATAATTATTATTAATACCGGTATAAATTTTATAGCTTATAAATTTAATTAGGAGGCAAGTTCCCTTGATATATACGTTAAAGAAATACTAGTTAAGGCCTATTATAGTATTAGAAAGGCTAAAAGATACTATACTATCCTAAGGAGGTACTACTTAATTTTTAAGAATAAGTTACCTTTAGAAAATAGTAAAACCCTTCTTTAGTATTATAGTAGGGACGGCTATTTACGGGCCGGTATAACCCGGCTCTCTTATCCTATATAAGGACGAGACGCGGCGCCTATAGATATTAGATAATTACCTACTAACTAGTACGGTAATATATTAATTTATAGCTATTATTGTCCCGCCTTATCTTCTCTATTATATAAGTTATATTTATCCGATCTGCCTTATCTTAATCTTATAATCTAGTATAGAATTCTAAGACGGAAGTAGAAAACTACTCTCCTCTATTATCTACGCTTACTCTACTATATTTTTAGTAGAGAAGTAGGTAAGTTAAAAGAATAATAGGTTCTTTATATTAGTTATCTATATTATAGGAAGGAGTCGGTTTACCTAGTTATTTACGTATACCTACGAGCTCTTACGACGGTAAACCTTTATATCTCGATCTACCTCGAGTTTTCGATATACCGACGACGATACCGACGACGATACCGATAACGACGACGATACTAAGGCTAAAGGCTATATATAGCGGTATCGCTATATAGAATTTTCTCTCTCTTATTACCCTACTAACTATAGTATAACTAATAATAACTCGATAACTATTCTTAAGGCCTCGAAGATTAAAGAGGCTATAGCGATATATCTAGTTAAGGATAAGCCTATTCCGAGGTAATTACCTTAAATAGGATATAGACGACGCGGTACGTATTTTAGAAGAATATCTACTTAAGTAACTACGTATATTTTTCCTCTAATCCGATTAAGGAGTAAAGACTTATACGGTAACGACGATAGGCTCGTTAGTACCGACTTTAGGTATTACTCTATTCGTACTATTATAGTCTACTATTATAAGTACCGTTCTTAAGTTCCTAATACTAATATAAACGATTCTACGTATATTTTAGTATTATCTATCTTAATACTTCTACGAAATTATTTCTCTAAGATATTACTATAATAGTATTCTAACTATATCTAGTATATCTATAAACCCTACTATTTAGGATCTAAGAAGCCTACCTCCTCCTATTCCGAATACCGATAGCTTAACCTATAACTAGGAGGCCCTAGAGAACTCCGGTCCTAACACTACTACCTCTTCTAAGATAAGTACTTTCGGAGCGATCTATCTTCCTAGCGGTACTACTCGTAGCGGGAACGGGATAACCCTATTTACTATTAAGGACTTCTTAAACCTTATAACGAATATAGCTTCCCGAGCTTCTAATACGGCTCCTAGTAATACTTTAACTCGTTAGTAGACTACTACTAAAGAGTATAGTATATCTAAGAAACGTCCTATTTGCTATAACTCTAGGAACCTCCTCCTCCCTACTTATAAGGCGTTTACTAGGAAGAACGTATCTAACTTTATCTCGAACTTAGAGAAGCGTTTTAGCTTTTTTAATATTACCGAGGATAAGTATAAGTACTATAGCCTTCTAATAAACTATAGTTAGACTCTATAGGACGATATCGAGTATCTAAAAGGCTAGTCTAAAAAGAGCTAGATAGCCCTTAAGAAAGTATTCTATAAGGAGTACCGCGCCTAGGATAAACGACGAAAGAAGGAAACCTTAACCTACCTAACTAAGCTCGCTATTTAGAGCGAGAGTAGTATTCTAAATACGAGTAGCTTTATTAAGGAGTTTAAGACCTACTAGCTAGATATCCGTTAATATAAGACTAGTACGGCTATAGATAGAGTACGTATCTTTCTTAGTAGTCTTCCTAATACAATCCTAACTAAGGTTAACCGTATAATTAACCTTAACGAAGAAGATAAGGATAACCTATACAAGGATATTAACGTAGTTATTAAGATAGTAGAGAAGGTTATTTATACTACTAAGAAACTTAAAACCTTCCGTATTAATAAGAAAGAGGATAAGGAAGTCGGCCGTATCGCTAATAAATTAGTCGTTACTCGTAATAAGTACTTCGAGGGTATCTAACGTAAGAAAGCTACTAGTCCTCCTAAGTTAAATCCTAATCTTATTAAGGCTCTTAGTAAACTCCGTATTAATAATATAAGTAGAGAGATTCTATATACGACTATTAGCCGAACTTATAACCTAGTTTTCGCGATTATATAGAAAGATACGATATAGTTTACGCTCCTTACCGTATATATTAATAGGAACTTCCTATATAAATACTAACTCTAGGTCTAGTAGTAGCCTTAATACTAGCCTTAGATATAGTACGTCTAGAAACCTATCTAGTAGCCCCGTTATAATAGTTAGCCTACTTCTCGTAATACTAATTACGTAAATAACCCTAGTAGTTCCTATCGTAATAATAATATCGGAAATAGAAATAATTAGGCTTTATAGAAGCTACGAATATACCTCGAATATAACGACCCTTACTATATACTATTCTACGTAGATAGTTATATAAAGGATCTATACGCCTAGGGAGTATATTTCTATAATCGTTAAGAGAGATAGAGAGGTCTTTTCTAGGGAACTATTAATAACCTAGGAAATAGAATCTAAGGACTTCGTCTAAATTAGAAATAGTATTAGCTACTATAGATCCTTAATATAGTAAAGAAAGGACTTAGGCCCTCGTTAGTAAAAGTAAACTCTATTAGTATTTTCTATCTTCTTAAGTCCGATAAAGAGATTAAGATACCTTCTTACCCTCCTAATTTTATTAGTATTAGAAGTCTAGGAGTATCTACTACTAGTACCTAATTCTCGTAGAAAAAGACGCCTAGAAAGTTAAATAATAGAGTTTAAAAGCCGTTCTTAAAGAAGTCTATAAAAGTAAAGTATACTATTTCTAGATGGTTTCGAGATCTAATAGACTAGGCTATCGAGGAAAGCCCTTAGAATAAGGATAATAACGAAATAATAGACAAAGATTCTATCCTACGTAATAAAGAACCTATAGTCGTATAGAAGAGGAAATAGAAGAGACGGCTAACGTATAAATAGTATCTTACCGTATAGAATAAGTCGTCTAATAAGCTAAGACTAATCTAGAAGATAATATAGTCTTCTAGCGGGATTTAGCTTACTCTAAATAAGGCTCTTATCTATATTTCTTACTTCTTAAAGTTTAAATTTTAGAGTCTCTCTCTAGATATAGTTAAAAGGGTCGCGCCTAAGTTTAAAGCTACTTAGCGATAGAAGGAAGAAAGGCGGCTTAAACGAGCCGTAAAGAGAATAGCTTAGTAATCTATAATAAATATAGTATTACTTAATAGTCTAGCTTCTAGAGACGTAAAATACCTAAGGTTCCTTACTAATATATCTATTAGTATTAACTTAATTACTATATAGGTAGTCGATATTATCGACTAAGCTAACGGTAAATAACGTATATCTACTAAGTACCTATATATATACGTATATTTTCGAAATATATCTATAAATAGTCTAATTAATACTTATATAGAAGTAAATATAATTAACGAGAATAGCGCTCGACGTATCGGACTTAGAATTAATAGCTTTAGAGGGCTAGAATAGTAGCGGGTACTCTAAAGTCTTTATATCGTAGATAGGAGAAGTATATCTAATATTAGGTAGGTAACTATATAGATCTGCCTCGCTAACGTAGGTTTCTCTTATAATAACGTTCTCTTTATAGTTCTCTAGAAATACGCCTAGTCTATTATACTTAGTTAACTATTTACTACGAGATCTTCTCTTTAAGTCCTTAACCGTCTAGACGAATTAGTTAACTATATCGCGACTTCTATTTCTAGAGATAAGACGATAACCTAGTAGGCTACTATAGTAGAGATCGATTATACGGTAATCGCGAAGGCCTCGAGGGAGGCGTCCTTAGAGATAGAGGTAACTCTAATAGTAGAGAAGAATAAAGATAAGGAGGATAAGAATAAGGACGGTAAGGACGATAGCTTAGATAATAACTTAGGAAAAAAGAGTACGGATTTATAAGATCTAAAGACTTATTTATAGTAATTAGTCTAGATAAGCTTTCTACTAGAGGAGCGAGGTTAGCTAGTTTATTTTTTAATATTTAGAGTACGGAAGACGCTACCTTAGAAGTCGATAATCGCGAGTAGCTAATAATAACTTACTATAATCTCGCGACCTTCTAGATCGAAATAAGGAAGAAGAAGGCTCGAGAGAAGTTCTTATAGAATAGATACTATATAGTATATAATTTTAGGATATAGAGAGTTAGATTTCTATTTAGTAATAAAACGGACTCGCGGCGAAATCGCCGGATAAAAAGGACTTAGATAATACCTAGAGCCGCTCTAGATATTAATATCGTTAGGTATATACCCGTATCTTACTAGATCGACGACTCTAGCGTTCGGAATAGCGCTAATATACTCTATAAGAGAAAAGCGGATAAGGTATAGCCTTAGAATATCGCTTTTTAAGATAGAAGTACTTCTAGCGGCTACGTTAACTAGAGGTAGGTCGCGATAGCTAAGTAGAAGAGCTTAGAAGCGGACTCCCCGCTTAATATATACCTAGAGAAGAGATATATACTATTCGCGCGAGGTACTTAACTTATAGAGGAGAGGTTTCGAGAGAGATATATTAATCTAGACTTAAGTCCTAAGGAAGTTACGCTCGTTAAGAAAATACTCTACTATAGAGAGGGTTCTCTTATATAGGACTTCTTAGAGTATAGTAGAATACGGCCTAAGGTTACTTCTCCGTAGCGTATACGTACTATTAAGTATATTCCGTAGTAGGCTAAGTTATTTAATATTCTAAAGGCTCTTACGGATAAAGTACGGAAGATATTTTAGGAACGAATTAATATAGAACGCCTAGAATCTAGCTATACGCTATATAGGAATCCGTAGTTCCTCGTCTCGAAGAAAGGTAAAGGTTATAGACTAATTAATAGTACGACTAATATTAATACCGTAACGATACGGGATATAAATATTCCCTCTTCCGCTAATAAATTTATAGACTTCTTTATAGGGTATCTATATATCTTACTCGCGGACTTATTCTCTAGATATAACTAGCTCGAACTTACTAAAAAGAGCTAGGATCTAACCTCTTTCTAATACTCTTTTAGACTATATAGAATAACGACGCTACTATAGGGAGCTACGAACTTAGTCGCGTAATTCTATTAAGTAACTAAGACGATTATCTAGTATTAGATATATATAAGCGACGTTTATATTAACGATATTCTTAATAAACTAACGAAGGACTACGGAGTATAAATAAGTAAACTACCTAGAATCCGTAGGAATATTCTTAAATATATTAGAGGTCTCAACGTACTCCTAGCCGACGTTAAATACGTAGGAGCGATAGTATCTAGAAAGAAGTTCGATATATATATAGAAGGCCTCTATATCTTCGGTTACTAGTATAATAGGAATAGACGTTATCCTAACGAGTCTAAGGTTACTACTATCCTAGAATAGAATAAGCCTTATATACTAAAGTCGGTAAGAGTATTTATCGGTATATACGTTTATTACCGGATCTAGATTCCTAATTTCGCTCTAATTACGTAGCTTATATTTATCCTCTTTAAGAAGGATACTAAGTTCCGTTAGGAAGAGCTATAGAAACGAGTAATATAACTACTCTAGAAGGTATTAACGAATCCCTCTACTCTTAAACCTATAAGATATAACGAGGAAGCGGGATAGATAATTCTTATAGTAGACTCCTCTAATAAAGGTTAGGGAGCGGAGTTAGTATAGATATACGATAAGAAACGGTACCTATACCGATATACGAGTAGTATCTAGTTAGTCGCTAAACGGAAATACGATACTATTAAACTAGAATACCGTACCTTACTTAACGCTCTTAAGAAGTTTAAAATATATCTTTAGGGAGCTAGCTTCGTTATCGAGACTAATACGAAGATACTTATTTACTAATTAAACCGTATCGTCTTAGTTATTACTAGCGCTCTTATAACTCGTTAGCTTACCTAGATTACGATATAGAATTTTAAAGTTCGTTATATTAAAGGAAAGAAGAATATAGTTACTAATAGTCTCTTATATTAATATAAGGATACGGATTCTAAGGACGTCTCTCTCGTTCTAGATTTTAATATTAACGACTTTATCGCGTTAGATCTTGGAGCTATTACGTATTCTAGGCCTTATATCTTTTCTCTATTATTCTCCTTAGAGTATATTCACCCCTCTCTAATAGAATAGAATTTAGATTAAGGATTAGATATATTATCTATTAGGAGGTATATATAGTAGGGTCCTAAGGGTAACTACTCCGCTAAATATAGGATAATCGCGAATTACCTAATAACGCTCCGTCGACCTAAAGAGTATTAAAACGCGAAAGAATACGGGAGTATCTAATAAAGGGCTTTCGACTACCTAGTATTATATAGATAACTATTCTATTAAGGAAAATAAGGCTCTCCCTACTACCGCGTTATCGACGATAAAGAAGAGCGCTTCCGTATTATTTAAAGGCTCTATAATAAATATAGTTATAAGGGACGAGAATCGACTATAGTACTTATTTAATAGAGATACTACTAGGCTAGTTATTATATTAATATATCTAAGTAGGTCCGGGAGTACGAAGTTTACTAGAAGAGTAATTAGAATTATATTAACGAGGGCCTTAATACGATAGTTGTTCGTAACAAAATTCTTAGAGTCCGGTAGACTATTAACTATACGGGAATACCTAAGAGAGATAGTTTTAAGTATATTATATATATACGAGAAGAATTAAGTAGCTAGTTAGAGGCGAAGGTACTCTATAGCTCTCTAAACGTAAAGTAGATTACGGACTTAATTTTCGAATATATTATCTATCGCTAGGGCGTGCCTCTAGAGATAGGTATAGATAGAGAAAGTAAGAATAGACGATTTACGTTAGCTCTTCTATACTTATACTAGACTTAGAAAATATAGATATCTCCGTATAACTTATAGGGTTAGGAGAGTATTAAGAGGGTCTATAGGCTACTTATTATAGCCCTCCGAAAGTCGACGAATAGTAATAATAAGTCTTAAGTCCGTCTATTACCTACTACGCTATAGATAGAGCGGACGACTACTAAGAAGATAACTAGGATAACTCTAGCTAAGATAATACTTAGCGAGGAGTACGTTCTTCTAATTAAGTTAAAGATAGCTACGTAGTAGACGCTGAACTAGGACTCCGTCTTAATAATAAAGGATCTCCTTACTATATAAATACGTTAGATTAACTTACGTAACGAGGATCTTCGTAAGGTAGTAGTAAAATAGGAAAGAATAAGGTACGAGGCTAATAAGTACTAGGAAGAGACTTACGAGTCCTAATAACGATAAGAACGACTATATATTAGGTCGAAAGTTCTCCTATATAATACGAAGATTATACGAAATTTTAGAAATAAACTAGAGTTTATTTAGCTTAGTCTATATATTATATCGAGTGTTATTCTTAACTCCTATACGGAAAGACCTATTGGGAGCTATAAGTTATTAGAGTTAGATAGAATAGTCGTATTTAAGTTAGTCCGTATAGATCGTATACGCGTCTTCGTTTAAAGGGACGACTCTTCTAAGTCTAATTAGTACTTAGACTTTAGGGTAGGGGAGAGGACTAGAGTAACTACTCTAGGTAAACTAGATTATAAGTAGGAAGGCCTACTCCCTAGTACGAATTACGAAATAGACTATAAGTAGGAAGAACTACTTATCGAAGTTATAAACTCTTAAGAATTTAACCGTAATAAGTACGAGTAGTTTTTAGATTACTTGTCTAACGAGATATCTATAGAAGAGCTATTTATTAAGATTATATAGCCTAAAGAATTTAACTCTAATAATTATAAGATTATCGACGATAACCTAGATTGATAGATACTCTATATTCTTTATAGCGTATTCGTTCTTCTAACTATTGTAAAGATAGCTAGTACGGTAGCTAGAGAATATAATCGTTATACGCTAAAGAAACGAACTATTAAGCGCCGGCCAAAAGATAAGCTAGTTATTAGGTACCTAATTAGACTCGACCTTAATAAGAAAAAGAGTTCTCGTAATAAGCTAAGATAATAGATATACTATCGTTTGGAATACTTAAGTCCTAGTTAGGTAACTCCCTCTAGTTCTACTCTATCGAAAAGGGAACTCTTTCCCTATAACTAGATTAGACGCGTATTTAAAATAATGAACGAGCTCGCTTATAAAGTATTAGTATTGACTAATATTCTATAGGAATAATAGGTAGTTGACCAATAGTACTAATAAAATAAGATAAGGAAAAACAGAAGTAAAGAAATAAGGAAAGATAAAGAACTAGTCTAGTTATTAAGTTATACAATACTTAATTCTTAATTATAAGCGGACTTGTAATCGACTATATATATATATATAATCCCTATATCTAATAAGGTAGCTAGATCTAGATAGATTAAGGTAGTATTCTACCTATAGCAATCTAGCCCTCTATATAATTGTATACTATTAAACGTAGCTAAATCTAAATACTAGGAACTCTTCTTTATAAAATATACTGCGTAAAATAAGTATATAGATAGCCGAACTATCTTATAGGAAAGTACTTCTAAAACTAAGAGATTAAGTCTATCTACTATCCTATAGCTATCCTAGTCGGTTATTAGATTAAATTTCCTCTATTAGGAATTATTCGAATAGGTTATTAAACGAACTTATATACTTCGGATACTTGAAATTCGTATTACAAGTATATCTATTACTAAAGATTAGGTTATACTATTCCTAACGGGTTACTAAGGCTGTTACCGGTATTTGTATATACTAGTAATTTAATACATAGTTATTATAAGCTATATAACTTATATAAGTATAAATTGTTAATTATATAACTAGATCTGGTTGCCTAATTATATATAAATTATATAAAATCGCCTAGAATCGTCTATTTTTAGCCGTTTTATTAAATATAGGTTAATACCGTTAAAGTAGTTAAATAAGTAGCTATTCTATACTTTACTTTCTCTCTTTTATTCCCCTAAATATTAGTAAATCTTTGCTTTTAAATTGACAGCCTTTTAGTAGGAATCCTTTAACTTTTCTTTAACTTCCTTAATAGAGATTACTCCTACTCCTTTAAAGTCTTAAAAACTCTTAATCTCTTTCTTTAAGGTAATTAAATCTACTCGTTAAACCAACTAGCTACTAATATATTAGTAGAAAGATAGTATTTATACTAATTAACCGTAGTAGAAACCGGGGACCCGGAGGTTATAGTCGTAGTTTAACGCCTATAGATCCTTAACTAGTCTCTTCTAAATCGCCTTCTAACGATAGCTCTCCTCCTACTACTCCTTCTACTATACGTAGTAATCCTCGAACTCCTAATAGGCCCCTAGGTCGTTAATTTATATCTAGGTATTAGGATATAGGTACACCTCTATCTATATATAGTAGAGGAGTAGTTTCTAGATAAGGCCTATTTATAGGGTAACTAAGGACTCCTCCTCCTCCTTCTAAGAGTCCTAGTACTATACGTAGGAGTAGTTCTAGTCGTAGTTCTAGTAGTAGAAACTCTATTAGTAGAGGTCGTAGCTCTAGTACTAGAAATACCTCGTAAGTTAGAATTCTCTTAAACTAGGACCTATAAGTTAACTTAATAATAGTTCTAGACCTTCTCGTAATCCTACGTCGATAATTCCTAATCCTATTAGTAATCCTAATTAAGCTACACCTAGGAGATTCTAGAATTTCGAAGGAAAAACCGTTTATTTAGATAGAGATTAAGTCCTAGGCATCCGAGAGCCTACTAGACTACTTAAATTCTTTAGAGAGTTTAATTTAGCGCTAAAAAACCTAGGGAATATACGAGAACTCTATACGCTATTTGCTACTATAGGTTCTCGTAATAGAACTCGGAACCTATTAACCTATACTTATTTAGATATTATTAATTACGAAGGCGGTTAGGATAGTTCTAATTTCTCTACTTAGGAAGCTAACTAGGCTCTAGAAAAGAATATAGGTAAAGACGTTCGTTTTTTACCGAAGGTAGATTAAGATAGTACTAGAACTTATTACTAGTACTATATAGTAGTAGTCTTTAGCTAGATATCGAGAGGGGCTGTTACTAATCCTCTAAATCGTACCTATACCTATTACCGTAGTAGTTATATAGTTCCTTTTAATAATTACTATACTATTACTATAATTATTACTACTATCCGTCGAATTAAGTAGAATAGTTCTTACGCTAATTATTATTTTATAGCTCGCTCTTAGATTAAGAGTACTAGTAAGAAGTATTATAGTAATAGATCTAATAAGGTTAGCAATATAACGCCTAAACGGAAGGGACCTATTCTAGATCTAGATCGTAATAGTTTATAGAGAGGTTAATCTTTTTCGGTGTTCTAAGGCTTATAAGTTTATTTAATATACTTTCTAAGTTTTTACTATTTTTAGGATAGAGTTTATATATATATTAATACTATAGTAGGTATTACTAAATAAGTTTTTAATAGTTTTTAATAATTTCTAGGGATTCTTTCTTTTCTCTATACTAGAAGCAAGCCAAAATATAAAAACGAAGTAGAACTACTTCTAAAAAATAGTCTAAATTACGAAGTAAGTATAGCAAGTAAACTTATAATAAATAAATATATAAAAATATTAGGAATTTTAAATACTGACTACCTTCTTAGTAAAAGTTCCTTAAAAGTTATAGGTATAAAAACTAATAGAATTACTAGGTATTCTAGCCTATAACTCCGTTTAGTCGCTTTACCTAGCCTTCTACTCGAATTTCGAGTTTATTTATAGATACTAACTTAGTTAAATAAGCGTTAGGTTTCGCCTTAGTAAGTATATTAGCTAGGTTATTAAGACTAATAATCTAACGGACTTCTATATTATCCCTATTCTTATATACCTCTCTAAGAGCTATAATATTAACTATAAGTCTCTTTTCTTTTATTATTCCTAGCTTAACTAGGTATTTATATAGGCTATATAAATCTATATAGATAATAATAGGAACTACTAGAAAATCGACTTCTTTTAGGATCTAGGATAGAGTAGTAGCTAGTATATAGCCTTTATCTACTCTATTAGATATAGCGAGGATTTCGGAGGCGAGAACTAATCTAGTAACTTTTTTAGCTTTAGTTAAAGACTAATAGATAATATTTCCCTTAAGATTAAACTTAAAATCTTGTAGGGACTTATTTCTAAGTATAATTAAGGAGCTAATTTAGCTACTTAGGTCTTTATTATTTACGAAAGAGCCGTTAATAAAAATGAATAGCTTTACTTTATCTAGATCTAGTAGAATAAAGCTTAATCCTCGGTCTAAATTATCTATTTACTAGATAAGGCGTTTATTTAGAGTCTTAGTATCCTTAACTAATAGATCTTAATACTATATAGCTATAGAAAGGTCGAAAGCTACTTTAGGTTAGTATATTAATATAATATATATACCTCTTATACGTTGCTCGATATAGGTTTATTTAAAGTTTTCCTAGCTAAGATTAATTAGAAATAGCTTCTCTCCCTAGTTTTTCTACTTTATAAGTAGGTTTAGCCCTCGTTTAGATAATATATAGCTATTAAAAATAAGCTAATTATTATTATTAAGCTTCTTAATAGGCTTTACTAGGAAGTTAGCTTTTAATCTTTCTTCCTCCTCTTTAAATTTAAAGTCCTTATTATAGAGAATTAAAGTATTATCTATTTATATACTAACAACACCAAATGCATCCCCTTTTATAACTAGGAGGTATAGATTATAGACTAAGGTAGTTATATCTAGATTTTCTTTATAGTATTTATAGTAGGTATTAAACTAGTACAGGCCTGCTTTAGTAATACTATAGAATAGTTTAATAATTTCTATAATAGTTCTAGGTAGATAGAGGTAAATAATCTCTTTTAGTAAATTTACGAGTATTCTCCTATTTAATATCGTCTTTAATTAGGTATATACCTGCGAAATATCTCTTAATATTAAGAGAAACCGTTCTCGTTATCTTTTAGGTATAGATTTAGGAACTTTAAGGCGTAGAAACTCGATAGTACGTACGTTAAGTAAAGTTACTATAATTATAAGTATTAATCTCTAACTTACTCTCTAAATAGTAGGCGATTAGGTTAGAATAACCTTCTTATCTTTATTATTAAATCCTTATACTATAAGCCGTGACTTTTTATAGGGTTTATCCGTCCCTTTTCCTTTAATTTTATAGACTATTTAAGAGTTGAAAATACGCTTATTTATAATAGGTTTCTATATAAACTTTATAACCTCTTTACCTATTAACCTATCAATCTTAGTTATTGTTAAATTTTGAAATAGTAGGTTATCTAAGGAAAGTTTACCTTCTCTACGTAATTAGAGATATAGTATATAGTCTAATTTCTTTCTTATAGAGAGAAACACTTCCTAGGGCTAAATAAAGTACTAGGTATACTTATCTAGATATCGCCGTCGAGATCTCGTCCTTACCGTATTAATTATAACTATTCCTTATATCCTAGAAACTCTTAATTAGCTGTCAAACGGACTTACTACTATTAGATTATTATTTTTATTACTATTACCTATCCTAGGCTCCTAGGAGAGAAGTTGCTCCTCCTCCCTAATTACTACTTCCCTATTCTTAGAATCTAATAAAAATATATTATTTTCGGCTATAAGTTCGTTTAATAGTCGAGTTTTATAGGGCTTTACGCTAGTAGACCGAAATACTACGTCCCTATTATTAATTCTAACTATATAGTTATAGTTTTCGATCTTTTTTAGTATATAGGGTCCTTTCTATTAGCTAGGCTCTCTCTATACTAATACCTCTAACCTAATTAGTATAGAATATAGTAAAATCGGTATAGAACTATAGTACGTACTTTACCTTAGTTAGATATATAGCTAGGTCGCTATCACTCTCGAGCGACGGTAATATAATAATAATACTACTATAGGTTTATAGTACTATTCTCTCGTCGCTATCGCTCCTTACCGTACCCGTTACTAATAGTATACGCGATATATAGTAGCTTAGTCGCTATATTAATTAATTAAACGGGATGAATCCAACTAGCGATATTAAATTACTAGCGACTAGTAAATCTATATTATAACGACGACTAGATACTCTAGCCTATTATTAGTATATCTATTATCGGTCTCTACTAAGGTCGTTAGACCCGCTAATTACTATTCGCTAGTACTATTATCTAAACTAGCTATTAATATATAGCTAGAGTCCTCTATTATCCGTAACTATACCGTAGCGTTACGCTACTATTAGGACGTCGCTCCTATTAACTATTACCCTATCCGAATTAAGCTAAATAGAGCGTATATTACGGTATACTAACTATATTCTCTATATTACTAAACCGGCCTAGAGCGCGTATATACTACTAGGCTCGGAATATCTTATATATTTCGAAGGAAGAAGCGTTATGTACTAGAAGCTATAATCGTAATCTCTACCTACGTAACTACCGTTTATTACGCCGGTAATCGGAAGGTTCGATTCGGATATAAATTATCTCTTCCTTTTATTCTATCTTCTCTCTTTTATAATAAACTTCTCTCTTTCTCTCTTCTTCGAAAATAAATTTAGAAAAAAAGATCTTAGTACCCGTCTTAATTAATTTAGTATATCTATATATTCCTAGAAGTACTTCTAGAAGTAAAGCTCTTACTTAACGCTATAATAGTATAGTACGCCTACTAGGCTAAAGCCTTCTTTATATAATATTCTAAATATCTCTACCTCGTCGACGAAGATCTAATACGTACGATTAACGCTATTATTAAAGATTATCCGTCGCCTCCTTATAAGAGTTCTACCTTCGTCGCTATATAGACTGGCGGTAGATCCCGTTCTAAGTCGGTTACGCCTTCGATATCTACCTCTAACTAAGATACTATAATATCTTACTTTTAGGACTAGAACGTTACCGTTAGTAGATTCGGCCTCCTAAAAAGAGATATTAAGTAACTACGTTGATACCTCGTACTAGATTTCGAGTTACGAATCGTTAAACCTCTTTTCGAATAATAAGCCCCTAATACCCCTCGACCCCCTAGAACGATAATACTACTATAGATAAGAATATCCCCTTTCCTAAATATATCTAGCCTCTATTAAGATAACGACGTCTATAATAGTAGAGTAAGCGATTTAGAGAGTATACGCTTAAAAATATATAATAGAGGTAAGTAACGCGAAGAGCTAGGCCTAGACTCTATAGCTAATCTATTAACTACTCTTTCCCCCGACTAGATAATAGCGGTTTAGTAGTTAGTAAAGGCTTAGACTAATATAGCTAAACTCTCGGCTACTAAATATATAGATTAGTTAGTCTAAGATACGGTAGCTATAGAACGTCTAGTATTTTAGTAGTAAATAGCCGACTAGCTAGCTATATAATAGCGTTAAGCGTTAGAATAATAAAACGCGGCTATTAAGTATCTCTATTAGGAGTACCTAGTCGAAATATAAGCGCTCGAGTAACGTATAAACCCGCTATAAGATATAGTATAGGAAATCGCCTAGTAACGCCTAGACGCTAGCTAGGCTTAGTAACTAAATAAAGTAAATTTACTTTCTAATACGAGCGCTTAGACGCGTCGTAAGAACGATAAGATATAGTAGTCTATTAAGAAAGCTTAAGTAGCGCGAGCTATAGCGCTCTAAGAATTCTATTAATATATTAGAAAGAATATAGTCGTAGAACTACTTTATATACCGCTACTACCTTCTTCTTAGTTATCTTATCTTTCTCTATCTTCTTCTTCTTACTTATATACTCGTCAGTCGAGGCCCCTAACTATCTAGAATAAGAGAGATCTATCCGACGGCTCTAATCTACCTAAGCTTAAAAGTAAGTTCCGCGCTAACGATATCGGATATTTTAAACTCGACTTATAGGCCTAGAAGAGCGTTTATAACGTTAGAGGTAAAATTATATACTCGACTATAGAACTTTTTATTAAGTAACTTAAGAACGCTACCTTTACTATAGTACCGTAAGTTCTTTACCTTAACGTATCTAAATATCTTCGTAGTACTATATAGGTTTAGTACTAATCCTAGCTTTCGAATAACGAGAGATAGCGACTTAAGATAGAAAGAGGCGTCGATAATTAGGTAGAATTACTAGAAAAATAGTTCTAGATACGCTCCTAAGACGCTATATAGCGTTTTAAGTAATACTTTCTCTCTACTAAGAACGTTACTAAGAGTACGTTAATCTCTAAATAGGTTATATCGGCGGCCCGAGAGCTTCGAGCCGCGGGCTTTAAGAAGACTTACTAGTAGATTATAAAGATTTAGGAGAAGATTAACCTAAGAATTAGACTACTAGTATCTAAGCCTACTAGAAATACTACCTTCGCGCTATTTATCGACGGTCTTAAGGACTAACGCTTTAACTTCTAGGATCTAGCTAGGATAATATAGCTATAGACTAGTAAGTTTACCCCCTATCCTTAAGACGGTTATAATAATACTACTAGTAAGTAAACCTACGGTTCTAATAGCTAGTATTTTAATACTAGCTCGTAGAACTATAACGGGAATAGCTATTACTAGAACGCTACTATAGCGCCTACCTCCGAGGTAGTTACTTATTAGGTATAGAAAAGTAAGTAAGAGAAAACGATAGTAACTTCTCGTCTATACTTCTTTAATAACGCTAATAACCGACCTTAGTTAAGCGAAGAAAAATCTAGAGTAGGAGATAGTTACTAGAATAGCTAATAATAGTACTAGAGTAAAAACGTAAGGAACTACTACGTCGACGTAGACTATAATAGCGTAGATAATAACGATAAGAGCGACTAAGATAAGCCTACTAAGTAGAAATACGACGAAGAAAACGCGGATTATTAGTAAATCTCTATTAATAACTTTTTCCTTAACGCCGACTTAGTACTCCTAGTAATAAATCTTATTAACGGTCTAGATACTCCTAAGCCGACTAGGTTTAATACCTATAACTCTAATTAGTCTATACCGTCTTAGTATCGACGATACCTAGCTACGTTTCCGTCTAGTAATAAGCTTTAGAAGTACCTAGAAAATACTTATAGATTCCGACGCCGTACTACTCTAGTCTTAGAAAGCGACTATAGTAAAAACTACTATAGTAACCCTATAGCCGTATATTACTTAGACGCGGTAGAAGATACGTAATAGAATCTACCTATTATTAATAGCTATTCCTAAGGGCTCTTAACTATAGTCGGTAGTTTCCGTAAATATAACTACGCTTAGGTTACTATTCGTTTCTACTCTAGTAGTAAGTCTACCTAGGCTTACGTTAATATAGAATATCGTATATCGTTAATTAGTCGCTTATACTTAAGAAATATAGTTTTATCTACTAACCCTTCTTTAGCGACGGAGCCCCTCGTTATACTATAACTATTAACTAGTATCTCTAGTAGTACCGCTTTAATAGAGAAGGTAATACTTACTATATTCTTTCCTACTATATTAGGCGACCGTAAAGTCCTTCTATTAATATAGTTCGAAGTATACGTTATTAATAAGTTCGCCGCCGATCTACTTATCGGTATAGATATCCTACTACTCTATAGAATCAATATACTTATATCTACTAGTAAAGCTATATTTTATTAGTATAAACGAGTAGAAGCCGAACTATCGCTTTACGCTAAGAAGCCCGTTATAAACGAAATACGCGTACTCGCCCTTCGCTATATAGAGGTCCTACTATACTATATAGTTACTATCGTAGTTAGAACGCCTTAGCTACTTCTCCTAGGCCGTAATTACGAGTTTACGGCGTATAAGTCGCCTACGCTTATATAACTCTTTTTCGATTAGGAAGGTTCTATCTATAACTAGATTATAGATAAGTTATTCTACTCTATTCTCGTTAGGAACGACGGTATATATACTCTTATAGTACCGCGCGGAGCGTCGCTTAGCCTACTAACTAAGTATAACTACGCTAGCTACTACTTTTTAGCTATAGATAGCTACTACCTTACCGCTATATAGCTATCTACTAGCTTATAATCTATAGATATAGACGGTCGATATAAGTACGTACTTCCTAACGGTATTACTATTTATAGAGACGCTGAGTAAGTCGCTATAATTACTAAGTTAGTCGAGTAGTATCTATACCTCTAGGCTAATAAGTTAGGTATTATCCGCGTCTCTAAGAATTAGTAGATAGAGATTCTAATCCTATCTTAGTTCTAAGAGGACCCTAAACTTAATACTTAGATCTACCAATATAGTAAGGACGCTAGGGTAGAGATCGATTACGTATTTAACTAACTTACCGCCTAGAGTAAGATAGAATCTACTCGTAAAGCGACGCCGTTCGCCTCCCTAGTATTTATTATATAGAAAACTATATATATCGATAGCGTTACTAAATAAAAGCCCTAAGTAGTAGTAGACCTCTAAGGTTTAAACGCTATTAGTATTAAGGACTTCTATCTATTACCTCTATAGAAAAACTTTCTTAGTAAGCTACGTTCTAAGCCTTTTATCTCCGTATTCGACGGTTTATTATTTTTCTACTAATAGGCTATTAAGAAGGAGGACTAATATAAGTTAGTCGTAAATACCTATTAGGGTTAAGAGTAGTTTAATATACTTATTATAGAGTACTATAACTCTATATAGTACGTATAGAGATATATTACTAATATACTCGCCGAGTTCGACTATACTAAGAGTTTTATTAATAACTTTATAGTTACTTCTAATACGTTTTAGTTCTACGTTAGTTACCTCCGTAATATCTTTACTAAACTTAACGACTACGAAGCGACTCTAGTACTAAAGAAGATCTTCCTCTACTTTCCCTCTATTACCCTACTAGATACTTATATCGATACCTACGGTTTAAGTACGAATAAAGAGAAACTAGCCGCTATCGTTAATCTTTAGTACCCTACTAAGTTAAACGACCTAGAGACTTTATTAGTATAATAGACTATTTACGTATATCCGTCCCGTACTATATATAGTTAAACGAGCTACTCTAACTAGAGAAGACCTAACTTCTTAAAGACGCCCTAGTTAAGGGCCTATCTAGACTTGTATTCGTAAAGAAATAGTAGATAGCTAATACTACCGAGCTCTACGAAGCCTTCGAAGCTATTTATAATAAGTTAAGTAAGAACCGTATACTATACTACTAGAACCCTCGCTATCCTCTTTATATCGATATTAATTCCTCTCGAATAGAATATAGTAGTTTAGTATATTACGTCGTTAGAGATCCTACTTCTAAGCTATTTAATACCGAAGTACTTTACTCCGAAGACGGATAAGATAAGAAGAAAGTAATCCCTATAAAAATCTCGGTATACTTCTCTAGCGTTTAGATTTAACCTATTATATTCTTTAGTAAGGCGCTTATAGTAACTATATCTAGATACTAGCCTACCGAGCTCGAGGTCGCTAGAGTATACTAGATCGTTTATAAGCTAGGATATATAATCCGCTCGGCCCCTAAAGCCTTTATATTTACGGACTATAATACTATTATTAGTATTATACGATAGGTAAACTTAAATAAGACGGTTAATCTTAATAGACTTAGTATAAAACTAGCTACCGCTTCCGCGTTCGTCTCGACCTTTCTTAACTTAGAGCTAGTATACTATCTAGACGCTATATATATCGTCCCTAATATACTAAGTTATCTTTCTCGATTAGATAAGGAGCGCGACTTAGCTAACGATCTTAAAGATACTATAGTTCTAGATATCTACTACGTATCGCTTATCGAGATATCGGATAACTTAAAGAAGTAGATATAAGCTAGCTACTCTTAGAACCCTTACTAGGTTAAAATCTATAAGTAGCTATCGTCTAAGAATAAGAATATCGAACTATTATCTTTACTAATAGAGGGAATATATCTAGATATTAAGTAGTAATAAGTCGAGTATAAGTAGTAATAAGTCGAGTAGTAATAAGTTAAACTTAAGTAGCGATAAGCTAAGTAGCGATAAGTCGAATAATAATAAGTTAAGAATCGATAGAAGTTACTATAAAAGCGCTAGCTAGACGCGGCTAAAGAGTCGAGCGACGACGGAGACGTTAATATTAATAAAGAACGCTATCTACTAGGTCTACGATTCTTTAAACGATCTAGTCTTCTCTACTATACGGATAAGAAGGGCGGCTACGAGCGACTATATATCCCCTAGGACTATATACCGACTATTTTTAATATTACCTATAATTAGTACTATTACTAGGGCTACTATCGTACCTTTAGCCGTATATCGTCTATCTTTTATATCCGTCGCCTATCTAAGCTCTTACGCGACTATATTAGTTACTATCCGGATTACTATATTAACTAGACTATACGATACCCTCCTTACGGCGAGCTTAAACCTATATAGGTTCTACTAATCCTTTTTTATTCGGTATCGCTCGACTTTATTACGAATCTACCTTCTACTACTTTAGGGAGCTAGGATACCCTTCTTACTATAATATATATAGCCTTAAAGATAATCTTACTTACTCCTAGGTACAATATATAGAGTACTAACAATTAGGCGGTAGTTATCCTACGCGAACTAAAATTCGCTAACTAGAGTATACTAGCTTATTTACTATCTAATAAAGATTTATAATTTATAGATCGCCTATAGTAGACGATATTTAAACTTATAAATACTAAGCTTTTATTCTCGACTACCTACTACTCTTAGATAGATAGTTAGAGCGAACGTACTAACTAAATAGTAGAAGTAGCTCTTTAGTTCTATATAACCTCCGAGCCTAACGTCGAGTAGAAGAAGTTCTTAGTATATATTTAGTAGTATATAAATTCGTTACCTAATATAACGACGGGAGTCTCGCCTTATTAATTCTTATATAGTATATAACTAAGAGACGCTTTTAGGGTACTTATAGAGTTATCTTCTCGTAACTATACTATTCTTTAATAGAAGTATCGCGATATAGCCTAAGACGCTATCGCCCTCGTAAATATTTATACTAAGGTATAATATAACTCGAAGTATAAGCTACTACGCTTTAAGAAAGGCGAGATAGTATATCTATAACTCTACTATAGGTATAATATTCTAGAATATACTTACCGTAAATACTTAAATTAGCGCTTACGCGTTAAGGTAAAGAAGCGCGTTAATAAACTCGCCTATAAATTAGAACCCCCTAAATATATAAGAATTTACCTAGTTATATCTATCGCCTAATTAGAGTATTATCTACTAGGCGACGATCTATTTAGTCGCGATTCTTATTCCGAACCTAGTCTAGATACCGTCGACGAAGATAGGATTTCTATCTATATAATTAAGTAACTTCTCGATAGACGCGATACGGCTAGTAGTCGCTAGTACCTAGTTAAGTAGAACGGTTAGGGACCTAGTTATAATTAGTAGTATTTAGTTAGCGATCTTAGTTTAGTAAAAGAGTTAATAGCTAAGTATAATTTACGCTACCCTAACTAGTCTAAACGTCGCTCTAAATAATAAATACGTAAAAATAAGAAGGTTACTCGAAATATAACTTACGACGAACTCCTAAATATATTTACCTAATAGCTATTATACGTAGAGATACCTATCTTAAGGGTACCGTAGTAGGCTTACTACTTACGCTACGATTATCCGGATATAAATTCTTAATATCTACTATCTTTAATATTACTAACGTTATCGCCTTATAATTATTTATATTTATATTATTAGCTTACGCTATTACGTAGACTATATCTATAGGGTCTAACTACTTTTAAAACTTTATTTCCTCTATTATATCTATATTAATATTACTCTTAACCTTATAATCTAGTAAGAATAGCTATATCTCGGAACCTAGACTAGAAGTACTCTTCCTAAGAAATCTTCTAGACTACGATTTCGACGCCGGTACTAATAATAATAATTAGCGCGTAATCTCTCCGTTTCCCTTACCCGCTATTTAACCGGCCGTAGATACTATACCTCTAGACCTCCCTAACTTAGACTTCCTAGTTTTCTTCTTCTAGTTATAAGTATAGTCTTTCCTACTTATATACTACGCCTTCTAGGTCGCTTATATCGAAGTCGTTAAATCTACCTAGCTTAAGTAGCTAGGTCTAACTGACTATTACGCCCTAGATTACTAACGCTTAGTCCGATTAATACTAGTAATAAGACGTATCCTAATCCCTCCGTAAGTACCTCTACCCTATATAATTTACGACTAGCTATAACGTAATAACTTCTACCTATTTTACGAGCTAGTTTTCGCTAGCTACTATAAATAGAAATTATTTATCTTTAGGGGTCTTACGGCCTACGATAAGAAAGTACTTACGGTACTAGAATAGTCTTAGCCGTAGCGCGTAGATATTATCGACCTTATAACGCTACGAGAGCTCTCTATAGCTATATTTCCTAAATTCTTTAAGTTTATACTCTAGACGTACTATCGTTACAATAGCTCTTAGTACGAATTAGAAGAGTACTTTAGTATCCTTATTAATTTCGGCTTTAATAGAGTCTTAGCGGAAATCTTAGCTAAGTTACTCCTAAGATTTATAGATAATCTCCGCGCTAATTATCTAAAGGAAGGTTTCTTTAGCTACGAAGTTCCTCTATTTCTAGAGTTTATCTCTTCTCTTATTCTAGTTATCGCTCGCGCTAGCCTATCCGAGTAATAAGAACTATAGTTCTAGGACGATAATATTAATAAACTAACGCTTAATCTATCCGAATTTATAGATCTCGCGCGGTTCTATCTAGGGTATAGTCGCTTCCTTAGCGTACTTCGCCGAATCTTTAAATACTATAATATATACGATAGTACTACCTATTAGGACGTACTACCTAAGTTCCTTATTCTACCGGTCGTACGTACTAGAATCTTAGCTATCCTTTATTAAATCGATATATTCTACGGTAGTAATTTTAATTATACTTAGTACCCTCCTCGTCCGACCTATCTCGTTCCGTTCGATTCTATATTTAATATAAACGACGCTAGCTATTATAGCGGTAGTTCTCCTAACTATACTTCTCGCGCGCGATACTATTTAGGCTCGTATAATATAGATATTCCTAATCCTAATAATTTTCCCTACGATACCCCTACTTAGTATATAAATATAAAATACTATATATAGCGTATCTATTACGATACTCCCGAGAGCTACTCTAATAATAACGTACTTATAGACGACGCTTATATAGTATAGTTTAAAGACCTACGTTCTTCTCTCTACTCTATCCGAGCTATTACCTACTATTACCTACTTATATTTACTATTACTAGCGTTTATCTACCGTCTTAACGATCTTATAGTCGCGATATAAAAGAATCTACTACGTACGAAGTCTACTAAGACGATAAGTAGCTTTTATATAGAGAGGTAAGATTTAATCCTAATAGTCCTTACTAGTTTAGCTCTTTTATATATCTTCCGTCGTTAAAAAACTAGTCGGTTATTAAAGGCCCGTAGGAGGTAGAGGGATCTACCGGTATAGTAAAATCTAATATATATTTACTACTCTAGAAATATATTCTCTAGGAGTTCGTTAACTACGGTAAGTAAATTCCCGCTAACTAGTTTAGTATTAATCCGCTAGGGTACGACTAATACGTAGTATAGAAATATAGCGATAAGAAGAGATTCTTATATATATAGAAACGTATAGGAATAGCCGAAGAGGCCTAGAGGCGAGTTAATCTATATAATATAATCGCTACCGACCTTAGCGTTAGTAATATCTATAGATTAATAAACGCCGACGATAATAATAATAAGCTAGTCCTTTACCCTAATATCTTTATAGAAGTAGAGTTTTTCGTAGGTATCGGCGACGGAACCGCGCTACGATACTTTAGCCGCGTTTATAAGAGTTATAATCTTAATATTCCTAACGTTCTATTTAAAGAAGTTATCGCTAACTTCGAACTCCGTAAGGCGAAATATAATTAGTATCTAGGTAAAACTATAGTAATAACTAAGGATAAGCTACTATCTTAACTTCTTAACTAGAATAAGTATAGTAATATTACGTCTCGGGTCGATATCGCCGGGTAATAAAGCTATTAGGCGACCTAAACTACCTTAACGCTAGTATACGCTAAAGACCCCTAGCTATAGCTCGATAGACTCTACTACTAGACTACTTACTTAGTCGCTAGCGTAATATACGAAGGCCCTCGGACCGTTCCTATACTAGTTCTAAAGAACTAATTCTATACGGTACCGCCCTCTCGTAATAAGAGTAAAGATAAAAAGACGGCGCCTAGACCTCGCCTTTCTATATCTACGCCTAGATAATAGTTACGCTAAAAAGACGACGATAAGAAGAGTAATAAAAACGTTAGTAAAGTACTATAACCTAACTAGTCTTTTCTACCTAGAAAGAGAAAGGCTAACGTTACCGCTTACGTACCTCTACTAAAGAAGATAAGCGTTACCGTACCCGAGGATATAGTACCCCCGCTAAAGAAGACTAATAATCCGTTTATACTATTACTTAAGGCGTCTACTAATCTCTATAGTCTTATAGTAGCCGGAGGTCTATTAAATACTACTCTAGCGTATACCGTCGAAACGGTAGAAACTAGCTCGTAGTATAACTTCTTACTACTATCTTTTACGCTAATCTAATTAGCTAAAGAGTTTAAGAACGAGCGTCGTAAGATAGCGCGCTAGAACTAACGTAAACTACTTACGGCGCTATCTTCGAAACTATACCCTAATAAGTTTTAATAGAGATAAATTATTAATAAAAAGAAGAATATATAGGTAGGAATAGAGTATAACTAATAGACGCTCTATACCGATAGAGATTAGTATACTAAATTCCTCCCTATCGCCTAACTCCCCCTAGGGACTACTATACCTTCTCCGTAGTTTACTAAAGAAGAGAGAGTAGAAGCGACCGTAGCTACCGAGCCTCTAAACGTACTACCTATTACTATTCTAACGTCCGAGAAAGGAAAAAAACTATTATTTATAGATAATACGATATTACTACTACCGCCGCTATCTATAGTAGATACTAGTCTAGCTATATCGATACTAACGTCCTAGAATAGTATACGACTATTATTATTTAATAATAATAGATTACTACCGCTACTACTAACGTCTCGTCGCGACTTAACTATACGACTATTATTATTCGACGATAATAGATTACTACCGCTACTACCGACTTCTCGTCGCGACTTAATAGGTAGTATAAATACTATAGCTCGCGGCCTACGTATATCGACTCTAGCTTCTTATAAATAACTAATATTTACGGATAACGCCGAATTACTACCTCCGCTACTAAGTTAACTATCTAGCCTAGTAACCCTATATAGTCGCTCTCGATAGTATAGACTCGGTATAACCGCTCTAATAATCTAGGGTTTTACTAGCTTTCGGCTATCTACGCTATCGAGAATTCCTTTATTAGATATTACCGATACTTTAGAGTTAGAACTATATAAGATAATTAAGTCGCTATCGGAAAGTAACGATATACTACGTAAAACCTCTTAAGTACTTTAGGAGGATAATAATAATCTAACTAATTATAATACCGAGCTCGAGCGTCGTCTAGAGGCTATAACTACTATAAACTTACGCCTTAAGAAGCTCTAGTAGCTTAGATAGATAGCCGCCGACGCGATATTATCTAGCTTAACTAGATAGTCGTATCTCTATAATAAGGTCGTACGGCCCTCGCTCGACTATAACCGGTACCTAGGTAGATATATAGACGTCCCTACCGCCTAATAGTATATCGATTATATACTCCGTATCGAAAAGACTTTTAGAAAGGATATTTTTAATAGTACCGTCCTACTAGCCCGAGTAGTTAGAGATAGCGATAAATAGAATAATATAGTCGCTAAGATACTAAACGAGGAATACGACGATTTCTATAATAACTATAAAGTTAGTAATATTAAGTATAAATTCCGTCTACCTCCTTAGTAAGCGTACGTAAAATATCGACTTTGCCCCCTAGTAATACTAAATATAAGATATATCCGACGGAATAGTAATATAGGCGGTACTATCTAGACTACCGAATTGGAGGACTAGGTAAGATAAATATAAGAGGTATAGTCGGATATATTAAAAAGTAGATATTATATATAGTTATAGTAGTAGTATAAGGACGTACCCGTTCTTCTTCTAGGGGGGATATAGTACGTACTTTACCTTAGTTAGGTATATAGCTAGGTCGCTATTGCTCTCGAGCGACGGCGATATAATAATAATACTACTATAGGTTTATAGTACTATTCTCTCGTCGCTATCGCTCCTTACTATACCCGTTACTAATAGTATACGCGATAGACTATTTCGTTATAATAGGGCGGATACTACTTACTTCTTTACTTATATCTCCCTAAGCTCTTTTATTACCTTTTTAACTATAGTTACCCTTTAAAGAATTATACGGCTAGGAGGATAAGAACCTATAATCTTAGTATATACCCTAAAAACGAGAAGTATAGGAACAAGTCTATTTGGCCCTACTATATTGTTAATAGCTTTTATAGTATACTAGAGAAGGGTTTTACTATTTTCTAAAGATAACTTATTCTTAAAAATTAAGTAGTACCTCCTAAGGATAGTATAGTATCTTTTAGCTTTTCTAATACTATAATAGGCCTTAACTAGTATCTCTTTAACGTATATATTAAGAGAACTTACCTCCTAATTAAATTTATAAGCCGTAAAATTTATACCGGTATTAATAACAATTGTATCTAGAGGACCTAAATAGGTATTAATCTAGATTATTCGGACGTATTTCTAGACCTTATTAGTAGTCGTTTCTTTAAGAAATCTAGTAGCTTAAAATATAGTTGCTATATCTATAATATATAGTACTAGTTTTCCTTCTAAAAAGAAGATATCTATAATAATCTCTAAATTAAAAATAAGGTTATCTTTTAAGCTGAAATTAAACCGTATTAGAGCCTTTATATTTATCTAGTAGAACTTACAAATTAACGTAATTAATTAAATAACGTTAGTATTAATATTATTTAATCCTACTCTAGTAAGGATTGTTAATAGACGTTAAGCTAAAGAATATCTAAAACGTCGATAAATTTATCTTAATTAACGTTTATCTAGGTCTAAAAACAATAATTAGAGGAAGGTAAATAATAGTATATTATTAGTAGCTTATTTCAACTAGTAAGGGGTTAAAAATCGGGTGTTTTATAGTTCCGGGGTATTATAACGGACTAACCGTTAGTTAGAACCGTTTAGTAACGTAGCTAAGTAAGTCGAATTAGTTATTAAACTCTCTTATATATGCGGGATATCTATAATTTACTTAGAAACTAGTAGTTTAATCTATAGATAACTATACTTCCTAGTAATAGGAAAGTACTTATTACCCTAGACTAGTTACTTTCGAAAATTATTAAGATAGATTCTAAGGCGATCTATATCTCTAATATATATAAGGAACGGTGTATTGGCCGGTACTACGTAGAAATTAATAGATCCGAACGGTATCGGTACCGTAGTAGTTCTAAGACTTAATATAGAACCTTTACTAAATAGAATATTATATTATCCCGCGGTAGATTAATCTAAATTAAGTAGTAAGTAAACTTATAATACTCGGGATTAGCCTTCTCCTACTATAGAGATCCCTAATACTCCTATATTAGGTAGGATACCCTAAAATACCTAGTCCGAGTACCGATAATTAAACTAAAATATCTCTAGTATAATATATATAAGTTAGTTCACTAGCCTTTTCGAAGTAAGGAAATATATAGTAGTATTATCGGATAGCTATTAGGCGACTATAAAGAAGCCTTCGTTATTTTCTTCCTCCTAAAAGAGAAAATATATCTCTTCTCTAGCCAATTTATCCTATATATTATTAGTACCTTCCTAGAAGTTAACTATAACTATATAGGCCTTAATAATCTCCTCTATAGTATAGTATAATGGTTAGGAGGCTTTAAATCGTTTAATAGTAGCCTTTCGCTCTTCTAGGGTATAGTAAACGGACTAATAGCCCTATTTACTATATACGTAGTATTTCTAACCTATTTTTCTTAGCTAAAATCTTCCTCCTCTTCCTTAAGAAGATTACTCTCTATTTAGGTATCCTATTATACGTCTTGCACCTCTTCCTCTACCTCTAGAAATAGAGTTTTTCTAATAAGTTCTATTAGTATAGTACGCTTCATTATCGTTGTTTTCGTATTCTATAATTTATAAGTTAGTTTAACCATTCTTCTCGTCGAGAATAAACGCTTATTAGCTCTATTCTAATATCTAGAAGCGTACTACATATCCTTCTACCGTAATTATTATAATAGAATTCCGTAATTAATCGCATAAGCCTTAATACGTACTTATAGGAGTAAATAAGGTATATTAGTATTCTCGAATACCTTTATAGCCTAGGAGTAAGTATTCGTATACTTCCGCCTAAGACTTTTTGAGGTTTCTTCGTAGCTTATTTAGCTAGTTAATAAATAGTTCTAGATACTCTAGAATTAACTTTCCTAGCGAATTCTAAATATAAGAAAGAAGAGTAGTATTTCTCTATTCTATTAATTATCTTTAGCGTCTTTCGGGAGTCTTAAAATACCGTAGTAGTTACGTAAAACCTTAGATCTATCTAGTAGGTCGGTTTACTATTATCTCGTTATAGTAAAAGTCTCTAGCCTTTTCTTTTAGTATTATTAGGAATATATTAATAACTCCCTTTCCATCGAATATTCCGTACTTTTCTATATTTTCTACGAAGATCCTAAGCTTAGTTTCGAGTACGTTATCCTCCTCTCTACTATATTTTATATCGTCGGTATATAACTTATTAAGGTCGGTTAATCTTCGTATAACTACTATTTATAGGTCTTATAAGTTAGTTTAGCTATCGATAAAGTTCCGAAAAATATCTTTAAGTCTCGATCTAGGTCGTTCTAGTTACTATATAGGCTACTAAGATTATTACTAGGCTAGTATTTTCTCTAGTTCTTCTTAAACTATTGATAGTAGTACTCTATAATACTAATCATTAATAGGTTATTTGCCTTTTCGTTAAGTAACGTTAGTTTAAAATCGTCTTAAGTTACTAGACTCTAGTTATATATACTGAACCTCCTAGATAGTAGGTTATTTTCGGTCTAGAGTTAGGGTTATAGGCGGGATCTTAGGATAACCTATAGATATAGTATCTATAAGTTCGTTTAACTAGTAAGTCGATATAATTACCTAAATACCGTTAGCTAATTATAGCTCTATAGGGGTTCCTTTCTAGGTTATAGCTAGAAGAGCCTCTCCTAAAACCGATTTTAGTACTCTTAGTTGTTCCTTATTAATTTTCTACTACGTAGTAGTATTCTAATTACGAAAGTCTTCGTAAAAGTACTCCTAGAGTTCGTTAAGTAAACTTACTAATACGTATAGGTACGCTTAGTACGCGATATAGCTATTAAGCTCTTCGTTAGTTATTATTAGAGTAAGGGATAAAGATAACTTAAGATACTTCTTATTAGAAAAGAAGAGTTATCCCTTAAGTTATACTTAGGAGCTTTTCGTACTTTTAATAGTTATAACGCTCGGGGTTAATTTCTATTACTTATCTTCTCTAGCTATATTACCGTTTCTAGATCTTAATAATCTATAAGGATTCTCGATAGAAATTCGTTGTTCCTAGGGCTATAAGTTCGCTTAACCTAGTCGTTCGATATTTTTAATAAACGGTAGGGTCGAGGTTTGAGTATATAATAGTAGAAATACGATTATTAGACTATTTTAGGTAAGTATTCGTCTAAAACTTAGGAGATATAGTTACAATCTCCTTATTTAATAGCGAAGCCTTACGAATCTATAGTTGAATTAAGTCTAACTACTAATTAGTATTAGTATTAACCAATATCCTATAGGAATAATAGGTAGTTAACTAATAGTACTAATAAAATAAGATAAGGAAAAATAGAAGTAAAGAAATAAGGAAAGATAAAGGACTAGTCTAGTTATTAAGTTATATAATACTTAATTCTTAATTATAAGCGGACTTATAATCGACTATATATATATATAATCCCTATATCTAATAAGGTAGCCAGATCTAGATAGATTAAGGTAGTATTCCACCTATAGTAATCTAGCCCTCTATATAATTATATACTATTAAACGTAGCTAAATCTAAATATAAAGATATACTCTCTAAATCTTCTAACCAAAATAGCGCGATAGTATCCCTTTGTCTCTCTACGATTGAAGTATTCCTATAAAGAAAGAAAAAGAAAGTAGAATATAGATAACGGGAGATATTCTTATAAGAAAACCGTACTACCGAAGTTTCGCTAGTACGGTCCCGGAGTTCTACCGTACGGCCTATATCTCGCTAGGAATAGGCCGGTACGTATATCTTTTCTCCTAGGTCTACGAAGATAAGATTTAACGATAATATACTATTATTATCTATTTTCCTCTAGTATAGTATTATATACGTAGATAAAGATAAGGAGGACTACGCGTTGGTTTTCGTAATAGAGGATAGGATAATTAGTATACCTAGAAGGAAAGTAACGCTTATACGTAAGGAAGAATATATTTAAATACCTAAGGTTCTCTATAATAGGTTAGCCGGTTCGAGCGTATTATAGAGATAGAACTTAGAGAATAGGTTATTGGAGTAGGTAGCGGTAATAATTATAAGCGATATTACGGTCCTCTCCGTTAGTCCGGGTCGTACTATACGGGAATTAAGGAGGATTTAAAAGAAAGAGCGTAACCGACTACGTAGAGATACGTCGTAAATCTCCTAAGATTTCTTACGCGACGCCTCTATTTATTAGGAACTAGACGGCTAGAGCCGTATTCGTAGATAAACTCTAATCCTAGTAGATAAAGAAAGAAAAGAAGAGTAGAATACGAAAGCTAGAAGATTTCCTTATAAGGGAGGTATTCTACTAGAGTTCTACCGCGTACCGCCCGGTATTTAGCCGCCCGCGTATCTACTAATAATCCTATTACTCCTAGAGCGTCCCCGTCTCTACTATATATCGGAGGAGAATACCGTACGAGGATATCTATATTATAAAAATATTAGAGAGACGGGAGTTTAAAAAGTTCTATATACTAGATTCCTAGCGGTAAAATTTTCGTAAAACGGACTTAGATAATATCCGGGGCCGCCCTAGATATTAATCTTATCTAGAAACGAAGATAGACGTACCGCTATACCTACGAGCGACTACTCCTATATATATCGTTCTTAAAAGAATAGAAAAATAGGCGCTTTAATATATCTCTTAACGCCTAATCGAATCTCGTAGCTATATTCTTAGATAACTAGAACTAGGAGTCTTTCCTTTATATTTATCTCGACTAATATAAAGATTAAAGATACTTTCTATATTTCTTTTACGTCTCTTTATTTATTTTCTTTATTACGTATCTCTTTCTTTTATTCTTTTATAGGGAGCTTCTTTTAATACTAAAAAGAGCTAGGTTTTACGGGGGATTTAGATTCTATAGGGGAACTTAACTAGAATAGGAAATAGAATTAGTAATAGAAATACTAAAGACGTATAGTATTGTAAGTAAATACTAAGAGAGGTCTATATAAGCTATCTCTATCTCTCTCTCCCTAAGCCTTCTATTCTCTTAATAAAAGTTTTAGACACGATAATTAGTACTTAACTCTAGAATAATTATACTTATACCCTTATACTTAGACTTTTACTAATACTTCTACTTTCGACTAAGATAAGTCGAACTCTTTAGTTAAGCTTAAGAATAGCCGGCTCCGCTAAGAATATATCTAAATTAAATAATAGAGATACTATAAGCGTCGATAATAGTACTCTTATACTACTCCCTAAGAATAATAATAGTCTAGGCTTTATTACGTAACTATAGGGAGTTAGAGCCTCTAGAGTAGTTATCTAGACTAAAGAGGATTAGGGTACTAAACTAGATAAACTACTCTTTACTCGACGAGTTAAAGGACTATAAGCTATTCTATCTTTAGTAGAGAGAGAGGCGGCTCGATTAGAGCTCTATTTAAGGCTCGCGGTTTATTACGTCTAGAACTTTAATAGGGAGGAGTAGAAGTATCTCTCTAATAGTACTAAGACGAAAGAGAAAGTATTAAAATTAAAAGAACTAGATCTTAGTACGAGTCGAGTAGTAAGGACTAAGAAGACTTAGAAGTAGGTTCTAAGTACCTATAAGAGTATTTCCGATATAGACCCTATAACGTACGGCTATAAGAAGGTAGAGAGTACCTAACTAAGTTAGACGAGCGGTTTTATAGTAGACCTAATTAATAATCGCTAGTTACCTCTAAATCTAAACGGGAACGACGAAAGTATTCTCTTAACCGCGTAATACTAGGTCTCTAGGAGAACCCTCTAGGCGCTAAGAAAATATTTTAAATATATACTTTCCCGTCCTCTCCGCCTAGCCCTCGAGTTTCTTACTCGAGCTATCTATATATATCTAAAGTATAATAGAAGTAGAAAGACGAATAAGATATAGATATTAGATATTAAAGATCTAGTAAAGATAATTTCCGGTAAGACTAAGGAGGCTATAGACGAGGTCCTTAATAAGACTTATAGAACGGACCCTCTCGACTAGTCTTCCTAGGGCTTTATTCTTTACCCTTAGTATCTCCTACCGATTACCCTCGATATATATAAGTAATACTAGAAGCGAACAAAGCCTCCTAGTTAGAAAGATACGAACGAATTCCTTATATATTAACCTCTAACTAAGACTATTAAGGAAGAACTATTAGGTATAACTAGTACTAAGCTCTCTAAGTAAATAGAGAAAGAGAATAAGCTATCTCTTCTAAAGGAATTCGGACTACTACCTAAGGAGGAGGAAGCGCTACCGTAGATAGAAATACCTAATAAAGGTAATATAGGTAATAAAGATAAGAAGGAGGAGGATAAGAAGGTAGTAAATAAGGAGTTAGCTCCTAAGGCCTCGCGGAAGTCTAAGAAGATAAAGGCTAAAAAGATAGTTTCTTTAGGAGGCCTTTAATACGACTATAGCGTAGAAGCTAAGAAAGTTCTTCTCTCTAACTATAAGGTATCTAAGAAGCTAAAACTCTCCGCTCGAGTCGGTCCGGATACGAAAAAGAAGGTAGAAGAATACGAAATAAGTAAGAACCCTTCTAAGTTCTAGTTATTTACGAAGATAGTCTATCCGCTAAGGGAAACTATCTATAATAATTACTTTCGCTATTTCTATAGCCTAGCTAGCTTATAAATTTGTACTAGGACGATAGAGATACTTATAACCCGACTTAAGGCCTTTTTAGAATACCTTAACCCTACTAAGTTTATAGTTAGTAGAGAGTATTATACCTAGTTCCGAGTATCGAACTAACTATATATTTAGTCTAACTATCTTAGGGTCTTCGCGTATAAGCCGGCTAAATAGTACCTATTTAATAAGACTTTTCTCGACGAGAGGGAGTAGAAGAAACTACGTAAAGATATATAGACGGACAAGAAACTAGTAGAATAGGAAGAAAAGGGTAGTATCCTCTATAAAGGTACGTTTAAGGAGTAGGATACTAAATAGTAGGTATTAGATAACTCTATCGATAAGGTTAAATATATAAAGTATATTCCCGAAAAGTTTAAGAAGGTAGGTAAGAACTAGACGGTTAAAGAGCTCTTACGTATTAAGTTAGTATACTACCTCTAGTATCTAAGGGAGGTTAACGGGAAGTATAACCTTAATTAGAACCGTACTATATATTACGGGGTTATCTAGTAGGTAATATAATAGTCGATCGAGTACTAGTTATACTATATTACCCTTCGACCTAACTATCGGTTTTAGCTTATCTTATATCTATACTATACTAAGACGACTTAGGTCGGCGATAATATTAACTTCTACTACGTCGATATTAATATTAAGGATGTACTTACGACTAGGAAAGGTAAGAACTAGATTTAAGATAGTCTAATAATATTCGGAGAGACTATAAAAAACTATACCTAGTTTATACCTAAGATATATAAGGACGAGAATCTATAGGCGTAGATTAATAATAATAATAAGGCGCGAGGGACTTTAATTAGTAGTAGCTATATTACGAAGATTAAGAAGTAGTACTAGACTAAGGACGATATTAAGAAGTTTAAGACTAACTTTACTAAGTAGATTACGCCCGATTATACTATACGTATTACCTATCCCTTAAACTTCTACGGTTTATATAGTAAGGCCGATAGGACTCGTCTAACCCTATTACCCTAGTACTATAGAATCGAGAAGGACTATACTATAATAGAGATTCTAGAAGGAGGTACGTAGGAGTAACTTATAAAGGTATATCGCGATCTATTTACTAGTCTAACGTCGCTATCTAGATACTCTATTAATTACGGTAAACTACTATACTCGTTCCCGACTTATATCTCTCTTTACCTCGATAGCCTAATTAGCTAAGTACTTATTAGTCGAATAAAGTAGACTAACTACGACGTCGTTAAGGCGGTCTAAAAGGTTATCGAGATAGATACTAAGGAGCGTAAGACCTACCTTAAGAAGAATATAAAAGAGGCTATTTAGCGCATCGGTAAGAAGTTTACTAATTTTATTAATAAGAAGATCTATATCTTTAGGGATAAGAGCTTCTTCGTATATCGCTTCTAGAAAGACCCTATTATTAAGCCTAAGATCTACTATATAACTAAAGAGAATAATAAGGACCTTAACGTAGTACTTAGAGACGTTATAGACGACGGAGAGTAGGTTAAGATAGAAGTAATATAGGGAGGCCGATATAGTAATAATAGCGGAAAGAATAGTAATAAGGAGGACGGTAAGGAGCTCGGAGAGAAGGTAGACTAAGTAGTTAATAAGGCGTTTATTTTATTTTCTAATTCTACTTAATTTATTTAGTATAATTATAGCTAGCGGGATTTCTTTAATAGCCTAGGTTTTAATTATCTACTTTCTTTATATAGCGTTATAGGACGACGCTATAGTAGGAGGGGGAGAGAATATAGTAGAGACGGCTATTTACGGGCCGGTATAACCCGGCTCTCTTATCCTATATAAGGACGAGACGCGGCGCCTATAGATATTAGATAATTACCTACTAACTAGTATAGTAATAGATTGATTTATAGCTATTATTATCCCGCCTTATCTTCTCTATTATATAAATTATATTTATCCGATCTACCTTACCTTAATCTTATAATCTAGTATAGGATTCTAAGACGGAAGTAGAAAACTACTCTCTCCTATTATCTACGCTTACTCTACTATAGTATACCATAAAAGCTATTAACGATATAGTAGGGCTAAATAGACTTATTTCTATACTTCTTATTTTTAGAGTATACCCTAAGATTATAGGTTCTTACCCTCCTAGCCGTATAATTCTTTAAAGAGTAACTATAGTTAAAAAGGTAATAAAAGAGCTTAGGGAGATATAAGTAGAGAAGTAGGTAGTATTTGCCCTATTATAGCAGAATAGTCCTATACTAATCTTACTATATTCTATACTAATTAGGTTAGAGGTATTGGTATAGAGAGAGCCTAGTTAATAGAAAGGACTCTATACGCTAAAAAAGATCGAAAACTATAATTACATAGTTAGAATCAATAATAGGGATGTAGTATTTTGGTCTACTAGCGTACAGCCCTATTAAACTCGATAATTAAACGTACTTATAGCCGAAAAAGATATATTTTGATTAGATTCTAAGAATAGGGAAGTACTAATTAGGTAGGAGGAGTAACTTCCTTTCTAGTAACCTAGAATAAGTAATAGTAATAAAACTAATAGCCCGATAGTAGCAACTCTATTTATTAGTTAATTAAGAGGTTCTAGAACGTAAGGAATAGTTATAATTAATACGGTAAGAACGAGATCTCGACGGCAATATCTAAATAAGTATACCTAGTACTTTATTTAGCCCTAGGAAGTATTTCTCTCTATAAAAGAGAAATTAGACTATATACTATATCTCTAATTACGTATAGAAGGTAAACTCTCCTTAGATAATCTACTATTTCAAATTTTAACAATAACTAAAATTGATAGGTTAATAGGTAAAGAGATTATAAAGTTTATACAAAAACCTAATATAAATAAGCGTATTTTTAACTCTCGAATAGTCTATAATATTAAAGAAAAAGGGACTAATAAACTCTATAAGAAATCACCGCTTATAGTATAAGAGTTTAATAATAAAGGTAAGGAGGTTATCCTAACCTAATCGCCTACTATTTAGAGAGTAAGTTAGAGATTAATACTTATAATTATAGTAACTCTACTTATCGTACGTACTCTCGAGTTTCTACGCCTTAAAGTTCCTTAATCTATACCTAGGAGATAACGAAAGCGGTTCCTCTTAATATTAAGAGATATTTCCTAGGTATATACCTAATTAAAGACGATATCAAATAGGAGAATACTCGTAAATTTACTAAAAGAGATTCTTTACCTCTATCTACCTAGAACTATTATAGAAACTATTAAACTATTATATAGTATTACTAAAGTAGGCCTATACTAGTTTAATACCTACTATAAATACTATAAATAAAATCTAGATATAACTACCTTAGTCTGGAATCTATGCCTTCTAGTTATAAAAGGAGATATATTTAGTATTATTAGTATATAAATAGATAATACTTTAATTCTCTATGATAAGGACTTCAAATTTAAATAGGAGGAAGAAAGATTAAAAGCTAACTTTCTAGTAAAGCCTATTAAGAAGCTTAAGAATAATAATTAGCTTATTTTTAATAGCTCTATATTGTCTAAAGAAGGGCTAAACCTACTTATAAAGTAGAGAAAGTAGGGAGAGAAGCTATTTCTAATTAATCTTAGCTAGGAAGACTTTAAATAATCCTATATTAAGTAACGTATAAGAGGTATATATATTATATTTATATACTAACCTTAAGTAGCTTTCTACCTTTCTATAGCTATATAGTATTAGAATCTATTAGTTAAGAATACTAAGGCCCTAAATTAACGCCTTATCTAGTAAAAGGATAATTTAGACCTAGGACTAAGCTTTATTCTATAAGATCTAGATAAAGTAAAGCTATTCATTTTTATTAACGGCTCTTTCGTAAATAATTAAGACCTAAGTAGCTAAATTAGCTCCTTAATTATACTTAGAAATAAGTCCTTATAAGATTTTAGGTTTAATCTTAAGGGAGATATTATCTATTAGCCTTTAACTAAAGCTAAAAGAGTTACTAGATTAGTTCTCGCCTTCGAAATCCTCGCTCTATCTAATAGAGTAGATAAGGGCTATATACTAGCTACTACTCTACTCTAGATCCTAAAAGAAGTCGATTTTCTAGTAGTTCCTATTATTGTCTATATAGATTTTTATAGCCTATATAAATACCTAGTTAAGCTAGGAATAATAAAGAAAAATAGACTTATAATCAATATTCTAGCTCTTAGAGAGGTCTATAAAAATAGGGATATTCTAGAAGTCTATTAGATTAATAGTCTTAATAACCTAGCTAATATACTTACTAAGGCAAAACCTAATACTTATTTAACTAAGTTAGTATCTATAAATAAACTCGAAATTCGAGTAGAAGGCTAGGTAAAGTAACTAAACGAAGTTATAGGCTAGAATACCTAGTAATTCTATTAGTTTTTATGTCTATAACTTTTAAGGAACTTCTACTAAGAAGGTACTTAGTATTTTAAGTTCCTAATATTTTCGTATATTTATTTATTATAAGTTTACTTACTATATTTACTTTATAATTTAGACTATTTTTAAGAAGTAGTTCTACTCCCTTTTTATATTTTGGCTTACTTTTAGTATAAAGAAAATAAAGGATCCCTAGAAATAATTAAAAACGATTAAAAGCTTATTTAGTAATACCTACTAGAGTATTAATATATAGATAAACTCTATCCTAAATTTAGTCAAAACTAGAAAAGTATATCAAATAAACTTGTAAGTATTAGAATATTAAAAAAGATTAACCTCTCTATAAACTATTACGATCTAGATCTAGGATAGATCCCTTAGATTTAGGAGTTATATTCCTAACCTTATTAGATCTATTACTATAATACTTCTTACTAGTACTCTTAATCTAAGAGCGAGCTATAAAATAATAATTAGCGTAAGAACTATTCTACTTAATTTAACAAATGTTAGTAATAATTATAGTAATGGTACGGTAATTATTAAAAGGAACTATATAGCTACTACGGTAATAGGTATAGATACGATTAAGAGGATTTATAATAGCCTCTCTCGATATCTAGCTAAAGACTACTACTATATAGTACTAATAGTAAGTTCTAGTACTATTCTAATCTACTTTCGATAAGAAACGAACGTCTTCCCTATATTCTTTCCCGGAGCCTAGTTAGCTTCCTATATAGAGAAGTTAGAACTATCCTAACCGTCCTCGTAATTAATAATATCTAGATAAGTATAGGTTAATAGGTTTCGAGTCCTATTATAAGAACCTATTATAGCGAATAGCGTATAGAGTTCTCGTATATTTCCTAGGTTTCTTATCGCTAAATCGAACTCTCTAAAGAATTTAAGTAGTCTAGTAGGCTCTTAGATACCTAGGACTTTATCTCTATTTAAAGAAATAGTTTTTCCTTCGAAATTCTAGAATCTACTAGGTATAGTTTAATTAGGATTACTAATAGGATAAGGAATTATAGACGTAGGATTACGGGAAGGTCTAGAACTATTATTAAGTTAACTTATAGGTTCTAGTTTAAGAGAATTCTAACTTATAGGGTATTTCTAGCGCTAGAGCTACAACCTCTACTACTAGAGTTTCTACTACTAGAACTACGGCTAGAACTACTTCTACGTATAGTATTTAGGCTCTTAGAAGGAGGTTAAGGAGTTATTAGATTACCTCCTTAGAATATATCTTCTAGTCTATCCTAAAATAGGCCTTAGCTAGGTACTATAGTCCTAGTAAAAGTACTTAGAGATATACCTATATCCTAGTACCTAGATATAAACTAACGACCTAGGGGCCTATTAGAAGTTCGAGGATTACTACGTATAGTAGGGGGAGTAGTAGGAGAGCTATCTTTAGAAGGCGATTTAGAAGAGACTAGTTAAGGATCTATAGGAGTTAAATTACGGCTATAGCCTCTAGGTCTCTAGTTTCTACTCCGGTTAATTAGTATAAATAATATCTTTCTACTAATATATTAGTAGTAAGTTAGTTTAACGAGTAGATCTAATTACCTTAAAGAAAGAGATCGAGAGTTTTTAGGAATTTAAAGGAGTAGAAGTAATCTCTATTAAGAAAGTTAAAGAAAAGTTAAAGAATTCCTACTAAAAGGCTGTCAATTTAAAAGCAAAGATTTACTAATATTTAGGGGAATAAAAGAGAGAAAGTAAAGTATAGAATAGCTACTTATTTAACTACTTTAACGGTATTGAGCTATATCTAATAAATAGCTAAAAATAGGCGATTTTAGATAATTTATACGTAATTAGGCAACTATATCTAGTTATATAATTAATAATCTATACGTATATAAGTTCTATAGCTTATAGCGATTATATATTAAATTACTATTATATAAGAATACCGGTAGCAGCCTTAGTAACCCGTTAGGAATAGTATAACCCGATCTTTAATAATAGGTATACTTATAATACGAATTTCGAGTATCTAAAGTATATAAGTTTATTTAATAATCTATTTAATCAATTCCTAATAGAGGAAATTTAATTTAATAATCGACTAGAATAGCTATAGGATAGTAGATAGACTTAGTCTCTTAGTTTTAGAAGTACTTTTCTATAAGATAGTTCGGCTATCTATACGCTTATTTTACGTAGTATATTTTTATAGAAGAGCTACTAGTATTTAGATTTAGCTACGTTTAATAGTATATAATTATATAGAGGGCTAGGTTACTATAGGTAGAATACTACCTTAATCTATCTAGATCTAGCTACCTTATTAGATATAGGACTATAAGTATAGTCCTATATATCCGTCGCGCTTCGCTTCTTAAGACTTTAAATTAGTAAATACTACTATTAGAGTCTACTTAAGATTTTACTTATTAAGATATATTATAGTATGTTATTAGTTTTATATAATCTAAAGGTTATATAACGTAGCTCGTATAGCTACGCCGCGCTCGCCGTAGCTACGTATATACTATAGCTTATACGTATATAGTATAGCTTATATAAACGTAGTATAGCTTAAAACTATTTTATTTTATTATTCTTAAACCCTAGCTTAGCGCGCGTACTAGCTACCTATATAGCCTTAAGTATAACTAGATTTTAATATTCCTAGACCCTAAATTACGAGCGTACTAGCTATATCGTTAGTTACGGCTACGCTCGTTACAATTATAGAAGTAAATATTTTTAAATCTCTAAGGCTTTTTATTTAGTTAGATAATCTATCTTTTTTTTTAATATATCGAAAGAGCGAGCGCTAACTTAGACCGCTATATAGCCGTTTATTTCGATTTTTTCCTTACGCGTTATACGCGTAGCTATAAAGAGAGGTATAGCGTTTTTAATATTTCTTAATACTAAAAAATACTATATTTTAATAGGGTATAGCAAATTATACTTTTAATTATATTATAGAAGTTTAATATAGTCGATTATAAGTCCGTTTATAATTAAGAATTAAGTATTATATAACTTAATAACTAGACTAGTCCTTTACCTTTCCTTATTTCCTTACTTCTATTTTTTCTTTTCTTATTTCATTAGTATATTTAGTTAATTACCTATTATTCCTATAGAATACTAGTGAATACTAATACTTAGTAACCTACTCTATAAGTTTATAAGCGGTACGCTGTTCGTTAGAGGTAGAGAAGCTACTAATAAAGCTATCTATTATAGTAGTAAAGTTATTAAGTATTCTTTACTTAAGATCTCTTTCTTTATTAGTTACGGCCTACTAATTACTAATAAATTAGGCTATATTGTTAGTAGATACGCTGGTACCTAGATTAAGATAAGAAGAAGTAAGATTATTAGCTACCGTTTTCCTACGCCTATTAGCGTACTAGAGATTAGATCTAGTTAGCGTAGTAGATTCTAAGAGTCGCGTAAAATTAGCGTCGATTATAATACCGTAGCTAGAGTAGCTAAATTAGCTATTTCGAGAAGAGGTAAGAGGAGTATTAGACTCTATCTTACGACGGCAATAGCGAAAGATCGCGACGGTACGTATCGACGTAGTAGAGTTTCCGTAAATACGCTCGATAAGCGCTATAAAATAAGTATAAAATTAGCTTTATTGAAGCACTTTGGACGAATGTCGAAGTTTGTGAAGGTGAGCCCCGGACACTTAATTCTCACACTGATAGGATGGCATTGGCATGGTGGCTGAGTCGCATTGGCGACGCGTATGGCAGGGGTCTGGTGGTTAGGTTAACAACTGGGGCATTAGAAGTATCCCTCCTCCGTGGCCAGCTTTTTGAAACCAAACAAGAACGACACCACCAAACCCACCATTCTTTTGTGGGCGCTTGTGGCTTCTTACATGTACTCTCCCCGTCCCGACCTTCCATCACTAGCACCTCAACTTTAAGCCTTCACGCTCTCGCGCAAACACCTTCGAGCAGATCCAGACCGCCAGTCTGGCAGCTCGCTGCACTATCGATCGCAAACATGTTCTTCTTCTTTACCTGCGGAACGCACACGTTTACCAATCCGCTAAAGGGATATGAGAATGTCACTGTCCAGTGCCAGAACTGTGGGAATATTAGTGGCAAGGTCTACAAGAGATGGTATGTATCCATCGAGGCTGTGGCGAGGGATGGAGGCAAGATTCTCGTTCTGGAAGAAGAAGCGCAGAAATGCGGCGCTCTGCGACAGTGAGGGTCGCTGAGAAGACCATGGTCGCAACGCTTCCCTCAAGCTCAAAACAGCAATACTTTCCAAGGCAAAAGTTGCTGGGAAATACTAGAGTCGCACTGCTGACGCGCAATTCACAGGGAATGGTTCACCTTCTGCTTCATCCCCATGGTCCCTTTCTCCCTCAAACCATGGAAGGAAGTTGGTTGCCACATTTGTAACTTCTGGCAGGACATCAAGTATGCGCTCCACCCTCACCTGTTGTCCCCTACGTCAGGATGAAGATGGCTGACCAGACAAATAGATACCGCCCCGACGTGACGAATCAACACGGTCCAGGACAGGTCCCACTCCAACCCTACGGTAACCCAAACGATAAAGATGGTCCGCAAAACGAAAACCAAATGCAGTATCCTTCTCAATCGCAACAACCCCCACAACAAGCACAAGCAGGGCATGAAGGTGGTGGTCCGCCTGTTTACAGATAGTTGACGTCTGTGAGAATAGGGTGCATGGAAATGAGCGTTCTACATCGGAGGCCGTATCCCGAAACTCCTCATAACATCTTACGAACAAAGTTTGATCCTGAGGCGTTGAGGATGGCGAGAGAGGTGGTGTGAGTGTGAGAGGCGAGGAAATTTAATGCAGTCTGCAGTGTTGGACAGACACGAGACGACGATTTTTCCTTTTTGCCTTCTTGGGTGGCGTTTCATGGTATTCTTTGGCCTGTTGGCATAGTTCGATACCCGAGCAATGGACTGCTGGTGTACATATTCTTTGATCTCCCTACTTAAGTTTCTTCTTCTTTTACTTCACTTCTATCGTGGGTCATCAACGCACATTGAGGAAGGCAGCCTAGATGAGTCAAGGTTGACGAATTGAACCAAAGACTCTGGTCTGCCTCGTCATCGAACGGGTGATTTGTGAACCAAACCATAAGTCGCTCAGAAGCACAGAAGCGACCTGCAGAGAATATCGTACCCAACCCAGGACTGAGGGACTTGGCCTCTCGCTATTGGTCTGGTTCCAAAGGTCTTTCTGACAAGGAGAAACTCGCCGGATATATCAAGAGACCTGAAAATCTTATCCAACCTTTGCTCCCCGGAGAATCAAGAGCCGTCGGTCTTTGACCGCATACAGGGTGCAAGAATGATTGTCAAGTTTGGGGGTCAGCCTCGGTGGACTATGGAACTTTCCGACCCCACTTGTTGGTATGTTTTCTCTTACGCCAGGCTTTTGAATCAATGGGTTCGACACGGTGTATGGTTCCACGATCTCACAATCCTGTTTTTTTGAGGAAATGATCCGTTGCTCTGTCACCAGCGATGTCACAACCAAGGCAGATGGCTATTCAAAGGGCGTGCGATGAGACATGCGTGACCCGGAGATACTAGTAAATACCAGTAGTCTCAGCCCTGTTACTCGCTCCTTCTTTAAGTTTACCGTCTTCGAGGACTTGGTAAGAGTAAGGGTCATAAAACCTAAATAGAGAAAAAAAAGGCTCTATAATCTAAGTCCTATAAGTGAATAATGTATTATACCGCGCGTGATTATAAGAGCTAATTTGTAAGCCACCCTAATAGATTTTAGAAACTTAATACTATAGTTAAAAGTAGCCGTAATATAGTAATTTTAAGCCTATTTTAAAGCTATATTTATTAGTATATTATTACTAGCTTACTTAGGGTCCCTAAGGGGTCGGGTTAGGTCGGGTTTTAGAGGTATCCCCCCGACCTACTATAGGAGGGGTAGAAATAGAGGGGGGCGGGTTTTTAGGTCGGGAGGAGCTTTTACCTCTAACCCGCTAATTAGGGGGAAGTCGGGTTTTTTAAGTTGTATATTTTAATACTTAACGTATATATTATTAGTATCTAAATAGCTAGAATTATAGAGAAATACCTATTCTATAAGTCTATAAGGTTATATAATATAAAATACCTATAGGTCGTCCGTAATTAATAAAACCGTACGAAAAAGTTACGTTTTTAAGCTAAGAACCCGCCCTAATTAATTAGGTTAGGTTCTAGCGGGTTTAGATTGGGGCGGGGGGTCCTAGGGACCCCTAGACCCGACCCGAATACTTCCCCTAACCCCTTAGGGACCCTAAGCTTACTTAGATAATAGAGAATAGCTTTATATACTAACTAGAATTAGAATCTATAACTATCTATATACTAAAAGCTCTAAATCTAGCTAGCCTCTATTTTAGTCTTAAATTAAGCGTATAATATAGAAATAATATAATACCCTTATCTTATAATCTATAATATCTTATATCTAGACTAATTAGTATATATAGAAGAATTACTAGAGTAAGCCTACTAGTTAGCTACTACTTCTAAATAGGGTCCCTAAGGGGTCGGGGGATCCCCTAACCCCTAGGGTTAGGGGGGGTCGGAGAGAGTATTTAGGTCGAGTCTAGAGGTACCTAGGACCCTCCGCCCTAACCTTCCCCCTAGTAGAACCCGCCCTAATTAATAGGGTTAGGTTCTTAGCTAAAAAACGTAACTTTTTCGTATAGTTTTATTAATTACAGACGGCCTATAGGTATTTTATATTATATAACCTTATAGACTTATAGAATAGGTATTTCTCTATAATTCTAGCTATTTAGATCTTAATAATATCTAGGTTAAGTATTAAAATATATAACTTAAAGAACCCGACTTCCCTATAATTAGTATATTAGAGATAAAAGCTCCCCCCGACCTAAAAACCCGCCCTCCCCCTATTTCTACCCCCCCCCCGCGGCGGGTCGGAGGGGTACCCCTAAAACCCGACCCGACCTAACCTCTTAGAGACCCTACTCCTAAAGCTAAAAGTAATCCGGTATCTTCTTATATATATTAAGAATAGCTAGCTTTCTTACTACTAGTCCTACGTAGAGTCCCTAAGAGGTTAGGTCGGGTTAGGTTTTAAGTAGAGTCTCTAAGAGATTAGGTTATCCCCTAACCCCTTAGGGTTAGGGAGAGTTAGAGAAGGGGTTTAGATTAGAGAGGTACTCTCTAAAAGGACTCCGCCCTAACTCTTACCCTAATAAACCTTAACCTAATAAGGTATATAATACTAGTATTATAATATATTATATAATATATATATAATAGAGAGTAGAGATACTAAGCTCTAAATTTTAATCTATCTATAGTTGAAATACTAAGTTTTAATTTATAACTATCTATAACTATATATACGTAGTAAAAATATATAATTCTAGAATACTAATAGTCTTCTAATAGTTAAAGTTAATTATTACTACTAACTATAATTATAGGTCTATCTTTAAGTAAGATCTTTTAGATATAGAGCCCGTATTATTACTATTACTTTCTAGATTAACTATTACGTAAAGGCTTAAGCTACTAGCCCTTCGTAACTCTAGAATCGTTAACTTATAAGCCTTATACTTCTCTCTATTATTCTTATTTTAAGCGCTATATTCCGTACGACTCTTTATATAATCTACTATATAAGAAACTATCTTAAGATTATTACCTAATAAACCCTTCTTATCTTACTTAAAGCTACTAAGTATTATCTCTATCTCTATTCTAATCTCCTCTTTCTTAAATAGTAAGTTATTAGGATTAGGTATATCCTCTAGCTTACTTATATTATTAATATTAAGTAAGTCGTAAATAAAATAGTAAATAGTCTCCTCTATTATCTAACGCTCTACGTTAATCTTTTTAGATATAACTATATCTTTACGCGTATAAATTAAGTAGTAATTCTAGAGATTCTACTTCTACCGTACTCTCTATGTATAGTTATTTATTATTAGGGCCATAAAAATATTTAGACTATACGTCTTATTATCTATATTAATAGCGCTTATAATACTAAACTCTTCTTTAATACTAATACTAGCCGCCTAAATTACGAAAATATTCTTAACTATTATAGTAATATAAGAGAAGCGGGGCGCGATAAGCTTCTATTACTAGAAGGGTCTCTTTAGATAAGTTTACGCCTTATCTAGTTACGCGTTAGAGACTATTAGAAAACTATTAGATAAGAGAAGACTTACTCTACGACCAATAGTTATTAAACTCTTCCTATCTATTGTTAATTATCCGGTTAGTTAGCCTATCTATAACTAGTATAGGTATTAGAGTCTTAGCTATTACTATTTATACCTTAATAGAATCTAGGGAGATCTCTATATCCTTAAAGCTATTAGGTATAGCTCTTCGTTATTTAGTTAGGGCTTATATTACGTATTTACTATTATAAAGCTATTTTAGCTTCTTCTAATAATACGCCTACTAATCGAACTCGTTATTCTTAGTTGGTACCTACTTAGGGTTTAGCTAAGTACTAAGTTTTACGCGAGGATTAAGAAGGATTACTATTCCGTAGAGCTTACCTACCTAGCTATATAACGTAGTAGAGTAGTAGACCTTAATCTTCTCTCTTACTCTACTATATACCTTCCTAATCTCGACCTTCTATCGACGTATCTTACTTTTTAGTATCTCCTTTACGTCCTTAAGATATATAAAAAGACGATTATAGATTTTAAAGACGTCTATAAAAGTGCGGTAGAAATCGCGTAGGAATATTATAGAACGTATAGAAATATTCTAGAATATGTAGAATTTATAAAATCAATAGATATTAGATGGAAGATATAGATTTTAGATAGAAGGTATAGAGTTTAGATAGAAGGTATAGATATCGAATAGAAGGTATCGATAGGTATAATTTATATATATTTTTAAAAAAAAAGGTTCTAGATATATAATGATTTTTTTATTTATAGCTTTATTTTATAAATTATAGTAACTTATAGACGCTAGCTGTAATAAACGTATTTTGCGAAATCTAAAGCTATAGACTTATAGAACTAGCTTCTAGCTCTCTAACTATATAGCCCGCTTAGTAATTACATATATATCTATAAAGTTATTAAGCCTAGAAGTATTAAAAATAGAAAAAACTTAGACTAAAAAACTTAATTCTTCTCTCTCTTCTTTTTATAATGGTTCCCGCTGACTAATAATCTAGATACTTTTATATAACCTAGATATCTATCTATAATTACGTAATTGATACTAATAATTTATAAAATATATCTATAGCCTTTATTTCTAGCTTACTTTCGTCCAAAATTACTATAAATATAGAAATAAGAGCCGTAATAATAGGTATTATATCTTACTAATCCTAGGCTATAGAGATAGTATCTAGACCTCTTTAGGCCGAGAATATCTAGTTTATATATTAAGTATAGCTACGGATGTAGCGGGGAGAAGATAATTTTCGCTTAATTTTAGCTTAAAACTAAGGCTTACTTATTTTTAACCCCCTAGAATAAGGCCTTATATATATATATATATTTAAAATTTTATCCGCGCTAAGATAGGAAAGTATATATTCTTACGCGTATACGCATCTCGGACGGTATCAATATAGTATAGATAGAGGTAATAATAAAAGGGTAAAGTATTTTCTAAAGTCTTTTTCTCCGTCTCTTCTCTTCCTTCCCCCTACATCCCCCCACACCCCCACCTATATACCTATTAGATAGAAACTTTCTAAGTATATTCTATTATCCTATAGATTTTTTTTAATTTCTTAGCGCTGGAATATATAGACTAGCTAGATTAGAGCGGACAAAAAAAAGTATTTAGACTAGGTAGACTATATTATAGCCGCTAGAACTACTAGATCTAGTAGATAAGTAATAAATCCGGTGGAAAATACAAAACGTACTTTTATAGACGGACCTAATAGATAGTCGGTTCTTTAGACGTACTAATAAGGGCGCTATATACGGTAAAAGAATAAAGAATACTAAAAAGATTTTTAACCTAGCCCTATTTATTATTATTAAGAGAGAGATACGTATATTCTTTCTTTATATACGTTATAATAGGCTTACCTAACTTAAGGAGATATACTAATATATAGAAAGTAGAATCCTATCTAGTCTTAATATCTTATATTGGACGAAGATATTAGGTTATTTAATAAGTCTTATACTTCTTAAACTATACGGCTTTAATCCTCTAGAACGAAAGCTAGCGTCCTTTACTCGAATTAATAAGGATAGTAATCTAACGCGCTTTAGCTATAGTATATAGAAGCTTTAGGTAAAGGATAGTATTAGTAGACTATAGGACTCTAGGACTATTAGGAGACTATTAGAGGTAAACTTACTTCTTTTTAAGTATATATAGAAATTTCGCCTCTTATAAGTAGTATAGTAGTATTCTTCTCCTTCTCTAACTAGTTCCTTATAAGCTTATCCTTTATTAGTCGTATTTTAATATTAGAGAGAAGGCTATTATAGCTAAGCTATATTACGTATATAATATAGGGATAGAGTATAATCTCGTTCTAAATATTTATATATTTATATAGCTTAATAATTAACGCGTAAATAGACTATATTATAGTCTTATTATTCGACGCGTTATTCGTAGTAAATATAATAACCCTCTATACTAGGTCGAAATACTATAGCTACCCTATTAGAAGTTTAGTAAGATAAGTACTACTATAGGTACTAGTATAGAGCTCGAAACTAATTAGTATATCTTTAAGTACCTAATTATTACGAACCTAGTATATCTTAATTACGACGTAGCTATCTCGGTAAAGTATAGACTATCTATCTAAGATATATACGACTTTCTAAGGTAATAGAGGGAGACGTTTACGAATTATATTTCTAGTAGCCTCTTATAGCTTAAGAATATAGTTAGTAATAGTTAATAGAAATATTATAGTAATTTCGGGATTTACGTATTGTATAAGACGAAGAAATTCGATACTAGTAACCGCTATTATTACCTATTTATATAAAATAATAGTTCTAATAAGTTACTAGTTAAAGCTACTAGTATATATCTTAATATTACTAGCCTCTATAATCTCTACTTTAGTATGGTTAGGGTCCCTAAGGGGTTAGGTCGGGTCGGGTTCTAGGGGTACCCCCCTAACCCGCCGCGGGGGTAGAAATAGAGGGGGGCGGGTTTTAGGTTAGAGGAAGCTTTTACCCCCGACCCGCTAATCGGAAGGAAGTCGAGTTTTTTAAGTTATATATTTTAATACTTAACCTAGGTATTATTAAGATCTAAATAGCTAGAGCTATAAAGAAATACCTATTCTATAAGTCTATAAGGTTATATAACATAAAATACCTATAGATCGTCCGTAATTAATAAAACCGTGCGAAAAAGTTATATTTTTTAGCTAAGAACCTACCCTAATTAATCGGGTCGGGTTCTAGCGGGTTTAGAGTCGGAGCGGGGGGTCCTAAAGACTCCTAGACCTAACCCGAATACCCCTTCCTACCCCCTCTACCCCCGAGGAGTTAGGGGATAACCCGACCCCTTAGGGACTCTAAGTATAGTACTTCTAGTAGATATTAGGATTTCGAAGACCTAATAATTTTCTAATAGTCTTTCTAATACCCTAAAGCCCTCGCTAATAGTTAGCTACTTTAAATCTCGTCTCTTAGAAATTACTTTATAGATATTAGAATCGATATATTCTATAAGACTCTTTATACCGTAGTAATTCCCGTAGACTATAACCTTATTATATCGTAAGTATATAATCTTTAGGGCGCTAGTTATTCGATAAGCTCTCTTCTAGAAGTATATCTAGTATATAGCCTACTTAGTACTACTAAATTTACGGAACTTTATTTTAGATTTATATACTTTATTAGTTTCGTCGAACTTAGTCTTATACTATACTTATTCGATAAACTAGTCCTAGAACTCGTCCGTATATTTAGGTACCTAAAGATAGACTTCTTTATCAAGGCTAATTTATAGAAATATATTATAAGGCGTAGGTATAGACGCGGATAATAACGATAATAAGGCTATAGGAGTATAGGAACATTAATAGATAAGGACGTAGACTAATATAGTATAATAGATAAAGGCTAGAGCCTATTTTCTCGTTCGAAATAAGACGAAAATCTAGTACGGTACTAAGAGACTATAATCTTAAAGAACGTAATAAAAGGTATTAATTTATTCGAACCTTAATAAAATATATTCTTAGGGCTCGACTTAGTAGAAAGAATATTATATTATCTTATAGTATAATCTTAGATGTTAGAATATATATTTAGTTAAATTTTCTATTTAATACTTAGTTTATATAAAGAAAGATAATAGAAGAGACTCTAATAGTCTCTTTATAGTCGAGAGAGGCTATATTCATAATATTATATTTAGTTGAGATAAAGAAAGACGATAGAAGATATTCTAATAGTCTTTTACTAGTCGAGAGAGGCTGTATTTACGATATTATATTTAGTTTATATAAGGAAAGATAAAGAGAGACATTCTAATAGTCTCCTAATAGTTAAGAGAGGCTTTATTTATAATATTATATTTAGTTTAGATAAAGAGAGACGATAGAAGAGATTTTAATAGTATTATAATAGTTGAGCGAGGCTATATTCACGATATTATATTTAGTTTATATAAAGAAAGACGAAGAAAAAGATTCTAATAGTCTTATAATAGTTAAGCGAGACTATACTTAAGATATTATACTTACTTTATATAAAAAGAGACGATAAAGAGATTCTAATAGTCTCCTAGTATTTAAGAGAGGTAAAGACTAATAGTATTTTTATTTAATAACTAAGATATACTAGTTTTACTAAACGCCTCTATCCTATAGTATAAAATTCTAAAAATATATTACTTAATTATATTACCTACTATCTATAACTATCTCCCCGAATCTATTTTACTAATTAAATATCTTTTGTCTAGATAGTAGTACGTTTAGCATAGATAGCGTATAAGTTAGTATCTATTACATATTAGTATAATAGATAGATAAAAGATATACTAAAGTTTACCTTCGAAAAGACTAACGATAAAGGCTTCTATAGCCTCTTATAGGGCCTAGATAGCCGATCTCTAGAATCGTAGGTCTAATTTAAAGTCCTAGGTAATCTTATATACTAGTCTAGTAAATAGGCTAAACTTAGTAAGTATTTTAGTTCTCTTCTAGTAGCGATAAATCTTACGTAACGCGACGCTTAGAATTTACGCTAGTAAAGATTAAAGAACTATTAGTAAACTATTTAGTATTTTACTTACTTTCTAGCTTAAAGCGGCGGGGTACCCTCTTCTAAATATCTATAGTTTTCTTTCTACCTTATTTATGAAGCGTCTTTTAAGTATAAGACGCGGCTATACCTACGTAATTAGCGCTATTTAATACTTTAGTACTACGGAATAGATAAATACCCGTATACTTTACTATAGATTCTAAGTTATAGCTAGGCTTATTACCGCCTATTATATTATCTCTAGTTATTAGATCGGCCTTTCTTTTAGGAGGTTATTTATAAGAAGGTAGATTTTAAGGTAGTAGAGGTATTATATCTATTCTAGCTTTAATACTAGGGTGTATACTCTCTAAAAAACTCGAATTAGTCGAAGATTATAATAGTACTAGTAAAGGTTATAGACGTTATAAAGGCGGTAAAGGCGGTCTAGGTAAGAAAATCGAACGGTCTTTAAAGTTAAAAGGCGAAGGTAGAGATACGGACGAACTAGGTAATCTATCTTTAAAGATATAAGGCCGAGGCAGAGGTATAGATAAGCTAGAACTAGGTTAAGATATATTAGAGTCTTAGCCGCTATAATTATTAGTATCTTTATATAAAGTATCTATATTAATACTATTTATAGGCTCGTCTTCCTATTCTCTAAGTTATTTCTATAATTATCTTCTCCCTTTAACTCTTTTTATAAGGTTAGGTATATATATTTTATCTTAACGAGCGCGTATCTCTACGCGAAGCTAGTCTTCTAAAAGCTATTACTTAGTTTTCTTTCGCGGTTCTAAGTCTAAGACTTTTATAATAAGTTTTTAGAAATATACTTATTTAGGTTTATCCGCCTAAAGTAAAGGTTAATATTACTAAATACCTATACGATCGAATCTCTTATAAAAATATACTTTAATAAAGATTATTAAAAAGGATAGAATAAGTAGGGTAGAATTAATACGATTAGCGGAATTAAAGCGGGCGTAATAGGAATATTCTAAATAGAAAATAGTTACGGGGGCGCGTCTTAGGATATAACTAACTAGCGTAAAGAATCTATATACTAAGCTAAAATAGGCGCCGAATATCGGCCTATATATAATATTTTACGCTTAGGACTAAGAATCTCTACTTATTATTTTTATTATCCTAGTATATACTATTTTATTATATTTCAACCTCTATTTATATCCTTAACTATTAGTAGACTATTAGCCCTTATCTATAGTACTATCTATACTAATTACGTAGTAATTGTCGAATCCCTATATACTAAAATAGACTACGCGCCGTAGGGGTATCAAAGGCTTTAAGAATATAAGAGATAAGGTAGTTTAAAGTCTAAATCTTTAGATAATTAGGTTATTAAGCCGGCTTATAAAGGACGGAAAGAAGCGGTATTATAGTAGTAGAAGATTAGTTTAGGTTACTATCGGGATAAGGATTTAAATATAGAAAGTTTAGATATAAAGTAATACCTATACTTACTAAACCGCTTTCTTTAATAATACTACTACGAATCTAGTTAGTACTAGGAGGAAGTTCTATTACTCTAGTTTTAGATTAGTAAGATATATAGTATCCTAGAAGATTTTAAACCTACGTAAAGTTTACTAGGTAGCTAGAGCCCCTTAGATAGTAACTAGGAAGATCTATAGTCGTACTAATAATTTCTATTATTATTACTATCTATACTCTCGAGGTCCAAATAAAATACGAAAATATAGATAAATATTATAATTATTACGTACGTTATATACTATAATACTTTAGATAAAAGATTAGAAACCTAAATTCTACGTCCTAGGCTAAGAGCTAGGATAATAGGTATATAATTAAAATATTAGATTAATAGGAGACCTCCTACTATTAGTAGAATCTCTAGATTAATCTTATTTATATTCTAAAAAGCTAGCTAGTCCTCGGGCTTAAGAGGAAGCGAGAGATAAAGATAGTAGAGCTATATAAGGGAGAGAGATTATATTATTAGTCTAAATACTCTAATTAAAGGCGTTAATATTCCGATTAAACGCGTAAATATTCTATTACGGATACCCGTAGTATAGTATAAATCTTATAAATAGTAATAATACTATCTACTACGGGCTTATAAGAGACGGGTATAGACTACTCGCTCGAGCGTCTCTACTAGGTCCCCCTAGCCTAAGAATATAGCGTCCTCGTCGTATAATATAATAAGTCTAATTATATATTAAATTTCCTTAGTAGTCGAGTACTTAGTACTTTACGTATCGCGCCTATTATTACTAGATCTTCCTTACTAGTTAAGAATTATATCTATATCCATACTAGTACTATTTATATCGCGTATATCTTTTACTCGAGTTATCCTCGTATACTATACTCCTTTATTTTTTAGATACTATAGTCTATCTCTATCCTCGTATATTATACTCTATACTCCTTATATTTAAACGCTCTTAAGGCTATTATTATTAGCTATCTTCTCGTCGTCGTCCTTCTTTAACTCGCGATTATTCTATTTCCCTAACTATTTAGTAATATTAATAGTATACTAGCGGTTTTTAATAAGTTAAACTCTACTAATATATTTACTAAGGTCTTCTAGAAGGGCGAGTATATTAGTACATATATTTACCTACTTAGTAAGAGCCTCTTTTACGGGTTTAGAGATTACGTTTACTACTCTATTAAGGATTTTAGACGCGCCTAGGATAGTATTAGCCTTTTTAGAGACATAGTTCTTTAGATTAACGCGTAGGATAACGAGGTTCGCCTCTATATCTATAGATTCGACGATAAGAATAGAGATACTAGCGAGGGCGGCTTTAATAGTAGTAACGAGCTTACCGTATATTTTCTTAAGTACTTTATTCTATACTATAAGCTCGACGTTACTCTCTTCTACCTAGCGCGCTTTTTTCTTTTAACTTGTAATAGTTATCTACTATTTCTTTACTAGCGCGTTTAAGTCTTTCTTTATTATATTATCTACGTTCTTCTCTTCTTTATCTATAGGCTTCTTAACGGCTTAAGTAAGGCTCTTATAAGCGGTTATAGCTACGGTAGTATCTATCTTATTATAGAAGGCGTTAGCGTCGAGATCGATCTAGCTAGTTACTCTAGACTTCTTAGAGAGTATCTTAGATAGTTTCCTATTAGTATTGCTAAGGTTAACTTCTCTACGCTTCTACTTACTACTACTTATCTTTACGGTAGCGGCCTTCTTCTTACTAGAAGTAGTTAAGGGAGGAGTATTAGTTAAAGTACGGCTATAGGCTCGTATAGTAGATACCTTTTTAGCTAACGTCTTCTTAGATAGGGTCTCTAGTTTAGCTATTTAGTTAACTTACTTATTAAAGGCGTTACGTTAAGCTAATTATTTCTTCTTAATAGGTATAAGTATAATACTAGTCTTAAGTTTATTATAAAGTAATTAGGCTTTAGGCTATATAATAACCAAGGATTATATAACGAGTATTATAGTAATATTATCTAGGGTACCCGTATAAGTAATATCGGCGCCTTCTAATAATTCCTTATCGCTCTCTCCGTTAGTAGCTATAATAGCCCCTATAGTTATAGAGATAATCTTCTCTTCTATTTCTTCCTTATCTATTTTCCCTTTCTTATCTCTAATAGTAGATTTAGTAGCTTTCTTCGTCTTAGCCTTAGCCTATTTAGAATTTAGACTAGTATCTATAGATCTACGTTTAACGATTAGGATAAGATTAATAGTAAAACGGGTACTATAATACTCTACGTCTACTAGATTATTAAAGTCGTATTAGTAATACTTAATTTCCTTAGGTACTACGGGCTCTATATAGAATAGGTATAATATTTTCTTAGTACCGCGTAGTACGATTACTTAAGAATATTCGTTCTAGTAGAAGACGTTATAGGGTAGAGTATTATTCTAAGCGTCGTACTTCCGAAAGCTACTATTAAAGACGGGTTTCTATTTTCTTATCTCTATATTAGTATTAAAGTTATAAATATAGTCGAGTATAGTTTATATAGGTACTATCTTCGTAAAGAAGGTAAATATTCCTACTAAGGCCTTAAGAAGCCCGTTCTTATAGTACTATAAATCTCTCTTATAGATTATTACCTTTAGGGCGCGGTAACCTATAAGAACCTACTTAATAATATTTTTATAGAGTTTAACTCGGGCTTTTACGTTAATAGGCTTAGTAACTATAAAGACCTAATTACTATCCTTATTAAGCTATATATCGAGGGTAAAACCTTTAGCTAGTACGTAGTAGTTTATAGAAGTTAGCTTAGCTATACTTATATTCTTATCTATATTCTCTAGTAGTAGGCGGATATCTATATTACTAACCTTAATATTTATATCTATTAGCGAGATATTATCTATCTAGACCTAGTTAGATACCTAGTAAGTAGCCTTCTTACTTTCCTCCTTATACTAGTTAGGGTTAATCTACTTTATACCCTTTAGTTTAGGTTCCTTACCTTAGTAGAGACGGTTACGATAAGCGAGATACTTATTTATAGAGAGGTAAATAGCGGGGGAGCCTATTACGCGATAGGCTTTAATACGTTTTTCGTTAATATACTAGGTACTAGAATACCGGTATACTAGTTTAACTATACTATATAAGTTAGACCTAGTACCCTCTATATATACTATAGTAGCGTTAGATAGATATACGCTATTATCGAGAGCTATAAAGGCTAGTCCGTCGTAAAGACGATACTTATAAAAGATAGCGGTATACTAGTTAGAGATAGTATTAAATCTACCTTTATCTACGTTAGGGGTCTCGTTATTATAAGTTTCTTAGAGATATTAATTAACTAGTATCTAGAATATAGAGCCGTTAGAGCTCTAGTTATACTAAAGTACTAGTTCTTAGGCGTACTTATTAACTTTCTTCTTTTTCTTATTAGGCGCGTTTACTTTCTTAGGTACTATAGTAGCCTAATTACTATAGAAGAGTAGGTATTCGCGGGGAATCTCGTAGAGAGCTATACTTAGCTACTTTAGAGTAGTAATATTATCGAGAATATAGAGAGAAATCTTATAATAAACGTATTCGAGAAAGCGTATAATAGTAAAGTCTAAATAATAATATTCTATAAGATATTAAGCGATAGACTCGAGCTCGTCGAAGGTAAGCGTTAGTTATTTAGGTAATATCTCGTTAACGTAATATATTTTAAAATATACTTAGCGTTCTAAGAGTCCGCTAGATTCTACTACTTTATTAGGCTCGATAAGGAAATAGTTCTAGAGCGGGATATAATATTCTATAACTCGTAATTTTTCTTCTTAGTAATAAGAGAGGAATATAAAGATAAGTTTAGCCTTCTCGATAGTATTCCTAACTAGCTATCCCTAATATATAAATTAGTCTACTAATTCCTTTAGTATATACGGGTATCCTTTATACTAGTAGAATATCTATAAGGACGTACTTATAACTATAGGGGCTTCTTTACGGCTTATATACTAGATAACTATTATTTTCTCTAGTTCTAAAGTATTCTTACGGCCGGCGTTATAGATAGTAATTTACCTACCAAGTATCTAAATACGCTCCTTCTCGGAAAGGCCGCCTAATTTAAATAATTTCTAGACTATAAAATTCTCGAAGTATAGTTTCTAGGTACTTTTAATAGATCGACGTAGAATAGTTTAGACTTTTACCTAGGCTAGCTATACTTCGCGAATTTAAGTATTATAGATAGATAGATCCGTAGAGATCGGGGTTTCGGTATAGTTATAAAGAGTATTTTTATAATTAGCCTAGGCTTCTTATACTTAGGAGAATATACGCTAGAGTTACTAGATTATAAGGGGGAATTATTTCTATTACTCTATTCTAAGGTACCTCGTAAAATAGTATTATTCTTTAAGGCTACCCTTACCCCGTATAGAAGTCTATTAGCTAAAGTATATTAAGGTACCGTCTTAAGAATCTAATACGGCGACGTTAGGCGAATTTTTAGGAGTTAATACTAACGAGCCTACTCTATAAGAAGGTACTAGGTTAGCTATATTTATATATCGTCCGTACTTATATATAGTAAGATAGGTAATAGTAAAATACTCGATAGTACTAGGTTCCGCGTATAAATTAAGAAAGCGCGCTAATAGATTTAGTATTTATATAATATCTATATTCCTAAGATATTCCTAACTATATAATCTAAGTATCTATAGAATACTAAATATCTATAAATTAATTAGAATATTAAGAGCGAGGAACCTATCGGTAAGTAGTAGAAGTCTTAACGTATAAAAGTTACTAGCTTATAAATATAGCTGTTTACGCGTTATTAGTAGATTTAGCTACCTACTAGAGTAAGATTAAACGCTACTACTAATAGATAATCTTCTACTTTCTCTTAGATATTCTTTTTAGAACCTCGAGATATACATCGTTATATTCTTTTATTAGTTTACGGGTATTATCTAGGTCCTTCTTAGAGTATTATATATTATAGCTAGGGCCGAATCCGCTCTACTTAACGAGATACTATATAGTACTATCCGCTATATTTCTCCTATCTAATAGCTTTTTAATAATAAAGATAGGGATTCTATTCTCGTCTACCTCCTCTAGACCTAGTTCTAGATATAGATCCCTATTAAATAGATTAGGTCCTAGCGGTACGGCCTTAAGTTAGAAGACGAAAACTATATTATAAATTCTTATAATCTCGGGTAATTTAAGCTTATAAGCTAGGTCGTTAATCCTCCGCTTTACCTTTACGCGGATTCTCTAGTTAGAGTACTTCTTATAGGAGTACCCGGGTACCTTATAACTATATTATAGACGAAGATATATAATTCTACCCTTTCTAAAACGAATAGACTTACATTTAGCGTCGTAACGTATCTTTATAGCTACGTTTACGAAGGCTATTACGTTGTTAGCTATATTACGATACTACTACTATAGTAAGAAATAGTCTATAGGACTTAGTAATAATAGGGTAGAAAATCTATTATAGAGCTAAAAGTTATAGAGTAACTAATATAGCGAGACTTTAGTAGTTACGTTAGGGCTAGTATTTATTTAACTACTAGATATATATAAGAAACTCTATCTATTTCTTATCTAGGTTAGTCGTAACCTCGAATCTAATCGTAATCTCTACTATCTAGTTTATTTACTTCCTTTAGCCGTCCGTCTATAGATACTAAGCCGTAGAGAATCTAAGCTTAGTATATATAAGCTCGAATACGGCCTTCTATAGTACGTCTATAAAGTAGGTATCTCTATTAGATATAATACCGTCTAGTACGCCCTAGTTATAGGCCTTTAGTTTCTTTACGAGGACGGAAGCCTACTATAGCGCGGACTAGTCTATATATCCTAGAAGTAGAAGTATTACTTTACTAAACTTATATATAATAGTAAGGAGTATATTATATCCGATAGAGCTTATAAGAGGTAGATTAGTAATAAAGTCTAAAGTAATAATTTAGAACGGTATTACTAGACTCTAGATAGCTTAAAGCTTACCGTAAGGTAGGTAGTATTTAGTTTAGTTAAGTATATAGTTAGGAAAATACTTAATATATTATTAGAGGGACTTAGATAATCGCCGGATATAGAAGAACGCGATTATCCTAGAGTAAGTTCGATAGTACCCTTAGTAGTAGTACTTATTATAGGCTAACTCGTAGATATCCTTCTTATAAGTAGTAGAGATATATAATCTCTCTAGCCCTTCCGTTCGGTAGGTATAGTAGATAAGACCGTTTCTCTTAAAGAATCTTAACCCTAGTAGAGGTTTATTTAACTCGTTATCCTCTTTCTTATTAGTATTAGCCCCGTCGTTCTATATAGCTACGGGTAATAAGGGTAATATAGATAATACGGGTATAGTAGGCTTATACTATCTTAGCTACTTATAAATTTTCGTCTATCGCGGATTCTTCTAGTATCCTCGGCGTATACGATTCTTAAAGTCTATAGATATCTCTACTAAGGAGACGTAGTAGATACCTAGTTATAGGATTTTCTTAAAATTATTAGTATAGTCTATTTTCTTGTCCGTACGGCAAAGTCGACTTAAAGTATCTAGTATAATATTGTTTTTACCTAGTCGGTAAAGAAGCTATAAGGTAGAGAATATAGATAAGAAAGCTAATACTACTATAAGCTTTATACTTAGCTAGTCGAGGTTAACTATAGTATTTAAGTTTGTCTATCTAGCTATTATAATAATTACTTAGTAATTAGTAAAAAGGTAAATTTTAGAGGAGGTTCTAATAAGGTATATAAGCTTTCTTACTATCTAGTATACTATAGTAATCTCGAGTTCCGTCGGCTAGTACCTTACTATCGTAGTAGTAAGGACTTTACTAATAAATATTAGGGGTTAAATCTTATATCTAGAAAATAGACGAGCTCTTTTTACTAGGTAAGATATTTTCTTACCTAGGCCTCTATCCTTAGTATATATTACTTCGACCTTATCGGATTCTAGATAGAGATTATTAATTATATAGTAGGCTATACCGCCGTAGCCGTCTCTATAGCTATCTAAGACGATATAGAGCGTACGATTAGGGTCCTAGTAATAGAGAATTCGTTCTATACTAATCTCCTTCTATACGGCCTTAAATAAAATCCGTAGATTCTTACTATTAGCTATAAGTAGTTTAGACGAGTATTTACGATAAGTAGGGTTCTTTAGTAGAGCGTTCTTAAGTAAGTAGGTTTTTTCTTTCTAGAGTACTTTATTTAACTATATATAGTATAGAATATAGTTACGAAGATACCTAGTAAGACCGGCTATAGCTTTAAGATCTAATACTATAGTTAGAAAGGCGAGGTTTCGTACTATCGTAAGCTTCTTTTTAGATATAGATAGTCCGTAGGTATCAACGTATAAGCCAAGTAATTAGGCGGATAGAAAGTTAAGAAAGATTTTAGTAGAGATAAAGTAGAAGTCTAGGCTATTAAGCTTCTCGAAAACTACGTATAGATAGTATAAGTATTTCTTAAAGTTCGTTAATATAATATAAAAATCATTAATAAATACTTGTACCTAGAGAAATTTCTAGAGAATCTATATAGTAAGTCTCTAGATATACTAAGCTAAACTATAGTAGTCTATAGTTAGTATATAGAATTACTCTTAGCCTCGATAGGTATTAATAGTAAATTTAGATCGATCTTTTTTCTATATTAACTATTAATAAAAGAACGAAAGCCCGTCTAAAACGGAGATAAACTTCTTATCTTATAGCTATATAAGAAAATTTTAGTAAAGTAGTAGGGAGTATAAGTTTTTTACGCTAATTACGTTTAGACCTTAAAGGTTAACGACTATATAAGGTTTACGGCGGACTAATCTATTAGTATTCTAGATAGTTTACTATACTATAAATACAGGGAAAGTAAATAGGGTAGAGTATATAGTCTTATATATCTTTTCTTTAGTAGTAAGCTAGTCGAAGACCTTATCGATCTTAGCTCGAGCTTATTAGCTATATCTATATATACGGGTATCGAGCTTTAGATCCTACTTAAACTTATAGAGAACTAGTAGATTCGTATATAGATACTTAAGAATTTAAATAGTAGACGATATAGATAACTATAGATAAGGAAACTTATTAATAAAAGCTTAGAGCGTATATACCTAGTTTTCTTTACTATAAACGGTAATACTATAAGAGAGGACTATCTAGAGACTACTCTTAAGCTCTAGCTATATTATAGCGAGGTAATAATCCTTAGCGTCGAGTATATAGTATCTATTATAATTATAGATACTAAGGATTCTAAGGAAGACGCCTTAAAGGATAACTAATATTTCGACTCTATTATTATAGGCTATAACTACGTAGAAATTCTTATCGGTAATCTAATTATAGATTTTACTATTTCCCTAATAGAATAGGTCTAAGGCGTCTAAACTATAGGCTATAAATTTATAGTCTTACTCTATAGATAATATCTATAGCCGTTTTATATTACTAAGATTATATATAATAGGTACTAGGACTAATTAGCTAGGGGGTATCTTAACTTACTAAGATACTCGTATATAGAGCTCTAGTATAGTAGGAGGTTTAGGTAAAACTAGTAGTAGTATTAAAGCGCCCTCGTACTACCTAAAAGCTACTTACTATAAGGAGAAGATAATATTAATAGTATAGGGGTTAAGGACGTCTATACTAATAAGTAAGCTAGCTCTAAAATCGTCTATAAGCCGGGCTTCGAACTTATATTTAAGAAGTACCTTACGGTTATCTTTCTCGGCTAGGATATAAGCCGTTAATAAGTATTTCTAGGTATATAAGGTTCCTCCTACTACGCCTATAACTAACTAAGGTCTATCTAGTTCCTAAAGCTTAATATTAGGTACTACGGTATAGACGACCTCTTAGAATAAGATCTTTCTATTAAGGTAATCTAGTATCTAGAGTCTAAATAGTATTTACTTATTTTCCTAGAAGGCGTAAAGTAAATAAGAGCTTAGATATAGTTATAGAAGTAGAAACTATCGACTATACTTATTATTTCTTATAGTTAGGCCGTAATAACTAGCGCTTAATCTCGAGTATCCTTATTAGCTATTATAGTATAGTAGATAGCTATAGGCTTATTCTATTTTAGTAACTTAAGGGATACTAGTTAACGGATAAACTTATATATACTTCTAAGATAAGCCTAAAGCTTATTACTAGAGTCGAATTCTATTAGAGTCCCTAAGGGGTTAGGGGGGTATTTAGGTCGGGTCTAGAGGTCTCTAGGACTCCTCGCCTCGACCCTAAACCCGCTAGAACCTAATCTAATTAATTAGAGTAGGTTCTTAGCTAAAAAACGTAACTTTTTTTATATAGTTTTATTATTTATAGACGATCTATAGGTATTTTATATTATATAACCTTATAGACTTATAGAATAGATAGTTTTCTAGAGTTCTAGCTATTTAGATCTTAATAATATCTAGGTTAAGTATTAAAATATATAACTTAAAAAACCTAACTTCTCTCTAATTAGTAGATTAGGGGTAAAAGCTCCCTCTAACCTAAAAACCCGCCCCCTCTCTATTTCTACCCGCCCGCGGCGGGTCGGAGGGATACCCCTAAAACTCGACCCGACCTAACCTCTTAGAGACCCTAAATTTTATAGGGTAAACTTAGTATACTAAGACCTTATATTTATTACTATTATAGGGCCTTTTTAGTATAGGTTTAGGAGAATCTAGACTATCTATAAGGTATATAGCTACTAGGATAAGGTCTAAAGTAAGAAAGTAGACTTTTAGATCGTTATCTAGAGATCCGTTACTAAAGATAATAAAGTCCGGTTCGAAGCTTAACGACGAGTTAGAAGAATCTTTAGTCTTTATAGTAATATAGTAGCTACGACCTTACTCTCTCTTATTATAACGGTTCTATCTATCCTTACGCTTATCTTCCTTTCTATCTAACTATTTATCGCGCTAGTAATCCTTACGACGACCTTCTCTATAGTCTTTATAATCTTCTTAGCGATTTTTATAGTTAAGGCTAAGTTATAGTCTTAGAGAAGCTTATTTCTTTAATATTTTTCTACTAATTAGTATAAGAAGGGCCTAGTATAGACCGTAGGTATCCGCGACTACTCTAGTTATACCTTAAGTATATAGAGTTACTATTACTATATTCGTCTACTAATAAGTAGGAAGACTAACTTTAGCGTCGCGCGTTCTTTAAGTTATAGCGGCGAGCTTTAATACTCTATACGAATTTATTAACCGTAGTATTCTTCTTTAATAAGGATAGATATATTCTAATATAAGGATAGAGTATCTAGCGGATTATCGTTAACTACTAGTATATCTTCTTAAATTCTTAGGCGTATAGCTTATTATAGGCCGATATAACGTATTTAAAGACGGAAGCTCCTTAAGCTACCTTATTAGCCGTAAAGTATCGGATTTAGAAGCGTTATTAGGCTTTCTTAGGTTATATATAAACTCGTTTCTTAAGTATCTTATACTAGTTATTAACGCCTTAGCTACTCTTAAGATCGGCCTCCTCTATATTAGATAGTTAAGACAAATACTATATCTAGACTATTTCTTATAAGTACTTAGATACGCCGAGTCTAAGAGTATAAGTATAGACTAAGTTAAGTTAGTCCTTAAGCTACTTAATAAATAGGTATACGGTATAGTAGAAGATCTTTTCTTCTTATAGAATAATAGTCTCTTTAGCTATAATATCTAGGTTAAAAAATCTATAATAGTTGGAGTTAAACTTTTTACTTTTCTTATTATTACTATTATACTTACTATAATTCTCGAAGTAAGGTATAATATACTAGGAACTTAGAGTACTTCTCTTACGCTACTTATACTCCTTTAAAGTAGGGAGTAGATTCTTACCTATAAGCTCCTTAAAGATCTAATCGAGCTTAGTAAGATTACTATAGCGGGTATATATTAGGAAACGAGCTAGAGAGGGCCGTAGTAGAGAAGGTTATAGAGAAGAAGCTAGTAGTAGAAAAGTCTAAGTATATATACTTAAGCCTATATTCTATATTCTATAGTTATTATCTTTATAGTATCTTACTAAGTAGTCTATACGGCGAGCTTTCTTAAGCTTCTCCTCTATAGTAGCGTTAAATTATTACTTTATCTAGAACTTCGTTTCTCTAACGCCTTCTCGATAGCTTATTTAAGGAGATTCTAGGTACGATCCTTACTTTCCTTTAATTAGGCTTTATAAAGAAGTCTATCTTTTTCCTACGCGGTCTAGACGACCTCGTATATCTTATTAATCTACTTATAGAAGTAGTTCTTTAAGACGCTAATAGCTTTCTCCTTAAAATCCGTATTAAGATCTAGAGTATTAGAAACGTTATTACCTTCTAGATCGTCGTCGTCGTGAAATAGATAGTCGGCTAGCCTAGATTAAAGCGCCTCTATAGCGGGTAAAGACTCTTCTATAGAAGAATCTACTACGGAATACCCGTTATATAATATACTAAGAATATTATCTATAAAGCTACTCGTTTTTAGTACTCTAGGCGGGAGTAGAGGTAAGGACCTATTTAAATAAGAAGTAGATAGTAGAACCTCGGTAAAGAGGAATAAGAATAGATACGTCTTTCTAAATAGAGATAGAATCTCGTACTATAGTATAGTTAGATTCTTAAGTAGAGAAGCTAGTAATAGGTTTCTAGAAGGGCCTAAGGCTTTTCTTATAGTACTCTCGAAGTCGGCTATAGCCGCTTTTACTACGCTTAAACTACTAACGCTAACTTACTAATCTTAAGAGTAAGAGAAGGAAGTACTATTAGAAACTAACTAGCTACGGACGTTTCTAGATCGAGATCTAGTACGTATCTCGTTAGAAACGAGGAAAGCTAATAGAGAAAAACTTAGTATAGTAGAAACGTATTCTAGGAGAGCGTAGATTCTTACTTATAGTACTTTATCTATAAAGGAAGCGTACTATAGATAGGACTTAATAAACGCCTTAAAGTAATAGAGTATATAGATAACTAAAAAAAGGAGGAGCGGGATAGCTCCTAGTAGTATATAGTTAATACTCTTTTATACTAGAGACTAGATTAGTATAGTCTTTAAAGAGTAGTTAGAACTAGCCGATATTAATTTACTAATAGTTATATAACGGAGAGATTTATTAGGAATATTATAGTTTAATAAGACGTAGTTTCTCCTTCTAGCCGTATAGTAGAAGTAACGTCTATATTCTCGCGACTACCTTATTACTCCGGATATTAGCTTTTCTAGAGAGAGATATTTATTAGTACTAAGTACGTATACTTAGTAGCGTATAGGTACGGATAATTAGAACTATATAGTTGTATAAAGACGGATAGTAAACTACGGCGATTATTACCTAGTTAGTAATAGTTAAACTTAGATAGAGCTAAGGAGTAGAGAGCTAAGACGAATTTAAATTCTATTTTAACTAGAATACTAACGGCTTAGTATATTAGTACTAGCTATTAATCGTCGTATATTAGTAATCTCGAGATTACTCGTACTACTATTCTATTATAGATACCTGTAGTATAGTATAAATCTTATAAATAATAATAATACTATCTACTACGGGCTTATAAGAGATAGGTATAGACTACTCGCTCGAGCGTCCCTACTATATTCTAATTAAAGGCGTAGATATAAGGTTAAGAGTCTAAAGATAAGAATAATAACGCTAGTACTAAAGAATAAATCTATTAATATTATATTAAAAGGCGAGTCTAGGGACGGGCTATAGCGTCTAATATTATACCCGTTTTCTCTCTATATACTAGTACTAAGTAAATAACTCTCTCTCTATATTAACTATTAGAAGACTATCTATAATACTCGCTATATAAATATTATATCTTAAGACCTAGACTCTACTAAATTATCCCTCTTACTTTCTCTAAGAATTAGTACGACCGTATAACGCTAAGTAAATATTAATTCCGATATAATACTAAGGGTTATACTAAATTATTTAAGCGTATATAGCTATACCTAAGATAGATAAATAATATATATCTAAATACGTAGATCGATAGTATACTCTTTATTCTTCTTTACAACTAAGTATTATTTTATTTTATCGTATTATAGTATATATATATTAAGCCTTATAAGAATTAAATATATTTATTAAAATCTTAATAAAATATATCCTTAGGGTTCGAGTTGATAAGAAGGATATTAAACTATTACGTAGTATAATCTAAGATACTAGAAAGTATACTTAGACGAATTTATAACCTATTATTAAGCTTATATAAAGAAAGATAATAGAAGAGATTCTAATAGTCTTCTAATAGTCGAGAGAGGCTATATTTACGATATTAGATTTAGTTTAGAGAAAGAAAGATAATAGGAGAGATCCTAATAGTCTTCTAATAGTCGAGAGAGGCTATATTCACGATAATATATTTAGTTTATATAAAGAAAGACGAAGAGAAATATCCTAATAGTCTCCTAATCGTTAGGAGAGGTTAAATTTACTATTTCTTATTTAGCTTAGAAAAAGAAAGATAGAGAGGGAGATTCTAATAGTCTACTAATAGTTAAGAGAGGTAAATACTAGTATTATTAATATTCTATACCTAATATATACTTTACTTTATCCTATAGTATATAACTCTAGAAATATAGTATTTAGTTATATTTTTAGCCTAGAATCTACGCGCTACTACCCCTACCCTAACGAAGCTATCTTACTAACTATATATCCTTCGACTAAATAGTTACTTACTTAGTATAGATAGCGTATAGATTAGTATCTATTCTAGATTAGTAGACTAGAGATATTTAAGTATATATTAAATATTATCTTTAAATAAGCTTACTAGGAAGGCCTCGACCGCTTCTTAAAGTATATTAATAGCCGTCTTCTAAAAGCGTACGTCCTTAAGAAGAAGTAAATCCTAGGTAATCTCTCTTACTAATCTTAGAAATAGTAACTTACGTAGGAGGAGTTTAGTCCCCTTCTAGTAGCGACGAATCTTACGTAATACGACGGCTAGAATTTACGTTAGTAAGGATAAATAAACTATTAGTAAACTAATAGGTATTTTACTTACTTTCTAGTCTATAACGATAGAGTTTCTTTCTAGAAGCCTTTTAAGTAGCTATTTTTCTTAAACGTAACTTAAATATACTAGTTAAACCTTTTAGGGACTTTCGAGTAATCTAGGAGCTACTAGTAGTAATTACGCTAGTTATCTTAGTACGCCCTTAAGGTTATAATTAGTATTACTTAATACGCGTACGCGTAAATTTAAGATAAAGATATACTATAGTAATAAATAATAATAAGAATTAATTAATAGGCCTAATAGGATATAGTTACCAAAGTTAATATAAGAATAATAGTTATAGAGGTAACTAGAGACTAGTAGTAGAGGCGCGTTCTAATATATAATAGACTAGCGTTAGAATCTCTATACGCTAAGCTACTTTAGGCGCTAATTATTAGCCCGTACTTACTATTTCGCGCTTAGGATAAACTCCTTCTACTAATTAATATTATTCTATCTATAAAAGTAATCTTAGCGTATTCTACTCTCTAATCGTACTCTTAACTATTAGTAGACTATTAGCTATTCTCTACTTTAGCTACTCTATACTATAGCGTCTACTAAACTAGTTACGTAGCGATCTATAAATAAGTATATATAGAAAGAGACTACGCGCTATAAAGATCTTAAAGGCTAGAAGAAGATAAAAGATTACGCTAGGCGGTATCTCTATACTATAATATTAGTAGCGCGTAAGAAAGTATAGGACTTATTAGGCTTTAATAAATTACTAGAGGCGCGTTAAAAGGAGCTTTTATAGATAGCTACTAAGGAAGTTATCAATAAAAGGTATATCTATACTAACGATCCTTACTTTTTTACTAGTTCTTTAACTAATTAATACCTCTAGAATTACTACTAGTAGCTATCCTAATATTATTCAACGTTCTCTTAATAAGATTATTACCTTTAAATCTAATAATAATAAAGACGATAAAGACGACAACGAAGATAATAATAAAGATAATAATAAAGATAACGACGAATCTCTTAAGTAAGATCTAGACGTACTTCTTAATACTAAAATCTAGTTCCCTATAGTTAATAAGTAAATTAAAAAGTTCTAGGAAGCTACTATCGTTCGCTACTTAAACTACTAGTAAACTATATTTAGACTTATAAGGAGATTATAGTAGTATATAGTAAAAATATTAAATACTAAAGTAAATAGTCTAGTACTCGTTACTTAAAATAAGAAGATCTATAAATATCTTTAAAAAGAAGAACTATTAGTTAGTATCCCGCTTACCTAATAGTCTACGAATAACCTCTAACGCTTATATAGTCCCTTATTACTATAGGGCCCTATACTATCGATTCCCTTCCCTTTATCTCTTCTTACTAATTTTTTAATATAGACGAAATTATAATCCTACGTAATCGACTTACTACTAGGGTCCCTAAGGGGTCGGGTCGGGTCGGGTTTTAGAGGTACCCCCCCGACCTACCGCGGGGGTAGAAATAGGGGGCGGGTTTTCGGGTTAGGGGGAGCTTTTACCCCTAACCCGCTAATTAGGGGGAAGTTAGGTTTTTTAAGTTATATATTTTAATACTTAATCTAGGTATTATTAAGATCTAAATAGCTAGAATTATAGAGAAATACCTATTCTATAAGTCTATAAGGTTATAAAATATAAAATACCTATAGGTCGTCCGTAATTAATAAAACTATACGAAAAAGTTACGTTTTTTAGCTAAGAACCCGCCCCGATTAATTAGGTTAGGTTCTAGCGGGTTTAGGGTCGGGGCGGGGGGTTCTAGGGACCCCTATACCCGACCCGAATATCTCTCCCGACCCCTTCTACCCCCGAGGGGTCGGGGGATCCCCCGACTTCTTAGGGACCTACTTACTACTAGCCGTTCCTTACTAGGTCCTACTAGTTAGTAGATAGTATATTCTTTTAATAAAGCTAAATTAAGAGCTAATCTACCTAAAGCCTCCCTAGTAAATAAGGTATAAAAACTTATATTTAGTTCGAAAAGAGATACTACTTAAAGATATAGTAGAGTTTATAATATAGATCTCGAACGTTTAGTAATATTACTATTAGCTGAATAGAAGACTAATATTAATAGTAATTATCTTAAGTCCTATATATCTATCGGGCTTCGCCCCTATAAATAAATTATCTATTCTTATATTTAAGGTTAGTCTCCGGCTTCGTCTATTAAAAATATTATTTTCTAAACTTACGTAATATAAGCGTATTTAAAGTATTATAAGGAGCTATAAAAATAACTTAAGTTATTAACTTATATTTCCGGAATCTACGTACGTTATTTAGTAGATTGCCTCGTAAGTACGACTATTATACGTACTATAGTTTATAAGTAGTAAATATACGGGGTAAATCTATTAATAAATATAGAGTAAATATTAATACATCGATCTAATTAGCTAGTAACCCCTATTAAGGCGACTATTATACGTAATATCCGTACGTACTCCCGTAAATATAGTCCGTATATAATAGCCCTCTATACCTACTTAAGCCCTCTACTTCTAGATTTCTATTAACTTATTACCTTTAACTATATCTTTTACCTTATAAGTAGAAGCGAATACACCCTCCGTATATATATATTCTAACCCCTATTAATTCTAAATACTATAACTTTAGTTATACCTACTCGCGGTAGCGGATACTATAGTAGTAAATTATCTAGCGGACGTAGCTAAGGTAGTTTAAGTAAGGGTCTCTCCGTAGGTATAGATAGTAGCGGTAAGCTATCTAATAAGCTAACCGATATCCCGCGCTCGTATAAGGCCGCCGTTAAGACTAAGAAAAGTTAGTCTCTCTATATCCCTATATACTTTAATTTTAGGATATATTACTTACCCTATCTTACTACTTCCTCTATACTACTACGTATTACTCTATATCTTACTTCTTAGGGCTACTCCCCTTATATTACTACGTATTACTTTATATCTTACTACTTAGGGCTACTTACCTTACGCTACTATATAATACCTCGTATCCTCTCGTAGAGAGCGAGGAGAGTAAGAAGAGTAAGAAGAGTAAGAAGAGTAAGAAGAGTAAGAAGAGTAAGAAGAGTAAGAAGAGTAAGAAGAGTAAGAAGAGTAAGAAGAGTAAGAAGAGTAAGAAGAGTAAGAAGAGTAAGAAGAGTAAGAAGAGTAAGAAGAGTAAGAAGAGTAAGAAGAGTAAGAAGAGTAAGAAGAGTAAGAAGAGTAAGAAGAGTAAGAAGAGTAAGAAGAGTAAGAAGAGTAAGAAGAGTAAGAAGAGTAAGAAGAGTAAGAAGAGTAAGAAGAGTAAGAAGAGTAAGAAGAGTAAGAAGAGTAAGAAGAGTAAGAAGAGTAAGAAGAGTAAGAAGAGTAAGAAGAGTAAGAAAAGTAAGAAGAGTAAGAAGAGTAAGAAGAGTAAGAAGAGTAAGAAGAGTAAGAAGAGTAAGAAGAGTAAGAAGAGTAAGAAGAGTAAGAAGAGTAAGAAGAGTAAGAAGAGTAAGAAGAGTAAGAAGAGTAAGAAGAGTAAGAAGAGTAAGAAGAGTAAGAAGAGTAAGAAGAGTAAGAAGAGTAAGAAGAGTAAGAAGAGTAAGAATAAGAATAATAAGAATAAGAATAATAAGGATATTTTATTAAGTAGCTAGGCGAACGTAGAGGATAAGAAGGAGTTTACTAGATTTAATTAAGTAATAACGATTTATTAGGTAAGGTAATACGAGAAGTTTAGTTTTTTATACGAGGGTAGAAAGTACTTATAAGTATTTTACTTTCGTTCTTTAGGTAAGTAAGGATAATAGTATAGCGATAGGGTATAAGCGGTTAGGATAACTACTCTCCTATATATAGTACTCTCTCCCCTATATATAAGGGAGGACGATAGTATTATAATAGGATATAAGCGGTTAGGATAACTACTCTTCTATTTATAGTAATCCCTCCTCTATATATAAGGGAGGACGATAGTATTACGATAGAATATAAGTAGTTAGGAATACTACTCTTCTATTAATATAACTTATTCCTCCCCTTTTTATACTACTAACTACCGCTTAATATAAATAATAATATCTATAGAGCGACGGCGTACGAGTAAGTAGGAGCTAACTAATTTACTAAGAAGTTAGTATAAAGAGAAGTAAGAAGCTCCTAGACTAAGATTCTAATATAGGAGATTAAATAGAAGAGAGCTAGGCGAGGCGGATACCGCCTAGACTAAGAAGCTTATAAAGGAAATAGTAATCGATAGAGCGAGAAGGGCTAAGTACTACTAGTACTAAAAAGCTCGAGAGGGAAATTATATAGAAGAGAGTAAGGAGAGCCGAGTACCGCCTAGACTAAGAAGCTAGTAAAGAAGATAGTAATTAACGGAGTAGGGAGAGCCGAGTACTATCTAGACTTTAAAGCTTATAAGAGTAATTATCTAAGAGTAAGTAAGAAGAAGTAAGCGGCGTCTAGCCTAAGAGGCTAGCGAGCGTAGCCTTTCTTATAGCTATATATATAGTTTAAGATAAATAACTAAAAAAACTTCGAATCCCTAAGGCTTTTAATTTAGATAGGTAATCTATCTTTTTTTTATAATACGTCGTAAGAGCGAGCGCTAACTTAGACCGCTATATAGCTATTTATTTCGAGTTTTTCCTTACGCGTTATACGCGTAGCTATAAAGAGAGGTATAGCGTTTTTAATATTCCTTAATACTAAAAAATACTATATTTTAATAGGGTGTAGCAAATTATACTTTTAATTATATTATAGAAGTTTAATAAAATAGATATAGTAGATAATAAGAGTACTCTAGCCTCTATACTTTTAAGTCGGCTTTAAAATAAGAATAAGGAGGATAACAAGAAGATAGAATAAAAAGAAGAAGAAGATAATAATAAGAATCTAGATAGTTTTATAACTAATAATAGTATTATTAATAAGCGAGATATATTAGATAATAGGTCTAAGAACGACGTCTAATATTATACCCGTTCTCTTTCTATATACTAGTACTAAATAAATAACTCTCTCTCTATATTAACTATTAGAAGACTATTAGTAATACTCGATATATAAGTATTTTAACTTAAGACCTAGATTCTACTAAATTATTACTCTTACTTTCTATAAGAATATCTTCTCTCTTAAAAATAATGTATAATACTTTTTATAGATATTATATCTTAAAAAGTATTAGGTACGCCCCCGATTCTACCCTAATTATTAGGTTAGAGGATAAATTATCTTCCGCTCTAAAATCCTAACCCCCCTATTTACCCCTCTCCTACCCTATAGCGGATTAAAGGGGTATCTCTAAAACCTAACCTAATCTAATCCCTTAGGAACTCTTTAAAATCTTTACTTTTTAAAGAGGTTACTCTTATACTATAGCTATAGTTATAGCTATAGCTATATTGTTTCTCTACTTACTATACTAAGGCCTTAATATATATAATATCCTTAAAGAGTAAGAGTCCGTAATCTAGTAATAAATATAGTATACTATATAATAAGAGAAGATAAAATAGAGTAGGTAACCTATAGTTATAGAGTAACCCCCTAAATATAGGGGCTTAAGGTATTACTTCTATTATAATATTACTATAAATAAGACTTCTATCGCTCGAGGTTAATATATAAAATCTACGAAAGTTAAAGTTAAACTAAGTAATACGGCGGTAAAGAGAAGTATTATCTTAATTATAAGCCGTAGATTCGATAATCTTATTAGTAGTAAAAGAAGGTAACGGCCGAGGGTATAGTATTATATAGCTTATATTAACGAGATCTACTATACCGGGTTTAACGCTACTATAATTAGCTAGGTTTTATATAGATAGATAGTATCTTAAAGTAGTAAAAGATATAGATATTATATTAACTATAGTTTAAGGTAACGGAGGATACTAGAGATCGTTTCAAAAGCCTCTCTTATAGGTATATTATACTCGATAAATAAATTTATCGATAGGCGTCTCTATAGATAGCTTTAAAGCCTCGGTAGGAGCGTTTATATAGTAAGAGAGAAGCCTCTAGCTAATAGTAGATTACTATTATTTACTAGCTTCTTTAATCTTATACAATCGATTCTTAAGAAGCTTATACTACTTCTATATTTATTATTACTACGCTCGAAAAACTAAGGTATATATAAAGAGGGTAGTATCTTATAAATCCTTACTCTCTTTAAGAGAATTAAGCTAACTTAATATATAGTAGCTACTATAGCCGTAGTAGAGACGAGCTATTATTAAGTAAAGTTTACTATTATTAAAAGAAAGGTAGTTAAATATATAAAGCCGCTAAAGATCCTTATAAGATAACCGATACTTAAGGAACTACTTATATTAGTAAGTTATATTTATAGTATTATATTCTAGCCGTAGTATTTTACCCTTATCTTTATTCTTTTAAGCCTTCTAGTATTACTAAAATAACTCTTTCTATAGAGATATAGGGAGTAGCTTAAACTAAGAGTTCTATTTAATAAGAAAGTTAACTCATAGACTATATTCTTTAATAGTATAATCATTAGCCCTCTTATACTAGAGATTACTTATTAAGAGAGCTTATTAAACGATACTAGTAAGTAAGAAGTCCCTTTATATCTTCTATTTAAAGCTATTAGCTTTAAGCTCTAAATAAAAGTCCTTAAAGAGTAAGGTAGTTAAGATTAGGGTTCCTAAGGAGTCGAGGGATCCCCCGACCCCTCGGGAGTAGGGGGGGTTAGGGAGGGTATTCGGGTCGGGTCTAGGGGTCCCTAGGACCCCTAGACCCGACCCTAAACCCGCTAGAACCTAACCCGATTAATCGGAGCGGGTTCTTAGCTAAAAAATAGGACTTTTTTATATAGTTTTATTAATCACGGACGACCTATAGGTATTTTATATTATATAACCTTATAGACTTATAGAATAGGTATTTCTCTATAATTCTGGCTATTTAGATCTTGATAATACCTAGGTTAAGTATTAAAATATATGACTTAAAAAACCCGACTTCCCTCTAATTAGTAGGTCGGGGGTAAAAGCTCCCCCCGACCAGAAAACCCGCCCCTTCTCTATTTCTACCCCTCTCCCCCCCCTACGGCGGGTCGGAGGAGGTACCTCTAAAACTCGACCTAACCCGACCCCTTAGAGACTCTACGTATATAGGTTTTCTATACTAATATAGTTAGAATCTAGGAGAAAGTAGTAATAGAAATAATAGAGAGACTACGCTATAAAGCTTTTACGCTATATTATAAATATAACGCGAAATTATATAGTAATAATACGAAAAATATTTCGTTTCCTATAAACATAGAGTAATCTTTAGTAGTAGTAGCTATATCCGGCTATAATAAGGCTAAGATCTAAAAAAATAGTAACCTAGTATAAGGTAAAGGTACGTATATATAATAAGAATTTATTAATTATAATACTAAATATTTAATAGTTCTATAGATCCGTTGGGCTTTATATTTTAAGAATTTTAATTAGTAAATACTACCATTAGATCCTACTTAAAATTTTACTTATTAAGATATATTATAGTAGTTTATTAGTATTATATAATCTTAAGATAATATAATATAGCTTATATAGCTACGCCGCGCTTACTATAGCTACGTATATACTATAGCTATATATATACTATAGCTACGTATATACTATAACTACGTATATACTATAGCTACGTATATACTATAGCTAAGCTATAGATACGTACTATAGCTTAAGACTATTTTATATTAATATTCTTAGACTCTAACTTAGCGCGTATACTAGCTACCTACGCTACTATAAGTATAGCTAGATTTTAATTTTCCTAGACCCTAATTCTATAAGCGTACTAGCTATATCGTTAGATTCTACGCCCTTATTATAGTTATAAGAGTAAAATATTTTTAAATCTCTAAGACCTCTTATTTAGTTAGATATTCTATTAGGATTTTTAAATATATTAAAAGAGTAAGCGCTAACTTAGACTACTATATAGCTATATACTTCGATTTCGTTCCTACCCCGCGTACGCGTAACTATTAAGAGAGGTATAGCGCTAGTAGAATTTTTTAATACCTTAAGACTAGAGTTCTATATAGAAAGCTATATAAGGTAGTCTAAAGGTAGTTAAGGAGGTAGGTTAAAGAGAGAGAAATATAGTAGTACCTAAAGATTATAGTTACTAATAATTCTTAGGGCCCCTAAGGGGTCGAGGGATCCCCTAACCCCTAGCGGTTAGGGGGGATTAGAGAGAGTATTCGGGTTAGGTCTAGAGGTATCTAGGACCCCCCGCTCTAACCCCCCTCTAATAAAACCCGCCCTAATTAATAGGGTTAGGTTCTTAGTAAAAAAACGTAACTTTTTCGTATAGTTTTATGAATTACAGACGATCTATAAGTATTATATATTATATAAACTTATAGACTTATAGAATAGATAATTTACTATTATTCTAGCTGTTTAGATCTTAATAATACCTAGGTTAAGTATTAAAATATATAACTTAAAAAACCCGACTTCCCCCTAATTAGCGGGTTAGAGGTAAAAGCTCCCCCTAACCTAAAAGCCGCCCCCTATTTCTACCCCCGCGGCTAGTCGGGGGGGTACCCCTAAAATCCGACCCCACCCGACCCCTTAGGGACCCTAGTTATATAGGAAGCGGGTAGACTACTAAGATTACTACTAGAGATAATAGAGCCGTCTAATAAGTTACTATATAAGAAGGGGGGACTTAGTAATAGAAAAGAGTATAGAGTATAGAATAGAGACCTATATAAGAGATTTTGGAACCTATACTAAGGTAATCTAGGTAGTAATACGCTAGGAGGTAATAGAGGACGACCTCTAGAATCCTTAGAATTAGGTTTATATAAGATACTACTATAAAACTTAATACTAAATATATAGCTATTACCTAATACTATTTATTTCTCTAGGAAAGCCTAGAAGAAGGAGCGTAATTATATAAGTACGCCGTATAATATTCCCTAAGAGAAAGTTAAGGTCTTTATTATACTCTATAGACAACTTATACTCTATAAGACTTAGTACTATATAGTCTTCCTAGATACTATTTCTAGTTATACGGAGATATTCTATCTTAGCTATATTAGCCTAGATATAACGTAGTATAACATCTACTATACGATAGATAACGAATTCAATACTAGCTAGAACTATTCTATATACTATATAGATATAAAGGACTAAATTAAAGCTAAGAAAGGTAGTAAAAGAAGCCTAGAAAGCTATTATATTAGAAAAACTAGTAGAACTACTTAAGACTATATCGTAGAAATATTAAGATATTATAGAGGCTAGAGGAAGATATATATAGCTAATTAGATTATACTTATAAAGATATTAAAATACTAAAAATAGCTAAGATCTTAGTATAGATACTAATAAATTAACGTCTTAGATTACTATATTAGCGTAGAGCTAATAACTATTAGGCTAGTAACGTAGTAGATTATAAGGGCGCTCTTCTATAGTATACTAGCGTAAGGGCCTAGTAGTAGTAACTAGTAAGGAGGTAGAGGGCGCCTAACTTAGCTAACTCGAAGGTTACGGAATAGTAGTAGTAATATCGATCTTTAGCTTCGGATTTTACCCCGAATAGATTATAAGGTATACGTATTAAGTTAAGAAATCTGGATTCTATAGTATAGAATACTAATAACTATATAGACTATATAACGAAGATAAGATAAGGTCTAGTATAGATAATACGGATCGATAGGGACGTAATAGTATAACTTAAATTAATATTATATAAAGAGCGAAAGAAGAGAGTTTCTTTACTTAGGTAGATATATCGCGAGAGTATTACGATATTATATAATCTTCTAAGAGAATACTCGGAATTATAATAAAATCCCTCTCTAAGATATCGTCTTACTCCTACAATAATAAATTTCTAAAGATAAAGTATATAGAAAGTCCTAGTATATACAAATTTCTAGTAATATTATTACTAGATTCTAATATTATACTAACGCCTAGGTACGTAAGCGTACAAAACCTACAAATATATAAACGTAGAGTTCTAAACTCTAAATTCTAAATTTTAATATCTACTAGTATTAAAGCCTTAATAACTATAAGTATTATACTAGCTTCACCGATTTCTACGCGATTAAGAGAGTTTGTAAGAAGATATATTATTCTAATATAGTTAGCGTAGGAACCTAAGAGAGACTATAGAAGATAGTTATAAGTAGTTCTTAAAAGTCGTTAGTCTTCTAGTACCTAGATAGTCGTTAGCGGTCTAGGTTAGAGAAACTACTCTCTATTTTATACCTTCTACTAGAAATAATAAACTTCTCGGTCCAGCCGTTACTATAGTATTACTATTTTCTTTATTCGACTATAGCTTAGGAGTATATTTGTCCTTACTAAGGATCTTTAGCTACTTATTTTCAATCGACGGTAAGACTTCTAGGGGCGTAGTTTTAGTACGGGATTAGTTAACTAGCGGTTACTAATCTATTAGTAGTTTCTAGTCTCTACGTAGGCTATCGTTAGTAGGAGAGTAGTAGTAATAATCTACTATCTTCTTATCGTATAAGCCTTCTAGGTCTCTTACCTTATACTATATTATTTTATTATATTCTACCTATTTTACTAAGTACTTTAGCTTTATCTATCTTTTACTATTCTTAGGTACCCTACCTCTCGCTTATTTCTATCCTAAATATTATTTCTTCTCTACGTCCTACTCTTACTCTTTATTACTATTTCTAAGAACTATAACCGGTAGTAGAGGTTCGAGGTTTTAACTAGGGTAAGGTTCTACGTTTAGTAGAGGAATTAGTAGGCTAGAGTAAAAGATAGGGTAAATAAAGCAAAGACTCGTAGGGAGCTTAAGTTTAAAAGTAGAGCTTCTATATATAATACGGAAGATTAGATATAGTCCTATACTAGTATTATCTAGTTTATTAGAATAGCGCTCCGTTCGGATATACTTAGTTTTTAGTATTACCTTATCTCTAACTTTATACTATAGTACTAGCCATCGATACTTATTAGCCTAAATAGTAGATTACTTAGAGGCCTATTAAATCTTCTTATAGATAGTCCTAGAGATCCTCTTTTCTAGTTATAATCGCGTTAACGTCTAGCTAGTTAAAACGTTTAGGTCTAGAGATAGCTAAGTCTTCTAGAGATTCTATTCTAGTTCTTAGATAGTAGTAGTAAGAAGCGAAGAATAGAGAGATACTAGTAGGTCTATTAATCTTATTATTACTAAAGAACTCTACTACTTATAGAAGTTCTACCTAATTATCTTAAGTATAGTTATTAAAGCTACAAAGGTACTTTTTAAGGGATATATTAGTAATCTCCGTCTAACTATTAGTCTCTAGGTAGAAAGCCGTAGAAAATATTAGATAAGTCTCTACTCTATTATAGAGTCTCTTCTAGAATCTAGAGAGAAAGTAAGAACCTCTATCGGATATAATTATCTTAGGGAACCCCTAGTCCTTCTAGACTTCTTGTTTAAATACAATAGCTATATCTTTTATAGTAATAGTAGCTATAGAAATAAATCTCCGTCGCTTAGTAAGTCGATATACTATAACTAAGATATTAGTATATATAATCTTATTCTAGGCGCTAGAAGAGAGCTCGATAACATGGTCTATTATATATTCTATAAATAGTTAGCTCCCTAGTAGTAGAGGCTTAAGTAGTCCTAGCTTCTTCTATCTAGACTTTTTTATCTAGAGATACTTATAGTAATTAAGTATATAGCAATTTACGTCCTCTATTGAATTAGGTTAATAGTAATTTCTATAAAGAAGGTCGTATATAGAGGTACGTCCTTAATATCCCCTAATCTTTAGATTATACGCTAACTATATAAGGCGTAGTCGTAGGTAAACTAGCGCGTATATGCGATATTTAATAAAGAGTAGTTTCGTATTCTTATTAAACTTAAAGTTAGTAAATACTTTTTCTAGGAAGTATCTCTTAAGCTTAGGGCTTACGTAATTACTCTTAAAGCTTTAAACTATAGCTTTAATAAGGTCGTTATCCTTATATACTTTTCTAGCTTCTACTTCTATATTATAGTCTTTAAATACAAGAGTAGAGAGCTTAGTAGCTATAGCGTCATACTTTCTTAGCTTAGTTCCGGTAGTAAGATTATAGTCTTTAAGTACTTACTATTATTAGTATAGTATTCTCTTATTATCGTCTCCTTCTAGTATATTACCTAGGCGTCTAGTTATAGTATTAGGCTTAGTCCCCTATATCCTAGGTCGGTACTAAATTTAAAAGTTAAACTAAGAGAGGAACTTACTCTACCTAGCCTACCTCTAGTTTAACTACTTCGTACTTATAAACTATTATAAGTTTCGGTAATTCGTAAGAACTTTAGTAGCTTCGTCTAAGCCGAGTCCTACTAGCTCTAGACGATATTTCTTAAAGATACGGATAATAGTAAGGAGCTTCTTATTATAGATTTTATAATTATACTTAGTAGGACTTATCTTCTTAGAATAGAATATAACCGGCCGTAGTACTTTACTATATATTTAAGATAATACTCTAGCCATTATATAGTTAGAGGTATCGGTTTCTACCTAAGTTAGTAAGGCGGGATCGAAGTAGTAGAGAATAAGATTAGAATTAAAAGCTATCTTAAGTTTATAAAAAGTCTTTTTGGTAGTATAAACTAGTATCCTATAGGAATAATAGATAATTGACTAAAGGTACTAATAAAATAAGATAAGAAAAAATAGAAGTAAGGAAATAAGGAAAGGTAAAGGACTAGTCTAGTTATAAAGTTATATAATACTTAACTCTTAATTATAAGCGGACTTATAATCGACTATATATACGTATAGTCCCTATGTCTAATAAGGTAGCTAGATCTAGATATATTAAGGTAGTAGTTTACCTATAGTAATCTAGCCCTCTATATAATTATATACTATTAAACGTAGCTAAATCTAAATACTAGTAACTCTTCTTTATAAAATATACTACGTAAAATAAGTGTATAGATAGCTAATCTATCTTATAGAAAAGTACTCCTAAAACTAAGAGATTAAGTCTATCTACTATCCTATAGCTATTCTAGTTAGTTATTAAATTAAATTTCCTCTATTAGGAATTATTCGAATAGATTATTAAACGAACTTATATACTTTAGATACTCGAAATTCGTATTATAAGTATATGTATTACTAAAGGTTGGGTTATACTATTTCTAACGGGTTACTATAGTAGAGTAAGCGTAGATAATAGGGGAGAGTAGTTTTCTACTTCTATCTTAGAACTCTATACTAGATTATAGGATTAAGGTAAAGTAGTTCGGATAAATATAAGTTATATAATAGAGAAGATAAGATAGGACAATAATAGCTATAAAATAAAATATATTTCTATACTATTTAGTAGGTAATTATCTAATATCTATAGACGCCCCTATTCTATCCTTATATAGGGTAAGAGAACCGGGTAATACCGGCCCGTAAATAGCCGTCCCTACTATATTCTCTTCCCCTCCTACTATAGCGTCGTCCTATAACGCTATATAAAGAAAGTCGGTAATTAAAACCTAGGCTACTAAAGAAATCTCGCTAGCTATAAATATATTAAATAAATAAAGTAGAATTAGAAAGTAAAATAAATACCTCGTCTACTATTTAGTCTACCTTCTTTCCGAGCTAGAGTTCCTAAGGGGTTAGGGAATCCCCTAACCCCTAGAAGTTAGAGAGGGTTAGGAGAGAAGGTATTCGGGTCGGGTCTAGGGGTACCTAGGACCTCCCGCCCTAACCCTCCCTCCGATAGAACCCGCCCCGATTAATAGGGTCAGGTTCTTAGCTAAAAAACGTAACTTTTTTATATAACTTTATTAATTACGGACGATCTATAGGTATTATATATTATATAAACTTATAGACTTATAGAATAGATATTCTTTTATTAATCTAGCTATTTAGATCTTAATAACATCTATATTAAGTATTAAAATATATAACTTTAAAAACCTAACTTTCCCCTAATTAGCGGGTTAGGGGTAAAAGCTCCCCCCGACGTAAAAACCCGCCTCCTCCTATTTCTACCCCCCCTACGACGGCTCGGGGAGGTACCCCTAAAACCCGACCTAATCTAACCCCTTAGGGACCCTACTTCGAGCTCCTTACTATCCTTCTTATTACTATTATTTCTATCCTTATTATTATATTACCCCCGTCTTAACCTACTCTTTATCGTCTATAACGTCTCTAAGTACTACGTTAAGGTCCTTTTTATTCTCTTTAGTTATATAGTAGATTTCTAGTTTAATAATAGGTTTCTTCTAAAAGTGATATACGAAGAAACTCTTATCTCTAAAGATATAGATCTCCTTATTAATAAAATTAGCGAACTTCTTACTAATACGTTAGACGACCTCTTCTATTTCCTTTCTAAGATAGCTCTTATACTTCTTAGTATCTATCCCGATAACCTCCTAGACTATCTTAATAACGTTATAGTTTATCTACTTTATTTGTCTAATAAGCGCCTAGCTAATTAGGTTATTAAGGTAATAAAAGATATAAGTTAGGAATAAGTATAGTAGCTTCCCGTAATTAATAGAGTATCCGGATAGTAATATTAAGCTAGTAAATAGATCGTAATATACCTTTATAAGCTACTTCTATATCCCCCTTTCTAGGATCTCTATAGTAGTATAGTCCCTCTTAATTCTATAGTACTAGGGTAGTAGAGTTAGACGAGTTCTATCGGCCTTACTATATAAACTATAGAACTCTAAAGAATAGGTAATATATATAGTATAGTTAGGCGTAATCTACTTAATAAAGTTAGTCTCGAACTTCTTAATATTGTCCTTAGTCTAGTACTACTTCTTAATCTTTATAATATAGCCGCTACTAATTAAAGTACCTCGCGCCTTATTATTATTAATCTATTTCTATAGGTTCTTATTCTTATGTATCTTAGGTATAAACTAGGTATAGTTCTTTATAGTCTCTCCGAACATTATTAGACTACCTTAAATCTAGTTCTTTCCCTTCCTAGTTATAAGTATATTCTTAATATTAATATCGACGTAGTAGAAGTTAATATTATTACCGACCTAAGTCGTTTTAGTATAGTACGGGTACGAGATAAGCTAGAATCGACGGTTAGGTCGAAGGGTAACGTAGCGTAACTAGTACTTAACTAACTATTATATTATCTATTAGATAACGCCGTAATATATAGTATAGTTCTAACCGAGATTATACTTCCCGTTAACTTTTCTTAGATACTAGAGGTAGTATACTAACTTAATACGTAAGAGTTTCTTAATAGTCTAGTTCTTACCTACTTTCTTAAACTCCTCGGGAATATACTTTATATACTTAATCTTATTAATAGAGTTATCTATTACTTACTATTTAGTATTATACCCCTTAAACGTACCTTTATAGAGGATACTACTCTTTTCCTTCTATTCTTCTAGTTCCTTCTCCGTCTATATACCCTTACGTAGTTTCTCCTACTCTCGTATATTAAGGAAGGTCTTATCGAATAGGTACTTTATAGCTAGTATATATACGAAGACTCCGAGGTAGTTAGATTAAACGTATAGTTAGTTCGATACTTAGAACTAGGTATAATATTCTCTACTAGCTATAAACTTAGTAGGGTTAAGATACTCTAAGAAGGTCTTAAGTCTAGTCGTAAGTATCTCCGTCTTTCTAGTACGAATCTATAAGCTAGCTAGACTATAGAAATAGCGAAAGTAATTATTATAGATAATATTCTTAAATAGATAGACTATCTTCGTAAATAACTAGAACTTAGGAGGAGTCTTATATATCTCGTATTCTTCTATTTTTTTCTTTACGTCTAGACTAACCCGAGTAGGGAGTTTTAGCTTCTTAGATACTTTCTAGTTAGAGAGGAGAACTTTCTTAGCCTCTACGCTATAGCTATATAGTATCTCTCCTAGAGAAACTAGCCTTTTAGCTTTTATTATCTTAGACTTCCGTATATTCTTAGGAGCTAATTTCTTATTAGTTACCTTCTTATCCTCCTCCTTATTTTTATCGCCCTTATTATCTTTATTAGATATATCTATCTATAGTAGTACCTCCTTCTCTATATATAGTAGTTTGAATTCCTTAAGAAGAGATAGCTTAGTCTCTTTCTCTATTTACTTAGAGAGTCTAGTACTAATTATATCTAAAGGGCCTTCCTTAATAGCTTTAGTTAGAGGTCTATAAGTAAGAAACTTATATATTTCTTTCTAGCTAGGAGGTTTCGTTCGCTATTAATATCGCTCGTATATATTTAGGATAATTAATAGAAGATACTAAGGATAAAGAATAAAACCCTAGGTAGACTAGTCGAAAGGCTCCGTTCTATACGTCTTATTAAGAACCTCGTTAATAGTCTCTTCAGTCTTTCTAGAAATTATCTTTACTAGATTCCTTATATCTAATATCTATACCCTATTTATCTTTCTACTCTTATCGCGCTATAGACGTATATAGATAGCCTAAGTAAGAAACTAGAGAGCTAGATAGAGAGGATAGAAAAGTATATACTTAAAGTACTTCCTTAATAACTAAAGAGTTCTTTTAGAGACCTAGTACTACAAGGTTAAGAGAATACTTCTATCGTTCCTATTTAGATTTAGAGGCGACTAGCGGTTATTAATTAGGTCTACTATAGAACCGCTTATCTAACTTAGTTAAGTACCTTCTATCTTCTTATAGCCGTACGTTATAGGGTCTATATTAGAAATACCCTTATAGATACTTAGAACCTACTTCTAAGTCTTCTCGCTTCTTACTACTCGATTTATATAGAGACCTAGCTCTCTCTACTTTAACGCCTTCTCTTTCGTCTTAGCCCCTTTAGAGAGATACTTCTATTCCTCTCTATTAGATATCTCGACGTAACGAAGTATAAGTCTTAAATAGAGCTTAGACTAAGTTACTTTTCTCTCTACTAGAGCTAAGATATCTCGTCGCCTCTTAACTCGTCTAGTAAGGTCTAGTTTACCTAGCTTAGTATTCTAATCTACTTTTTTAGTCTAGGTAACCGCTCTAGAAGTTCTAACGTTCTATAATTTTATAATAAAGTCTAAGCTATTAGTATTCCTAGGTCGAGATATAAGAGCGCTATTATTAACGTCTATAGCGTCCCTACTATTTAGTTTAGGTATATTTCTAGTAGAGATAGCTATTTTTAAGAAAGACTAAGTAGTTTAATCTATCTTAGTTAAGAGTAGGGGTATTAGTATAAATTTAAGAATAGAGGATATAAGCGTAATTATTCTAGAGTTAAATACTAATAGTCGTATCTAAAACTTTTATTAAAAGAATAAGAGTCTAAGGGAGAGAGAGACGGAGGCGGCTTATATAGACCTTCTTTAGTATTTACTTATAATATTATACGTCTCTAGTATTTCTATTACTAATTCTATTTCCTATTCTAGTTAAGTTCTCCTATAGAATCTAAATCCCCCTCGAAATCTAGCTTTTTTTAGTATTAAAAGAACCTCCCTATAAAAGGATAAAAGAATAGAATATAAGATAAAGGAAAATAGATAAAGAGACGTAAAAAGAATATAGAGAGTATTCTTAATCTCGACGTTAGCTAAGATATAGGTAAAAAGAGGATTTCCGGCTCTAGATACCTAAGAGTATAGCTACGAGATTCGATTAGACGTCGAGATATATTTTAAGCGTCTATTTTCTATTCTTTAATAATAATATATATAGAAGTAGACGTTTACTAGTACGGCGGTATATCTATCGTCGTTCCTAGATAAGATTAATATCCGAGGCGGCCCCGGATATTATCTAAGTCCGTTTTATAAAAGTTTCGCCGCCGGGAGTCCGGTATATAGAATCTTTTAGATATCTACTCCTTAATACCTTTTATTATATAGATATCCTCGCGCGATACTCTCCTTCGACGTATAGTAGAAATAGAGACGCGCTAGAAGTAATAGGATTATTAGTAGATATACGGGCGGCTAAATACTAGACTATACGTAGTAGAACTCTTATAGATTACCCCTCTTATAAGGAAATCTTCTAGCTTTCGTATTCTACTCTTCTTTTCTTTCTTTATCCGCGTAATAGAATCGGAGTTCGTCTATAAATATAGCTCTACTCGTCCGGTCCTTAATAGATAGAGGTACTATATAAGAAATCTTAGAAGATTTACGACGTATCTCCGCGTAGTTAGTTATACTCTTTTCTTCGAACTCTCCTTAATTCCCGTATAGTACGGCCCGGACGTATAGAGAAGGCGGTTATATCGCTTATAATTATTACTACTACCTACTCCGATAACCTATTTCCTAATTTCTATTTATATAATACGCTCGACGAGGCTAACCTATTATAGAGAATTCTAGGAGTTTAAATATATTCTTTCTTACGTATAAGCGTCTCTTCTCTTCTAAGTATACTAATTATTCTATCCTCTATTACGAAGAACTACCGCGTAGTCCTCCTTATCTATATCTACGTATATAATATAATACTAGAGAAAACTAGATAATAATAGTATATCGTCGTTAAGTCTTATCTTTATAGATTTAGGAAAGAGGAAACGTATACCGGCCTATTTTTTATTACGAAGAACTACCGCGTAGTCCTTCTTATCTTTATCTACGTATATAATATAATACTAGGGGAAACTAGATAATAATAGTATATCGTCGTTAAGTCTTATCTTTATAGATTTAGGAGAAGGGAAATATATACCGGCCTATTCCTAGTAAGATATAGGCTATACGGTAGAACTCTAGAAGTATACCGGCGAAACTTCGGTAGTACGGCTCCCTTATAAGAATATCTTTTACTATTTATATTCTACTTTCCTTTTCTTTCTTTATCCGCGTATCTAGAGGCTATACTAAAATAAGCTTTAAATAAGCTTAAATTAGGGAGGGATACTATCCCGGGGTTACGGTTAGGAGATTTAGAGAGTACGTCTTTATAAGTAAGCCTACTTATTATTTCGAATACGCGTTTAGCCTAGGTATAGAGAAAGAGCTCTATTTCGATAGAGTAGAGCTAAAGGGAGTAGTCTAATTAGAATATAAGTATTCTAAGCGGTAGTATATCTACGATCTTAGCTTATTACGAGGATACGTCTTCTTATTAAGGTTAAGGCTAATTAGGTACTTAATAACTAGCTTATCTTTTAGCTAGCGCTTAATAGTTTAGTCCTCTAGTATATAGCGATTATATTCTTTAACTACCGCGCTAGCCGTCTTTACGATAGCTAAAAGAACGAATATACTATAAAAGATATAGAGTACTTATTAGTCTAGATCGTCGTCGATAATCTTATAGTTATTAGGGTTAAATCCGTTAGGTTATAGAATATTAATAAATAGCTCTTCTATAGATATCTTATTAGACGAGTAATCTAAAAACTACTTGTACTTATTACGGTTAAATCCTTAAGAGTTTATAATTTTAATAAGTAGTTCTTCCTATTTATAGTCTAGTTCGTAATCCGTATTTAGGAGTAGGCTTTCCTACTTATAATCTAGTTTACCTAGAGTAGTTAGTCTAGTCCTCTCCCCTACTCTAAAGTCTAAGTACTAATTAGACTTATAAGAGTTATCTCTCTAAATAAAGACGCGTATACGATCTATATAGACCGACTTAAATACGACTATTCCGTCTAACTCTAATAACTTATAGCTCCTAATAGGTCTCTCCGTACGGGAGTTAATAATAATACTTAATATAATATATAGACCGAGCTATATAAATTCTAGTTTATTTCTAAAACTTCGTATAATCTTCGTATTATATAGGAGAATCTTAGACCTAATATATAGTCGCTCTCGTTATCGACGTAACTCGTAAGTTTCCTTCTAGTACCTATTAGCCTCGTATCTTATTCTCTCTTATCTCGCTACTACCTCGCGAAGATTCTCGTTACTTAAGTTAATCTAATATATTTATATTATAAGAAGATTCTCTATTATTAAGAGGGAATCCTAGTTTAGAGTCTACTATATAGCTATTTTTAACTTAATTAGAAGTACGTACTTCTTACTAAGTATTATTCTAGCCGCCGTTATTCTAGTTATCCTAGTTATCCTCTTAGTAGTTATCCGTTCTATCTATAGCGTAGTAGGTAATAGACGTACCTAGGACTTATTATTACCGTTCGTCGATTATTTATAGGGCTATAATAAGTAGTCTATAAGCTTATTTAATACTACCTTAACTCTATAAATTATATAGAGATATCTATATTTTCTAGGTCTAGTATAGATATAGAAGGGCTAATATAAACCGTCTATTTTTACTTCCTCCGTCTATATCTATCTCTAGAGGTATACTCTAGCGATAGATAATATATTCGAAAATAAAATCTATAATCTACTTTACGTTCGAAGAGCTACGGAGCGCCTTCGCTTCTAACTAGCTACTTAATTATTCTTACGTATATATAATATACTCGAACCCGTCTCTATTAGGTATTTCTATATAGTTAATAGCCTAGCGGACCCTAAGAACCTTATTACGAATAACTATCGTATTAAGACCCTTATTAACGTAATTCTAATTCCTTTTCTAGTAAATCTTATACTCCTAGACCTACTTAGATATATTAATATAATAGCCGACCTAGTAGTACCTCTATAAAACGAGTACTACTATCGACTCTCGTCCCTTATAACTATATTCGTTATAGAGCCTTTCGATAATACGGGCCCGCTCTTCTTTATAGTTAATAACGTAGCGGTAAGAAGAACCTCGATTTCCTTAACGGAATAATTATCTATATAGTACTAGGTAATCGAAAGCCTTTTATTAAATACCCTTATACTCCTTCGAATTTTAATATCCTTCTAGTCGATAGAGTATTATTAGGTAGTCTACGATTATTCTATATTTAGTAGAGTAGTTTCCTTCGAGACCCTACTATACGTATCTTCTAATAGATAATATATCTAATCCTTAATCTAAATCCTATTCCGTTAGAGAGGAGTTATTATACTAAGATAAGAATAATAGAGAAAAGATATAAAGCCTAGAATACGTAATTACTCTAAGGTCTAACGCGATAAAGTCGTTAATATTATAGTCTAGAATAAGTAGGATATCTTTAGAATCTATATCTTTATATTAACCTAAGAGACTATTAGTAACCGTATTCCTTTTTCCTTCAATATAACGGACTTTAAAATTCTATATTATAATCTAAGTAAGCTATTAAGTTATAAGAGTACTTTTAATATCTAAAGCGATACGGTTTAACTAGTAAATAAGTATCTTCGTATTAGTCTCGATAACGAAGCTAGCTCTCTAAAGATATATTTTAAACTTTTTAAGAGCGTTAAGTAAAGCGTAGTATTCTAGTTTAATGGTATCGTATTTTGGTTTAGCGACTAACTAGATACTACTCGTATAGCGGTATAGGTATCGTTTCTTATTATATATTTATACTAACTTAGCTCCCTAATCTTTATTAGAGAAGTCTACTACGAGAATTATCGACCCTACTTTCTCGTTATATCTTATAGATTAAAGAGTAGAAGGATTCGTTAGAGCTCTCTAGAGTAGCTATATTACTTACCTCTATAGCTCTTCCTAATAGAACTTAGTATCCTTCTTAAAGAGGATAAATATTAGTTAAGTAATTAGAGTAAAATTAGGAATCTAGATCTAGTAATAGACGTATATTCCGATAGATACCCTAACTAACTTTAATATACGAGGCTTATTCTATTCTAGAATTACGGTAACCTTAGACTTATTAGGATAATACCTATTCCTATTATACTAGTAACTAACGATATAAAGCTCTTCTATATATATATCGAACTTCTTACTAGATACTATTACTTCTATACGTTTAATATCGGATAGAAGCGCGTCGAGACGTCTAATATATTCGAGAATATTCTTATAAATTCTAGGTAGCCCGCTTATTTATACTCCGTAGTCCTTTATTAACTTATTAAGAATATCGTTAATATATACGTCGCTTATATATATATAATACTAGATAATTACCTTTATTACCTAGTAGAACTACGTAACTAAGTTTATAGCTCTCTATAATAGTATCGTTATTCTATAGAGTTAGAAAGAGTATTAGAACGAAGTTAGATTCTAGCTCTCTTTAGTAAGTTCGAGCTAGTTATATCTAGAGACTAAGTCCGCGAGTAAAATATATAGATATTCTATAAAAGAGTTAGTAAATTTATTAGCGGAAGAGGGAATATTTATATCTCGTATTGTTACTATATTAATATTAGTTATACTATTAATTAGTATATATCCTTTATCTTTCTTCGAGATAAGAAACTACGGATTTCTCTATAGAGTATAGCTAGGCTCTAGACGCCCCGTATCGATACGCTTCTAAAATATCTTCTATACTTCGTCCGTAAGAGTCTTTAGAATAGTAAATAACTTAGCCTACTACGGAATATACTTAATTATACAAATACGCTATAGAGGAGTAACTTTAGGCCGTATTCTACCGTACTCTAAGAAATTCTATACGAGAGAGCCCTCCCTTTAGTAGAGTATTTCTTTAATAAGCGTAATCTCTTTAGAACTTAAGTTAGGATTAATATATATCTCTTAAAATCTCTCCTCTATAAGTTGAGTACCTCGCGTAAATAGTATATATCTCTTCTATAGATATATATTAAGTAGGGAGTCCGCTTCTAAGCTCTTCTATTTAGCTATTACGACCTACTTCTAGTCGATACGGCCGCTAGGAGTACTTCTATCTCGGAGAGTAATATTCTAAGGCTATACCTTATCCGCTTTTCTCTTATAGAGTATATTAACGCTATTCTATATACTAGAGTTACTAGTCTAGTAAGGCGCGGGTATATATCTAATAATATTAATATCTAGGGCGGCCCTAAATATTATCTAAGTCTATTTTACTTAGCGATTTTAACGCTAGTCCGTTTTATTACTAAACGGAAATCTAACTTACTATATTCTAGAATTATCTACTATATAGCGCCTCCCCTATAAGAACTTCTCTTAAGCTTTCTCCCTTCTTATTTCGATCTAGAAAATTATAAGATTATAGTAAGTCGTTATTAGCTACTCGCGATTATCGACCTCTAAGACAGTATTCTCCGTACTCTAAATATTAAAAGATAAACTAGCTAACTTCGCTCCTCTAGTAGAAAGTATACCTAGATTAATTACTATAGATAAGTCTCTAAGCTCTATTATTCCGCGCTTTCGTTTTCCGAGTTATTATTAGAGCTAATATTCTTATTATCTTTATCCTTATCCTTCTTATCTTTATCCTTCTCTACTATTAGAATTCTCTCTACTTCTAACGACGTCTCCCTCGAGACTTTAGCGATCGCTATATAATCGATCTCTACTATAGTAGCCTACTAGATTACTATCTTATCTCTAGGGACGGAGGTCGTAATATAGTTAACTAAACCGTCTAGATAGTTAAGAACTTAAAGAGAAGATCTTATAGTAAATAGCTTACTAAGTATAACGGGCTAGGCGTACTTCTAAAGAACTATAAAGAGAATATTATTATAAGAGAAACCTACGTTAGTAAGGCGGATCTATATAGTTACCTATCTAATAATAGATATACTCCTCCCGTCTACGATATAAAGACTTTAGAGTACCTACTACTATTCTAGACCCCTAAAACTATTATTTCTAAGTCCGATACGTCGAGGGTAGTTCTCGTTAATTATATTTACTTCTATACTAGTATCGATTAGATTATTAATAGATATATTTTAAAAATATACGTATATATATATAGACTTAGTAGATATACGTTCTTTACTATTTACTTAGTAAATATTATTAACTACCTATATAGTAATTAGATTAATACCGATAGTTATATTAGCGAGGGATTTTAGATATTTTATATCTCTAGAAGCTAGATTATAAAGTAATATAGTATTTATTACGAGTTACTAAGCTATCTTCTTTATAGCTTACTTAAGCCGTCTCTTTTTCTTCTATTACTAAGTAGCTTTAAACTTAGGCGCGACTCTCTTAACTATAGCTAGAGAGAGACTTTAAAATATAAATTTCGAGAAATATAGATTATAGATAAGGGCCTCGTTTAGAGAAGATAAATTCTACTAGAAGACTATATTATCTTCTAGATTAGTCTTAGCTTATTAGACGACTTATTCTATATAGTAAGATACTACTTATACGTTAGCCGCCTTCTCTATTTCTTCTTCTATACGGCTATAGGCTTATTATTATATAGGATAGAGTCTTCGTCTAATATCTTATCGTCTTTCTTATTCTAAGAACTTCCCTTAATAACTTATTATATTAGGTCTCGAAATTACCTAGGAACGGTATACTTTACTTTCGTAGATTTCTTCGAGAACGGTTTTTAGACTCTTTTATTCGACTTTCTAGGCGTCTTTTTCTACGAGGATTAGGTACTAGCGGTAGATACTTCTAGACTTATAATACTAATAAAGTTAGGAGGGTAAGAGGGTATCTTAACCTCTTTATTAGACTTAAGAAGATAGAAAATACTAATAGAGTTTATCTTTACTAACGAAGGTCTAAGTTCTTTCTTTACTATATTAAGGATCTATACTAGGTAATACTATTTCTAGCTTAGGCGAAGGCGCTAGATTCTATTTTCTAAATTATTAGTAGTTTCCTAGAATAAGCCTCTCTACCTCTTTTAACGATTATAGAAATATACTCTCTAAGTATATAGATTCTTTATATAGCTATCTACGTAGAATAATATATAGTAAGGATCGTTATATTCTAGGTATATACGTAGCTTCTATAGCGCTTAATTATTTCTATTTTCGATATTATTATTACGATAGGAGCTACTAGGATTATTTATATAATTAGTATTACGGGGAGTAGGCCAACTATTATAACGGGGCTACTAGATAGATTTCTAGACGTACTATATCTAAGGCTAGTATTTAGGCTACTAGTAGGCCTAGAGTAAGTATTTACTTAGGAAGATCTTATTAATATATACGGTAAGGAGCGTAAACTATATAGTATCTTTCTATATAATCGCGGAAATTAGGTTATAAGTTTACCTAATAGTTATATTTAGAATCTTTCTACTTATATTATTAGTACGGAGTTTACTAAGAGCCTTAATAAGATCGGAATTTAGCTTAGGGGGACTAGTAGCTTTCTTATATTAAGTATCCTTAAAGTACTCGTTACTTATAACGACTAATATAGTAGGGACGGCTATTTACGGGCCGGTATAACCCGGCTCTCCTATCCTATATAAGGACGAGACGCGGCGCCTATAGATATTAGATAATTACCTACTAACTAGTACGGTAATATATTAATTTATAGCTATTATTGTCCCGCCTTATCTTCTCTATTATATAAATTATATTTATCCGATCTGCCTTACCTTAATCTTATAATCTAGTATAGAATTCTAAAATAGAAGTAGAAAACTACTCTCCCCTATTATCTACGCTTACTCTACTATATTTTTAGTAGAGAAGTAGGTAAGTTAAAAGAATAATAGGTTCTTTATATTAGTTATCTATATTATAGGAAGGAGTCGGTTTACCTAGTTATTCGCGTATACTTATGAGCTCTTATAATAGTAAACTTTTATATCTCGATCTACCTCGAGTTTTCGATATACCGACGACGATACTAACGACGATACTAACGACGACGACGATACTAAGGCTAAAGGCTATATATAGCGGTATCGCTATATAGAATTTTCTCTCTCTTATTACCCTACTAACTATAGTATAACTAATAATAACTCGATAACTATTCTTAAGGCCTCGAAGATTAAAGAGGCTATAGCGATATATCTAGTTAAGGATAAGCCTATTCCGAGGTAATTACCTTAAATAGGATATAGACGACGCGGTACGTATTTTAGAAGAATATCTACTTAAGTAACTACGTATATTTTTCCTCTAATCCGATTAAGGAGTAAAGACTTATACGGTAACGACGATAGGCTCGTTAGTACCGACTTTAGGTATTACTCTATTCGTACTATTATAGTCTACTATTATAAGTACCGTTCTTAAGTTCCTAATACTAATATAAACGATTCTACGTATATTTTAGTATTATCTATCTTAATACTTCTACGAAATTATTTCTCTAAGATATTACTATAATAGTATTCTAACTATATCTAGTATATCTATAAACCCTACTATTTAGGATCTAAGAAGCCTACCTCCTCCTATTCCGAATACCGATAGCTTAACCTATAACTAGGAGGCCCTAGAGAACTCCGGTCCTAATACTACTACCTCTTCTAAGATAAGTACTTTCGGAGCGATCTATCTTCCTAGCGGTACTACTCGTAGCGGGAACGGGATAACCCTATTTACTATTAAGGACTTCTTAAACCTTATAACGAATATAGCTTCCCGAGCTTCTAATACGGCTCCTAGTAATACTTTAACTCGTTAGTAGACTACTACTAAAGAGTATAGTATATCTAAGAAACGTCCTATTCGCTATAACTCTAGGAACCTCCTCCTCCCTACTTATAAGGCGTTTACTAGGAAGAACGTATCTAACTTTATCTCGAACTTAGAGAAGCGTTTTAGCTTTTTTAATATTACCGAGGATAAGTATAAGTACTATAGCCTTCTAATAAACTATAGTTAGACTCTATAGGACGATATCGAGTATCTAAAAGGCTAGTCTAAAAAGAGCTAGATAGCCCTTAAGAAAGTATTCTATAAGGAGTACCGCGCCTAGGATAAACGACGAAAGAAGGAAACCTTAACCTACCTAACTAAGCTCGCTATTTAGAGCGAGAGTAGTATTCTAAATACGAGTAGCTTTATTAAGGAGTTTAAGACCTACTAGCTAGATATCCGTTAATATAAGACTAGTACGGCTATAGACGGAGTACGTATCTTTCTTAGTAGTCTTCCTAATACAATCCTAACTAAGGTTAACCGTATAATTAACCTTAACGAAGAAGATAAGGATAACCTATACGAGGATATTAACGTAGTTATTAAGATAGTAGAGAAGGTTATTTATACTACTAAGAAACTTAAAACCTTCCGTATTAATAAGAAAGAGGATAAGGAAGTCGGCCGTATCGCTAATAAATTAGTCGTTACTCGTAATAAGTACTTCGAGGGTATCTAACGTAAGAAAGCTACTAGTCCTCCTAAGTTAAATCCTAATCTTATTAAGGCTCTTAGTAAACTCCGTATTAATAATATAAGTAGAGAGATTCTATATACGACTATTAGCCGAACTTATAACCTAGTTTTCGCGATTATATAGAAAGATACGATATAGTTTACGCTCCTTACCGTATATATTAATAGGAACTTCCTATATAAATACTAACTCTAGGTCTAGGAGTAGCCTTAATACTAGCCTTAGATATAGTACGTCTAGAAACCTATCTAGTAGCCCTATTATAATAGTTAGCCTACTTCTCGTAATACTAATTACGTAAATAACCCTAGTAGTTTCTATCGTAATAATAATATCGGAAATAGAAATAATTAGGCTTTATAGAAGCTACGAATATACCTCGAATATAACGACCCTTACTATATACTATTCTACGTAGATAGTTATATAAAGGATCTATACGCCTAGGGAGTATATTTCTATAATCGTTAAGAGAGATAGAGAGGTCTTTTCTAGGAAACTATTAATAACCTAGGAAATAGAATCTAAGGACTTCGTCTAAATTAGAAATAGTATTAGCTACTATAGATCCTTAATATAGTAAAGAAAGGACTTAGGCCCTCGTTAGTAAAAGTAAACTCTATTAGTATTTTCTATCTCCTTAAGTCCGATAAAGAGATTAAGATACCTTCTTACCCTCCTAATTTTATTAGTATTAGAAGTCTAGGAGTATCTACTACTAGTACCTAATTCTCGTAGAAAAAGACGCCTAGAAAGTTAAATAATAGAGTTTAAAAGCCGTTCTTAAAGAAGTCTATAAAAGTAAAGTATACTATTTCTAGATAGTTTCGAGATCTAATAGACTAGGCTATCGAGGGAAGCTCTTAGAATAAAGATAACGACGAAATAATAGACGAAGATTCTATCCTACGTAATAAAGAACCCGTAGTCGTATAGAAGAGGAAATAGAAGAGACGGTCGACGTATAAGTAGTATCTCGCCGTATAGAATAAGTCGTCTAATAAGCTAAGACTAATCTAGAAGATAATATAGTCTCCTAGTAGGATTTAGCTTACTTTAAACGAGGCCCTTATCTATATTTCTTACTTCTCGAAGTTTATATTTTAGAGTCTCTCTCTAGATATAGTTAAAAGAGTCGCGCCTAAGTTTAAAGCTACTTAACGATAGAAGAAAGAGAGATAGCTTAAACGAGCCGTAAAGAGAATAGCTTAGTAATCTATAATAAATATAGTATTACTTAATAGTCTAGCTTCTAGAGACGTAAAATACCTAAGGTTCCTTACTAATATATCTATTAGTATTAATTTAATTACTACGTAGGTAGTCGATATTATCGACTAAGCTAACGGTAAATAACGTATATCTACTAAGTCCCTATATATATACGTATATTTTCGAAATATATCTATAAATAGTCTAATCGATACTAGTATAGAGGTAAATATAATTAACGAGAATTACGCTCGATATATCGGACTTAGAATCAATAGCTTTAGAGGCCTAGAATAGTAGCGGGTACTCTAAAGTCTTTATATCGTAGATAGGAGAAGTATATCTATTATTAGGTAGATAACTATATAGATCCGCCTCGCTAATATAGGTTTCTCTTATAATAATATTCTCTTTATAGTCCTCTAGAAATACGCCTAGTCCGTTATACTTAGTTAACTATTCTCTATAAGATCTTCTCTTTAAGTCCTTAACCGTCTAGATAGCTTAGTTAACTATATCGCGACTTCCGTTCCTAGAGATAAGACGGTAACCTAGTAGGCTACTATAGTAGAGATCGATTATATAGTAATCGCGAAGGCCTTAAGGGAGGCGTCTTCGGAGGTAGAGGCGACTCTAATAGTAGATAAGAATAAAGATAAAGAGGATAAGAATAAGGATAGTAAGGATAATAGCTTAGATAATAACTTAGAAAACGAGAGTATAGATTTATAAGGCCTAGAGACTTATCCGTAGTAATTAATCTAGATATACTTTCTACTAGAGGAGTAAGGTTAGCTAGTTTATTTTTTAATATTTAGAGTACGGAAGACGCCGCCTTAGAAGTCGATAGTCGTAAGTAGCTAATAACGACTTACTATAATCTTACGACTTTCTAGATCGAAATAAGAAAGAAGAAGGCTTAAGAGAAGTTCTTATAGAATAGGCGCTATATAGTAAATAATTTTAGAATACGGAGAGTTAGATTCCCGTTCGGCGATAAAACGGACTCGCGGTAAAATCGCTAGATAAAATAGACTTAGACGATATCTAGAGCCGCCCTAGATATTAATATTATTAGGTATATACCCGTATCTTACTAGATCGATAACTCTAGCGTTCGAAATAGCGCTAATATACTCTATAAGAGAAAAGCGGATAAGGTATAGCCTTAGAATATTACTCTTTAAGATAGAAGTACTCCCGGCGGCTATATTAACTAGAGGTAGGTCGCGATAGCTAAGTAGAAGAGTTTAGAAGCGAACTCCCCGCTCGATATATACCTAGAGAAGAGATATATACTATTCGCGCGAGGTACTCGACTTATAGAGAAGAGGTTTCGAGAGATATATATTAATCTGGACTTAAGTCCTAAGAAAGTTACGCTCGTTAAGAAAATACTCTACTATAGGGAGGGTTCCCTTATATAGGACTTCTTAGAGTACGGTAGAATACGGCCTAAGGTTACTCCTCTATAGTATATACGTATAATCGAGTATATTCCGTAGTAGGCTAAGTTATTTAATATTCTAAAGACTCTTACGGACGAAGTATAGAAGATATTTTAGGAACGAATCGATACGGGACGTCTAGAACCTAGCTATACGCTATATAGAAATCCGTAGTTTCTTATCTTAAAGAAAGGTAAAGGTTATAGACTAATTAATAGTACGACTAATATTAATACCGTAATAATATAGGATATAAATATTCCCTCTTCCGCTAATAAATTTATAGACTTCTTTATAGGGTACCTATACGTCTTACTCGCGGACTTATTCTCTAGATATAACTAGCTCGAACTTACTAAAGAGAGCTAGGATCTAATCTCTTTCTAATATTCTTTTAGACTATATAGAATAACGACGCTACTATAGGGAGCTACGAACTTAGTTACGTAATTCTATTAAGTAACTAAGGCGATTATCCGGTATTAGATATATATAAGTAACGTTTATATTAACGATATTCTTAATAAGCTAACGAAGAACTATAGAGTATAAATAAGTAAACTACCTAGGATCCGTAAGAATATTTTTAAATATATTAGAGGTCTTAACGTACTCCTAGCTAACGTTAAACGCGCGGAAGCGATAGTATCTAGAAAGAAGTTTAATATATATATAGAAGGGCTCTATATCGTTAGTTACTAGTATAATAGAAACGGACGTTATCCTAACGAGTCTAAGGTTACTACTATCCTAGAATAGAATAAGCCTTATATACTAAAGTCGGTAAGAGTATTTCTTAGTATATACGTTTATTACTAGATCTAGATTCCTAATTCCGCTCTAATTACGTAGCCTATATTCGTCCTCTTTAAGAAGAATACTAAGTTCCGTTAGAAAGAGCCGTAGAAACGAGTAATATAACTATTCTAGAAGGTATTAACGAATCCCCCTACTCTTAAACCTATAAGATATAACGAGAAAGTAGGATAGATAATACTTATAGTAGACTCCTCTAATAAAGGTTAGGAAGCGAAGTTAGTATAGATATACGATAAGAAACGGTACCTATACCGATATACGAGCGGTATCTAGTTAGCCGCTAAATAGAAATACGATACTATTAAACTAGAATACTATATCTTACTTAATACTCTTAAGAAGTTTAAAATATATCTTTAGAGAGCTAGCTTCGTTATCGAGACTAATACGGAGATACTTATTTACTAGTTAAACCGTATCATCTTAGATATTACCGGCGCTCTCGTAACTCGTTAGCTTACCTAGATTATAATATAGAATTTTAGAATCCGTTATATCGAAGGAAAGAAGAATATAGTTACTAATAGTCTCTTACGTTAATATAAGAATACGGATTCTAAGGACGTCCCTCTTATCCTAGATTTCGATATTAACGACTTTATCGCGTTAGATCTCGGAGCTATTACGTATTCTAGGCCTTATATCTTTTCTCTATTATCGTCCTTAGAGTACGATAACCCCTCTCTAATAGAATAGGATTTAGATTAAGGATTAGATATATTATCTATTAGAAGGTATGTATAGTAGGGTCTTAAGGGTAACTACTCTACTAAATATAGAATAATTAGGGATTACCTAATAACGCTCCGTTAACCTAAAGAGTATTAAGACGCGAAAGAATACGAGAGTATCCGACGAAGGGCTTTCGACTATCTAGTATTATATAGATAACTATTCTATTAAGAAAAACGAGGCTCTCTCTACCGCTACGTTATCGACGATAAAGAAGAGCGCTTTAGTATTATTTAAAGGCTCTATAATAAATATAGTTATAAGGGACGAGAATCGACTATAGTACTCGCTCGATAGAGGTACTACTAGGTTAGTTAGACGGTATTCTATATATATATCTTTACTAAAGATACGCGGATAAAGAAGAAAAGAGAAAGTAGAATATAGATAATAGAAGATATTCTTATAAGAGAACCGTACTACCGAAGTTTCGCTAGTACGGTCCTAGAGTTCTACCGTACGGCCTATATCTCGCTAGGAATAGGCTAGTACGTATATTCTTTCTCCTAGGTCTATAAAGATAAGACTTAACGACGATATACTATTATTATCTATTTTTCTCTAGTATAGTATTATATACGTAGATAAAGATAAGGAGGACTACGCGTTAGTTTTCGTAATAGAGGATAGAATAATTAGTATACCTAGGAGAAAAGTAACGCTTATACGTAAAGAAGAATATATTTAAACTCCTAAGGTTCTCTATAATAGATTAGCCGGTTTAAGCGTATTATAGAGATAGAGCTCCGGGAATAGGTTATTAGAGTAGGTAGCGGTAATAATTATAAGTAGTATAACGGTCCTCTCCGTCGACCTAGGTCGTACTATACGGGAATTAAGAAGAATTCGAAAGAAAGAGCGTAACTAACTACGTAGAAATACGTTATAAATCTCCTAAGGTTTCTTACGCGACGCCTCCGTTTATTAGGAACTAGACGGCTAGAGTCGTATTCGTAGATAAACTCCGATCCTAGTAGATAAAGAAAGAAAAGAAGAGTAGAATACGAAAGCTAGAAGGTTTCCTTATAAGAAAGGTATTCTACTAGAGTTCTACTACGTACTACCCGGTATTTAGCCGCCTACGTATCTACTAATAATCCTATTACTCCTAGAGCGTCTCCGTCTCTACTATATATTAAAGGAGAATACCGCGCGAGGATATCTATATTATTAAAATATTAGAGAGGACGAAAGTTTAAAAAGTTCTATATACTAGATTCCCGGCAAAAAAGAATTTCGTAAAATAGACTTAGATAATATCCGGGGCCGCCCCGGATAATAATCTTATCTAGAAACGGCGATAGATATACTACTATACCTACGAGCGACTACTCCTATATATATCGTCCTTAAAAAAAAAAAAATTAGGCGCTTTAATATATCTCTCGACGCCTAATCGAATCTCGTAGCTATATTCTCGGATAACTAGGACTAGGAGTCTTTCCTTCGTATATATCTCAACTAATATTAAGATTAAGGATACTCTCTATATTTCTTTTACGTCTCTTTATTTATTTTCTTTAATACGTATCTCTTTCTTTTATTCTTTTATAGGAAGCTTCTTTCAATACTAAAAAAGGGCTAGATTTTACGGGGGATTTAGATTCTATAGGGGAAACTTAACTAGAATAGAAAATAGAATTAGTAATAGAAATACTAAAGACGTATAATATCGTAAGTAAATACTAAGAGAGGCCTAAATAAGCTATCTCTATCTCTCTCTCCCTAAGCCTCCTATTCCCTTAATAAAAGTTTTAGATACGATAGTCGGTACTTAACTCTAGAATAATTATACTTATACCCTTATACTTAGACTTTTACTAATACTTCTACTTTCGACTAGGATAAGTCGAACTCTTTAGTCGGGCTTAAAGATAGCCGGCTCTATTAAGAATATATCTAAACTAAATAATAGGGATACTACGGGCGTTAATAATAGCGCTTCTATACTACTACCTAAGAATAATAATAGTCTAGGCTTTATTACGTAACTATAGGAAGTTAGAGTCTCTAGAGTAGTTACCTAGACTAAAGAGGATTAGAGTACTAAACTAGATAAACTACCCCTCGCTTAATAAGTTAAAGGACTATAAGCTATTCTATCTTTAGTAGAGAGAGAGGCGACTCGATTAGAGCTCTATTTAAGGCTCGCGGTTTATTACGTCTAGAACTCTAATAGGGAGAAGTAGAAGTATCTCTCTAATAGTACTAAGACGAAAGAGAAAGTATTAAAATTAGGAGAACTAGGTCTTAGTATAAGTTAAGTAGCGAGGACCGAAAAGACTTAGAAGTAGGTTCTAAGTACCTATAAGGGTATTTCCGATATAGACCCTATAACGTACAGCTACGAGAAGATAGAGGGTACCTAACTAAGTTAGACGAGCGGTTTTATAGCGGACCTAATTAATAATCGCTAGTTACCTCTAAACCTAAATAGAACCGATAGAAGTATTCCCTAAACAACGTAATACTAGGTCTCTAGAGGAACCCTCTAGGCGCTAAGAAAATATTTCGAATATATACTTTCCCGTCTTCTCTACCTAGCCCTTAAGTTCCTTACTCGAGCTATCTATATATATCTATAGTATAATAGAAGTAGGAAGATAAATAAGATATAGACGTTAGATATTAAAGATCTAGTAAAGATAATTTCTAGTAAGACTAAGGAGGCTATTAACGAGGTCCTTAATAAGAATTATAGAGCGGATCCTCTCGACTAGTCTCCCTAGAGCTTTATTCTTTACCCTCGGTATCTTCTACTAATTACTCTCGATATATATAGGTAATACTAGAAGCAAATAAAGCCTTCTAGTTAGAAAGATATAGACGAATTCCTTATATATTAACCTCTAACTAAGACTATTAAGGAAGGACCGTTAGGTATAACTAGTACTAAGCTCTCTAAGTAAATAGAGAAAGAGAATAAGCTATCTCTTCTTAAGGAATTTAGACTACTACCTAAGGAGGAGGAAGCGCTACCGTAGATAGGAGTATCTAATAAAGATAATATAGCTAATAAAGGTAAGAAGAAGAAGAATAAGAAGGTAGCTAATAAGAAGTTAGCTCCTAAGGCCTCGTAGAAGTCTAAAAAGATAAAGACTAAAAAGATAGTTTCTCTAGAAGGCCTTTAATACGGCTATAGTATAGAAGCTAGGAAAGTTCTCCTCTCTAACTATAAGGCGTCTAAGAAGCTAAAACTCCCTACTTAAGTTAGTCTAGATACGAAGAAGAAGGTAGAAGAATATAGAATACGCGAGAACCCTCCTAAGTTCTAGTTATTTACGAAGACGGTCTATCCGCTAAGGGAAACTACCTATAATAATAACTTTTACTATTTCTATAGCCTAGCTAGCTTATAAATCCGTACTAGGACGATAGAGATACTTATAACCCGACTTAAGGCCTTTTTAGAATACCTTAACCCTACTAAGCTTATAGTTAGTAGAGAGTATTATACCTAGTTCCGAGTATCGAACTAACCGTATATTTAGTCTAACTACCTTAGGGTCTTCGCGTATAAGCTAGCTAAATAGTACCTCTTTAATAAGACTTTTCTCGACGAGAGAGAGTAGGAGAAACTACGTAAAGATATATAGACGGACGAGGAACTAGTAGAATAGAAAGAAAAGAATAGTATCCTCTATAAAGGTACGTTTAAGGAGTAGGATACTAAATAGTAGGTATTGGACAACCCTATTAATAAGGTTAAATATATAAAGTATATTCCTAAGGAGTTTAAGAAGGTAGGTAAGAACTAGACGGTTAAAGAGCTCTTATATATTAAGTCGGTATACTACCTCTAGTATCTAAGAGAGATTAACGGGAAGTATAACCTCGATTAGAACTATACTATATATTACGGGGTTATCTAGTAGGTAATACGATAGTTAATCGAGTACTAGTTACGCTATATTACCCTTTAACCTAACCGTCGGTTTTAGCTTATCTTGTACCCGTACTATACTAAGACGACTTAGGTCGGTAATAATATTAACTTCCGCTACGTCGATATTAATATTAAGGATATACTTACGACTAGGAAAGATAAGAACTAGATTTAAGATAGTCTAATAATATTTAGAGAGACTATAAAGAACTATATCTAGTTTATACCTAAGATATATAAGAACGAGAATCTATAGGCGTAGATTAATAATAATAAGGCGCGAGGGACTTTAATTACTAGTAGCTATATTATAAAGATTAAGAAGTAGTACTAGACTAAGGACGATATTAAGAAGTTTAAGACCGACTTTACTAAGTAGATTACGCCCGATTATACTATACGTATTACCTATCCCTTAAACTTCTACGGTTTATATAGTAAGGCCGATAGGACTCGTCTAACCCTATTACCCTAGTACTACGGAATTAAGAAGGACTATACTATAATAGAGATCCCGAAAGGAGGTACGTAGGAGTAACTTATAAAGATATATCGCGATCTATTTACCGGTCTAACGTCGCTATCTAGATACTCTATTAATTATAGTAAACTACTATACTTATTCCTAACTTATATCTCTCTTTACCTTAATAACCTAATTAGCTAAGCGCTTATTAGTCGAATAAAGTAGACTAACTACGATATCGTTAAGGCGGTCTAAGAGGTTATCGAGATAGATACTAAGAAGCGTAAGACCTATCTTAAGAAGGATATAAAAGAGGCTATTTAGCGTATTAGTAAGAAGTTCGCTAATTTTATTAACGAGGAGATTCGTATCTTTAGGGATAAGAGCTTCTTCGTATATCGCTTTCGGAAAGACCCTATTATTAAGTCTAAGATCTACTATATAACCGAAGAGAATAATAAGGACCTTAACGTAGTACTTAGAGACGTTATAGACGATAGAGAGTAGATTAAGACGGAAGTAATATAGGGAGGCTAATATAGTAATAATAGCGGAAAGGATAGTAATAAAAAGGACGGTAAGAAGCTCGGAGAGGAGGTAGACTTAGTAGTTAATAAGGCGTTTATTTTACTTTCTAATTCTACTTAATTTATTTAGTATATTTACAGCTAGCGGGATTTCTTAAATAGCCTAGGTTTTAATTACCTACTTTCTTTATATAGCGTTATAGGACGACGCTATAGTAGGAGGGGGAGAGGATATAGTAGAGATAGCTATTTACGGGCCGGTATAACCTAGTTCTCTTATCCTATATAAGGACAAGAGGCGGCGCCTATAGATATTAGATAATTACCTACTAACTAGTACGATAATATATTATTTTATAGCTATTATTGTTTCGTCTTATCTTCTCTATTATATAAATTATATTTATCCGATCTACCTTGCCTTAATCCTATAGTCTTATATAGAAATCTAAGAAGGAAGTAGAAAACTACTCTCCCCTATTATCTACGCTTACTCTACTATATTATCCTTCTAGTAGTAATCTAATATCGTAAGAGGAGAAGGATAGATAGCTTATTAATAAGTTATTTATCTATTATTAGCTAATAGAAGGGTTTAAGGGTAAGTTCTACTACCCCGTACTAACAATACTAGTATTCGATATATTTTTTACTAGAAATAGCTAATAAATAGTTAGTAATAACCCGCTTATAGTAAAGCGTTTCGATAAAACTATACCTAGGTAAATAATATACCTAGTAGTAGTAGCGCTATAATATAGTATTAAATCGATAAGGTACCCGCCCAAGAATTCGAGGCGGAAATAGTAACTAACTAATAGCGTTAGTATATTTAACGCTTCTAATAATATATCCTACTACTAACTATAGGGCCTAGAGTCGTATATATACCTATAGGCCGTCTTCTCTATATATAGCGACGAAGTAGCTAAGACGATTATAAAGTAGTACTTTAATAAGCTAGCGTCTATACGTAATACCTATAGCTTATCCTATACGCCTAGAATAATAGAAGATATTTTTATAAACGACGTATAAGCGTATAAAGAGAGCGTTAGGCGAATAAGAGAAGAGAAGTTATAATAGAACTACTAATTCTACCGCGCGAAGATAAGTAGTAGGAACTTTAATAATAGTAGCTTTAGTATAGAAAGCGAGGATTTCTTAGAATATAGAGATAATAGTAGTAGATCTACTTTAGTAAATAATAAGTTTAACTCGTTAAGAGAAGAGACGACTAGTACTAACTTAAGGGCTAGAGAAATAGATTCGGCGCTCCCGCCGACGGTAAATAGGATAGTATAATAGATAAAAGAGAATAGGAGCGGGTATCCTACTACGATAGTAGATAAGAGAGAACCTAGAACTCTAGATAATAGTTCTTAGGTACTACGGCTAGGTATACCTATAGAGGCGAAGTACTTATAAGATACTACTAATATATTACGTAGATAAGATAGCTAGATAGGAGAGCGAGGTAATACTAGTAAGAAGAGATAGTAAGAGTAAGTCTACTTAGTATAACGTCTAGTCGTTTATAACTAGGCGTATATAGACGCGCTTAGACGTATTTAAAGATATCTAGACGTAACTAATACTAAAGTTAGATAGGGTAATAACTAGGTCGGCTACTAATAGAATTAGCTCTACTACGGCGAACCCCCTCTAAGTAGGCTATTTACTATATAATTTCGTATTAGACTCTATAGGGTAGATAGACGAGCGTATAGTAAGTAATACGCTACGTAAGGCTAATTACCTATACTAATAATTATAGACTATTTTCTATATAAAGGAGAGAAAAGAGGTAAGAGTAGTAGATATACTATTTAGTATAAGCTTTAGGCGTATATAGTAACTACTTTTCGCGAGTAAGTTTAAATATAACGTAGATAAGAAGTATTATAGTATAGAGGTCGTAGATTACCGTACTTTTCTAGCTAATCTACTAGAAGTAAAGGATAAGAAGAAGGTAAATTAGGCGTATTCTAACCCTAGTTAGTTAGTTTAGGAGAAGAATACTATAGATAAGCTATAGAGTAGAATTAAGGAATTCTAGAAGTAGGCGTCAAAGAAATCGGTCGAGTTAATTCTTAAAGAGAAGAGCTTATTCTCGGGGTCGGATAGGGTTCCTATAGAGTCTTTAATAGTAGAGATATAGTCGTAGAATAATCTAAAGTCTATAGAGCTAAGCGAGAATACGACGCCTATTTACGAATAGATAGAGATACTATTAGATAAGGAGGAAGGATAGGCGGTAGATTAGATAGTAATAATATAATTAGAACTATATAACGAATTCGTATTTATATTTACTCTATAAATAAGTAGGAGCGTATACGTCGTAACTACGGAGTAAGGAGCGTATAGAGTTAGTTGGATTTATAATCTAGGTTTAATATACTACGGACTAAGGATATATAAAATAGCTTAATAATAGATTTAACGTTACCTACGGAATATATTAGAAATACGTACTATATCTAGTTACTATAGGATAGCGAGATTTAATAATAGGAGCGAAATAAATAATAAATATAAAGTATATATACGATACCCGGTATCTACGGTATATAAGCGGTATAGAGTATAAGAGAAATAAAGTATTTAGTTAAAAGAGATAAAGTACGAGCTATAGAAAGTAGCTAAGATATCTATAGTCTCCGATATATATACTTAAAGGAAAATATAGAAGAGTAAGCTAATATATAGAATATATAAGGTCTATAATAAGCGAAGCTTAAAAAGGGCGCTAACTTTATAAAGTATATATAGATTATATATCGAAGATATTAAGGCAATATAGTACGTATAAAATTAAAACTTATATTATTAACTAGTATACGTTACGTACCGTATATATTAGCCTGATTTCGTAGGTACGAAATATATACGGTACGTACGAAATCGATTTTAAACTTTTATAGATATACTAATAACGATAGGAATTTTTAGTACGACTATAGATCTCTCTAATTACTACCTAAGGAGCTCTAGCTATCTAATAAACTCGACGTAGGTTTAAAATCTTCTAGAATACTATATATCTTACTATTCTAAAACTAGAGTAATAGGACTACCCTCTAATACCGGCTAGATCCGTAGTAGTATTATTAAAAAAAGAGATTTAGTAAGCGTAGGTATTACTTTATACTTAAACCTTCTAGGTTTTAATTCTTGTCCCGATAGTAACCTAAATTAACTTCTTACTACTAAAATACCGCTTCTACCTATTCTTTTTAAGCCGACTTAACGAGCTAATTATCTATAGGTTTAGACGTTAAACTACGTTATCTCTCGTCTTCTTAAAGCCTTTAATATTACGGGAAAACCCCGTATATATAGAGGTTAAAGATAAAATAGTAAACTAAGTTAACTACTAATCTATAAGAGGGGAGAGGAGGGACTCTTATAGTCCTTTCTATAGTAACCGCCGTATCTTATATGGGAGCTATACTAAGATATAGAGTATTCTATCTCTAGATCTAAAGGCTATAGCCTATAATATTACTCTAGGACTCCGTCCTTCTTTTAGCGGACTCTCTTAGCTAGTAGAAAAAAAAAATTCCGCTCTAACTAATATCTCGTCCCTTAACCTTCTTCCTTCTTTCTACTCTAAATTTAGCGTCCTCTATAAATAACCTTATAGCTATTATTCTTATTATTCTTCCTAGTATCTACCTTATTATAAACGGTAACTATTAGCGATAATAAGCGTAAATAATAGTAATACTACCCTATTATATCCGCCCTTTTCCTATTAATTCCGCTATAACCTTTAAAGACGCCGATAATACCTAAATTCCTATTATCCTTATTTATAATAATAGTAACCTATTATAACCGATTCTTTTCTATAAATTCCGCTATAGCTATTATAGAGGCCGATAATTACTAGATCTAGCTATTATTCGTAAATAGCCTTAAGGCTATATAATAAGGTCCTATCTCTACCTTAATCTTCTTCTTTAAATTACTTAACTTCTCTATAAGTTAAATACTCTCTACTCTCTTCTATAGGCTCCGCCTAGAATTAACTAATATCTACTAGTAACTACTAACTACTACTACTACTACTATATCTAATATATATTTTCCCCTTTCTAGTAGTCTCCGCTAAAAACTAATCGGTCTCCTAGTATCTATATTACTATATCCGCTACGCCCTCTTAGGCTAGAACTATATTAACTAAGTAGTAATTTACCTCCGCCCGTTTATCTACGGTAGCCGCTAATATCTATTTTAGACTACCTACTAGACTAGAGCCTACTTAGAGTATAAACGCCTCTATAAGAACTATAAAGATATATATATCTTCTACTCTTCCTACTACTTTTTCCGTACTAACCGCTCTTTAGCCTATTATATACCTAGCTTATCTACGCCGCCTAGACTAATACTAGTACTTCTAATACGTAAGTATCTTTCTAAAAAAAAACTCAAAATTTCCCTTGATTTACGCTAATCGCTAAAAAAGTACTAGAATCTACTAGATTCTCGTCTATACCCTTAGGACTATTACTAGAATAAAGGTAAACTATAATAATAGAGTTTTACCCGCGTAAGTTTTAGTTCTTCCCGCCTCTTTTTCCGCGCTAACTACTTTTTAGCCCTATTTTAAATTTTATCTTAATTACTATAGAGGCCGCTATCTTAACGGCGCTCTAGAGAGGCCCCCTAGGTCCTTTCTAGTCGATAGAAGGTCGTCGCGCTAATCCTTAACAAAAAATTTAATTATTAGAGGAATTTACGGTACCCGCTAGCTTCTTTGCGGCCCCCGCCTAGTATATAGAGAAATACTATAAAATAATTTTTCTACTAACTTATATCTTTCTCTATCTTTTCCCTTTTCTTTTATTCCTTATCTATATCTTTATCTATAGCTACCCCCCCTACTCTAGCGGTATCTCTCTTATATATTTTAGCTATCTCTACTAAATATACTTAGCTACTTACCTTTTATCTCCTAATCTTTTCTATATATTTCTCTACGCGGGTTATCTACGCGACTGCGCGTAACGCTATTTTCCGAAATTATTCTATATCTAATAATATAGTAGCGTTCTAAATAGATATCCCTATAGAGTCCGCCTTCCGAGCGGTAGATTCTATTTTAGAATCTATATTTATTCGCCCTTATCTACTCGGTAATTCTTCTATTCTATTACTAACTAGTACGCCTTTTTATTTTCTCTTATTTATTACGTTACTTTTTTCTTCTCTAGTACTCCTATTCTATCGCTTTCCTATCTCCTATCTTACGGGTTCTACTATCTTTTCTATAGGCTACGCCTTATATTTATTTTTCCTAGCTCTTATAAGAACCTAGACGTCCTCTTATCTTTCCTATTTTCTATTCTATAGGCTCTATCTCTTTTCTCGCGGACGGCGTCTTACGTCTATTATTTCTAGCTCTTACCTAAACTAAGATAACTTTTATTTTCTCTTATTTATTACTTAACTTTTTTCTTCTTTAGCGACTAGGGGTTCTAACCTTAATCCCTCTACTTTCCGCTTAGTACGCTACGGGTTCTATCTTCTATAACCGTTAGAGCGAAACCTAGTTAAGTACTATTAGTAGTCTTAATATTTCTATATCCCTTACTCTTCTCGTAGCTTCTACTCCTCTTACTATAGCCTCTACGTCGTCTTCCGTAGAGGGCGTCTTACGAAGTTTTAGGAAAGATTATCGGCGTTCTTTTATCCTTATCTTTACTAATTTTATTGTCTTTATCGTAGGTTCCGTACTTTCTATCGTAGCCTCTACGTTATCTTCTACGGAGGACGTCTTATAATAGTATAGAAAAGGCTATTAGCCCTTTCTTTATCTATTTAGTCTACCGCTATATTCTTCGTAGGGTCTATTATTAGTCCTAGAGTTTCTAAACTTCTTCTTAAAATCGTCTAGGGCCGCTACGTCCTCTATACTCTCTAGCGGCTCCTACGTAAGTTTATAGTATCTACTCTATTTTACGAGGACCTTATACTTCCTTCCGTAGCCTCTATTTCTCGTATAGAGGATCTCTTCGATAGCCTACTCGTCGTAACCCTTCTTTAGTACTAAGTCTAGCTAGGAGTCGTTAGTCTCCTAGCCTAGTAATAGGTTATCCGCCGCGATTTATAGGAGATCTAGATAGAATACTAGGTAGATACTCTTAGGAATTCCCTTAAGCTTAATAGAGAGTAGCGATATTACTATAGAGACTATATATTTTACATATTTATAGTCTAACTTCTTTTTTAGATAGTCGCTTACGTAGTTTCTAAAGTCGAGCTATATCTTATTACCTACCTAAAATTATAGTACGGGTAACTACCGTACGTTAGCGGACTCCTTCTATCGCTATATAGACGCCTCTATAAAAGTCTAGTATAGCTTAGTAATATCTCTAATTCTCTTTACGGATACCTCCGCCCGAACCTCTATAGATACCGCCGAAGGTAGCGTAGATTCCTTCTTTAGGGCCACCGGAGTTAGTACGTAGTATCTATATATTATAAAAAACGGGCTTATACTAATCCCTACGTAGTATTAGCTATTTACTACTAGCTACGCGGCGGGGAGCTACGTTTTCTAGTCTATCTATATATAGTTAATAAACGCGCGTAGATACGCCTAGATTTCCTAGTTTATTTATTCTAGGCCTCTATCGGTTTATAGGTAGTACGCGCTACTAATACCTTAGGTTATATTATTAAGTTTATAAAACCTCCTCTAAAACGACTCTATCTAGTTACCCCCCTAATCGCTTATAATATTTTTTAGGAAACTATAGTAACGTACCTAGTACTCTATAAACTTTTATACGTAGTTCTTAGAGTTTTAGGTAGGTATTACCTCGAAACCGATACTCTTACTTAAGCGATCTTTAATAACCTATAAGTTTATATACCTCCCTAACTTAGGTAAGTCTACGATAAAGTCTATAGAGATATCTAAGAAGAAACGATTAGGGTAGAGTTCCTAAGGGGTTAGAGAATCCCCCGACCCCTCGGGGGTAGAGGGGGTAGAGGGAGTAGAGGAGGGTATTCGGATTAGGTATAGGGGTTTCTAGGACCCTCTACCTCGACCCTAAACTCGCTAGAACCCGACCCAATTAATTAGGGCGGATTCTTAGTAAAAAAACGTAACTTTTTCGTATTGTTTTGTTAATTACGGACGGCCTATAGATATTTTATATTATATAACCTTATAGACTTATAGAATAGGTATTTCTCTATAACTCTAGCTATTTAGATCTTAATATTACCTAGGTTAAGTATTAAAATATATAACTTAAAAAACCTAACTTCCTCCTAATTAGCGGGTCGGGGGTAAAAGCTCCCCCTAACCTAAGAACCCGCCCCCCCTCTATTTCTACCCCCCTTCGCGGCGGGTCGGGGGGGTATCTCTAAAACCCGACCTAACCTAACCTCTTAGAGACCCTAGATTAGGGACCGCTAAAGGCTATAGAAGACTATACTTTCTATCTTACTATAACTTATTTTGGCTATATAAGTTATAATTATATATAAATTACCTAATTTAGTAGGATATTAATAGCTAGTAGTAGTATCTTTAGACGATAGTAATTGTTCCTTTACGTCTAGAGTATCTAGATAATAGTAAGTTATAGTACTTCTAAATTATCTTCGTTCTTAGGGTATCCTATTCCGCTATTAAGGGGTCCGCGGCTTTTCGCTTAGCCTTAGACGTAAATAGAGAGCCTAGAACCTATAACTTCTCTCTATATCTTACGTACCCCTACGCGTCTAGACGATAGTTAGATAGTTAAAGTTTTAGGCGTATCCTACTAGGGAGCTAGCGCGAACTATCCGTTAAAGTAGTCTTTACTACTATATACGTAGTATCTTTCCTAGAAGCCTCTTTCTATAACTTATTTATTTTACTATCTTCTAGGGGTCCCGCTACGTCCTCTATAGTAGGTACGCTAACCGGTACGGCTCGCGTCTATTTATAGAGCGCCTCGTTTAGGATAACTTATTAGATTCTAGATTCGTAGTTAACTTACTCTAGTATATCCTACGATCTTCTTAATAGAGTATCTAGAACTATACTATTAGAGCCCGGCCTATATATAAGAGAGAATCTATATCGTATTAGCTTTTCGGCCTACCGCGTTTACCGCTTAGAAAGCTTCTACTTCCGTATAAAATACTCTAGATTCCGATAGTCTATTAGGATTATAAAGAGTCTATAGCTTCTTAGCTCCGCGTCCTACTAGTTAAGGTACTTAATAACTACTAGTAGCTCCTTATTATAGATATTATAGTTTATTTCGGCTTTATTTAATTTTTTAGAGTAATACGCTACTAGATAGTAGACTCTATTAACTTTCTAGCTTAACGCGCCTTCGAGCGCGAATCTACTATAATTAGTCTCTACGAACGTCGAAAGCTATAGATCCTACTATTAGAGGATTAGGGCCGGATAGAATAGATCTTTTAACGCTTTAAACGACGCCTCTACGTCCTCGCTCTATATAAAGTTCGTATTCTTTCTAGTTAGCGCCGTAAGCGGGGCGGCGACTATAGAGTATTATAGAATAAATACGCGGTAATAGTTAGTAAACCTAAGGAAACGACGTAGCTCCTTTTAAGTTCTTAGGGCCTACTAGTTACGGATAGCTTCTACTTTCTCTAGATTAGTTTCTAACCCTTTTCTATTAGCGTATACGATAAAACCTAAGTATTTAATCGTCTTCTTCGTAAATTTATACTTCTTTACGTCTAGATATAGGCCCGCGCCTAAAAGCTTACGGAGAACTAACTTTATCTTACGGAAATAGTCTAAGCGGAAGCCTAATATATATATTAGAACGTTATCTATATATACTAATATAAAGTCGTTAAGGTATTTCTATAGTACTAAGTTAATATACTACTAGAAACTAGACGGGGCCCCCGCGAGACTAAATAGAGTAACTAGCTATTTAAAAAGACCGTATTTTATCTAAAACGCGGTTTTATACTTATATCCCTTAGCTATATAGACCTTCTAGAAGGCCGATACGACGTCTATCTTTATTAACTACTTAGCCCCTATAAGGTTCCGTAGGGTCTCTAATATTAAAGGTAGTAGATACTAATCTTCTATAGTTACGGCGTTTAGCGCCTAGTAGTTATAATAGAAGCGTAAACCGCCCGTTACCTTCTATATAAAAAGTATAGAGGCCCCTACTAGAGATATTAATAGTCGTATAAACTCTTTATTTAATAAGTCGTTTAATATTTTCCTTAATACTAGGAGCTCCTTCTTCGATATACCGTAGATCGGGCCCTATAGTAACGACTTAAGAGTACTATTAGATTTCTTATAGAGCTTAATCTTATAGTCTAGCCTAGGTCTATATAGCGCTAGTTTCTCGGCTTCCCGCGTTAGAAATAGTAGAATAAGATTATAAATCTTAGAAGGTAGCTATTCTCTAAGCTCCTCCTTTATATTAGATAGCTTCTTCTCTAAGACCTTCTTAATATCCGCTATATTTATCGCGGCTATCTATTCTCTATACGCGGACCTCTCCTAAATAAGCTCGATATTTATAAATATAACTATAAAGTTATCTATCTTTCTTCGTCTCTTCTATATTATCTTCTACTTACTTTCTCTAGCGGCGCGGATAGCCGTAGTAGGCCCTATAGGGTCTATACGGCTTAGGGCGTCTCCCTCCTTCTCGACCTATATATTTACCCTTCTATAGAATATCCGCTACTTATTAGGCGCGGTCTATATATAATTATAAGTTTTCTACGGGTTATCTAGTATTATATTATATACTAAATTAGGTACGCTATATACGTATACGGTTTATAGAAAGCCGCCTATATCTATACGGAAGCCTACTACCTTTTAAATAGTAGAGTTCTTTATATTTTCTATTACGCCTAATATCCGGCGCGAGATACGGTTAACCGTATAGAGTCTAAGCCTCTTAGTAAGGTTTTTATTAACTATAGTATAGTACTTATAGTCTTTACTAATTAGAGTAGAGATTTCTTTATTATTATTAAGAATTACGGTTATAAATATACTTCTTCTATTTATTCTCTATTAGTATAATTACTAGCCGTTCTTAAGTACTATCTAGACTCCTATCTACTACCTTCGAAAGAGACTTACTCTTTTCCTAACGCTTTAGACTCGGACTTCTTAAGGAGAGGTATAGTATTCTTAGTTAGTAGAAAGGTTTAAGTTAAGTTTATTAACGTCTTCCCTAGCTTATTCGGGTTTATTATAGAGTAATAGACGTACTTATCTACGTAATATCCGCTTTCTCTATAGCGGAAGTATAGGCCCTTCTCCTTTCGAGCGGCTAATAGCTCTTTAGAGACCTATTTAGCCCGTAGTACGGTTTTCCTACCGCTCTTACTATTAGACCCGCCTTTAGCTTAGCGGCTAACGCCGGTTCTTATCGTAGTTATAACCGTATTACCTATTAAATCTACGGTATATCCTAATAGTAGTAGAGTCCCTAAGGGGTCGGGGGATCCCCTAACCCCTTAGAGGTAGAGAGGGTTAGGGGGGTATTTAGGTCGTATCTAGGGGTCCCTAGGACCCCCTGCCCCGACCCTAAACCCGCTAGAACCCGACCCGATTAATCGGGGCGGGTTCTTAGCTAAAAAACGGGACTTTTTCGTACGGTTTTATTAATTACGAACGACCTATAGGTATTTTATATTATTTAACCTTATAGACTTATAGAATAGATATTTCTCTATAATTCTAGCTATTTAGATCTTAATAATACCTAGGTTAAGTATTAAAACATATAACTTAAAAAACCCGACTTCCCCCTAATTAGCGGGTCGGGGGTAAAAGCTCCCCCTAACCCGAAAACCCGCTCCCCCTCTATTTCTACCCCCGCAGTAGGGCGGGGGGGTATTTCTAAAACCCGACCCGACCCAACCCCTTAGGGACTCTAGATAGTAGGCTCCTAGAGAGACTTACTACCCTCCTCGCTATAGAGTCCGCTCTAGGACTCCTAGACGCCTATTATTTATTCCTAACTAAGAATTAGGACGTTATCTTATATTTTACTATAATTCTAGAGACCTCCGCCGAAAACTTATTATATTCTATAGGATCTTCTATAGTAACCGTATATATTGTTACCTAGTTAGAGAAGGTTTTCTTTAGTTACTTAATCTTAATAGGGTCGTCCTAGAGGTCCCCGTACGAAGTATAGAGGAGGCCGTCGAAAACTAGCTAGTAGTCGTACTATAGTTAGCCGTCTTAGTATTTTAACCGGACTAGGGTCTTAAGGGCCTTAGTTTTCTCTATAGAGTCTAAGAAGGTTCTTTTAAGCTCCGTAAAGAAGTCCTTAGGGTCCCTATTTCTATTCGTATCTTCCTTTATCTAGAAACCTTATATACGTATACGCTTATTCGTTAGTAGTATATTATTAATATAGTTCTAGTAGTATTCCGCGGATAGCGTAGGTTTTAAAGGTAGATTACGCCTTATAAGAGCTAGTTATCTATAGAAGATAGTCTTAAAAGATACTAGTAGTACCGTCCTATAATAGAGGCTTCTAGTCCTAAGGTCTAGTAAGGGAGGTAGAGTCTCTATCCGTTTACGTAGCGGCCGCTAATTATTAGACGGCCGTAATAAGGCCTACGACTTAGTTACTCTACGTACTTTAGGCGTAGATAATATTTACCGCCTCTTCTAATCGGGTCTCCGTTAGATTTTACGTAGTAATTAGGTTTTTAATAAAGGTCCTATATTCTTCTAGCCTAATAGGCTACTAGGACTATAAAGTATCTAAGTTACTTATAGTAGCTAAGTCCCCTTAGTTTACTATAGTATTCGTATAAATAGTAGCTTAGGCTAACGCTTCGTAAGTAGGCGTAAGGAGAATAAGAGTTAACTTAATATTACGGGAAAACCCTATATATATAGAGGGTAAAGGTAAAATAGTAAACTAAGTTAACTACTAATCTATAAGAGAGGAGAGGAGGGACTCTTATAGTCCCTTCTACGGTAACCGCCGTATTTTATATAGAAGCTATACTAAGATATAGGATATCCTATCTATAGATCTAAGGGCTATAGCCTACAATATTTAATACTCTTATAGCGCGTAGTCTCTTTTAGTATATAGGGATTCGATAATCGCTACGTAATTAGCTTAGATAGCGCTATAGATAAGGGCTAATAGTATACTAATAGTTAAGGATATAAATAGAGGCTAAAAGATAATAAAATAGTATATACTAGAATAATATAAATAATTAGTAGAGATTCTTAGTCCTAAGCGTAAAGTATTATATATAGACTAATATTCGGCGCCTAATTTAGCTTAGCGTATAGATTTTTTATACTAGTTAGTCGTATTCTAAGACGCGCCTCTATAACTATTTTCTATTAAGAATATAACTATTACGCCCGCTTTAGTTCTACTAATCGTATTAATTCTACCCTACTTATTCTATTCCTTTAATTAATCTTTATTATAGTATATATTTATTAGGAATTTGATCGTATACGTATTTAGTAATATTAACCTTTACTTTAGGTAGATAAACCTAAATAAGTATATTTCTAAAAACTTATTATAAAAGTCTTAGAGTTAGAACCGTAAAAGAAAACTAAGTAATAGCTTTTAGAAGACTAGCTTCGCGTAGAGATACGTACTTATTAAGATAAAATATATAAACGCGACCTTATATAAAGAGCTAAAGAGAGAAGATAATTATAGAAATAAGTTAGGGAATAGAAAGATAAGTCTATAAATAGTATTAATATAGATACTATTAATAAATATATTAATTAAAACGGCGGCTAAGACTCTAATATACCTTAATCTAGCTCTAGCTTATCCGTACCTACGCCTTAGCCTTATATTTTCGAAGATAGATTACCTAGTTTATCCGTACCTCCGCCTCCGTCTTATAACTTCGAAGGCTATTCGAATTTCTCGCCTTAACCGCCTTTACCGCCTCTATAACGTCTATAACCTTTACTAGTACTATTAAAATCTTTAAGTAATTCGAATTTCTTAGAGAGTATAGACCCTAGTATTAAAGCTAGGATAGATAAAATACCTCTACCGCCTTAAAATTAACCTTCCCGTAACTAATCTTCTAAAAGAAAGACCGATCCAATAACTAGAGATATTATAATAGGCGGTAATAAGTCTAGTTATAACTTAGAATCTATAGTAAAGCGTATAGGTATCCGTCTATCCCGTAGTACTAAAGTACTAAATAGCGCTAATTACGTAAGTACGGCCGCGTCTTATAATTAAAAGACGCCTTATAAATAAGGTATAGAGAAAACTATAAGTACTTAGAAGAGGGTACCCCGCCGCTTTAAGCTAGAAAGTAAGTAAAATATCTAATAGTTTACTAATAGTCCTTTAATATTTACTAACGTAAATTCTAGCTTTCGCGTTCCGTAAGATTCGTCGCTACTAGAAGGGGACTAAAATACTTACTAAGTTTAGGTAGTTTACTAGACTAGTTCGCGAGATTATCTAGAACTTTAAATTAGATCTACGTTACTAGAGATCGGCCCTCTAGGTACTATAAGAGGCTATAGAAGCCTTTATTATTAGCCTTTTAAAAGATAAACTTTAGTATATCTTTTATCTATCCGATATACTAATAAGTAATAGATACTAACTTATACGCTATCTACGCTAAACGTGTTACTATCTAGACGAAAGATATTTAATTAGTAAAATAGATTTAGGGAGATAGTAATAGATAATAGGTAATATAATTAAGTAATATAATTTTAGATTTTTATACTATAGAATAGAGGCTGTTAGTAAAACTAGTATATCTTAGTTATTAAATATAAATACTATTAGTCTTTACCTCTCTTAAATACTAGGAGACTATTAGAATCTCTTTATCGTCTTTCTTTATATAAACTAAGTATAATATCTTAAATATAGTATTGCTCGACTATTAGGAGACTATTAGAATCTTTCTCTTTATCTTTCTTTATATAAACTAAATATAATATCGTAAATATAGCCTCGCCCGACTATTATAATACTATTAAGATCTTTTCTTTCGTCTTTCTTTATCTAAACTAAATATAATATCGTAAATATAGTCTATCTCGACTATTACGAGACTATTAGGATATCTTCTATTGTTTTTCTTTATCTAAACTAAATATAATATCGTGAATACAGCCTCTCTCGACTATTAGAAGACTATTAGAGTCTCTCCTATTATCTTTCTTTTTATAAACTAAATATTGAATAGTAAATTCAACTAAATATATATCCTAATACCTAAGATTATACCAGAAGATAATATAATATTCTTTGTATTAAGTCGAACCCTAAGGATATATTTTATTAAGATTCGAATAAATTAATACCTTTCGTTACGTTCTTTAAGATTATAGTCTCTTAGTACCGTACTAGATTTTCGTATTATTTAAAACAAAAAAAAGACTCTAGCCTTTATCTATTATACTATAATAGTCTATATCCTTATCTAGTAATATTTCTATACTACTATAGTCTTATCATCGTCGTCGTCCGCGTCTATACCTACGCTAAAGTTCTATAAATTTAGCGGTACTAAGTAGGCTATATACTAGATATACTTCTAGAAGGGGGCTTATTAAATAACTAGCGCCCTAAAGATCGTATACTTACGATATAATAAGGTTATAGTCTACGGGAATTACTACGGTATAAAGAGTCTTACGGAATATATTAATTCCAATACCTATAAAGTAATTTATAGGAGACGAGGCTTAAAGTAGCTAACTATTAAAGAGGGCTTTAGAGTATTAGTAAGACTATTAGTAAACTATTAGATCTTCGAAATACTAATATCTACTAGGAGTACCGTACTAAAGTAGAGATTATAGAGGCTAGTAATATTAAGATATATACTAGTAGCTTTAACTAGTAACTTATTAGGACTATCGTCTTATATAAATAGGTAATAATAGTAGTTAATAATATCGAATTGTTTCGTCTTATATAATACGTAAATCCTAAAATTACTATAACATCTTTATCAACTATTACTAACTATATTCTTAAGCTATAAGAGGCTACTAAAAATATAATCCGTAACCGTCTCTCTCTATCGCCTTAGAAAGTCGTATACGTCTTAGAAAGATAGTCTACGCCTTACCGGGATAGCTACGTCGTAATTAAGGTATACTAGGTTCGTAATAATTAGGTACTTAAAGACGTACTAATTAGTTTTAAGCCCTATACTAGTACCTATAGCGGTACTTATCTTACTAAACTTATAATAGGGCGGCTATAGTATTTCGACCTAGTATAGAGGGTTATTACGTTTACTACGAATAGTACGTTAAATAATAAGACTATAGTATAGTCCGTTAACGCGTTAATTATTAAGCTATATAAATATATAAATATTTAAAACGAGATTATACTCTTTTCCTATATCGCGTAAGTAATATAGCTTAGCTATAATAGCCTTCTCTCTAATATTAAAATATAACTAATAAAAGAATAAGCTTATAAGGAACTAGTTAGAGAAGAAGAAGAAAACTACTATAGTACTTATAAAGTATAAAATTTCTATAAATACTTAAAGAGAAGTAAGTTAACCTCTAATAGTCTCCTAATAGTTCTAGGGTTCTATAGCCTACTAATACTATTCTTCGCCTAAAGCTTCTATATACTATAGCTAAAGCGCGTTAGATTCCTATCTTTATTAATTTAAGTAAAGGACGCTAGCTTTCGTTCTATAGAATTTAAGCTATATAGCTTAAGGAGTATAATACTTATTCGATAGCCTAATATCTTTACCCGATATAGAATATTAAGACTAGGTAGAATTCTACTTTCTTTATATTAGTATATCTCCTTAACATAGGCAAGCCTATTATAACGTATATAAAGAAAGAAAACGCGTATCTCTCTCTTAATAATAATAAATAGGGCTAGGTTAAATACCTTATTAATATCCTTCGTTCTTTTACTATATATACTACCCTTATTAGTACGTCTAAAGAACCGACTATCTATTAGATCTTTAAAATCTATAATCGTCTCTTTATATATCTCGAGAACGCGAAAGAGATACTAAAAAGTAAGACGCGTCGATAGAAGGTCGAGATTGGGAAGGTATATAGAAGAGTAAGAGAGAAGATTAAGGTCTACTACTCTACTACGTTATATAGCTAGGTAGGTAAGCTCTACGGAATAGTAATCCTTCTCGATCCTCGCGTAAAACTTAGTATTTAGCTAAACCCTAAGTAGGTACTAACTAAGAATAACGAGTTCGATTAGTAGGCGTATTATTAGAAGGAGTTAAAATAGCTATACGAAAGTAAATACGTAACGCTAATCCTAACTAAATAACGAAGGGCTATACTCGATAGCCTTAAGAATATAGAGATCTCTATAGATTCTATTAAGGTATAAATAGTAATAGCTAAGGCCCTTATATCTTTACTAGTTATAGGTAGGCTAATTAACTAGATAATTAATAATAAATAGAAAGAGTTTAATAACTATTAGTCGTAGAGTAAGTCTCTTCTTATCTAATAGTTCTCTAATAGTCTCTAACGCGTAACTAGACAAGGCGTAAACTTATCTAAAGAGACTCTTCTAGTAATAGAAGCTTATCGAGTCTTACTTTCCTTATATTACTATAATAGTTAAGGATATTTTTATAATTTAGGCGGCTAGTATTAGTATTTAAAAAGAGTTTAGTATTATAAGCGCTTTTAGTACGGATAATAAGACGTATAGTCTAAATATTTTCGCAGCCCTAATAATAAATAACTATAAATAGAGAGTACGGTAGAAGTAGAATCTCTAGGATTACTACTTAATTTATACGCGTAAGGATATACTTATATCTAACGAGATTAAGGTAGAGCGTAAGATAGTAGAGGAGGCTATTAATTATTTTATTCGCGACTTACTTACTCTTAATAATATAAGTAAGATAGAGGATATACCCGATTCTAATAACTTACTATTTAAGAAAGAGGAGATTAGAATAGAGATAGAGGTAATACTTAGTAGCTTTAAGTAAGATAAGAAGGGTTTATTAGGTAATAGCCTCGAGATAGTTCCTCGTATAGTAGATCGCGTAAAGAGTTATACGAAAAGACGCGCTTAAAATAAGAATAATAAAGAGAAGCGTAAGACTTATAAGTTAACGGTTCTAGAGCTACGAAGAGCTAGTAGCTTAAGTCTTTACGTAATAGTTAATCTAGAAAGTAATAGTAATAATACGGGCTCTATACCTAAACAAGCTCGCTTAGAGATAGACCTACGATCGTAGTTAGTAGTAATAACTAACTTTAACTATTAGAAGACTATTAGTATTCTGGAACTATATATTTATACTACGTATATATATAGTTATAAATAATTATAATTTAAAACTTAGTATTTTAACTCTAGATAGATTAAAATTGAAAGCTTAGTATCTCTACCCTCTATTATATATATATTATACAATATATTATAAGACTAGTATTACGTACCCCTAATTTATTTAGTTAGGTTAGAGTTTATTAGAGTAAAGGTTAGGGCGGGGTCCTCTTAGAGGGTATCTCTCTAACCTAAACCTCCCTCCTAACCCCCTCTAACTCTAAGGGGTTAGGAGATAACCTAACCCCTTAGGGACCCTAGATAAACTATATAAATAGTATCTACTAGGTCCCCTAGAGCCTTATTAATATATATCTAGAATATAGTAGGTACGTTTACTAACCTAAATAGTATTACTAAGTACTTATAGTAACCGTAACGGCTATAAAACGCCGTCTTCTACTTATTACCTTAACGGATATAAATACGGTAATAGATATTCTTTAAGTCTAACTTCGTAAAGTACTTATAGCCTTCTTAGCGATCTAGAATCTCTAAGTTTAAGGAAAGCGAGTATCTATTCTTAATAGTAACTATATTTAACCTCTAGTAGTTAACGTATAAGCGTATACTACTATCTAATTTTAGGATAAAAAGAATAGAGGATTCTATAGCGCTTATACTATCGTAGATCTAAATATTCGCCTTCGCCTTACTAATATAGTAACGTAGTTCCGCTAGTTCTTTAACGCCTAAAGAATAAATAGTATAATAAGATAGTAGAGCCGTTATCTCTCTAGTATACTTAGCGCCTTCGTTAGGTAGACTTATTAATATCTCTTTACTAAAAGCTATAGCTTTATCTACTAATTTAGGTAGGAGAGCTACTACTAGGGTTTAGGTAGACTTATTACCCTTATTATCTTCTTTATTATCTAGTAGCGTATATACTATAAAGACGTATAGACTACTCTTTAGCTACTCTTTATATTCGTTCTATATATATAGGGATAGAATCTAAGAAGAGGAAACCGTATTCTCTATACTCTTATAGCGCTAAGTAAGCTCTACTATATCGTATATAATACGCTACTTATATAGTATAGGTATATCTAAAAGAAGAGAAGAACTAACGTATTCTATTATATATACGATATATTCGTATTGCCGTTACTCTCTATTTATATTAACTACCTCCTAGGCGAGTTAGTATACTTTATAATAGTAGCTAATACTACTATTACTCTATCTAGGCTTTAGAGTAAGCTCTACTAGTATACTTTATAGGCGTATCTCTAGTATAAGGTTAGGGTCGATAATAGAGATATTTGCCTCTATATCTAATCTAATAGGGTAGTTATAGCTAATCTTTTATTACTTAAGAAAATCTAGCCTTCTATCTTTATAGCTAGTATCTATACAACTACGCCTAGCTAGCGATTCGATATCTCTTTATCTACGACTTCTTAGATCTACCCCTTCGAGACTAGAGGGCGGATCCTCGTTCTTTTCTCTAGCTTCTACCGGCGTCTAGCTAGGTTTCTAATAGTAAGGAGATAGTAGTATTATAGTAAGGGTAATTATTAGTATAATACCTCTTCTTACTATACTTATAGTATTTAACCTTACTAAGGTCTTACGTCTTCTTATTTTAGGACTAATACTCTTTCTATACTATTTTAGCGTAACTAGCTAAGCCTCTATAGAAGGCTCTTTTAATAGTATTACTTATCTTAGTTTTCTTAAACCTTAATCTCTTAGGATTCTTTTTATAGTTATAAGTTTAGTGCTTTAGAGAAGTAGATTTCTCTATACGCGTTACTAGTAACACGATAGCGTCTTATATAGTTAGTAGATTCTAGTATTATAGAATAGTAGTCCTAATATTATTATTTAGCTTTATCTATAGATAGGTTCTTTACTATTCTAGCGTATACTTATTATCTAACTAGCTTTCTAGTAATACTAGATATTACTTAAACTTCTAGATAGTATACCCTAGCTTCTATTTAGCTTACTTATATAGCTAGGCGGCGCCTTACTATTAATTTACTAGGTCTTTAATAAGGTTAAGTAGTATAATCTTAAACTACTTCTAGGTATACTTATCCCTATTACTAAAAGTAGCTATATTCTACTAAGTAGTTACTAGCGTCGTCCTTAAGAATTAGGCTAACTAGGCTATCTTTACCTTATCTCGTCTAGAGTCCCTAAGGAGTTAGGTTAGGTTAGGTTTTAGGGGTACCCCTTAACTCCTAGTAGTAGAGGTAGAAATAGAGGGGGGGCGGGTTTCTAGGTCGGGGGAAGCTTTTACCTTTCGACCTACTAATTAGCGGGAAGTCGAGTTTTTTAAGTTATATGTTTTAATACTTAACCTAGATATTATTATAATGTAAATAGCTAGAATTATAGAAAAATACTTATTCTATAAGTCTATAAGATTATATAATATAAAATATCTATAGATCGTCTGTAATTAATAAAATTATATAAAAAAGTTATATTTTTTAGCTAAGAACCCGCCCTAATTAATCGGGTTAGGTTCTAGCGGGTTTAGGATTAGGGCGGGGGGCCCTAGAGACCTCTAGACCCGACCCCTTAGGGACTCTAACCTTGTCTAAACTTATAAGGCGCTAGGTAAAATATATTCTCTACGCTTCTAGTCTACTTATAATACTCGCGTACGTCTTTACTATAGTATTCTTTTAGCTTCTCTAGTTATAGTTCTACTAGTAGGCGCTCGTTATTACTATCTTAATAATAGTATATTAGTAGGGTTTTAGCGGGTCCTAAATTTCCTACTACTATTAGAGTATACGCTAGTATATCTACTATTAGTATATCTACGTCTTATAAGGGCGTACCTATTAGCTCGTTAGCGTATAGGTACTAGAATAGCTTAGTATTCTTCTATTTAAAGGACTTTAGCTATTCTAGCTATCTTAGTTAAGTATTTAGCTTCTAAGCGGCTTATAAGCGTTCTACTAGTAAGACGGTAGGCTATAGATTACTCTCTTATAGAGTATCCTAAAGAGGATCTTAGTCCTAAGCTACCTACTTAGGGTTTACTCTAAGAAAGATTAGTAGGGTAGAATTAATTAGATACTACTTCTATATATTGCCTCCCTAGCTCTTACGTAGTATATCCCTAGTATTAATTAATAGGTCTTTACTTAGAGATACGGACCTAATACCTTTACTATAATTAGCTATTATATCAATAGATCGTATCTAATCTTAGACCTCTTTTAGAAAGAGATTATAATTATAAAAAGATATATAAAGAAGTATAAGAATTAGAATTATTATTAAAGATAATCTCTACTATCTCTAACCCTGCGGGGAGCCGGCTATATATAGATATAGATTAGGTAATCTTTCCTACCTAATCTACTAAACTTCTAAGTCTTCTCCTAAGACTACTCTTAATAGCTCTATAAAAGCTCTTAGTATAAAAGTCCTTATAGGGAGAGTAGTTTAAAGAGTTTTTACTTAGAGTAGAATAGATAGATATATTATTTTATTTAATATAGAATATCTAAAAGTATTAACTTAATCTTATTACTATTCTAGTAATAGTCCGACTAGACTATTCTATTCTAAGAAGCTACCTTACGTCCTTAAATTATAGTTCCTATCTATTAGGACCTCTTAAAGAATATCTTTCTTTATTAACTTCTAGTAGAGCTAGTTCCTTAATATCTCTTCGAGTCTTAAACCGTAGTTCTATTAGCTCTTATCTATTACTTTATTATTCTTAAGCTATAAGGTACGTTCTACTTTTTTACTCTCTTAAACTAAAGATTCTATCTTAAATTACTAAGGATTCTTTTAATAGGTTCTATAAGAATAGAGTTTTATTATAGCTACTATAGTTACGTAACGTTCTTTAGCGTTATAGTAGTAAAATAATAGTATTTCTACTTACTAAAGATATCTAGCTAGCTTATAGGATACCTACTAGAGTAAGCCTATAATATAATATACTATTATAGATTAATAGGGACGTAATAGTATAACTTAAATTAATATAATATAAGGAGTAAAAGAAGAGAGTTCCTTTACTTAGGTAGATATATCTTAAGAGTATTACGATATTACGTAATCTTCTAAGAGAATACTCGGAACCGTAATAATAGAAGATACGACTAGTACTACGTTATAGATATATAGTAGGGCTTATCCCTTCTTAGAAAAGATATACTTATTATCTCGTATTACTACTACGAGGTCTGTCCGGAAAAATAACCCTCCGAAAGACCCCTATAGCCCCTAGCGTATCACATTAACTACCTCCAAGGATAGTGTACGCTTAACTTTGTCCTCCTCCGCAGTAACTTCCGTAACAAGATCATTTGTACAAGCAAAATGAGATGAATGTTATGAGCTCGGTAAAAGCCGCCTGGTAGCATAAGTTTGATTGGTACGATCACAGAGATCCTGATCAAGATCAAGGATACGGGTGATCCGAAGGCATGGCGAGAACTTTGTCCTCCTCCGCAGAAACTTCCGCAACAAGATCATTTGTACAAGTAAAATGAGATGAATGTCATGAGCTCGGTAAAAGCCGCCTAGTAGCATAAGTCTGATTGGTACGATCATGGAGATCCTGATCAAGATCGAGGAGACTGTAAGTAGGACAACGAACCGAATGGCACAAATAAAGTAGCGATCAATATACTATGGAAGCCAGCGGAAAGAATGTTAGCATGGTTATCTCTCTACAGCAATATGATCGTCATATGTAGCTCATACACAGACTCCGATTGGCTCTCATAGCCTGTTATCAGCTTCACTTGGGTCCGGCTTTATTACGGCGGATCGACGTACTAACATTCTGTCCGCCGGATACCACAGTAGGCCGCTTTTAGCATTATCCAGGCGGCTCGACATTGCACGGTAAATCGCTTGCATCGCTTTCTCTCCATGAACATGTGGCAGGTACATATATAGCTAGATATCACACCCATCTCACCACACCCCGCGCAACGACTCAGGCACACAGCTTCTACTCTTGCCCTTATTCTCACACCAAAAATAACGTCGTACCACTGTCAACTCGCTCACTCGCCACCATGGCCTCCCTACATTTTCTCCTATCCATCTTCACTCTTTTACGCTTTAACGTTCAAGTCGTCAACGCTATCCGGCAATGGACTGTAACCCAAGGTCACTGTAATGGTTTTGGTCCGATGGACCAGACCAATTTCTGGATTGACAGTAACTGCGCCCTCCTCCGCTCCGGCCTCCCCCGTCAGGGTGCAGACGGAATCGGGCCCGTTATGTTCGCAGGCGATGGTGCGGCGTACTGGTCACTCTGCTGTAGAGTGTTTCTCGAAAACGACCGGGCAAGCGGAAGCTGCGTATACAATACGCGTCGAGACTGGGCCAGTCTAGACGAGAGATCTTGTCTTGACGGGAGATCTGTACGTTCGACTACCTACTTTTCTTGGTTTTAACTCCTCTTTTCTAAACATCTTGTACTAGGACGATTGTTTTCAAATTTCGACTACTTTGTCGGATCATGGTCCTCCCCAAGGGCGTGCGGCGATTAGCTGTCCTTCCCTGAACAAACCAAGAATAGCAAAACCATCATGCCCGGGGGGTTCAGGAGTTTGTACTAGATGTACTGGGCGGGACGGGAACAATCAACTGGTTGGTGGATGGTGTCATCATCAACAGAATGGGGCTCTACTTTGTGACGATAGGAAGGGGTGTTCCAACTGCGACCCTCAAGGCAAATGGCATTGTTAATTTATGTCGGCGGGGGGAGGCAAGGGAGGGATGGACATGATGGAAGAAGAAAAGAGGGGAGCAAACAAAGATCGCTATACCTGGGCAACCAGCTTTCAGCAACATCGGTTTTGTGGATGCAGATGGACGTTTTTCTATTCAACATACTATAAAGGAAACTGGCGTCTTCGAGGTTATCAATGGACAAGGTGAGGAGCGTAGCGCTCACTCGCGATCGCCGAAGACCGGGCAAGGGAGAGATAGATTCGGACGGGCTGGCGGAAGGCTACTATTCAATGTTGGATAGAATGAGACTGACTCTGGCCGGAGATTAACGCGATAGGGATGCTATGTATGGTCAGAACCTAGGTACTTCTTACCACAACCCTGAACGGAGCAGAGGTGAAGGCGCCGGCGGTTTGGGTACTAGCACTTGCCCTCGTTGCAGATGTTGCAGACTTCTCTTGGGCTGCCAGACCTACCTGACGGGGGAGTCGACAGCCTAGCAAAACCAATTACCATTTAGGGTGTCAATTGATGAGAGACCCACTCGCTGGGTATCTTCCAGTTCTCCACCGCGGTGACGCTCTGTATGACAGCTTCTGTATGCCATCGTAGCGCAAGCTGTAAGACACCTCCTTGCTACATGTAGATGCGACTGAGGCTGATAATTCTCTAATGGAAGGCCATTATAGCGCCGTACAGCAGGGGGTGAGTTCGCTGACAGAAGCTTGCCAATACGAGAACCCAGTTAATGAAGGTCTCTGACCAGACTTCCGCGGAGTTACCAAACATCGAGAGAGGTACCAGATTGCGCTTCTGGAACATGCCGCCGTGTTTATTCATTACCAATATATTCTTAGTCGGGTCTATTATGACGTAGCTAGGGCGGAGATATAGAAGGTTCTATAGATAAAATAACTTCTTCTATATCTGTACGATATATCGTCGCGAGAGGTTCGAGTATAGTAGGATAGCTACTTTAATCTTAGGGTAGGTAAAGAACTTACTATAAGGGACGCTGTTAGCCTCTACTAGTACTATAGAGTCTCTAGTAGCTAGGGATATTAACGCTAGCTTCTCCGGGGCTACTAGTAGTTGTTTAGCTAGTTATTACTTTATCTTTACTTTAGCTATAGCTTCTAGCTAGGTAGCTATTATAGCCTCGAAGAGGGCGTTCTACTATATAGCTAATAATATCGAGAAGAAATAGTAAGAAGAGCGCCTAGGTACTTTAAAGAAGCCTACTATATTAGGTATTATATCCCCTATAGAGGGTGTATCTAAATCGTTACTATATAGAGTTAGAGTTAGACTACTAATATTAGAGGTTCGATAATTATTATACTTTATTATATAGATTCTACTAGAATAATAGTTTAAAAACAAATTAGTTATCTAGAAGAATAGTTTTATTACTAATAACGTATATAACGTTCTGAAATCAATAGCTTAAATAGCTTTTAAGAGCTTTATTACTAAAAAGAAAAGTATAGAAGCCGCGTTAGTAAATATATAGATTAGGAAGCTATTAATATATAATAAAGTAGTAGATCTAGACTATAGTAATATAAGGTAGTAATATTATACTAGCTTTTAAAGATCTATAATTAGCTAAATAATTTATAAGTTAGAATAATAGTCTAAGTATCTTTATAAATAACAGAGTCCCTAAGGGATAGAAGAAGTTAGAGGGGGTATTTAGATTAGATTTAGGGGTTCTCTAGAGTTTCTACTCTAATTCTATCTCTAATCAAACCCGCCCTAATTAATAAAGAAAGGTTCTTAGCTAAAAAACGTAACTTTTTAATATAGTTATATTAATTACGAATAATCTATAGGTATTTTATATTATATAACCTTATAGACTTATAGAATAGATAGTTCTCTATTATTCTAGCTCTTTAGATCTTAGTAATATCTAGATTAAGTATAAAAATATATAACTTTAAAACCTAATTTCTATTAGAGATACTAGATTCAAAGTAGTTAGATTAGAAATATATTATATTAATAAGATAATCTCTAAGAATTATTAGAATTCTCTAGTATACTATATATATTATGTAATATATCAAACTTCTATAATATAATTAAAAGTATAATTTACTATACCCTATTAAAAGTAGTTATATTTTAGAGTCTTAAGGTATTTAGGGTTTCTAATAGATTAGGTCTATCTAGGTTACGTTAGATTAAGAGTCGGGCTAGATTAGGCTTTAGAGTTAGATTAGACCTCTCTTCTTAAGCCTAACCTAACCTAGCCTAGCTAAGTAACTAACCTACTTACTATAGATCAGGTCTATATAACTATATATAATTAATAATACCGTACGTAATGGTACTATAGTATTATACTAGTATAATAATAAGAGATAGAGGGTAAAATCTAGAGAATAGATATTTTAATACCCTAGTAGTTATCTAGTAGTTAAAGTATATTTTTAACGTAAACTAAGATAATACTATTCTTATAGAATCGTATAGACGATATACTAAAGCTATTTACTATTATTATTATTATTATTATTATTATTATTATTATTATTATTATTATTATTATTATTATTATTATTATTATTATTATTATTATTATTATTATTATTATTATTATTATTATTATTATTATTATTATTATTATTATTATTATTATTATTATTATTATTATTATTATTATTATTATTATTATTATTATTATTATTATTATTATTATTATTATTATTATTATTATTATTATTATTATTATTATTATTATTATTATTATTATTATTATTATTATTATTATTATTATTATTATTATTATTATTATTATTATTATTATTATTATTATTATTATTATTATTATTATTATTATTATTATTATTATTATTATTATTATTATTATTATTATTATTATTATTATTATTATTATTATTAATTAGTACCTTTACTCTTCTCTTTAGTCTATAAGTTATCTTACGCTTCTTAGTAGGCAACGTTAATCTAGCCTTATACTCTATAGTTAGAACTATTAATACTAACCTTAATATACTTAAACTTCCCTTATGTACTAGTATATTCTCTCGTAAAAAAATAGATATTAAATCTAGCCTAGTATAACTATAACTACGCCCGCGACTACGACTACGTCTACGCCTACGCCTACGTCTACGTCTAGTACTATAGCGGCGTCCCCGCGTACTAGTATCGAGACTAGGGATTACTTTAAGTATATTAGATATAAGACCCTCTTTATCGAGCTAGAATATAGGCGTTTTATAAGATTTCTTATTATTCTCTCTTATATTATTAGAACTAGGACGGTCGAGAGTAGATAGTATCCTTCTTATTACTAATATTAATAACTATAAGCGCGTTAATTATTAATAAAAAATTCTACTCTATCTTCTTACGTTTCTTCTTTAGCTATTCTAATAGAATAGCGTCTACCCTTACGTTAATACGGTAGTAGTTATATATAGACTACTTTGCGTTAGTCTAGTTTATATAGTTATATACTATAAGCGCGCTAAGTACCTTTGGCCTATACGTCCTATTATTTATATTAAAGCTACTAGCGATACTAAACTCGCGTTTAATACTAATACCGGTAGCCTATATATAGAAGATATTATAAATACCTATTACTATTCTTAGGAAGCGGTACTTAATTATCTTCTATTACTTAAATAGGCTCTTAAGATTAGACCTTATATCGTCTATATCTTGTTAGCTTATAGCGACTACTAGAGGACTACTAGAAAAAGTTATCTTACTCTATTACTAATAGTCTTAGAATTCCTTCTCTATATTAGAGATCTTAGTAGCTTACTTCCTCCTCTTGGCCGTAGTAGTTAGTTTCTTTATTAACCTTAGTATATCTATTATATTATTAATATTAATCTATATAGATTATAATTATATACGTTCCTCGGTTCGAACTAGGGTTATAAAGGAGATATAGTACTAATTCTATAGATCCTTTAATTCTCTCTAATAGTATTACTTCTAGTCTATATTATCCTTATCTATAGGTCGCTAATTATCCTAAAGAAATATTATAGCCTTATTCCGTAGGTTAAGAAGTATCGATAAGCTATAAAAGCGGCTAGCCTATATTTCTATAGTTTCTTAATAGTACTAGAGGAGTTTCTTCTTATCTTATTTATACGCCTAACGTATCTCGACCTTCTATTGGCGCGTCTTATTAGTAAGAGTATTATTAATATTCTTAAGATATATAATAAGAAGATTATAGATATTAAAGACCTAGTATATACTTAGTATCTTAGACGCGCCAATAAGTTAGGTATATACTATAAATAGACGTAGAATAGTAATAAGGTATTAGATTTAGCCCTATTTATCTTTCTTAAGGTAGAGGTAAGGATACTTCTTTTTAGTATACGTAGAGACGGGCGTCTTAAGCGTTAAGAGATAGTATAGTATATATAATATCGAGTCCTATCTTATTTTTATATCCTAGATATATTAGAGGAGCTTCTCTCGAGTAAGTAGCCCGTTTACTTCCTTAAACTATATAGACTATATCGCCTTAAATACTAGCTAGCGGGACTTACTAGAATTAATAAAGATCGTAATTTAGCGTACCTTAGTAATTATATATAGTAACTACGCGCGGACGTTAGCGGTAGACTACTAGTAGACCACTAGATAGTTAAAAATATACTCCTTACTTAGCGTTTATAGGTATTTTGCGTCTTATAAGGGCTATTTTAATTATATCTATTTCTTCTCCTAGTTCTTAATAAGCTTATTCTTTATTAGTCGAGCCTTAATATTAATTAAAAGGCTATTAGTACTAAGCTATAGAATATAAGCTATATACGGAGATAATATAATCTCGTTTATAATACTATATATAGAACTTATTATACCTACTACCTCGTTAATTACTTTGCTTATTATTTTATTATTACTAGCGTTATTAGTAGTAAACGTAATAACCCTCTCTAGGATATTAAAGTACTAGAGCCGGTCGGTAATAATAATAGTAAAATAACTACTAGTATAAGCGTCTAATATAGGCTCGAATCTAATTAATACTTTACGAGTCTCCTACTTAGTTAGGTATATCTAGTATATCTTAATTATAATATAGCCCTTACGGCAAGAAGTAGACTAGCCGTTAAGCGTAATAGATAGCTTCTAGGGTTCTAGTAGAAGTCGATCTTGTATTTCCTACTCTATAATATTATATATAGTAATAATCCTATTTATAATACTCGTTAACGAAGGAAGCCGTAGCTCTAAGTTTACGTAGAGAATAAGGCGCGTAAACTCTATATTATTAACGTAAGAGAGCGGCTACTTATATATAATAATAGTTCGTAGTAATTAGGGTTCGAAATTAGCCCTACTTCGTATAAGACTACCTAAGTATACAATTTCTGTTTTAATTTAGTATTTCTATACGTCTTTAGTCCTTTAAATTCTAGTAGTTATCTAGTAGTTATACTAATACCAAATAGCCCTCTCGTATTATAGGCTAAAATATACGTCTATAAAAGTGCGGTGGGAATCGCGTAGGAATATTATAGAACGCATAGGAATATTCTAGAATATATAGAATTTATAAAATTAATAGATATTGGATGGAAGGTATAGATTTTGGATGGAAGGTATAGAGTTCGGATAGAAGGTATAGATATCGGATAGAAGGTATAGATAGGTATAATTTCTATATATTTAAAAAGAAAAAAAAAGAAAAAAAGGTTCTAGATATATGATAATTTTTTCATTTATAGCTTTATTGTATGAATTATGGTAATTTATAGACGCTAGCTATAATAAACGTATCTTTAAAGATCTAAAGCTATAGACTTATAGAACTAGCTTCTAGCTCTCTAACCGTATAGCCCGCTTAGTAATTAGATATATATCTATAAAGTTATTAAGCCTAGAAGTATTAAAAATATAAAAAACTTAGACTAAAAAACTTAATTCTCCTCTCTCTTCTTTTTATAATGGTTCCCGCTGACTAATAATCTAGATATTTTTTTAAAACCTAGATATATATCTATACTTACGTAATCGATACTAATAATTTATAAAATATATCTATAGCCTTTATTTCTAGCTTACTTTCGTCTAAAACTACTATAAACATAGAAATAAGAGCCGTAATAATAGGTATTATATCTTACTAATCCTAGGCTATAGAGATAGTATCTAGACCTATTTAGGCCGAGAATGTCTAGTTTATATATTAAGTATAGCTACGGATGCAGCAGGGAGAAGATAATTTTCGCTTAATTTTAGCTTAAAACTAAGGCTCGCTTATTTTTAACCCCCTAGAATAAGGGCTTATATATATATATATATTTAAAACTTTATCCGTGCTAAGGTAGGAAAGTTTATATTCTTACGCGTATCCGCATCTCAGACGGTATTAATATAGTATAGATAGAGGTAATAATAAAAGAGTAAGGTATTTTCTAAAGTCTTTCTCTTTGTCTCTTCTCTTACTTCTCCCCCTATATCCCTCCCTACACCCCTACCTATATACCTATCAGATAGAAACTTTCTAAGTATATTCTATTATCCTATAGATTTTTTTTTTTAATTTCTTGGCGCTGGAATATATGGACTAGCTAGATTAGAGCGGATAAAAAAAAGTTCTTAGACTAGGTAGACTATATTATAGCCGCTAGAACTACTAGATCTAGTAGATAAGTAATAAATCCGGTAGAAAATACAAAACGTACTTTTGTAGACGTAAGTCCTTACTTCTTTACCTTTTTCTTATAAGTATTAGTAAGTATATACCTTAATAATATAGTTATTCTATTCTTCTATATATAGCTTAGGTAGGTCTTGTACCGACGGTAGACTAGTACTAGATCGCCTTTTATACGAACCGCTCCCTCCTAGAAGTACTTCTATCTAGCTACCCCCCTCCTAGTACTACTCTATATTAGAAGTTAAGGCTTCTTAACCCTAATAACGTTTACGTAATACTAGAGAGTTATAGTCTACTACTTCTTAAAGGTATCTATATTTTCGCGAGTCTATAGATTATTCTATTAGTTCTTCCTAATTCGCTCGAACTAGCCGGTAGAGTTACTAGTCTAGAGTAAGATATTACGGTTTAATAAGTAAGTACTACTAGAAGAGATAGTAGTAGACGAGGAAGCGATATTAATATTATTTATCTAGATTATTTAGAACTTTAAAGTAGCTTAAGTATATAAAACGTATAAGATACTATACTAAGCTAAGATATTACTAGCCTTAACTTTACTAGTTACGGTTATTAATAAGAGGACTTATTAGAATTAGATATAGATATTATAATAATAAAATCTCTAAATATCTATAGTATTAGTATAGAATACGAGTAGTAAAGGGAGATACGATTCTATATATAATATATATATTAAACTAATCGAACTAAAGATACTATAGTAATCGTAAATTTTACTTAGAATATATATTTTATTATATACTTTAAATAAAATACTAGAAATATATTAACGTTTTTAAAAAGTCGTTACTAATAATATTATTAATAACTTCTAAAGAATATATAGAATCCGAATAAATTATACTATTTATAATATAGAAGATTATATCTAGTAGTTACCTAGTAGTTATAATAAAGTTAGAGAGAAGTAGAATCTATATAAAGTACCGTATTTAACTTTAGGTACTATTAGTACTTATAATAATAGTATAGAACTCTGCCTATACTATTCTATATTTAATTAAACTTATTATCTTATAGAGTTTACTAGACTACTATTAAAGTCTATTATTCTATTATATAATTATCTTATTATATTATTATCTTAATTAATAACTATAATTTCCCTAAGAACTACGAATTCTTCGAGTAAGCTAGAAATCCTTCTACTAAATAGTAATACGCTTTATATAAATAGCGTATCGATTAGTATCTATTTTATTAGTTTAGATTAAGAAATATATAGTTATATATAATAAATACCTTTAAAGAGTCTAATAAGATATACCCTAGTAGCCTATTATAATACGAGAATAGTATTAAGTTAAAAGCGTATTTAAGTTTTAGTTACTAAGTAGTCTTACGTAATCTTACGAAGAAGACGCTAGAATAGTACCTTAAGTATAAGAAGATTAGTCGTTTTTTAATAGCGACGGATCTCTTATAGTACGATAGCTATTAAGATAGTAGAGACTACTAGGTTACTACTAGGAATTAGTAAGGAAAAGCTTACTTCTAGACTTATAGCGATACGGTCTTATATAAACTTCTCTAGGACTAGACTATATAGTACTCGGCGTCTTCTTTAGTATACTCTAATTTTTTCTACTAGGTTTAGACTAATCTATCTTCTTCTTCTTCTTCTTATAAGTAGAATTACTACTAACGCGTCTACTACGGATAGATTTAATAGGTTCCTTCTAAGAAGCTCTAGGGGGAACTATACTACTCTTACCGCCGCTATATAGAGTATTAGCCGCTCTATCTCTACGTATAGGGATAGAGACGTTCTTCTTCCTTCTCTTTAGTAGCTTTAATTTTCTTTTTAGTAGCTATTCCTTACTACGCGTAGTACGTTTAGTAGTAGCCTCTCTTAGTACTCTAGGGATATTAATACTCTCCTTATCTACTTTATACTTAAATATAGTTAGTAACTACTAGACTACTACTAGACTAAACTAGACTTGATTAAAGAAATAAGATAAGAAAGAATAATTAAAAGAAGTATATAAATAGACTTAGAAATTAAGATATATAGAGAGTATATTAATATTTTAAGAAGTAAGATATAGAAAAAAGGATAAGTAGAAAGAGAATAAATATATATCGCTATTAGTTTTAGATTCTTCTAGTATTATAGGATTCTTAGCGCTCGGAGTATTAGCCGTAGCGCTAGCTTATAGGGCGGTAGCGTCTTCTATCTAAAAAGTATTAGTAACTACTAGAATACTACTAGAATAAAGAAGAAGATAGCGAAGAGAGAAAGAAGAAGAAAGAATACCTAAATAAATAAAATAAAAGATACTTAAATAATTAGAATATAAAATATAAGAATAAAGATTAAAGTAAAGAGTAAATATATATAGCTTAACGTTCTAGTATATTATAAAAAATCTTAGCGTTAATCGCGCGCTTAACTTCTTAAGGGACTAGACTAAGCGTAGATACGGCCGAAGCTATAATACTAGTAGTCGTCTAGTAGTTAACGCGTAACGCGCGCTACGAGAATATTAATTAGATAATAAGAATTTAGATTAGTAGAGTTATAAGGAAGAAAGATTAAAGAATTACGACTAAGTTAGGCGATTTTAGGTAGTAGCGTAATATCGGAAGCGCTAGTCTAGAATAGAAACCTATAGAATATATTGCCCTACTTATTCTCTACTTATCTTATTACGCGCCTAACGGCTTTACTTCTCTACTAATTAATACGAAATTTTGTCCTAAGCTTAATCTAAGCTTAATTTAGCTATCTACGCTACTAAAATCGCGCTTTAACTACTAGATAACTACTAGTATAATAGCGCTACCTAAGCCCTCTTATCTTAAATCGACTAATTATAATACTAAACGTAAACTTACGCGCTACCGCAATCTAGAGGGTACTATTTAAGGTAGAATTAAAAAGTCTAAGCGCGTAATAATAGAAGCTTAGCGTATTATAAAGACTAAAAAAATAAAATAGCTTAGAGTCCCTAAGGGGTTGGGGGGGGTATTTGGGTCGGGTATAGAGGTCCCTAGGACCCCCCGCCCCGACCCTAAACCCGCTAGAACCCGACCCGATTAATCGGGGCGGGTTCTTAGCTAAAAAACGGAACTTTTTTATATAGTTTTATTAATTACGGACGACCTATAGGTATTTTATATTATATAACCTTATAGACTTATAGAATAGGTATTTCTCTATAATTCTAGCTATTTAGATCTTAATAATATCTAGGTTAAGTATTAAAATATATAACTTAAAAAACCTGACTTCTCCCTAATTGGCGGGTTGGGGGTAAAAGCTCCCCCCGACCCAAAAACCCGCCCCCCCCTATTTCTACCCCCCCTACGGCGGGTCGGGGGGGTACTCCTAAAACCCGACCCGACCCGACCCCTTAGGGACCCTAAAAGAGCTTAGATTTAAAAAATTATCCTAGGTAGCTTAGTAGTATATTTTAAAGGATACGGCTAATTAAGTCGAAGCTTAACGGTATATTTCTAGTAGTATCCTAGTAGTTATATTAGCTAACTAAACTAATATAGTCTAGCTAACGGTAGGTATCTAAGCTTATAAAGACCTTTAGCTATAGATTTAATTTTTATCCTAGCTTACAATAAATCTAATTCTAAACTTAATAATAAGAAAGAAGATAATAGTAATTCTAAAGTACTCTCTTCTAATACGATTATAGGAGATACTAATAAGGCTTCTACTTCTTACGCCGCCCGTTTAGCCGCTAAGGCTAAATAAATTTAAGAGGATCTTAACTAAGTATAATAGATTTATTATTCTAGATATATATTAATACTCTTTAATACTTCGCGTTACGGTTAGTAGTATATAGTTAAACGTCTATTAGAGAAGCTCGGAGTATTATATAAAATCTTAGATAAGGTAAAGATATTTTTATATCTAATAGAAGTTAAAATAGAGGTTAGTATTTCCTCTTACTTCTAGTAGTAGCCTAGTAGTTAATAATATCTTTCTCTAGTTCTTTATATCTAAATAGCGCCCTTCTCTCTCTCCTCGATAATTCTTTACACTAAGTAAGATTACCTATATATAAAATCGTATTAGAGTAGTAGATTTATTTAAGGGAGTTTCTCTAGGACTAACTATATAGTAGGCGAGGTATACTATAGATTACTAGTATATTATATATACTCTTCCTACTTAAGATCTTACGAAAGAGGTATATAATCTTATAATTAGTAATAAGAAACTTAAGAAATAGTAATACGGTAGAATACGAGATATATACTTTCTAGATCTAGTAATAGTACCCCTCTCTACGTAGGTAACCAATTATAATAGCGATATTCTTAATAAGGGTTCTATTATTATAGAGAAGATAATAATTCTAGATATTTAGGTTAATAATAGTATTAAAGTCGATAGTAACGAGCTAGACGACTAATTTCTTTTAGATAAAAAAGAGATAGATAACGACTTTACTATAGACGAACTAGTTAACGACCTAACTAATTCTAAGGGTAAAGAAAGTTATATCGATAGAAGTAAGGACGGAATTCAATAGTGGTATTTATATTATAGAATCTTTTATCTATCTAGGACTACTAGACGACTACTAGACTTAAAGAATTTAGTTACCTATACTATAGTTCTTCGGTTAATATAAATCTCTTTATATCTTCTTATTATTATATTATTAATAATAGAATATAATCCTATATAACTATTATATCTCTCTACGTACTTAATAATAATAGAATATATTATTCTATATTATTTAGTATTACGTAGACCCGATCGGTTTCTAGCTAGATTAGATTCCGATTCTTTAGCTAACCTATCCTAAAATCTAACCTAACCTATTATAACCTAATCTAGTAACGGTTCGGGTTCTAGACCCTAAAACCCGACCCGACCCAACCTAACCCGTTAGGAACTCTAAAAGTATTAAAAAATCCTAGAAGCGCTATATCTCTCTTTATATTTACGCTTACGTAGGGCGGTAATAAAATCAAAATAAACGACTCTATTTTCGTAAGTTAACTTCTAGACTAATAAAATTTAATTAACTATACTATAGTTCTTCTATTAATACAAATTTCTCTATATCCTTTTATTCTAATATTATTAAAAATAGAATATAATCTTATATAATTACTATATTTCTCTATATACTTAATAATAATAGAATATATTTTTCTTCGTTCTTTAGTATTATATAGACTTAATTAGTTTCTAGCTAGGTTAGATTCTAATTTTTTAGCTAATCTAATCTAAAACCTAACCTAACCTATTATAATCTAGTCTAGTAATAGTTTAGGTTCTAGACTCTAAAATCTAACTTAATCTAACCTATTAGAAACCCTAAAATCTATACTATTTATATATATATAGTAATAAAATTCTTACAAGATAAGTATTACTTAAAGAATTTATTTATTTAATATAATTTTATTAGTAATAGATATAAGACTAGAATTCTACGCTTAAATAGTTAAGATTATACTAATCTTAGTTTTACTAAGAAAGACTACTAGTAGTATAGCTACTAAGAGCCTCTATAGTTATACTTATAGAAGCTTATAAATATATTATAGAATTCTCTAAAAGAGTATTATAGTATAATTATATTAGTACTAAGATTTTTACGCCTAACTATACTACTATTTAATTACTACCGTTACTTAAGCGTCTAACTATTAACTTCTAGAATCTAAAAAGATTTCTATCTATAATTAGAAGGTATAGCTAGCCTTATATACTTATACTATATATAGAGTATAAAGACTATAGATTATTAATTAGAAGATTTGGCTTACGTCTATTAACCGATAAGCCGTAATTAATATTGTCTTCCATCCATATAAACAAATATAGTAGCGCTATTCTTTACCAGGCAAGCGGGCAACTCTAGATCCCGTTTTCCTCGCATTGTTGAGTTTACAGCCTCGTACGATTTTCACACGCAGATTACATAAATCAAGTCCTGAAATCATCAATCGCGTCTGCCCTGGTGGAGGCCTCGGTTCAATGTCTTGGATGCGAACATTCGGAATGGAAACTTCCAATTGGTACACTCTGCCCGGAAAGAAAGGAGGCATTCCAAACTCCCAACTCATAATAAGAATGCAAGTAGTATTCCCTTGAATGACTCGCTTGTATAATAAAAAAGTCCATGAGCAAGCGAGGACACAAACCACTGTCAATATGGGAAAAGAATATCGATGTTGTGTAACAGAAGATCCAAACAAGCTGAAAATACTACCTATCCTCTTCCTCCAGACTCCTGAGTTTACTCAAGATGCTGTGGTCGCTTTACACTCATTCAGGTCGGCACCCTTCAACGTCCCGATCGCGATCAGAGACGACGATGGACACATACGAAGGCAAGCGGTCCAATTATTGTCGATACAAAAGAGAAGAATTGAAGGCGATATAGATACACTTTATATTAGCAAGCCAATCGAGCGACACTAGCTCGCATCACACCCAGCTATCTAACTACCGTTACCTGAGCAGCTACGGTGTGATGCTGAATGATGGTCAGTAGAGGTGAGTAACGAGATCATGAAAGTCGGATATCTGGAACCTATGAACCGGATCGAGTCACACAGCTGGGCCATGATCATCACAATATGAGTATGGTCATCGAGGCACATATGTTGATTACCTAGGTAATTTCTCCTGCTTGTTCAGAATTCAATGCGAAATTGACAAGTCTCCAAGTACTAAATCGTGGCTGAGTGAGGCTGCACCCCTTTCTCTTTCTCGATCTTCGAAAGTGGCGATTGCAAAACCACCTTGAATTTACGAGAGCGTTATACCGTGAGGCGAAACCAATGAATGGGCTAGGAGATCTTGCTGCCTCACGAGATGTTGGACGGCACAGTCAGCTTGGCCCAGATTCAAAGGAGATGACCTTCATTCTTGATCGACATTGATCGAAGATGACCTCTATGCTGGACATATCCACCAAGCATTGATCCTGCGTGATCGGAATCCACTACTTTGTTCTCTGCTTCTTAGCCATTCCCTCTCCAACAGCAGCGACGACATCATCAACATCTTTGCCTCTCTTCCTGCTAAGACTGTGCTCCTTTCCCAACTCCGTCTCCTTCGCGATGAACTGGTAGACCTCGGCAATCTGCGAGAAGACGTTGGCCTCTGACCAGCCCCCGTCCTCGCCAAAAGTCTTGCCAATTTCTCGCATCTCCTCTACCCAGCGCCCAGCCTTTGGTGGCATACTAGTCATGCCTCTCTTAGCCCTATCGTTATTGGCAGGCTGACTCTCCTGGATGTATTCCTGTAATGCTGGCAAAACGCCGAGTTTCGATGCTGTGGAGAAAGATTGAATGGCCAAAGCAGTGAAGCCTTTCGTCAAGGACGCATAGCAACATTTGAGACCCGAGGCTGTCCCGATATCATCACCTACATGCCTTGTGTTCAGCAGTTCGGCAAGATGAGCTCCTGATTTCGGTGCTGATGCCAAAGGATTTGGACCAGAGAGACAGATGCCTGGACGGTTCCAAGCAGTGGGCCCTGTCTCCTCACTTCCAGGGATTGGTGTTGGTGGACCACCTATTATGCCCCCATCTACCACCTTTATATCCTTGGCATGCGAGGAGAAGGCATCTGAGATGCTACGGGCGGTCGAGGGTGCAATCGCATTGAGGTCCAGATAGTACAGCGGGCTCGACTGTGTTCGCTCGAGGATGCCGGACTGGGCTTCTATGATCCTGTCTGCGGTCGCTTTGGCCTCAACTGGTGGGACTATGGAAAGGATGTAGTCGGATTGGGAGACAAGGTCGCTGTCCCTCTCGACCACAGAAATAGCAGCTGATTCCACTCGGGATTTCGTCGAGGCACTACAAGAAAATGCAGCTTAGCATTCGACCAACTGTAGATGAGATTTTTGATCTACCTTCGTCCTTCTAGATTCGTAAGGACTGTGTAGTTGTTCGCGATAAGCAACTTCGCTACTCCCAATCCCATCTCCCCAATCGAGATGATACCCACCGTTGCGAATGGAGTTGCCATGTTGGGCCAAGTTGGCATTCAGAATATACACCTTTTGTTCGAGTAAATATCAGAAACCTAGCTACCGTCGTGACCCCTACCCTGAATCCGTGACATTGACTTGATAAGAGGGAGTAAGTTGAGCGCAACGGCCATGATATAGCTACTTACCTCCATTATTCATGCGATAGCAACTATATCCCGGTACCGCAACGCATGGCCTTTTCGTTCCAAGAACGAACCAATCTCGATAGCCCGTGTGGGCCGCATAATTCACGTTTGACGCACGCAATACCAGTCCGGGGCCTTTCGAAGAGAGTAGTGTGGGGAGCTATCCTTCTCGAGTCTCGGCGCTGTGCATTCTGATCGAGGTAAGATCTGCACTCGCCGAGGGGTATTTATATCTTTAGGGCCAGGCACAAGCAAGCTAGGTATTTGCGGATAGTCGCAGGGCCGAATAGATTGTCTACGAAAGATGGAAGTGTCGTTTTCAAAGGAATTTGAACAGCATGACAATTCGGTCGGTTGCGACGGTCGGAGTGCATGTAATAGGTGGTGAGGCAATGATGTTGCAATCGTTGTCATGGTGGTTTCAACTGGTCATACGCACGCGAATAAAGCAAAGGTTTCAAACCTAGTCTCATATACTATGTACAAGAGTATCTGGACTATACTCGTAGAAAGCCTTGCGATGGCTTCTCCCCCAAAAAGAGACAGTAGCGGTAAGAAATGTGTCTGATTAGACTGAACATTATATTATCTTGCTTGGATGCCGAAAGGACCAAAGCAAGAGACAGCGACCGCCAGCTCATCCATAGTCGAACAAAGTTTAGGAATATAACAAACAAAACATGTAAAAGGTGCGGACTTTTGAGGCCACCTTGTCTCCTTCTTTCCATCTCCTGGTTCTTTGGTATAGGGGCGCCGTGTATCGTGTTCGGCCTTCCCACGATCGCACTGCAGTGTCCAGGCTTCAGCGTCCAGCCCGTGGCAATCAGTCCTGGCGCGCGCGGTCCGTATTCCATAATTCCCAAGGATATCTCATGGCAAAATTCCCGCGTAAACGCCAAATGCTCCTAAGTATGTGTGGTGTGAAGTGAAGTTGGCCGTGAAATCAGGAAGCATATCGTTACATGACGACACAGCAGCCGTTTGACTGTTGAGGCGCATAAGGATCGTCTCGTTTGTCGACCTTGAGGGCAATGTTAGTGAAGGAAGTGAGCGTGTTTGGAAAAAGAAAATCGTACGGTTCCCCATTTCGACGGCACCATGAAGTCTTTCGGTTCCTTCTCCGTAAAGCTGATGAGGCTGGAAATGGCAGTCAGTATGCGAATCAGGTTGAGATTGGACATGGTGGTAGAAGTACTCGTTGGAGGCTTCCGAAACGGGAATGCGCCGTCTCTCCAGGTCCTCCTTCAGTCGCGCATTGAGCTCTTGCAATCGTCGTAGCTTTAGCTCGGCCATGCTCTGCTTTCGATTCCTGCCATCCCCTCCACCGCGCGAGTCGTATGGTGAGGACATGATTGATCGATGTGGGTTGCGCGGCTGTTGCTACCGACGGACGTGGTGACTGGAGGTGGGACGTGCTATGTCGGATCGGTGCAGCGCCGTCAGTTGATGGAAGACGAGGCTTTGCAGATGGGGCGACGCTGGCATCAACAGCAGCTTCTCGGCTGCCTGCAATGGCCACTGCTGTGTGTGTCGGGGGGGTGAGGTTGGGGGTTGGTGATGAGGTGAGTGGTCACAGTTTAGTGAAGAGGAATGGGATCAAGCCACAAAACTGGAAGGGCTTGCCAGGCTCAAATCACAAGGGACCCACCAAATTCGGGGGGACCATAGAGACCGCTTCCATGGCTCTGGCAACACTGCTCATAACATTCAAAGCGGCCCCCGGCATCCGAGTGATGCACCCTTTGTCCAACCCGGATTCTCCGATTCCGATTCCGATTCCGATTCGATCCTGATCCTGACTCTCCTGTATAAGGTTGACTCTCCAGCCGGTCCTAGCCTCAGCTGGCCCGGTATCCAATGGTCTCGATATCACGTGACCACACAAGGCCATCTCAGAATTAGCATCACCCGACACCCGATCCTCCTCTACCCTACTCATCGCGCGAAGTCCTCCCACGACAAGACCCATCGGCTGCAGCGCCTCGTACAGCCACCATGCCGCCCCCTCCGCACAGTCGGCCAGAGAATGTCCTCAAACGAGCCCAGGAGTTGATCGGTGTAGGCCAACAGCAGGCCGCGCTATCGCTCCTCCACGAACACGTCGTTTCCAAACGGACCAGGAATAGCCCCATTGCCTCCCTGGAACCCGTAATGATCCTTTTCGTCGAACTCTGTGTCGACTTAAAGAGAGGGAAACTTGCCAAGGACGGCTTATACCAGTACAAGAATACAGCTCAGAACACCAATGTTGGAACTATCGAGGTATGTGGCCATGGCATTAGGATGGAAAAGAATGGAGGTACTAATTCGTGCCAGCTTGTATTCAAAAAATTCATCGAACTCGCCGAAACGAAGGTCACTGAGGCTCAAGCAAAGGCAGACGAGATACAAACCACCCTTGATTCCACCAACGAAACCAAAGATATCGAGGATCTCGAAGCCTCCGAGACCCCCGAATCCATCCTTCTCTCTACCGTTTCCGGCGAACAGTCTAAGGATCGAACTGACCGAGCAATCGTTACACCATGGCTGAAGTTCTTGTGGGAGACATATCGAACGGTGCTGGACATTTTCAAGAACAACGCACGACTTGAGGTCATGTACCAGACCACTGCGCATCAGGCATTTGCTTTCTGCTCCAAGTATGCCCGAAAGACCGAGTTCCGCCGTCTTTGCGAGTTGCTACGAAATCATCTCCAAAACGCCGCCAAATTTTCTTCTCAAATGCATGCCATCAACTTGAGCGAGCCAGACACCTTGCAGCGCCATCTAGACACACGGTTCCAGCAACTTAATGTTGCCGTCGAATTGGAACTTTGGCAGGAGGCTTTCCGCAGCGTGGAGGACATCCATACTCTGCTCAGCTTGAGCAAGCGCCCTGCCAAGAATGTGATGATGGCCAACTACTTCGAAAAGTTGACCAAAATTTTCCTTGTCAGCGAGAACTACCTTTTCCACGCCGCTGCGTGGAGCAGATATTACAGTTTAATGCGTCAATCTGCGAATGCTGTAGCCAGTGGTGTAAGCTTAAAGAAGGACAACCCTGCTGTGAACGACGCGGACATGACTAAAGCCGCTTCTTTTGTGCTGCTGTCTGCTCTGGCGATTCCTGTCATCAGCACTTCCCGCTCTCGTGGTGCGCTTGTGGATGCTGACGAGGCGAGGAAGAACAAGAATTCTCGTCTTACTAACCTCCTTGGAATGTCTCAGGCACCCTCCAGGTCGATTCTTTTCAAGGACGCTCTCAGCAAGGGCCTACTCAAGAGATGTCGACCAGAGATTCGAGAGCTTTACAACATTCTCGAAGTCGACTTTCACCCGCTATCTATCTGCAAGAGGATCTCTCCTATACTGACACAAATCGGAGCCGACGAGGAAATGGCGAAATACGTCCTGCCTCTGCAGCAAGTCATCTTAACCCGTCTCTTCCAACAGCTTTCCCAGGTCTACGAATCTGTTGAGCTCAAGTTCGTTCTCGATCTTGCTCAATTCCCGGATCCATTCCAGGTCAATGCTGGCATGATTGAGAAGTTCATCATGAACGGTTGCAAGAAGGGTGACCTCGCCATCCGTGTTGATCATGCTAGCGGCGTTCTCACATTCGACTCCGATGTCTTCTCCTCTGCCAAAGCCTTGCATCCAGGTTCTGCTGCTGGCTCGGCCGAGGCGGAGGCTGGCTCAGTTCAGCGTCTCCAATCCACTCCAGCAGAAATTGTCCGATCACAACTCACTCGTCTTGCAAAATGCCTCTTCCTTACATGCCAGTATGTTGACCCAACATTCAATGAGGAGAGAGTGAAGGCCAAGGAGGCAGCGTTCGAGCGAGCCAGGGCTGGTGCTGAGCAAGAACACCTTGATATACTGTCTCGTCGCGAAATCATAGAAAAGAAGAAGCAGACTGCAGCATCCGCTCAGGCGCAGAAAGAAAAGGATCTTGCACAGCAAAAGCGCATCAAAGCGCAGGAAGCCGCTGCCGCTGAGTCCGCTCGACTCGCTGAAGAACAAAAGGAACGCGACCGAAGGCGTCTCGAAGCCGAGAAGCAGCGCGTTCAGCAGGAAGAGGCAGCCCGTGCTCTGGAAGAACTGAAGCGCGGCACCAAGGGTATCGACCTTGACGAGCTTGACATTTCTGGACTCGACACTGCTGCCATCCGTGGCATAAAGCTCCGCGCTCTAGAGAAGGAGAAGAACGATTTGCAGGCCAAGCTTCACGTCACTGGACGTCGGATCGATCACCTCGAGCGAGCTTTCCGCAAGGAAGAAATCAAGCACATAGGCGAAGATTACCAACGTCAACGAGACGAGGATCTCGCTGCATACAACCTGCAGAAGGAACTGACACTCAAGGAGGCCAAGGAAAAGCACACCAACGATGTCGCACTTAAGAAGCGCCTTGAACGTCTTGTGCCTGTGTATGAAGCGTTTAAAAACCGCATTTCGAATGAGCGGCGTACCGATTTCGAGCGTAGGAGAAAGAAGGCCCAAGCGGAGTTGGAAAAACAGAAGGCTGCGAGAATCCTCGAGTACAAACAACAGAAGAGACGCGAGATCGAAGAGCGCGAGAGAGCTGAGCAACAAGCTCGGGAGGAAGAAGAGAGGGCAGCAGCTGAGGCCGAGGAGAGAGAACGCGAGGCTGAAGAGAGAAGAAAGAGATTGCTGAAAGAGAAGGAAGAGCGTGACGCGAGCCGAGCGTACGTACAACCATTCGATGGCCAACCATTTTCCTTGCTGACTCCTTCTAGTGCACTTGACGAAAAGGCAGCGCTACAGAAGGCCCGCGAAGAGGCTGCCGAGGCCAAAATCGCTGCTCGCAAAGCTGGCGGCGGTGGTATGGGCGGCCGTGCCATCTCCCGCGAAGCCGCACCAGCAGCGTCTGCTGCAAGCGGACCACCCAGGCTCGCTCTCGCGGGGAGCAAGCCAACCTGGAGAGAGAGAGAGGAAGCCAGGAAGCTTGCTGAGGCGAACGGCACGGCGCCACCCGAATCTTCCAGAGCACCAGCCGCAGCTGCGTCTGCGGAGGAGGCTCCCAGGAGGACTGGTGGTTACGTTGCACCTGGCGTAAAAGCTGCTGCCGGAGGAGCTGCGTCAGCGGGAGGTAGGTGGGAACCTCGCAGCCCTGCTAGGGACGAGAGTCCTGCCACTGCCCCAGCAGGCGGACGATGGGGAGGATCTCGACCAGCAGCTCCGCGCGGTTCGGAGATGGAGCGAAATGCTTCGGGCAGAGGTCGGGAGCAAGGCACTTCTGCTGCAGGTAATGCCTCCGGCCCGGCTGGCGGTAGAGCAGGTTACCTTCCACCACATTTACGCGGCGAACGAAGGGACGCCAGTACGAACAGCATGGGCAGCGTAGACAGTGATGACACTCCGGCATCTCGTCCACCTCCCCCAACGGCACCCAGTGACGGCAAGTACAGACCTGGGATGTTCAAGAGGAATGCTTAGAGTGGGTGGTCAATGGTATATTGGAGCCTTTTCATCTCTTTCTCGGAAACCCGACTGTACTCTGAGTTGAGCTTCACTATTCTTTCTTTTTGCTTCGTCCTCTCGGTCTTCTCACGACAGGGTCATGGGCATTTGGGCGAGGAAACGAGGGCTGCATATAGCGTGAGCGATCCCTCGCTGGATTGAAGAATAGAACTGATTGTTCGATGAGTCATGACATTTTCGTTTTTTCCTGCGTGTGAAAGCATTGAATTGCGGCTCCTAGCATGTAATCGCTCAACATGTCATTCATGCTTCGTGGTCTGTCCACTGCGCCTGGTTCTCGAGAACTCTCGAGAATGTATCGGAGGCTGAGTGCGTGCCCTTCAGCGCTCCAGATCTTCAGCTGGAACATGCAATCGACTCCTCGGTCTTCTATTGTGCATTGAAGTCTTTGGTCCTGGCCTGTCCTCTTGAGCATCAGTGTCATCACATTTATGTGTACACATCTTTTGCCACTGCCACGCATACGAGGAAACACTGCTGCCACACATCGTAGACACAAAGCTGAGATTGCTTCTTCGTCGAACAGTTACCAATATGACACAAATCTGTTGGTATAATGCCCTCGAAACGCCGATATCTAAACGCTATGCAACGCATCGCAGCCTAAATGCAGTACTTCCAGCCTTCGTGAGATCCGAACAGTTTTACATCAACAAGAGGTGTGAAAAATAGAAGCAGGAGCATTTGGAAACGGTAGGTCTATCATCCATAGTGAGACAGCCAAGTAGAATTGAAATCGTGAAGTAGGTTCTGCCTTGCGCGACCTAGATAAAAAATAAAAAGGGACCTTAGATCAGCAACCAATGTGACACAAATCTGGTGGTATAATGCCCTCGAAACGCCGATATCCCAACGCTATGCAACGTATCGCAGCCTAAATGCAGTACTTCCAACCTTCGTGAGATCCTCATAAACGTCATCTCAGTTTTTCGTTTTGCCCTTCCCAGAGTATTCACAGTTTGACGTCTTCCATCTCAATGGTTGCTGAAGCTGGATTCGTTAAACCATTGACTTTCGACACATTCTCTGGCGAAGATACTGTAATTATCCCTGGTTTTGTGACAGCTGTCTTTTCCTCGAGGCTAGCTTCTGCCACCGCGATTGCTGGTATCTCGTTCGCTTCTTCTTCCTCTGGCCAGACTTGTTTCGCGGTGACTGGCTCAGGTTCGCTCGAGGTCAAGACATGCGTGGACTGGAGCCTCGGCTTCGATTCCACAATGGGTGAAGTGGAGCCGCCACTGGATCGACCCCAGCCTGACTTTCGCTTTTCACTTGCCCAAGATCCCCATGACGACAAGTAGGCACCAGCACGCTGACCTGCAGCTTGCACACTGGCCTGCGCATGCGTCAGATCAGGAGCTTTGGGAGCTTTCCAACCTGCTGCTCGTCCATTCGTCGCGCCTTGCGATTGCCCAGCCGCCTTGCGCTCAGCTGTACGTTGTGCCTGGGCTTGACGCATGGCTTCAATGTCGGCCCAGACGTTATTGAAAGCGGTGGAGACCCTGGCTTGGCCTGTGGCCAAGTGCTTCCCAACTACTTCCCTAGTTGAATTGAATCTTTCGTCCAGGTGGAGCTCAGCAACCTGAGCAGCAAGTCGACGTTGTACATCCTCTATCGAAAGGCCGCCGGTGCAAGGATGATTCGGCTCCACGATGTCAAAAATGTGTGAATCGGTGAATTTGTTAAAAATGCGGTAGTTCTCCGTCTTTGTCCAAGCTTTGATCCACTCATTACCAAATTCGATTGCAGGATCACCTTCCACGTCTGTGAGAAGACTCTTGGAGTCGTCTTTCCTTGACTCAACATATTGTCGATATTTGACGGAGGAGAGAAGCGCAAGCAGGTACTCTTCGAACTGTAGGCGAATGAATTCCTCACTTCCTGCATATCCCAATGTCTTTGGTCTTCCGGGGTTGGTCTCATCCCAAGTGTCGTTTACAGTTTGCGTGAGGAAATCTATCCATCTTCGGTCCGGCGTGGTCAGCTGTAATGCGGTGCGGAGAGGTTGGGAGGAGATGACAATAGTGTTCTCGTCGAGGTTTATCAATATGTCGCTGTATCTGTCTTTCTGTGCCAGAAGTATCGAATTGGTAGATCCAACGACGTAAGACTTCGTGTCATCGTCTGCAAGAATGTCTAGCTGCTGTAGCGGTGTATAGGGACCAAACAGACTGCCTTTGCTGAATATCTGCAAGGGCAGACCGACGTATGATAATAGGGAGGCTCGCTCGCTGGTCTTCAACGATGTGGGCATGACTAAATTCTCCTCGTAATTGTTGAGTGCTGGATCAGCGCAGTCTTGTAGGTTGCGTATCAAGCCAGGTATTAGAGAGATCAGTGAAAATTGCATCATGCAAAGTCGCTCGCAATGTGATCCGAAGAAGAGCATCTAGTAGTTGTTAGAGGGATCACTTGTGGCATCATGAAAGTATCATGCCACATGCTCGCCATGGTTTGGCGTACCTTCGGCTGCAAAAGCAGACACTTGAACAGCACCAATGTCTGATGCTTGAATTCATGTATCATCTCCCTCAAACTCAATCCGAAGAATTGATCCCTCTCATCCTCCTGGTCTTTGAAGCTTTTCCCCAAACTCTCCTGGAACTCTCGCAGTATGGTGAGATCTGTAAAATCCTTTTGTGCAAACCAAGCCTTCGTGACTATAGACAATCTCTCTTTCAACTGTCCAAAGTATTGTGGGCTGTCGCATATTGCCACAACTGCTTTCTGAACAGTACTCCTTGTAACATCCGAAGGTCGATTTATGAGCTCAGTGGAATCTAGCTGACGAGTACATGAGATTCCAAAAAGCGAGGAGGCCTGTCGTTCGGGTGTGGAAGCCTGGCGAAGGCTGAAATAGGAGAAGTCTTCGGTTGCGCTGCCACTATGTTAGCACCGTGGTTCTTCCGGGAGTTATGGGAGTAGTAGGGCAATCAACTGCAAGCATCTTCGAGTATGTCATGTAGACTTCCAAGGCCAGAAAATCTACCATGAGAGTCCCCGAACATCCTGAACTTTCTGGCCTGACAGAACTGTCCATGACCCCCTCTGGCCGTTGATGCGTACAAAAGAGAGAGAGAGAGAGAGAGAGAGAGAGAGAGAGAGAAACGTCTTACGAATGGGCTCCGTCTGCAAGTGCCATGAAAGGTAGCAGAGACCAGTCATTTTCGGTAGCTGGATCCGTTCCTTCCTCGACTCCTATCCAAGTCTCAACCTCTGGTCCTCTGCTCATCACATCGAATTAGCTGTTGGTTCTTCTGATATGCGCCATCTTTGCCCAAATACTGCAAGTCTCACACTGCCTAATCCCTAGGCCTGCGTCGCTCGACAGACGCCTGCGCCAATGAAGCTTGCCAAGTTTGACAGCACAGCATCGCTGCAATTCCAGAATTGAAGGAGTGATAATTCCAGTAGCTGCGAGACTGACCTGGCATGGTGAAAAGCAACGACACAAAGAATTGGATCGGAAGGATTCCGCGGGGCCATTGCTACGTCCGTGGTAAGTGTCTGGAGCTGGCAAGGTGTTTGTTCGAAATCAACATTGTTGTTCACCGCCGCAAATCCGGGGGCGGACGGCGGACTCACGATACCTATCCAGAAGCCCTTGGCTGAGCTAGCTATTCTTAGTAAGAATCGTGGAAATCACCTGGAGCCGAGAATAAGTTGGGAGGAGATGATAGGATAATAACAACGCATCTAGGGCTTTCCTCCGAACCCTAGAAACTCTAATCCCTTTCATAGCACAAGCCATTGGGAGCGAGCGCCGTCTATGTACACACAATGCGGAAATTCTAAGCACTCACGGAGCCAAAAACGAACCGCCTCATAATTTCCAGCTGGCTCTCTCCTTCTCTCTCCTCTCCACGTCTCTCATCTCTCCAAGGATCTCGTCATTGAATTGCTTGTACCCGTCAAGATAGAGATGGTGCCCCGCATTCTGTATAATAGTGACCTTTGCATCGCCCTGGTCCCTCTCCCTCTCCTCCTTACTCTTACCCTTGAGAACTCGTTCTTTTTCATCCCTCAGTTTCTGCTCCGCTGCGAATCCGCCAGCTTGGTCCATCCAATCGTGCGAGCCATACATCAACACCACTGGCAGCCCGTTCTCCCGTGGACGTTCCGTTGTAGCAGAATTCTTTCCAGCATGATCGGGAATCGGACCAGCGTGTAATCCAAGATATTGACGACCAACACCCTGTATTCTTCTGATGAGAGGGCTTCGAGCAAATGCACCAGGAGCGAGAACATAGGCCAGGACGTACTCGCCTGATCCTCGTTGCCGGAAAAGGCTATATGAGTAATCATGAAGCGCCTTGGCTTCCTCTTCGGGCAGATGGGAGAATCGACGACTCGTCCAGCCAGACACCAATTTGGGCCCAAGTGGACCAGCCCATCGCACGACACTGAATGGAGATATGTTTTGGTCCCAGAGGTACGTCAGCCATTTAGGCAGCGGACGTCGAGGGGTGTCTGTTGCACCTTTGGGTCCTTTGTTCATGAAATTATTGCCATCTGTTTGTGACTTATCATTGACGGCTGATTCTTGATCTTGTGTAAATTCATTCTGCAAAGTTGAATCTTGAGGCTCTGGCAGTTCTGCTGAGACCGCGTATGGATCCTCTGGAATGCCAACTGGAGATGCGAGAATGAGCTTGTTCAGTCGTCCCGGATATTTCAAAGCATATGCCACGGCCATGTAACCTCCTAAGCTGTGCCCCATGAGCGTGAACCGCTCGATTTTGCGTTCTACTCGCCAATCTTCCAAAGCGTCAATGAACCAATTCTCTGCCTCTGTGATCTTGCCTTCACGGTCCTTTGCATGGATTCTGAATGTTGGTCGCGAAGAGCGTCCCATGCCCAAGAGATCCAATGCGTACAATCGCCACCCGGATGCTCGAGATAGTGCTTCAAAGTTCTTGTAGAAAAATCCTAGACCTGCGCCGTAACCGTGCAATATGACCAAGTTGTTCTCCACGTCTTCGCCTACGCGCTCGACCGAGAATTCGTTCAACGCCCTATCTTTCCCAGGCAATTGCACCAATTTGGACGTCCACGTTCGTGGTCCATGAGCGTCTGTGATAGAATTCGAAGTTACGGGCTCAGCTTTGCGACCATCTTCTGTAAGATCCACGGCCGAGGCAACCGTCGAGGCTGGCGCGGAGCCTGTCTGAGTATGTGTGGGCGGCGATTGGAGATATGGGATGAAAGAAAGGACTCTGTGTTCCGTAGCGGCTGGAGACGAGCCTTGCCACCATTGATTAACAGCCTCCTTGTATCCCAGAGGAAAGTAAGCCCTTCCCTGCGCTGTTGGTCGTTGCGAAGCGATTGGATTCTGCTGGGATGGGCTCGATACATCGTCGCTGCTTGCAGAGGCAGAGGCCATGGTGGCGTGTGAGGGTCTGTGGATGCGTGCTGTTGAAGCTGTACGCGGAAATGAAGCGGTCCGCACAAGGAGGGCCGTCGTTGAAGACAAGGCGAAGAATTTGTACAACACTTGGTGTGGGACGGAGGGCAATTGGCGATACAGGATGAGAGTGTTGGGGACCAATATGGCCTTCTCGGGGCTTGGAGGAAGTTAGAGGGTAAAGGTAGGAGGTAGTAGAGTTTGGTAGCAACAGCGACATTCCTAGACAGCGCAGGACATTTTTATAGGTAAGCAGTCTGATTCCGGTTGTCTCAATCTGGCTGCCTTAGTGATGTCCACTACTAGTCTAGGTACGGAGTATGGACATAAGAACTGCGACGACTCGATGACCCCAGCGGACGAATTCATGCGCCGCAGCGCCGAGGTGGCGGATAGCCGTGGAGGTAGTGGATTAGTAGTTAGTACGAGTAGTGGCTGCTTTGATTTCTCGCCCTGGCCCTAAGGTAGCCTGTAGCCGTACCACGGCTACGGCCTAATCCTGACCTGCAGTGGGTTTGCTGGCTCGCTGGCTGAGGCTTGCTCGCTTGTTGTTCAACGCCAAAGACTCTCTGCATCAATCCGACCACTATGCATGGAGGAACACACCGCTCGGCTTCTATACCGTAATGCCATGAGTCTCGTCGACTTCTCTCTAATCCACCACCGACCATGTCCGATTCCAAACTCGACCAAGTCGTGAAAGGCGCACCTCCGCCTAATACAAGTCTAGACACTCTTGCTGCTAGGGCTGCCGGCCATGATACTTCCTCGTCAAACAGACTCGGAGGAGATGCATCGCGAGTTTTGCCACCCGTCCCCGATCCAACGTCCCTCCTCCCATCATCTCCGCCGCAGATATATCTGAACCTTCTCATCCTGGAGGCCTCACTGCGCCAACAGTATCTTACACTGCGCGCCCGTCGGAGGCAGCACACCTTTGTCGTTGTCCTTTTCTCACTATGGATAGCATGGTTCACGTATGCACAGTTCCTGCGGCCTCGTGAAGATGGTGTTGGTGTCGGTGGTTCTGTATACTGGATTGTCGACACGGCTGAGAAAGTTGCTTTGATCGCTGGATGGGTCATGGCAGTACTCTTCTGGGCGACTGGACAATGGGAGCGAGGAGTGCGGTGGCCAAGAAAATGGCTAGGCATAAGTAATCGTGGTCTTCGAACCATGAATTGCAAGATTGTCCTTCTCAAGAGACCATGGTGGATTGAAATGTTTTCCCATCTCTCGTTTCTGATGCCGATATCAGCTCTTGCCCCAACGCCAGGGTCAAGCTACCGACACATCGAATATACGCCAACTGAGAAGCGCCTGATGCTTTCACACGGGCGACAGAAGTCTGGTTCGCACGACAGGGTCGAATTTGCAGAGGAGGATGTTGCGCCTGCTGGTGACTATATCAAGATTCAACTTCTTCCAAAACACTTCACAGCCGACTTTCGTGAGAACTGGGAGACATATCGAACAGAATACTGGGAACAGGAGAATAAACGGCGGGCTGAACTACGAAAACGCGATCGAGTTCGGAATAAAGAACTTGCAAAACAACAAGGAGGGTGGTTCTGGTGGACTGGTTGGCGAGGCTGGGCTGTGGTTTGGGGTTTGAGAGCACCAAGCAGACGCGAGGAGATGCCTTCACATCACGTTCATAGCTTGTCGCATTCTGCGAGTGTCAAGGACAAGCACCGGCGACGGCCTAGTATTATCAAAGAGCGGGAAACTGCAGGGCACTCGAGAAGTAGTTCGAGGAGCAGCACAATTACGAGTCCAGACACCGAGGATCCTCGCGAACGCAGATGGAGCACTGCGAGCACAGGCAGCACAGGAGGTGGAAGGAGGAGAAGCAAGTTGATCAACAATGCCGATTTGGCTGCACCTGGAAGTATAACAGCTCGGCCTGTCCGCTTGACACCTACCGCAAGGCCAGCGACGCCGACATTCCCCAAAATGTTGAAGACAAGAACCAGCAATCTGAGTACATCAAGTACTGCTAGTGATGACAGTGAGTTGGTCATCAAGCAAGAACTCATGGATTAGACTCAGCCCCATTACGAAAATCCAAATTGTTGTGTCCTTCTCCCAACCTATCTCTCGGTACAGAACTGTAGCTCACTGGCGTTCGATCTGGGGGTCTGAACCACCGAACCCCACTACCTTCGCATTCTTCCCAGTATATTTGCGCCCAAGTTGCCTTGGCTCTCGCGATTGCAGGTCTCCTGTCGCGCGTTGCTAACTTCAATTCGTCATCTCGATTGATGCTTGTCTTTCTCGCCAGAAAACCTTCTGCACGAGTCATAATTACCTCGTGATGTCTCCCGCTTATTTAATTCTCAAGGTGCAGTGGACTAGTCAGCCATCGTTCCCATTTATATTGCCATCGGATCACCGATTGTCCCGTGGTTTAGTATACGGATTGAACGGATCACTGATTGGCCAGGTCGCAAATTTAACATCGGAGTGTCCTGCGACGATAGAAACCTCTAAACATCTCAGGTTGCCATTTACTCTCACGCCACAGGACTAGCCTCATCCTCACCTCCGTTCCTCACCTCCGCACTCTTTATAGAGCAATGGAGATCACAGGTCACACAGGCTACCACAATGAACGAATCAGGAGATTAGAAGGACAACTTCTGATGGCGCCAGGACTGACACGCGACGCTGACTTAAATTGCTCGCTCGGCTCAGACGTCACAAAACAATTTTCCCAGTCAACCCCGATAATCTCAAGGAACAGCAGCTCAAATTTCGGAAGACAAAATCCTGTCTGCAGCGACGATGTTTCTCGTGTACACGCTTCTTACCTTCCTCAGCACTGCCATCTCAGCATCCTCGCTGAGAAATATCACAAGTAATGGAGTGCGACGTAGCTACTGGGTCCATACCCCGAAGTCCTACGATGACTGCAAGTCTTACCCTATCGTCCTCGCCTTTCACGGCAGTAGCAAATTGGGCAACAATCTCGATGGCTTTGCTCTAGAAGCCGACACGAGACTGAGCCTTCCGATGATGCCGACAAAATATAGTGAATCAGTACGTCCAACCTTTTGTGAAGCTCTCCTCAGATAAGATGATACAATCTCTGAATTTAGACCCAAACAGAAGATTCTCGTCTACCCGAACGGAGTTGGAGGAACATGGGCCGGCCCTTCCTACGCCAATGCCTCGATCGCGCAAGATCTCCAGTTCGTCTCTGATCTCCTCGCAAATCTCAACGATGAGTTCAACATCGATCCAGCGCGCGTCTATGCGACGGGCTTCTCCAACGGTGGCGGGTTTATCGGAATTCTCGCTTGCTCGCCCGTCGGCAATAAATTCACGGCGTTCGCTTCTGTTTCTGGAGCCTTCTACGAAAAAGCGGGAGGAATTGATGTTGGCAACTGCGCTGATGGCAGGGGTGTGGTGCCTTTGCTTGAGATACACGGTGGCAGTGATAAGACAGTGAAATATGAGGGTGGGATTGGGGAAGGTGGGATTGAACCTTCTATCCCTAACTGGTTGGATCTGTGGCAGAAGAGGAATGGGTGTAGTCAGACGCCGGTTGTTGAGGACTTGGTTGGCGGTGTTCATCATATCTCATGGACGTGTGGCGGGGTTGAGGGCGCGTTGCAGCATTGGAAGGTTGATGGTGGGGGTAAGTCTTGCCCATATCTTTTGCTTCTTTGCGCATATGCTAATGCTATTGTGGAAAGATCATTATTGGCCTTCCATGACGATGACTATAAGCATGATGGTTGCGAAGGCTGGACCGCAGCCTATTGAGGCAAATGACATTATCATTGACTTTTTCGATAAGTTTAATTCGCGCATTTGAGCCTTCGCATCTCCTATGTCCAGGCTGCGGAAAGAGGCTCAGGTTCAACTCCACTACGAGGGAAGTACTAGCTTGTCGCCAGGGCAACTAAGAATCTCTGGGCGATGCAATACTAGTACGTGTATGTAATACTTAACATATCTCGACCCCCTCAATGATACCAGAGACTCATCCCCCACCTGACTCCTGGCAAATTGTGATATCGAAGCATTTCCCATTACCACTATACTTATTAATCAGCTCGAAACAGCGTCACGAATAGGTGTTTCAAATTGCATTTATGGTTTTATTTGCCAATTCCTGTTCTTGCACAAACAAAGTAGCATAGCTCATCGAACCACTAGCAATACTATCCAGGGGCTGGCGTTAATAGCTAGGACGTCATGAGTCGTGAATGCACTCCAATGCACGAGAAGAGACTATCAGGGGAGACAGTGATTTTCTTGCAATTGGAGGATTGTTGCCATTCAACAAAGGTAAGTTTTGCCACCGACATGAAGCCAGCGGCTTATGGCGCACATTCTCCGATTCAATAGAGCCCAGTGGCTTCCTCGTTCCAGCGTTGAGATCTACAGCATTGCCTTTATACTTCAAGACTATTTTACTGTTTGTTGTCGATATCGTCGCATTGTCTGGCAATTTCGAGAGTTTGGAGCTGTCGATGTCAAATGCGTGGCTTAACTCTGGGGGGCAAAAGTCGCCGTAGAACTGATGGAGCTGCAATTATGAATTCCAACTTGACTTCGTTACCATAGAATGCCAGCCCAGTCGGCCTCCAAGGTCGTCGTAAAATTGTTATCTGCGCGTCTCAACAGAACGTCGGAAAGCGATTTTGTGTCATCAGAAGCTGGAAAGATCATGCTCGTAAGCCTCGGTGTGGCGAACCAGACCTCCAATCCATCTCTGTGTTAGCACGGATAGTATTTCGAGCCTCAGCGTTTCCACATTTGCACAGTCGTGTGACTTATTCTCGAGGCGAGGCCGGCTTGTCGAATGACCCAATGTCAATTTTTTGCTGGATCATAAGAGCCGTTTCGTAATCTCGCGCTGTCCTTCCAGTATCTGGAGCGACCATGTCGAAACTAGAGACCAGACGCATTCAACTCGGGAAAGGACTTGTGCCTTTGCATGGAACCGCACTTCAGCCTGTTGGACCATCTGACTGTCGTATCGCATGGCATGTACTAATGTAGTCAGCCACATTGAGCTGAGCTGGATAGCGATACATACCTCGCAGACAACAGGTACGGTAGAAGGGTCCGGTCGAGCCGGTCGCCGGTCACACTGCAACAGACCTCCAGTGGGAGGGAAAGATGATGCAGCTGGCTTTCCAGTGGCTCTTGTCGATGCCTCGTATAGCCCAGCCTTGCATCGTTTGCCGGGGTAATGTTGAGTCAAGTCCAAGATTCCAATAGAGTAAAGTGCTTCCGCGGCTTCCTGGTCAATACTAGTAACCGAACGCGTTTGCGTCAAATTGGGCGGCCAACCACTGCACTCCAACATCCGATCAGAAATATTCCAACGTTCCACGCAGCCAACAACAGACGGCGCAGAAAAAGCGCTGCATGCATTTGACCGGTGGTCTTCAGCCTTTCCTCCCCTGTGGCTGCCCAGCCGTAACCTTGGCTTATGGTTCGCCCTGAACGTCATCCACTACAGTCAAGAATCTCGCTCAATGCGCCTATCGACCGGCCACTTCGCCCACCCAGCCCGAGAAGACCTTTTGAGGCCTACACGGTGCTTTTTTCCGTCTCACGCCACCAGAGCCTTTACTTGAATCGAGTTCGTGTTGTTGCAGCAGGCTGCTGTGTGGAACTGCTTCTTTCTTTGGTGGCTCTGAAGCTGCCTTGAGTTTCGCTACGCCCTGAGGTCGATCGAAGCGTCACATCTTCCGCACACTTTTACGCACAGTACCCCTCAGAACTCCTTCCTCAAATGCTGGACCTTCCGAACGACTTGCCCACCACCGCTCGTTTCACCCCGCCGTAATCTCGCCGACACTATTCGATGGTATTTTCAGCTCGAGCGCAAACACACCAGATGGCGGCTGTGATGGAGGACCTGCAGCAGGATCTTGAATTGCAGCTGACCGCGGAGACTATGATGATGGAAGGCTTGGATCCCGAAGAGGAGCAGTATATACAGAAGAGAGCGGTCGTGGAAAGCAACATTCGTTTGCTACGGAGAGCACTGGGCATAGATGACAAGACGCTGAGCCAGGGACAAAGCCAGGACCAGGAGCCGGTGTCTTCTAGTACCATATCGCGAGGAGACTTGTCGCAGGAGAGCTGGGACCAGATGCCATTGCAGCCTTTTGGAGACACAAGCAACCTCTTCGGTGGCGATCAGTTTGAATATACGGACACACATGGCATGCTTATGGATTCTAGCGGCGCGAGCGGAGCTAACTACGACTGGATGCTGGACATGTACGGAGGTAAGTGCGCGCTGTTTCTTAGTAGTGTTGGTGCATCGTGATGCGTGGTGTTGAGGGCAAATGAAGCCGTGAACAAACGTTGTGCAGACCTTGACGCCGACTGGCGAGTTCCGCGCTTGTTGGAGTCTCTTTACTCCCATGGCAATGAGTTCGGGGCCTTGCATGAAATTCTCGAGCAGTGGCCCTTCCCAATGCAGACATATTGTGCCCATCCGGCCCGCCACTCCTCCGTTCTCAACACCAAGTCACCCGACTCCTCAAAGGAAGCCACTGACTCGAGCTTTCTTCTGCCATCCTCTTTCTCCACGTTCGCGACAACACTTCACCCCAACACGCAAGAAATCACGGGGCTCCACGCTGACATGTTTGTATAAGACTCCGCCTTGCCTGTGGCATCCCCGTCGACAAGGCCTACTTTTACGGCAAGCGTTGACACCATGTCACGCAAACGCAACCACCAAGAGCTGGCATCCCCCGATGCTGCCGCATTTGTATCTAACAAGTCCATGAGACCGTCTCCTGCTCCCACACCACCACGTCCGACTACTCGTCCTGTGTCACCAAATTCTGACAGTTCTCTTGAAATCATTGGACAGGCTTTCGCTCATCAGAACCGAGGCTCGCGGCCTGGAGAAGATGGTCTCTCTGATCCCAGAGTGGTCGCAATGTTGGAAAAACAACGAGAGGCTGAAGCCCAGGCCAAGAAGCGAGAAGAGCAGCGCAAAGCACGGCTTGCGCAAGACCGACAGTTGGCGGCGTCCTTCAACTCAGGCGTCTCTATCCCGCGTACACCGAGCGGATTGAGCCAACAGACTGTACTTAATCGGGATGGTACGATTCGTCGATCACATCCGCAGAGTGCTTTCAAGGATGAGCCTGTTTCCGGCCACACCACTCCTTACTTCAAAGCGGAGCCGTCCATGAATGGCGCTACGTCTTTATCACACTCAATGCCATCGAGCCGGTACAGCACGAAGCAAGATAGTCGAGCATTCAAGTCAGAGCAATCGCCACAAACATCTTCCCGGACGCCGCAAGGCAACCAAGTCTGGTCGATAGACAGTGACAGTGAAAACTCAGACATTGAGGTGATCGATGCTGAACAGTTCGCTCAGAGTTCGCGAAGCCGCCAGACTAGCATGCAGCATGCCAACACGCAGATGTACCAGCACCATCTTCAACCAACGTACAACAGCCTAGGTCAGAATCAACGTCTGTCACATCAGCAATCAATGATAAACAACGGTACGCAAACCCCTGATCCAGGCGGCAAAGGACCATTCACTTCTTACCCGAACGTAATGTCTCAACAAGCCAAAACCCTGCCTGTCAATACCTGGGACAACGAGTCCAGGTACTGGACGGATCTCTTTGGGCCAACTAACTCCTTCATAGGCGGATTTCAGGAGAACATATCCACATTGCAGGACATGATTGGAGTGGGAAGTACCTACGGATCTAATCGATCCATGCCAGGGACTTTCCCTGGTGCCTTTGACGGGTTTGGAGGTGCTTTCAGCGGAAACGCGCCAGTCATTGATCTCGACGACGACGATGAAGAGGAGGGTATGCCATCAGCTGCCCTCAATTACCTGTACAGTGACTCAACCAGAACATCCGCGGAAATCAAGGCCTTAATCGAAAACATCGCTGCCGGTGGTGACATACCACCAGAAATGCGTGGTAATACACCAGACGCTATGGCAGGAACACTTTTCGAGCATCAGAAGATTGGTTTGAAGTGGCTAAAGGAGAAGTATGCTCTCTTTCAGTTGTGAGTCAAACTACATGCTGACTCGTTTTAGGGAAGAAGGCACACTGAAAGGCGGGATTCTAGCCGATGACATGGGCCTCGGAAAGACGGTGCAAGCGATTGCTCTCATGGCTTCTAACCCCTCTGACAATCCGTCACGCAAAACGACACTCATTGTAGCCCCAGTATCACTGATCCGGCAGTGGGAACTAGAAATACGCGACAAACTCAAAGACACCCATCAAATGAGGGTTCACAAGCACCATGGAGGCAGTAAGAAACACACCTTCAAGGAACTACGACAGTATGACGTGGTTGTCACGACCTTCGGTACTCTCGCCTCTGAGCTGAAAAAGAAGGAGCACTGGGACAAAGTGCTGAAGAACAATGCGGAAGCTCAACCAAAGCCTCACGAAGTTCTTGCTCTACTTGGTGAAGAGTGCAATTGGTACCGTGTCATCATAGACGAAGCGCAGTGCATCAAGAACAAAGGCACAAATACAGCAAAGGCCGCTTACTTGCTCAGAGCGAAGCATCGCTGGTGTATGACAGGTACACCAATGATGAACAATGTCAGCGAGCTGTTCTCACTTGTTCACTTTTGTCGAATCAAACCTTACAACGACGCACAGAAGTTCAAATCAGACATTGCTACACCTCTCGCATCCACCAATGAGGGAGAGCATAACCGCGCCATGACGAAGTTGCAGGGTCTGATCAAGGCTGTCATGTTGCGTCGCACCAAGAATTCTACACTTGACGGTAAACCAATCATCAGCGTACCCGAGCGCACCAGCGAGACCGCGAATGTGCAATTTAGTGAAGAAGAGGGAGAATTCTATCGAGCTCTGCAGGGAGAGGCGCAAATACAGTTCAACAAGTACCTGAGGCAGGGCTCGGTCATGAAAAACTATGCCAACGCGCTGGTACTGTTGTTGCGTCTTCGACAAGCTTGTTGTCATCCCCATCTTCTTCGAGACTACGCAACGGAAGGCAACACCGAGGTTTCGGCGAAGGCTATGGAGGACTTAGCCAAACAGCTCAGCGGAGACGTGGTCACACGTATAAAAGAGAGCAAAGGCAACTTTGAGTGCCCCATTTGCTACGATGGCGTGCTAAATCCGTCCATTTTCATTCCTTGCGGTCATGACGCTTGCCTTGACTGCTTCACCCGTTTGACGGATCCTTCGCGTGCCCTCCAACAAGGTAGCGAATCTACGGAAGCAAGATGTCCAGAATGTCGCGGAAAGCTGGACCCGAACCGTATCACCGACTTTAACTCCTTCAGAAAGGTTCACATGCCTGACCAAGTGCCAGAACGCGACTTCTTGACAGAGATTGCTGATGTGGACGACGATAGTGATTCGGACTCGGACACGGATAGTGCCTCTGATGAAGAAGACGAAGATGACACCCTTGGTGGCTTCATCGTCAGAGACGACGAGATTGTTGATGACGCCGTTAATTCGGATACTGCCACTTCTGCCACGGTTACGGAGAAAAAGACACAGAAAAGCAAGAAGAGCCGCAAGAAGAAGTCCAAGAAGGCCAAAGGCAAGAAGAAGGAGAAGGAGACCAAGTCTCTTGCCCAACTCCGAACTGAGGGCCTTCGCAACAAGAAGGCTCGCCGTCAATACCTCCGCCGTCTGAAGAAAGACTACGTCACCAGCGCCAAACTCGATAAGGTGCTAGAAATCCTTGGCAAGATCCACGAAGTTCCAATCAATCCTAAGCCAAGGGATGAGGATGTGGAGACGAATGGCGAGAAGGTGCTCATATTTAGCCAGTTTACGTCCCTACTCGATCTCCTCGAGATTCCAATCTTGGATGCCGGCTATCAATACACTCGTTATGACGGCAGCATGTCTCCTGCTGATCGCAACGCCTCCGTAGAAACGTTCAAAACAAATGCGCTCTGTCGCATTATGCTCGTCTCGCTCAAAGCTGGTAACGCTGGTCTAAACTTGATCCAAGCCAGTCAAGTCATCATCCTCGATCCTTTCTGGAATCCATATATTGCAGAGCAGGCCATTGATCGAGCCCACCGTATTGGCCAGAGACGAAAGGTCAATGTACACCATGTACTGGTCGCAGGAACTGTTGAAGATCGAATTGTTACGTTGCAAGAGAAGAAGAAAGCACTCATCAGTACGGCGCTGGACGAAAATGAGGGGAAGAGTATCGGCAGGCTTGGTGTCAGAGAGCTCGGCTACCTCTTCGTAAGTGGCAATCTTTGTTCTTTACACATGCTAGTAACTAAACAATTTTCAGGGTGTCAATGGTCTTGCCGGTGCAAATTAAGACGATCCCATTGCTTATGCTGCGCACCTGAATGCTATACCGGGCGGAAAAGGGGTGGCATCGTCATTGAGTATATGGTCTGTGGCTCGAACAGCTTCTTTCACAAATTTCATCAGACTTCTTGCACATATGGGCATGGATTCACATGCGCATACCTTTGCATGATGGATCTGGGGCGTTCAGGAATGATAATGTATTCGAGGGATAACCCAAACGGTCGATATGATACCCCTTTCGTTGACGACATCGCGGGCGTTTTGGTCTTTCAAATTCAAGTTCCGGGTATGGCTCTTGACTGGTAGGAGAAACGTGGAGCTACGTTCGTTTGTGAACTATGAATAAGCGCTTCATGTTTTTATTGAAAATGGTAGATAGATTCACACGACCCTCGATTGTATGAGTTTGCAGTTGTTGGATATGCGCTTGATGGTAATACCAAATGATACTCACAGGTTCACGCAGCCATATATGCATTTCGCTCTGATACATACCTTGCGGAAGATTCTCGTCTTCGATCGGAGACGCGAGTCTTGGTAACAAGAGAGAAAACGGAAAGAATGGTTGTATCGACGGAGCAGATGTGGATATAAAGTGTCCATGCATCGCACAATCCCAACTTGCTCATCATGCTCAGTTGCACTACCGGACATTCATTCCGTAATATCTGTTCGTACTCAAGGGTTTTCTGAGTATGGATGGATTTCACAGTGTGATTTTGAAATTTCCCAGAATAGCCGCTCGTGAGAGTAGATCAGCCCAATTCTTGTTACCAGCTCTCTCGATTGTGTAATCCCATCAAATGCCTATCCGTCATACGGGCATAGAATGCTCAGCATAGATATAACGGCTGTTGAATAGACTTGGTCAAGTCCTTTCGAAGATGTTTGTGTTGATGAGCATACTCGAGCGCGCCCACGCTGAGGCTGGGGCTGTTTGGTGGTTGATGGCTGATGGGAGATGGAAAATGACTGAATTCAAGTGCTGGTCGATGGTCGGTGCCGATATGTGAAATTGATGTGTTGGAATGCGGATCATCTGGGCGATGCTTCGACGATCTGACGATGGTGTTGATGCAGACGCGGGATCCATGCGCTGGAATTTGATTGATGGACGGTGGCGGCCTCTTGCACGGGCGAGACTGGGAGCGAGCAAGCGCGAAGCCCCGATTCCAATGGCAAGTGCTCACCACCAGATGCTGGGAAAATAGAATCGAAACTGACCCGAGAGCCATGGACATCCTTCTGGGTGAAAGGTTCACTGCGCTGTGGGATTTGATCTGATCTGATCTGATCTGATCTGATATGATCTGATATGATCTGATATGATATGATATGATATGATCTGATATGATCTGATATGATCTGATATGATCTGATATGATCTGATATGATCTGATATGATCTGATATGATCTGATATGATATGATACGGCTATACGGTTGAATTTCCCGCGCTAAACCTGAATGGTCTTGGCATCCATCAGCAAAAGGCCGAGCGCGTCACGAGTCGCGCTTTTGATGGATTTTGTGTAAGTTCTACACAGCAACCTGAACTTGCTCGCTCACTCCACCCATCCCCCGCCCGATGCCTCTCAATAACAACACAAAGTTCCGCAGTGCACCATAATCAGTCACTGCCACTCAACTCCAACTAGACACATCTTCGTTGTCAAACTCCTCGATAATTCCATTTGACATTCAACATGGCTCCCAAGCGCTCCAAACCACCACCAACCGCAAGCGTGCGATCTCGTCAGCTCCGCTCCAATTCTGAGGAGCCACAAACTCTCCAGATCAAGGACCCAGAGCAGATCATGCGAGAGAACAAGCGCAAGAACAAGCAGTCAAGTCGTGCCTCAAGTCGCGCATCGACCCAAGAGCCAGAAGACGACGTCGTGCCCTCATCCACGCCTGAAGACGCCATTGTCCACCCGACCACGGAGATGGAGATTGAGGCAGCGCCAAAGCCAGAGCCAGACTCGGGGTCGGAGCCAGAGCCACTACAAGAGCCGCAGCAAGAGCCACCACGAGAGCCACAGCAAGAGCCACCACAAGAGCCACAGCAGGATCTCCAACGCGAGCCGCAACAAGAACCACAACAGAAACCACAACAGGAAGTACAGCAAGAACTACAAGCTGCTCCTGAGCCACTGTTGCCAGCCCTTAATGTCGCAACCACCTCAATCGATCAACTCTACCCACACAATCTCAGTCTCATCATGGAAGAGCCAACAGAGGAGTCAATTCTCGCAACACACTACACGCGCGGCACCACCTTTGCAGAGACTGTCGTAGAGCTCTCCTCAGAGTCGGACGAAGAAAGGTGTGTTACTTTGCATCTTCAAGCTGACACCGAGCTTCGAAAACTCCTGGCAAGATTGTCTTTTATTATTGCTGGGAATGCTCGAGGCTCGAATTTGATCTCAAGTCTTGTCTTTTTGTTCGGATTGTGCTAACTTCCCCACAGTATCGATGGCCAGCAGGATGCGAAAGAGAACGCCCACGAGCGTGAGTACAGTGTTTTCAGTAGTCCATTCGAGCCCACATGCGCATCAACGCCCGTCCCGGTGATGCAGCAGATGCATCAACTGCGACCACAGCTTGTCGCCAAGGACTTGATCATACAGCAGCTTGGAAAGCAGAACTTAGAGCTAAAAAAGCGGAATGCCGCGCTCGAAGCCAAGATCGTGTTTCTTACCACCCAGAAACCCTCACTAAGTCCCCCCACAGCTCCACAATCTATCATGCTCTCATCATCATCACCCCCGAAGGATGTCTCGATCCCAAAGGATGTCACGATCTCAAACGATGTCTCCGCCCCAAAAGATGTCTCCATCCCAAAAGATGTCTCCACCCCAAAAGATGTCTCCACCCCTTCTGAGCGCAAGTCTCTGTTTTCTCGGTTTGTAACCCCTTTCAAGGGTTTCTGGGGCAGCTCCACCGAGGCGTCCTCTCCAACAGCCGAGATCAAAACCAACTCAAGCCAGGAGGTCAGCGGGGTGCCTTCCTCGAACCTAGATTCGAACAATCGCCAGCAAAATTCTCCCCACACACCAGTCAGACCAATCCAACGCGCAAAGTCGCATACTCATCATACCTCCAAAACCGTCAAATTCAGCGTAGTGCCCCCTCGTTCCAGCTCGCAAGATCTTGAGCAAGCTGGTTCTCAAACTCCAGCCACTTCTACCAGAAAAACGTGGCAGATCTACTCATACCGCCGCAGACGCGGAGAGTTTCTCGCTAAATGGGAAACATGGCAAGCTCAAGAACAAGCTCGCTTACGCTCCGGACGGCCAGAAACACGCGCAGAATTAAAACACCGCCTCTACATGGAATCACAGAAGGCTTTAGTCGATCAAGCTGTGGCCCATTCGATCAAGCAACAAGCGCTAAATCGAGCCACACCTCGCAAGACTCCACGTCTTACACCGCTCAAACCTGGAACCAAGCGTATGGCCGACACAGTAGTCAGTTCCGAAGGGTCACCAGTCAAGAGGAAGCGTATTCAGCTCCCTGAGCCCGTATTGCCCGCCCAACGAGAGGAGGAGCCAGTTGTCCCACTACCGCCCCCGAAGGAACCAGAGCAACAGCTTTCGCCAGGCCGAACATTCCAGGTCCCATCCGAAGGAGAGGATGAGGAAGCATCAGTGGATGTTTCCATTGGTAAGACCTTCGCTGTGCCCGAATACAGCAGCAGCGACAGCGAGGACGAGTCCATGGAAGATACACAAGCCGCAGAAAACGCGAAAGCTCCGGAAGTCAGCGAGATTCTACAGAAGAAGCGAAAGCTGATCGATGACGAGGAGCAAGAGCTCGCACGGAGAGAAGAAGAGAACGCTCGCCGAGCCGTGCGCATCGCAGAGACCGAGAAAGAACTCAACCGACTCCATGAAGAGCAAATCCAGAAGCACAAGGCCGTTACCGCTGCACCTCCAGTGCCAGCCTGGACCCAACCACCACCCCCAACACCCTCTCCTCAGCATGCCCAGCTTCCGAAGACTGCTGCCCCGTTGCCAGTACCAGCTCCGCCAAACAAATATGCCCCTAAAAAGCCATCTCGCCTTCGAGAATCGACTACATACAGTCCAGTTCGGCAGTCTATCGAGATTGACGAGGTTGACGACTTACCCACAATCCCGACACCGCCACAGCACGGCTCACTGTTCGGTGGGCGATATCCGACCCCTCCTGAAGATGAGCTCGATGCGGGAGTGCAGGCGTTGCTTTCGATCGTGCAACACATTTCTCCCGTGGCCAGGCGTTAGGTTCCCAGCAAGACACCATTTCGATAGTGCTAGGAAGTATGGAGATGTTTGATAGACTCATGATTTCTTGTGATATCGCCATTGCGATGATTTCCTGGCAAGATTCAATTTTGAGGTCGTCGGAATTTTAGGTGTTTCATGGAGTTGATGGTTCTCATACGGGTTGCAATGTTTTCATGAGCTGGGATTTATGGTACCGCTGGACTCTCTTCTCCTCTCACCCCCAAATTTCGCAGAGCTGTCCCTGCCGCCCCTCGGGCTGGCTGGCATCTGCGGTTGTGGGATGAAAGGCGAAAAGATCTCGGATGGTCGACGAACTCCTGGCGAAATTTAAGGTGAGCGCTCGGCGAGGTTCATGGCTTTTGTTTGGTATCACATTTTGTTCTCAGCTCATTGACGGCCGTTTTTGTGTTTTGGGAGCCTACGGGCTTTGTTCTTCCTTAGCGGGAATCCGGGTTCTGGTGGAGCGTTGAGCATCGGCTGAGCAACTCGTATATTTTTAGCAATAGTCGGTTTAATGTAACCAATCTCTAAACGCTGTTCGAGCGCAATTATTAGTTTAAGTAAAGCGGCTAACTTATTATACGAGGGCTGGATACTATAACGAGAGCTAGCGTAAAAGTAATAGCTATCTTATTATAATAGTTATCTAAGATTAGTAAAGGTTACCTATAATTAGTAAAGGTTATATTACAACTAGAGCTAACGTAAAATAAATAGCTATTTTATCTTAATAGTTATCTAAAATTAGTAAAGGTTACTTATAATTAGTAAAGATTACCTATAATTAGTAAAGACTATATAAGCGTAGTAGCTAACCTAAGATTGATAGCCGCTTTACCGTAATAGTTAAATTATTTAAGAAAGGTTATAATACTATATAATAGTTACTAGTAGGTTATTTAATCTTAGGCTAACTTCTAATAAGAGTTAGTTAACCGTTAGCTAATCTTTTCCTAACCGTTACCGCCTAAGATAACTATTAGGTAGCTATAATTTTAGCCGCTAGCTCCTAGCTATAGGTCCCTAGTTAGGCTTTAAATTAACTACTTTATCGTTGGAATTATATTAAAGAATTATATATTACTATAAGATAGTACCTAATCTATTAATTATTACTATATTATATAAATATACTTACTAAGAGTCAAAAGACTTTGCCTACTATCTTACTATTAGCTCCCGTACTAGTACCTACTATATATATTAATCTTATATACCCTCGCCGCTACCTATAAGAAACTAAGCTTCTAATTTAGTATTATAACTAAATTCTTCTCTCTTAACTCTACTCTACTCCTCTTTAAGATAGATAGTTAGTTACGTAACTTCTTCTCTATAGATAAAGTATATATCTACTTTCTAATTATAGCTAGTAGACTAACCAATATTATTCCTCTACTTATAGTATAGATAGAATAGCTAGTAGGAGGATCGATTGATATAGAATTAGGCTTATTATTAACTAGGCGGACGTAGAAGAAGATATAGCGCTTACTTAACTAGTAGAGTATAATATTTTCGATAGTACTAATAAGTTCTAAGCCGTTACGGTTAAAACGAATAAAGTCTCCTCGTCTAAAAATAATATATTACTTATCTCTAATTTAGATTAGTATAGTCTAGATATTGGGTACGGAAGACTTCCGTATTATCGAATAAAATCTTCTTAAACTAACCTACCGACTTATTTCTAATAAGATTAATATTCTTTTTATAGTCCTTATAACCCTAGTAGAGCGCTAACCGTATATTTATACTTAGATTCTTAGCTCTTACTTTAAGTCCTAGTATATTACGGTAGTAACCTAGCTTAATCCTAGAGATAAGGTAGATAGAAGTATAGGTAGTATTCTCTATAAAGTCGGTCTTAATAGAATAGTCGCCGAGGTCCTAGTAATTAGATAGAGGTAGTAGAGATTCTAGAAGTTTCGGGTATAATTTATTAAGATACTTAATAGCCTATAAGATCCTAGAGTCTATAAAGTTAAAGGCGCTACTAAGAAGTAAGTAAAGGGTCTACTAGACGTTCTCGCGGTATAGAAGATCTCGCTTAGGATTCTAGTAATTAGTATAATAGATCTTCTTCTTATATTATCTAGTATAATAATAGTTAGTAAATACCTTAAGTCTAGGTAAAGGTTAAAGGAATATAAAGATAGAGCGACGAATAAAAGACGGAGAGATTAACTAAAAGAGAGGGTTTAACCTAAGAGATTAACTAAGAGAGAGACTAACTAAGAGAGACTAACTAAGAGAGACTAACTAAGAGAGACTAACTAAGAGAGACTAACTAAGAGAGACTAACTAAGAGAGACTAACTAAGAGAGACTAACTAAGAGAGACTAACTAAGAGAGACTAACTAAGAGAGACTAACTAAGAGAGACTAACTAAGAGAGACTAACTAAGAGAGACTAACTAAGAGAGACTAACTAAGAGAGACTAACTAAGAGAGACTAACTAAGAGAGACTAACTAAGAGAGACTAACTAAGAGAGACTAACTAAGAGAGACTAACTAAGAGAGACTAACTTAAGATAGAGTTTAAAGAGATATTTAAAAGAGTATTTAAATAGAGATTTATATATACCTATATTTATTTTCTCTAATAAGTACGTTAATATATAGTATTAGGCTATATTCTAGATTTACTAGATAGTAGTAGATTCTAATATATATATTTAGACGTCCTTAGGCTCTCTAGTATATAATAGCCTTAACTATATTATTCTTAGTAGCGGTAGCTAGAGATTCCTATTTAATAGACTCTACTAGAGTATCTTCTATATCTATAGTAGATATTAGAGTAAGACTACTACGGCTACTATAGCTACTATAACTACGGCCGTAAGGAGCGAGAATAGGTCTATCTATTAGACCTATAGCGAAGGTACTACTACTATAAGTAATAGTACTAAGAGTTATACTTATAGAGTAACGAGAGTTAGATATAACGGCGGTAGACTTAAAGATCTATTATACTATAGTCCGGGTAAAGATTACTAACTCGCTAAACTACTCTCGATCCTAGCTAGTAAGAACTAAGCTTATTACTAGTATATTAGACTTAATAATAGATATTAGGGTAGTAATAACAACGTCTAATACTATACTAAATCCTACTACGCTAGTTATATCTAGCTTAGTTATAAAGACCTTCTTCGTACCGTTAATAAATACTAGTTTAATATATCTATCTTCTAGCTATATACGAAATAGAAGTAGAGCGATAACCGACTAGCGAGTATATTTAGAGAGCTTATAGGAACTAAGATAATAGATAGGACTCTTAAGAGAGCTCTATCTAGATAGGCGGAGAAAGATATAAAGAATCTTCGTATATTCTTACTATTTAGATTTAGCTACGTTTAATAGTATATAATTATATAGAGGGCTAGATTGCTATAGGTAGAATACTATATTAATCTATCTAGATCTAGCTACCTTATTAGATATAGAGACTATACGTATATATAGTCGATTATAAGTCCGCTTATAATTAAGAATCAAGTAGTATATAACTTAATAACTAGACTAGTCCTTTACCTTTCCTTATTTCCTTACTTCTATTTTTCCTTATCTTATTTTATTAGTATCTTTAGTTAATTACCTATTATTCCTATAGGATACTAGTTAATACTAATACTAATTAGTAGTTAGACTTAATTTAACTATAGATTCGTAAGGTTTCGCTATTAAAACAAGGAGATTATAACTATATCTCCTAAGTTTTAGACGGATACTTACCTAAAATAGTCCGATAATTATATTTCTACTATTATATACTTAAAACCCGACTCTATTATTTATTAATAATATTAAACGACCCCGTTAAGCGAACTTATAACTCTAGGAATAACGAATTTCTATCGAGAATCCTTATAGATTATTAAGATCTCGAAACTATAATATAGCTAGAGAAGATAAGTGATAGAAATTAACCCTAAGCGTTCTAACTACTAAAAGTACGAAAAGCTCCTAAGTATAACTTAAGGGATAACTCTTCTTTACTAATAAGAAGTATCTTAAGTCTTCTTTATCCCTTAGTCTAATAATAACTAACGAGAAACTTAATAGCTATATTATATACTAAGCGTACCTATACGTATTAGTAAGTTTACTTGACAAACTTTAGGAGTACTTTTACGAAGACTTTCGTAATTAGAATACTACTACGTAGTAGAAAGTTAATAAGGAATAACTAAAAGCGCTAAAATCGGTTTTAGAAGATACTCTTCTAACTATAACTTAAAAAGGGACCTCTATAGAGCTATAATTAGCTAATAGTATCTAGGTAATTATATCGACTTACTAGTTAAACGAACTTATAGATACTATATCTATAGATTATCCTAAGATCCCGCCTATAACTCTAACTCTAGACCGAAAATAACCTACTACCTAGGAGACTTAGTATATATAACCGGAGTCTAGTAATTTAAGACGATTTAAAACTAACGTTACTTAACGAAAAGGTAAATAACCTATTAATAACTAGCGTTATAGAGTACTACTATTAATAGTTTAGGAAGAACTAGAGAAAATACTAGCCTAGTAATAACCTTAGTAGTCTATATAGTAACTAGAACGATCTAGATCGAGACTTAAAGATATTTTTCGGAACTTTATCGATAGCTTAACTAACTTATAGAATCTATAAATAGTAGTTATACGAAGATTAATAAACCTTAATAAGTTATATACTAACGATATAAAATACGGAGGAGAGGAGGACGACGTACTTAAAACTAAGCTTAGAATCTTCGTAGAAAATATAGAAAAATACGGAATATTCGACGGAAAAGAGGTTATTAATATATTCCTAATAATACTAAAAGGGAAAGCTAGAGACTTTTACTATAACGAGATAATAGTAAACCGACCTACTCGATAGATCTAAGGTTTTAAATAACTACTATAGTATTTTAAGACTCCCGAAAGACGTTAAAGATAGTTGATAGAATAGAGAAATACTACTCTCTTCTCTTATATTTAAAGTTTGCTAGGAAAGTTAATTCTAGAGTATCTAGAACTATTTATTAATTAGTTATATAAGCTACGAAGAAACCTTAAAAAGTCGTAGGTAGAAGTATATAAGTACTTATTCCTAGGCTATAAAGGAGAATACTAATATATCTTATTTACTCCTACGAGTACGTATTAAGGCTTATAGGATTAATTACGGAATTCTATTATAATAATTACGGTAGAAGGATATGTAGTACGCTTTTAGATATTAGAATAGAGCTAGTAAGCGTTTATTCTCAATAAGGAGAATAGTTAAACTACCTTACAAATTATAGAATACGAAAATAACGATAATAAAACGTACTATACTAATAGAACTTATTAGAAGAACTCTCTTTCTAGAGGTAGAGAAAGAGGTATAAGACGTATAATAGAATACCTAAATAGAGAATAATCTTCTTAAGGAAGAGGAGAAAGGTTTTAGCTAAGAAAAATAGGTTAAAAATACTATATATATAGTAAATAGGGTTATTAGTCCGTTTACTATACCCTAGAAGAGCGAAAGGCTAGTATTAAACGATTTAAAGCCTCCTAACTATTATACTATACTATAGAGGAGATTATTAAAGCCTATATAGTTATAATTAACTTCTAGGAAGGTACTAATAATATATAGGATAAATTAGCTAGAGAAGAGGTATATTTTCTCTTTTAGGAGGAGGAAAATAATAAAGGCTTCTTTATAGTTGCCTAATAGCTATCTAATAATACTACTTTATATTTTCTTACTTCGAAAAGGCTAGTAAACTAACTTATATATATTATACTAGAGATATTTTAGTTTAATTATCAATACTTAGACTAGGTATTTTAGAGTATCCTATCTAATATAGAAGTATTAGGGATCTCTATAGTAGGGGAAGGCTAATTCTAAGTATTATAAGTTTACTTACTACTTAATTTAGATTAGTCTACCGCGGGATAATATAATATTTTATTTAGTAAGGATTCTATATTAAGCCTTAGAACTACTACGGTACTAATACTATTTAGATCTATCTATTTCTACGTAGTACCGGCCAATATACCGTTCCTTATATATATTAGAGATACAGATCGCCTTAGAATCTATCTTAATAATATTTAAAACTAACTAGTCTAGAGTAATAAGTACTTCTCTATTACTAGAAAGTACGGTTATCTATAGATTAAGCTACTAGTTCTTAAGTAAATTATAGATATCCCGTATATATAAGATAGTTTAATAACTAATTCGACTTACTTTACTACGTTATTAAATAGTTCTAACTAATAGTTAGTCTGTTATAATGCCCCGGAACTATAAAAGACCCGGTTTTTAACCCCTTACTAGCTTAAATAAGCTACTAATAACGTACTATTAATTACCTTCCTTTAATTATTCTTTTTAGACCTAGATAAACGTTAATTAGGGTAAATTTATCGACGTTTTAGGTATCCTTTAGCTTAACGCCTATTAGTAATCCTTACTAGAGTAGGATTAAATAATATTGATACTAACGTTATTTAATTAATTACGTTAATTTATAAGTTCTACTAGATAAATATAGAGGCTCTAATACGGTTTAAACTTAGCTTAAAAGATGATCTCATTTTTAATTTAGAGATAATTATAGATATCTTCTTTTTAGAAGGAAAACTAGTACTATATATTATAGATATAGTAACTATATTTTAAGCTACTAGATTTCTTAAAGAAATAACGACTAATAAGGTCTAGAATTACGTCCGAATAATCTAGATTAATAGCTATTTAGGTCCTCTAGATATAATTATTACTAATACCGGTATAAATTTTACGGTTTATAAATTTAATTAGGAGGTAAGTTCTCTTTATATATACGTTAAAGTAATACTAGTTAAGGCCTATTATAGTATTAGAAAGGCTAAAAGATACTATACTATCCTTGGGAGGTACTACTTAATTATTAAGAATAAGTTACCTTTAGAAAATAGTAAAACCCTTCTCTAGTATACTATAAAAGCTATTCACGATATAGTAGGGCTAAATAGACTTATTCCTATACTTCTTATTTTTAGAGTATACCCTAAGATTATAGGTTCTTACCCCCCTAGCCGTATAATTCTTTAAAGGGTAACTATTATTAAAAAGGTAATAAAAGAGCTTAGGGAGATATAAGTAAAGGAGTAAGTAGTATCCGCCCTATTATAACGGAATAGTCCTATACTAATTTCATTATATTCTATACTAATTAGGTTAGAGGTATTAGTATAGAGAGAGCCTAGTTAATAGAAAGGACCCTATACGCTAAAAAAGATCGAAAACTATAATTATATAGTTAGAATTAATAATAGGGACGTAGTATTTTAGTCTACTAGCGTAACGCCCTATTTAACTCGACTATTAAACGTACTTATAGCCGAAAACGATATATTTTTATTAGATTCTAAGAATAGGGAAGTACTAGTTAGGTAGGAGAAGTAACTTCCCTCCTAGGAGCCTAGGATAGGTAATAGTAATAAAAATAATAATATAATAGCGGTGAGTCCGTTTAATAGCTAATTAAGAGTTTCTAGAACGGAAGAAATAGTAATAATTAATATAGTAAGGACGAGATCTTAGCGGCGATATCTAGATAAGTATACCTAGTACTTTATTTAGCCCTAGGAAATATTTCTCTCTATAAAAGAGAAATTAGACTATATACTATATCTCTAATTACGTACAGAAGGTATCCTCTCCTTAGATAACCTACTATTTCAAATTTTAATAATAACTAAAATTAATGAGTTAACCGGTAAAAAGGTTATAAAGTTTACATAAAAACCTATTATAAATAAGCGTATTTTTAACTCTCGAATAGTCTATAAAATTAATAGAAAAGGGACTCATAAACTCTATGAAAAATTACGGCTTATAGTATAAGGATTTAATAATAAAGGTAAGGAGGTTATCCTAACCTAATTACCTACTATTTAGAGAGTAAGTTAGAGATTAATAATTATAATTATAGTAACTTTACTTAACGTACGTACTCTCGAGTTTCTACGCCTTAAAGTTTCCGAATCTATACCTAAGAGATAACGAAAGCGGTTCCTCTTAATATTAAGAGATATTTCCTAGGTATATACCTAATTAAAGACGATATTAAATAGAAGAATACTCGTAAATTTACTAAAAGAAATTATTTAACTCTATCTACCTAGAACTATTATAGAAATTATTAAACTATTATATAGTATTACTAAGGTAGGCCTATACTAGTTTAATACCTACTATAAATACTATAAAGAAAATCTAGATATAACTACCTTAGTCTATAATCTATATCTCCTAGTTATAAAAGAAGATATATTTAATATTATTAGTATATAAATAGACGATACTTTAATTCTCTATAATAAGGACTTTTGATTTAAAGAGGAGGAAGAAAGATTAAAAGCTAACTTTCTAGTAAAGCCTATTTAGGAGCTTAATAATAATAATTAGCTTATTTTTAATAGCTATATATTATCCAAACGAGGGCTAAACCTACTTATAAAGTAGAAAAACTATAGAGAGAAGCTATTTCTAATTAATCTTAGCTAGGAAGACTTTAAATAATCCTATATCGAGTAACGTATAAGAGGTATATATATTATATTAATATACTAACCTAAAGTAGCTTTCGACCTTTCTATAGCTATATAGTATTAGAATCTATTAGTTAAGAATACTAAGGCCCTAAATAAACGCCTTATCTAGTAAAAGGATAATTTAGACTAAGGATTAAGCTTTATTCTACTAGATCTAGATAAAGTAAAGGTATTTATTTTTATTAATAGATCTTTCGCAAATAATAAAGACCTAAGTAGCTAAATTAGCTCCTTAATTATACTAAGAAATAAGTCCCTATAAGGTTTTAAGTTTAATCTAAAGGGAAATATTATCTATTAGTCTTTAACTAAGGCTAAAAGAGTTACTAGATTAGTTCTCGCCTCCGAAATCCTCGCTATATCTAATAGAGTAGATAAGCGCTATATACTAGCTTCTACTCTATCCTAGGTCCTAAAGAAAGTCGATTTTCTAGTAGTTTCTATTATTGTCTATATATATTTATATAGCCTATATAAATACCTAGTTAAGCTAGGAATAATAAAGGAAAAGAGACTTATTATTAATATTATAGCTCTTAGAGAGGTATATAAAAATAGGGATATTCTAGAAGTCTATTAGATTAATAGTCTTTATAACCTAGCTAATATACTTACTAAGGCGAAACCCAACGCTTATTTAACTAAGTTAGTATCTATAAATAAACTCGAAATTCGAGTAGAAGGCTAGGTAAAGTAACTAAACGGAGTTATAGGCTAGAATACCTAGTAATTCTATTAGTTTTTATATCTATAGCTTTTAAGGAACTTTTACTAAAAAGGTAGTTAGTATTTAAAGTTCCTAGTATTTTTATATATTTATTTATTATAAGTTTACTTACTATATTTACTTCGTAATTTAGACTATTTTCTAGAAGTAGTTCTACTCCGTTTTTATATTTTAGCTTACTTTTAGTATAGAAAAAGAAGGAATCCCTAGAAATTATCAAAAACTACTAAAAACTTATTTAGTAATACCTACTATAGTATTAATATATATATAAACTCTGTCCTAAATTTAGTAAAAACTAGGAAAGTATATTAAATAAACTTATAAGCCTTAGAATACTAAAAAAGATCAACCTCTCTATAAATTATTACGATCTAGATCTAGAATAGATCCCTTAGGTTTAGGAGTTATATTTATAACCTTATTAGATCTATTACTATAATACTTCTTACTAGTACTCTTAATCTAGGAGCGAGCTATAAAATAATAATTAGCGTAAGAACTATTCTACTTAATTCGATAAATAGTAGTAATAATTATAGTAATAGTACGGTAATTATTAAAGGGAACTATATAGCTACTATAGTAATAGGTATAGATACGATTTAGAGAATTGATAATAGCTCCTCTCGATATCTAACTAAAGACTACTACTATATAGTACTAGTAATAAGTTCTAGTACTATCTTAATCTACCTTTAGTAAGAAACGAACGTCTTTACCTATATTCTTTCCTAGAGCCTAGTTAGCGTCCTAAGTAGGGAAGTTAGGACTATCCTAACCGCCCTCGTAATTAATAATATCTAGATAAGTATAGGTTAATAGGTTTCGAGTCCTATTATAAGAACCTATTATAGTAAATAGCGTATAGAGTTCTTATATATTCTCTAGGTTTTTTAGCGCTAAATCGAACTCTCTAAAGAATTTAAGTAGTCTAGTAAGCTCTCGAATACCTAGGACTTTATCTCTATTTAAATAAACAGTTTTTCCTTTAAAATTCTAGAATCTACTAGGTATAGTTTAATTAGGATTGCTAATAGAATAAGGAATTATAGACGTAGGATTATAAGGAGGTCTAGAACTATTATTAAGTTAACTTATAGGTTCTAGTTTAAGAGAATTCTAACTTACGGGGTATTTCTAGCGCTAGAGCTACGACCTCTACTACTAGAGTTTCTATTACTAGAGTTCTAGCTAGAACTACTCCTACGTATAGTACTAGGACTCTTAGAAGGAGGAGGAGAAGTCCTAAGTTACCCTATAAATAGGCTTTATCTAGTAACTACTCCTCTACTATATATAGATAGAGGTATACCTATATCCTAATACCTAGATATAAATTAACGACCTAGGGGCCTATTAGGAATTCGAGGATTACTACGTATAGTAAGAGAAGTAGTAGGAGAGCTATCGTTAGAAGGCGATTTAGAAGAGACTAGTTTAGGATCTATAGGCGTTAAACTACGGCTACGGCCTCTAGGTCCCTAGTTTCTACTACGGTTAATTAGTATAAATAATATCTTTCTACTAATATATTAGTAGCGAGTTAGTTTAACGAGTAGATTTAATTACCTTAAAGAAAGAGATCGAGAGTTTTTAAGAATTTAAAGGAGTAGGAGTAATCTCTATTAAGGGAGTTAGATAAAAGTTAAAGAATTTCTACTAAAAGGTTATTAATTCAAAAGTAAAGAATTACTAATATTTAAGGGAATAAGAGAGAGAAAGTAAAGTATAGAATAGCTACTTATTTAACTACTTTAACGGTATTAACCTATATTTAATAAACGGCTAAAAATAGGCAATTTTAGGCGATTCTAGATAATTTACACGTAATTAGGCGACTAGATCTAGTTATATAATTAATAATCTATACTTATATAAGTTATATAGCTTATAATAATCATATATTAAATTACTATTATATAAGAATACTAGTAATAGCCTTAGTAACCCGTTAGGAATAGTATAACCCGACTTTTAGAGATAGATATACTTATAATATAAATTTCGAGTATCCGAAGTATATAAGTTCGTTTAATAACCTATTCGAATGATTCCTAATAGAGGAAATTTAATTTAATAATCGACTAGAATAGCTATAGGATAGTAGATAGACTTAGTCTCTTAGTTTTAGGAGTACTTTTCTATAAGATAGTTCGGCTACCTATATACTCATTTTACGTAGTATATTTTAGAAAGAAGAGTTACTAGTATTTGGATTTAGCTACGTTTAATAGTATATAATTATATAGAGGGCTAGATTACTATAGGTAGAATACTACCTTAATCTATCTAGATCTAGCTACCTTATTAGATATAGGGACTATACGTATATATAGTCGATTATAAGTCCGCTTATAATTAAAAATCAAGTATTATATAACTTAATAACTAGACTAGTCCTTTCTCTTTCCTTATTTCCTTACTTCTATTTTTCCTTATCTTATTTTATTAGTACCTTTGGTTAATTACCTATTATTTCTATAGAATACTAGTTAATACCAATACTTACTTTACTAGGGTAGTTAGAATACTCTTAATAAGTAGAGTATAGAAATCGTAAGTTAGGCCTTTATATTTACTATAAGTAGGATCTAAAGGGCGTATTATAATAATATCGAGAGCTAGCGTAATAAGACGGAGAATCGGACTAGACGAGCTTATATCTATACTATACTTCTTCTTCCTAAATAAGTTCTTATCCTTTACGAGACTAAGAGAGTTAAGGTATTAACGTTAATATATAAACTCCTAGTAGTAGCGGCCGACTTTAACTATATTAAGTTAAAGATTTAACTACTTAGCTAAGAGAGTCTCGTATATATAATAGCCGAAGTTAGTATTCTAGCTTATAAGGCCGTAGTTATTATTCTATTAAAGTATATTAGTAATAAAGGCTATAATCTAAATATAGATTCTTATCTTCTAGCTATTAATATCTATATTAATACCGATATCGAGATTACGGACTCTCCTAAGGTACTTAATAATATCGTCGAAATTGCTACTATATAGACCAATCGTAAGTAGTAGGATATTAGCTTACTTATTACGCTTAGGGTAGGTAAAGATAGTAATAAGAAGATAGAACCCTATTAGAGAGCGAGATATATTACGGTAGAGACTAAAGCTATTAATAAATATAAGAAGGGGGACTAATATTATAGGTATATCTAGATCGCTTAAATAGAAGCGGCTAATTAATTCCTACTCGCTAAACTTCTAGATTTTAAGCTCGCTACGGATTAGATAGCTCTATTTTAATAGCCTAATTCCCTAGTTTTTAACGGTAGAAGTACGTATATCCTTTTAGTAGGTTATCTAGTTTAGAATACGGCGTACGTAGTATTAAGAAAGAGATTACTAATAGTCGTTAATAAGAAGTTAGATAGAGGATTAGAATATGTAGTTAAGCTTTAGGTCGGGACGAATAATTAAGTTAATAGCGGTCTTAAGTACGATCTCTAGTATATCGTCTTCTATTAGAATTAGCTCTATTAATAACGCCGGTAGATTAAGAGTAATCTTCTACTATAACTCGATAATATAAGCTCCCTTAAACTTCTAAAGCTTTAGTATTATACTACCTATAGAACCTCCGTACTTACGTTAAGTTCGGAAGTCTTTACTAATAGGGTTCCTAACGGGTCGGGTCGGGTCGGGTTTTAGGGGTTAGAACCCGAACCTTTAGCGGTTTAGGTTCTACCGCGCTGGGCCGGGTTCCGGGTCGGTTTCTAGAATATTTTAAGACCCGACCCGCCTACGACCTAATCGGGTTTACACGTAATATAATAGGCTATATAGGGTTATAATTTTATATATATTTAATACCTAATAGATAGAGAAATACGTATAGAATAGAATAGGATTTAGATAAAATAGAAAACCCTTATAGATTTAATAATATATAGATTATTCTCTCTCTTCCTACCTAATTTACGCTAAGAATCCTACCCGTTTAAGGCGGGTCGGTTACTTAGCCGGGCTGGGTCGGGTCGGGTTTAGAGTAGAAGGTCTAACCCGACTCTAAAGCCTAACTTGGCCCAACCCTTAACCCGACCTAACCTGGGGGGACCTAATCCGTTAGGAACCCTATTTACTAACCCTAAGTACGCGGCTAATATAGAGGACGGCTTAGTCTCTACCTATATAGTATATATACGTTATATTATTATAGGGGTATCGTATAAACTTAGAGAGAAGAATCGGTTCGGTAGAGCCCTTAGATAGCGTTAATTTTACGTATTATCTAGATATAGACTAGATTAAAGTAGTCTAGGCCTAGAAATACTAGAGTTTAGTAACCTCTATAATATCTCTAAACTCGCCTAAACCTAGAAATATCTTTTTAGCGATACTTATAGAGCTAAGAAAGGTAGTAAATATAGTATTAGGGTTAAAGAAGTAGAGATCCTTAGTATTCTTTAGGTCTACTCTATCTATAATAGACTAAAGCTTAGATTACTAGAGAGGGATAGTACGCTTACGTATTAGGAGTAATAGTAGGTAGGAGCGGACGTACTTTTTAATTATATCTAGGCTCTCTAGCAATATATTAAGGGTATTATTATTAATAAGTACTAGTAGCTACCTTAATCTAGTATACTACTTACGTAAAATACTATATTTATTGTACTAGAGTCTAAGGCTAAGCTTAAATTTAGAGATAGTCTTAAGGTCGTTATTAATATCGTAGATAATAGGCTTAGAATCTAGGAATCCTATAGGAATAGATATAGATAGCGGAAGCTATTAACGTAGAGCGGCTAGTAGAGTACTACTTAGATTAGTTAGTTAAGTAATACCCTAGCCTATAGTCTCGTCCTCTTCTTTAAATTTATTATCGCTAGGTAGATTATCCCTAGGCTTACCTATAGATAGGTCTTAATAGTTAACGAACTCTATTAACTCTTAAAGCTATTAGATACTAACCCCCTTGTCCCTAAACGTAGTATTAATATTAGTAGGAGTATCGTTAAAGATATAGCTATATTCTTAAATTAATTTATCTACCTCTTCCTAATTAAGATTCTATAGGTAATTAGTAGTAGTAATTTAGGTAAGGTAAGTACTAATAGGCTAGAAGTACTTACCGCTATACTTATCTCTCTAATATCGTCGTTACTTAAATCTTTATTACTATCGTTAAGATTATTAGTACCGTAATAGTATCTATTAAACTTATCTAGAAATCTACCTAGTCCTATAGCGTCGTCGAATATTCTAGCTCTCTTATCGTCCTTATTATCGGTCCTCCGTCTCTTATTACTACCCCGTTAACTAATAGCTTATTAACTAATAGCTTATTAGCTAGTCGCTTATTAGCCGGTTACTTATTAGTTTATAGGAATATACCCGAAAGTACGGATACGGTATCGATTTATACGTAGAAGAGGTATATTTTACGGTCGGAAAAGTTAGAATTATAGCTTAGAAGATTAAAGTATCTAGAAGACGTTATCGAGTAGTTAAGAGGAGGAGGTTAAGTATAAGTATTACTATAGGCCTAAGTATTAATTATTACGAAAGTCTTTAAATACGGGAAGGAGGCGTAAACGCGGGATTACGTTTTTTCTTTATAAGAATAATAAAAACTTAAAGCTATATACCTAACAATCTCTTAATAATAGGATATAGATAAAAAGTAAGTAGGTTAAATAACAGGTAGTAGCGGGCTCGGATTAGAAGTATTAACCGTACTCGATTATAGAAAGCCTATCGAAAGTAGCTAAAAAAATATAATACCGTAAATAATATAAAAATATAAGCGGCTAGCCTAGAAGTCGAATCTAGCTAGTCTAGGTACTACTATATAGAGCCCGATACCTTAGCTAATAGACTAGCTAGCTAACTTCTAATAGCGCTATACTTAATTTAATTAAGCTTAGCGCTAGTAGATACTAGGACTACTAAAGATAAAGGTTATATAGATATAGAGGTAAGTTACGAACGTAGAACGCTAAGGTCGCGAAGCCGATCTTAAGAAAGATATATTAGTTAAAGGTCGAAATAATATTTTTAGGTAAGCCCTCTTTACTAAGAAGCTCTCCTCTAAAAGGAGCGAACTACTTAGGTACTATAATAGTCTTTTTAAGAGCGATTCTAAGCGTAGTTAGCTATTCTATTTGAGTATACTTAAAAACCCTAGCTTCTTATTACTTAGAATTACCCGTATAGAGCCGTTAAAATTATTTTATATTAATTACCTTTTAAAATCTTACTTCTTTAACTATCTATTATCTTGGTTTAGAGAGACTACGCTACTACTACTACTTTCTACCCTCGCCCTCGCCCTTACCCTTATAAACGACCTTCTACTTTCTAATACCTTTCTTAATAGCTTTATCGACTCTATAGTAATACTAGAGGAGATAGCTACTACCGTAAGTTTAAAACTTTAAGATTTAGTATTAAAATAACTAATATTATTAAAGAACGCCCCGTTACTACTACTACTACTACTACTACCTATCTCCTCGCCTCCTCCTCTCTCTATAGTTAAAGAGATAGAGATTAATACCTCGCCCGTTACCTTTACCGCTACCGCTACTATCTCTATCTCTACCTCTATCTCTACCTCTAGCGCCTCTACTTCCGCTTCCTCTCCCTCTCTAAAGGCCTTAATAAAGGCTAGTAAAGGTTATAGCCGCTAAAAGGCTAAAGAGTAAGGCTCCTAGAAAGCTAAAGGTCTAGGCCGCTATAAGACTATCGCCGGTTACTTAAGACGCGATATATTTATAGTCTTAAGTAATAATAATAACGACGATAAAGAAGAAGAAGAAGAAGAAGAAGCCTCCGGCCCTCGTCGCCCGTAAAAGAAGGATAAATAGTACTCTATAACGGAGTTATAGTAGGAGGTATTAGGTACTAGTACTAAGTAAAAGTACTATTATATTAGGAGAATTAAGGAGGTTTCTAGCGCGGTAGTATTAGCTCCTTATAAGTAATACGTAAAGGAAGGCTAGGAGTACTAAAAATACTCTATAGTAGCTATATAGGTAGGCTAGACTAGCTACTCTTACTCTTACTATTAAAGAGACGGCTTTACTTATAAGACTACTAGTACTACTACCTCTACTTCTCGGAAAATCTTAGCTAAGAAAGTTAAGATATTAGAGAAAGAGAATACGGCTCTTAAAACCGCCCTTAAGAAGAAGACTACTACCCTTAAGAAGAAGGCTATAGAGACTAAGAAATAGAAGAAAGCCCTCTAATAATAATAATAATAATAATAATAATAATAATAATAATAATAATAATAATAATAATAATAATAATAATAATAATAATAATAATAATAATAATAATAATAATAATAATAATAATAATAATAATAATAATAATAATAATAATAATAATAATAATAATAATAATAATAATAATAATAATAATAATAATAATAATAATAATAATAATAATAATAATAATAATAATAATAATAATAATAATAATAATAATAATAATAATAATAATAATAATAATAATAATAATAATAATAATAATAATAATAATAATAATAATAATAATAATAAGATAGAGACTTATTAAAATAAATTAAGTTCTTAATTAAACAACGTCTCTCTATATATATTTATAGACTAATACGTCTATAGTTACGTAACCTTATTAAGAAACTCTATCTATAAACCTCTAGTAATAATTAAGAACGAGAAGCTTAGACGATTTCTACTATTAAAGTTATATTATCTTACGTTAGTATCTTTAATATAGACGCTATAGATATAAGAGATCTTCTTACTAATAGTAGAGCTAATATTACTATCCTAATTAAGTACGCTACTATAATTTATAATTACTATCCTACGTCTTAGACGGCCTTACTATTAGCTTACTAAATTAACGAAGGAGAGAGTAAAATAGTAGTAGTAGTAGCGTATTTCTATAGAAAAAATAAGTCGATATCTTATAGATAGTTCTCGTAGATAGTTCTCGCGTCTCGTAGTTCTAAATAGTTAATACGACCGCGTCGAATTATTCTATACTACTAAGTAGTATATCTATCGTTAAAAGAGATAGATAGGGAGTTCTAGATTAAACTCTAGCCTAGCGTAAGAAAGTTACCGTAAGGCCGTATCTAATACTCTAGTTCCGCTAGGTTAAAGAGGTATAGTAAACCTTCTACCCCCCTACGGCTATTTATTCTAACGTAAATAAACTAAATCTAAAGAAGTTAAAAGACGTAGGTAATATAGCTCTATCTTTTAGGCTTACTATAGGGCTACCTCCGGACTAGAAGGAGGGGAGCGTTCTTAATAATAAATTACTAATTAGCGGGAACCTAGAAGGTAGGAATATCTATATACGTACCTATCTTTAAGAGCCTACTAACGTCTAAGAATATATAGTCTAAAACTATAATATAGAACCTAAAGATCCTATTAAAGTCTATAAATATATTGTATAGGATTAGAACGGGAAGGGTATATCCTCCTATAGGGTCGGTAATATAGGCGGATTTAGTAATCTTAGATTAATATAACGATTAGGGCGTAGAGTCTTAGGGAGTTATAGATTACGACCTCGAGTACTATAAATATCGTCTATAGCTATATATTAGTAAATTCCTTAGCTAGATCTCGATTCTATACTATTAGTAGATAGAAGAGATAAAGCTTCTATAGTAGCTTCTATAGATATAAATATAAATATAAAGCGCTTAGAGGTATTAATATAGTAGAGTCGACGGACTACGCGTAGATTAAAGTAACTTAACGTAACGTAAAGTAATATAACGTAACGTAAAGTAGCTATATAGTAGAGTCGATTAGACTATAGCTACTAGATAACTAATCGCCGAACGAATAGTAAATAATAATAGATAGTAGGAAATAGATATAAGGGAACTTATTATTAATTACCCTAGTAGTACCGCAATAGTCCTAAAAAGTAAATATAAATAGTAGGGATAAGGATAACTAACTCTTATTATCTTTATTATTAGAGGGAGGGGGGGTATCTCTAATATTTATCCGATTAAGACCGGAAAGGTCTTTTTTCTTTAGCGCTAGTTTTTAACGCTTACTTCGAGACTATTTCTTAGTAATATAGTTAATATTAACTTTTTCAAATTTATTATTAAGTAGAAGGAGATCGAATTACGAAAGTAGCTTTATATAAGTATTAGCGTCGCTACTAGAATTTAAAAATAATTAGACTTTCTAGCCTAGAGTATACTATATCTCTATTAGATCGTTAGAAGTATAGAATTAGAAGTATAGAATTAGAAGTATAGAATTAGAAGTATAGAATTAGAAGTATAGAATTAGAAGTATAGAATTAGAAGTATAGAATTAGAAGTATAGAATTAGAAGTATAGAATTAGAAGTATAGAATTAGAAGTATAGAATTAGAAGTATAGAATTAGAAGTATAGAATTAGAAGTATAGAATTAGAAGTATAGAATTAGAAGTATAGAATTAGAAGTATAGAATTAGAAGTATAGAATTAGATTTGTAGAATAAGAAGTAAGGTATTATAAGATTAGAAGTATAGAATTAGAAGTATAGAATAAGATTTATAGAATAAGAAGTAAGGTATTATAAGATTAGAATTATAGAATAAGAACTATAGAACGGGGATTATAGTATTATAAGATCCGAATTATAGAATAAAGATTATAGATAAGAATTATAGAATAAGAACTATACTCTTAAGGTAGAAAGTACCGAAACGGTACTTCTTAATAGTAGCGTTAAAGTCGAGGTAGTCTTTAAGAAAATACTAAACTAAAAAGAAATTATTACGAGAGAAAGTAGTCTCTAACTCCGCGCGTATACTAGTAGTATGTATATCTTTAAGGCGAGGTTTCTTATTATTTAGCGCCTTTATAAAGGTCTATTATTATTAGTATAGTATTAAAGCTGTAGTAGTAAGCCCGCGTAATAGTAAAAGATTAAGATAAAGATTAAGATAAAGATTAAAAACCTAAGTATAAAACGTAGAGTATAAAGCTTATCTATATCTTACTAAGTATATAAAACTTCTAGTCTTTAATTAATAACTAGAAAGAGGAATAAGCTTACTACTAAATAAATATATACTAGTCTATTAGAATAGTAGGGTCTATAGATAATATTAGGTTAATATTAGAATTAACTAGCTCTTTAGTAGATAGCTTATCGAGTCCGTATATATCTTTAATTACTTTCTTATAGTTTTACTAGAAATAAAATAGTAGTATATCCTAGTAGACTTATTTATTTAGACGGCGATCTTTCTTATTATCTAGATTCTTAGTAGAAATAGTAGAGGTACCGGACGCTCTAGCTTTACGCTTAGGAGTATACTTAGCTATTTTAGAGCGAAATTATAAGATACGAGCGCGATTCTATATACTTATTAGTAAGATAAAATTATAAATATTTAAGAGGATTAGTAACGAGGAACGTAGAATTATAAACGTAGAATTATAAACGTAAAACTAGGATTAGGATTAGTAATAAGGAGTTATAAATAAGAAATTATAGATAAGGAGTTATAAATAAGGTATTATAAATAAGAAATTATAAACGTAGAATTATAAATATAGAATTAGAATTAGGATTAGTAATAAGGAGTAAGAGATTATAAATATAGAATTAGAATTAGTAATAAGAAGTTATAAATATAGAATTAGAATTAGTAGTAAGAAATAAGGGATTATAAACGTAGAATTATAATTAGTAACAAGGAGTTATAAATATAGAATTAGGATTAGTAATAAGAAATAAGGGATTCTAAACGTAAAATTAGGGGCTAGTAATAAGGAACGTAAAATTAGGTTAATAGAAAGATTAACTTACGGAGAGAGCTAGAGAAGGTACTATAGGTAGATTAGTAGGGGTACTAGAAAAGAGTTAGCTAGTAGTAGAGTTAATAGTATAATAAAATTACTAGTAGCTATAAATTAATTAATAAGAATAATAAATAGACAGTAGAGATAAAGGCGTAGAGAAGGCTATAGCTAGTAGGGTAAAGATTATAAGATTATAAGAATCGCTACCGTTATACGGGCGGCGGTTTAGAAAAATATTGGAATTAAAATAATAGTTAGTTATTAGTTACCTAACCGCTATTCTTTATTGACCGCTATATATAACTAACCGCTTATTAAACTTTATAGCTACTCTAAGTAAAACTATTACGTAGCTACTATATTAATTTTAGCTGCTATTTATTAAAAGCTACTATTTTAAAATAAGTCTTACTATCTACCAGCCTATATTTAGCCTTTATAATAAAAAGTAGCCTACGAGATCTATTAGCTAAAGGTAAAATTAGTAACGCTAAGACGCGCTAGTAGCTACTTCTATCTTAATAGTCTTTATTACGTAGCTCTAGGACGATTTAACCTTCTATTTATTACAACTATTACCCAGCGCTTGCGTGCAAACCGACCCCTGGCCAACAGCTATCTAGAACCCGGATTTCCGCTAAGGTTGTCTTTCATGATGGCAGCTGAATAATCAGCTAACGGCTTTGTACCGATCTGTTTTCGTAATCATTTCTTCAATCGTTCTATTGTGCCTTTAGTTGTCTTTGTGACCTCATTCTCTGTTGGCTACAAGTATTAAGACATTGATGGCTGCAGCGTACACTCGCCTCATAGTCACCTGATGATTTCCAGAATTGTCGTGTCGATGAATGTGATTTGCATGAGTTGCATGTAAGGGATATACACACGGCGTGCTCATAACGCAATGCAGCGGTCCATCCGAAACCCACGCTGAAAATCGCCTAGCAGATATGTTGAGCCAACGTTTGTAGATCCCCACTTGATCCAAGTGGCCGAAGGCATTGGTTGATTGATTGATTGATTGACGGTGATGAAGCACACCGAGGTCGGGCGATTGTCGTCCTTGGAGCCTTTTGGCAGCGTATGCAGGAGGACCGCATTATTCTGCAATAATCTCTCCGTACTAAGGTCGCCGGTGTGTGGGGAAAGTCGCGTGGGTGAAGGACAATCCAGCAGTGGTGATTTGTCCGGGTCTGGCGCAATCGGTTCGGGGCTGTTCCAGAAATTTTGAACCGAAGAAACTTCCACGCTGGAACCTCTCTTGACCATGAAGCCCATCCAAGAGCGCCCCTCTATGGGATCATCTCCATACATCGACGACTTCCGGAGACAACACTAGCCACACGCGTACCTGGCGGCCTTTTCCGAAGACGGTTACGGTTACGGTCACGGTTGACCGTGTTGCGAGCAGACTGAACATTCCCCCTTCAACACCTCAAAGCCTCATCCCAGCAGCCGACGGCCTCTTACCTCTTGGGGCAAGCTGTACAATTCAAGAACACTTTCACTCGCTTCTCAACCACTCGCCTCTGTCCTGAGAGAGAGTGTGTGTATCTCAATCCTCACAATGGTCAGGTAAGGACGAATCCTCCATGTAGCGGCATGTCTTGCGCTGACCTTTTCAATAAGAAACCTGGTAGTGCTGGGCGGCAGCTCACATCGTAAGCCATTACCGGCAGACAGCAGAGAGTAACAGCTAACGCCAGGAAAAGCGCAGCTTGTCGACAAGATTTGCAGCCAGGTAAGGTTACATCAAAGCCGGGTTGAAGATACCACCACTAATATCGTTACTAGCTCGGCGTGCCACCTGCCAAAATTTTCCTCGGAAAGTTCGCTGTAGGGGAGACTCGCGTCGAGATTCAGGAATCCATTCGAGGCAAAGATGTCTTCATTATCCAGTCCGGCGGTGGAAAGGTCAATGACCACCTCATGGAACTCCTCATCACCATTTCCGCATGCAAAACAGCCTCTGCTAGCCGCGTGACCGCAGTCCTACCACTTTTCCCATATTCCAGACAGAGCGATATACCGTACAACAAGACTGGCGCGCCCTTGTCGAAAGGACTAGCCACGGCGCAGGCGAACGGAGGCTACACCTTTGACAGCCGACCCCAGACACCAAAGGTAGAGGCTGCTGACCGAAAGCCCGCCACGAATGGAACGGACAGTCTACATAGGCAACTCGGACGCCTCCAGCTGGCAGAGGGAGCAAATGGCGTCAACGGCAATGTCCTCACAAATGGCGACAGCTCAAAGTCTATCAAAACAGACTTCGTCAAAGACCGTGTGAACGGAGGCTCTACCGAGAAGCAAGTCCACGAGCGCACCAAACCACCTCACTTTGAGCCGCAGCGCGGTTACAGGCAATGGGTCGCCCAGGCTGGTACGCTCGTTGCTGACCTCCTTACCTGCGCCGGAGCCGACCATGTCATTACAATGGATCTTCATGATCCTCAATACCAGGGTTTCTTTGACATTCCAGTCGACAATCTTTACGGCCGCCATCTGCTACGCCGCTACGTCCAATATCAGATCCCAAATTACCAGCAGGCAGTGATAGTGAGTCCGGACGCCGGTGGTGCAAAGCGGGCAACAGCGATTGCGGATGCGCTGGGCATGCCCTTTGCTCTCATCCACAAGGTTTGTGATCCCTCATATCCTTTCCATGCAGCTCCTCCGTCTCCCTTCATTGCGGTAGGATAGCAAGCATGTGCATGAAACTGATTTCCCTCAAGGAGCGGCGTCCCACTCAGATCAACGACCGCCAGAATGCCACAATGATGCTGGTCGGTGATGTTGCCAATCGCACGGCAATTTTGATCGACGATTTGGCCGATACATGTAATACCATCACCCGAGCCGCGAAGTTGCTGAAGAAGGAGAGGGCCACTAAGGTCATTGCGCTGGTTACACATGGCGTGCTCAGCGGCGACGCAGTTGCGAGGGTCAAGGCGAGCGCATTGGACAAGGTTGTCGTGACGAATAGTGTTGATCAATCAGACAATAAGAAGGCTCTGGGTGATCAATTGGAGGTTCTGGATGTTGGCACTGTCTTTGCTGAGGTATGCTCTCTTCATCAAACTGGCTACTCAAAGGATGAAACCGTCACTAATAAGAAAATAGGCGATCAGACGTGTCCACCACGGTGAGAGCATCAGTGTTCTCTTTCACTACGACTGACGACCTTTTCTTCATTCACCCAAAATAAAGGACGGAAAAATAATGCACGATCCCACAACTGGGCTATAGGTGGTTTCCACTTTCATGACCAAGCACCATGTACCAACAAAATCACAAGCGATACTTTCACGGCCTTCTTGATTTTCGACAGGTGGATCTCATGCTTTTCGTATTAGAAGCAAACTTAGAAAACCTAGATATATGGCGGAAGTCTGCGTTGTCGGATGGTGGAGGAGTTGATTACATGCTTTTGGGAGTTTCGTCATCATACCTTGATGTCACACTGCTACCAAGTACTTCGCATGATGTCTTCGAGCACACTGTACCATGTTTGAGGTGGCACCTTGAGACTAGCGGTTTGTGGGTCCTTCAGCTCCTCATCACACGTGATTGCACTGCGCAAGAGAGGTTGAGAGATGCCAGGCATCCCTTCTCGGTCACAAGTCGTACAGGGTAGCGATTCACGTCCACATGCTGGAAGGTTGGATAACTCTAGATATCAGAAGCGCTGCATCAAGCTCGCACTTCGAAATCGCTGCAATCACTACTAATAGTGCGAGAACTGAAAGCTGTACCGATCTCCTTGGCCTGTTCATTCCAATTTGGTGGTGTCCCCCGGGGGCTGCTTACGAGAGTTCAGACAAGCTTCGCGTAGTGCCATGGTCACATTTTCCAACGCCTTGTACAGAGATGGTTACAGGCCCTAATTTGGAGATACTCCACGAGAGCAACAAATGATTGTCTCCCGTCTTGATACAGATGAAAAGGAGGTCTACATTGTTGCATACTGCTGCGAAAGGGTGAAGTAATCCTGCTCTGCTCTGTCTCCAAATTGGGTTCTTGAGTCTGCCTGAGAATCTCATTTTTGACCACCGTTCTTTTCTAAAGCCGATAAAAGTCTGTTCCGAGGGAACCATGACGATGCAACCTCGTTAGAGCGAAAGCCTCTGTTATGATACGACGATTTGTTCGGATTGTCCACCTACTTCTCATGATAATCCCCTTTTGTTCACAGTGTGGAGCAGAGGGCATTGCAGATTCTGTGGACTCCCGAACTTGGATACATAAGATGATAACGCTTCTGAAGAAGACCTGAGAAATGTTACGCTGCGACTTATGAAACTCATGTTGCGGTTTTGACCATGTGCTGCTCATCTTCAATGAGAGTTGACGAGATCAAGCTGCTCCGAGCGTCAATCTCAGCCTCGTCAAGTTCACGCAGAACCAAAAGTACACAGCAGACTGTGAATGCAGATTGAATTCATGAAAGACCTCTTGATCGAATCCCTGTTTCCATCGTCTATCAAGATTACGGTGACAAAGTAGTATGCTGAAAATTTGGCATATAGATCTTACAATGACAAAAGAGGATGCCATTGCCAAAGCTTTATTCCTTCCATTGACGACATATGCACCTCTGCCTCTGAAGAACACATGATTGGAGCTCTGAACACAGATACGATCGCATTTTCGTATGTTTCAAGATATCTCGAGCATGGCAGTACATGATTCTTACCTATCGATTAGATTATTCGATTAGGCTCATGCACCTAGCAGTAAGGTTATTACTAGCAGGACTACTATCGGGCTAGCGCCGCAGCCACCTGTTGACCTAAGGTTCCCGGTCATCACCATGAATTAACAGGTCCAGTTCACAGCTTCACACTATCACCGCGCCAATCACCCACGCACAATATCGCTCGAAAGCCTGTGACTCGACTCTCCATAACTCCGTAAAGCGTAAAGCGGGCCTTCACGTGCCATAGATTCGCGGGCTCAAGCTGCTAAGGACAGTCCGTTCTGACCAACGCTACCTACTCCAACATCCCCTCCCGCTACATTGGGGCCAACCATAATGGCTTCACCAGCTCCAGCAGAAGGTGCAAATGGTGCCTCAACTCCTCCAACCCATGCTCAAGCAAGTCCGCCCACAACTCAAGCCAGCGTCGACAATGCCCCATCAGCCCCTTCCGCCGCGCTTCCAGCCACCCAAGCAACCTCGTTGATAGACGATGGACTTTCCACGAAGCGACCACGTGATGCGCGATTGATACACCTCTTGCTCGCTGCACAAGGTGTCACCGCGTATCAGGAACGGGTACCTTTAATGATCATGGATTTCGCGTATCGGTACACATCAGGCATATTGAGTGACGCTTTCCAACTCACACAAGATGGCTATGGACTTCCCTCGACGGAACGAGGGCGTGACAAGGACCAGCCGACGGTCAGCATGCAACATTTACGTCTAGCCATGTCTGCACGACAACATTATCAATTCCAGCCGAGTCTACCGAAAGAAGTCCTGCTGGAGATGGCACAAGAACGCAACAAAGTTGTGCTGCCCAAACCCGAGCGAGACTTTGGAGTGAGGTTACCACCGGAGAAGTACACTTTCACAGGCACTGGCTGGGGCCTCAAGCAGGAATGGGACAGTGAGACAGAGGGCGAGGAAGAGGTTTCGGCACCGGTCCAAGACGAGCAGATGAAGGACGTGGAGGGTGGCATGGCGGAAGACGAAGACATTGACAACGATGAATTCGAATCAGTAATGGGTGCAGGACCTGATGGAGGTGAAGACAGTGCTATGGCAGATGCTTGAGCTTAGATGCGATTTTTCTGGTTTACAATATTACGGCGTCTGAATTGTAAGGACGGATTCTGCAGAAAATGGGTTGCTGGTAGCATTTCTAGGCGTCGGTTATACCCTCTATTTGCTTCGGGGTCAAGGAATCAAGTCTCTCTGAGGATGTTCTTACGGCGATGATTTCAATACCTACTTGGACATTAAGTAGTCATCTTGACATAATCTCTTGGTTGTGCTATTGAGTTGGCAATGAAGTCTAGCTACGAAGTAAACAACGATTGAAATCCAAGTCGCTTCTGTTCTCCATTGTACTCTGTGCAAAATCTGCCAGCGAAAATTTGATGGGCGATTTTTATTTTCCGAATCGACATGGTATGCAACTGCGACTTCAATTGTTCTCTGCAATTCACGAAATACGCGACAATATCAGCCCGCTGCCTGCTAGCTTGATGTCGTGAACACGAACTTCTTCTCGAGCAGCAAAACGACCCATTCTACGATTCACATCCCGCGCTGGCTTTCAAAGACCGATTTAAGGGTCCCAGACTCTCACAATTACATACCAAATGGCCGCCCCTCCACAGCCGCAAATACCGCAACCATTATCTCGCGATCCATCCAAGTCACGGACACCACTTCCCTTGTCCGCGAGCCAGGAACAACAAGTCAGAGACATATACTACAAGAAAGTACGGACGATATGTGCAGATGAGATCAGAGGTGAGTCGAGACATGTTTCTTATAAAAGGAGAAGGAATGGGACAATGGCTTCGTCCCGGCAATATCCATTGTCTTCTCTGCCATTTGCACACAGCCATGTACAAATCTCTGAGTTAACTCAGCCATCCTAGAATTCGCAGCTTGCGCCCTGAACCGTACATTCACAGCCACCTTTTTTTGCCGTGCCGAACAAAGCCGTATGAATACCTGCATGGTCAAGCATGCCACACAGGAGGAACAAGACCGCGCACGAGAAGAGTGGTTCGCCACTCGCGACCAAAGGAGAGCGGAACGAGAAGCCAAGGAGAAGAGAAGACAGGAGCAAGAAAAATTTCACAGGGAGTGGTGGGGACTGGATGAGCAGGGAAGACGGGTCGATAAATTTGGAGGATTGCTGGGTGAGGTGCGCGTTTCTGAGGATGTGGTGAAAGAGCATCCTGAAATCAAGGTCAAGGCACCGAGGAAATGATGATGGATGATGTGTGGCTTCTTTTGGCATAGCGATTGGCGTTTCGGGGTTCTTTAATTGGGTCTGTTGGTACAAAATCTCTGTTGTAGCAGGAAAACATCAAGGGACGACTCGCTACATATGTACTTATACCGCTTGTAGATGCGTGAGAGATGTACGGATATTTTGAAGTGGCCGTCGTCTAACTTATGCCTTTGTTGATAATGAGAAGTGGCTGATATAGGCACCTGGGAGCACGCTCTCAACTATTGCGGTATAGGCTAGGTATAGTATGTTTGAATTGTTGACACCTAATCAACCTTCGTAGTAGCCATTCCCAGGATATCATACTCTAGACTGCGCCCTCACCGAGATCTTGAAGCCATATTGTCACAACAGACATAAGAGAGCTGAGCGATATCGAAGGGTTCGAAATCTCGAGCATTCCCAGCATACGTCGGCAGGAATTGCAACGGCTTCGTTTCGAGCTCTATGCTCAATTCCTGAACGCGGCTTTCTTTGACATGGGGCTAATCACCAATTTGGTTTGAGAAACTGCTTAAGGTGAATGTAGGTAAGATAGACTCGTTGTAAGTCCTAAGAAAATATACCTAATCATGCTATGGATGGGTGGTTACTAACCTAAAGTAGTAACAACAGCACTTTGTAACCACTACACGCTAAGATCCTATAGATCTGTCTCGTCAGTCTCCTCCACCAGCTGAGCGTCCGCAACACCAAGTTTCGCCGTCCCTTGCTTCAGTTCCGCCAGCCCTTTCTGAAAAGCCCTATGCGACTTACAAAGCTTATCGAAATAAGACATGAGCTTCTGGGTATTCATGATATCGATCTGCTTTTACTCCGTCCTTTCCCACAGAATCCATAATCCTACCTGCCAAGTACGAGCACTTAGGGATGGGTACAATATGAAAGAAGTATGCCACAGTTTCCTCTGAACCTTTATGTAGGGTTCTCATTCTTTAATACATTGCCTTCTAGTTCCCACAATGAAACACGACATCGTTGTCATTGTTTCCTTCATAGCAGGGGCAGCGTCGTCTCAGGGAGGATTGACTGGAATTTTCCAGTTGCAGTTCCTCCAAGGACAGCCTCTGTATGACGGGCACTGGACTGTAATCTTACCTTACAGGCTAATCTATGCAGCTCAAGTGCTGATAACGGAAGCCAACAGAAATTTCCACGTTTCTTCGCCGACTCCAGCTTCGCAGACCATCTCATGCATGAACTCAAACTTATGGAAGGCGTGAAGACTTTGATTATGGGCTGTGGAACGTCCGTAACAGCGCTTCAGCTTGACTGTCTTTGTGCTCGACCATGGACTCTTCGCGAGCAAATACTCAGCCCGGGCGAATGGAAGTAAGGTCTATCCATCCATAAACGCACGGAATACGCATAGCGACGTGACTAAGGTAAGTACGTCAGAAGAACAAAGTGGAGCACGAGAGAATCGACAGTTCCCCGTCACTTCTGCGTCTGCACGCAGATTCCCACAACCTCTACTCAACAAGCCTCCAGACTATCTTCCGCAATCGAATTTGGCATAGATGCAGATTGTGGCACGCCTCAAAGATCCAGATCGCCACACAGAACAGCAACGAGCGCCCCTTTGCATCGTATTCTCATCTGTCATTTCCATACCAGAATCCGAGAATCTATCGTTTATTTCCAGAGAGGAGATTGAACTCAAGAGGAAGTAATGGAAGAGCAAGAGAGAGTATTGATTGACATGCGTACAAACTTCATTGACATCATCTTAGTTTCATCCCGATGATAAGTTGCTGCACACGATATTGCGTCTGATTCGCCAGGAGGCCTAGTCGGGTTTGATGAAGGTACTCAGTGTGTCACTCTAATGTCACGTCACGATCTCGCAGCAGGAACAGAGGGTTTGAATAGAAAAGACGATCGATTCGTGGAAGTCTCGATCTCGGCTTGGGGATCTCTTGCGTATCCGAGTTTGCTGGCGAGGACTTCTATGTAAGTGTCTGGATGATCCTGGACTCAAAGAAACGCCCCATTGCGCCGTGAACACCAATAACAAATGCATGTACGCTCCAAAACAAATAGAAGGCAGCCGCCAGGGCTCCTTGAACATTAATGCATTACCATGACTAGGCAGTCAATTGCAACATCCAATTTCCTTTCGATAGCAAAACCACAACACCAGCATAACCCATCGTAATCGAGCTCATGTCTTGTCGAACCTGGAGAGAAAGTTAGTCAACGTGAGTAGGTTGAGGGTAAGTTCAGGTACATACCAGTTGTGTGCTTTTACCCAGCTTTAAGCGACCACCCACTTTCAAACACCAAGATCAAGACCCACCCCAAATACACCATTCCGAAAAGCTGCTTCTCTAACGGATGGTGCGAGCCATCATCTTTCCTTTCTCCTCGCGGCCAGCTCCTGCAAGGCCTGCCGCTCCTGAACCAGCTTTCTTCTCGAAGATCTTCCAGAATTTGAGACTCTCGTCAGCGGCAGCGGTAGCCATGGTCTGGCCATCGGGGCTGAGGCAAGAGTGGAGGACTCGGCTTTCGTGAGCGGAAATTTCGATGTTTTTGACGAGACTGGGGTATGACCAGACTGAGATGCTGTTATCTGGGAAGCCAGATGTGCTGGCGAGTTCTTTGTAGTGCGTGCTCCATCTCAGGCTGGTGACTTGGCTGCCAGTGTCGATGGAGTTGACGCGAGCACCGGTGGTTGTGTTCCAGAAGTGGATGTGTTTATCGTGAGTACCGCCTCCAGTCGCCAGAAGATTGTGCTGCCATGGGCACCATGCGAGGGCTTTGACGGCGGCAGTGTGGTTGGTTTTCTGGAACTTGGGGGATTGCAAGCTACGTGCATCCCAGATTGAGACTAAGTTGTCGTTGCCACCCGATGCTAACTGTGAGCCATCGGAACGCCACTCCAAGCCGCAAACCTCGCCGGTGTGAGATTCGAGGTCGGCGATCTTGTGCTGCGCGATGCGGACATCATGGTTGAACAACCAGCCATTGCGAGCGCCGGTGGATAGCATATGCTTGTTCCAACCTATAGCGCGATTAGTTGAGGAAAGTGGAAAGAGTGGAGTAAGAATCCTTACCCATAACGCTGACACGAGATTCGTGTCCAAACATGCTTCGTAACTTGGTCTGCTCTTCGACATCCCAGATTTGGACCTCGCCGGTGCCGAGGCCGACACTGACGTAGGCTCCGTCACCACTCCATTTGAGGGAGGAGACATAGGTGTCGGACGAGCTTTCGAGGAGGGATGATACTTCTCCAGTTTCTGCAGACCAGACATAGACAGACTGGCCAAGGCCGATGGCGACTTGGTTGTTGCAAGACCAGTCGAGAAGGTTGAGGTAGTAGTCGTCGACAATGTTGGGGGCATCCAGCACGCGTTCTGGCGCTGTGAGGATGCGGCGACGGCGCTCAGCGGATGTTGTGCCGGTGGATTTGAGCGGTCGGTTGTATTGAGCTCGTAGCTCTATTGGTTTGAGGGATTCTGGTGGCGCGGGCTTGAATGCCAGGATGCGCTTGTGGAGGGATACATCGCATGCTGAAGCAATGGATGATTGGTATTTGATGGTATTTGGTGACGGCTTGTTGTATGATGATGGTAGCGCGTCTTCGTCATCCAAGTCGAGGCTATGGATGGATTCTGCCAAGTCGTTGTCGCGACCGGAGTTGAACTCGAAAGCACTAGCAGCCCGTGACGAGAGGATTGATGAGCCTTCTTGCGTCGCCTTTGCTGGCTTTGTCCGACGGTCAAGGTCGAGTTTGGCTGTGCCGAGGTGATTGACGGCTTCGCTTGCAGAGCGGTCTGGAGCCATGGTGAGTATATGCTTCATCTGTTGAGACAGGACGAACTTACTCGGTATGAAGCGGTCTGCTGCGTTGTATGGTTGGTTTCTCCAGCTGGCTGGGCGGCCTTTGGCTGCGCGTGATGTGGGAAGCATATTGAAGTATGTTTATGTATGGTCAAACAATGTGAGCTGATTTCAAATCGCGTCAAACAGTGTAAGAAATTGAGAAACTTGAGAGTTGAGTTCTGAGGTTTGGTGAGGGTTGAGATGTTGAGAGTTTGTGTAGGAGGGAGGAAGTGGTGCAGAGGGCGGGCGAGAATATATGGCGACTGCAGCTGGCAGGGCAACCAACGTTACGGTACCTGTGATACCGAAGAGGACAGACCTATCACCCGCAATAATACCTCATCAATTGCGATTTGCATAGCATTTTTTCGAATGGACATTGACATTGGTAAGAGTCTGGCAAAATAAAGTAACCTCCGAAGACTGCCAGACACCTTTCATCATTTCATCTCGAATTGAGACACCCTCTATCAGAATAAGATCACTATAGGCAGATTTCTGGCAACATGACTTTTCAAGATCGCCAGAATCATAATGGCAGTGACTGCCGAGTCCTGAGGCTTCAAGGTCAAAAGTACCTATAGGTAATGATGGTTGCTCACGGCAGAGTCTTGTCACGTCTGCTGTCCATCCTGATTACCGTTTTAGAAATAACTCATATAGAGGCTAGCTCGATGTGAAGATAGAATACGAACACTTGTCGGACAATGCCGTCGTGACGAGGAAAGATTCTCTGTTTACTTGTTGACCTCGGCCTTGCGAGCGTCATTTGGCCCGGCAACGAGACAGCCTGGCCAACGATAAATCTGACATCACCATCTTTGTTCTCCTTTAATTTGTAAATTATGGAGCTTAAGAGATATTCCACAAAATGTAATCAGAATAGCATACACGGGCTGTCTTTACATAAATGCCTAGATTTACAACGATGTTGTTGGGAGGACTGGACAACAACGTTCTGGTAGAAGGCAGGCCGCGTACCAAGGTTCGCCCACCTGCACTTCCATCACTTTCTCTGGACTCGAACCTTCTTTCAATTTCGATTTGATCCGAGCACAACGTCTCACAGGTCGTACATATGTCTGATCATCTTCATCTAACTTAGGGGAAGAGGAAAAGTAAGAGTCACGTGATGGGCCGCCAAATTCCAAAACTCGAAGCGACAAGTGTCTACAGAGCATGCGACTTCAACCTCCTTGATTCACTTTGACGAACGGCGAATATGCGACGGATGAAACTTTCAAGGTATCAAGAGGTCTGCTCGAGATCGGTTCGGCCCTCTCTAATTCTCCAGCTACAGAGGACAGTTTGATGCTAGACATTGCCAGGGAGTCATCGCAAATGATCAAAACAGTGTAGCTATTTGAAAAGGGTCTGATGGCTTGGACCAGACTGCTAACACCCCGGCTCTTGCTGTGAATTATGTGGGATTTTCATTTCTCTTTTTTCACATAATTTGTAGGCAAATATCTATACTTGGGACTCCCGGTGGTGTATCCACCTGTCGACTTTCCACCGACATGAAAAATACCCTATGAATGATGTGCTCGTTTTACGCGCCATTTTGAAAGACTGCGATAGGAACAGCGTTCCGGCGAGTACCTTGACGCTGTCAAATTGTCAGCGACCACAAGCCAAAGCTTCGGAAAACGTCTATCAGGGAAAGTGCATGGCTTGACAGAAGTCAGTACCTGCTTCGCCATGACTGAATCTTACAAGCCAATCCGGCTGCTCATTCTATCAAATGAACGTCAATCTCACCCAAGAAGTCAGAGCCGCCGAAGATCTGCAATCATCTCTGCAATCCGACACAGTATAAACCCACCAGTATCGGCTGGAGACCAGGAGATACCACGTCCTATCGCCAGCCTGGCATGGTAGATGAAGGCGCCGAATCTACTGTGTCGATAGGGATATATTCTGCGAGATGTGTGGGAGGTTGTTGTCAATAAAATGACTACATACTTCGGGACGTGAGTTTGGCCTCCCAATGACACCATAATTCATATTGTCCTCGTCTTCCACTTTTCTTCGCACTCGTTCGCTTGTACTGTTTCGACAACAGAATTCGAGTACATCTTTCCAGATCTCTCGGAGCCTGAGCAGCCTTAGCTGCTGCCATTGCAGTCTCCGTTCTGGAAGAGAGAAATCGAATTCTCCCTCACCAGCAATGGTTTTCTCATATCTCCGAGCGGTTCGTAATGGCAAATGGCACTCCCGAATGTCGCCACTAACAAGCGCCATAGCCAACCGCATGCTAAGAGAATACACGCACGGAATCATGGAGCGATCGCCCCAAGAACTACCCAAAGGATTTTCTCCAAAGGCGGTCGGCAGCGGAAGCGCAATCTCACACAGCTACTCGGCCAAAAGCACACAGAATATGTCGCCAAAACACAGATTGACCGAACTCAACGGTTTGGGAATACTGTAACATGTAGCCTGGGAAGGGTCAAGCGTACCAAGGTCTGAGACGGACCCTATCGCATCCTTCCAGCTCCGGAATATGATATTGACTCACAAATTCTGAGTTTCCAGGGCCTATCTGCTAAACTCAAGATTGGGGCGGGAAAGCCTGGTACCAAGGTGGGGGAGTTTAGGTCTCGAGGCGATTCTGGAGTATGCTGGTGGAAGTGTTACAAGTAATTCGATTGGAGTTTCGCTGCATCACATTGTTCTCTCAAATTCCGGACCAGGTGTTATCGAATAGAATTGTGGCTCAGGAAAAGTCGAAACTATCTTGAAATATGGAAAGAAGCGAAGCGATGGCGGTTTTTCTCTTCCTGGCTCTTCTATCAAACCTGGTCGTAGCTTGACGCCATCGGACAGTGCCGTTCTTACCACGCAAGCAATGAACATGGAGGACAAGGAGAAGCGTGCCTGGGTTACAAATACTTACGAGTATCTTGAGGGAGCTCATCCGGACTACAAGCAGGGCAAGACATTATGGCAGACCATTGGACCTCATATTCAAGTGTATAGTAGGAATTTGAGAAGCCCTTGGGGTCAACTAACCTCACCGCCTCCCAGCAACCCAGGATCGATGTCTTCACTGAACATTCTATGCCATAGAATGCGCCAAAAGATGGCTGGCTCGTAAGCGCAGGCAGGCAGGTCTACGAGTAAGTCCATACACAATATAACAATATGCATTTAATACGCACCCAGCGGTGTCGTCTCGACAGACGTCTACTCCAACAAAGAACGAATCTGCAACCGCGTCCCCACTTGCAATCTCGTCAAACATACCAACAACACCATGGCGGGCAGTGGGATGAAGAATACGAAAGGAGACTAGGCGAGATTTTGGGGATTGTGAGGAGTTTGGTAGCTTTTTAGGCTTGCTTGTATTGAAGTTGATAGGGATGGACGAATTCGAAGTTTGATGAGAATGTTCTTCAGCTCCTTACTGCTACTTACTGCTATTTCTTTCAGATCTCAAAGACATATATCGATGTCGATATTACTGCCACTGAATATATCTAAACGATTCCGACCAATGCTTGAGTTAATTGTTAGCACGGAATTCACCGACGTGTCGTCTTCGTCGCGCATCGGGGCTCGACCACTATTGGAGCAATATGGAAGTGTCGAACAACAGAGCCGCGATTAAGGATGCCAAAGAAGTCGCCAAACATGATTGGAGCCAGACGCATATGGCATTCTTGAGCGCTAGGTTTCGGAAGGCTAACCACGCGAACCCGTGCTTGGTGAACCTGTCACATAGCCGCGATTGTGATGCTTCCTTGGACGTGCGATTGAAGGCAACATGCATGAGAGAAAGAACTAGATAGCGATTAAGCCGCATTACAATTCCTAGTTTCTGCAGTGTCATATAAGCATAGCAATTCGTGCCCTTTTTGCATCCATGCCGCATACCTGTGGACAGTGACCATATCTTCAGAAAGTCTCTGCGTCGGGAATCGCACATGACGAAGGTGTAGACCTCGTAATTCTGCGATGGCAAGCCACATCATAATATGCTTTTCGGGGAGGATGGTAAAGTATTGTATGCGTGTACAGCAAACAGTGTGAGACTTGGCAGTATGAATTATGATAAGGCCGAGGATTCCTTCTGTGGAGTAGACTCAGTGGTAGTGCCTCTGTAGCACGGTGCTAGTAGTAAGTACGGCGATCTCGAAAATTTGCATCCGCAACAACCAATGAGGATGTGGCTCGTAAGTACAGATTCGATCTTTGATCGCATCAACGACTGAGTGCATCTACCAATCAGGGTAAAACTCCAGCCGATGACAGGGGATGTGGCTCGTACGTTACGATCAAATCTGCGACTCAGGGCGGTGGCTAATCCATACTCTACAGAGTGGTAGAGCGTAAGTAGGGATTATATTCCTCAGTTCCACCAGTTCTTGACAATCAACAGGCCCGCTTTGCATTAAACAGTGTGCGGGAGGCCCAGGTTTCAATCACCTGCTTCTCCAAAATTTTTGCCTGTTTTCTTTGTAGTGCATTCGAAATGGAGGCGGAGTTGTGCCCAGCGTTCTGGTCATGCAGAGAATTTGGATTGAGGTAGAGAGAACTCTTGTCTCCCGGACAGTATTAAGATGGAGTATCGTAAACGCAAGAAGCTGAACGTACAAATGTAAGCATCAAGGAGAGGTAATCGACCTTGCCGGACCATAATCAGCGTGCTTAAGGGTGCAGGTCATGGCCTCCTCAATTTTTCGCCTATGGGATTTATCGATACTCGATCTTACATAAGAAGGCATCATCAATCGCATTGGACTATAGACCGGCCGTTTCAAAAGACGAGCGCCAGAATGACATGCGCTTGCACAAGCGTGACGTCTCCATCTCGGCGCGTACGAATAGCAGCGACCGAGGTGGTAGCTTGAAACGGAGAGTCTACTACGGTAGTACCTACTAGACTCCAGACTGCAATGATGATCACAGGGGGGGATCCTACAAGATGACGAAGTTGCACTACGCATAGCTACCTATACTGAAGGACACCGAAACACGCCGACTTTATGCCATGGTGAGACACATGGATAGGGTGTCGATGGGAAAAGAAATGGGAAGCAGGGCAGCTTGGTGTGAGATTCCTTGCTTAAGGTTGATATTGCAGGACAAGAACTTGGACAGTCTATCAACATGTGTATACATCTCACGGAAGGACAACAGCCGAGTAGGTCAAGCACCTGCAGCAGGCAAATGGCGAGTGGGAAAAGGGGCCCAGATCTGTTGGTTAAAGACGTGTGCCCGTCTGTATCAAGGCCAGGATGAAACTGGCGCTTGCAAAGGGACGCCAACCACAGTCCAATGAGAAGGGCGCTACACGTTCCCCCTGGAAAACACCACATTCTGCTTCAGTGACCGCCTGGTCTCGACCTGGACTTCAGTTGGACTCACTGTTTCTCGCCGTCGGCGTTTCTCACCCTGTCGCTGCCTACGCAAGCTCACAACATGAGGATCTTGGGAGGCTGACACTGACCTCCAGCATGCTTCGTATCACAGTCTTCAATGCACCTGATCGACCCGGGCACTCAACACGCCTTGGTTGGATCGTCCGATTCAGTCAGACTCCCCTTTCGAACGAGGCCATCGCCTTCCGTAGCCGAAATGCAACGCGAAGGGGTTTCTGTTTGCTGCCTGGCGCTTTTCCAAGGACTTCATGCTTAGCCTCCCTCTCCAGTTCGCCGCTGCGTTTCTGCTCTGTTCTCGCTGGTCATTCTGTCTTTGTCACTCCTTTGCTTTCGTTCCCGTATTGCTGCTGCGCAGCTTCATGTCTGTTCATCTGTTCTCTAGAGCATCGTAGACTTCGCACGACGATATCCAGGAGGAGCGGGCAGATCCTCATTTCACAACCCCGCAAATCTTGACCAGCAATAACGAGATGCGGCTCGAGGCCGCCATCTACAGCGGTCTCCTCATTTCAGCAAGACTCTGCCAAGCGACATCACTCGAAGTGGGCCACGGCCTCTACAGACGACATGTGGATTCTCACGATCGGATGAGGAGGGATGCGGATAGTGTGCTTCATCAAAGGAGGAAGAGGAACGACGTGTTCGGTGCTCAGAATGGTGTATGGCCCACGGTAGTGGTGCCTCCAGGATTCACTCTCGCTGCTGGTATGCGCATCACCCCAATTCCAGACGCAACAAATACGTTCGTTGCTGTACCGACTGGCACCGCGGTCGTGGCAGCTCCTCAACAGTCTGCCAACGCCGTGAATATCGATCCGACGAAATGGAGTGCCCAGGCTGAACAGGCATGCATGACCTCCGTCATGAATCTGAAAGGGAAGTCCTCAAACCCTGCTGGTCTGGCAGTCTGCTACAACGTGCCGTACCTCGACGAAGCAAAGGGTATCTTTGAAGCAGAGTTGCGCATGTACAACATCTCCATGCCATCAGGAGAGTTTGTGGGAGTCACACCAGCTATGATGATGGTGACCCTCCAATACCAAGGCGCGACAATCCAGACGTCGAATGGAGCATTGCCGGTCAAACGTGACCTCATTGAACTGATGGGAAGGCAGGTGCAGGTGGACAGCGTTATTGCAACTCCTACTGGAACAGCGATGCCCCCTTCAGGCGCAATGCCTCAGGGAATCATGATGCCATCTGAGGTCGCGGTCAGGAAATACATTGGTGTCGTGAACAAGGCGCTTCTGGTGCCTGGCATGAATCTGTAAGTTGCCAGACTTTTGTCTCTTGCGCAGCCAAATCTGACATGTCGCAGCTCAATGTTCCAACCTCTGCTCGTACCCCAGATTGCGATTTCTGCTATGAGCCCACAAACGAACCTCATCGTCAACACCTCGCTCTCATCTACAGAATCATCGTTCGTGGCTGGGGTCTTCTCCAAGGCAGCAGGGAATGTCACCGACCCCAAGGCTCTTCTTGGAAACCCTCAAGACCAACTGGCAGCCGCAGCCGCTGGTTTGCCAACACCATTCGTTGTTCCAGGCTTGTCGCTCGGTGTATTCCCTGTCGGTCTCATCGTCACAGCCACGTGGATGTTTTTTTTTGTGACAGCCATTGGGCTGGGCACACTTGGGAGGTTGCAATTTAGAGATCAGTACAGAAGAGCCGTCCGAGCGCAAAAGCAGGAGACGCAGAGGAGGATATAATAATGGGTCAATGGAGTGTATATAATACCCGCTTGCTTATTCGTTTTCGCTGTTCATTATTTCCGCACCTCCCAAGGAGATTGCGTCCCCCTTTACCATCCAGGAGGTGGCACGATGCACATAGTTGCCATAGCAATTAAAATTTCTTCTCCTGTCAGATGCAGGAGAAGAAGGATAGACAATGAGAAGCCACTATTGTAGACGAGAAATACAATGTATCGCTTGCAAACCTGAGCATGCGTGGGCTGGATTCCGACGGGCAAGTTCACGAACAAACCACATTCTCATTTCTTAGGTGTGTAGAACCAAAGAGATCCGAGGGTCAGCCAGGTTAAAGCAGAATCGTAACAGTACTCCTAAACTTGCACAGCAGCGAGCGTCTTCCATCAATCAAAGATATTTGGTACTTGGGAAACTGGACACGCCCTGTACTCAAAGCTCCGACTTCGCATCTGTCCGCTCATGATCTCCACGTCAGTACGCCTGTGGTGTAATGAATAAGGCGTCCATTACTGCTCAATCCCTATGCGTTCTCAATCATACTTCAAGTCACTCCCTCTATTGCCATAATAGCCTACAAACTCGATTCAGTCTTGGAGTTTGGAAATATGGAAGTAGCCAAACTCGCAATTCACAAAGGTCATCTATTAAATGGGTCGGGCAATTCGTCCGACAAGGTTATGACCTTCGGCCGTGTCCTCAAGAACGACTTCCTATTCGACAAAGAATACCGTAACCTCAATCATGGTATCTGACTTGTTATGGTATGCAACCCATGTATTCAGCTCATAAAATTCAGGTTCTTTCGGCACATATCCAAGCGTAGTCCGCGATGTCTTCAGATCATTCCAGGACCAAGCCGAAGCCCGTCCTGATCAGTTCATCCTGTACGACTACCCCAAAGCTCTAGATGCCTCTCGAGCAGCCATGGCGAGATTTCTTAACGTACCCGTAGAAACCATTACGTTTGTGCCCAACGCTACTACGGGTATAAACACGGTGATGCGCAATCTGGTCTTCAAACCCAAGGATAAGATTTTGCATTTCTCAACGATTTACGGAGCGTGCGGAAAGACTGTTTCCTACATCACTGAAACTACGCCAGCAGAAGCTGTGATAATCGAGTACACACATCCTGTGTCTGACCAGTGGCTTGTTGAAGAGTTCAAGCGTGTAATCAGAGAAGAGCAGGCAGCGAGAAACAATGTCAAAGTTGCCATTTTCGATACTGTTGTTAGCATGCCTGGCGTGAGGGCGCCATTTGAGCAGTTGGTCGCGGCTTGTAAGGAGCTGGGAGTTTTGAGCTGCGTTGATGGGGCACATGGTGTTGGTCATATTGATCTTGACCTCGGGAAACTTGACTGCGACTTCTTTGTTTCGAATTGTCATAAGTCGGTCTTTCTGTGTCTCCATAGAAATGTCAATGCGCTAATGAAAGGGGTCAGGTGGCTGTTTGTTCCACGAGGGTGTGCTGTTTTTTATGTTCCGGTTCGGAATCAGCATCTGATTCGTTCTACCCTTCCAACTTCGCATGGCTTTACACCACTCCCTTCGTAAGTAAATGTCGATCTGCAGATTCCTCAAGGTTCAGCGAGAGAATAGCACTGACCGACTTTAACACCTTAGACCAGGCGGCTTCTTCCAAAACCCTCTTCCACCGAGCTCCAAGTCAGCATACATCACAAACTTTGAGTTCGTAGGAACCATTGATAATGCACCATACCTGTGCATCCCAGCGGCTCTCGAATACCGCCAAAAAATTGGCGGCGAAGCGGCCATCCGCGGACATTGCCACAGGCTGGCTCGCTCAGCCGCAAAAATAGTCTCAGAAGCTCTAGGCACCGAGGTCCTTGAGAACAAAGAAGGGACATTGGGAAATTGCTGTATGAGTAATGTCAGATTACCACTTCCACTCGCGGAGATAGCTAGTATGGCGAAGACGGAGGATGTGGGAATGCTGATCAAGAATTGGATTTACTCGGTTTTGCTGAAGGAGTTCAGTACATTTATGTTTATCATATGGGATGGTAATGCTTGGTGGGTGAGATTCAGTGCACAGGTGTATTTGGAGGAGGCGGATTTCGAATGGGCTGCGAAGGTATTGAAGGAAGTCTGTGGTCGAGTCATGGACGGGGAGTTTCTGGGAGAGAAGTCATGAACGGTGCTCCAAAGGAACGAGTCGGGGAATCATCATGCTGGTTCTTCTTTTCTTGTACTTCCCAAGAAGCTGACCTTCAATCTTGTTTCATGAGGCGAATCGGAGTTTGGAGTGAAACTTGTTGTGGAAGTCTATGCTAGGCTCTTTCATTCCCGTCACCGGGGGTTATGAGCATTGGATCCAAGTTGTTCTTCTCCACAACCCCTTCCCGAAGGTGCGCATGGGGGAAACAACGCCGACGACTGGGACAGGTGCCAGAGAACGCCGCTGACGAGGATAGCTCTCATGTAAACCCAGTACGCCTTCGGGGAACCGCTCGTTCCGCGTCTTGACTCACCAAGGACGGCAATATCATGTTGGAAATGCGGGTGCATCTGTAGCTTAAACTGTGTTACTAACAAAGAGTGCGTGGACCCTGTCTACCACTGCAGGTGAAGGCATGGAATATGGATGGATGTCGACTGTGAAGCGTCCGAGGCATCTTTGGCGCATACGAAGGGAAACATGCAAGAATCTCTGTACAGGTCGAATCAGCCCACTCCGAACCTTCGGCACGCTGGCCGTGCAATAATGCGCACATCCATGAATAGTGGCAAGCAATGCTCTTGGCCAAGCTCTTGTCTGCCGCCTCAACGTTTAAGCGGCGCGGCATGTTGCTTGACTGAAGCCAATTATTGTCGGCCCCGGACCCCAGATCGTCGCCCCAACCCCGCTGCAAACGACTCTCTGTCGATCCAGTCGAGCCAGTACATGGCAGGCCAGCGTTGCATTTACCCGTTGGGATGGGCAGCAGAGGAGCACGAGGCAAAGTCTGGCCAACGCTTTACTTATCACTATGTGGCCCCGCGTGGTACCGTGATATAAGTCCAGGCTTGTGCCCACTCCAGATCATCCAAGCTGCCTTTGTGTGCCACCGTACACTTTCTCGCCATGGCTACCTCCGAAAAGCACAATGCCGAGCCTCTGCCCTCTGAGACACCTCACCATGAGGAAGAAGAGGACATGAGCGTGGGCCGGTACATGGCGACCCGAGTCTCGACATTGAAGCCTCCCATGAACAAAGCTCCAAATCCTTTCAAGCTTCTTACCCTGCTCAACACTCAGCAGTGGATGTTCTTCCTCGTCGCCTTTTTGGCCTGGTCATGGGATGCCTTCGACTTCTTCACCGTCTCCTTGACTGTAGAAGATTTGGCCGAAGAGTTTGGAAAGACGACAAAGGATATTACATGGGGCATTACCTTGGTTCTCATGCTGCGTTCTGTTGGCTCCATCATCTTCGGTCTGGCATCTGACAGATGGGGACGGAAGGTATGCCGCAGGACACACCAGATTGTGGTTACCTTGCTAACAATCCTACAGTGGCCCTTTGTAGTCAACAACATTCTATTCATTGCGCTCGAGCTGGGAACTGGTTTCACACAAACATACAACCAGTTTTTGGCTTGTCGTGCTTTGTTCGGTATCGCCATGGGCGGTCTGTATGGAAATGCAGCTGGTAGGAATGCTCAAAATTGAACGGGACGACTTACTGATCGTGAACAGCCACTGCCCTCGAAGATTGTCCACCCGCAGCTCGCGGGTTACTATCTGGTATGTTACAACAGGGCTATGCTTTTGGTTACCTGCTTGCAACGGCTTTCGCTCGAGCCTTAGTGAACACCACACCACACGGATGGAGACCAGTATGTCAATCTTGTTCTATCTTGAGGGAAGCAGAAGTGCTAACTACGTCCAGCTCTTCTGGTTCGGCGCTTGCCCTCCGGTTCTCATCATCATTTTCCGTTTGATGCTTCCCGAGACTCAGTCATTCATTGAGCGGCAGAAAGTCCGCGCAAATAGCCCGAGCATCGGATCGACTTTCATCAAGGAAGGGAAGGTCGCGTTGAGGAGACATTGGATTCTTTTGACCTATCTCGTCCTGCTCATGGCTGGGTTTAATTTCATGGTGAGAAACGACATGCTTTCGCTTCTGCACAAAAACATCTGACGCTCGGATAGTCCCATGGCTCTCAGGATCTTTACCCTACCATGCTCAAGAACCAGTACAACTTTAGTCCCAACGCTGTTACAGTAACCCAAGTCGTTGCCAACCTAGGCGCAATGACGGGAGGCACTGTCGTCGGCTACAGCTCACAAATCTTCGGCCGCCGTTTTAGCATCATCGTCATTTCCATCCTAGGGGGTGCTTTGATCTATCCTTACAGCTTTACTAGTAGCAAGGCCGTCATCGCGGCAGCGTTTTTTGAACAATTCTGTGTCCAAGGAGCATGGGGAGTTATACCGATCCATTTGATGGAGCTCAGGTAAGCATATCAGATACACTGTTTCAATTGAAACCATTTTCTGACCCGTGTGTAGCCCAGGTAGTTTCCGTACCTTCGTCGTAGGAACTTCATACCAGCTTGGCAACCTCGTCAGTTCCGCATCCAGCACGATCGAAGCCACGATCGGTGAACGATTCCCTCTTCCCCCCAAAGGCAAGACGCTACGGTATGAGTATGGCAAAGTCATTTGCATCTTCATGGGAGCTGTCTATGCCTATGTCATTCTCTTGACATTCATAGGCCCTGAATATCTCGGCAAGATGTTCGGCATTGCTCACGACCACGATATGGAAGAAGCTGTGGGACATGATGCCATCGAGGACGCCATTCGCCCTGAGCCCGCATTGATTGACCGGAACGTATCCTCAGAGTTAGATGAGAAGGGCGATGTCCGTGTTCACCAAGTTTGACATGGACATGTACACAAGAGATGGGCGAAGAGGAATTATGTAGTTGCCAAGTTGCCATGAAATATATGTGGATAACGGAAGATTCACTCGAACCTATATGTCTGATCAATTTCAAGCTGAGCACGATGACCATGCCTCGACCCATCCTTGATATCGTCGGCCTGTGGAATGCCTTGCGTGTTCCGATCCTTCTCACTCCGTACTTCTGCTTGCATTATCACCGCGAGTCGGCGTGACTGTCTCCTGACTGGGACCGAAGTTGGAAACATGGCATAAGCATGTTGCGCCCACTAAACTTCTTGACGTGGCCAGGGGTGGTCTGTCAAGGTGATAACCACAATTTGAAGGCACAGCATTTTACTGGGACACGAGTCACACGAACCATGGATATTTGACCAGCTCTGCCTTGATAGAGTGACATGGATCATTAGGGACTCTGAACCTGATAATCGGTAGCTCGGTGGTTTCTCGCGCTCGGATAGATTAGACATCCGATTGTTTCGCCTACCCTCGGCCCTCAACCCTGTGCTTCCCTCCTACCTACAACAGAACACCGCGATTTTCTCGGGATCCTGCCAATGATTGCTGCCTCTGGAGAACGAATACCTCAGCCACGGAGCCACTACAAGCGCCGCCATGATGGTGTTCAGAGGTATAAAGGATGAAGGATGGCCAGGCTGAAGACACTACCACTAATACCCTACTCCTCCACGCGATCATCCCGCCATAAGCAGCAATGCACTGCTAAGTCGACCCTAGCCATATCATTATCAGACCTTCACAGCCTGACGAATCCTCGTGCTCCCGATCGACACAGCGAAATAATTTCCAGAATCGAATATCCTGACTCGGCTGGAGTATTGCTTTCGTCCTTTTTCTCACGATACAAATACCACGAGTAACTCTATAGTTCTTGAAACAACAGCGTCATGGCTTCCACTACAAAGGTCACTCTTGCTTTCTTCGGCGCAACTGGCGGATCAACAGCCAGTGCTCTGGCTCTCGCGCTCAAAGATGGCTACTCTGCAACAGCTCGTACGTACCTCCGTGTCTAGGTCGAGCTCTCGCTTACACCTCGATAGTTGCTAGAACCCCAGCCAAGTTGCGAACCCTTATGGAGACTCAATACAACATCTCGTCTGGCATCCTCGATGCCCAACTCCATATCGTACAAGGAGGTGCAAGGGACATCGAACTTGTCAAAGAGACTGTGGCACCCCAAGGCAAAGATTCAGCCTCAATAATCATATCAGGACTAGGCGCTTATCCTGAGATGGTCCTCAAACCTCCATTCATCGCCAATACCGACCCAACCCTTTGCGGAGACGCGATGGCCATCCTCATGGACGCCTTACGCCAGTTGAGACGCGAAGCTAGGATTTCCGAAGCACAGAAACCGCTTGTATATGTCGGATCAACGACAGGCCTGAGCGCGACAAGAGACGTCCCATACGCTTGGGCACCACTATACCATGTTGTTCTCGCCTCAGCGCACAAGGACAAAAAGGTCATGGAGAAGGTCCTTGCTGAAGCTAGCACCGAGACAGGACCTGAAGCACCCGTTTCCAATTTTGTTATTGGCAGACCGACGCTGCTTATGGATGGCCCAGCGAAGGGTCTGGATCAGGTCAAGGTTGGCTGGGAAAAGCATCCAGCTGCTCCCAATGCAACGAGCGAGCAGGGAACATCAGCTGCCATTGGATACACCATTCGTCGATCTGATGTTGGAGCTTGGATTTTCGAGGAGGTGATCAAGAAGGGTCATCCTGGTAATCCTTGGTCTGGGAAGTGCGTCTCGATGACTTATTAGATTGTCGTACCGTGGATTTTGTTTTCTTGGCGTGTGATACCGATATGTCATAATATGTTTGTAGTTGTGAGTAGAATATCCTATTAGCATGTTCTGAGATTTCCGACAATGTCATCATATTCCTGTGTGCTGCTTCGTACGAAGTTCTTGAACCACCCAAAACCACATCACCAGAAAGTAATATTAAGAGCTTGGGAAAGCAGGAGCCAAGAGTTTGAAAGCTATGTTGACAGAAGTTCAATCAATCTCGTGATCACATATGCACAGAGTCTGCCTTCTGCTGCAGTCGTAAAAGAACCTGTGAGATGGTTACTGGTTCTAGAATTAGAAAATGTTGATCTGGCTCATCGAGGGCCACATCAAGCAATACTCCTGTCGTTGTTGAAATCTGCCAAACATTTTCCGAATCCGCGTGTTCAACAAGTCGGACTCTAGCAATAGTCCTCAGGTCCAATGGTGAATTAATCACGAAGAGATGGCAAACCTCTACCTCGCTGGATGTGTCGAACTCCTTGGCCTCGAGATCGCGAGTCTCTGCAGCCAGCGACGAATTCCTTCCACGTCCAGTGTTCAGGCTTCATTTCCTTCACGAAGCAAGGCTTTGTCGTAAGATACACCGACCACCACGACCATACAACCTACTCTCCTTTCCACGCCCCTTCTCCCCCCTCTATCGTCCTCCCTGCGAAAGTCTCTCGTGCTGAAGCTTCTCACTCATGACTCAGTCGAACAAACATAGAGTCCCTTGAAACCCTTATTGGCGCCGATCCGCAAGAAACCAAAAGTAACACCACCACCACCACCACCAGCAAGAATCGGCCCACGACCTCCATCGAGGATGACACCGACATCGACGACCACAACGACGGAATCCAACCCAACGCTCTTATCATCATCATCGTCGTCGTCGTCGTCGTCACCATGATAAGCACCACGGCGAAAGTGACTAACGTGGTTCTGATAATCAACCTTGTGAGCATACGCGTGTGTGTGACGTCCACACCACTTTCGTTGTGAACAGTACTTGTCGTAAGCTGATTGGCTTCGATGGGGGGAAGCACGGTTTTTGTCCGTGGAGAAGATTAGCAGTCGGAGAGGAAGAGGGACTTCAGGAGTGCTTTATCTTCGTACCCGAAAATACAACTCTCGAGTTACTGTAATCTAGTGGAGCCATTCCGTATCAACCAATTTCGCAGAGCTCTTGCGCAAACCAACAACGAATTCTTTCACAAAGCGAAGTATGCACCGAAAAACTGCGCTACAAGGCATATCGCCACGCCTCCAAATTCAGGGACCTGATAGTACAAGACAACGCCTCCAAAATTACGCGCTCAACTTCAATCACCGACCGCCTCTGAAACTTCTGTAAAAGTCATCCGCCCCATTACTACCAAGGTTTTGCCAGCCGTTGCCGTTCACACTACCACCTAGTCGTGTAGACTCCTTCTTCGCGTCTGCGATTTTAGCGCTCAATTCCGCAGTACCATTATCTATGACCTGTAACTGCTGCAGATGCGAATTGAGAACACGAACAATCTGCGAGAGCTGAAATGAGTCAGCAAAAGTGTACCGAACCTATGGTTACATGGAACACATACCTGATCATCCCCTCCATGACCATTAGCACCGCCTAGTGTGGCGGAAACCCCATTGACCTCTTCAATGACATCTTTCAAGTCGTTGTTCAGACCCTCAATTCGATCGGTCAATCGCTCAGCCATCTTGTACGTGCGTTCGCGTTCAGCATCAACGCCTTCCGTCCCATTGCGGTCATTGGCACCGACTTTTTGCAACAAGGCCTCTACTTCACCCTCGTACTTGTTCAGCCACTGTTCCAGCTCTTCCTGCTCACCCTCGACAGCCGAGATTTGTTTCTCCACCTCGGCCGCATCGCGCTCAGCTTGGAAGGCTTTCGAGTACAGCTTCGAGATCTTGTCTGTATTCTGTACAAGCATAGTATCCCACTTCTGAACTTGTGTGGCCTGCTTCTGAAATTCCTTTTGGTGTTTCGAGAGATCCGCAGCCCATCGTGTAAGAATCTCGTCCATAGATTTATTCTTCAACCGAGAGCGCGCATCTGGTGCCGGCCCTGAAGTAGATGCTCCGAGTGTGCTGGTACCTGCTCCCAAGGCTGATCCGAGCGCAGACGTGCCGGTTGTGGCAGCGGGAGGGGCACCGGTAGTCGCTGGCTTTGCTGTGCTGCCGCCCAAGGAGAACGTGGAAGCTGCTGGAGTAGAGGCGGACGCCGCGATGGTAGTAGCTGTTTTGGCGCCTGAAGAATTGCTGAAGAGACCACCCAGTGGCGCTGCCGGCGCTGTCGTTGTAGGTGCCGAAGACGTCCCAGTCGAGGATGATTTTGCTGACATTCCGCCTAGAGAGAACGCCGGAGCCGCACTGGTGGCGTTTGCTCCAAAAAGGCTACCTGGGGTGCTAGAGGCCTCTGTGATCTGCTTCACACCAGTGCCAAATAGTGAAGGCACCGCAGCAGTAGTCGAAGAGGGGGAAGATTTTGAAGTGGTGCCAGCTGGCGTGGTCAGGGAGAAGCCAGGACCGGCTGGAGTAGAAGAGGGCGTTGAGTTTCCTCCTATAGCTCCAAACAGACTCTTCGGTGCAGCTGAGTCGGCAGGCTTTGGCGCGCCAAACAACGTAGAGGTGGCCGGCTGAGTAGCTGGTGCAGGAGTAGACTGTGATGTCTGAGTGCTATCAGGGGTCTGCCCTGCGGTGCCGAATAGACTACCTGAAGCAGGAGTGCTTGATTTTTGACCACCAAACAGACCTGATGTTTGTGTTGTTTGGGAGCCTCCTCCAAACAGTCCTGGTGTTGTAGTTGCTGGTTGTGACGAAGGTGCTGGGGCTGCTGGGGTTGTGGACTCGAATAATGACGCTGGCTTTGCGGTTGTACCGCCAAATAGACTGCTTGATGCTGCTCCACTAGATGGTGGTGTTTGTGCTGGAGTTGTTGACGCAAAGCTGAAGGCTGTTGCTGGTTTCGCAGCTGCTGGCGTGGTCGAGCCGCTGGGAGCGGCAGATATAGCAGCAGCATTCCCAAACATTCCTCCTCCCCCTCCCCCGGATGGCGCAGACGATGTGTTCCCAAACATTCCACCGCTTGCTGGAGCTGATGAAGTAGCCCCTCCGCCTCCAAATAAGCTGGTAGCTGGTGCAGCTCCTGTTGAAGTACCGAACGAGATCGTGGGTGCTGTCGAGGATGCCGGCGTATTTTCATCCTTCTTTTGACCAAACGACCAGCCCGTGCCCGTTGTCGCGTTTCCTCCAAATAGACCTGGCTTCGCTTGGGCGCCTGCAGTTGCACCTGGAGTTCCAAAAAGTGATCCACCACTTGACGACGCTGGTGTAGACGCAGCATTTCCATTTCCAAAGGCAGACGTTGTGCCAGTTCCACCTCCAAATGTCGACTGTCCTGTATTTGCTCCTCCAAAGGGTGAAGATGTTGAAGCTTTACTGCCAAATGCTGAGTTCGCTGATGTAGCACCTCCACCGCCGAAGAGACTGCTGCCAGTTGCCGGAGTGGGACTGGCCGAGACCGTCTGACCAAAACTGAATCCACCTCCTGATGATGATGCCGCTGGCTGCGCGCTGCCGAACAGACCTCCGGATGCTGGGGCAGTTGAACCAAAGGACGAAGATGCTGCGCCCGTGGTTTTGGCAGGGCCTCCAAAGTTGAATGCAGACATTATGATGTCGTCGTGGAATCAATTGTTGAGTGGAATTTATATGGCGGCCATCCGGATGGTTTAAGTGCGCGACGCGATCTCTTTGTTTGGTGTTGTTGTTGTTGTTGTTGTTGCTGTGTTGATTTATATCTTACAGCCACTTTTGGTGTACGATACCGCATAGAGAACACCCGTCGCACAATGTCTTCAGCCCCAAGATTTACAAAACATTTTCAGGCATACTGATTAGAGTCTATATCTAGATTACGAAAGTATCTAGAGAAGCAATTAATAAGTTTTGAAAGAAATACGTTTTATACTATATATTATAGAACTATAAAACTGTTTTCTATATATATTTATAAATGTATATATAATACTTTTTTTAGTATAAAGAAGTTGTTTATAGTTCTACTATTTACTACTACTATCTACTCATCGATCTATATTGATAGGTCACCGTAAGTAGCCCTTTCAGACTGATGAATAAGCGTTGGAATTTAATGGGTTTTCGTCGAGTCAGTCGATTGAGCAAGATTGGCAACACTGGTTGGAGCATAGCCCCCAAACCGACAATGACCTATCAACACCACCACCTCTTTGAGCCTTTCTTTCCCTTGCACTGAACACCTGAACAACCCCCTCTCCCTCCTCTCCTCCGTGTCACTACTGAAGATTTCGACCACCCTCTGCCACGGCAATCATGAGCGAGGAACTGAAGCTACATGTCCCGCCTTCAACTACACATCACGCCCAAGAAGATGTAGGAGCACATGAGCTAGGTATGATTTCCGACATGACGCTTGAAGCAGATCCTTAACATAACACCAGAAGAATCATCCTCTGATAGCGAGCATTTCACAGACGCATCCGAAGGCGGAAAACCGCCCCGATCCGGCGATGCCTCACCAATCCCCATCACTCGAGTCGAGCGAGTCGACGATGAACCCGCATATGGCGAAGTTCCTGGCACCACAGCATATAGCCTACGAACCCAGGACGCAGTTCCAGACGAGATTGAAGTTGTACCTGAAGGCCAACGGAGCCGAAGTGCGTCGAGAGTAAGCCTGGCAGATACGGACAGACCAAAGAGTCCCGCTGTGCCAAAGATTGTCGCTGAAAAGTTGGAGCCTGAGGAGCCCAGCTACGGCGATGTTCCTGGAACTGCGGCTTACGAGATGCGAAAAGCGGATGCTAAGCCTGACGAGATTGTCAAGTCACCAGCCTCTGCTCACGCACCACCAAATCCCTTCTCAGGTTAGTTTCCCCACTTGCCCGCTGGTCTTCAGCGAGCGATTGACGGGAGAAGGATCGCCAACCGCGAATCATCACAGGTCCGAGTCCGACAGCGGATCAATAAACAACGTCTCAATGTTACAAAGCGATGCAAACGACAACATAGCTTCAGCTGATGAAGACGATGATGGAGGATTTGGCGACGAGTTTGACGATTTTGAGGAAGGGCAGGAGGCAGAAGATGCTGATTTCGGAGAGTTTGATGACGGATTCCAGGGCGACGTACAACCACCTGCATTTGAACCCTCTCCTGCGCCTCCTGCTCCTACTCAGCCTTCGATTGTAAGCACCTGCAGCGCTCCAGTTAGATATGAGATAGAATCTACACATGATCACTTCGTACAAAATGGTCGGAATGCTGACTTCTTGGGAAGCCTTTGCTCGATACATCCACTTTGTGGAGCGACATTGCGTCTCAACAGGCATCATGTGCTCCGTATCTAGCCGCTCTCTTCCCTTCGTACTCGTACTCCGATCCTGAGAGCACCGAACATGCTAAGCCATCGCCACAAATTTTCTTGTCCGACCGGTCCTTGTCACTTTACACCCAACTAATAGCACCGTCCCCCTTGGCACCACCTGACTGGCTTCGGTCCCGCATCCGGCGCTTATTCCTTGTCTCACTCGGCGTACCGGTCGACTTGGATGAGATTCTGCCGGCGAGTAAGCAGAAGAAGCTGATTCTTCCTTCCATCAACCTCCGACCATCTACAGATAGCCGGTCACCTCGTGGTTCTACAGACTCAAGAACCCAGATCCCGTCCGGAGGGCAGGTAAGTAGATTGAAGGCTGAGGGGAACGAGTCTTCCCAGAGCTTGGATTTGAGTGTCTCCCACACTGCGGCTGGAAAGAGAAAGTCACGGAAATTGCCCTTATCGGCCAATATGCCTCAAGCTCCTGTATTTGACTCGTCAAAGGCGACGAGGTTAGCGCAGACCACAGAGGTCAAGTTGGAAGGGATGAGCGATGACGAGTTGAGAGCGCACGTGAAGGAGCTTGAGACGCTCTTGGAGACAGCAAGAGACGTGGAAGGATTTTGGAAGGGCAGAGTTCAAGAAGCTGGTAAAGAGAAGGAGGCTTTCGAAGGCGTGATAGAGAATTTGGTTACCTTTGCAAGGAAGAACAGAAAGTAGAATAATACCCTTGATCCGGTTCTAGCGTGGAGTTGGTGGACTTTGTGGGATTTGTGGCACGTTATAGGTGAGTTCGAAATCATACTATGTACTTCTCTCATGTTCTTGCCAGCGATACGGGGCCGGTTTTATCGGAAATACACTACAAAGGATTGTTTTAGCCCGCAAGCCTTTATTTGACCAACATACCGCGGCTTTGAGGGCAGGGGAACATTTGCATCGCGCGTGTATGATTAGAGTTCTCTTATGGCAGACACAAAAACAGGATCATGGGGGCGGCGATGGCAATATGAGTGCTGCTTTGGGTAAGGGGGATAGAACGAGCAATCAGGGGTGAGCTCAATGAAATGGGCGCTGAGCGAGATGGAGAAATTGGAGTTAAGTAGTACAAAAATGGACGATAGCGCAAGTGGATCGAGGCAAAACGAAAGTGGGTAAAGGGCGAGACTTGCCTCTTCGTGAACCTGCCTACTTATGGATGTGTTCAAAGATCTTGCTCACTCAGCCTTGTCCGGGAGATGATATGAACTTTCGAACATTTTGGCCATCACAGCCGAATACAGAGCACACATATAATGCCCTCGTATTCGTAATCTCATCTCTCTCCTGTAACCACGCATGAGTGAACACGGCCGACAAAACCAAGTAAGCTAGGTGGCAGGAGAATGAGGCTGATGACATCACACCTCATCATTGCCCAAAATCTTCTCCTTTCATATTTCTCCTCGAGAAAAACCCAATCCCTCCTCAATTAATCTATAATCAAACCTGTCATCTCAGCACTCCTCCACTCCTCAAAAAGGTCAAACCCTCAAAAATGGCAGCAGAACAAGACCGCTACGAGGGCAAATTCGGCCTGAACAACTCAACTGTTGAATCCGCAAAATCAAAAGCACAAAACTTCGCCTCCTCCCTGCCCCAGGGCAGCGGTGCAGAGCAAGACCGCCTCTCCTCCCATTTCTCCTATCCACCCTCCGCCTGGCTCGGCTCTGACGCGAAAGCCAAATTCCAGAGGTTGGCATCGACACAAGGCGTGGGCGCTGAACAGGACCGCTACGACTCGCATTTCGGACTCGATGCGGGCAAGGTGAAGAGCATCAAGGAGGCCATGTTTCAGAGTGTCAGCGGAGCGGAACAAGATCGGTATGCTGGCTGGTTTGGGCTTGGGTATGATGGGAGGACTAGGTTGAGCAGGTGGAAGGCGATGAGGGGAGTTGGTGCTGAGCAGGAGAGGTATGGACGGGCCTTTGAGGGGCTGGGACGGGAAGCAGGGGAGAAGATGAGGGAGGGGATTGATGAGGTGAAGAGAAGGTTTTAGTGCATTTGCACTGCGGTCGTATCATGGAGAAAAATGGCATGTTTGTTTTGAAACTTGTTAACTAAAAACTTCCCACACTTTCAAAAGTTAGATGTAATGGCACCGCAAATACTGTCGAACTCACACTACCAACACCAGAGTGCCGTAATCATTGGTCTGAAGCGTTTTAATAGGTTGCATTTGATATTCGTAAACGGGTTGTTACAACGTCATCACGCCATGTCCAACGAGATAACAATTGCCACAACGATTATCTTATCTTGACAGTTTCTTCACCTATTCGTCCTTCTTTGCGCTTGTCGCTGGATTCATGACACCCACCTTTGCAATGGCATCATTGACAAGTCCAGTGAATCCAACGGGCAATCTCTCCTCGTCAACCTTAGCGACTGAAGTCCCCATAGCCAACACACTTCTCAAGTTACCGAAAGGCAGAACATCACTTATCCTCTTCGCACCACCAAAGAGCATGACCAACCTCTCGATCCCACCTCCCCATCCTCCTGTCGGAGGCAGTCCCATCTCAAGCACCCTGACGAAATATCGCTGACCAGGCGTGAGCCTCCTTTTAATCTCCTCTGCCTCGAGTGGGTAGCCGTAAACGTTGCGATCAGCTGCCTCGCCGTGAGTTTGGTGGAAGAATTTCCGTGCTTGGAGGAATGGATCATTCTCCTCCTCGTACATGTTACAATATTCGGTGCCATGAATGAAGAGTTCGGCACGAGCAGCGACAATGTGTCCTGTTTCAGGGTCAAGATAAGATTTAGATAACGGTGACATGATGGCAGGATAATTTGTGATGAAGGTTGGCTCTTTACACAAAGGTTCTAAGAGGTGTGATGATAGGCTATCGAGGAGGCGGGGGACTGTTGGATTGGCTGGCACAGATATTTCCAGCTGTGGAAAGAGTGCTAGAAGCTCTTCCATTGACTCCTGATTCAGTACTCTCGGGAAACGAAATTCAGGAACCGACAAACGTATCTGATCGAGCAAGGTCGGCAAGAAAACCAGTCTTTTGAACGGTTTCCCGTACAGAGCAAACCTTTCGATCGAAGACAAACGTTCATCGATTGCCTTGTCACAAGCCTTTTGTATCGAGCTGAAAAGATGCTCAGTCATGCCCATGAGTGTATCTATCCCAGCAAATGGAAGATAAAACTCGCAGGTGGTGAACTCGGGATTATGAGTGGTATCGAGACCTTTGGACATTAGGACTGGCATACAAACATTCACCTTATATGTCGCCTACCTTCGTTGCGAAAATTGGGTCCTATTTCAAAAACAGGACCAAGATCTGCCGCAACCAGTTTTTTGAGCGCCAGCTCTTGAGCGATACGCAGCCGCAACGGTGTCGCTGGAAATTCGTTCGCTTGTGTCTCGAACGGTCTCGCCACGGCCCCGCCAGTGTCAGCTGCCAGTATAGGAGTGGTCACCCTTGTAAAGTCTTGACGAGACAGAAAATCGTCGATCGCAGACTCAATGACATGTCGAAGGCGTAGCAAATCCCGACGCTTCTTGTTGAGCACCAAATCCAGCTGTGGAAATCTGGCCATTGTGCCGACATCTGTGACTTTATTGGGGAGCGTATGGAGTGAAGGTGACAACGATTGTGGCAATTCAGTGACATTTAGTGATAGTGTGCCTTGTTTGGAGCGACGTGGACGCCCTGTGAATGCTGCTTTTCTTAATTTTGCTGTCGAATAGCATCAGCCAGTACTCACCATAGTAGTCGCCAGTCTGCATCACGTTCACACGATTCACTATTTCAGCTTGTGAAAATGTACCGGTCTTGACCAAGGATCCGACATCGAGCATGATCTGAACTTCCACGTCCGCATGAATGATGTCAAAGAAAACGAGCTTTCCATGCGTCCTTAAACGCTTGGTTTTACCTGAGAACTGGTCAGTATTTGTGGGAGATGTTCGGGCGAGAGAGATTATGGTGACTCATACCATAAAGTGTGACCGGATCTGGATCATGACAGCTTGCGCCTGACTCTATATAGTCGTATTTCCTCTTGAAGGCGGGTAGCGTCATACGGGGATAGATCAGTTTATGATCAGGTTTTGCAGCAGAGGACAGTTCTGATGGCCGCTTGTAGCCAACGGTCACACGAGTCATCACAGCAGCTGGCTCTTGTATACGTGGATACAAGACAGACGGAAAGGCCTCCGGATTCTCGTCAACAGGGCGCTGAGTTCGTAGAGCTTTTAGCCGTCTTTGGTAGGACGAAGAGCTCCATAACGAATCATTTGCAGCCTCAGTGTGAAGGCACGCGCGAGAGCAGGCGTTGAAGAAGGCGATATACGCGTTGCGATGGGTGGGCCGTACGTGCAAGTGTAGGTATGGTCTGAGTGTACTGCCAATGGCATTGGACATTCTGCAAACTCGTCAGTCATGTTTCCTTGCACGAAAGTGAAAGTGGATGGAGAGGAGTGAATCTGTGTCAGGAACTGAGATTTTATAGTCACTCGCCGAAGCGTCAGTCGCAACGGTTCTAAGGTTATGAAAAGGATCATCATGCAAACGGAGGGCTTGTGAAGAGATGTTTGACTTACATATTGGCAATTGATGGTGAGTGTGTGAAAACAGCAAGTTGCGAGAGAAAAAGTTCAAGTTGCTTGGGCCGACCCACGATTGATACCTAGATACAACTCCGACAGACACTACGACGCTACGGCACTTCCTACTCCGCCACGAATTCACTGGCACCTCCGAGCAGCGCCATCAACATACAGCGAAGCATTAGTCAATCCTCAGAGCCGCTCAAAACCCATACGAAACCACAAAGAGTCAGCCAAAGGACCTCATCATGTCATACCTCTTTGGCGGCGGCCGACCGCAACCGTCATCTGCAGAGAAGATTGCTGCTGCCGAAACAGAAATCGACATGGTCTCTGACATGTTCAACCGGTGAGCATCTTCATCTATGCACCATGCAATTGCTGATAAACTCAAGCCTCATCTCGTCCTGCTCCTCGAAATGTCTCTCTACAGAATACCGCGAACCCGACCTCAACAAAGGAGAAGCCGTGTGTCTCGATCGATGCGTATCAAAATTCTTTGAGGTCAACTTGAAGGTTTCAGAGAAAATGCAGGCAGATAGTGCTGGAAAACAGGCTGGAGGATCACCTTTTGGTTAGGCTTTTGGTTGATGTTGATATCACGGAGACTTGTACAGCGTACTATTTTCCGAGGAGAGCGGAAATGAAAGGCCAAACGTCTACACTCACGATTCAAGGATATTACAGGAGTTGGCATTTATTGCGGTACAATAAGCTGGCCAGCCGCTATGCTGTTTAAATACATGTATCACAAATATGCTTGCGCGACTCAATTGACGACTTGCATTTCGCCGCTTCCTTTATCCCCTTCGAAGACAATCCACAGGACATCTCCATCCCTTGGAATATTAGGTCGCCGACTATATAGCGGGTGTTCTGAGCAGGTAAGCGACTGAATTGTGTACCAGGAGTTCCAACGCACCATGATCGTGTTCTAGGTTCCTGTCCTTCGCGTCTACCAACAGCCTTTGCACGATGCAATTTCATCTGCTGACCCCAATCAAGGGATCTCTGCCAGTTCTAGGAGAAGAATTTGCTGGGAATTTGGCGTATTCAAACCCGTCATTGGTTCAGGATATGTCCAGCTGTTCTTCAAGTATGCTTTGGCAACAAGTACAAAAATCTGTGTTTCGTACTGGCCAGTGAGGCCAATATACGATCTTGCTCAGGTGCCGAGCCTGTTTACTTCAATCCTCATCATGTATTGTGATCCCGATCTCTTCGACAGCTTGAACCTCACCACCCGAAGACACGTTCTGTTTTTCACTCTCTTCCTTTGTGACTGTTGGTGTCTGTACTTTTGGACAAATCTTCAAAGCATCAACGTCCATCTTTGTGTCGTCTCCAGAGATTCCACCCTTCTTTTTGTTACTCCGTTCCTTCGCCTTCTGCCGTTTCTTTTTGTTCTTATTTTGTTTCTCTTCGTCTTTCTTCCGTTGCTCTTCCCTCTTAAGCTCCCACTCGCGATCGTCCTCCTGCTTCTGAGCCTCGTCATCCATCATCTTGACACGTTCATATTCTCGCCTTCTGCTTGCCTTGTAGACATGGAATTCTCCAGAGCCAGCACCGGCGGAGGAACCCTGTACATTTGCGACTATTTCGGGGGGTGGCGCAAGGGTTTTGGTGCCTGGTGCTGAAATGTTGATCTCCTTTTCTGGATGTGCAAAAAGTGCTTCAAGATTCTCTGCTTGTTTTGAGACGGGAGTAAGAGCGCGTTTTTTAATAGGACGTTTCGAGCGTGGATCGGCTGATGTAGGGATCGAATCAGGGCCAGGTTCCGACATGACGAAGGATAGTCGCGCTGTATCGCACGAAGGGTGGTGGCAAGAAATATTACGCAGTTGGCCGTCGTAGATCGCAAAGCTCGACTGCCGGGTTGTCCAATAATGAGCGAGAGGCTATGTGGAATCGAGATTGTTGGTGTTGAAGTTACGAGGCGATTGTGCATGAAGAAAGTGACTCGGCGGAGGCCGCATGGGGCTGTAGATCCTCCGTCTTTGTAATCGCTGCTCTGATATCCGATCCATCATATGCCAGTCTCGCTGTCTGCACACGTTCTTCCTCCCCGTTTCCAATATGCATTTCATAACCTCAAAACACACCCGTTTATTCTTCTAACACCAATCTCCCTTCCGATCCCGAGACTCTGCGGTTTACGCCTCAATTTCCTAAACATAGAGCGCAACCCATATTCTCCAGAAATCATGGGGAAGCCCAGGCTGATTCTGTTGATACGTCACGCTCAATCAGAGGGCAATAAAAATCGAGATATTCACCAGTATATCCCAGATCACAGAGTAAAACTCACGTCCGAGGGCAGAATACAGGTAGACCTAATGTCGCGCTGTCTATGCCATGTACTGACATCGAATGTAGGCAGAGGATGCAGGACGACGCCTTCGATCCATGTTAAAACCAGACGACACGATCCAATTCTTCACCTCGCCATACCGTCGCACCCGCGAAACCACCGAAGGAATACTGTCAACCTTGACTTCGAATGACCCAGAGCAAGGTCCTTCTCCTTTCCAACGCCAGGATATCAAAGTCTATGAGGAGCCTCGGTTGCGAGAACAGGATTTCGGGAATTTCCAGCCGTGTAGCGCGGAAATGGAGAGGATGTGGCAAGAAAGGGCTGATTACGGCCACTTCTTCTACCGAATACCAAATGGCGAGAGCGCCGCCGATGCATACGATCGAGTGAGCGGCTTCAATGAGAGCTTGTGGAGACAGTTTGGCGATGCTGATTTTCCGAGCGTGTGCGTGCTTGTGACCCACGGGCTCATGACCAGAATCTTCCTGATGAAATGGTATCACTGGAGTGTGGAATATTTTGAAGACCTGCGAAATGTCAATCACTGCGAGACTATTGTCATGAAACAAAATCTAGACAATGGAAAGTTTGTTTTGCAGAACAACCTAAGGACTTGGAGCGATCTAAGGCGGCGGACAACACAGACGGACCTTACACAGCTCGCTAGAAAGAAGTCGGCTTCTCAATTACCCAGTAGAATTTGGGGAGGTTGTGTCAATGGATGTCATCATGCCACTCACAATCTTCCCCATCGTGTTCGAAGACAAAACACCTCGGACTTTTCAACACACAATGAGCAGCCAACAACTTCCCAAGAGCCAGATACGCCAAGCCGAAAGAAGAGTATACATATGGGCACATCCAACAGTACGAGCACCATTAGTTTGAATAAGAGAGCAAGTAACACTAGTGGCATTTTCATGGCCCCAAAAGGTGCTATTGAATCGGACAGCAAAACATCCCAGGATGACGGCAAAGCAACACCGTCGACTTCATTGGCGCCAAATGATCTGCCAGATTCCGGAGATATTGAACATCCAGGGCCTGAGCATGATGACAGTAACGGTCCGGAGGAAGGCGTGGCAAGCGACGCAGATGACTCGAGCGATTCCCCGATTCCAGTCCCGCATAAGCACCATCCACAGATGTTTAATAAGATCCGAGCCAGCAAAGAAATACCGATATCTGACATAGGTCGTGATTTTGTCGACTCCCGCTCTGGTGTTGGGACTCCATACATTTCTGACGATGCGGATGAAAGCGATTATTTCGATACGAACATTCATCAGATGACCAGACGCATGACGCAAATGGGACTTACGCCATCAGGCCTATCTGAGATGGTGGAAAGTGGGACCATCAGGGGTAACAGCAAGAGCAAGAAGCAATCGACGAAGCAATGGAAGGTCGACAGTGGAATGACAGGAGGGAAAAGGGCGGACGCTTTGGGTGATGTTGACAGCGGGGGGGAAGAAGTCGAAGGGGAAGTCGATGGAGAAGCCGGTGGGAAAGTTACGGATAGAGGAGACGTGATTGAGGAATTGAAAGCGAGAGATCGCGCAAGTCTTGCGGAAGTCTATTGAGACTGGGATGCCGTCAGCAACGACGTGGGTAGAAACGTTCTCGAGGCCATCACGATATGATACGCATGATTCAATGATAGAAACCTATCTACGGAGTACCACGGAATGGAAGCACGGATGTGGCCGAGCCATCTATCCGTCTTCGTGTTTCTGACGCCTCGTGCACCCTTTTCTGCGCGGTGATGCTTCCACCTCTAGCAATGGGCTCTGTGGCTTGCAAGGTGATTTGTCGCCCAGCTCGAGCGGTGTGAAGCGACACACTCAACAGCCGATCCGTCAGATTTTCCTTACAACGCGCACTCGATGCTCACGTCGCACAAAGGTGCAGAGTGGTTGACGGTACCACGTTAATACGCAAATACCAGGAACTGGGCTTCTACTTTCTAGCCTGACCTCGAAAACTCTCCGAACCAAGCAAATGCCAGGGGCGAACATTGACGGGCAGATCACCCAGGGATAGGACGCTCCTCCAGTACGGACGCTACCTCACCAATTGCGTCCCGTACTTGTTGTTATGCGATGCAACATACTGCCACAGGAGTCTCGAGAGACGCTCCAGATATGAATGGCCGGGCGTTTCCCGTTGAGCAAAGAATAGCATTTACCGCATATCATTCACCGGTCCGAGCCTCTAGCAGCGGCCCGCAATGCTCAGTCCCAATCCTGCAGTGGGTACTTGATGCTGCGTCAGGCTTCAGTCCCTTGCTTTGAAGCGAGACTAAGGTCTTGGGAATTTCCGCCTTGCGGGTTAGCTGACCAGAACTTGCAAGAGATTCTTCGAACCCACGGTGACAAATAGCAATCAAAGTAAACCGACGATTGCGGTATACATGTTGTGGGAATGGAGAAAATGAGATCAGTTTTAGGCACAGACTCTGAAACACGATCCGATGTCCCGATGCCTCCCCGCAGTCACACCTACTCAAGCATGAGTCTGTCGCTTCGAAATCGTTTGCATATGCGTACTTGCTGGGGAACTTTTCATGCAGCGGATCTACTCCTAGACCTCCACCTGTAAAGCGTCTCCACCGCGGGGAAGTGGTGAGCCGGAGGACGATCGTCTTCGGAGCCGGGTGGTGCCAAGTGCCAGCAATTCTCAGAGCAGGACCAACGCCATCCCCAACCCATGAGGATTCACTGGAAACATTCGTTTCAAACTCCTGTGGAAATGCGAATCGCCATGTGGAATCATGGCCGTGTCCCGCCCACGAGTCACGACCATTTGGCCTGATATGATCAGAATCGATGCGCTCCACCTTCAGACAGAATGAGGCTTGCACTGGCAGACGGGTGCTTGCATGAAGTCCACCCAACCACCATTCGCCTCGCCCGCAAAGACCACAAAGCTGGAGACTCGTTTGCAGATTCAAGTACAGGCCGTCGAAATGGCTGATACGATCAAACCCCGGCGCATCACAAACATCACCTCCAAGAATGCCTGGACCCTACTGACTTGCAGGGCTTATAATGCGTGCATCGGATTTTGCCCCATCAGATCAACAGGTCTGAAGTCTACTTTCGGCCGTTTGCACCAAATCGGACCACAGGAGGGTACGGTGCCTGACGTTAGTTGCCATCGGTCAGCTGTCATTGCATGTGTATACCCTTTACGCGTTCGACATTTCGGGTGACCACAGACAACAAATCCTTGCTGTGTTCATAGGGTAGATGTGCAACCACATCAAGCATTACCTGCAGCGGACCTCCACAAGGTTGCTATATTTCGAGAAATACTCAGCACTACTCAGTTTGACGGAATTACACTTGCTTGGTCGCAATTGTTCTGAGGTTCGTTATCTTGGCTCCAATCCCCTATACCAGGATACGCTGACGAGTCCACAGCCTGCATATTTAGTGGTCTCCCTGTAATACCTGATATCGCATCGATTTCATTGCGTTTGCTTCTGCTCTAGGTAAACTGGACAACCTGTATTCCTCCCACCAGAAAGGTACGTCTTTTTGGCTTGCTCCGACCGTGCGACCTTCCGATTCTGATATGGCCACGCTGATTTGAGCGCTTGTGACACTAAGCAAACTGACGCCCTGCTTGCGCAGCTGTGCTTGAACACATTCCAACGCACTGGCCATGGGGGCTGAGTACGAGCCTCATCCCCTTTACACGTTGTGGAATAGCAATTGAAGAAGAAACTACGGTTACTTGTCATGGCTTCTTCCAGCGGAAATGCCCTCTTTTATGTTCAAATTCACGAAGCCTTCATTCGCCGATCTAATGTCCGATCAAAAGCAGATGCCCACAATTGTTGAACGTTGCACAACAAACGGCGGCCGTTGAACCCGAGACGCAATCACCAGCTTGAGAACAGGGCTTGATCCTGTAGTTGTCCGGCTTATGTTGCGCAGCAGTAACTCAACGCAACCAGGAACCTCACAACTGACGGAGGATTCACCAGAACGGCACATTGAAAGTCAGTGAGCTGTCCACCACTTTTCAGAGCCTAGTTGAGCCTGTTATTCGAATTGCATGTAACCAAGTTGGATAGTACATCACTCGTCCTGTTGATCAGCTATATCTAGCTAACGACTTCTCCAGAGTCTCTGCACTTGTTTGCATTGACCGTGGCCGTACGTACAAGCATTTGGGCAACCTGCTTCCCACTTGCGCATTGATCTTCTACGTGGATCTGGCCCATATATCATACAGGGGGTCCAGCCTTGGACAAACACAGTCTGAGAAGAAGCCAAGGTACGTTGCTGCATGTCGAGGCAAACAGAATCGGCCCACGGTGGAGTCCGAACACTTGTAAATGCCGTACATATTCTTTTACAATACTCTCCACCGCAGTATGCTGATCCAGAGACCTAGATGTTAGCAATCATGTCGCGACGTCAATACGATACCCACAGCTTTGATCGTCAACGCTACCAAATCCCCGTGCAATCTGGCTATCTGGATGATTATGCGAGAGCGCTGCCTTTGACTATGTCTTACGCGGATCGGCTGCCTATGAGGTCAGCACCCATCGCAACTCCCGTGGAACGTCATCAACTGGAGACAGACCCAGAATCGCAAGGTCCGAATCCACAAAACCGACGAAGAATCGCTGTTGCTGTAAGTCTTTCCAAACTTTTCGACGGCCTCATGTCCCTGAACTGACTGGTCGGTGTAGTGTGCTCGCTGCCGAAAGCGAAAGATCAAATGCAGCGGAGACCCAGGCAATGGATTGGGATGCCAACATTGTAGAGCCGCTGGGTCTGAAGCTTGCAACTTTTTCCGGGTACGTTCACCATTCGACTTATACATCTGAACATGGCAACTAAGTCTGCTGTGCAGGTTGGATCAAATGCGGTATTGCTCCAGACAGAGCAAGGACGAAGCTTTGATAATTCTCAGGCAGGCATGGCGCTCCTTGCTAATGCTGCATCATACCAACAACAAGAATACCCCATCAGAACTCGATTCCCATTGCGCGTGGCCATAGGTCCATCTGGCCAAACCTCATACCTCGATAGTGAATCACCTGTGGAGAGCTATGGGCTCAGCTCGTCTGCTGTTGTGCCCAACCATGAGTCTTACCCAATCTATCAAATGCACGATAGCAGTGGTCGAACGTATTTGAGTCAGTCATCATATAATCCTCCAACATACTCAGAATCACCTGTCCAAGAAGCCTCCGCTGCGCCCGGTTACTCTCACCCTCAAGGATCTTACATCGATGTCACTGGTGCTCGTCATCAAGTCATCAGCGACAGTCATGGAGTTTTCAATGTCGGATCTCTTCAACACTCATTGCCTACGCCTACTACTGACCGGAAATTACCAATGCCAGCACAGAATCCACGGCCTTATTACGCTGACGACATGTTGAGACCGAGGACATCTTCTGGTATCACCAGCCATTACACCATGGCATCGACGGAATACACCAAAGGACCACCCACTGATTGGTCCACCGAAAACCTCTCTCATGATTTGCCTCACCGCTCGAGCATGACTGCGCTGAGCAATGAACTCATGGCTCCACCTCCTTCCACGATTTCCACCTCGACGGCGTCGACAATTTCCGAGATCCACAGCGTGAATTACGCAGCATCTGCCAGCAGCTCAGAGGAATCACCTGCGGAAGTTCAATCTGTCGAACAAAGTACCTCAGTGGCACCAGAGCCCGCCCCTACACGCTCATCAACGGCTGGCGGGCCATCTCGCACAATGTACAACATGGCAGCAGCCTCTACGAGCGAAGTCAGTCTTCCCCGCCACAGCTCAATAAGTCTGTACACTTACAGTTCCGATAAACGACACTCTTCAGGCGATTTGGATGGCTCTCTAGTCAATGGCGATGATTACGAGCCCCTCAAACAACCACCCATAACTTCGTATATGCCCCTACATTATCCTTCGCTCCAATCGGCACCAACAAGTGCTACGAGATACACGCTACCTCCTTCAACCACCCACGCGAGCATGGAAGCCACCTCTGATGGTGCGCGTGCTCATCAACTCCAACGTCGTCCTTCTATACCGAGTGTCAGCAACTCCTGATATAGAGTGAGCACGCTTGTCCTCATTCAATCACGACACATCTTTATTCATCACATAGCTCAGTGGTTGGTGGCTTTGCATCGGTATAACGGCATCATCGGCGGAATCGTGGTGTTTTCGCATTCCTTCGATTCGATAAATGATCGATAAGCCACGCGCCTTGTTCAATCCAATGTTGGACTTCGTATTTGAGAGCGAAGCATACCTCCGACGCCAATTTGCTTGGGCCTGATGGCCTATCTTGTCCGTCAGAGATCCCCTCCGCAAACAATCTGTCCTTCGCTACAACTACCCCTATCATCGACGCAGCATCATCATTTTCACCCAACAGCCCAGGACTCAGACGGGAATTTCTACGGAATGCGGCAAAAACTTGTTTACAGATACAACTTAGACCCGCCGCCCTCGTGGGCTATAATGTCATAGGTAATCTGACCTTTGGAGTAGTCTTACAACAGACTGCCATTTTTATTGGCTTTACTTGGCTGGCTAGTGCTGCGAAACCCGTCAACCAGGCGTTTACGGATTCTGTTACATCACTTGCTGCATCGCACGGTTTTAACAAAAGGGGCTCGAAAAATGGGGTTCCTTTGCCTTCTCATATCAGACCACCTTCGGCGTCCTTTTAATTTTCTCTCGCAATTTGTTGATCCTGTCTTCTTTTGTTTTGTCTCTTCTATTATATTGTATACCCATTTCTCATATTGTTTGCTACAGTTTTCATTCTATCAAAACATTGTCTTTAGCTAGCTGCTTTCCGGTTTGCCGAGCTGGATGAGCGCATGGGGAAACCGCATCAAGGACACTCCTTTCAGTTGGCTCCGAGGTCCCGCTCTTTCACGGGCTTATCAGTCATCTCTCTACAAATCTTGCATCGTGCAAGAAAGGTGGAGGAGGGGAACCTGGTATTCTGCTCCTCACTGTTGCTGGCACCACCATTTCGCTTTGGAGCAGCGAGGTGCGGATTGGGACTCGGGTGCCACTGTTGAAATTTCTGGGGAAAAAATGGCTTGAATACATCAAGTGTTCTTCGTCTGATACTGATCTGTGTTGGTAAGATCGTCTGGTAACTGGTGATTTTTATCTTTTATTTGTGGTGGTACTGAAGGTGAAATGAGCGATAGTGTACATGTCATACATAACATATATAATAATAGCGGACAGTGAGATGGCTGGCTGGGCTCAGGAATGCACACTGTGCGCCACTCGGCACCTCGTTCTATGCATTGGTAGAGGTGCTGTATTGATCGTTTTCCGTTCGAGATGAGCCTATATGGGCACCATAATCTAAGATCAGCGGTTGATGTGACACAAGTTGATCTGGGTGAATCTCACAGGAAATATCAAAACTCCTGCATTTTAGCAAAACCACTTCAGCGGCTCTTGTATTGGAATGCCATACGGGAAGTCCATAAGGCTTCCTCCATTGCGAATTGAAGCCGCCACCATGCACCGCCAGCCAAAGTAGAAAGTGGCCAGTTTGTGCTAGTGCGTCGAACGGCATGACCTGCGTCGTTTCGCATATCAGCCTCGTCAGACTTACAGTCATGTAGAGAGCTCCAAAAGCCATCGTGAATGTCGATCAAGAAGTTCCTCAAAGAGATTAGGTGCATCGATATCTCGAGATGTTTGTACCTTTCTGCCGCCTCGAGCTGGAATCAAGCAACGAGCGAATTCAGACATTGTGTGCCAAAATGGTCCATATTTGATCATGTTGCGAGAAGGCTAAGGTAGGCTGGACGCTGGGCCAAAGTAGGAAGAACCTCAGGCTCAGGCTCAGGCTCAGGCTAGGGCAGCGCCCGTGCCCACCTCGTTTAGCCTTAAAAATAAAATGGATGACGATCTGCGGGCGCCGACCAATCGGAAAGCAGCTAACATAAGCATCGTAATGCATTTCTGTGTCTCTCTGTGCCTCTACTCCAGCTGATTGAAAGGCCAAACCTGTGTTCTCCCACTAATCTGTACATGTACTTGTTGGCACGACTGTCTCGCACCTCAATTCGGCCAAACATCCCAGTCAAACCTTTCTGCGCTCAGTCAACAAGCTTCAGTGTTATCCATCGAGCTATGGCCACCGAATTCAAGCTCAAGGGCATCAGCTCCCTCAACCTAAAGAATGGAGAGAAGCAAGAGGTCGAAGTTGAGGGTGTCGAAGGCGGAAAAGTCTTGCTTGTCAAGGTTGGCTCCAAAGTTCATGCTACAAGCGCAAATTGCACGCATTACGGTGCCCCACTAAAGAATGGCGTTGTTGATGGCAATGGAAGAATTACATGTCCATGGCACGGCGGTAATTAAATCCACACACAAGAAAACCACAATTTGCTAATCTTCCTCAAGCTTGCTTTAATGTCACCACTGGAGATGTTGAAGATGCCCCAGCCTTGGATCCACTCGCCAAATTCGAGATCCTCGAGAAGGACGGCGCTGTATACATCAAGGGCGAGGAATCAGCAATCAAAGCAAACAGGAGGAAACTGAACATCAAATGCTCCGCCAAAGGAGCCGAGAAAGTGGTCATCGTTGGAGGGTGAGTCTCTATGTGCCGGATCCGTACCATATCTAATGCGTCACTACAGTGGAAGCGGAGCCGTTGGACTCACAGAAGCTCTTCGGGAGAATGGTTTCACAGGCTCCGTTACCGTGATATCCTCCGAAGGCTTCCTGCCGTACGACAGAACCAAACTTTCAAAAGCCCTCCTCGCAGACATCTCGAAGCTCGCTTGGAGGTCAGATCAATTCTACAAAGACGCCTCGATTGATATCGTCGAAGATGAGGTCACATCTGTCGACTTCGGCAGCAAGTCAGTCAAGACCAAGTCAGGCTCATCAGTCGGCTATACCAAGCTTGTACTAGCTACAGGTGGTACACCACGATGGCTCCCACTGCCAGGACTCAAAGGCGACCTCAAGAATGTCTTTGTCTTGCGAAGCATTCCAGACGTCAAAGGCATACTTGGGGCTGCTGGAGAAGCGGGTGGAAAGAAGATTGTCGTTGTTGGCAGCTCTTTCATCGGCATGGAAGTAGCCAACGCGCTTGCGGGCAAGAAGCATGAAGTCAGCATCGTCGGTATGGAAGACGAGCCCATGGAACGCGTCATGGGTAAGCAAGTTGGAAAAGTCTTCCGCGGACTCGTTGAAAAGGCGGGCGTCAAGTTTTACATGGGAGCATCAGTTGATAAAGCCACGCCTTCTAAATCTGACAGTTCGAAGGTCGGCGCTGTGCTTCTGAAGGACGGCACCGAGCTCGAAGCTGACTTGGTCATTGAGGGCGTGGGCGTAGGTCCAGCAACCACCTTCTTGAAGGATAACAAAGATGTTGAGTTATTGAAGGACGGTTCCCTCAAGGTCGACGAGACTTTCGCTGTTGAAGGTTTGAAGGACGTGTTCGCCATCGGAGATATTGCAACATACCCATACCACGGCCCAGGAGGCGACGCAAAGCCAGTCCGTATTGAGCATTGGAATGTCGCGCAGAACGCTGGTCGATCTGTCGCCCAAGTCATTATCCAGCCATCTGCGAAACCAAAGGCTTTCATTCCCGTCTTCTGGTCAGCCATGGGTCAGCAATTGCGATATGCTGGAAACACAATGAACGGGTACGATGACGTTGTTGTTAAGGGTGATCTCGAGAAGCCATCGTTTGTTGCGTACTACACAAAGGCTGATCTTGTTGTTGCCGTCGCCAGTATGGGAAAAGACCCAGTAGTTATGCAAGTTGCCGAGCTGATGCGGAGAGGACGAATGGTGGGCAAGAGCGACATCGAGAAGGGCGTCGACCCACTTTCGATTGACGTACCAAAGGAGATTAAGATTTGAACGTGGAATCGAATTGGATATGATGCGCAGAAATCCAGTGCAACGCGTGGTAAGAATAGAGCAAAAGACAAACGAATCATGCAAACATATAATAATTCTTTTGCTGATTGGGGCTACAACGTGAAGTCTACCTGATGGGACATACTCAATTGATTTCTCGGCTACGTAGTGATTTCGCGTACCACCCTATGTATCTGAGTTTGTAGCAAGGCTGTCAAGTTCGGTAAGATGTTCGCATCCAATCTGGTCCATCTGTTTTGTGCCATCAAGTTAAACGTAGTGCTGCGCGGAAGAGGTCTATCGCCGATAATGAAAAGCTGGCGGTATAGAGCGGGGACTTGCCGTGAGCTCATTGATGCTGCTGTCGTGTGGGCTGCAGGTCTTGGGTGATTCAACGTAGTAGTGAATAGACCTCCCTCCCTCCCTGCGCTCAGCTACTTATGAAGGTAGTAGCCTACGAGCAAGGCTTAGGGCCCGTCTCAAATGACATTACGGGCAGTTTGACTAGCACCAACGGTATCGACGCTATCGTAGACCTGCTATGCGCGGAGGTTAGTGACCGGGTGTCTCAATACACTCGTAAGGAACCAATCAGAGTAAGGCCGTAATACGCCGTATTATAGTCCTACTTGTAGCCTGGTATCCGGAGGCGTAGCTTACCAATTTACCGTTACGCCTATTACTCCAGCCTAAAATAGGTAATAAGCGAGCCTACCGCGTAGCGCTAGCTTATACGTATATCGTCGATACCGCAAAAATTGGCTATAGTCGCTAGTACCTCGTTTTCGTATTAATAAGACTAAGATAAAGCCGTATATCTAACTTAGTATACTTAGCTTATTTTGTAATTATTACTACCGTATATAGTTGTAATACTATAAAGCCGTAAAGCCGTAAAATCCTCTATATATAACTATTTTTAGTATTATAGATTTATTAATATAAGTAATAATAAGATTCTTAGTAAAGCTACTAAAAATAGGTTATTTTAGCTCTAATTAAAGCTAATAGCTAAACCTTAAGGCCTTCTTAAAAAGTTAAGATTAAGATATAAATTAAGCCTCCGTAATTCGTTAAAAAGTACGCCTAGCTTTATAGCCTTAAACCTTAAGAAGTCTCCGTATATTTAGTATTATCTTCGGCTTAAAAAGAAGCTATTACCGCCAAGGTAAAGGCCTTAAGGATAAAGAAGATTAAGAAGCTAGGGCTAAAGCTAAAAGGCCTAATTAGAAAGGGACTATCTTACTAAAAGAAGCCTACTAAATAGGCTATTATATATCGCTCTAGAGAGAAGAAGAAAGCTATAATTAGATAGCTATATTAGGAAAGGCGGCCTCTTAAAATCGGTAAATAATACTATTACCTCTATAAAGGTATCTTTTATAACCCTAGTACTCGCTTAGTTATAGATATTAAAGCTATAATCTACTTTTAAATATCTACTTAAACTATTAATAACTAGTAGAAGTATTAAGTTACTATAATAGGACGAAGCTAAGGGGCGAGGATTAAAGCCGGCCTTCGTAGGACTAAATAATATCCTTAACTTAAGTAGAAAGTAATAGAGGAGTTTTACTTCGAAACTACTTCTATAAAGACTATAAATAGAGGGTAGTTTCGGCGTAAAGCCGAGATAATTATATAATAGATATACGTTAATCTAGATAGAGGTAATAAAGGTTACTAGCGTACTTAGTTTTAGTTTACTATAGAATAGTTTACTAGGTTCTACTAAAGATACTAGATAACCCGCTAGAGAGTAACTAATATAGCTTAAAAAAAGCCGAGCGAGTACGTTAATTACTATAGCTTATTTATAAGGTTCTATAGACGTCTTATTATAGGTAAGAACCTACTACTACCGCGCCCTTATAAGTTAGTATAAGTTAAAAAAAAAGAGAAAAAAAAGTATTAGTAAGTTAGATTAAGCTCTAGATACGTATTAGATTTATCTATAAAATCTCGCGATATACCCTATATTAGGTCGAATACGGCTCCTCTAATTAGCCTAGAGCGCTAAGAGTTAATTAGTTAGTACTAACCCTAGAATCCGAATCTAGGCTTACTACCGTAGGCCGATATACCCCCCTCTACTACTATATCTACTAATAGCTTATTTTCGTTAGTTTTCTCTACTTAAGAGACTTATACTACTAGTTACGTCTCTAAGGATACTAAAGATAATAAGATTTTACTAGATTTAGGCCTAAAAAGTATAGAATCTTAGCCTAAGTCTATTAAAAAGGGACGGCCGAAGTATCTCGAGGCTTTTACTCGAAAATATAAAGTCTATAATATTATAAATATTAATAAAACCCCGATACTATTTAAATTTAACGGCGGTTATACTTATACCTATAAAGGTATTCGATTAGTATAAGTCTTAATAGTACGCTTAGGCTAGGATAAACGGTAAGTAATATTTATCTTATATATTAATACTAATAGATCCTCTAGTTATAAGCCTAAAATTATTTTTTATAGCTCTAAAAAGAGCTTAATTATATAGTTAGAGGGCTATCTATATAATTCTTAAGTTACTATTAAATTTAATAAAATAGCCTATAATAATAAGACCCTAATAAAGCGCTAGGTAATAGAGGAACTAGTACCTAGCTTTAAAGATAAACCCGTATTACTAGTAATAGACTATACCGCCTTCTATAAGATACTTAGATACCTAAGACGTTAACTTTGCTATAAGATAATAGTATAGACGTAGTAGTTATTCCGGGTAGTTATATAGGTCTCCTTTAGCCCCTTAATATATCTATAAATAGGCTATTTAAGAAGGTTTTAAGGGCGATTATTAACGCTAAGATAGATAGACTTAATACTGAAGATATACTCGAATTTATAGCTACTAGTAAGCGTTAAAAACCGAGTCTCTTATTACGGAGAATTATATTTACCCGTATAGTTAGCGAGGCCTAGTAATAGCTTTATAGAGATAAACTAAGTCTTATTACTAACTCCTTTATTTATACTAGTATTAATATATATCCCTATAGTTATAAGGACTATAAGGTTCGTATAAAGGAGGTTAATAAGCTAGATTAGTTCGGATAGCGTAAATAAGATAAGGTTAAGGTAAAGGCTAAATTAGAGGAAGAATAGAATAACTTTAAGCTATTTAATATCTCCGAAGAAGCTATAATAGCGGATTAGTTTAAAGGCTTCTTTATACTAGATTTAAAGAAGATATATAAGGCTAGGGGGGATATTACTATTGGTAAAAAGAAGCGCTATAAGTTAATATAAGCCCTAGTAGTTAGTTTATAGAAGGAGCGCTTAAAGACGGGTAGAATTCTAGAGATTAAGGTACCTTTTAAAGTCGGAGATAAGGATAACGATAGCTAGTTACTCTAGGCTATAAATAATAAGGATATAGAGTTTATAGAGTCGTAGGAGTTATAGTTATAATAGATAAGATTCTAAGCGAAAAGGTATCTTCTAATAATACTAGATAGGTTAAGGATTAAATATTTACTATTACTAGATAACTTTATAACTTAATACTAAATTAATTAGGTTTTACGGAGGTTCTTATAGACCTAAATAAGCTCTTTTATTTAAGCTACTTAACTTATAAAAAGCTTTAGTAATAAGTAGTAGCCGTTACTAAATATATATTACTTAATCTTAGCCTTAATAAATATAATAGGAAGCGGATATAGCTAATTAAGGTAATTATATACTTATTTTCTATATTATAACTATAATAACTATACTATATATATAATTTATCTCTCTCTCTCTCTCTATAACTTATCTATTTTATCCTTACTCTTAGTCTTACTCTTATTAGTAATAATAAACTATTCTATAAGCCTATAATCTAGTCTCTGTATAATACTATATAAGTATCTATCTTATCGAAACTAAGGATTCTCTAATACTCTTATTACTATATAGAAAACTTAATTACTACGCCTTAATTTACTACTAATCCGAGTATAAAACTCCTCCTTAATCTACCTACGGTAAGCGCTATTACTATTACTATTAAGAAGCGTAATCCCTATATAAAGGTCTTGTCTTCTAGTAGCCTTATTAGTTATAGTATAAAAGGCTAGTTTATAGGTCTTATTACGTATAAAGTAGTATAAGAGAGACTTAAAATCGTAAGTAGTAACTAGCTAATAAGTTAAAGTAGGCTTTTTAAGATAATAAATTTCTCTATATATATATAACCCAATATGGACAACACCTCGGAGTAGATAAAGTAGCTATTTTAAGAGGTTTTTAGTAGTAACTATCTATTTATATACTTATAAGATAAGTTAAAGTCTACGGCTTTATTACGTTTTTAATTCGGCCCTATTAATACGAAACCGAGGCACTAGCGACTGTCCCCAATTGTTGCGGTAATTAGGGTGGCAGTCCCGTCGGGATTAGTAATACAATTACGTAGTTTTGAGACACTAGTAATAAACCGATATTCAAAATCTCTACAATGCTAATCGCCTAGATCGGCTAGTGTTTTGAGACATGCCCTCAATTGTCTTTGATTGTAAAGCGAGTCTAGATACGACATCGTAATCTTACGAGATTAGGTTCAAGAAGGGCCGCTGCCGCCGAGGCAAACAACTGTTCACAAGGCTGAGGATTTACGTGGTGATTGTGAAAAAGACAATGACGGCATCGGAGGGATGGACAAATCCGATGCAGTGCCAGCAGTGGATACAAGGAGCATTTTAGGGTACCTCCATCCTCGCTCAGCATCCGGTGATTGCTGGATCTGCGCTTGAACCGACTGGCCACGCGAGCAATCTTGTTCAGGGCATTGCCGGCAGTGTATTATGAGTTGTGCAGGCCTGCACATGTTGTGTGTGTATGTTTCGAGTGCATGTGGGTAAGAAACCTCCATGAAGCTTGGAAGGCTTGGATGCAGGATGAAAAGAGTCTACCACAGTACTAACCTGGTATGTCCCGTCCGTAGTCCGTACCAGACTAAAGACAAGGACAAGCAAGGGTGGACTTCGGCAATTGAGGTGCAGGTGCATACTTAGCCGCGAGTCATAGCGCACCGGGAAATCCCACCCTATCCGAACAAGATAACATACAAACCGGCACCAGATGAATCAAGCACTGTTCGTGGGACTTGGAGTTCAAAACGACTCGGACCTGATAACGAACAGGAACATTATCAACCCAGCCAAAATGGCAGAGAACGAGGCCGTCACACTGATTGCTATACTTTCTCCGAAGCCGGGCAAGAAAGAGCGGGTAAGGAAGGCCTGCGACGGGTGGACAGCACATAACTGACTAAGCTGGGCGTGACAGGTCGTCGAGCTCATGAGAAAGATCGTCGACGGTGTGATTGCGAACGAGATGGGAGCGCTCCAATACGAGATGTTTGAAGACTTGAAGACGCATGAGATATGCTTTGTCGAGAAGTACTACGCGTCCCTTCCGCCGCAAGCCAGTGTTTAGCGACTGATATGTGGCACAGATATGCAGATGGAGCGGCACAAAAGTTTCACGAGAACACGCAATACTTCAAAGAGTCGATTGGGGCTCTTGTGCAGGAGGACCTGCTGTCGAAGGATTATGAGCTGAGGTTCTGCAAGACACTTGCTGGGTTCCAGGTGCGACGTTGATTCTAGTACTGATCCTTGGACTGGAACAGCTTCGTATCGAGGAGTGTCGATCGTGATGGAGATTGGAAGGTAACCCGTCTGGAGGGAGGAGATTCTGTTTCCCTTGTCGCGTGAAATTGGTTGCAAGAATGTCAGGATCTGCTCTGTCTGCTCTGTGACACTATGGACATTTTGCCAGCTCAATCTGCTTGGCCTAACAAGATGTGGAGAATGCAGGCTCCAATGAGGCCTGTACCCAGTCAAGTTATGCCCATTCGCATCGTCAATCTAAGCTCTACATCTCACGGCATGGCTGATACGGCGGGATACATTCGATGAAGAAGTTCGGACAATTCGTCGGTTGCTAGGCGCAGTAGGCCGGACAACTTGCATCCTTCCATTCGAGCATTGAGGCCGTGTTGATTCGTCCAACCGGCCACGGTGTCACTTGAAGCATGGCCGACAGACTGGAGCCAAACTCTCGTGATGGCATAACAGAGCTGGACACTGGCAGCAATATGGATGCAATATAGACTGGGCATGGAGTGGGTAGCACTTCTCGCCGTGGGCAATGGGCGTGACCTGAAGAATAATTGGCGGGATCCGGCCATGAATCAAAGTGGTTAGCCGTAGTGTGCATAAATCGCGCTTCGTCCAAGAGGCCCGTAAGATACCTCCGGAGGTAAGATAGGTAACCGTAATACCTACAGTAGCTCTCGAATCTAGATAGACGCCATTACTGTGAGCCATTGACTAGCAATCTCTCCCGTCCGCGATTCCTGCCTCTGCCATTTGCCCTGGATTCCTCCCCGTCTCACTCCATCCCAAGATCCCAACACTCCCGCAAACTTTCGCCTTCGCCTTCTCCTTCAGGCCTGGATCGGTGCTGCACCCGTCGCTCGTTTGCTCTTCCGCCCAGGCATTGTGTTTCGGCTACCTACCCTCGAAGATTGGGACCCCCCAGTAATCGTAATCGCAACGGCCTCTCTCCTTGGCAGGCTTCGCGACTCTTAGCACCAGTGGCACCCTCTACGTCAATCGCTTATCCGACCCTCCATCCTTGGTCGCCATACAGAGCATCCCATTGCCCTGCCTCGTCTTTTCGCGCGAAACTATAATTGCCAAAACCTGCTGTGTTTTGTCGCCTGGCTCGAGCACAGCAGTCCCCTCTTCGGGCCTGTATAAATGAGGAGACGGCCTTCGGGGTCAACAACTGAGGAGGAGGACGAGACTCTAAATCCTGATGTGGAATCAACCAAAGAGACGGAAGATAAGGAGGAAAGACTGAGAACGCATTCTGGAGATCTGGACCCAAAGGACAGGAGGAAGGCCGGACGCGCCCCAACTGCACACAATCCTGCATGGAAGCACACTTCTTCCGAGAAGAACATGCCGAGCGAGAAAGAGATGGGAGAGCTGCGCCTCTCAAAAGACATAACACGCGATGCCACCAGGGATTCGCATGCTCCACGCCGGCGTTGCCAGATGCGCAATCCTTGGTCGTGCTCATGGCTCACCATGGGCACTTTAGTGACGGCATTGGCAATCATGTTATGTATGTTCCAGTCCTTCACAACTCGCCAGCTTGATCCAAAGGGCGCCGACATGTCGTGGATGGCCAGCGCCTTTGTGAGATTTCCCGACTTCGATACCGAGCATACTCGATTTGCTTCAAAATACTCGTTACATCTGTATCGTGAGATGGGAATAGATGACGAGGATCCCAAAGTACGTTACACATGGACATAAGGACTTTGATTGTCCTCCAGCTGACAATCGAGCAGGTCAAAGGGGTGCCCGTTCTGTTCATCCCAGGGAACGCGGGATCCTACAAACAAGTCCGATCGCTTGCCTCAGAGGCCGCCAATTACTGGAATAACAACATTCGACAAAATAGCCAGGCAGTGCAGGACGGGAAGATGGCGTTGGATTTCTTCACCGTTGACTTCAACGAGGACTTGACGGCTTTTCATGGCCAAACACTGCTGGACCAAGCAGAATATCTTAATGACGCAGTCGCATACATTTTATCTCTCTACCATAACCCCCAAAGATCGATGAGGGACTCGAGCCTCCCGGATCCTAGCTCCGTCATGCTGATTGGGCACTCGATGGGAGGGGTGGCAGCTCGAGCGATGCTCACAATGCCGAATTACCAGGCAAACTCCGTGAACACGATCATCACACTTTCAGCACCACATGCTCGTCCGCCGGTGTCCTTTGATGCTCAAATTGTCAAGACATATCAGACGATCAATGACTATTGGCGGAAGGCACATTCAACACAATGGGGTTCCGATAACCCACTATGGCATGTTACGCTGATATCTATCGCTGGTGGTGGACTGGATACCATTGTGCCTTCAGACTATTCAAGTCTTGCATCACTGGTTCCCGAAACACATGGATTTACCGTTTACACTTCTACGATACCGGACGTTTGGCTGGGTATGGATCATCTGTCGATAACATGGTGTGATCAGTTTAGAAAAGCCGTTATCCGGTCGTTGTTCGACGTTATGGACGCTTCCCGAGCTACTCAAACCACGCCCCGGGGACGACGGATGCGATCGTTCAAAAAATGGTTCTTGACTGGTCTAGAGGATGTTGCTGAGAAGTCTTTGCCTCATCAAGATCCGAAGACATTGCTCACATTAGAAGACAACTCAAATGCCATCATCTCGCAAGGGGAGAGATTGGTATTGCATGAGCTTGGCAAATTAGGCAAGCGGAAGGCACACCTGCTCCCGATACCTCCCCAAGGTTCTTCTGAGGGTCGTAAGTTTACGTTACTATCAGATCAGCATCTTGATCATCCGGGAGAAAACGGGAAACTGGAAGTGCTCTTTTGTAGTGTGTTCCCACTTCAAGTTGGACATTCTGCGACACTATTTTCAATGAACATGGACCTGTCGGGAGACAGCTCGGGATCCACTCGTTTAGCTTGCAAGAACGTGGCCTCGGATACAATTCGATTGCCGGCATCTACCATCCACTCCAAATATCCCTTCGACAAAGCAGCTCCGTTTTCTTACCTTCAATACGATCTCGAAGATCTGGCTGAGCATCAATTCGTCGCCGTTGTTGATAAAGCTTCCGAACATGTTTCCGGGTGGCTCATTGCAGAGTTCAGCGCTGGATCGGAATCTATGATTCAGTCATCCATTAGCATCCAAGGAATGCTCGCCTCGGATGCGCAAATCAGGTTGCCTCCGAAGCGACCATTGGTGATGGATATCAAGCTGCCACACCTGGAGTCAAGTCTGTTTGCTTACAAGCTCACTTTGGGTAGGCAAGCCTGTGGCGACGGCGAGATGTTCACACCACTCGTGCGCCAGTACATATCAGAAGTCCACGAGTCCAAGTTCTTCGTTAACGTAAAGGACATCGAGATCACTCTTCACGGCGTGGCACCTTATATGCCGCCACCTATGAAGGGTCACAACCACGATAGCGGGCTTTCACTTCAAATTTGGACGGATCCAACTTGCAACAGTGCAGTTGAACTAAACTTGAGTTTGGACCTGATGGGCAGCCTCGGAAAGTTGTGGATGCGTTATCGCACAATTTTTGCCGCCCTACCGCTCCTTGTCGTCGCGCTGGCTCTTAGAAAGCAATTCCAAATTTACGACGAGTCTGGTGAGTTGAGTCTTCGACTATTGTTCGGTTCTAGTGCTAATCAGTCTTCCAGGCATCTTCATGAGTTTCTCCGAAGGCTTGAACGAATCACTCCGCCGTTCCATTGCGGTCTTGATCTTGTCTTTATCTTTTGCCTCGGTCTATTTGGCGAATCTAAGTCAAGCAGGGGTATCGAGGAAATCAGCTTGGTCAGGCCACAAACAAGGCAATGCCACTGAGTCGGTGGTCGATTTCACCAAGAATGAACTCCTTACGGGCTCCCCGGACCCTTTCTTTTGGTTCCTGATGCCATTGTTTGGTGTTATCAGTGTCGGCTTGTGTGTAGCCATCAACTATGCTGCACTCACCTTCACTCATGTCATCACGTGGGCGTACTCGAGCGTGCGTGCTGCTCCGCCGCGGAACGAAGATGGACGGTAGTAAACATCATATATGGGTGATCCGAATCTTGCTGAATGATCTCACAGACAAACGACATCTGCTTTTGCAGTGACATCAACTCGACGGCGGGTGGTCACGACTAGCGTTCTGCTCATCCTGGTGTCCACCATTATACCATATCAATTCGCATTCCTTGTACTATGCATTGTACAGATCGCAACTTGCGTTCGAGCCTTGAGAGTCGCCAAAGAGACCGTGCGTTACCTTCCATCCGTAACGCAATCCTTGCTGATAAATTCGTAGAATTCAGAGGTCAACTACAACTTTTACAATTACGCCCATTCGATCCTAGTTCTCATGCTTTGGATACTCCCAGTCAACCTCCCGGTTCTCGTCGTGTGGATACGAAACCTAGCTGTTCACTGGCTCACACCATTTTCCTCGCATCACAACATCCTCTCCATCATGCCCTATATCCTTCTCGTGGAGACTCTCAGTACAGGCCGGATGGTTCCTCAAGTTCAGACTCGGTAAGTTCATCGGATGGGGGAGCTTGATTCGCTTTGCTAATTGTGCCAAGCTTGCGATACATGACTCATGTCACGCTCTTCCTTCTAGCTGTCGATGCTGCTCTTTACAGCGTTTCTTATGCATACCTCCTTCATCAGGTGGTCAATTTTTTCTGCGCATGGCTTGTCCTCGTACACCTCTCGACAAGCTCTTTCTCATTTCATAGACTGGACCGGCTGTTAGATGATTCCGTGGAGTCGGACGGAGACCACATCAAGAAGAGGCCTTGAAGTCTCCGTTGTTATATTCCTTTTAATTCACACTGACATTTGGATCACACCCTCGGTCTTCGGCGTACAAGCGTCGCCTTGTTTCATGGACACAGCAAGCGGTGGTGAAGCCATTTGTCGGGTTTTGCATGCTCTCCAGTACCTGATCCTATGGACAGGGAAGGGAAGCGATTCTTCTCATGTACATATTAGTTTGGTTCGTTCTGGACACTCCATCTTATTGAGTGTAGACTATGCAGGACCTTTGCCTGACGGACATCGAGGATCCCGGTTGGTCTGCAGTTCGATGTGGTCTTGCTTAACTTGTAATCGCCATCTTGTCCTGAGGAGACATGGCGCCCTTGAAGGACGGAAGGTGCGGCAATTTCAATAATGCCACCTGCAGCTGGTATACAGTGCGGCTGGCTGAATAGCACCTGTTTAGACATAATGTTAGTGATTGACCATCTTTGCATTGTGTTGTCAGATCTTCTGCGCGCTCAATTTGATTGTCGATTTCATAGCCCTCCAAGGCTCAACGATTGATTTGCTTCGGCTTTGGTCAAGATCATCATTCTATGAGGCCTGTCCAACCTTGATCGCTAGAGAATCTCTGCTGTTCAGGAAGGACGAGAAGAAATGATATCTACTTATGTATCTAATCCTCTGCACGTCCCAGCTACGTTAGGTCGTAAGCTCCATCTCCACCACTGACAACACCATAACCCAGCTCTCCACAACAATCGCCCTCCTTTTCCATAACCGCCATGTCCACTCACGAAATCAAACCCGAAGAGATAGAGAAGTATTGGGAAATCTTCGCATCCCTCACGAACGGCGGCACGCACCTCAATGGGTCGCAAGCAGCCCCCGTTCTCAAGAATTCAGGCCTAGGAGATGAAAAACTAGAGCGGGTGTGGGACTTGGCGGATGTAGACGGTGATGGGAATCTGGACTTTGAAGAGTTCTGCGTGGCCATGAGGGTTATATTCGATTTGGTGAATGGGGTATGTCGACTTCACTTTCAGAGAGGCTGGTGCACGAACAATGCCCAATCTTGGATGGCAATTGCCGTGAATGCGACAACCATCCCAAGGCTGATACGACGTGAATAGTTATCTTCAGATGTACCCACGACATTACCAGACTGGCTCGTCCCGGAATCGAAAGCCCACCTTGTCCAAGCCAACCGCGCGCTGTCAGGCCGCCAACCCCAATTCGAACGCGTGGACGACGATGATGCAGATTCCTCACTCAAAGACGGGTTCGACTGGTACATGTCTCCTGCGAACAAAAACAAATACGAAGAGATATATACTGCGAATCGAGATGCTCACGGCGAGATATCCTTTGCCTCCCTTGAACCTTTATACTCCTCTCTCGATGTGCCGGATACGGATATCAGAAGCGCGTGGAACCTGATCAATCCGAGTGCGAGTCAGACGATTGGGAAAGATGCGACGTTGGCGTTTCTACACATTCTGAACAACAGGCATGAGGGATTCCGGATCCCGCGGTCGGTGCCGGCGTCGCTGCGATCGACGTTTGAGAGGGGGACAATAGAATACAACCTGGATCGCGTGCAACCGACCTCCAAGTCGAGATGGGCGGCCAAGGAAGAGGACGGAGGATCACGGAAAGCGAAATTTGGAGACGCGTACCTGACGAGATTGGGCGTGGGTGAGCGGGCAGGTTTCAACAAGGCAAAGGGGACGGACTTCAGCGCTACAAAGGGCAAGGATGACGAGTGGGAAGAGGTCCGTCTGAAGCGGGAACTCAAAGATATCGAGGATAAGATTGCACGCGCTGAGAAGGAGGCAGGGAATAGGAAGAATGGCAGAGATACGAGGAGTAAACCGGCACTCGTGAAACGGGAACTGGAAATGCTCCTTGATTACAAGAGGAGGGTGTTGAGGGATCTGGAGGCCGGGGAGGGCAAGTATAAAAAGGGAGGTAGCTTGAAGGCTCTGAGTGACGACATTGCCATGGTCAAGGAGCAAGTCGACGGGCTGCAGAGTCATTTGACCGAGAGGGAGAGGGTTCTTGATGACCTGAAGAGGCAGATTGAGGAGGAGAAGTCGAAATGAGACGGCTTAGCATTGAGGCCGGAAGTGGGTGGGCTTCGATAGTATTTAATACTCGGTTATGGCTATTCTTGAGCGACTCCTTCTTCTCCGGAGAACTTGCAAGTTCGGCACGAAGAAAGAAGAATACAGCTCCTGAGTTTTGGTTGATGAGACTTCAATCTAACCCCTTCAATGTCGAGTGCTCGAATGTCCGTCCACTGACACTGAGATTTGGCCTTGCTCATCGTCATCATCGTACACCAAACTGCATGGTCTGGGTAGGTTGGTGAGGTTCGTATGGGGAACTTGTAGACATATCTCAAGGTATACCATGATTTTAACGTGGAGTTGCACTATCTCCTGCGCAGCGAATCTCCGATTGAGACATTATATGTACCAACCCCAGATGCCCAGGTAAGACTGTACGACCTTTCGACACTCCACATGAACTTGATGTGCGGACGGCATAGATATAAGCATCACGTGTAATGATCATCAAAACTGCTGTATACAACCAAGTAGGTAGGAGGAGGAGTGTGATAGGAGGGGTGCTCTTTACCTGATCAAGACGACCTCCAGGGCACCTAGAAGTACTAGTATCTGGCGCTTTGAAAGTGGCATGGTCTACAGGAGGTCTGGACCATACCAAAGCGCCATCATCTCTTCCAGACCAAGTGGATACTCCGTACCTTCCTTGGAGTTTATGGACAATTTCTTTTCCATCTGGAATCATACCGTGATTACTGTAGGAACTTTTCGCGTACCGAGGTTTGAGGAGAGCATCAAAGAGACTCGACTTATTTGCAAAAAATGGGAAGGCGAGCATCATTTGGGCGCTTCCGAGTTCGTTGTGAAGCATATGTGCGGTATTTAGCATGCTTCGTTCTCATCCGTCAGCAAGAGGTGAGGTGGTCCGAGGCATTCACTCAATGGACACAGCCGACGAAGATGAAAACCGAGCTAGGTATTGAACAGCTCCTTAGGTAGTAATCACCTTTCCGCACTCAGTTGTAGACGGTACCGAAAAGCTTTCTCATGAATAGATATTTACACCCACTTTCCCTTTCTACACGGTGCGCCCTTTCCGTCTATTATCGTATTACCATTGTATAGCCTCCCAAGCCGTCCTCAACACACCCGTCCTCGTCTTTTGCATCTCAGGCGCCGCACTACCTACATGCTCGATAATCTCGAGCATCTTCCGAATCGCGTCTCTCGACCCGGTGAACACGGGATCGACCATTTGCTTGATTCCCAGCATGGGTGAGCTGGGCGGTGGATGGTATGCGCCCAGGAGATTCGCCATTGTGAGCTATTCCGTCGGTCAGTAAGAAGTACACTGCAATAGCGGAATGCAGAAGGAGGGGTGAAGGTGACTTACAGCTTCCTCGAAAGCCCGGTGTTGAAAAACCCACCACACTCCCGCATCAATCTGTATATGCTCCCAGAAATCGAAGAAGGATTCTACTGCTAGACGCCCTGCCTCTAGCGCACCACGGACGTCGCAATGGACACCGCCGTTTTCGTTCTCCTCCGCTTCGATAATCATGACGCAATGCCAATAATTACTTCTCAGGAACAAATTCTGGCGCGCCATTCGCCCGTTGTTGAGAACCAATTGAGCGAATTGGTCGTGGGAGGCTGTGAGAGAGCGTGGGAATGTGGCGTAGAGTGTTCTGAACTGGTTCAGAAGTGATGTTTTGTGGCGTGGAGAGGTAACCACCGGAGAACTAAGGGCTCGGGGCATGCAGATGGAACGTGATACAAGGTCGGCCATGCGCCACATGCTTCTTATGAAATCGACATCGGTATGTCTTCCGGGATCATTCATTTTTGGAGCAACCGGAGAAGGATGGCGTGGTGCAATATTGCTGATGCTCATTACATTGCTTGAATTAGGTGGGAGTAGAGCCGCCGGATTTATCGCAGGTTGGTCGGCTGAGTCTTCGGTTAGAGATTCGACTGTTACGTCGGAGAATGTTGTTGTTGGCGGAAGTTTGAGTAGGACGGTGAGGAAGGTGTCTTGGAAGTAGACTGCTTGCCAGGCCTTGCGACGCTGCTGTTTTTCTGACGAGGAAGCGTTTGGGACCATGACGTTTGGATCTCTGTTCAGGCCCATGGCGTAGGCTTGGCGGGTAAGAATTCCTCCAAATGCCCAGGCGTCGGTAGCCTTGTTGTCGTTCATCAAGAAGTAGCCCATGAGAACCATTGCTTGAACTGTTTTGAGGGACGTGCGGCTCAAGAATGAATACAGTCGAAGTGATTGATGTGCAGCAGAGACGTAGAACTCTGCAATCTGTGCTCTCGCCTGTTCGGACTCCATCTGGATGAATTGAGCACCCATGGCATAGACAGCGAAATGTAAGGCCAGTACAGAGGCATCGCTGCGCTGGCGTTCCATGGTAGACATGCTCCAGAAACGATCATATTCGGCGAGGAAATGCTGCTGGTTGAGCATTGGGTACACGGGGTCGACGCATTCGAAGTATTTGGCTACCAGTGAGTCTGCTTGTTCCTTGCTTGGCAGGACTCCTATCACTTCAGGGACACCTCCTGTGGTGGTCCAGTAGTTGGCAAATGGATGATGTGCTCCGCTGCCAAACACGCTAGCCGTGACCTGCCTGGTATGCGCAAGATTGGAAAGCAGGAATGGCGAAGAAAGACTTGAGCTTGCAGATCCACTCCTGTTGAAGGTATCCACGGGACTCGGGAGCTGTACGCAGCTGTTAGCTGGACGAACGTGATGACACAAGACGCTGCGGAGAGAGAAGATGGAATCCGAGCAAGTGATGGTGGAGAGAGACGTACACTGCTGCCGGCAGAGAAGACGGCTCCAACGGTCGCTGGAGACTTGGGCGCACTTGTCGAGATACTGGCGATTGAGCCTTTGGCGGTCCGCCTCGATTTGCCTGAGCGTCCCGAGCCATTGCTGTGGTTGTGTGAACAAGAAGACGGTGACGGATGGAGGGGAGTCAGGGTTACCTGGAGGCGATGAGGTTGGCAACGTCGCTGTATTTGCACTCACTCTGCCGTTTGACGCAAGCAAGACACCCAGGCCTGCCGCGGTCGCATTTCGTCTTCCGCTCGACGCATTCCAAGCAGCTGCGGAGGCCTATTAGCTGAGAATGCGAGATCCGGCAGCGGGATGAATACTTACCTGAGGGTCGGCTTGTTGCGCTTCTGCTTCTTGCGGATGGGCGACTGCGACGTCTCCTCGTCCGGCTCGTCTCCCTTGGGCGTCGACGTGGACGTGGGCGTCGGCGTGGTCGTCGACGTGGACGTGGACGTCGGCTTCGCGTCTCTTCCGTGTCCATGGACTCCATTCCCAAGGCCTTCGTCGTAGCCGTGGTGACTGTTATTCGCTCCCGCCATTCACGCCTCCACTAAATAATCGCATGGATTCGATGGATATAAGGTAGGGCCCGCGTCGAAGAGTCCTGGACGGGAATAAATCCTCAGTCTTCTACCGTGATCCTCGACTTCGCCTTCCGTGGCATGAAGGCGGTCCGGAAGATTCTCACTGCTACCTACCTACCCCTCACTCTCCGCCAGCTTTTGTTGACGTACTTCAAGTTTTCACGTCTGCCATCCAACAACCCGTCAATCAAGCACCAATGCTACAGTTTCTAATCGAGGTTGAGCCCTGGGTCCTCCAAGGATGGTATCTTAGTGCTTGGGCTCAGGGCGGGAAATAGACTGCGTCAACCCAAGCTGTCTGCCAAAACTGGGGCCCAGGCATTGGGACCTTTTCAATCGTCGTGACGAGACGACTGCGCTTGTTTTTTACGGCAGCATAGTTATTAACTTCGCAAGAGATTGTTTTGACAACGTGGAGAGCATGGTAGTTCCACACCAGAGAATGGAGAGCAAACCCAGCATTTCATCGTCTCACAACAATCGCACGCATCGCAGGAACCGAGATTCGTATTGACTTTTCATTTCATATACTTGTAGAGACCAGAGTAGCCTGGGTCTCTTCCCAGCATCTCCAGCCATCGTTGCCAAATACTTTCACCTAATCCTTCATAAATCGCTTCCGATGATGGTCTACATAAGGGGTGTTGTCGAGAATACGTCAAACTGTCTAGGGCGCAACGCTTTGAAAATATAGTTCAGTGGTGAAACATCGCCAGAGGCCTGTCCCACCCCTTCTCCCACCATGGAGTTTCTATCCTGACTACCCGCTGATATCGATGAGTGGCGCTGGGAGCGCGGAGCTGGTGAAGCCCGTCTGATGTACACGTCTACAGGTCGGTATCTTCCTCGTCTGGAAGGGGCATATTGGCAGCTGCCTCCATCTCCTTTTGGTACTGCTCGAGGACAGCCTGGTCAACCTGGACTTCTGGGGGTGCCAGGGCTGGCGCAGCGACGAAATCGAGGGATTGGTTACCGACGAGCTTCCGGGCGAGCCAGCTGGTATATTTGTTAGTGACTGTCTGACCTTTTGCAATGCAGAGCTTACAGGAATGGCTTTTCGAAGTTGTAGTTGGACTTGGCTGAGATGTCGTAGTATTGGAGATTCTTCTTGCGATGGAAAGTGATGGTCTTGGCCTTGACTTTGCGCTCCTTGACATCGACCTTGTTACCGGTCAAAACAATGGGAATATTCTCGCAGACACGGACGAGATCGCCTGGTCCCTGGTTAGTTCGCACGCAAAGGACGTGCGAGGCTGAGAAACCTACGATGCCAGTTCGGGACATTCTTGTATGTGATGCGAGATGTGACGTCGAACATGATAATGCCGCACTGTCCGTTGATGTAGTACCCATCACGAAGACCACCGAACTTCTCTTGTCCAGCTGTATCCCAGACATCGAACTGGATCTGTCCCAAGTTCTGTATCATCCGAGTTAGTGTCCGGCCTCCCTCCTCTGTATTCGCAAGGCCGTACCGTGGTGAAACCAAGAGGGTGAACCTCTACTCCGAGGGTTGCAATGTATTTCTTCTCGAACTCGCCGGTGATGTGACGCTTCACGAAGGTTGTCTGAGAAAGGCAGGTCAGTACTTATCATGATGATTGAGATTTGAAAAGCGAGCTACCTTTCCGGTACCGCCATCTCCGACAAGCACGAGCTTGAAGGTAGGAGTGGTAGCTTCTGCCATGGTCGTGTGGACGACGTAGAATGGGTGGGTGGTGTTTTGCTGTTTACCGGCTGTGATTAGCAAGAGGGTTGGTTGATTGCAAGTCAAACAAAAGGTCTTGGATGCAAAGCTTACGTTTAAACCGAGGATGTAGTGTTTGCTGGCCCGATGTGTAGAACGAGGTGGCAGTGTTTGTTGTTACTTGGTGGCGGGGAATGATTTTTAGTCGTTGTCTCTCAACTAACTTCACTTGATGCTCTGTCACGTGTTTCTTCACTGCAGCCTCAAAGTTTAGCAAGCACTGCTTATCAGGCCTTCAACATAACATTTGTCGTCGATCTGTGGTCAATGCAAGTATCTTGATGATAACGGAGACTTTTCATTCTTTTCCTCTATTACAAGTCGACATCTCCTTGAAAAGAATCGCTCCATTTGCCCAGGCCACGACAAGACAAGCATGACCAGACGCCGTCAGAATGCTCGTTGGGTATCATACTACAAATTCGAACCTCCCTCTTGCTCCTGTAATGCTGAGTATCTTGAAATCATAGGTTGAATCATCGCTTCGTTCACAGTGTTGAGCAGTGGAAGCGGCACTTTTCTTTACAATGGAAGAAGTTGACATCCCAACATCCCTCGACCTCCCCAGTTTGAACGAGGCGTCAACGTAAGCTGCTGACTTGCGGAATCACGTAAAATAGATACAGCTATCGGTCGCTGAAATGGTGCATTAGTGTCGTCTTCATATGATGCAGTGGAATAGCTCACGCCTTCACTTTGCGCTACAATCTCTGCCACTTTACTGAGCTTGTCATGGTTCAGCCAGGTGGCAGAGCCGAAGTGGGTCACCTCATCACCAATTTGTAAGCCTGAATCGGCAGCCGGACTTCCGGGTACGACTGTGTTGACTCTAGCAAACGGAGTACTGGTCGTTGCCTGTGCAGACTGTGACGTGGAAGAGCGGAGTGGGACAGGAGTGGAAAAAGACGCTGCTGGCGCTGGCTCAGACGCCATCTCTGCGAATCGTGTTTGAATCACAACCTCAAGGCGAGACATGAGCGCTTTGTAGTCGTTGCGAAGGTGAATTATTCTTGCACGGGTAGTGCGAACTGTTGGCAAGAATCAGTCTGTTTTCCGCTCCCAGGAGTTGGAACTATGTACTTTGTGGGACATCGATATCCGCGCGTGGAAAGCCGTCGAAAGTAGTCAAGCCAGTTTGCATCGTGACACCATGCTGCGAACTATAAGGCACTGTTGGCCATGACAGGAAAATGTGCTCTTACAGATTCCAGGACAGCTCCCAAAGCTGTGAGTTCGCCTTCCAACCTTGCTTTCTCGGCCATGAGCTCGTTGAAGCTCAGCCTGTCTGTGGCGATGCCGTTCGAATGGCCATTCGTGGTGAGTCCCGAGGCGACGGAAGGAGTGTGTATGTCGTCCATTGGCTGGTTTGTGAAGTGGAATTCGAGGTTGGAAGAAACGAGGACATGGAAACCAACGAATCCGAATAGTGCATTCGAAAAGTGGGGCTCCATAGAAGAGGTCAATGCTCCCAGCTTGCGTCTGGTGTGAGGTGTGAGGTCTCAACCTCGTCCATCAATTAAACATCAACACGGAATACGTCGCGCCATGATGCTTTGTTGAATACTCGGAAACGCGCGTCAACCCCGTCTTTTTCATGCCATCTACAGCTCGAATGCAGTCTTTCTGATCAGATCGGCTCTCTGCGAGCCTTGAAGGCTCCTTCCAAGCACTCAGCGCGTTCCAGCTGTATCAATCGTAGTCGCCAGAGTGAAAGAGGTGTGTTCCTCGCAATCCTCAGTATGGTGGTAGGAGCGCGTGCGAAGTCGTGGCATCACAGTCATAAGCTTGGAAACTCCGAGTCCAGCATGGACTGCTTGCTAGTATTTACTAACATCTTAACATGGACAGCAGTCTCGAGCCAGTCCGGTTGTGACTGCCTACCACAGCTTGGATGCCACTTTCTGATCACTGGGCGTGCCTTTACATCGTACTCCCTCCCTTTTGTATACTGACGGGTTTCTTCTCACTCTCATCCCGTCTCTTCTATCTCATATTCATGCTCCCGGGACGCCGTCACTTGTTGCCCAACCTTCTTGTTCTTGCCCAAGACTGATATCTAGTATGGCTTACGTCCTCTCCCTGCCATCACAAAATCCGTTGGAGCGGCCTTTTGCGAGCCCCCTCTGCATGCGATCATGTTCGTCTTTTGCCAGTCAGGCGTCCCTGGGGACTGTCCGTCACCATCCACCGCGAAGTGTATCAGCAGCATCATCAGTAAGATCAGCATTGTCTACCTCTACTGTCCTTCGACCCAGACACGACGAGAACTCTCATCCTCGACTGGTATCTGGATCTCTGCTTGGTCTGATCCATGATCTTAATAGCACCACTCCCCCGGGCCCCTCCCCAGGTCAGATTTCTCGACAGGCCAGCTGGGGCAGCTCACGTTCTGCGTCGCCTATTCCTGGGACAGCAGAGATTCGCATGTCGAAGAGAACGACCGCCAGGTTGCGTGCCAACCGCTCCCCACAAACATCAGCCCAAACCCTGAGAAGCTCAGTCAGCGACGATGCAATAGGCTTTGAGTCTGCCCAGGAGTCGCAGGAAATGATTGTCAAGGTCGAGCGAGTCGAAATGGTAGATGTACCCGTCGATCAACCTGTGGAGCCCGAGGAGCTGGAAGATCATCGAGAAGAAATGGAAGGAGACTCTCCTGCGAAGACAGCTCCAGAGCAGTTACCATTCAAGCGTTGGCTCAGCACCTTGCGAAGGAAAAATCAACAAAGGCATAAGGATTTACAAACGCATATTCAGTCTCCAGCATTTGACGAACCTTATCGGCTTCCCCCACTCGAGTCACCCAGGCAACACAGTGTCCGCCATGCTGGTCATAGACAGTCACTCTCGCTGACTTCGTCCGTTGGTCTGCTCACAGCTGTCAAATCGGCGTCGATGACTTGGACTGCAACAAGCCTTGCAACAAAATCACGGGTGGACACCCGCTCCGTTCGTCTCCGAGGCGACAACAGAAGCAGTAGATTCTCCGATGTCCGAATGTCTTTTGAGAGCACAGCACCATCAGTCGAAAATGCGATCGATGAAAAGGCTTGGGCGAGGTCGGTGCAGAGGAGGAAAATCGTCGAAGAGCTGCTCTATTCGGAGGAGAATTACATCGTGGACATGAAGGCGCTTGTCAATGTCCGTTGCAAGCCTTCATCGACTCTCTTGAGACTAATGCTGGCTAGGTTTATTTCACAGTACTCGCAACTATGCCTACAATGACATTACAGCGAAGGAAGAATATACAGAAGAGCGTAACCCAAATTGTACACTTACACGAAGAGTTGTTGGCGGAACTTCATAAAGTGGTACCCAATTCGGAAGCCACCCAAGACGACAGCATGCCACGCCCGCGAAAACGGAAGGCAAACCATTTCAGATGGCACAGCGCCGAGAGTGCCCCATCTCGACCTAACCTACGAATCATTGGTCATCGTCTTCGGCACTCTTTTGACGCGACCGGATCAGCTAACCTTCAAGCTGGAATCGTGATTGTCAACACGAGCATCGTACTGAACGTGGCGAAAGTGTTCGATCGTTTCGTATGTTGACCAAATTCCATTAGCGTCCTTTGCTTACAGTGCCGACAGATGTCGAGGTTCCTTGCCTACGAGGCGTACGCTGCAAATAACGAAGTCATGGAGGAGGACGCATCCTCAACGTCGAGATTGATACCCACTTGGCCTGCGTATGAACGGGGAGTCGAAGCATTGGCTTCTTCCACGAATTCCATATACCATCACGAAGCGCGCAATCGAAAAGGATTGACCTTTTCAGACTTACTGATTAAGGTAGGTGTTGGAAAACGTGCACATTTGACCTTGCTAAGGTTCGTGACAGCCAATTCAGCGAATCTGCAAATACCCTCTGTTCTTCCAAGATCTCGCCAAGCACACGCCGGCGTGCGATGATCCTGTCGCACATGCCGAACTCCAGAAAGTCTTGTTCAAACTCCAAGAGACTGCCAATGAAATCAATACCGCCAGAGACAACCCACAAGTCAGACAACTTATCGAGACGACGTGGATTTTGCAAGATCGCTTGGTGTTCAAACAGACGGTATGGATGCCACTGCTTTTTCTTTGGGCACGGGACTAATCAAATCAGAGCGATTATGGCGAAATCCCTGCTCAAAGAATGCTTGGGCATGTTGTACTCTGTGGAGTTCTGCATGTTGCCTATGACACTCACAGCGGCGTGAAAGGAGACTACATGATCTCGATTCTGTACCGCTCATCTATGGTGCTCGCCTTGGTCAATAAATGCCTTGCAACGTACGACGTGTTCGCTGTCATGCCGTTGACCAATGCTCGGTTGGAGGATTCGGATAATGGGCGAGGTTTGTTAAATCATGACCACGGGTTGTAGGCACCGTCAGCGCTGACTAGCACTTCTGACAGGTCTACAATGCCACACCGCACCGTACACTTGGAAATTCATGTTCGAATCTAATCAGCGACAATACGAAGTGATCATGAGTGCGTGCTCAGACGAGGAAGAGGAGCAGTGGAAGCGGCAAATTCGCATCCGAATCGACACCGAGACTCGTGATGTAGTCGAGGGTCTCGCCAGCCCATTTGTCTCAGTTCCTTTGGATCTCAAGTCTCTTGGCCCTGCCTTTGAGGCAAATGGCTCCTTTTCGAGACGAAAATCGATCCACCGGGCCGCGACGCTTGGGACCAAGACGAATCTCCACCAAGTCATCATCAAGAACACTCACGCCCAGAGGCCTGGCAACAATGATTCGGATTCTTCCCTTCCGGTGCTACGTTCTCAGTCACACCTGTCTTCGGGCCACGTCCCAACTCTTGCACCTCGACGTGCTGAACGTATCCGGCTCGAGACTGTCCTCAGCGATGTCTGGTCCCGAGATGTGTTGCCATATCCAGGGATGATGTCGAGGAGGCCGGACAACCCAATACGAGCTTCGGCCAATTCAGTGATGCGTAAACTTAGCATGGCAAGCATCGCAAGCAATTTTTCCAAACGATCTGCCAGCTTCGCAAGCTTTAGCCACCACCGGATGAACGAGACGTCAATCATTCCTCCAAACCCACTGCCGCCTTTGCCATCCACGAGACCAAAGAGAACATTGGTGAAACGGCCGTGCCCAAATTCAGGACCATTGGTCGATTTCCATAGTGCTCCGACGGCATTTTTGCCCGAAGATTTTGAACTTCAACCTCCAAGCTTAAATGGTCATCGAAGAAGACGAGCTAACCGAGCGGCCACGAGTGAGCGATCGATGACAACACGCCCCATGACTCCAATACGCATGTTCTTGGAGAAGTCTCAGGAGACTACCAAAGTGTCGAGGGTCTCAACGATCATAGAGTCTCCACCGGCACGTCAAATGTCACCATCGGACACATCCGCTGGACCAAGCATAGCTACTGTGGTGCGCACACCAGTCAAAGGAGAGGTATCCTCACCGCTCAACTTCCGATCGCATCACACTCCCATAAAGGGCCCAACCAAAGCTCGCAGTATCTTGTTCAAGTTACTGGGAGTGACAAAGGACTGACATGATGGCGAGCTCGAGTCACGATAGCAGCATTTTAGGCAGGATAGGATTAAGACTCAATTTTGGTAACCATGCAGGTTTGGACTAATTGCTCCTGCACAGTGGATGATGCAGATCTTTCTGGAAACAGTTTCTTGGGCCCGGGTGACGCGCGGTGCGAATAATGCAGGTACCCGTTTTTGGGGAGTTGGAAAAGCGGAACTGGGATGAGATGGAATGGTTGGTGCTAGACGTAGTTTTTTAATCAAGGAATATGATAGCGCTGTCATCGCTGCGCCCTTGGCTGGCCTATAATGGAGACAGAAGTGTACTGTTGTAAGGATTCGTGCCTGGCTGTGGATTGATTGATTGATAACACGCTGCGCTTGCCAAGTCATCAGCAGTGTAGAATGCTCAATGCTCGTACACACAGTGGAGACCATTCCATTTCCACGCATCCCACACCTATGCGCACGTCATGTTCCAAGTAAGAAGCAATATGAAGCAAAATGCGGGATATACATTTCATTGGGCCCCACCGCAACTGCATTCAGCCTTGGAGGGGCGCTACGTCATACTGTCTCGTGTCACGACTGGGGTAGCTTCGAGCTGTTTATAAACTGGTACACTTCCCGCCTCTCACGATACATCGCAGCTACCACAACAAGAAAATCAAACACGAGTACAATTCACATCGAAGCCATCTTATAAGCCACCAAATACCGGCAACATGACCAGAGGCGACACCCAGCAGACCAAGATCCACTACAAGGGAACTGAGGATGACTTTATCATCCTAGTCGAGAGCGAGGAGGCCGTGAAGAAGTGGAAGGAGGACAAGACGGTCCCTTTGGTCGACGTCGTCCAGAGCTTCGACGTCTTCACCACAGGAAAGTGAGTTAAAGCACAGGCAGAATTATGAGAGTGATGTTGACGTAGTTCTCAGGCACGGTGCACAAGGAGAGCTCAACCGCGCCTCCAACGCTGTTCTCGAAAACGAGTTCGGGACAAAGAACTCAGAGGATGCTGTCAAGGCAATCATTGAGAAGGGTCAATTACAGGAGGTTCAGGTATGTTGCATCCATACTAGCACCGGACTCAGACGCTGACAATCTACATAGTCATCTGGCCGACAAGGTGACCGCAACAAAAGCAATGCTGCAGGCGCTGGCGTGCCACAGTGAAGTCTGTGTTCAACGAGCATACATCGGCGTAGGGAGCGTGATATGACAACTATTTATAATGGGCACGATGGAATGAACCATGGCAAACATGATGTTGCAACGGGCAAGCTAGTTCAGAGTAAATCCATGCACAAGAAAGATACGACTCGCATGAGGGAACGCTATCAGCCTGAATTTACGTGCATTCGCGATGCAGAATTCAATTTGCCATTGTGAACAAGTAGGATGTGTGCCTTCCATGAGGCCATTGCCTGTTTCGCAGTGGTCGCTTAGCAGAACCTATCCACCCAGTCACCTACCTCACAGATCTTCCTAACAATTGTCTTGGAAACGAACAACGTAATGTTTATTCAGCATCCTAGCATTTATCTGGATATACTAAACATTAATTTGCCGAACCTTTAAGCGCGTCAACAGCAAACGCCTCCAAATCTTTCAAATCGACAACGTCCAACGCCTTCTCATGAGTAGCGCTCAAAACAACTCTGGGTAGCATTAGTTGATACCAGTACCATGTCTCAAGATTATGCCACTCTTCACTCACTTTGGTATCATGCGATCCCCGGCCCCCTTCCCATTGAGTAATGCTTCCTTCCATCGGCTCACACACAAACACCATTTGCAGCCGTCGGTCAAACCAGCAGCTCGTAAATCATTACCGCGTGCAGCAGTAAAGTCGAGGAATTCGCCTGTCACGATTGCTGTGCCGAGGAATTTAGCGCATGTCTCGGGGAAGGAAATGTATGGAGATGTGTGGTGGAGTGGTGGGAGGCTGTACCAGCAACGCTATGATTTCCATGATCGCTAGGAGGGACGCGACAGTATCCATCTCGCATGAATCCTGTCATCGGCTTCGTGGAGTGGAGGGTGAGAGGTTTCCGAAGGACTTGTGCGTGTGAATGTCAGCTCTCCGTCCTCCCATCGATCATCCAAACGTAATGCGCGCTCACCGTTCAACATCACCGAGCCCGACCTCGCCATCCTTCCAGCTATTCCTCTAGACTCGTGCGTGACGTGATGAGGAGTTTATATGAATCGAGACTGTTCGTCCCGCGAGCTGATCACCCAAGCGCTCACGACGCAAACCGTCTGCAGCACCACAAACTGGAAGGTCTGGTTGTTCAGAACGTGCCCGACTGGTTCGAAGAATGCAGACATCACTTCGCTTTTGTTCTCGTTGCTGGGGTGGGATATCGTGATTCAAGAGCTAGGCGGGGATCATGGGACGACGACGATCGACAACGGGATTATCTTGATGCTTCCGGGTTGTCTGGTCTGATGCGGATCGAGATGGGGATTACTACAAAATCTTTTCTCTACAGAGAAGGAAGCAGCGGCATGTTACGAGTATTAAGCTCAGCAGCGACCGCTCGGCAGATGTCAGATGACGCGGGTGATTAGGGATCAAAGCCATGTTTCGTGTTGCCGAAGATTTTTCTTCTGGTTGTTGGGAGGCCTTTTCGGTTGCCGAGGGCTTCCGTGTGGATGGAATTGGTTGCGCGCTGATTCATGGTGCGTACCCGTGGACTGATTGGTGGCACGTAAGCGAAGAGAGGATGTCAGCCAATCTGCGCAAGGTTCTTCGGACCGTGCGGCTGGAGATCTTTGACTTGGCCCGTTAGTCGCGACTGGGATTGTGACTTGTGCCTGTAACGTTACCTTACTCGTTTGATTTCTTGCAACTGTGCAACAGGTCATTTCCTGACTCGATCCTCAAGTGCACAGCCTCTGTTTCACCACGCACGATTGCATCTAGTGAAAGGATCAGTCGGCCGAGACCATATCATCAAATCTTCGCACGCCAGAATGTCAAATTTTCAAACATTAGAACACAAATGTCGCGAAGTGGAAAAGAGTGCCTTGGTGGCATCAAAGAGCTGGGACTCTCTGCTGATTCTAGATCGTGTTGACGGGGATCATGGTGAGGTGCTCGTCGACATGGAGAATGGAGGGGAAACCAAATCGAAAGATCAAAGTGCATGTTCTTGCCAGGCAAGAGGCTAGAGTTGGAAGGACAGACGGCAGACCTTCGAACGAATCTACTAGGCAGACATGTGGACTACATGCTATTGGATTTCTACCAGAAGGAGTTGAAACCGGATAATAAGAGATTAAAAATTACGGCCGTGTTTATAAGCACTCCTTCTCTGGCTAAAACCTGATAGCACTGAATTGCTAGCGAACCCGAGAAGTAAGGCTGCTTTTGAAGGACATCAATGCTAACATTTGCATCTCTTTCAATGTTCGAATTATCGAGCAAGGACTTGGCGAAATCGTGTAGGCCTGCTCTGGACTTGGTAAATTCGACGGCAGCATCGTACCCAAAAGGAAAGACTCTTGCGCCTGGTAAATCTACAGGTCAAGCCTGTTCGAGCCAACTGGTTCCGGTCTGACCATCCGTCTATGCCCTCTCAAATTTGCCGTCTGTGCCATGGATAGCTATGACATCTAAGCCATCTTCTTCGACTTGTCCTTCGGTCGACGATGACGTGGAATTGAACAGGCCAAAGCGGTTGGTCTTTGCAACTGGCGACCGCAGATTTGATATTGTAGATGAAGGAAGCAATTTCTGTAGGCGTTGGTGCGGTGACTGTAGCGGGATTTTCTTTGACATCTGCCTCTGCCTTGTCGATTCGACATCGATTTACAACCCTTAGTAGATCTTTCTAGCTTTTTTCTGAGCTCTTCAGATCTTTGTCCGCCAGGCCGTGGGGCTATGGCTTTAGAGAAGTCTCGGGGTAATAAGCTTCTCGAAACTCAACGGTTTTCACCAGTGATTTCTGAAACATATACCGTCAATCTGTAGTTTGTACAAGCATTCCACTGCTCACTATACAGACTGCTTGCCATTATCATTCTTGGCTGCCGTGGTCTATGTCTTTGAACAACATGATAGGTTGCCGACAAGCTCCGCAGGTGGCGATGCTCAACGTCGAGCTGAGTCTTCTTCGGAACCAATTCTGGAAGCTTTCGTGGCGTATATGACATGCAGAATTCTTGACCTTCAAGAGCCCACCGATGCATACCTCGTGGGCTGAGCATTTGTTTCTCGTGCTACGAGTCATGCTACGAGAGTGTGAGTGTGTGGTGTAGCTCGGTGGTTGACGCGACGTGAATGAAGAACAACCAATGGCCACAAATGACCTACCCAAGAATGCCACAACAGTCTCGTCAACAATCTTTTCTCCCTGGACTAGCCCCAATGATTGGACCAAGGTTGATACCTTCCACAGAAACAAGTCAACAATGCTCGAGAACAATGCTCGACTTGCACAATTTCTACACACTCAATTGACCGCTTAGGCTTGCGAATGACCACCGCAAATAATTTTTAGGGAATCTCTTGAACCATATGACAACCGGAGATCGTGGGTCAAAGGTCAGGCAGCAGGAGTAAAGTCAGTGCGCTAACGCTCCAGTCTTCCATTCATCAGTACATCGTAACAACCTGAAGAACCTGAACACCTTGCCCCGCGAAATCAATATCCTGGACGTATCCTTCTGCCCCAATATGTACTACAGCCAAGCATGAAACATCATCTTCTCTTCCCTCTAAAGAGAAGGCTGCCAACCACGCCTGCTGCCACGGCGATTCCACCAACAATCGCCACACCGACCAATCCTTCCCTCTGCACTCTTTCTTCCACCAGACCTTGCAGGCTCGCTGCCTGTAAGTTGGCAGGCTCGATTTGAAGCAATAAATCGTTATATCGCCTTGCCTCAGCATAATTCCCCAGTTTATAGTTGCCTAGAGCGAGGTAATATAGGCATTCTCGTCGTCGGTCAGGAGAGGCACGGAAGATGTCTGAGAGGAGTGTTACGCCAGCTTGTTGTTCGGATCGATCGTTCGATTTGATCAGGCCCTGAACGTCTCGTCAGTAAGGGCTGTGAAAGCATCCAAAGGCGTGGGAACTCTACCCAGGCGTAGTTGAATTTTGTCTGGATGGAGACATATTCGCCCTCCTTCTCATACTGCGCGCGGAGGACTTGTAGTTCGGCAGGTTTTAGGGGGCTGTATTTTGGGTCAGTGCTATGCAGCCAGAGAGGAAAGGAGTCGACGCGTATGGAAATACCTCTCAGCATCCGCTGCGTCTGGAAGTGTCATGGTTAGTTCCGGGCTCTAAGCTATTGGAGAGAAAAGGTAGGAGGCTTACATGGTAGAGAGGCGCTCATGGTTAGGGTATATAGATAGTGTCAGAATTACGTTTGGCTGTGATCGTTTTGGCTAGGTCCAACTCAAGATCCTGACCTTGGTGTTCACTTGCGCAGCCAGATTCGCGCGATGACGTCCCACGTGGTTGCCACAGCTGTGGCGCTTGTGACATAAGCAGTAAACAAACTTCCATACCAGGTCTCTTGCGACAATGAAATCAACAACCAATACCAACCTCACATCGCGAATCATACATCAAATCACTTAGCCAAAGACAGATCGCAGCATCGAAAATGCTCCTCGACGACTCTCTAGACTATGTACAACTCTCCAATCTGGCGACAGCTAATGACATACTGACCTGCACAGCTCATTCGCAAGACCACTGCTGCTTTTACAGTAGGAGGCGACAGAAGCTCCCTCATGCGAATTGGAGAATCGATCTCTATGCTTAACGCGCAACGAACTTCCCGTCTACAGGCCCAGAAATCGCAACTCAAACAATTGAACCGCCAGCTAAACACTTTGCAATCAACGCACAAAATCACGCTGCAAGGACACAATCCCACAGAACACGCAGCAGAAATCTTGCGACTGGACACGGAAAAATTTAGAATCGCAAAGGAAGCCAGCCAACTTGAAACGGAGGGCGAGAGATTGGAGAGCGAAATCGAGAGAACGAGGGCTATGGTCGAAGAGTGCGAGGCTCAGGGGCCAGAGGGCGGCGATGCCGCGAGGAGAGTTGAAGGAATGGACGACGAGATTCTGTGAGTCTGTCGTCGTCACCACTTCAAGCTCAAACTAACAAATGCGCGCGCAGTTTGAAACTCAAAGTCTACCGGATGCTCAACATCGATGTCGAACCGGACAAGCAAACAGGACTGTATAACAAGGCGGTTGTCAGGAACGCGCAGAAAGGTGATGTACATGTGGTCAACATTGATCCGAAGTTCTCGCGCTACTTCTATGCCAACTACTTCTGGAATACTTTGTGATTGAGATTGAGTAGGTGGAATTGAAATTTGAGGGGAGCGTTTGGCATGGAGTTATACCCTGGGGTAGCGAGCATGTCCGCTGGATAATGAATAGATGACGAGTATTGAAGGAGGTCAGCCCGAAACCAATAAGGGCAGTTTGATGCATTCCAATATTCCACTAACAAAAATAGGAACGTGAGCCAGAAATGTGTGCAGAATCTTTCAGGCCGACTCAAAGCGTATAAGTTTCACTTCACTCGAATGTTCCAGATGGGACAGAAGCTACGGCATCGAGACCGAGATAACCTCTTAAGCAATAGGGAGCTTCTATAATTAATCTCGGCTCCGAGCAGTCTGCGTTCGCTTCCAATGGCTGGATTCACCCAATTCTCATGATTGACGCGGTCATAAGGTATCATCTCAAAGAGGCAGCAGACCATCGCGTGACGTAACCAACACGCGTTGTTAAAGTCGCGAAAGTTCCTGAACTGAGATGGAGGCGGGCTCACGCTGGTTACCCTGACCTCTCAGCAACAACACCAAAACATCGACAACATGTCCGGCGCCAAGAAGAGGCGCCTCTCTGGTGCCTTCACCGGCGTGCAGCAGAGCAAGATGACCCCTCAGGCAACGGCTCTGCTGCCGAGTGCTCCACGACCACATCGCCCGCCATCACACTTCACGATTGAGGTGAGATGTCCTTCCAAAATCAAGTCCAAGCGCAACAATTGGAAGCCCCCTTTGACAATGGAGGAAATAGCGGCTGGATATGCCGCATGCACAGTCAGTGACAATGAAGATAACTCAATCGACGAGGAAGAGGGAGGGACGCTGAATGATAGCAATGATGAAGGTGAAGTAGAGGACTTACTGGATGCCAATGATTACGAATTCCAACACTTTGACTGGCTCGAACCGCTGAATGGCAAGGCCACTCTTATCCCACCTGGCGGGATTGAGGCTGAGCATAAGCATGCTGGCCGTGGCTTCGGTGAGCTTATACGACGAGATCGCATGCGATATGCTTTCTATGACCAGCTGGAACAACCAAGTGAAGACACATCAAGGCTTGCCTTTGGCTTGTTTGATCGCTATGGCCGACTCAGGGAGGAGTTCAAGTCGCATCAGATCAAGAAAGGATCTGGTGTCTGGGGCTCTGAATTGGACGTGGGAGACCTACTACTCATCGAAAAGGTCTATATCGAGCCGGACTATCGACGTCAAGGTCTAGCACAGAAAGTTGTGAGGGCTATGATTGAGGAGGCACGTCCAAAGTGTGGGACTTTCTTCGCTGTCGTGCTGGCAACGGCGTTTAATTACTACGTTAATGCTGAGTGCTCTGCAACAGGTGAGGAAAGGGACATTGTGTACTGTCGACAGGAGCAGATAGCCCAGCGCTTCTTCCGCTCTCTGGGATTTAGACGCGTTGGCTCTACCGACTTCTTCGCCCTGCCTGGAGACAAGCATCATGCCTGTCACAAGATAGCAGCTCAAGATGACTACAATCCACCAGACTTTCCCAGGTATCAAGTCATTCCTCAGATTGCAGCCATCTTGGAGCGTGCCGGTCCTCTTCAAATCCCGCATACCGATGGCTTCTGGAGCAATTTTGTCACGACCGAGAGACCCCGTAGTCTTACCAACCTAGACGAGCAACAATGGGGCCAATTCATGTCTCTCTTCAGCAACCTCCCGCTCGACCACCAACTCTGGGGACCGCTAGACTGTGAGGGTAATACAATACTCCACATCGCGGCGATGCGCTTCAGTCATCAAGATGTCGCCTCTTTCCTCAAGGAAATTCCAAAACTCGCAAGTACCAGGAACTACCATGGCGAGACACCGACTGAGGCTCTGAACCGCCATCTGGAGGAGCAACGAACCACCAAATCTTGGGGCATGAAGATTAGCTGTGTCTCCGACCAATTCCGTGGCTTCGGTGACAATACTGTCAAGACGTTGATGGAGCTAAAGGGCTTGACACACACGACACCCATCGACGAAGCACGCTTGAAGTACGGCTGTACTTGTGGGCAGTGCTTGGAAGGTTTCTTCAGTCCTCGAATGCGATTTGCTTTGATCTGCCAAGCGGAGATGTTACACGACATGCTCAATGATATAATCCCACAACTCAGGAAGGAGGACTGGAATGATGGATTTTTTGAGATGTGGCATGGGGATAACTTCAGGTATCTCGACCCGGGCGTCCGCGAAAACCTGAAGACGAACAAGTCGATGAGACAAGGCTTCGTTAATCTCTTCAGCCACTTCGCTACTTGCTCGAACAAGAACGGGGCCCAATGCGTGCCATCCCCAGCAAATGTGATGAAGGCAGTCAACCAGACGAACGAGTGGCCGCCATACACGAGGCACTTCATGGAACGCGGTGGAACAACGTTTCCAGTCGGCTCTGTGGTTTTCCAGGAGGCAAAAAACCAGGCTTCGTGGGCTGGTGATGGCACCCACGATGATGATTTCAAAGACGACATCGCACCTCTTCCGAAATGCCGCAATGACTATGAGTTCGGATTCGTAAGGGGCATGTGTGGTTACTAGCGGATTGGCGGAGTAAGATATGTCAGTGCTGTGACTGGACAACCATCTGTTCGCCATTGGCTCCAGGATGAGTCTGTGCCTGGTGTGTGGTGAGGCTGAATATGTTTGCTCTTTGAATGAGGTCTTCGATGTCCTAGATTCGTCGTGTAGCTGGTATCATGTCGGTATTAGGTATGTGTATGATTTATTCTCAGGTGCACGGGTGGGACTCGTCGCACCAAAAGGAAAATGGGTGGTACGGGATTTGTTGATGCTCTTCATAAGGGCGATTATGTGGTTCCGGGTATAGTCATGCTTTGTCTACATCGGACCTGCGAGTTGTCATGAAATTTGGTAGTTATTCCAATCAATCGTGCAGACTTATCTTCGTTGTCTACTGCGATGCTGATTGTATTGGTCGACAAGAGTGTCAAGGAACTGATATCTTTCAACGGAATTTCGAAATTGCTGACTTCCATGCAATGTGGTTTTGTCCGGTAACCACTCGGACTGTGTTGATGGTTGATCCTGTGATAGTGCCTTGAGCATACTTGTTTCAGCATTCTCAAGGAGGCCATCTGACGGTGACTTGTCGAATATGGACACTGCTTGGGAGCACGTATGGGTGTCGCGGTATGCTCCAAGACGACAACACTGCAACTGCACTACAAGTTCTCTCATCGTGCTGGTATGACTGGTTGAACGTTTCTGAAATTGTGGCATAAAAGTTGAACGACGGAAAGCTTCGGGGAACAGGAATGATGAAGACAGCAGGAAAAATGGAGAGGAAAGGAGGGGAAAGAGAACCGGCCCAGATGAATGCGGCCTCCCGTCTCACGTGCGATACTGGGGGGCCATTATTGAGCAAAATGTACATTTTGCCGACCTTGATTAGGCAACCAACTGCTCCGGTTATTGATCTCTGAGCAGCATGGTAGCAGTCGCAGGTCCACACTCCAGATCGGGTAATTCTCCGCTGACTAGACACGCAAGGCTATCTTTTGCGTGCTGGGATCTGGCCGCTACCCGATCGAGATCGGCAACTGTTGCCGAAAACCTACTTCATGATGTGATATATATAATTCTCCCCTACTCGTTACTAGACTCCTGGTTCCGGCGATAAGTGTTATCACTACTTTAGTTCCCATTTATTCTGTAACGGAGAGGTACCGTTGCAGCAATTCACATCGAGAAGAAAATTTCGATATACATACATATGCCGTCGGATTGCAAAGTAAAGACATTTACATCCTGAGCATCGAGCAATATATCAGATTCATGGCAGATCCAAGGACCTCGGAAAAGAGCAGGAGGATTCCCGGAGAGAAGGTGGATACGAAACTGCTTGGTGAAGAGATTGTACTCCCATTCTCTGGAAGGAGAGCGAAGAATAGATTCATGAAAGCCCCTATGACGGAGAGGATGTGCGATTGGCCCGAGAATCACCAAGAGGATGTGGTATGCATTTACTTTCCAGAAAAGCTCGCAAGAATGTCCGAGTGTGTGGATTAGAACAAAGCTGACTTCAATTTGATAGACACTTAGAGGCATTCCTTCGCCAGCTATGATCAATCTTTACAAGATTTGGGGAGAAGGTGTAAGTTGAGAAGCCGAATTGCTCAATAGCTCGTGTTGACCTATCATGTAGGAAATCGGCATCATTGTAGGCGGGAATCTGATGGTCAACTACACATCCATCGAAGCTTTCGGCAATCCAATTTTCCGCGGCAACCACGACGGACGTCTGGAGCAATACAAGGCCCTGATTGATGCATCCAAAGCCCATGGCTCCCTCTTCGTCGCTCAACTCTCCCACGTTGGAAGACAAGGCGGTAGAGCTCTCAATCCCGAGCCCGTCAGTGCAAGTGACGTGCAGCTCATGGTGAAATTCGCCGGGAATGACTTCGCAAAGCCGAGACCCTTGACTAAGGACGAGATCAAAGGTGTGGTGGAAGATTTCGCCGAGAGCGCGTATTGGTGCTGGAAAGCAGGAGCGGACGGGGTGCAAGTCCACTGCGCGCATGGATATCTGCTTGCTCAGTTCATCAGTCCGACCACGAACAAGAGGACTGATGAATACGGCGGCTCTCTAGAAAACCGAAGCCGTATTGTCTTTGAGATCATCGATCAGATTCGTGACAAGGTGCCTGATAAGACTTTCAGCGTGTCTGTCAAGCTGAATTCGGTTGAGTTTCAGGATGGAGGCATCACCACTGATGATTTCCAAGATCTCTGCGTGAAGCTCGAGAGGTATGAGGTTGACTTTGTGGATTTGTCGGGTGGCACTTTCGAGTCTAGAGCATTCAAGCATGCAAAAGAGTCCACGGTAAGCACTTTCCGATATGAGATGACCTACAGCATGGCTGACAACCGCCAGAAAAAGAGAGAAGCATACTTCATCGAATTTGCCGAGATGATCCGCCCGAAGCTCAGAAAAACTAAAGTCTTTGTAACGGGCGGTTTCCGGACTGCAAGTGGCATGCTGCACGCCATCGAAAGCAATGCTTGTGACGGTATTGGTATCGGCCGTCCGCTTGCTGCGGAACCATATTTTTGCAGGGAGATATTGGAAGGAAAAGTGACGTCCGCACTCGATACCTACATTCCCATGAACATGACGACAGGAAGCTCAGGGCTGCAACTTCACCAGATGGGCAAGGGACAGAAGGCCATCAGTGATTATAGCGTTGAAGAAGAGGTTGAAAGGTACAAGGAGGCTTGGGAGAAGCAAAATAAGAAGGTGACGGCGAAGTTACCGAAGGTCACTGAGTCCGAGATTCCTTCCTGGCTCGTGGCAAAATACGGCTTTGAGTATCTGACGCCTTGAGCTGTGGTGGAGAAGACTTGCCTCCACCTTTTGCGTTCGCATTCTTGTTGCTGTCAACTCGTGCAACGTGGAGAAACTTCTGCCAAACTCAGATAATCTTTCGGTTATGTGTGTTATGTCTGATGGAAATATGCATGAATCGAGGTTTGTGGAGACCTAGGCACAATCTTTTTGATGACATCTGCAAAATGAAAATGGGAGAGAGGATGAAGGGTCACGGCCATGGCCTCCAAGGTCTCTTTAGGTTCACTTGGTCATGCCCGTGTGCACGTGCATTTGTCATACTTCTCCAAAAATAGTTTCTACTTCAATGAATCTGTAGACGGAATTCTACCAACAATTTGATCGACTTCATCGAAGATCGAGTTCATTGTTGGCGCTGTGAAGATTGATTCTAGCTGCCATGGCGAATGATGCGCCACTGGAGTCTGGAGTTGACGGCAAGTTCTCAACTTCTCCAACCTCACTTACTTCGGCGCGATCCATCTATGTATGGAATCAGAACAACACCAACCAGACAGAAGCACGGGTTCAACGGCATAACTACTCATACATTCCCACAAGCCGGAAAACCGTGATCGACTGCGCCCCCGGGTGCTTTCCCTTCCGACCTCATGGAAGATGGTGGAGAATTATGAAGCTACCTTTTTAGCACTTAAGACAAGCCTTTGCTCTGGAAAGCTTGGCATGGCCTCGTGGCACTCGATTTGGAATCGCCTGCAGCGTCGACTTATTCAGATTGGCGTCGGTTGGCGTGGAGTCGTTTGCAGCTTCAAGTACGGTGCTTACAGGCTGTCAGCTGAGCCCCAGGACATGGGTGGTCGTTGGTGGGCTAGGACATTACGACAATCATCTCGGGTATGTTCTGACCATGCAGCTGAGGTTTTGAACCCTCCTTCATGCAAACAAACAAGTCGTAAAAGATTTGTCTGGAGGGAAAGCTTGTTGCGGGAAGGAGGTTACGTTGGGGATGGAGATGGGCACATAAGAAGTCGTCGGATTGCACATCTCTTGATCGCTGACAACAACACCTTACCCTCTCGCAATGATTGTCATTGAACAAGAATAATTTGGCGACGATTCATGGCAGCTCGGAAGATTACATGCCCGACTAAGAGTGACCGCAGCAAGCCTCGAGCCTGTCACCGCTTCCAAGCCTCCATCAGAATAGTCTCAACCAAGCGAGGGCGCATCTTGACAACGCTCAATCCAGGTCCGAATGCAAAGTCTAACACATAAAGAGTCACTCTTGTCTTTGTTGTACGCATTCAATCCATCTTACCACTGGAACATCTTTCTTTGTCAGTAGTTTCGTACAACTTTTCCATATCTCCTTTTTCGTCTGGGAATACTCATAGATACAATCCCTATTCCATCCATCGATACTGATTCATAATGTACTCTCTAATCTACTTCGCTATTGCTGGCGCATCATTTCTACCTGCACTCTTGGCAGCACCAGTCGCTCAAGCATCTACAAACGCAGTACCCTTTAGCAGTCCAGGTTTTCCCAACCCCAATGCAGCACAGCTACTCGCCATAGAGGTTCAAGCTCATGGAACTCTTCCCGACGGATCACCCCCGACTATGATTTCTGCAAACGGCATCACCAACCTCCAACTGATCGAATTCAATGAGAACTTTGAAGTGGCCTTCTTCGGATCCTTGCTCAATAACATTACTACCAACGTCCCTGGATTTGAAATCAACGACCCCAAGGACCGCGGCATCGTCATCGATGCATTGACGGCCATACTGGCTCAAGAGGAACTGCACGCACTCAACGCAGAGGGAGCTCTGAAGCATTTTGGCCAGCAACCGATCTTGCCCTGCAAATATGTGTTCTCAACCACCAACTTCCAAGACGCCATCGCTCTCGCCGCGACCTTCACCGATCTGGTTCTCGGCACACTTCAGGATGTCATCGAGCTGTTCGCCAACGCCAACGACAATGCTTTGACCCGTGGTGTCGCATCTGTGATCGGCCAGGAAGGCGAACAGGAAGGTTTCTTCCGCCTCGTCCGTGACAAGAAGCTTATCCCATCCTCGCAACCTTTTCTCACCACAAGCACTCGACACTTTGCCTTCTCCGCGCTCCAAGGTTTCGTCGTTCCAGGCTCTTGTCCAAACGGTAAGTATCTCAGGCTCCATCAATCTTGCTGCTTGATTCACCCACTCACACCCGCGCAGCCAACCTCATCAACCTCAAAGTCTTCGGTCCCCTCAACCTCGCCACCAAGACCGTTCTTGCCCAAGACCAAACCCTGGCCTTCACCTTCGACGTCTCCACCCTCAAAGCCGCAGGCCTACCTTCCAATTCTCCTCTCAGCGCCGGCACTGCTCTGAGCGGCTACAACTGGAACGCCCTCAGCGTCCAATTCATCAATGGGCAGAACACGCCCATCTCGGCTCCGCTGAAGAACGTCAAGGTCAGCGGTACCGTCGTGACCTTTGACGCCTTCTTCCCATTCACTGCGAACCTTCTTGACGGGCTGACCATCGCGGCTGTCACTGTCGGGAGCGGACCGTTTGCGAGCGCGGATGCCGTTGCGTTGCAGACTTTGTTCGGGCCGGGGTTGATCGAGGTGGATTGATTCGAGGTTCCAGGTTGAACAGGGATATCGTGATTGTGCCCGGTTTGAGATACCCTTTAGCGATGCATTGGTATTGGTGTTTTATACCGGCGTTGTTGTTCTTGTTCTTCCTCTTGCTTGACTTTGATCCTGCTTCCTGTCACCTCTCCAAGGTATCAAATACTTGATAGAGTAGGCCATCCTTTCGAGCCACGAGACTTTTGTTTAGTAGGACTCTGGTGGGAGACTTCATGCACGATTCTCCATGCTTGATAGGTATCCTCGTTCCTCACAGTCAAGGCCCATATTGTTCCTGTTCTTGCCTCCAGCATTAGTGGCCTAGAGTAATTGAACATATCTCCTCTATCCCCCTTAGTGGTTGCCCTCATCGCATTAGCAGTAGTAGTGAACGAGGATCGAGTCCTACAGAGATGGGTCACAACCCAGTCTGAATTCACGTCAACCCGAAAATGGCAGAAGCTCATCTCATCATTCATGAAACTCATTGATTCATGCCGATACTTCATCACGAAACCGCCGCAGACGCTTCTCGAGTACCAGCTAAACTCCCACTCCTTTCGCTCTTCCCATGACCCGTCCCAACACCACTAGCCAGCAACTCTAATCGGCTAGCCTGAACGCGGTGTTTCTTCATCACCTCTATCCATTCCCGATTCCCATCCTCCACATCCATATCCTCCTCGTCTTCGCCTTCCTCTCCGGACTCGGAATCCTCCTCGTCGTCTTCGAGAAGTGCAAGCATCATGCTGAAATCCCCACCCAGCCGACCCAGACTGCCAGCACAGTAGAGTATTTGCGTCATGAGACTGTCCCTCGAGCTTCGATCTCTCACGTTGGGAAGATACATTTTAAGAGTGTCGAAAAGCATCTCGACAAGGTGGGTGGGGAAGGTCGCCAGTGGTGAGGGCAGAGGTAACAGCGCATCTCCATGACCCTTCTTCGTCGTCGAATCGGTGGACCCAGGGACAGGCAAAGCCGAGGGGAAAATGCTCCTGTACATGCTCACAATCGCAAACGACTGTTCGCGGAAGATCTCAATGTAGCGTTTGAGATAGCGTTCCGTTTGCTGCCCACCTGCCCATCCCTCCTTCTTCCCAACTTGTTGCTGGCGACGCGCTTTGGATTCCTGGTCTGCCAAATCTCTCAATGGCTCGAGGGCCTCTAGCATCGTAATCAGATTTGCCAGTCTGCATACTAGAAACAGCGCTCCCAGTGCCCCATCTGTGCTTCCAAGACTGCTCGTACTGATGTTCAGTTTCCCTCCCGCCGTCGATCGTTGTAGTTGCATGCTCTCGTCCAATTCAGGCGCCACCCGTCTCAGCCACCCAATCGTCCTCATAGCCCCCGCAAGCTTGATTCCCTGGACCTGCAGACTCGCTATCAGATTCGTGGTGAGGAGTTTCATTTCCCGCTCCGACTGCTCGACTATGCTCTTCACCAACGGACTCGACGGGTACAACGTATTCAATCTCCGTATATGCGCATGCAAATCCAACGCTGACGCATAATTCACACTCGGATTCGTACTCGAAGGTTGTGCCGCCGATGAAATAGCTGTACTCAACAAGGTGGGCAGATCGAGGACGGAAGATATCCTATCGGCATTCTGACTCAACAACAAGGCTTTCCGCCGTCGTGTCAAGACCTCGTTTTCTGTATCCGTCGCTCTCCGATATTTGTCGGCGAACCGCGTCGCGCTGGTTTCGAGGCCCGGAAGCGCATCTTGGAGAGCAGTTGCACTCTCTTGTAATCGGGGGAGTGTGGAGGAGAGATGTGACAACTGTGTTGCCGAGGATATTATCGCTCTGTGCGAGCGTTTACTGAGGGACTGGAGAGAGCGAAGGAGGGAGTGGGAGGTTTGAGCGAGGGAAGCGGGCTCGGAGGATTCGAGGTCGGAGAGGGAGAGGGTCGTAAGCCGGTTCAGGTATGATGAGGTCGTTGGATCGCTCGGCAAAGGACGTGAGGAGGGATCGAGAGCGTCCAGGTAGGGATTGAGCAGTTCGTACAGCGGGTCCGCCATCTTTTGAAAGCGCGGCCAAGGTTTGGTGTTTACATTCGAGGTTCACGATGCTGCCAAGACGAAGATAGATGACATGGCCATTTTACATATTCAAAAGTGTATCAATGGCTGGAGTGAATTGATTCGTACATGGCTGACCTGGAGGCTATGATCATGTTCGATATACAGCAAGTCTTGACAGATAAATGCCATTACAATTATACAGCTTCGCAAAGCATCGGCATGATCCAAAATATGCCCATTTTATTTCCTCACCATCCAAAAACGAGAGTGAGCAATATCCCGTCGATACAGTATCCCACCTCCATAGATCGAGGTCCCATTCGAACGCCAATCCTTGGAAATGCCCAAAATATGCACACATTAGAAATGACATATAAGTCACCACCCGTTACACACACCTAGATTTCAGCATGATCAGCCAGCCATATTCGCCAACTCAATATCAATTTGGTTGTCCAAAAACGCCCTCTTCTCTCCCGTTAACTGCGTCTGCAATCTCTGTTCCGTCAAACTCCTTAGTTGCTTCTTAGTAATGCTGTCCAAGTCAACCTCCCTCAGACACTGCTGGATCGTCTCGGTAATATCTGCGTGGCTGGGACCCTGAGATGGTCCGTCCATGAAGTTGACCTGACTTACAGGTCGACTCGCACCGGCAAGAAGTGGACTCCTCATGCGATTCGGCTGTCCACTGACGCCGAGAAGATTGGGCGTGGAGCCATGGTGGGAATAGGGCTCTGGTGTCTGGTGGCGATGACCGTACGGACTGTGGCCCCGCTCGCTGATGCCGCCCATGCTCATCAGGTGTTCGTGGCTACCACCGCCATGCATGGCTGATAGATTGGAATAGGTGCTTTGTCGTGGGGGCATGTGACCTTGGTTGGGGAAACCGGTCAAGATAGTCGAGGCAGGTCTGACAGACGAATACTGTGATTGCATCTCGTCTGCATCATAGTCGTAGCCAGTCGTGGCCTTCTCAGTGTAGGCAAGACCTCTGCGTCCAGGAAGGTTGTTCAACGAAGCGTAGTCGTCCCATCGTTGAAGTGGAATGCTTCGCGGGTCGAAAAGTTCTTCTTGATCCACTGCGACCAATTGTTTATCACCTTTCTCACCGATGACAACACGAGTGTTACCCCACGAGAAGTCGTCTTGATGCCAGAAAGAGTACAGTGGAAGGACAAAAGAGTAGATTGGGAAGGCCAGAATGTAGATGATCATCCATCCGATATGTTGCCATTGACGCTTGATTATGAAGATAACCGCCTGCAGCCCGTACACAGCTGCGAGCATGACGATGGAAATGAGCGGAAATTGACCCTTGCCAGCTGCGACGTTGTAGATGAGGTAGGCTAGGTATCCTGTTGTGGCTGGAAGAATCAGGGTACCGAAAAGATCGATGAACACCACAAAGCGCATGCTGAAGCAACAGAAGCCACACATGTCCTTGATGAAGATGAGCTCGAAGAGATTGTGGATGGTCGAATTGATCCAGCGACGCCTCTGAGAGAGCAGAACGCTCCATGTTTCGGGCGCAGCAGTGAGAGCCAACGCAGATGGTACGAACTTCATCGACATGTGTGGGTAATACTTAGTCATGAGGGTGGTCAAGTAACGATCCTCACCCAGGGAATACAGATTCTTGAGATGGAGCGTATCGATGTTGCCAACGCTGTAGTCCTGGATCATCTGGTCGGAGATGATCAAAGGTTTTCCTTTGTCGGCGGTTCGAAGTCGATACATGCAGAAACTAACCTATATTAGCGAATACGGGTATATTTTGGAGAATGAACTTACCATCCAGGCAAGCAAGTAACACTGCCAAACAAACTCTCGAAAGCCTTGGCCAAGTGGTGAGAAATGTAGTATTCATAAACCTGGATCATAGTCCACCAACTGCGCTCTTCATTCTCCAAACTGGTCTCACCACAGATTCCAGCGATCTTCTTGTCATTAGCGCAGGCAGCGACGAGACGGTTGAGCGAGTCCTCCTTGACGCTGGTATCGGCATCGACCATGAAGATGTACTCGTAAAGTTCAGGGTCGACACCAATGACATTGTTGATCTGATGGAACATCTCAAGTTCGAGAGGAGACATAGGCGTGCGATGGTGAACTCGGTTGAGGAAGCTCATAAGCAGAATCTGCGAGTCACGTTTACCACGATTGCCCGGCTTTGATTTGGTCTGTTCGGATTCGCGGCCAACCTTAACAACGACTAGATAGGGGACCACATTACCCTCGTACTCATAAAGACCAGAATAGACTTTGCCGTAATTGAGTTGTTCAGCTCCAGCACCGACAGATTTGAACGGAAGCGCAGGGGGGTCGATCTTGGGATCGACTCCCAGTACATCGAGAACAATTTTTGGTGTAGGTCGGTCATTACCGCCTCCAACGATCATGCCATCGCAAATGACGCAAATAAGCTTGCGCTTGTTGTCATACTGAAGCGCCGTCAACGAATCCAAGCCTTTCCTCAATTGGTCCTCGCCTTCGGTGTAGGCTGGTACTTGGCAGATGACGAACTTATCCTGAGGAGCTGGTCGACGCTTGGAACCAAGCTGCAATGCAGCTAAGAATTTAACCAAGATCACCGAGCAGAGAATGATGGTAAAGGCCAGTAGCAGATAGTTGGTAACTTGACATTTGGCTGACTGTCTGAAGTCAACCTTACCAGCGTAGAAGTAGTTGTCGAGGCACTGTTGAGACGAAGCAACCATCGTGGAATTGCTGTCAGCAAGCTTTTTAAAAGCGGACGTCATGTCTCCCCCGGCATTGGACTGTATAGCGTCGGTCACGTCTGTTGGGAAGAATGTGGCACGAGAATCGCCAAGAAGATCGATAGTGTAGAAATAATCAGTCATGTCGTAGAGTTTGTCGCCCATGGTGAACCACATTCGGTCGTCATCCGTGCCTTGAGATTTAATGGTTTTGCTAGTATAAACGAGGTCGCCCTTGTAGTACGTCTTCATCTTCGGCAAGAACGTAGTGGTGTACCAATCGATCTTATACAATTTGCTGGTCGTGGTTGTCTGGAGACGGGGGCCAGAGAGGTGGACCGCAAACGTATTCGCAACGGTGGTGTTTGCCGTCATCTGGAAGGAGGGATCGCTGACCAGATGAGGACAGGCAAGAGTGAGAGGGGGCCGAATGAGTTCGTCAACGTTGGTGCCTGCGAATGCCATCATTGTCTCCGCAGTTGTTTTGGTGTTGGTATCGCTGTGCTGGGTCTTGTAAAACTTGGTAAGATCGTAGACTTTGCCCATGTAACTAACGTAGTAGTCAGATTCGCCTTGATGGGTCGAAACCTCTTTGGCACTCCAAGCTTTGTCGAAGTTCGGGCACAGAAGTCTGCCAAATGCGATGATGAAGAACACGATGAAGGCATTGAGAAGCAGGATGCCTGACACAAGGACCACCTTTTCTCTCCACGCAAATCGCACGTCAGGTCGCTTCATCTGGCCAATCCATCGAAGAAATGGGGATGGGATCCAGAATGTGACAGCCCATATGAACGCCACCCAGACTTTGCGGACTTTGGAGACCTTCTCCTCAACTACAACCTTTCCATCCGCAAGCTCGGCGTCGATCTCGCCATCGTAGGTGACTTCGCCCTTATAAGTGTCTCCCTTGCGGCCCAATCCGTAGTCGCCGCTTGAGAGATTGCGAGCTGTGCCGACCACGGACGGCGCAAGTGTCATTTGGCTTTTCTGACCAAGGGTGTAAGTGCTCTGGTGGTGCTGCAGAAGGTTATCGCGACTACCATCGCCAGGGCTGAAGAAGCCACTGCCCAAGCCTGGGCTCTGGACAGAATAGCCGGTTTCTAGAGGTGTCATCCCGCCTGTCAACATTCCATCGGCTGGTGGGAGAGCCTCGATCAAAGTCTCGGCTTCCCACCAGGCAGCCTCCCTCATCCATACACGCTGTTCGCCAGCAAAGACTTCTCCGTTCGTCCACCCGCGTTCAGCGAGCCAAAATTGAATGCCATCCTTGCCTTCTTGGCAACCTAAACGGCAATATCGGGAGAAAAACTCGTGCAGGTCAAAGTCGGCCGTGTAATCGAGGGCTCGATTACGTCTGTTTGACCATTCAGGAAGTCTCCAGGCACGCAATTGACGGGAGATTGCTGCTGCAGACCAGGGAAGTGGATTAGCATAGAGAGTCGAGGGGTCATCGTCGGTCGGATGAAGATTGAGATGGAACCACACACGGCTACTGTCAACCGTATCGGAAAGGTTGAAGCGGCCGGTCTTGCCCAGCACAATACCACGGCCCTCTTCCGGTTGTAGCACTCGTCGAATAAGGCTGTCCTCATCACATTCCTGTAACAATTGGTGAAGAACGCCCTCCCGTTGATCGAGTTCATCATTCCGTCTGCTCCCCGCGGCACCCGTCATGATGTTGAGATCTGGCTCACAAGCTGCGATTGCGCTTTGCATCTCCCTCAGTACCGATGACCCAGCCGCTGCAACAGGAACACCGTCCTCCTTCATTTCAAGGTTGATGCCCACAGTGTCATCGAAGACCGTCCTTAGCGCGATGGCTTTGCCTAGATCCTGCCCGGGAATGCTGATCACTGTGATATTGACGCTGTCATCTTCGTCTTCGACATGAGCCCCATCCATAGCTCTTGCATGGGCTATCTCCTCGCGCATCGTGCTATTTGCACGTTGAATCACGTAATCTACAATTGCCTCGTAGAGACCCGCGATGATCACTGAGCGGTCGGTGATGTTGCTGAAATTCTTCTTCATAGCTCCCTCGTGCAATTCTAGGAGATCTTCGACCTCGCCATAAACGGCATCCAGATCAAGATTAGATGGACCGAGCAAGCCGTCCAAAGAGTCACCTAGTTTCAACAAGCTTATAAGTGCCATCATAAGCGAAGTTTGTGTTTTGCCCTTGATCCCTATTGCCTTGAGGTTCTCCTTGAGGGCCTCTCCAGCGGCAGCATCGTCAGCAGTCGGGACATAGGAGGGCGGCGAAAAGGTCCCGGACCTTCGAAGGAGCCTGTAGGATGAGGCCGTCCCAGCATTGACCGCCTCTCTCTGTTGCGAAGTCATGGAGCTGAGCACGTAGTAAAACACATCGAAAGCACGGTAGCCCTCTCTGTCTCCTGGCACATTCAGAAGACCGGATTCTGTATCGATACCAGATGCAGACAAAGCGAGAGATGCGTTGATGATATGTCCAAGGCCGATGCTGACCTCGAATTTTGCAGCAAGGGACGAGTATCGTGGAAACGAGGGATTGGCAGGAGTGGAGCAATGCGTGAATGCGCGAACCACTTCGAGTGCGGTATAGAGAGCATTTGGAGCCTGGATAGGAAGGCACGAGATGAAGGGCGCGATGACGGAGGGTGTTGAGTCGTGTAGAGATCTATCATGGCCCATCAGTACAATGCCAACATGTTCAAAGTGCCCAGTCTAATTACCCAAGGACAACACAGCCGTCTTCCGCCCGTCTCCTGGCATGCTCCCACGCTTTCCGGGCGAGCTCGAGATCTGTGGTGCCCCCGAAGCGGCCGTCAGGCCCCGTTGTGTTAGAAGTCGCCCATGTATTCACGACGAGACTGGTGCTTGTTTCCAGAGGATTGGGCAGGGCCGACGAATAGCTCGTATGAAGAGCATTCAGAAGAGTCTGCAACGAGACTTGCGCGGACTGATTGTTCCCAGGCCGAGGACCAAGATTGGAAAAGCTGGACATGGTCGAGGTCCGGTTCTGGTTGTAGGCCATTGTGGAGGTATCTATGGTCGTGGGACCATTCACAGGCCTAGGGCCTCACGATGCGGGAGTCTCTGTGGACTGTGGTGATGGCAACGAAAGGACGGCTATGTTGCGAGTACCTGAAGGGAGAGATGGAACGATTGATGTGGAGTGAGTGAGGCTGTTTCTGGATTGCATCCGCCCCTTTGTCGAAACAACAGCGGTGTCTGGCAGTAGCGAGGGAGGGTGAGTACTAAGTTTCACCAAAGCGATTAAGACGGGGACGACAGCACGAAGAACGAAGGTCCGTGGTGGGTAAAGGAAAGATGTGCTTGATTCACAGTCTCTCGTCCTCGTCTGCCCACAGTAACGGCCTTTGGACAGCTGCGGTGCCTTTCCGAGGGGGAATAATCTGACCAATGCCCAGACATTATTTTATGCACGCAGCACAGCAACGCGTCGCCTCCTGCTAGCTCATCCCTGCGCACATCTTGCCCGCCCGGCCTACCACAGTACTTCTACTACGGGTGGCTAATGGCGATGGCCGCCAGGATTGGGCGACGGGCCCATGGGCGAACGCCGGCTATAAATAAAGATTGCCTCCATGTTTGTTTAGTTGGTGTTTACCCTTCGAGTCCTGCACCTGCACGAGCTATTGGCCGTCCCTGGCTCCCCATCTGGATGCGTCGCCTGCATTCGGATGCGCCGTGCTGTTCTTTCAAAGTTCCATCGCTTGTGGTTGTTCCTTGTATTATTCAGGTGGGTGAGGCGAGATGGAGCGATCAAAGGGTCAATGGTCCATGGATCAAACACACAAATTACTCTAGTATGGTAGCCCGAGCCTCTCCCGCTCCCCGGCCCTCTGATCGACCCGGCTTGAGCTTAGTCGGACGTTTGATTCGTCTCCACCCCTGACAGTCGCCTATCACACATGTGGAGATGGATGGAGAGCCGACGCCGACGCTTCTCTTGCACAATTATTATCAACCACAACTTGAAGGAGTCAGGGGCGGCGGCGTAAACATCTCCCTCTTCCCGCTTGCTCCCGCCCAACGAGTGTGCCACGATTCTTCTTTTGCCTTGTCGTGGCGGTGCTGAGAGTCTCGTCCCCGTCTCCGTCCCTGCGACCATTTGGCTCCAAACAGTAGTGCTGGGCTCCCTGCACCAATTCAATCACCACCACCATTCCAATCCCCAGTCGTTGTCAAGTCACCTTCGTTGCTCTGCGGCCATTGACTAACCTTCGCTCTCCCGTCCGCCACGGAGAATCTCAGACGCTCGCTTCGTGTAATTGTTAACATCCTGTACCATCATCAGCCTTTCCAGCGACCCCCGATTTCACTGTTTTGCCCCTACCAACAACTGCCCCTCGACAGTCTGCATCCATTGTGTGCTTCGATTCGCTATCCTTCACACCAGAGCATAGCTCAACAATACTGAGATCCGTCGACATCAATTCCATTTGCCCGGCGTGGATAGCGAACGCTTCTTCTCCTCGCGCAGGAGCGCCGAACAATGTCTTCCCATGCACAAGATGATCTCTCTGCGCTGCCAGGGCATCTGCAATCAGATACGGGGCTCGCAACACATCTGGCTGCGAGATTCCATGCCCATCTGCCAACCGCTCGTTTGAGCTCTCATGCTACCATAGCCATCAACAACTATGCCTCCTCGGCGAGAGGTGCTCATGGTGATGAGACTGGGAGTGCGATGGCCTCGATGAAGGACGTTGCGTCAAGGTTGTGGGCTAGACTTGGCTATAGAAATGAGAACCAGGCCGCCATTTTCCTGTGAGTATTGGAGAACGAGAGAAAGGGGTGCCACACAAAGGCTAACCACAGTGGTATACAGAGGAGAATCTGGTTCTGGCAAAACGACCCTTAGGTCACATCTTCTCTCCAACCTGATGGACTTGACGGGCACACCGCTCTCCAATAGGCTCTCGAACGCAGCCTTCATCTTTGATTCTTTTACAACCACAAAGACTGCGACGACACACACAGCTTCGAAAGCGGGCTTGTTTTACGAGCTTCAGTATCAACACTCGCCATCCACAAACCCCACCTTGATTGGTGGCAAACTTCTGGATCACCGTCTCGAACGACAGAGAATATCGACAGTCCCAATCGGTGAACGCAACTTCCACGTCCTGTACTATCTCATGGCTGGTACAAGTGAGAAAGAGAAGGCTCATCTGGGTCTGGACAATCCCGGGTTCTTGTCAGACCACAAGCGATCTTCAGGAGGCAAGAAATGGCGATACCTAGGCAACCCAAAGATGCTCAACATTGGCATTGACGACAGGGCTGGCTTCACCGACTTCAGAAAAGCACTGCAGAAGGTCCAGTTCTCCAACCACGAAATTGGCGAGATCTGCCAGGTTCTGGCTGCTGTTCTTCACTTGGGCCAGCTCGAATTCCACAACACGCTTGGAACCACACCAGCCGCCGACGATAGCGGCGGATATTCTCATGAAGGAGGCGAGAACAAAACCAGGGTCAGCAACAGGGATACGTTGGGTGTGATTGCTGCTTTCTTGGGTGTCTCGGCAAACGATATGGAACAGTGCCTGGGTTACAAAACCAAGAAATTACACAACGAGCGAGTGACTGTCATGCTTGATCCTGAAGGAGCTCGACAAAATGCGGACGAACTGGCAAGGACGTTGTATTCCCTCCTCGTGGCTTGGGTTGTGGAATCCATGAATTCTCGAATCAGTGTGCCAGAGGAGACCATTGGTAACACAATCTCCATTGTCGACTTTCCCGGGTTCGCTGTCCAGCCATCGTCGAACGATATCCTGGACCAACTTTTGAGCAATGCTGCTAACGAAGCACTGTATCACGTCTGCCTGCAGAACTTCTTCGAGCGACAAGTGGATATGCTCGACACCGAGGAGGTAGTCATTCCTGCTACCAGCTATTTCGACAATTCGGATGCCGTCAAGGGACTGTTGAAATCTGGAAATGGAGTGTTGGCGATTCTGGATGGTGAGACTCGAAAAGGAAAGACCGATCACCAGTTTCTCGAGACGCTTAAGAGACGATTCGAGAACAAAAATCCATCTATCGTTGTTGGCAGCACTACCACGGTCATACCAGGAAGCAACTTTGCCACTCGTAACGCTTCAGCCTCGTTTTCTATCAAGCACTTCGCTGGAGAGGTCGATTACCCTGTTGAAGGCCTGCTGGAGGCTAACGCTGAAGTCATTTCCGGTGATGTGATGAACATGATGGGTTCCACTCAAAATGAGTTTATGAGGGAACTCTTCGGACAAGAAGCTCTCAGCAAAATCCACCACCCTAAGGAACCTTCTGCTGTCCTCCAAGCAGCTGTCGCCTCCAAGCCCATGCGCATGCCCAGCATGGCGAAGAAGAAACATGACCGCATGGCTCGGTTGGCCGCAGAACGATCTGCCCGTGATGCCGACGCCATGAGCGACGATGGCAAAAGCAGTATTTTCGGTGGACGTACCGGCAAAGACGCTGGAGCTCAGTCAGGGATTGCCTCTCAATTCCTGTCCGCGTTGCAAAATGTGACCAAAGCACTGGCAGCGCAGAACACAAACTCGCACTTCATCTTCTGCCTCAAGTCCAACGACAGAAGAATCGCGAATTCCTTTGACAGCAAATGTATTCGGCAACAAATCCAAACATTTGGCATCGTTGAGATCAGCCAACGCCTCCGCAATGCTGATTTCAGCGTCTTCATGCCCTTTGACGATTTCAACTCGACAGCAGAAGGTGACGCCATCTTCATCGGTAGTCCAAAAGAAAAGGCCGAGAACATCTTGGACGAGCGAGGTTGGCGTGGGAACGAGGCGCAAGCAGGTGCAACCGGAGTATTTTTGAGCGAGCGATGCTGGTTGGACATCGCCAATGTACGAACCCGCGCTGTTCCTGCGGGCGGCAAACGATTCCTGAGAACCGAGCATGACGGTGGTGAACATCTGACCCCCGGGACTCCTGGTTTCGGTGACTCTCGTGTACGCTTGCTTAGCTCTCAAACACCCTCTCCCGGTGGATTCTACAACGATGACAAGACTGGCAGTTATTTTGGCGCTCGAGACATGGATGCCAAGTCCGATGCAGGCGTATCTGCAATCAACGGAGGGGATATGTTCCGCAATTTTGAAACCCGGGAGCACATGGCAGAAAAAGGCAACGAGGCCAAGCTGGAGACTGTCGAGGAACACCCAGTGTCAGGCAGCCGGAAGCGTTGGATGTTCTTCGTCTGGCTTCTCACCTTCTACATTCCTACCCCCCTCATTCGTGTTGGCGGAGGTTGGAAAGGCGGAAGGAAGGATGTGAAGACGGCATGGCGAGAAAAGCTTGCCATCAACATTCTCATCTGGCTCAGTTGCGCTTTCGTCATCTTCTTCATGAGTGGGTCCTTCTCCATCAATCCATAGATCATTACTGACATCTTTTAGTCGGTTTCCCGGAATTGATTTGTCCCAAACAGGACGTGTTCTCGACCGCAGAATTGACCTCCTACAATAACAAAGGCAACCGTGGTGCCTATACTTCCATTCGGGGGGTGGTCTACGATTTGAAAGCCTTTTCCGGTCGACACTATCCGAATATCGTTCCTACCAAAGCTATCCTCAAATATGCTGGGGTCGATGCTACCGGTCTCTTCCCTGTTCAAGTCTCAGCCTTGTGTAATGGAAAGGACGGCACCATCGATCCCGCAATTCAACTAGACTACACCAGCACGAACTACACAGAAGCGACGACCTCCACATCCACATCCACATCCACGCTAGACCCCAACGCTATGTACCATGACTTCCGTTGGTTCACAAACGACTCGCGTCCCGACTGGTGGTTCGAGCAGCAATACATGCTTAAGCACAATTATATGAAAGGTCGGGTGGGTTATACCCCCAAGTATGTTCGTACTCTCGGCACCACCAAGCAGAAATCCATCGGAATAATACACAGCAAGGTCTACGACATGTCTACATATGTCGCTGGAGGACGAACTCCGCATTATAAGATTGGAGAGAACAGAACAGGCCAAGACATCCCTGACTCCAACTTTATGGATCAAACAGTCGTCAATCTTTTTCAAAATCTTGCCGGCTCGGACTTGTCCAAATACTGGGATGGCTTGCGCATTGATGCTGGGTTGAAGGCACGAATGCAAGTCTGCTTGGACAATTTGTTCTACATCGGCGACGTGGATACGCGAAATTCGACTCAATGTCTATTCGCCAAGTATCTCCTCCTATCTATCACGATTCTCCTGGTCAGTGTCATTGCGTTCAAATTCCTGGCTGCGCTGCAATTCGGCAAGAAAACTGTTCCCGAAAACCTCGACAAATTCGTTATGTGCGTTATCCCTGCGTACACGGAGGACGAAGAGTCTTTGCGACGTGCCATGGACTCTATCGCCCGTATGCGTTACGATGACAAGAGAAAGTTAATGGTCATCATTTGCGACGGAATGATTGTGGGACAGGGAAACGACCGTCCAACGCCTCGTATTGTGCTTGACATCTTGGGAGTTCCTGAATCAATGAATCCCGAGGCTCTCAGTTTTGAAAGCTTGGGAGAAGGCATGAAGCAGCACAACATGGCCAAAGTCTATTCCGGATTGTACGAGGTTCAGGGTCATATAGTACCGTTCATGGTGATCGTGAAGGTTGGCAAGCCCTCTGAGGTTCAGAAGTGAGTATCCTTCATCGCTTTCACAACGAACGCAAGATCACTGATGCGACACAGGCCTGGAAATCGTGGCAAGCGTGATTCCCAGATGATTTTGATGCGCTTTTTGAATCGCGTCCACTACAATCTGCCAATGACGCCTATGGAACTCGAAATGCACCACCAGATTCGTAACATCATTGGCGTGAATCCCACCTTCTACGAGTTCTGCTTCCAGATCGATGCCGACACCGTTGTTGCACCGGATTCTGCCACCCGCATGGTCTCCGCTTTCGTTGATGATACTCGCCTTATCGGTGTTTGTGGCGAGACTGCTCTCACCAATGCCAAGGCTTCAATGACTACTATGATGCAGGTGTACGAATACTACATCTCACATAACCTCACCAAGGCTTTCGAGAGTTTGTTCGGTTCCGTCACCTGTCTTCCCGGTTGTTTCTCCATGTACCGCATCCGCGCAGCTGAAACTGGCAAGCCACTCTTCGTAAGCAAGGAAGTCGTTAACGCGTATTCGGAGATCCGCGTTGACACCCTGCACATGAAGAATCTGCTCCATCTCGGAGAGGATAGGTACCTCACAACATTACTTCTCAAATATCACTCTTCGTTCAAGACCAAGTACATCTTCCGAGCACACGCCTGGACCATTGCTCCCGACACCATGAAAATCTTCCTGTCACAACGTCGTCGATGGATCAACTCTACGGTACACAATCTCATCGAGTTGATTCCCCTCCAACAGCTTTGCGGATTCTGCTGTTTCAGTATGCGATTCATCGTCTTTGTCGACCTGCTTTCCACCATTGTGCAACCCGTTATCGTTGGCTATCTCGCGTACCTCGTTTATGTCATGATCAAGTCACCCGGAGTTGTTCCTACCACGACATTCATTCTCCTCGCTGCCATCTATGGTCTCCAAGCCATCATCTTTATCCTTCGTCGCAAATGGGAAATGATTGGTTGGATGTTGATCTACATCCTCGCAACACCTATGTTCGCTTGCGCTCTACCTCTCTATTCCTTCTGGTTCATGGACGATTTCTCCTGGGGAAATACCCGTGTCGTCACTGGAGAAAAGGGACAGAAAGTAGTCATTTCCGACGAAGGGAAATTCGATCCCGCGTCCATTCCAAAGAAGAAGTGGGAAGAATATCAAGAGGAGCTCTGGGATGCGCAGACAGAACATGGCGAGGCCCGATCCATGGTCTCCGGTATTTCGTACGCAACGAAGTCATGGCACATGAATGGGTCTGGTCTACAGTCGGAATACAATATGCAACCTAGCCAACCCATGTCGCATCTTGATGCACCTCCGAGATATGGGAGTCGGATGTCTATGGCGCCCAGTCAAGGCATGAGCGAGATGGAGATGAATGAGTTGCCAATGGCTGGGCCAGGGGAGGGTCCAGGACAAGATGTTCTGCTCGCTGAGATCAGAGATATCTTGAGCAAGGCTGATCTGATGACGATCACGAAGAAGGGTGTCAAGCAAGAGCTTGAGAGGAGATTTGGTGTCAATCTCTGGGCGCACAGGGCGTATATAGGGAGTGCGACTGAGTCGATTCTCAACGGGACGTTGTAGATTGTGTTTGTTTCCCGTTCTTCTTTTTCCTGCCCTCAGTCGCATTGCATTGGGAACCTGGAAAAAACTGTCTCTCTTTGGTCATGTGGGGGACTCGGGCATTTAATGTGTTGTTGGGGTCTGAACCTGACCGACACACTCTTTAGTGCATCATATCTGCATGGGTTTGGGAAAGGTGTTTGGCGTTGCTTGGGCACGTTTGTCCTCATTGATGTTCTGTCAAGGTGCCATGTGATGGAACAATAAGTGCATTATTGTAATACAAATTAGGAAGCTTGTTACCACACCTCTTTGAAATGTCTCCGGTGTTATTCCTCAAGCTGGCAAAGGCCGCATAGTCTTTTGTCGTGGAATGGCTGTGAAATATAAGGTGGGAAACGGCACTGTGGATACTTATGTTTTTACAATGATTGAGGACACCGAGTTGGTGATTTCATGATCACCCCAAGCTATCAACTGCTTACTTTAGTGCGTCGAACATACTACTGAATTGGAAGATAGTATCAAGTCAACACCTTTCAAGAGTGTAGAGTCGATTGCTTGGGTATGACTTTCATTTTTATCTGTTGGGTTACAATCTACATTTGTGGTGACGAACAAGCCTCGCCAAATTCGCATTCCAAAAAGAGGGAGGAAGTCTGGAATTCTGGATCGCTTCTTGAAATCTCCATGCGTCATGTATGGGTCGATTGTTGAGGAATGGCAAGTTCGGAAAGAAATCATGTGGCGAATGAATGCCCGCTGCGATGTTCTCCTGTGCTTCTTGGAGTTGTAATCGAGATGGGTTTGTGGAAAATTCGATCTTCGATAAAAGTTTTCCATTGCTTATAAATTTAAAACCGACATCATATGCTTTAGAACCCAACAGCCATGCATCTTTCATATGCCCGCTCGACCTTGCGAGACATCTCCGGCACTGGATCCTCCTTTTTCTTAATACGAACCACGGACTCGTCTAATTCTAGATCTTCCTGCCCATCAATCAAATATTTCCCTACCGTGCTGCCATATTCCCGCTCATTCATTTCCTTGACTACTGTTCTCCTCTCTTCTTCAATCTCCGTTGGCTTGTTCGTCAGACGAGTCTCCCTTTTGGCGCCTACATGTCAAAGACGACGAAATGGTCGAACCATCACGTTTCTCAACTTCCGCCCACAACCCATCGTCTGCCGTGGTGCCCTTCGCAGCTTCGACTTGAATTTGTTCCCCTTGACCGAGTCCGTAGCACGGTGTTCTGATGCCAGGAGATCTACTTTGGGAGGTGGTGATGGAGGAGCTTGTGATGTAGAAAGCACAGCTGGCGGAAATTGCGAGCGAAGCAAAAACCCAGCCACAGAGGACTGGGCCGTAGAAGATATTGAAGGGATGAACGCTTTTTCGAGAGTTTGCTCTCTGGGCATATTGATCTCGGGTAGCGTATCCATAGGTGTCTTCACAGCCGCTTGAGGAAGAGATCGAGCCTCCTTGACGACCTCTGCTGGCGCAGATATTTGCGTCAATGTCGGAGCGGTGTTTGCTGTATGCGCGACTTCAGGCGGCCCTGGCTGTGAGTCGAGAAGGCCTACATCTTCTACGTGGGTGTCTTCGCTCTCAGTGAGGGAGGGTAAGAGAGACCACTGCGCAGGACTGCTTGCAGGAGACAGAGAGACATCGGTGTCTGGCGTGCTCGGTCTAGACTCATTCATGTCGAGTGAGCTACGAGCATCAATACTGTCCGCGTCCTCCGACGAGACGTTGCTGCTGCTGCAAACGATATTGCGATCGGGGTCGCGTGCTTTAGCACTTTTCGTGGCTTGGATCAATTTCCATTCAGCTGAGGAGCAGCCATAATTGAGATGGTAGAACAAGTGCCACTCTTTCAGCCAGTCGTCCAGTTTCGTCGGATCGTCATCCGGATCTGAGGGTAGAAATGTCCATCCATGCCTACCAAGATTGACAAAGAAGTCTATGCGGAACGTGGGAACCATCAGTTGTAAAAGACGATCGCACCAAAGGCTGAGGTCACCATCGCGGTCTCTACATGTCTCGTAAAGAGAGCAAGTAAGGTGAGATATGGCAGGATGGTCTGGTCCCTGATGGCTCTCTGGTCTCGACTCCAGCTCGTTCAATTTCTCGCTATATTGCTGCCGGTAGTGCAGCATCTCATTCTGGGGGAGAGTCCAGTCCAGTGAGTTCCAAGGCCAATTGTTATCGTTGTCCCAGTCCTGGCGAAGCCAAAGAGGCAATGCTGCCCAGGCCAGAGATGCAGGACGGCTGCAGACACCTTCCCAATCGATGATGCCAGTGACGTTGCCATCGTCATCGCAGAGGACGTTTTGAAAATCCAAGTCCTTGTGAGACAGGCTGAATGTCTCTGCGCTGTCCTTCGCAAAATCGAGACGCGATCCTGGGATTTGGCCAGGCAGTAGAGACATGAATTGTACGTGACCAACATTCTCCAGGGACAGACTTTGCTCAGCACCATAGCGCTCGAAGCGTGAAGTGCCACGCCCAATCCAATACCAAAAGAAGCTCTCTGTGGAAGCAAAGGTAGGAATTTCTGTCCACTCTCGATTGACGTACCGCATACGGTCCGCTTTGATTTCGCCACCGTCCTCCTCTTTCGGCATATCGACCACATCGCTAAGGAACTCGGTCCGTATGAATGGGCCGTTGCATTCATCGTCTACGTAGTCGGGTAGACCAATACCATCGAATTCCACGTGCTTCAACTTCCACATTGCTCTGGCAAGACTCATGTGAAGGTTGGTTCGCCTAGTCTCTGGGTGCTCGGGGAGGTCATATTTGCCCTCCTCATCGACAAAGCCCCATATCTCCGATGCTGGACGGCCCTTCAGATGCGTCATCAGTAGGTATGGGGCACCGATCTCGTTGTCAAAGGTCGTGTCGTAGGCAAGAGTACGTGGTACAAATGGCACATCGTCGCACTGTTGGTGGATGTACCGTAGTGTGAGCGCTTCCGAGCGCAAGTAGATGGCATCTTGCTCACACCAGCGAGGTGCCCATCCGGCGGCTGGGACCTTCAGGACAACTTTGATACCATCGGCGCCATCATCAAACATAACAATATAGACCTGATTATATCCGCCCGCATGCTTCTCATGCAACCAGCAATGGTCACCGTGCTGGTCTCCAACAAGTCGTTTCACAAGACGACAGATGCGTACAGGATCGATATCGCTGATAGGTCCCCACCAGGCCTTTTTGTCCTCGGGTGTCTCAACAGTGGATGCAGAGGTCGCAGTAGACAAGATGGTTGTGGAGGAGGAGGACGATGGTTTGAGCGATGAAGCTGATGGATAGAAGGGTAGGCAATGAAGGAATGTCTTCGTCGCGAATTTTCCAGCCAAACGAGTTAGTCTGGCCTTCCAGCCACGAGGGTCTGCTTGGCCGGCATTTGTAGATGCAACTAGCTGCGTCTGTTGAGAGGTCGCTGCCCTCATGGACGGCTTAGGACACTGGGACTGGATATTGTATGGCGCCATGGGAAGATGGTACCGCTGCGGGTTTTTGTTGAGTGGAAAGTTGGCGACTGTTGTTTGTCTATAGAAGGAGAGAGCTTCGGTGTCTTATGTGAATTATGTGTCATAGAACAAACGTGTTCTTGACTCGCCTTGTTTTGTTACGTGACGATTGCTTGCCGCCATCACAAGGGCAGCAGGATAGACAGGTGAGCAGAGTTGGACCGAAGGTCGTGTTGATAGGCGTATCATGAACATTTGCAGACCGACAACACGATGCAAGACACAGTGTTTTGGCCATATAAATAACTGTATACTGCTTCAAGGTGGGATCCAGGACATATCAGAGTCTAGACGAACATACTAATCTTCACCGATATCCAACCAAAAGTCACGATGTCCACCCAGCTGAGACCAGCCAAATTCGTGGACGGCGAACTCCAGATACCGACGGAAGAAGAGTGGGACGGGATGTACCTCGTGCCTCCCGAAGTCAAGGGAATTCTTGTTTCCCAACTTCTCAATATCGTTACTGCGCAGTCCGATGCAGGACATCACTGGTAAGCTCTTCCTTCCCCTACCAACAGGCTCGTATAATTGCCATTTGCCGTCTTCTGCTGTCAGGAACTAGCTTCTGTAAACTCTCCTGGTTCTGCAGCCGTCATGGGGAATCGAGAACAACATCGACATGAGTGAAGCACTCACCTGGTATTGTGCTCATTTTCCAACGTCGATCCCACGTTTGCCGATGATAACCCGATATCAGCAAAGGCGGCAGACAAGTCCACCGCGGTCTTGCACGAATAGAAACATATTGATGATACTTCTAGTGCACACAAGGGATGTCCCATTCCCACAACACGTTGTTTTAATGATCTAGGCCACATGTCCTTCTGTAAGCATTGGCCAGAGGGTCGTGACAAGCCTTGTGGGTTCCGCTGCCCGGACGCAAAGGGTTACTGCAAGATGCATAAAAAATTCAAGCCTGCGGATTGCAAGACCACAGCCGAGAAAGCGGCAGAAACCATTACAGCAGCTGAAGCTAGCGCTGAAAACCGAGTCAACGGGCCTATCGAAGAAGCTGCCGAGGACGCGGACCCCACATATCCCGTCACCGAGGATTCCATGGCCCAGACGGAAGTTGCTCAGCCTGGAACTGCAGAGAACGAACAGGAGGAGATCCTGATAGCAACCGAGGAGGATGCAGCTGTGCATTTTCGGGAGGAGCATGCTAGGCATCAGCAGCCGGTACCAGCCTTCTCCGAGAAGCGTGTCAAGATACCCAGGCAGTCCAAAAAGACTACCAAAGCCCAGCAAAAGGCTGATAAGAAAGAAGCCAAGCTGGAGGAGATCCAGACAAAGTATGGTGCCAACTCAATAAGGGGCAAGTTGTTGGCAAGGGTCTTCCGTTAGTGTAGATGTTGACAGTTGGGACGGTTCATGCGGGGGACTGGTGTATGATCGTCAGATTGGATGCGCTGGAAATTTTCTGTCAGCTTGAGTGTCTTGAGCATTCATACCACTGTTGTCTTCTGAGATCAAAGCAGGGATAACTCGCCTGGCTCAAAATATTACTTTTTGCAGAAATGTATCAATATAGTTCTTACTTTATGTAAGGGACTATTAAGTCTGTTTGAATCAATGATGTAACGTAGACTAGGGTACAGGAAAGACCTGCCCTGTGGGAACAAACGTCGGAACGACAAAGGGGCTTGTCAATGGTACAATTTGACGAGACCATTTGAATTCAGGAACAAGGAAGAAGATTGAGGAGAACAGGCAGCAGTACTCGAGCAAGCAGAACTGACTCATACGGACTGCGGAACCGATTCGATCAGTCGAACAGAGGGGCCTGTCCAAGCAGAAGGGCATACTTCTGCAGATGAGGCACATGGCAAGGGGATGGTAACGAAGGAGCCGACTGCGGCCGAAGAAATTTCAGACACGAATCTTGAACCGCGGGAGAAGTACGAAGTGCCCGGAGAGCCTTAAAAAAGGAAACTATGAGCCTCATGCCAAACCGGGAAGGAAGGAGAAGACGGTGGCGCAAAAGAGGAAGAAGACCGCATGCGTGGTAGAAAGGTGGCAGCGTGGAGAAAATGGCCATGGGACAAATTAATAGCGTCTTGCTGGCCCCCCGAAGTAGGTAAAGACTTGAGGATCCTAGTTTCAGGAGCTGCTGAGGATCAGCCTGGGACTTCTTGTTTTTGACGTTATAGAGAAGATGAACGACTTTACATTTCAAACTTGAAAGGTAAGCAGTAGTGCTTGTTTTGAACAAAGAGCTGAGAAGCAGGTGAATATGCATTCCATGTTGAACTGGAAGCCCGATGTTATCAGTGCTGCTCTCCTCGTACAGGTCCGAGCTGATGAAAAGATGGAGAAAATTGAAGGTGAAGGCGAAGGAACGGCACGACAAAGCTGATCGTGGATGAGGCACGATGGGAATAAGACGAAGAAACGTGGTGGCGATGATTGAAAACAGAACGAAGCGAAGCTCAAGTGACCCGCCGGTCCCTTGTCCCATTCTGACTCATCAACGCCAAGCCCCGCTAGTAAGCCACAGCTACAAAACCCTCAATTCTCCTCTCAATCCCCTCTCCAAGCGTCGTCCTCAACATCGCCACATTTCTTTGCTACAAACAGACACCCGAGATTCCTCACGGATCCTCAGACGGTCCACCAAACGCAAATGAGAAATTCGGAGTAATCTCTACCCTCAGCCATCTCTGATTCCCTAGCTTGCTACAGTCAGAGCTCTGGCAACTGTCCTTGCGGACCTGGCGCGAAAGCGCTTGCACACGGCACAAGAAAACTCGGGGCGCGCCCTTGCTTTTATGCTTGGGTGGCGGCAACCATGGGAGCCGGTGCTGAGATTGTGTGCATGTCTTTCGAGATGTGTGACACTTTAGTGCAATACGTGGCGTGCTGGAACTGCGCTCTACTTGTCCTATGGATAAATGACGTGGATTCCATGTACAATTCGATTCCGATTACTCTGTTGAAGACGACGCTTCATCCTCTTTTTTCCAAGTAAGTTTGCGCTATGCTTTGGAGGGGCAAGGATACTACTAATCAACCCACACGAATTCAAACCAGGACATTCGAATCGGAATACCGCCTTCCAATCATTTGGCAGTCGTGAAGACCATCCTACCACCAGTCGCGAACATGCCAATGATTGAATGAACACAACGTTAAGTACCCGGATCTTGACTTCCATCTAGCAGCTTCACTTCGACTGCTATATATTGTAGATCAATGCAAACATATTTCAACTCAGAACTCGCCGTGACTAGGTCTCAAGGTAACGATGAATATCCAGCACCGCTTTCTCTGAGTCTTTGAAAATGTGATACTTAACCAAAATTAGACACCTTCCCTGAGAACAACCAAAGCGTGTTGGCCGAATCAATGAACCGATCCTGCTTCCGAGCCTCTTTTTGGACTTGTTTCTTGTTCTTAGAATGATAGAAACCTATGATACTACGCAGCAGAACATCTCGTTCCTCATCACAAGGACCGACACAATCAGACCGTCCCACCCCTTCGATTCTTCACCCAAGCCGGCAGCCTCTTCACCACCTTTGACGGTTCGACCTTCTTCGCCACTTCATCCGTCTTTTCATACATGATATCGGTTCTCAGCGTCAACTTCATTCCCGATACCAGATCATCGCCGGCATGCAACAGGCCTCTCTGCTGAAAAATGAGAATACTGCCCATCTTGGGTGCTACGTCTAATCTTCTCTCCATGTTGTGCGCAAAGAACGTCGTCGCACCCCCGACCAGTGGTTCCCCGTCAGCTTGATGGTCGGTATCATTGAGGTAAAGATGGAGCGTATAATACGATCTCTCTTTGTTTGGGGCCTCATACATACCATCACAATGGGCTATCTTTCGTCAGCAGACCATCTCGAGACCACAGAATAACAAAGAAAGAGACCCGAAGAACTCACCCTTGAAGTACTCCCCACCCACATACTTAAGCAGCCTCAGCCTCTCATTCAGCCCAACGCACCTCCAAACCTCTTCCCACTTCACAGGCCCCCAACCCGTCACACTCGCCTTTCCCTCAATCTTACTCAACTCCGGAACAAGCGGTTCAACTCTCTCCCACAACCTCCTCGCTAGCTCCTCCGTATCCCAGATGATCCTACCACACTTTCGCGTGTCTTCGTACATAGCCTGTCTCCCGCCCCCGATATTCACCATCGCCCTCTCCCACTTCCCCTTCGGTTCAGTCGTCGCCTCTGCCAACTCAACTATTTTTTCGCATTCGGCGACAGAGAGGATATCATCGATGACAGTAGCGTACAGTCCGTCATATTCATACAGCTCTGTTTTCGAGAAATCGATCCTCGAAAGTTTTGGTTTGAGTTCTGAAGGATGTGGACCGAGGAGGAAGTCTGTTGGTAGAACCTCAGCAGTCGCTGGCGCCGGAGCGCTCGTTGGGTTAGAGGAAATCATGGCCTCGTTGAATTTTCTTCTTGCAAGAATATCGTCGAGGAGGGCTTGATGTGTATCTGATCGGGCCGAAGAGGATGCCATAGTCTTTAGAATCTTGTTGACGTGAGTTACGAGTTATACATGCGATGCAGAAGCGACAGGTCGGTTCATGAGGTTTGAAGACGTGCGAGAGAGCATAGTATATGTGAAATGAGTCAGGTCGGCGGCAGCCTAGAAGACATTTATATAAGGCTGTGTCCTGCAGACTAGAGTCGAGTAGCCTAGCGTGGCTGAGTGGACGCCTCGTCTTCTGCTGGCCCCCGTAATTTCCCCACATCTCGTTTGATATACGTACCTAGGGTGACATTCATGTCGATGAGTTCTGGCGGTATTATAGGGAAGATTGCTAGCAGTCTGTCCATTTTGATCTCGAATCAACAGGCTCCAGACAGAAGTGATATTATAGTGTCTGCCAGGCGGGAGGGACACGGAGTTGAAGAGCCACGGCGACTGTCCTTTCTTCAGCCTTGATCGCAAAGCAATCTCGACCTTATGCATGGTGAACCTGTTTTCTATTTAGTGGAGCGAAGTGAAGGACGGAATCTAGACTCAGTGGTGCAATCCCAGAGCAGCGACATTGCGACTTCGAGCAACCACTCGGCAAGGCAGATGCTGGTTCTTCCAGCTAACCATCATCGCCTACTGCGTATGGCATCAGATTCGCCCGACGAAGGAAGTATGCCCAGCCAACTGTTTGGTCACAGTAGTGCTGAGCTGATTGTTCTATCTATGATATAAACAGTAATCGCACGTCTATGTCTAGAAACCCCAATGAGGACTTCCTGAGAACCACGCCCCAAGACTTTGGTGCTTAGAATTTGTACACTTGGTCCTGGCTGTATCCAAGTTCCTTGAGATATCCGTCAAGGTCACCCTGCTGCATGCCCTTCTTCGATCCAGAAATAGCCTTGACAAGACCTGGTGGTCCGCAAACAAACAGCTTGATCTTCTCGCCCTCCTTTGGCTCCGGCAGCACCGTTTTGAGCAACTCCTTGGTGATAAAGCCCTTACCCGCCTGCCACGTCTCTGGAGGTTTGTCCAAGAGATAGAATGCCTTGAATCTTCTCGGGTAAGTGTTCTCCAGTTCATCAAACTCCTTCTTCAGCAGGATATCCTCTTCAGTGACGTTGCCAAAAACCAATGTAACCTTTGTGGTATCCTCTGGATTCTGGAAGATGGCGCGAGTGAGCTGGTACATTGGCGTGATCCCTGTGCCACCAGCGATGAGTGCGATATGCTCGTGCTTGTTGGCCGTCCACGGGAATTTAGGTATTGGGCCCTTGAAATCGAGTCGTTGGCCTGGTGTCATATCGTGCATATGTGTGGACATTACGCCATTAGGATATTTCTTGACGAGAAGATCGAGGTATCCTTTTTCGCCTTCGTCGCTGACGGGAGTGTACGGACGGACGGCTGGTTTCTCCATTTCTGGACCTTGATACTTGGTCAAGAGGGCGGCTACACCATCATCAGTATGCTCCTTCTGCAATCAGGACAAGAGCTTCCGCACAGGCCACAGCAAGACCAGAGACCGCATCCTCTTCGGGCAATGCAAAGCGGAACTTCTTGGTGTTTGAGTTGGTGTTCTCGACAGATTCCAGTTTTAACGAGATGAAACCTTGGTCGCCTCCAGTAAAGGTCTTCTTCGGCTCGGCCCCAACAGCAGATTTGATGCTTTCCTTAGCCTCCGTAGCTGACGGCGCATGGCCAGCATCGCGGTAGAGGGTGTAGTAGCCGCCAACACCGAGTATAGCGGCGCCAGCAGCTGCGTATGGGAGGCTGGAAGATTTGGCGGGGGCCTCGGATGCATATCTTCGAATTTGCTATGTCGCTTATCAGTGGCGGACCTCTTGGGGAAGATGTGGTTGACGACGGAGACAGCTTCCTTCAATGGGACGCGGTGAAGTCAATTGGGGGACTCACGCTTTTCAAAGCCGTAGCCGATCGAAATGTCTGTCTTGCAAACATGATTATGGTGGATATGAGGTGCTGGAGGCTGTGGGAAGAAATGCAGCTCGGGCTCTATACAAATCTAAGGTGAAGGACGTAAACAGCTCCGAGTCATGACTCGCGTTGCAGAGCTCCCTCCCATCCTCACACTCCTGTTCTCAAATTCTATTCCTCGTCCACCATCCGTCCACCATCCGTCCTGTCTCCTGTTCGCAACCTCTATGCAGCTGCCACTATGTGAGATACTGTGTAAGACCTCTACCCGTCCTGATGATATTCATATCGGTCCACCTGACCGTGGCCACTCCCCCAGTCTCTGCCACGTTAGAGGATCACGTTCCGCTTGCTTTGGCTTCCTCTCCGCTACCATTCGATCGAAATCCGCGTTGACAATCTCTTCCATGTCCTTTGCCTGTTCCTTTTCCATCTCCTCTTTGGCCTGCGGATCCAGCTGCAGCGGCCAGAGTCTGTCATGACCAGCGGTATACTTGACCAGATTGGAAGGAAAGCAATTCTCGCATCGTCGGTGGTTGAGCGACTTCTTTGGCCTTGGTTGTGCCTCAATCTCGTCTATGGACAGCATCGCCGCGCAACGATCCTTGTCCAGGTTAGAACATACGCTGCTGCGCTCCGTCGTGACACTGCCATTTGTTTTGTTACGGTAAGCGCATACGCAGCACCTCCAAGCCGATTGTGTCATTGCGCCGCGAAGTGGTCCTATCGGGCTTCCCCTTGGTCCGATCCTGTATGGCCTTGGCCCGGCTTCAATCTCGGCGACTGTTATTTCAATCAAAGAAGGCGCTATTGAGCCAGACATGTCGGTGCTTGAGCAGTCTTTCGCACCCTGCAAATCTTCTGAGTTGCTACGACATGGCGATGAAGGAATACGCACGGCCCACAATGATAAGAGCCTTGTTCCTGCCATTGCCGTTTGCGCGTGTCCTAATCGTCTAAGGTTGTTACTGTCGTTCAGGTAAAGTGGTCCAGGGTTTCTTTGGGTGATTTCGATTGCGTACACAAGGGCGATTATTGCGTGAAAGGTTCGCGTCGTATGCTGCAGGAGGAGATGCTGAGATGTGGGTGCAAAGCCAAGTAGGTGCTGGAGAGAGTGAGACAGTAATTCATTGCAAGTTAACGTTGGCAAGCCGGATAAACACGTCTAAGCTTGGGACTCAAAATACGGCAGGAGCAAATGCGATCTCAAAGAAGGAGAGACGAGAGGGGCCATGGATGAAAGAGCAGCTGTCGCAAACCAGTACATATTCTGAATTCCATGGATGTTGTTGAAGTCGCCTGACTCAGATTTTACCATCTGAAAGCAGCTGTTAGTATCAGATTAGAATGGCGTACACGAGCGGCCGGTCCATGGCGATGGCGATGATAACGACACCATTTGGAGTGGTTTGGAAACAGTACCTGGCTGGGCACAAGATGCGAGCGAGAAAGAATGTGGTGTCGAGGTGACCAAGACTTTATGAAAGTGACAACTGAAATGGCAACACCACCGCCGTCACCACAACGACGTCCTCAAGGAGCCCCAGAGTCTCCACAATCAGAGATACAAAAGAAATCTGTTTCAAGATAAGAGACAAAACAGCTGCAAGCCTAGAACAGGACTCATTAACCAACCATGACAATAATAAACGGGGTTTGTGACCTTGAGATCAATAATTGATCACTCGTCTCCGGAGATTGGCAAAAACCAAATTCAGCCTCGCTCTCTTGGGAATCCCGAACTCATATTGAAAACCCCGAATTAGACATGCAGGAAAGCGCTGCCAGTTCCGCCAAGATTCACTCAGGGACACGAGAGGCAACTAATGCCTCGCACGACGACGGTGAATACGCTGAGGTGTTCCCAAAAGGAAAAAATTACACGGTATGATTTTCCTCCCTCTTCTCCGTCCCGTGGCTGACTTCGTTCTTCCTTAAGTTTGCTGCTTGACAATGACATTTAGACTTGCTTATCTGCGCCCCCAATTCCTTCTTCGCTTCTCTGATGGCAGCGTGTAGTTCTGCCCTGATAGAGGCGAAAGAAACACATCCTTCACCATGCCTCACATAATACTCCCTAACCAAGGCATAAGCCTTGATCTCTTCTGCTAAGCGATGGGACAAATGAGCTTTTGGTGTTGCGTCGATCCTGGCTGCAATCCTCTCCACACTTTGCTCCCAATTGCTCCTCTTTTCTGGCTCCCATTTCTCAGGTTCCCATAGATATAGGCCGGGGTACTCGCATTGATACCTCGTTGACAATGGCAGTACTGATACTGAGCCACCCTTGCTTCTGTTTCCCAGAACTGAGAGTATTCTTTTGGACATTGTCGCGCGTGAGTATGGCTGGATGAGCTGAATTGTCAGCGTTGAAGGCGAGATTCTAAAGTTAAGCAGACTGTCCACCTTTATATAGGGATACTTCCTCCGCTGTCCTGGCTGATGGCCATGTTTGCTCACTGCCATCGAGATTCATCATCTCGCTCGCGCTTTTGGACGTCTGACATCTGGCTGTAAAGCAAACAGTCTGTACGATCCTGGCTTAAGAGACATGGACCCTACTACGAAATCGCCGATGACTCACCACCAGCGCGGACTTCTAAACCTCTTGACCATCAGCCTGACTCTTTTCCGAGCTTCAGACCTCAAGCGCGTGAGAATATGGGAATTGCCAGGACGAACTTTCAACCATCGGCAACGCGAAATTCTGTTTGGTGGATCAAAATCTACGGTCAATCTACGTCTTCCTTGGTTTGGACATAGTAGGACCCTATTTGAATCGCAGCTTGCAAGTCTACTCGTGGCTATCAGTGTGTGATTCAACGCCGGCAATTGGTCCCCCCCAAGTCCTCGATTAAAGTCGGTTTCCTAAGCACCACAGCAGATAAATAATTTCTATAACATTCGTAGAATAAGAGAGCGACTTTATCTTTACTATGTCTTTCTCAAGATATTCTCAACGTAATATGGTGGTGAGATCGTGAAAGGAAGGCTACAATCGATGTTTGACCAATTGCCGGCGTTACATCTCACACTGATAGCCGTGGGTCGGAAAGGCAATAATTCCAAACACCAATCCTCAAATCTTCTTACCAGGCCCTGATCAGCTCATAATCTCCACTATTCTCAGCGCGACTTTCAATTTCTGCTTCCCACGAATCCCACACCTCTCGTTTCCATGAAGCCTTCATAATCTCCCTCTGTATTCTATTGTCCAGACTAGCAGGTGAACTTTCCTCGAGCGCATTTCCGTTGATCTGCACACGGAGAGACCATGACGACACACAAGGACGTGCGAATAGGGGACCATCTCGTTGTACCGCCTCCTTGATTCCTACAATGGCGAAAGACGACAGGGATGAGGTCGACGAAGCTGGCGATAGGAGCTTGTTCTCATCTTCCAAGCTCATCCTCTTCTTCTGCTTGCTCTTGCCTGTGAGCAAACTCTTCAATTTCGATCGCCATCTCTTGTGACTTTCGGATCCGGGATCCAGTCTGCCGTATGTTGTTGAAACAGGTCTTGACATCGACCAGGCGAGGGCTGGGTTGAATTGCAACATGTTACGATGATGTTGACGGACTGACGATTTCGCAGTAAATCCAGTGGGCACCTGGAACCCGAAGATGATGTGTGGCTTATCATAGCTGAAAATGTTTGTTATCACTGACTAACCACCATCTGTAGGATGGTGCTCTGGGTCTGAGTCTTTCGCGCGAGATCCGTTGGCATACTCAATGTTAGCGGCTCTATCTTGCGTCTGTGTTCGATCTTGCAAAGATGGAGGGTTTTTCCATCCAGCATAGGTACCAGTAATGAAGATGCCAGACTACAAAAACCGAGGGATCTACTCACGGCGTGCCGAACTGGTCAAGAACGAAGGTTGGAATTACGACTTGTGTATAGAATCTAGCACCTGGCAGTTCCACGTCCAGGAACGCCTATCACGGGCCTCGCAACACATTTTGTACGTGTGACCAGCTCGCTCTACCTTTTGAGGAACGTTCTTTATTCCATCTCTCTTTCTTCCTCATCTCGTCCCACTTCCTGTTCAACTTCTGCCCTAGAGACTCCGGCACGATTGGGTCATCGGTTTTCCTCCACTTCGTCTTCCTGGCGTTCCGAGCCTGCTTTCCAAAAATCAAATTTCTCTTTCTCACGAATGTCGGTCCCTTGAACCCAAGCTTAATCATCACCTTGGTCCAAGTCGAATCATGCTTGAACAAACTGCTTTTCTCGCTGTCTTCCGGAGACGCGTCGAAAGTCGATATCGGTGAACAATGCGGGCCACCTTCCAAGCGTTGCGGCGATGACTGTGGTGATGTTTTGGATACTACGACTCTCTTCCTGGCATCTGGCAGTGATCGTTTTCTCGTTTGGAATAACTCGGGGAGCTCATCGCCAGACTAAAGACCCGTGTGAGCCAGCCATACCTAGCTCCTGAAGTCGGGCGTTCTCACCGATGATTGGTCCCAAGGACGACCCAAAAATTTGCTCTTGCTAAGCCATCTGCGTCGTGAAGGAGTCAGGCTGTCGTTGCTCAAATTCGCCATTTTGTCCTAAAAGTGACTGCTCCCCTGCTCGTGTGGATTCTACTATGAAGCTGATAGAATACTAATACTTAACGATGGAGAGGGATGATAAGTTGATTTCAGTGAATAGTTGCTGGCATGCGGCCAGTCTTGGACAAGTCTTCAATTAGTACCAAGGTCGCCATTTCTGTCTAGGGGAAATAACCAGGCCAGCGACCTGGTTTGCGATGGTTGTTCAAAAGTATAGGGGAGCAGCGCCTGGCCGAAGGGCAACAGCTCAAGATCGCGACCTCCAAAATTTCCCACAAAGTTGTGATTACTACGTTGCAATGTCCTTGGTCGTTCCGTCTGACTTCGACTTCACTCATGGCACCCTCTGCTTCCCACGTCTTTTCTCTCCTGGGGCATATGCCGGTATGAATTCCTCTTCATCCTCATCTATCCTCTGCGATATTAGAGACGGCCGACGCTCTAAGAGTCCCCATTGCCCTTCCTGAGCGCCCTCTGGCTCTTCAATAAGAATTTGTCTGATCTCAGCTACAAGCTCATGATGTATCTCATCGACGTGTCTCCTCATACAGAGATCGGTGCCAATAATCTCCTCCGCCAAATCACGCGTGAAAGTTCCTGTCTCAACTCGCCCTGCTGCTCTCAGAGGTCCTGACAAACGTTTTGACATTTCGCGTACTCTTGCATTGTAGATCTCGACGGTGGATTGATCCAACTCTTTGATGTCTACCAATGGGTAATTTAGTTCGAGGTCCGGCTCAGGCCTTGTATATCTGCCGCGTCTCTTCTGCGCGTTATCGAGCGATTGTGCATCTGTATCCGCAGTATCTGCACCTGTCTTGTTCTTGAAAAAGTAGTCGCACATGTTAGCGAATCTTGATTTGCCTGCACTTCTCTCACCACTGGCATCTGGTTCTTCCGACGCGGGTGGTTCGCCGGCTCTCACTGAAGATTCATCCATGGCGCTCTCATCCTTATCTATGTGAGACATAATCGCGCAAAGTTTCGCTAGAGTCTGGGAGTGCTCAGTTGAGCTGCTCTTTATTACATATGTTGTCCACAATGACTCAATGGTATCGTTTGTTGGTCGATCGCCGAAACTCGTCGCGGGGACATCGTTCGCCTGAACAATTGTAACAACATCGTCCCGGATTTCACCAGAATGAAGGTCCTATGCCTACTATGGCTCGGTGGGATTGTGAGAGACCAATGGAGAAACAGGTTGGTCAAACAAGGTGGAAAGACGGGGGAAACGCCACAATCACGTTAAGTTGGAGCGGCGATCATAAGGAGAAGTCTCTCCACGTCAATGACTCTTCTAGAAGTGGCTTGAGATGGACAGCTGGAAGAAACAAATGACGGTTCGATACCATCCGATACAGTGTCCATACGACGGGCATGTCGTCGTTCCTTGGTGCCTTAGGTCTCGGTTTCTCGGGCTAATTCGGTGCTCCGATTGTGGGCCGATCATCTCCCAGCCTCAGCCTCGTCTCAGACCGCAAACACGCCATGATCAGCACAACCTCACATGCGTGGAGGGACTCCCTGGTGGCAGAAACATGTATTGCTCGCCCTGGCGAGAGCCTTGGAAGATTTCAACATCATCAACATTGCATATATCTACATCACGACACATCCAACAACAACTATCAACCACCACCAAATGATACATGTCAACTGATCGATACAAATGCCAATCTACGAACCGTACTACCAAGTAGGTATAGAGATATGGCACAATCCTCTCGGCCATTTCGAAACTGGCATAGTCGTGCATGGGCCGGAAAGAGAAATCCTACCGCACGATCACACCGTCGTCGAACCTCACATCAACGAGATCAAGAGCTCAGGACGAGAAAAAGATCGATAGGATGCGCGGATATGGCGCGGGCAAGACCAAGCTTGACATATCGTGTCTAGTCAGCCTTTCGATGGGAATATCAGGACAAAATTGAATGCCTTCATAGCAGGCGACCACACGACGCAGAACAAAATTCCATTCATTTCCATTCCTACTTTCTGCATCTCTCTCACCTTTCTCTTCATCATTTCCCAGCCAGCGCAGGAAATTGGAGCTGACCATGTCTAGCAAGAGTGCAATAGCAAATGGATCCGACAATGCTTCGAGGCAGCCTCATCAACCGCGAATGGGATGCCAATACGGGCAGAGCAATCGCAGACCAAGAATATCAAAGGTAGACCCCATGCGCCATAGTTATGCAGGAGAATCAAATCATATCTCATCCTTGCGGTCCCAGTCTTACAAAACGAAGTGAAGTCAACCAGGATCTGACGATCCTGGTAGGAGAACGGTCAAACATTCAACAGGATCAATGCCGCTACCCGACTCCCATTACTCAGTTTTGATCATTCATTGAGAAGGACAATGGCCATGGGTCCGGGTTCATTCCTCCTCGCAAGTTCATACCAATAGCACGCTGCATGAGTGAGCAGTCATCGCATTTGCTGGTCAGCATTGCTTGGAGGGCTTGCATTCTTTGCCGCAGCGCCGCGTTCTCGATCTCGAGTTGTCGCTTCTCCTTTGACTGGGCCTTGATGAAAGCAGTAGCCGAGGCTAGAATGACAGCTTTGGAAGGTTTGTTTGGCACAGGTAAGTCCTCAATGTCCGCGTCGTCGATGCAAGCTCGTGCCGACTCGCTAAGGCTGGGTACCACTTTTCTCAAGGCCTCCATTTGGTTGTTGATGGAATCGCGATACTTCTGCTCGACTTTGTTGTGAGGCTGTCGTGAGGCTTTCTTGGTGCTCTCGACAGACTCTCCGATGTTGGCCTCGGGTGAAGGTGACTGTTTCAGGTTGCTGTTGGCGGGCTTAGATAGGCTGCGGCCTTGTTCTTCGTGCTTGGTATCGGGATCTGAACGCTTTGGCGCTCGCTGAACTTTGGCTTTGTTTGACGGCTGAGCTTGCTGATGCGACTGTGACTGCGACTGCCGTCGCTGCTGCTGTCCTTGTTGCTGTGGAGAGCGCGGCCTCGACGCCATGGTGACTTGATCAACACCCATCACGGGCAGGTCCAGGGAGGCATCATTGACACTATCTGGCAGAGGCTCCTCCCCGAACAGGAACGGAGCACAACCACCTCCACAGGTTGCTGGATTTGGTGGGGTTCCATCGCGCGGATCGGTGTGGTTGGGACACAATGGAGAAGTCCAGCACGCCGAGATTGCGTCACTTCGCCCCTCTGCACGTGTTCGCTTCGTGCTGGTGTCTGTAAAGTTCTGAGCTGGTGTTGTGTCTTCATAGAGACCAGTGCTTCTATTATCGTCCTGTTGCAATCTTCATTAGCAATAGATAATATGGGCTGTTTACTGATGGTCATGGAATTTCATCAGAGATTCTGCCAATATCAAAATCAAGCTGACGAACATGAACAGATAGAGATGGACGGCGGGGAATGAAGGGCTAACTGACCCACTGTGGGTCATCCGAAAAGGAGTCTAGAGGACTCTGTGTCGACGACATGGCCTGAGGATTGATCAGATCTGGATAGAAAGGAAAGTCTTGACCCGATGCTTGGTAAGAGCCTATTTCTCCAGGTGTCGTCAACGGCGTCAATGCGAGGAATCGGTCGAACTGCGAGGCTGGGGTGGACGAGGAATTGAAAGACGGATTGCGGTTGGCTTGGGCTGAAGACTTCCTAGACGTGTAACCATGCAGCGTCTCGATAGGTGTAGAAGTGGTCGAGACTGTAGAGTTGGACCAGTCTCGGCTGAATGGTGGCTGGTGTCGTTGGAATTGGTTGCCGTACACGGATGAGAGATCAAATCCGTTCTGCACGCCATGCGACTCGCGCATCGAACTGAGAGGCTCTCGTTGCACAAGCTCGTCCAGGAAGTAGTCGTCCTCAAGGCCCTTGTATTCGCTTTTGCTGTGAGAGTCCGAGGATGGCGAAAAGTCGAGTTGGGAGCTGAAAGAGGGCTGGGTCTGCCCGAGGCTGTGATGGTCCAGCGGCGTCACTGGTTCTCCGGACAGAGCTGATATGGTAGAAGTGTGTGACGTGCTCAAGGGAGTACTGGTCGGTTGGTAATCCTGTGCAGAGTCGTGCCTTGGGTCCATGAAATTTTCCATGTCGCGCTCCGATCAAGGGTGACTGGCGACTCAGGCCGTTGGAGTCTTGCGAGTGTCGAAAGTCTATGGGGTGATGACCATGCCAGAGGGAATCTAACCAATTATCTTGAAGGACGGGAGCGGGAACCACCTGTCTTTGATGATACGAGGTGTATCCGGGCTGACGGTGCTCAGGCAAGAGTTGGATTTGTTGTTGATCCTCGAGATGGGACGGGTGATTTCAATTACTTTGAGTGGTGTGTAGAGCGAGGTCTACAGCGAAGTAGTAGTTGTTGTCTAGCCACAGCTGCAGTTGTCTGAAGGCCACCGAAGTCCAGAGGCTAGAGGGCTGGAAGGTAGAAGCCTGAGGTACCTTACCGTCACTGCTGTACGGAGTAGTCCGGCGTGCATGAGACGCCAGCGAGCCAGCCTTTGGAAGCTTGGGCCAAGTCACCGGAGACCTTTGGGACCCATCAAACTCGCCCCTTAAACTCGGATCTCCCGATGCGTACGTACCTTATATTTAAACTCTGTAACTTTACTACTAATTTTATAAGGCGCCTTTACTATAGTTATATACGAGGTATAGAAAACTAGAGGAAGATAATTTTACGTAGCTAGTAATTAAAGGAAAATCCGTATATTTACTACCTATAAACTCTAAACCCTAAACTACTATATATTACTACTACTACGTTAATCGTTAGGCCTTAAAGGTAAGTAAACCCTCGCCTTCTTACGAGTCTTACCGGCTAATTTATTATAATAATAGCTCTTATAAGGGCGACGAGCCCTTATAATTAAGCCCTTAGCGGCTTTATAAATTCTTACGTCCTTAACCCTTACGGCTTTATTACTATACGTAGTTTACGCTTTTATAGCCTCTCTCGTATCCTTAGTATCCTTAGTATCCTTATTACGCTTACGTATAATAGTAGCCTTTTAAGTACGAGATAAAGTAACCTCTAACCCTCCTACGCCCTCGCTATTACTAGTTTAAGCTATAGCTTTACGAATCTCTCTCCGTTAAGCCGCTACCCTTATATTTATCTCTCTCTCTATAACCTCGGCCGATATTATTATACGTACTCTAGTAAGTCTATAGCTATTTTTCTATAGTAATAGTACCCTCTAGACCTTCTTTATAACCTTAAACCTAGTATTACTCGGTAAAGCCGTAGTAGTAAGGTCTATCTACCGTATAATCTCGTCGTAATAGTAAGTAAAGATCTCGGCTATTTACTCCTATTTAGGCTTTTTAAGGCCCTTAAAGTAATCTATAAGAGCTTAGATTTTAGAGAAGAAGTAGGTAGAGTCTATATTACGTTCTAGTAGTAAGTTTATTAGTTTAAGGCTATCTATATACTACGATAGCTTCTATTTAAGAGACCTCTCGGCTTTAAAAATACTAAATAGGAACTACTATAGATATATAAAGGATTTTAGTATTATACGACCGCGTAAAATATACTACTAAAGCTAATAGTAGTATAGTAACCCCTATCTTACTATATACTTATACTAATACTAGTAGTTACCTTCTATTAGTTTAGTATCTTTAATTATAGCTTTATCGCTAGCTAAACGGGCTATCTCTTAGCCTTAAGCTATCTTATAAGCCTCGTAGATTCTAAGTATTACTTAATAACTATAAAGGCTAGATATAGTAGTAGTAATAGCACGTATTTAGCTATCTAAACGGGAGATTCTAAGCCTTTTTAAGTCTTTAAGAAGCTCTCTCTTTATAATATAATAAAGCCGCGTATAGATTACGGTTATTAACTTACTAAATAAAGTATCTAGTAAATCCTCTTTATTTATAAAGATCTTTATTCTAGTATTACTACTCTCGCCAACTTAAGTTAAGTTTACCCTAAGGTTTAGTAGATACTTAACGAAATAGATAATTAACTACCGTTCTAGGGCTCTCTAATTAGCCTTAAAGTATCGTCAATAAACTAGTAGTAATACGGCTAGTAATAAAGCCCGGTTTATCTCTAATTTAGCCTTAGTTTCTAATATTAGCTATAGCTAGATAAGGCCGCTATTCTTATTACTATATATTATATTATACTATTTAATTATATAGGCGCTATCTAACTTAGTAGCTATAGCTTTCGAGATTATCTTCTTAAAGGCTTCCGTATAGTACTACTAATAATATTATTACCTATAGTACGTAAATAGTAACTATAGTATCGCTATAGTAAGCCCTTTACTAAAGTTAGAAATAATAACTTTAAAACTATTCTTATTAACTAGTAAAGACTTATTAACGTTACCGATTTCGAGATCCTTATACTATAATTAGAGACTGCTTTTTAACCTTCTCGAGGTAAGTACCTTCTTTATATATTATAAGAAGAAAAGCTAATTTTCTACGCTCTCTAACTTTATCTAGGTTTATAGTATAGGGAAGCCGTCTCCGGTATACGAAATACTAGTTATAGGGCCTAATATTAAGCCCTTTAAATTAGTATTAAAGGTACTATTAATATATATATAAAAATCGGTAATAAAGCGGATAGTAAACTCCTCTTAGCGCTTCGTCTACTAAATAATTTACTCGATATTACGTACTACGGCTTTACTAGTTTTAGGGCTTATTATATATAAATAATAGATCTAATAGCGAATCTTATAACTCTCTCTATTCTTAGTAGTATTCTACTTAAGAAGCTTAAAAAGGGCCTCTATAAAGTTATTAGGGCGCTTCTCCTAATCTTTTACCCTTAAGTCGGTATAAAGATTATAATACTATTATATATTATAAAGCTTAAGTCCGTAAAGCTATAATTAAGCGGTAACTTAGTAATACTTTATATAGGTTTTAGTAAACTTTCTCGCTATCCTAATAGCTATAAAGTAGTTACTATTACGCTTCTAATACTTAATATATATAAATAGATCTAGAGCTATATTATAGTATACTAAGTATTTCTTTTTAAGCCGAGATTAAGTAACCCTATAGATCTTTATACCGTTACTACGCTAATTTTATTAAATATAGGAGATCTAGGTACTCTATTTATAGCTATCTTTGCGAACTATAGTATTCTCTTAAAACCTCTTAATAACCCTACCGTTAACCTCGATCTTTTACTCTTTATAGTTAGGAAGTTTATATATATTACGGGTCTTCTTACCGTAATAAATATAGTGTATTTAAATACGGGATTCGGTATAGTTATTAATAGCTACGGCGAAGCCCTAAGAAAAAGCGTAATTATATAGGTAATCTATACCGTCCTCGAATAACTATATAATATAGGGCGGCCTCTTACTAACGTATAGTAGTAGAAATAAGTAGTTTATAGGTATCTTATCCTATCTCTTTTTAACTAAAGAAACTAGGTAATTAGCTAAATTTAGGTAAGGTTTAAATTTAGGGCGGAGGATAGCTTCTACGGCTTTATTTTAAGCCTTAAATATATTGGTTTAGCCGTTAATTAAGGGCTGTAATTAAGTATTATTTAAAAGATATAAATCTCGTAGCGGTTTAGAAGGGCCCGCCTTAGATACTACTACTATAGACCCTCCTATAATATTATATAGCTATACGATATCTAGTAATAAGGAATCTAGATTAATAATACTTATATTGGGGGTAATTAGGTTAATTAGAGCCTCTACGGTACCCTAGCTACGGCTATACTAGAGATTACCGTATAAATAATAGTTTAGTATAGTAATTAAGGTAAGATTAAGCGATTATAACAATAAAAAACTTCGTATATAGGCCTAATTAGGAAGTAGTAATAGTAGTAGTTTTATAGTTAATACTACGTATATAAACCGTTAGGAAGAATCTTTATTATACTAATAAAATTAGTATAGCATAGTAACTACGCCACGATAATCTCCTAACCCTACATACACGGAACATCCGAGTTTGAGGGGCGAGTTTGATGGGTCCCAAAGGTCTCCGCCAAGTCACTCCACCTGGCGTGATCTCGGACCCTGTTGCTCACTTTGGGTTAGATCGCCTCCGCTTCAGGCCTTTGATTGGCTGCAGCAGCGGAACGAACCCTTGGTCCTTGCTCAATGTCTGGGTGAGTAGAAAAGCATTTGAAGCCTCATCGACGATGCGGATATGGCAAAGATTCTTAGGTACATATATGCTGATGGCCTATGCATGGCTTTGTCTGTCCACTTCGCTTCTCAACCTGCACACAACTCGCAGTGCTCGTCCCGATAGAGTGTGTGGGTGCTCAACAGAGGGGTCAGTACAGAGTACGGCACTTCTCGGAGCCGTCAGCCGAGCCATTGCTCGCAGGCTCGCCGAAAGGCAACCGAGCCCGGTCCCAAGATGAGTCAGCAGGATTTTCGAGCTCAGATGCAAAGCCCGAACCATCTCCTTGTAAGACTTATCAACGGGAAAGGGGAACCTCGGGAACAACTCAAAGCGCTGTGTGGGGAAAGCAACTCCGCGAAAGTCGTCACTGTTCTTCCCAGCTGCGAAATCATGGGGAAGCTGTACACAAGAAGCTCAGTTGTGCCACTCCAAGATCAAGTTGCTGGTATTGGTTGACATCTGATCATTTACCATTCCATATGTAAACCCCGTCTTCACCCAACATGCCTTCAGCAATCGTCATACGCCAGATCGAAGGGAAGCCCGGCAAGGTGTATTACCCTCTCGAAAAGATCAACGTACCTGAGCCATCTGCGAAAGAGAATGAAGTCGTCGTCAGAATAGCCGCTGCTGCGCTCAACCACCGTGATCTGTTCATCCGACAACATCTATACCCGGGCACGACCTTCGGTGTGCCTCTCCTTGCTGACGGCTGCGGCACCGTCGTGTCCACCGGCTCCTCCTCTGACGCGCAAAGATGGAAAGGCAAACGCGTTGTCATGAATCCAGGCACAGGATGGAAGGATGATATAGATGGCCCCGAGGATCCAAAGGGCTACGCGATCCTGGGTGGAACAAAGACGAATCCTGCTGGCACATTGGGAGACTACACGGTCATTGGAGCTAGCGAGCTTGAAGATGCGCCAGAGCATCTGAGCGATGCTGAGGCGGCGGCTGTCTGTCTGACTGGGCTCACGGCATGGCGCGCTGTCATGACGAAGAGTGGGAACGCGAAACCGGGACGGAATATACTGGTGACCGGAATTGGTGGAGGTGTCGCAATCATGGCATTGCTGTTCGCCGCCGCCGCGGGAGCACGCGTCTTTGTTAGCAGTGGTAGTGAGGAAAAGCTGGCAAAGGCAAAACAGCTTGGTGCTGCTGGCGGCATCAACTACAGAGAGAAAGATTGGGGGAAGAAATTGGGAGCTCTGCTTCCTAAGGATAGGCCATACTTGGACGCTGTGATCGATGGCGCTGGAGGGGACATTGTGAACCAGTCCATGAGGTTGCTAAAGGTATGGTCGCATCTACCGATTGCTTGGGTATCACTAATATGGCACAAAGGCTGGAGGTGTGATTGTGTCATATGGCATGACCCTTGGACCTCAATTGCCCTTCCTTATGGGCGCCGTTCTCAAGAACATCGATATCCGCGGATCAACCATGGGCTCTCGTAAGGAGTTCTCAGATATGATGGACTTTGTGAAGGAGAAGCAGGTCAGACCAGTCATCTCAAGAACCGTCCAGGGCCTTGACATCGACGCCATCGATGGTTTGTTTGAAGACATCAAGAAGGGTAGCCAGTTCGGAAAGCTAGTGGTTGAGTTGTCGGGATCAAGTAAGTTATAGATTTTAGACATGGAATGAATGTGAAACCGTCTTGTCATGGCAATGATACTGTGGCTACTGACTACGTGTAAGGGCCCAGATGAGCACGGTAGTCATGATCGTGTCAATCTTGTGAGGATGACTCTGATCGTTGGTAAAAGTCTGCCAATTAACTAGCAGAAATCATATTGAGGTCTTCTTGTGTATGGACGCTGTCCTGACTACAAAGCTCTTGAGCTGTCTAGCCAGATCGCTGTATCCATCGATTCCCTAACTTACCCGGCTTCAGATGCGCGACGATAGTAAGGTAATCGCTGCCAGTGAACCTAGACGGTTCGCGTGACCGCGTCGTCAACCTCACTTTTTCAACACCACCTTTCTCATCTATCTACCTTCACCATCATTGCTCGCAGTCATCATGGGAAAAGGCACTTTCCAGCCTCTGAATCATATCGATCATTACAAAGCTGACATCCCAGAACTGTGCGATAGTTTCTGGGCATTTTTGGTGGTTATTCTCGAAGAGTATGACCCAGCGAGGCATTGCGTCGCTCCAGCAGTTGCGCAGATGCGCAGCCTTGATGGCTCTACCCTTTGCTACAATCCTGGTTATCGATGATGATTGCTTGACGAAGCCGTCATTCAAGACTTCTCCGCACTGGTTGGCCCCCGGAAATATCCCTTCAATGTATGAGGATGCGGCCATCGAAGAGACCATGCGTGTCCTTCATATCATTGCAAAGACTGAGTTGCCATCGCGAGCGATGAGAACAGACATCGAGGCAGATATTGGAGCAGCAGGAAATACCGACTTTGGATCCTCGGGCGTTATGAAAGGTAAAGTAATCAACTGACCACGGAGAATTGAAGTTTGGAATCAGCCATGCTCAACGCCTAGTTGGATTTTGGAGCCTTTGAAGAAGTCAAGTGGAAAATGATGAAGAGAGCAAGAGATGACTAGGAAGATAGGTCAATGCCACAGTAGCAACGACACCAGGCTGGGCTATGCGGAAATACCTGAGACATGCTATGGCTGCAGGCACCATATGATCAAGATAATATTGAGAAAATTGCCACGGTGGCTTGGAGAAGTGAGGCAAGCGTCAGAGACTCGACGTGACTATCTCTATACGGAATTAGCCTCGCCACGACAACGCCAACCATAGATTCAAGACCGTGATCAATGTAGAGACGCTGACGATGGGAGAAACGATCCCAACCGGAATCGCCGCCACGATAAGAGAACGCACTACAAATGTCGTCAGATTCGCCCATGTACAGAAAACAGCATCACAGCAATTACACTAACGGATCTCGCCACGATGCGATTCCAAAATCATGCAGATCCGGTCCGCTGCAGGAACAGCTGTCGGCACCTAAGCCTAAGCCTTACCTGACTCAACCTTGAATTAGGTACCTACATGAATCTGTGCCACGTGGCATATCTCGCCTAGCAAGAAAACCACATTCCGTCGTCACTACCGGTAAGCACTTTGCCCTGCCAGCAATCCGAAACTCTTAAAGGAGGTACGTATCCTCTTTACACCTTTAGAGTGATGCCATGTAATCGGTAAAAATTCGCATCTTCAGGAGATCGAGACCTTGTACCTCGATGACGCTTTGTTCGGAAAGCAATGCAGCCATACAACAGCAAGACGGAGGATTTCGATCCACATTGGGGATGCCAGGTCATTTGACCGGATCACTTTCCGATGGGCAAGTGACAATGGGTACAACGAACAGTCGAGTGAGCTGTGAAAGCTGGTACTGCTTACAGTGTTCAGGCTGCTGTGAAATCGGATGGTCGAGTATAAGTAAGGGAGACGCCATGCATTTCGGTGCAGGGTCAGACACAACCTTGGGTTACACCAGATACGCCTCCATTGATTGACAAAAATCGGTCGTATCGTCTGCTTGAGATTATCGCAAACGCAAGAATCTTCATCTCTCGTTCATTCTCTCTCTATCACATTTAACTTCGGGAGTTGGAAACCTCGTCACTTTTTGACCACCATTACTCCTGACAAGATCCGTGCGGAAAGTCTCTGAATCGAGCCTCCTTTCCCAACCTTTTCCAGGGGAATTTTCGAAAAACAACCAAGCTCTTCATACCCGCTGATCAGAGGGATTTCCACCATCGAACCCAGATTCGACATTTTAATCGAGATCGACATCGACAATTCAAACCGTTGACAGCAAGAATTCGCTACCAAACACAATGCCCTCCCCAGCCCGACCCCGGAAAGGTGGTTCGACTCGCCGCGCCTGGATCTGCTGCGTCTGCCTCTACCACAACAAGACCGGCAAGTTCCGCAACTGTCAGAATCCGAGCAAGGAAGATTGTGAAGGTGTTGAACGTCAACGGGAACTGACGCAAAGTGGACGGACCTGGAAGGAGAGGAGCGATGTCGAGGGGAACCATGAGAGATGTAACGAGTGCTGGCCGTTGGAAGGGGCGGCGTGGGTGGATGGGGAGAAGGGCGGGAGTGGGAGGAGGTGGTAGATGTCAAGATGAAGTGCGGTGACCCCCTTATCTGAAGTTCGTGGATGAAGGTCTCTGGTTAAAGACCAGATTGGAAAGTGTTAGTGCTGCTACGAGTTCCGGCTCATGCTAGCAGTCAGCGTGCGTGGCGAAGGATCATGAGATCGGGGGAGATTGAATACATAGCGCCTGCGTATGGTCGAGAATATATCGTGATGCTGGCAATAAGCAACCAATCTGCACACCTCTGGAGAATTTCTAGAAGCTATCTAATCGTTATATTTCGTGTAAGTGCTGGACGTGGCAGGCAAGACGAGAGCAACAAGAAAACAAGGACGAGATTAGCCTGATACATGAGAGATGATCCAAGCTGGAAATAGATGAAGCTGGGGAGGGTAGGTGACGGTGGGAACTTATCTACTTATGTGCAGACGAGGATACCCCTTGGCCAAGAAATCGCCAATCTGTGTCGAAGTTGCTATACCGGTATCCACACTCCATCCATGATAGGTCAGACTATTTATTCATATCCTACTCTCCTTCACCCCACTCTTACGGATATTCCCAGCAAGCACATCCTCGATCCATTCGACAGCTTCTTTAGCCATCTGCGGCGTAGTTTCATGCCCAACGCCCTCGTAGACTCGATCGTCAAGCACAAGGCCATTGCCTTTCCACCAGCTGCTAGCTGCTGTCTTTAAAAACCGCAAGAAAGTCTCTCCGCAAGCATATGGAACCAGCTTATCCGCGCCACCTGACTGAAGCAAGATCTTCTTGTTCTGCAGTCTCGAATTCAGGAGTGTGGCCGTCGAAGCTTGGATTGAGGAGTCTGGAACGACCGAAGCAATACCAGCTGATACAACATTTGGGCCTTTGAGCTCATTGGGCAAAAACATCCCAGCAGGATCAAATGCATCCACTGCAGAAACAAGCGCAGCAGGGAAATCTGTACTTCCCAGGAAATTGGGACCAGAAGTCTTTCTCCTCGATTTCTCAGCTCTTTGCAGCATCAATCTTTGAAAATCTGGACATCCAATAATAACAATTCCCGCCGTTATCCTGGGGTCACTCAGAAGGGAATGCCACGCCGCATGCCCGCCTAGCGAGATTCCCAACACCAAATGCTCTCTCGGTTGCGGCAGCGATGGTGGTAGGTAGGACGAGATGTGCGTGAGCAGCAACGAGCAATCTTGCGAGGTTCCCTGGTAGCAAGAGAACATGTCTTGCGCATGCCGTTCGTTACCTTGTCTCCATGCCTCGTTTGCCATTTTGTGCACAAGTCTACTGCCGTGATTGCGTTGGTCGAAGGATATCGCTATCAATCCTTTGCCCGAGTCACCCCTGCGAGAATTCCAATGGTGTATTGACTGTGCTGCGAGAGGTGTCATGGAGGCCTGAGTCTGGAGGCGCGGATGGAGGAGCCATAGACAGGCTACTTCTTTTATGTTTGCAGGGAGCTCGGAAATGCCATAGACGGTTGTTAGGATGCCGGCGATAGGGTATACAGTTGTCGAGATGGTTGGAAGGGAGGACACATGAGTTTTCTCGAGAGGATTGCCCGGACCGGACATTATGTGCGACTTATTTTTTGGTCAAAGGATACGAAAGCGTAATTGTAAACAGTTCAGATGTCAAGGTTGACGGTTTCCGAGTCCGTTGGACTTTTAGCGTAAGCCGAGGCTGTAAGGTAGTCACGGGCAGAATATCGGCGAACATAAATTTGGCCTCCATTGTCTTTTACGTGGCATGTAGGTCATGAAAGAGGACATGCTAAATGGTCATTAATCCGATGTTTCTCGAGATTCATGGTGTATCATGTGATCAGGCTGAGCCTTGTCTTGTGGAGATTTCAGTGTGTCATCATTATATTGGGGGGCTGTTTGGAAAACCTTGAGCGCCTGGTTCTATAGCATGAGCGGGTGTAATCTTTGCTATGAAATCGTTCATGTGCCGCCAAATCGAGCATTCAAAACGGGTGTAATGATTGTCCAGATTGGCTGACCATCATCTGTGAGAATGGTGGGAGGGGGAATATCAAAGTAGTGCCCTGGCCAGATGTCCTTTCCAGTGTTAGAGACACTGCTACCCTTCAAGCTTTTGCATGATAACAAGGGTGACTCAGAACCTGCGATAGTCCTCGAGGTTCTGAGAAGAGCAAATCCAAGAAGATTGATACGATGGCGTCGAATAGACCTGGAGTTGAGAGCATCTGACTCAGATCGAATAAATTAGCGTTTGATGAGAATCGGAAGTATCAAAGATTGAGTCCTAGAGTAATGATACGGCAAGAGATTTTCGCTTTAACTCCAAGGCCATCGACATGGTCCAGCAATTCCTGAATGAGCGGGACGCCGGGCGTTTGTTTTGAGCAGCCCTGCAATGGCTGCAGGAAATGGACGGGAAACCTTGGACTATAGATGAAAGTTATTTACCTTCATCACCTATGACATTCTCAAATTCTCAGACTTCTAGTTCACGCGGTCATCGAAGATACAGGAAAGATTTTCTTCTCCAAAAGGAGTGGCAAGATTCGCCGCTACGAAAATCCATCCAACACAACAATGCTTCCGTGCTTTCAATGACTAAAGATTTTGAGCTATAAATCCAGTATATCTTCTTGTTCTTTATCGTAAAAGATCCATTCGTTAGCGGAGGGACTGGGTAAGTGGCGGGATCCTAATTTCGTGTGCTCTTCTTTGACTGGGAGTTTTCTTAGACATATCCTCCGAACACGAGTACTTATTAGGAGACTGAGTCACGGGTGTCGCTCACAGCAGCCAAATCCTGGCCAGCAAGAGCAACAGGTGGAGAACTGGAGATAATGCCGGCGGCACTACAGTTCCCGTTTTGATTCATGGATGCCCATGTCGGCAGTCACGTTCCGCGCTAAGATCCCGGGCTGTGACGCCGACGCCGACGCCTCTCAGTTTCTCTCCACCAAGTTGTCCAAGTGAGTGTCAACGACCACCGAAAGTCTTGTCCTTGCTATCGAAACAATAATGGGAGCTCTCCTATCCATACCGCTCCTGGCGGTCCCCAGTCTCAGCTCAGTAAGGAGCATATTTCGACTTGTTTGCGCTCGAGCTGATCAGCCCTCCAGGTAGCCGGATTTGCTGCTTCGTGCTGTGGAGCTGCCACTTGCTCAGCAGTATGTTCGGCTTGTGGAAAATGCAATAACAGGTACGTATCTTATTCTCAGACAACAGAACATACCTGACATCTGTAACAGCATCGCAACCCGTATCGCCTACGCTCTCATCCTCCTGGTAAACTCGATTGTTTCATGGCTCATGCTCACGGATTGGGCCTTGAAGAAACTCCAACATCTCACACTGGACTACATGAAGATATCGTGCGCCGGCAAAGACTGCTATGGATTTGTTGCCATTCACCGAATGAACTTTGCCTTGGGCTCCTTCCATTTCCTCCTCGCCTTAATGCTACTCGGAGTAAAGTCCTCAAAGGACGGCCGCGCCGCTATTCAGAACGGCTTTTGGGGACCAAAGGTCATCGCATGGCTGAGCTTGATCGTCATTACCTTTTTGATTCCGGACGGCTTCTTTATCACCTGGGGCAACTATGTTGCCTTGGTTGGCGCCATGCTTTTCCTCCTTATAGGCTTGATATTATTGGTTGATCTTGCGCATACTTGGGCTGAGCATTGCCTTGAGCGGATCGATGCAACAGAGTCTAGAACGTGGCAGGTCTTGTTGGTCGGCTCCACGGTCAGCATGTACATTGCCTCCATTGTCATGACAATTGTCATGTACATTTTCTTCGCCGGAGGAGGATGTTCGATGAACCAGGCGGCAATCACTGTGCGTCTTTCTCATTGCTCAGACATGGATTATTGCTAACAACCCCAGATCAATCTTATTCTCTGCCTTATTATCTCGGTCCTGTCGATCCATCCTGTCATACAATCCTACAATCCACGCGCCGGCCTCTGCCAGTCGGCCATGGTGGGTGTTTACTGCACGTATCTGACCATGTCTGCTGTTGGTATGGAACCAGATGATCGGCACTGCAACCCTCTCGTTCGCGCACGCGGGATCCGAACATCGTCCATAGTCTTGGGCGCAATAGTCACATTTCTCACAGTGGCATGGACAACGACTCGTGCAGCGACATACGGACTTGCACTTGGAGCCAAAGGCAATTCATACAGTTCCCTTCCAACCGAGGAATACGAGCATGGACTCGTCTCTCAACAGCCATCTTCTCGCCGGGAGATGCGCGCAGCTGCATTGAGAGCCGCGGTAGAAAGCGGCTCATTACCAGCAAGCGCCATGGACGATGACGACAGTGATACTGATTCGGATGCCGGTGTGGCACCGCGGGACGATGAGAGGAACAGCACGCAGTACAATTATACGATGTTTCATATCATTTTCCTGTTGGCGACGGCGTGGGTGGCTACGCTCCTCACGATGAACGTGAAGCCGGAGAAGGATCAGAGTTTTGTTCCAGTGGGAAGGACGTACTGGGCCAGTTGGGTGAAGATTGTGAGCAGTTGGGTTTGCTATGGGATATACTCTTGGAGTCTTGTTGCGCCGGCTGTTTTGCCTGATCGGTTTGATTATTAGGCGAATTTTGAAGGAGATTGGTTCTGGATGAAAGCGTTTTGTGTATTACAAACTGGTGCAGCGGCGCTCATATCTCTCATTGAGAATTCTTACAGATCCTTGTGTTTGTATCTGCCGTCTTCGTTGTGACAGGGAGCCAATAGCGACTTCTGAGACTCCATCTCCTTTGAAGCGTGGCAGGCGTATTTCTCAGCCAATTCTCAACCTCTTTGTGATGTGATTGGTAGGTGTCATCTTAGGTTTTCCCTGCCAATTCTCGCGATGCTTCAAGTTCTTAGGAGACGCTATTAAAGCAGACCTGTTTTTGTGGAGCTCCCATCAATTCAGACTCCGATAATCTAGACGAGGGATGGTGGAGTATAGTTTGCTGCTTGGTATGGTACTGCGTATTCGTGAATAACCTTCCAGTACTTTTCATATCGCTTGTCCTCGTCCTCATTCTCCAAGACAGGTATTTCCGATTCCCTTTCCATGGTATTTCGCAAATAACTTCACAATAACTCCTCGCTAATGTCCGAATTATCATCATACCTATCTCATCGAGCCTCATTTGCACACAGACAAGTTCAAACTCTCCTCACACCTTTGATGACCCCCTCCACCTTTCCCACCAAATCTTCCTGCACAGCAACCCATTTCTTTCGCTCTGCACTCACCTCCTTCAGTTCCTGCTCCAATTCTCGTATACGTGCTTCCTGTGATAGCTGTGATGTCCCGATGCCTGGTAACGTGTCGATTAAGTACTCGATCTGTTGCTCCTTCAGCACCAAGTCTTGAGCTAATTCTTGTAAGGTTGGGCGAAACGCAGCTCGAGAGGTGAAGCGAATTTCAGCTTCTGTCTGAGCAGGGGGCAGAGGAGGTGGCTGTGCGGGATCTGAGGTGTTATTATTTGAGGAAGGATGTATTGGGAGGGTCTGTGTTGGCTGGGCAGCCGGCGGTTGTGGTTGCGTTATCGCGGTTGTGGCTGGCGATTGGTCTGATTGGCCTTCTATCTGGCCGTAAGGATGGTGGGTGTCGATGTAGCGGATTGAGGCGAACATTTGGGTAAGGAGCTGGTCGAAGCAGTCCTGAAGTTGGGTGAGGGAGTCTGTGGTTGCGGGCGCCATTGTCGCTGGCTGAGATGCGGAGAGGTCTGCCATAGTGACTGGGGCGTAAGATCGACTGAGAGCAGTTAAGAGGCCTCTGCTGGTGGCATAGAGATTATGGCTTTGGAGTCGTGTTTGACTTGAAGATGATACGGAAAGCTTTCTTCCGCTTTGAGCTTGGACGCGACTAGGTAGTAGTTCTAAAGCACAAAGACGCGGCATCTTCTTCATCTTCCTTGTCATGCTCCGTCAATGCTCCGTCGCCATTTTCTGAGGAGCAAAAATGTATTGGATGCCGCTCTATCAAGATCATATCGAACGAAAGGCGCCTTGGGAAAGGTGAAGCTGAATGAGCATGGGAAGGAGGGAAAACCAGCAAAGAGCCTGGAGAAGCCCCTCCAAAAGAAACACCTGAAAGTCGTGGAGAAGCCCAGCGTCATATCACCTGGATCCGAACAGCATCATGATCTCGATTCTTTTCTCGCGTATGCCAAGCGTTTCGAGCTTGCCGATACTTCGACAGTCTACGTAGGCACCCACTTCGAATATACCGTTGCGTCTTCGCTAAAGAGCCTTGGTTTCGACCTCACACGGACTGGCAGAGCCTCAGACTATGGCATTGATCTTCTCGGCCACTGGACTGTTCCGTCAATGCCCAAGCCCATCCGAGTACTCCTCCAATGCAAGGCTCACAACAAAGGCCTCACACCAGCAAACGTGCGCGAACTGGAAGGCGCATTCCCAGGAGCACCAGCCGGATGGAGGGGCGGCGGTGTCCTAGGCTTTCTTGTTGCGACAAATCAAGCCACAAAAGGGATGAGGGATGCTTTGATCAGGAGTCATCTGCCCATGGGCTTTCTGCAGGTGACGGCCAACGGTACTGTGTTGCAGTTCATCTGGAACCACGAAGCGGCACAGCAAGGCTTGGAAGGCATGGGAGTCACGAATCGATTCTCACCACAAGCCGCCGAGGCAGATCGTGATGGAAATGGCCTGGCACAGGAAATTGCGCTCACCTGGAAGGGCTGGACGTTGAGCAAGGACAGCACCGAGGTTCCGGTGCCGAAGGCAGTCATGGAATTGAAGTCTCGGACTGGGAAGAAAGCGACATCACTGACAAGCATGTCCAAGTCTGTTGCAAAGGATCAATCGACGACAAGAAAGAAAGAGATCGCCGCGAAGAGTCCAGCTAAGGAAGGTACGAACACAGCAACGGAGCAAAAGCATTAGCATTAGTCTTGATCTAAAGGTTATCAAAATCTCATAACATACCCCAATTTCCTGGAGAGAGTATTATTCGAAGTCTCCAGAAAATTATCAAATTTGGTCTTGATCTGAAAGTTACAAAAATCGAACAATATTTCGCAATATTCTGGAGAGAACACTCCTCGAGATCTCCAGAAGATCGTCCGCCCTAGTCTGAAGTTGAACCTGGCCAGAATCGAATGATTTATCGTGGATTCCTGGGGAGATGATCCTTCGAAGTCGCCAGAAACCATCATCTGTATTGATTTGGAAGTTGCCAAATTCTCATGACATGTTGCAATCTTCTGGAGAGACGTTCCTTCGAAATTTCAAGAAAATCACAAGCATTGGTCTTGATTTGAAATTTACCAAAGTCTTCAAACATATCTGCAATCCGAGGGACACATCTGTAGACACAATGCACGTAAAAGATAGGCACAATATTTGCAAAGAACACGATTGAATTGCATGGCTATTCATCGTCGCAAAAAAAAAAAGGAACACTTCTTCCCCCAGTGTTTTGTTGTTGCAAAAAAACACAATTGAATCGTATGTCTACTCATCAACGTGAAAAAGCAATCTAAACACTTCTCTCCAAGTGCTTCGTTGCAAAAAACACGGCTGAATCACATGGCTACTCATCATCGTGAAAAAGCAAATAATGCACTTCTTCCCCAGTGCTTCTTTGCAAAAAAACACGGTTGAATCGCATGGCTATTCGTCATCGTGAAAAAGCAAAAAAAATCTGATGACTCCCCTTCGTTCCTGGTTACCATCACACCCATCAGGACTACTTCTTGCTCTTCGTCGCCGCTTGTTTTCCCACTGTCCCTGTTGCAAGTGCGGGGCGAAATCGCGAGCTCTTCCTTGAAGCAGCCGCCTCTGATGGAGTTTGGCCTTCCTTCATCCAACCAAGACCGGCTTTCGACACCGCAGCCATATTCGTCACCGTACTGGAGACATTCTCATCCACCGAAGACAGCATCCAATAGCCATAGTTGCTCGGATCCTCCGTCTTTCTGATCTTTTCAGCAAGAGGAAGTAACCTCCAGACCGTGCGAGCCGCGATAGCAGGATTCTCTCCAGCACTGTCCGTCTCTTCATCATACGGCTCCTCCGACTTGATGACGCAAGGCCAACCTTTGCTGGAGCAGAGATGGCACGCAGCATTTTGGTAGTCATTCTCCAGCCAAGCGCTTCTCCCCTTCTTCTTCGCGACGTGTAGACAGGTTTCAGTCTTCCGCATCGTAGTATACAACAGCTTTTCGCTGTTGTTGTTACTCGTCAGACTCAACGCCGTCTTCACTCGCTCCACAACTTCCTCAGATAGCTCGTCACAAGCTATGGTGTTATTCCAAGTGCCCCAAAGAGCATCTTTGTTCTTGGAAACATATCCACCGCCCGCTGTGCGAGCTCTCGCCTCGTCTGGCTCGGAATATTGCGAGAAGGCTGTCAAAGTGCTTCTCTTCGGTGCCCTAGAGCCACCCACTGTGTGCGAAGACGAACCGAAGTTCCCGAACGCTGCGCCATCAGAGAGTGCCTCGCCTGCACGTCCATCTGCCTCGGCGGCTTCAACTTCATCTCCTGAGAGACCGTCTCCAAATGGAGCCGTTTCAGAACCGTCCTCATTCGCCAAGGACATCCCGCTCGTCCCCATTGTCTGCGACAAACGTGTTGGTTCAGAAACGCCCTGATTCGCCAAGGGCAATCTGCTCTTCCCCATTGCATTTGAGCGCGCCACCTGCTCCTGCAAACGTTTTTTCTCCTTCACCCAACGAGCCTTCTCCTGCTGCAGTTGGTCTTTCTCTTTCACCCAATCAGCCTTCTCTCCCTGCAATTGGTCATTCTCTGTTCTGAGTTTCTGATTCTCCATAGTCAAAATCTCCTCGCTTTTCTTAGCATCTTCAAGAAGTTTCTCCAACTCTGACGCTCTTTCATCATGCTCGCCAAGCCTCAAGGTCTTCAAGATATCGGTCAACCGAGTGATCTCTTCCTCTTGCGCTGAACTTGTCGCAGCAGTCTCGTCACGAGTTTTCAAGAGCTGTGCATACTCGGGGAGATTGACTCTGCTCAACTGATTCAGCTCGTCAGCTGAAACCTTCATACCTTTGGCAGCGCTCAAAGCACTGTCTGATAGCTCTTGCGCATCTACAACGTGCTTCTCCAGTTCCATTTGCCTCTGCATGACATAGTCATGATCAGCTTGTCGTGCCTGAAGCTCTGAGATCAAGTCATCCTTCTCACGGACCTGCTTCTGGAGCTCTTGGTTGCGCTTTAGTAGGAAAGAAGCCATCTTGTTAATTATGTAGGTAGATTCAGAAGGTTCATAAACGATATGTGAAAGTTGAGTTGTTACCACGGCTTTTCATTCTTTCGTTGTTGTTATTGTTGTGCGTATTTTAGCCACGCGCCAAGTAATCAGTTCGAATATACTCAAAAATCCCAGAAACGAGCAGCAACAAACAATCTAAGGGGGTCTGGTTTCGCGTTGTTGTTTTGCTTCGATCTAGATCTTCCAATCACCACTAATAATCCCCGTTTATCGCATACATCAATTCATCTCCTCATCGATGGCACGAACGAAAGCCCCACCAGCAGACGATGTTCGATTTGCTGCGAATTACAAGAAAATGGCAATTATCGACAAGCATATCGGCACCACGGAAGGGCTCACAAGGCACCATCAAGCTCTGGACGAGATTCGAAGAGAGGAAGAAAAACGGATTGACGCAATGAACACTGACGAATTGATTGCTTATAGCCGTGGCTCAGAGCTCATCAGCAATCTGACTGCGCCAGCTCAACAGTTTAAGGTCAAGAGCGTTCCTATCCCAAAGCAGCTTGATCTGTTGCAGAAAGTCATGAAGAAGCGCGACCAAGTGAAAGCCAAGGCTGGTATATGGGTCAAGTCTGTTACAGAGCATATTAATGATACGTTGATGAAGTTACTCGCAGATTCGACGGCCGAAAATGTACGACTCAAGCAAGAGAATGAGGAACTGCAGAGATCTCACTTCGGAAATATGTTCGAGACGGAGACAGGCGAGGCAAATGGCCCAGAAACAGAAGACGAAGGGGAGGTGAACGGTGATGAACGCATCCAGCATGCTATCTCCACGCTCAGCGCTACCTTTAAGAAAGATATGCATGAGGTGGGAGAAATGATAGACGACCTTGGCAGCTTGGTGGAGACACTGCAAACGGAGAAACAAGCTCTGCGATACGAACTTCAGAGAACGAGAAGAGAAACGAACGAGTTGTCGCTAAAGTCAAGGACAATGGAACTCAAGCTGAAGCTTGCGCAGAGCAAGGTTGATCTACTCGAGCAAGAGCATGCGGTGCAGTTGGTGAAAGCTGTTCATCGCGTGACAGACATTGGAGACCTTGATCCTGAAGCGACAAGACGGAGAGGCGTGCCGCTTGACAGAGCATCTCGAGTTGGAGATGTAACGTCTGACCAGACATGAACGCGTAGATTTTGATGGATCAGTTGACGAGATAGCTGCCAGCCGAGCAAGCAGGCCATCTGAAGAAGCATTGGCGAAGAAATGTTTCTATGCCAGTAGCAAGTAGGCTGACTGAAGAAGCACTGGGAAAAGAAGTGTCTTATCTGCCAGTAGCACGCAGGCTGACTGAAGAACACTGGGGAAGAAGTGTTATTATCTGCCAGTGGCAAGTAGGCTGTCTGAAGGACACTGGGGAAGAAGTGTTATTATCTGCCAGTGGCAGGTAGGCTGTCTGAAGAAGCACTGGGGAAGAACCAATGTCTTTATCTGCCAGTGGCAAGTAGGCTGACTGAAGAAGCACTGGAGAAGAAGTGTCTTATTTGCTTTTTCACGTTGATGAGTAGCCATGCAATTCAATCGTGTTTTTTGCATATCTTGTGTAATTCTGTGCCCCTCCGTCTCCAGAAAACCGCGATATGTTATGAGACCATGGTGACTTTCGATTCAATAGTAATGCTGCTGATTCTCTAGAGACTATAAAGAGTGTTCTCTCTAGAAATCACTTTACCTCCATCTTGAGATAAAGGTGAGGGTGAGAATCATGGTTGAGATGTTGAAAGCATGCATGGCCAGCAAGTAGAGCGTTGGCGTCTGATGAAGATTGGGAAGAACTTACATGCCAGAGCATTGCACACTCGAGCAACCGCAGACGGAATACCATGAATGCGGCAGACTGCATGATCTGGACGGTTGTTAGCATTTATATATATGATGAATGAAATCGCTGCTACGTGTGCACCTTCGAAATAGGCTTCAACAGTGACGGTACCAAAGCTGCTCGTTTGCAGGCGTCAATTGAGAATAGCCTTCCATGGTATAGGAAGTGAAAAGTTCCTTGTCAGTGTTTCTGGTCTGAACTACTGGGAATTTATCGATATTGATCCCGGCACTATTTTGGTTTGTTTATCGTATCTTACCTTGCTAAAGCGCGTTGGCCGACTTTAAAACATGAAGTTCACATCTCCTGCACCTGACGCCCAACACACCAAACATCACCATTATATTCTCTCACGATGACACCAGATATTGAACAATCCCTCCACGAGTCCTACCATGACGAAGAAGAGACGATTCAGAGGGACCGCTCCATCCTGGCCAGATACGAGGAGGCTCGGCAACTTTATGCTGTGTCCAGGACCGGACTGTCAGCGGAGCAATGGGCACGACTCGTTGCAGGTGAGATTTTAAATAGTGAAGGAGAAGGAGAAGGCGGCGCTGGCTTTCTAGATGAGCTTGAGAAGGGTCGTCTGGAAGAGGAGGCACGCGAATACTTTCGAGATTTCGGCAAAAAAGACGAGGATCCCGAGGAGGAAGTTGATGCAGGGACAGTTGATGCGTCCGAGGACGAGGACGAGGTCGACGAGGACGACGATGAGCAGCTGCGACTAAGCGATGACGACGAAGTCAACTCCGTTGAATCCCGTTCAACAACTACGCTTTCGGCACCGCAGACATCGATCGGCGGAACGGATACAAATTCGAGCCGATTCAGCGACGACAGCATCATTGCACCTGCCCCTCCCGTGCCGAAGACAGTAAAAGGCACAGAGGTCTTAAACCAACTCATCTTTTCATATGTCAGGCAGCCGAGAGACGAGCAACTCCCAGAGCAATATTCGTCCAAATGGGTCGAGATTCTCAAAGAATTTGGCTATGAAGGGCTGATCGATGAAGCGCTCTTGAAAGAACCGGTGTTGCGGACTTTGGTACATGGTAAAAGGCAGATCATGCACAACATTCTGTCATCTATCTCTCGGAAGCTTCTGCTGTCGATGATCAGTGGTGATCTCCCAGAGTTGATAGCTAACAAAGATCCAGAGATTACCGCAGAGCATAAGAGAGTTAAGGAGCAATCCGCGCATGCTCCTGGTTGCTACACTCACTTTCTTGTCGACGAACATGGACTGTCGCCTACAGTGGAGGAGCTGGAAACCATGGTCTGGTACATGAGGCAGTATAATCATTATGGCCCAGGAATGCATCACAGCACAGGGAACAAACAACTGTGGTACGCAATTGACAAGATCAAACATGCCAACACACCTGATGATACGTCACGACCGAATGGGTTCAGGGAGTATCTCCAGACCGATACAACTGGCAACGGCTTCAGCGACGCGCAGCAAGTATGTGTCGATACATTCCTCAATGAGCTCGAGTACCGACTTTCGAAGTATTCCAACAAACTTTCGACGATCAAGCCTTCTATCACGGAGACCGGATACGCCATCGATTGCGAGGCACGCTTGAAGCAGCACCGAAAGCACACCAAGTCTAATTACATTATGAACCTGGCGGAGGCTATATTTCAGTATATGTATGACGACTTCCAGATTGACAGACTCGTCAAGAACTACCAGTTTTATATCTACAATTGCTGGGAAGTTGAGCAGTGCTATATTTCCGAGATCGTGCTTAGCCGGATTCTTGGATCGTATATTTATAATGGAGGTGGATTTAGTCATCACCCGGCTGGGCAGAATAATATCACTGGCTGGAAGAATCGTCCTACTTGGGAATTCTGGTATAAACTTACTGACTACGCGATCAAGTCCACTCCATGGGTGCGGAATTTGAAATGGGATAGATCGCGAACACGGTATAGGCTTGCTAGGCAACAGAAGAAAAGAGACACACAGCTCTTAGACAAGAAGCGCGATGCGAGGCGAAAAGGAGAATCGTCGATGAAAGAGCTTGTCGCTGAACAGAGGAAGCGATGCCAGCAAGCTGAGACCGATGCGAGAGATGCCGTCGATCAAAGAATCAAAGAGGCGATGTCTGAAAGTATTCGCAAACAAGTCAGAGACGCTGGTCCTATCTTGAACGAAATTGCGGAGATAAATCTCGAGCTGGCAAGTGCGCAGGGGCTGATCGGTGACGCTTTGGCCGCCATAGAAGGAGAAGACGTATCTGAGAACGATAATTTCGATCTAGATGACCTTGACAAGGCTGTCGTGTCTGGAGAAGAAGAGACTGATGACTGATAAGAATGCCAGCCACGCTGCTGAAGAGCACTGGTGACGACGTGCTTGTTTTAGCCAGTGGCAAGGTGGCCGACTGAGAACACTGGGGAAGAAGTGTCTTTTTAGCCAGTGACAAATAGGTCGACTGAGAACACTGGGGAAGAAGTGTCTTTTTAGCCAGTGACGAATAGGTCGACTGAGAACACTGGGGAAGAAGTGTCTTTTTAGCCAGTGACGAATTGGTCGACTGGAGAGCAATGATGTTTTTTTCTTTTCTTTTTTCATCATTGAATAGCACTGGGGAAGAAGTGTTTATCTGCCAGTAGCAAGGCTGACTGAAGAGTCTGGTGAGAAAAGACTAAGCGAAGGATGATTGCGTCGGGTGAAGTTGGCAAATGATGCGACTATTCATACATACAAATGAAATGCAATTCGTCCGAGCCCACTTTTCAAACTGCGCCACCGTGACTGTAGTGCTTGAATACAGTATTCGCAACAGAAATCGACATTGCTAACAAGCCAAGACAACGACAAATGGAAGAGCTGCTTGGTTGACTTGAGGCAGTTCGAGAGGAGGGTAGCTCTGCGACACATGTATAGCTAGGAAGGAATATTAAATCAGCACGTATATAGCAGGGCTCATCCCTACTGACGAATGCATCGCCAGACCTTTGTGTCAGATGGTCCGCGCTGCAGCAATGCCATGCAAGAAGATTTAGTAGCGTAATGGATGAAATCAGGTAGCAGGACCTGGTAGGAAGCGTACTTTTAACTTAAGAGTACATCGTAGTCGAGTGGACTTCGCGGGAGGGTGGAAAGATGGGAATCGCTTCGACGTGCTCGCCATAGTTTCTTATATATTCCTCTAAGCCTATAACTCTTAAAGCGGTGTTTACCGTAGTTATCTAACTTCTTATCTACGGTTACTATACTTTGGATTAAGTCTAAGGCCTTCGTTCCTACTCCTAGGGTATACGATATAGAAGATCTTTAGCTAATAGTATTGTAAAAACTTTTGTACTTAGAGCTTTTATAGAGCTTTTAAGAGTAGTCTTAGGAGGAGACTTAGGCTATGTTCGGTTTAAGCAGTAAAACTATAGCCAGGGCTTAATATACCGCCAAAAAGCCGTGATGTTTGGTTATCTAGCCGGTTTAAAGCTAAATATAGTATTTTTATCGCTTTGTTCGTTTTAATATATATAATCTAGTAGAATCTCGTTAATATATTAGCTACGGTAATATAGAAGGCGTTTCAGGGCATCGTACGGCCAGTTTAACTCTAAAAATAACTTCTGCGGCAGGTTTTTAAATAGGAGGGGCCCCCCTACTGTTTAAAAACCTATATAGAATCTGGACTTATAGATTCGCTTATAAAGCGTTATACCTTAAAACTACCGCGTCTTATTATTCCGTCGCCTTATCCTCCTCTAGCTCTTTTTTAGTATTATTATACTTATAAAACGTATGAAATAACGACGGATCTCTAGCCGCCCTAGACGTAGTAATAACTATAGTAGTTATTTATCGATAAACCCGAAAAAACTGGCCGGCGAGGCTTAGGTAAAGGATCTTCTTAAGGGTTACCCGGAGCGCCTTAAGTCGATAACGAGGTTCTATTACCATTAATATATATAGCTTAAAGAGTGGTTATTAGAGTATATAGACTTATAAGGTAGCCGAAAATCTATAGACTTTAAGCTATACATATTCCTTATTATCGCGGCTTAAGGCTATTCTTTTCGTACCGCGAGAGAGCTTCTTCGATATTTACTTAATACGGTATTAAGATCCTTTTATAAAGTCCTTAGTACGCTCCTTATATTATACGATGCTGCCGTAGGTCCGCTATTAAGCCGTAGTTTATCTCGTATCGAGTCGAGCGCTAAATTTTTCCCGTACTTCGCCGACTATATAGGAGCTATAGATAGTACGTTAATAAGGATTAGGCTAAGGAACCTTACCTTAGAAGCCTAGATACCGTAGAGATCTAGGTATAGCACTATTATATAGAATATCTTCGCTAGTATAGACTTCGAGATAAACTTTACCTTAGTATATCCGGGTTACGAAGGAGCCGCTTATAACTATAGGGTTATTAGAAAGGTAATTACTAACGGTTTTAAGGCGCTAAAGAGAGGGACTTACTTTCTAGCCGATGCTAGCTATACCAGCTTTAACGGGCTATTTTTGACTCCCTATCGTCGTATAAGGTATTATTTAAGAGAGTAGAATCTCGCGGGTAATATATCTTAAGATACGAAGGAGCTATTTAACTTACGCTACTTATCGCTACGCAATATGGTAGAGAGGGTTTTTGGTATATTTAAGAAGCGCTTTAAGTTCTTCGATACTAGTAGAGACGGCTTTAATATTAAGACGTAGGTAAAGATGGTTTACGTACTTATAGCTCTTTATAACCTCCTAAACCGCTATAGTAATAACCTAGTAGAGGAGGTAAACGTGCTAGTAGAGAGTAGTAAGCTAGAACCTTATAAAGATAGCTATAAGGGTAAAGAAGACGAGGAAACCGAGGCGGAGGCTTAATCGATAGAGGAGAAACGAGATATACTAGCCAAGTAGATATAGGATAACTATCTAGCCGTAAAGCGTAGGTATAAGGCTTTTAATAAGGTATAATATAGTTATATAGTAGTAAGGTTTAGTATTTTATAATAAGTAGTTTAAAGGCTTATATTATAGCGATATAAGCTTCCTACTACCTCGACTTACAATTAGTCTTTTCGGCTATTTAAGGATTTATTTTAAAGCGCTAAATAAGGAGATTATTATTCTATAAATACTATAGACCTTAGTAGTATTAAAAAAAAGTTATAGACGATATAAGATAGAGGATATAAAGATATTCCGAGTAGGCTACGGATATTAGTCTGTACCCTCTCGCGTAAGGTTCGTATATAACCGCGATAGGTTCGTGATTTATAGATTAGACCCTAAGGCTAGTAGTAAGGTTAAAGGTATCCTAAAAGTAATACACTAGATAACTACTACTATATAGTAATAACCTAGTAATCGTTTTTAAAGATTTTAATATTATTTGAAAGCCTGAATAAAGCCTAAGAATTTAAGCTATAAACCACGAGAATCCGAGTTATAGATATAAAGCTATATTAAAAGGAGTAGGAATATAATACTTTAACGACTATCCGTAACTCTAACCCGATAGAAATCGATCGATTAATTATTAAACTCCTCGCCTATACTAATTTCATTACTATCTTTACTACTAACCTTACTACTATCTTTATTACTATTACTACCGTCCTCTTCTCTCTCGTTACCTTTATTATTACTCTCTATTATCTTCTCGAGATTACCTCCCACTATACCTAGTAGCTATTTAACGAAAAAATAGCGCTTATCTAGCCTAATATAGTAAAAAACCTTAGTATTTTTGCCCTATTATAGCTTTATTACTAACTCTAGGTATTAGCTATACGCTATCTTCTTAAAGTAGTTATAAGTAAATAATAGCGCTCTCTCTAGTACCGTATAGCTAGTCTCTCTTAATATACGAGCCTCTATTTATAGTATCGATAAAAAAGCCGTAAGTATCTCTCTTATACCTATAACCATCGCTAACTACCTAGGCTTATCGCTATTAAATAGCTCTCTCCTCTTCTTTATAACCTTAGGAGTCTCACTCTTAAGAACCCTCTTTCGCCTAGCGGCTAGGTTATTACGGGCTCGCTATATCTTTACCTTAATCTCGGTATTACGCTCCTTCTTTTTACGCTCCGCTATAGCTATCTTTACCTTCTTAATCTCAAGCTTTACGAGGTATAACTCCGCCTTCTTTTGCTATATAGTAGCTAGTATCTAAGGTAGTAATACTACCGAGGATACTAGCGTAGATAATACCGCTATAGAGGCGATAGATTCTACTATTTCGGAGGGCCTACGGCTACTACTTTAAGGCGGCTTAACGGTCGTAATAGGCTCGAGATCTAGCTTATTTTTAGTAATAAATAGGCTATCTTCGCCCTATTCTTTAGTAATTAAGGCTCTAATTCCGATAGTAGAGTGACCCGCGGCCAGCCTATTACCTAGAATCTCGCCTATATATTCGTGTAATAGCGGAAGCTTATTACGAAACCTTACCCGATCTAGGTACTCTATAAAGTAGGTATCTATTATAGCTTCATCTATATATAGTAAGCTATTAGTATACGAAGCCTACCCGCTAATAGTACCTAGATATTCCTTCTATACCTTCTATATTAACTTAAGGCCCTCCTACTTAGTTTTTAAGGTTTTCGCGGTAACGAGGTATTTTTAGCTATCCGGTACGACCGTACGAACAGCCTTAATAGCCGATGAATATATAATAAGCTTCTACCCTCCGTCGGTTTATAGGCCTACGGCCTTAGTATCTAGTAAGTACTCGGCTAAGGCTATATTTATATTAAAATTAAAGCGGATTCGGCTACTAATTAGTACGGTAGTTTAAGCCGAAAAAACCGTAGTTTAAGAGGTAGGTATAGTTTAAGTTTAAGCCGAAAAAACCGTAGTTTAAGAAGCCGGTACGGTTTAAGAGCGTTAAGCTAACTTAGGAGCAGTAATATCGACGTCGCTACTAAGCCGTAGCGGTAGTAGAGGACGGCTATTCTCTTAGAGAAGCTAAGAATAAGGCTATAGTATATTTCTCTTAATATTAAGCTATTTAAGGCTTTTTTTCGGGTTTATACGAAGACGAGGCATAGTTCCGTTAACGACGATAAGGATACTAATAATTCTAGTATTACTAACGATAGATAGGCTTTTATATATAAACTATTAGTAGCTTTAGAAGCCGATGCATTGAAGCCGTCTTAATATATAAAGAAGCTATTAAAATCTTAAAACCTTATAAGATCTTAAAACTACGAGTTATTCGGTTTTAAGGCTTTACCTCGGAAGATTTAAATATATTAAAACGAATAAAACGATCGCTAATCTATTAAATAGTACCCTAACCCCCTAAATTAGGCTTTATGCGGCATCCTTACCGCTAAAACTACCAAAAATATAAGCTATAATAATGAAACCGAATATAGCCTTAGGAGTTTAGTAGATTAGGTAGGAAAGATTACCTAATCTATACCTATATATAGCCGGCTCCCCGCAGGGTTAGAGACGGTAGAGATTATCTTTAATAACAATTCTAATTCTTATACTTCTTTATATATCTTTTTATAAGTATCTCTAAATAGATTAGGGCTTAAAGTTAGTACGAGAGGAATACTCTATAAGAGATTCTCTAGTATATTATTCTTAATATTAAATTAGTTTATAGCTATAGTAGTAGAAATTTAACTTACTAAGATTAAGGTTACTAATATCTAAATTTATTTATAGCTAAATATAGCACGTAATAGAAGATAATTAATAAGAAATAGTATTAACTATTAAATATAGATCTTAAGAGTAAATATATCTATAGATTAGCGTAGCTACTCAGAGCACGTGACATCCGAGCGTATCGTAGTCCTGGCAGTAACTTAGCTACTCAGAGCACGTGACTTTTCCATAAGCACGGGCCACTTTATCCCCGTCATCCACGATAACGCGATGATATCAGATGAATGAAGCTCTGAAAAATGGTTATGGGCTCGACATCACCATAATGAAGTCCGATGTTCATCGAACCGATGACATCGACGGTCTTGGCGCCCGATGATTCGAGACCTTCTTTGTCGTTCTGTCTCGCACTTAACGAAGCATGAGCTCAAAGGGAAAATGGTAAGATATCATGGGACAAAGTTGATCGAGCAAAGGACGTGGAAGCAGCTAATAATTTGAGTGTTAGTCGACAAACCTGGTGGATACCTCACGCCCAACCAATCGAGGCAGCAATGGAGCATTGCGAATACTCAGAAAATTAAGAGCCTAAAGTTGTGATACACGAGCTCTATCTCGCTACATCGTCCAGATTGAATCATTCTAGGTTTCTAAGATTACCGTCTTTGGCAATATTACTTTTGTTGGCGAACCCGGGAAAACGACTAAACCTGTTCGACATGACAACTCAGGTCGAGTCAAATGACTTCATGGTCACCAATTGAAACAGAAGGAAGAAGAATCAGGACTAGAAAATTTCATTTTAAAAACAAAGTAAAAAAACTTTTAGCCGTCCCGTGTCCACGTTAATCAAGCCCAAGAATACCGCCCTTACTGGGCTCCAGAAGAGCCCACAGCCGCATCCTCCCCCCCAAGTCCTCCCCCTCCCTCCTTCTCCTTCTCTCCCTCCTTCTCATTCTCTCCCTCCTTCTCCTTCTCTCCCTCCTTCTCCTTCTCTCCCTCCTTCTCCTTCTCTCCCTCCTTCTCTCCCTCCTTCTCTCCCTCCTTCTCTCCCTCCTTCTCTCCCTCTTTCTCTCCCTCTTTCTCTCCCTCTTTCTCTCCTCCTCCCCCATCTCCTCCACCGCCAACGCCACCGCCATCTCCTCCACCGGAGCCGCCACCGGAGCCGCCGCCGCGCCCACCACCACGACCTCGTCCGCCACCACCACGACTTCCTCGTCCACCGCCTCTGCCGGCGGGGATGGGGGCGGAGCGCGGGCCGACCACTCGTGCCTGCCTAAGAGGAATGTTAGCATCAATGTTTGGAAACTCGACCAGATGCCAGATCCCCAAAGAGCCGTAAAACAATGCTTGCTCTTTTTCGAACTCAAAATTTGATTTCCAGCGCGATAAAATCGACACTCTTGCACAGAAAGCATGCGAATGTGTATTGACCTTGGCTCGTTGCAAATCATGACGGAAAGATCGAATAAAAGAGTCGAGAATTCGACTGTAAGCTGGGAAGATGGTAGTTGATATTGGACGACGTATGAGAATGTAGATTAGGAGTATGGGAAAGTAGCTCTGGAGGAAATCTAAGGATGATGGTAACTTACTGGCCCCAGGCAACAACGCCGACCAGGCCGGCAAAACCTTGCGCCAAGTTGGCGAGAACCAGATCTCCAGCAGGCAGGGAGGGCAAGGAGGGCTGGGAGGGCTGGGAGGGGCGGTGGCGGCGGGGGCAGGCTTCTGGCTTGTGCGTGGCCATAGATCCACACACGAAACAATGCTTCATACGAGCCATTGTAGATGTTGTTGTTGTTGTTGGTGTTGTTGTTGGTGTTGTTGTTGTTGTTGTTGTGGTGGTGGTGGTTGTTGCTGTTGTTGCTGATGGTCGAAGAAGATAGAAAGACAGCAACGAAACGCCAAAACCCAGCGGGGACGAGCCTGTACAAATACCGCTCGCGTCCAGAAACCCATCAAGCTAGCACAAACCCATCATGATGGAAAACCCACGTGGTAGCAGTAAACATTGATCAGTCACGTCGAAACTCAGCAAAGTAAACATTGATCGTTTTGCGTGTCTTGTTCGCGAACGAAAGTCGCGATCCAAAGCCTCTCATATCAACGCCATCCGCCGACATCTCGACGCCCAAGAAGGAATGAAGATATTGGACACCAGTGTTCGCAAGATCCGTCGTACATACATTTAGATCGACTCCATTCTGTTCTTTCTGTGCGTCCATCATCGACTTGGTGGTAACCCGCAATCTTCCCGTATCGCGAGAAACATCTTCTGTTTCCTTGCTTTGAGATGACGTGGTGTGCTCCTCCTGACGGGATATGCCTTTCTATATTGCCCTTAACATCCCAGGACGTCGTTCGTATAGCCTCAGCTATACTGTCGCTGCAATTCAGTCATGGCGGAGGCAGCTTCGCCTCTTCGTTGACCATCGTTTGGAGGTTTCGGGATGTACTCATATTCGGTGGGACGGCAATTACTGTGCCACACCTGTTTCGTTAGTGTAATGAAGATTCTTCCCAACGGTTCATACACGTACCATAGTAGCATTAACCACCTACCTCCACCACCAGTACTTCCTAATTGGGTCCGTCTACGAAGTCGTTCACGTTTGAATCGCTCAATCTCGTCTTAATTACGATGCCAAATTACTATTTACACCGCAATCTCCAGCGTAGCCGTGGTCAGGATACCGTTGAAGCCGTAAATAAAGCTATTAAAGTACAGTCAACTCGTGCCCAAAAGGCTGCTGTTACGAGGAAGCGTAATAAGGAGGCTAGAGAGGTTGCCGAAGCCGTCAAAGCGCAATCCGTCACTCAACTCAATGTAAGGATTTATGACGCAGCCAAGGGCTTAACTGGAAGGCCTCGTCGCCCTCGTAAGAGTTATTACTACGATGAATTGGCTGGAGAGACTCGTAAGAAGCCACGGGGGCCTGCGGCAGAGGGGCTTACGGCAGAGGATTGACGTGGTGGTGAAGATGTATAGTAGTTTGGGGTTTAGGGTTTGTAAATACACGGATTTTACTATTTCCCTCAGTTTTCTGTACCTCATGTATATATGTAGTAAATACGCCATACAAAATAGGTGGTGAAGTTACTGTGTTTATCGTGAGGTACGTGCGCAACGGGAGATCCGAGATTGAATGGCGAGCTATCAGTGTGGATAAAAAGCGGCCGTTTTTTGCCCGAAAATTTGGCCTAGCACTCGAATTCGAAAACCTTAAAAACGTGAACCTCGTCAGTTTAAAATGCATACACCTCCCCATAAATAAAAATAGTCGATTGTAGAAGGGTAAAGGTTAAATCGCTCAGGATTGAGTGGTAGGATTGTGTATAGATTGACTGCACTAGGTAACAATGCATGCGGTGATGCGCTGAGATTTTCGGGCAAAAAAGCGGTACCCCGTAAAGACACCCGAGTAAGCCACACCCGCTCCTTCTTAAGTGTTCCTCCTTTCTGTGGGTACCTGCGACGCCATTAGAAAACTTCGCCAAGGTCTTAATCCGTCTCTCGAGATACATCTTAATCCGCCTGTTGAGGTGTGTAAAGAGAGAGGGAACCTGGTACCTGATGGTCTGAGCGTGGTGTATAAGTGGGACTGATGTCAGTGGCGTCGATGGCGCTGTCAGTGCGGTCGTTGCAGGGTGTCACGCTCACGGGTGTTTCTACTGATCTCTCTTTTTATCCACCCTGACAGGGCGAGTTTGAACTGTCCGAAGACAACAGCCACTCGCATGGGTCCGAGAGATCTCCATATTCGGACAATTCTCCCGTCCATCAACCCTCCCACCCTTCAAACATGGCCAAGCAGTTAGCACAGCCTTCCATCGTAGACGAATGGAGATTACGGGACCAGTAACGTCATGTTGTATCTCACACATGGTCCCCCCGCGCCATGCTCAGCCGCAATAGCAACGCGCCTGCCAGATACTTTCAGCTGAGAGATTCCGCGATCACAAGGCTACAGCTGACTCTTCAATATATACTGACACTGACCCCGCTATTCTGACCATCAGCTTCATACAGTACTACAGCTTCTACTACTCCTACTACCAACCTACGTATCTAGATTGTTCCTCGTCCTACTCGAACATGTCCAACCAAGACTTCTACGGCGGCGGCCAGCAGAACTACGGCCAGCAAGCTCCAGCATACGGAGTGCCTCCTCAGCATGATCCTTATGCGCAACAACAGCCAGGCCCGTACGCACAGGCTGGAGGCCACTCTCCATATCCTCAGCAACAGAGTCCCTACCCACCGCAAGGCCACGATCAGAGCTACGGCGCACCACCAGCTCAGCATGACCCTTACGCACAGCAGCAGCCTGGTCCATATGGCCAGGCTGGACAGAGCGGCTACCAACAGCCAGGCGCATACGATGACAGGAGTGGGCAATCTCCCTACCCAACCCAGCAAGGCGCATACGGAGCCCCAGCAGCCCAATACAGTGCTCCAGGCGCGGGAGCATACGGACAACAGCAACAGCCACCGCCGGTTATAGGCCCAGACGGTCAACCTGTTCCGGCTGACGGCGAGCGAGGACTAGGCAGGATGGCCATGGGTGCGATGGGAGGCGGATTGCTAGGCCATCAAGTTGGCGGGCATGGTGGTCTTGGTGCTATCGGAGGCGCGATCGCAGCGCAGATGCTCGGTGGTGATAAGTATGCACAGATCCTTCCATCGCTGGTTTTGAGCAGATGCTGACAACAGAGTAGAAAGAAGAAAGAAAAGAAGCACAAGAAACATCACTCCTCCGACCACGGATCGTCACACGGTGGCGGCCACAGCTCTTATGGTGGCAGTTCATACGGCGGTGCTGGCTCTGCCGCGGCTTTAGGTGGTCTATACCCTGGCAGCTCTCATGGAGGCAGTTCCCACGGACACAAGAAGCACCACAAGAAGAGGGAGCATAGAAGCAGGAGCCGTGGTGGAGGAAGCTCGAGCAGCAGCTCCAGCGACTCTGATTAGGCTCACGCGGCTGTTATGAGATTGTTACGACTACGGTGAGACGATAGGGATACGAGACGCGGCGCCTAGCGTGGGCTGGCATCGTCTTCTTCTGAGTTTATTTCTTATATATGTGTTTCCTCCCATAGCATGATTGAAACGACATGATACGACCTTTTGCGATCACGATCACTCAGATAGCAATCAAGACTAACAAGAACTTTTCAACCTCGAACCTCAACAAAATCAGGACGACCCCTTCAATCCCTCCAGAGCTTCAACAACTCTGTCCCACCCCTTCGTCCCCTCCCAACTATCCTTCCCTCTCCCCATGATTCCCCTCACAGCGCTCCGACTCTTGAATTTCCACTCTTTCATCACCAGCTCACCAGCACCAGCAGCCAGTCCCTCCGTCTTTTCCCTCGGTCCAAAGGTCTCATAGGCGCTCACCAGATCGACTGTAGCCTCGACAACGCCATCCCACTCGCTCTCCTTCCCAGTCTCCCAACCAGGCCGACTAACAACACACCTCCAAGCCTTCTCCTGCGCCGTCAACGCCGAAGCGGGTCTGTTCCTCGCCAATGCCAATGTCGACGTCAGTCTCCACAGCGGTGCTGATCCGGTGATCAAGGGCGTGATATCCCTCTCCATCAATTGCACCAACATCTTTGGCAAACCTGGTTTTGAGAGGTCCTCTGGTGTTTGCGACGTGGAGACGACGTGTTGCACTACGGCGCTCATGATGGGGATGTCGATGCAGGCCTCGCCGTCTGTGGATCCGCGGAGATCTATGATTCGCTTTTGAGCGACGAGGATGTCGGACCAGGATGGTGGGGAGAGGGACGCGGAGACGGTGAGCAGGTTGGACCAGATACGGTGGTTTCCCGATTTCAGGCGTGCGGCGTGTTTGAGAGCCTGGAGTGCGTCGATTATATTTTGCTGTGGGTCGCGGGGACGTGGTGTGTCTGACAGCACCCCATTCTCGTCTTCCTCTTCCTCGTTTATCTTGGAAGCGTCGATGAGGGTTGGATTGTCTTCGTCATCTGGGGAGAGATTGAGGAGAGCGGCGGCGAGGTTGGACCATGCTTCGCCATCTGTGTCGTCGAGTTGGACGGCGCGAGAGAAGGCTTCGACGGCGCGCTTGTAGAGTTCCAATTCTAGAAGAGCGCAACCGAGGGCGAACCATGTTGCGTGATCGAGTTGCCTCACTTTCAGCGCTTTGTTGAAGGCGAGGGAGGCTTTGGCATAATCTCTCTCCCCGTAGTAATGTCTTCCTAGACTTCTTTGAGCGCGGGCGTAGCGTTGGTGCGATACCTCCCATGCTTTCTCGTAGAGGGACGGATCTTTATCGATGTCAGCGAGAATACAGTAGAGTCTCGGTGCTTCTGCTGGAGGTGGATCCCGTTCTTCGCCTTCCCAGGTATCGGTATCTGGATCGGCTGTATCATCATCACCAACGGTGGAGTGAAATAGCTGTTTTCGGATAATTCTGCGGGCTTTGTCTTCGCGTTCCGTTCCTGCCCAGCAGAGAGCTGCTTCGGGCCACATTTCTAGTCTCTCATAGATGTCAAGTGCTGATCGAAGACCTCCCAGGCTGGCCCAGCGAGCGGCGAGCTCGGCTTCGAGTTCCCATCGAGACGGTGAGCATAGCTGAAATACGTAGGCTAGTCGTTGACTTGCGGGTGCAGATTCTTCTACCGTAGCCTTTGGCAGGAAAGTTGTTGTCTGTGTCCCTTCCTGATCTTGGCTGTCCTCTGTAGATGCGGTGTCTGCGATGACTTGGTCGACGAGGGCCTGTAGTTGCAGAAGACCACGCTCCACCGTTCTGGACTTGTATCCCTCGATCCTGGAGCGGAGGAGAAGGGCGTGGGTGTAGACTTGCCAATTCGAAGAGCCGCCTTCGATGACACGGGCTGCATATGGAGCTGTTTCCTCACGGGTCATGCCGTTCTCTGGATTGGTGTTTGTGATTGATGCCGCCAATAGAAGCAATATGATTGAGTCCAATGAGTCGAGAATTGGCTGTTTCTCTGGGTCCAAAGAAGTCAGCCTTGAGGACAGCGTTGTTGCGTCCTTGATGTCTGCTGCACTGGTCTCCGATTTGGTAAAGGAGATCGAATCGAGTACAGTGTCATCGTTCAAATTTAGAGCCTTGGGTACAACATTAAATGCAGCATTCAATGCAGACTCTTTGAGAGCGGTCTTGTGTTCAAACTCCGTCCCGTTCACCTCATCCTCCGCACTCCTCGCTAGAACGACCAGCTGACTGACATCCTTCTGTTGGAACTTGGTCCGCTTGCCCATAATTCCAGTCAAGGCGAACTCGAATCCTCTTTCCTTCGTGGCCAGATCCAAAGCCTGTCGTGCAAATTTGTCTTGTCCATGGTGCGTGTGGATGGTAGCCTTCTCTAGCAGGAATGCAGTTTCAGGCGCTTTTCTTGAAGCCTCTGGCAGATCGCCTAGAACTCCTTGAACTTCTTCCATGCCATCATAGATAGATTTCTCCAGACGAGGGGAGACCTCGGAAAGCAATCTCTGATGTAAGAAGTCTGTCCGTAATCTAGCCCATGCCACAGCAGGTACATCATTCTTCAACGCTGGATGTGTCAATATCGTATCGGCAAGACAAAGGAGTTCGATATTCGGCGTGAGTCTGTAGGCCGCTATTCCGTCTGCTGCTAGTGACTCAATGAGTGTTGCCTGCAGAGTTTTCAGAGACTTTTTGTCCTTCGCAATATCAGCTGGAAGGAGAATTTTGGCCGAAGAGAAAAGGAGAGGAGGTCCTGTGACGTTGCTTTGAAGGAAAGCCCCTATTGCTGCCAAGGCAGTGAGAAAGAAAATGTGTTGTCGGTAGGCCCGAGAGTCTTCGATGTTAGAAATTCCTTGGACCTCCTTTTCCGACAGCAGAACTTCTAATCGACGGGAAATCCAATCTTTCCATCCTTGAACATCCTTCAAATATATCTCTTTTGTCTCGGAATCATTTTCGTGACCGAGTAGATTTCGGACTAGTTTCCCATGGAAAATGTCAACGAATTTTGCAGCTTCCAGTAAATCAAGCTGAGTTCTAAGGGCGACAGCGAGATCCTTAGGAATAGTAGACCGGAAGAAGGCAACCAGAGCATCCGACATGTTTGGGCAATTTTTTGAGGCGGTTTTGCAAAGTTTCGAATCCGAGGTGACTCGCTTCCCGCTAGTGTGAAGACCGGAATCACCATGGAATACGATAGCAGCTTTCACTTTCTATTATTTTCAGCGGCGAATCCAATTGCAACATTCTGTATAATTGATGCGAGATGACCGGCGGAAATTCTGCCGGGATAATTGGCAAGCTTCCGATGAAACATTTACAGGGCCTATTCTAAAATTTCAAGGGTAAATTTTGAATTGAGAGAAAAAGACACGGGTTTAGTAAGCAGTCGTCGAGTCATCTCCACTGCACCTCGCCCTCTTCTTCGGCACGGTTCAACTCTCCTCTCTTTGAATTATCAATCACAACGTGGTATCTTACATGAGCAGCAGTGTGCAAATAACGGACAACACCAAGTAATAAGAAAACCAGAGTCCAGCACCTCCAGCTTGCAGAAAGATGATGTACTTCCCCCAATGCGGTTTGCTATAACGGAACGCTCGTCATTCTACAGTCAAAGCCAACGTCGGCAATCTCCGCATCCTCTTCATTTTGATGTATGTGTCTTTTGCTAGGAGGTAGTCCAGCGTATCCAGATCCACGTAAAGGCTATTTCCCATGGCCATAAGCCTCCTTCAACCTCGCAAAATGCGATCGATTATCATCCGCCAGCCGACCCTGGGTACCCTCCAATATCGTGCCGACAAGGCTGTAGTTGTTGTACAAGAACCGTTCTCGTTTCCGTTGATCGCCAACTCCCTTGCTCAGTTTCGTCATGAATGCCTCGTACTCACCTCTCATACGACCTAGACTGTTTGCTACAGGCTCATCATCTCCTGCCTCGCTACTGAGCGAAAGGATGCCATGTAGGAAGCTAGCGAAGCGTTGCGTGAGTTGATGAGGCGCAGTAGACTGCGTGTTTGAGCTACTCCCCGTGAGAAGGGTCGAACCCGTGGCGGATCGTCCGGACAAGGCGGCCGTCGCACGCCGCAAGGACTCGCAGTGTAAATCGATGACCATTTGGAAGCGGGGCCATAGAAGCATATTTGTCGCATTGATATATCCGTCCATTGCTGGGACCTTCCTCCGCTGGAGCTCGAAAGCGAAATGTTGATTCAGGCGAACGCAAAGCAGTATACCAAACGCATCCACGCTGTTCTCCACCAACAGCTTTGTCAGGTTCTGGCCGTGATTAAATGTGGGAGCGAAGATGGCCTCGAAAGTCCGAGAGATGGCGTGGAAATTCTGCGTAGGAGCAAAAAATGAGCTGAGGAATGAGTACTCGAAAGAAGCATTGTCAAGGAGTGCAAGATTGAATGAGCGGAATGGAAGCTCAAGATAATGCGTCTGTTTATCTTCTTCTGCTAGATAGGATGGCAAGGCTGAGCTGGACGATGTCTTGATAGCGTCTGTTCTGCGTCCGATGGAGAATGCGTCGTGCGACGCCGGACCTTTGAGGTTTCGGCGTATCTGAGGATCGTCCTGCTGGCCTATCACATCGTTTTTATCCAAGGCATGAAGCTTGATGTTCTTCAATGCAGTCTCATAGCGTGTGAAATGATTGAGGTAGTACCACCTCATCGTGTTGATGTACGCCTGGCCAATTTCTTCGGCAAGCTTCCGTTGGTGGCGCGCCAAGAAGGCGAACAGATCTTTGTACTTGAGAAAAGCTTCTTGCTGGATAACTTGTGCGTTGATATTCGGAGATCTCAATGCTTTAATTTGCGAGACGAAATGGTCACGGATTCGCTCGGTAGCCTGTCATTGTTAGTGCTTGGTCTTGACCTCCGTACCGGCTAGGGGCAACTCACTCGATTGTTGAGATTTTCAAGTAGAGGTTTCAGATCATCCAGGGCCTTCAGTTGCTGCCGATCCTGCTGCCGCGACTCGATCAATTTCGTCCTCTTCTCTAAGTCGCTCAAAGCCTGGAACCAACTTTCGTCGATAGGTCCTTCGGAGATCGTTCTCACGACTGCAGGCGAGAGACTGAGATCCTCCACGGATGGCCCAAGAAGTTTCTCCACGACTCTGCGATTCTCCAGCTTCGTATTCAATGCGGTTGATCGAGACTGCAGCGTTTCGATCTCAGCCGACACAGCTCCGAGATCGTTTTGGAATCCTGTCAGGTAACTCTCCACAGACTTCAGCACTTCATCGCAGGCCTGGACTGAATCAGCACGCGCCCGTCAGCCTGAAGATGAGACCTACCGTGATTGACCTGTGCAAGTCTTCGAATTTGTCCTTCTCGTTGCCATCTAAATCACGTCATGAGCTTCGTTCAAGGAAGTGGAATGCAAATACACATACATTGCTCTATGGACTGTACAGTGTAGCTATGTACATCGCTGGGCTGCGCAGAGCCGCGATCCTCGTGCGCGTCCGCAAACTCTTCCAAGCTCAAATTGCCAAAGTCTACATCCTCGGTCAAGTCTACTGGCCGACCATTCTCCTTCCCAGCCACTTGCCTCCTAGAAGGTGCTCCGAAGATGCTTTCCAATACGCGCATGGGATCTAGGACCTCCATTGGAGGCGACTGTCGCATCTCATTGCGCAAGCTCGACCCGTTTGTGACTCTCAGCGTTGGTAGATTTGATGTCGAGGCATTTGGGGTCGAGGCGAGGGACAAGGAGGACGATCGTGGATTGAGTCCGGGTCGAGGAGGGAGTGGACCTGGTCCGGCTGGAGCATACGGACCTCTTCGACCCGCAGGTGATGGACTCGGAGGCGGAGGCGTCGCTGAAGGGGTCGACAATGAAGAACGGCGGTCGGCGAACATGGTGTCTTGATTGACAGAGGCCTCCCAAGGTTGTCGGCTTGATCAGCTCTGGGCCACTCATACGGTGTCGCTATGGATGGACAAGAACGACGGATTCACGGCGTCCAAAGGATACCACCACCACCACCACCACCGCGACTCAAATCAAGGACGAGGACATGCGCAAGAATACAAATGGCGGTCGATGTCTGCAAAGTTGTAAGATACAGTCCAAGTCGGGAGTCAGCCACAGTCCGGAAGCCGCAAACCAATACGGTCTAGCTTCCTCTGCGCACCCACGGACAGACCCAGATTCTGTTGTCCGACTTTTAGCGGGGGCTCAAATCTCAAAAACACACAATCGAACTCCCAGTCCGTCTTCGACACGCCACCCACAAGTCACCTCCCCACCCCCGACTATCAACAGTCCTATCCTCTGCTCTGCTCCGTCGTCACCGCACTTAGAAAAGAATACCTTCCGTTCCACAACCATGGCCGACGACGCCCAGGTAAGCTTCCAAGCCCACCCCGCTCTTCAACCGAGTCCCGCCACTTTCGCATCTTTGCGACCTGAGTCGGCTCGCGACAAGTACCGTCTTGTTATCTGTGGACATGGCTAACATCACCGCAATAGCATGAGCAGCACACCTTCGAGAGCGCCGATGCTGGTGCCGTAAGTTCTCTCCCGCGTCCCAAACCTCTCCGAGATGCTCCCACCACCTGAACTGACATGTTTGCAAAAGTCGACCACGTACCCGATGCAATGTTCTGCTGTAAGTAATGCCTAGGTGACGTGCTCGCCCGTACGGCTGCTGACTTGTCCAGCTTCGCAAAAACGGTTTCGTTGTGATCAAGAACCGCCCATGCAAGATCGTCGACATGTCTACCTCCAAGACCGGCAAGCACGGCCACGCCAAGGTCCATCTCGTCGCCATTGACATCTTTACTGGCAAAAAGCTCGAAGAACTTTGCCCATCCACCCACAACATGGATGTTCCAAACGTTCGCCGCAAGGAATACCAGCTCGTGGGTGTCTCCCGCTTAGTTAACAATCTGACACGGAATTGACCCAAACCACAGCTCGATGTCACCGATGACGACTTCCTCTCCCTTATGGACGATGATTCTGGTGCTACCAAGGACGATGTCAAGATCCCAGATGGCGAGACTGGTGACAAGATCAAGAAGCTCTTCCAGGACGAAGGAAAGGACGTCAGTACGTGGGACGTGGACACTCATGTTCTGTGCTCGAGATTAATTAAGCTACAGACGTCATTGTCCTCACGGCCATGGGCGAAGAGACTGCCATCGACTGCAAGGAAGCCGCCAAATAAGCGCTCAAAATCCTACAATGTCACGAATTTCACGACGATGGACTCATTTGCTTCACAACGACATGGCTGCAAGAGCTTTTGCTGTGCATCACATCGTTTGGTGGCAACTCGTCTGTCTGCATCTGGAAATCAGCAAAATTATCATGCTCGGTTGCGGAACGGTGTTTTCTGTGAAAGGATTTGGTTTACACCTTTGGAGATGCTCGATGTAGCGGACGGTCTAGCTCACGATACCTGGCATCAAATGAAATTAGCATCTACCGATGTACTGTTCCTACAGCGTGTAAATTCAATGTCGCGTGAATGGTCAAGGTTGAGATCTGAAGAGAAATGCCGAGAACGCTTGATTCGTGAAAACCTTGACTTTGACTTGCCACGTGCAAGGTTTAACCCTCACATCCATCAACATGACTTCGTGAAGGTTGCCTTGAAGACCGCCTCGAGGCTGGAAATGGCTGGCGCGTAACAACACACGGATGTGAAGAGACTCGCGCGACAAAAGACGCCGTCCATGTCTAGTTGGCGGGTGAACAAGGATGGCTGCGTCGACGACACTTGCTCCTCTCGGCGCATCAGGACTGAAGATAGCGGTCATATCTACTGCGAGAGAGGCCATTTCCAGGGCATAGAGAGTGCAGATCGCGATGAGGATGATTTCGAGGGTGCGTCTCACGGGCGGACAAGTCGGCGACAGAAGGAAGAGAAGGAGAAGGTGCTGAAGCGTACGTCGTCACACATCCATCGTGAGCAGATATGCGCTGACCATATTTGATAGATCTTACTGGCAAATCCGCTTTTGAGCTGTATCTGCTTTGCTACCAACTGATCTTGCGAAAGCAGATCTGGTGGCTCGTCCATGAGAAGGAACTGCCGGCGGAATTGGAGGTGAGTAAAAGTCTTCTTGCGCAGAGGAGCAGACAAGAGTGAATGAGGCTGATCAAATTCAGACGATTGTTCATGATCTTTGGGCACTGCGATTGCAGAACCTGCCGGAGCGGATGTCGTTTGATAGTCACCACGATTCCGACAGCCAGTCCCAAATGTTTAGTTCTCAATCAGAAGACACCAGCGGCGAGACCACGGCGACAGACTTCACCATTCGTGCGGTAAGGTCTGTATCGACCCCAAGTCTGGTCCAGTCATTGGCATTGTGCTACATGGGCATCTGGCTGCTTCGACTGCCCATCACTCTTGGCGACTTGATCAGATGGGTCAGGCAAGGAGAGCTTCTCTATTTCAAAGCCATCAAAGAGGTTCCTCGCGAGATGAAGGACCGACTGCCTGGTCAATACCACTCTCAGCTCGATCCACAGTCCCAGTTGACCGCCAAGAAGCTTCACCATGCGGTCACGGCGACGTTCTTGCTCTACCAAAAAGATTTCAAAATGGAATTTCCCTCTCTTAACATGCCACCACACTTGTTACGCTGTATCGAAGAGCTTGCGCTCCCGATCGAGGTGTATTCTTCTGTCCAGCGATTGGCTGCCCTGCTCTCATACGACTTCGCCTATCTCCGCGACGAGCAGAGAAAGAAGTTACGGATTGTCGACTTCCCAGAATCGCAGCTCATCTCAACCATCATCGTCGCAGTCAAGCTCCTGTATCCATTTGATGGAACCAAGCGCTATCCACATTCCGCCGAAGATCCCTCTTCCGTCGTGTTGAACTGGGGCGCATGGGTGAGGGCCAGGTCAGAGTACGAAGATCATGTGTTGAACGCCGGGAAGCTGTCTTACGAGGATGCTGCCAAAGTCTCGGAGATGGATTTGCTGAAGATGAGTGACTCGATGATCGATGATTACCTAGACTATTTTGACAAGACGTGGACCGTCGACGCTCCCCACGTGAGGGACAAGGATGCCGACTACCGCCTCGCTCTGATGGACATGTTTCCCGTCGGCCAACGCGAAAGCACACACTCCAACAACCTCAATTTCGCCGAGCTGAAATCGCAAAAGGGTAGAACGGTACAAGGAGCGCTGAAAGCGAGAAGAACTGTGACGAGAGAGCAAGAGCATGCCATGAACAAGAAAATAGCAAGACCCGGAAGTCTATATCGACGCCACAGACATGCTGCCAAGCTTGATGGATACGCAAGGGCTTTCTATACTGCCGCTGCGGATTATGCAGGATTGAGTTTACAAAGCGTCGTTAGGGCAGTATATCTGACGGAACAAAAGTTGCAGGTGTTGAAGGAGCAATGGGAGGTTGAGGCTTTGACTACGGCCATGGGAGCAGGATCTGTGACGGCCTGATCAGGGAGTCGGCTTTACTTGTTCATATTGACTTCTTGCAATCTAAACTGTTTGGGTTACATTCCCATTATCAAGGAGAACGACTTCTATTGAAGGAATCAGTGTTGGCTGCAGAAAATGCGGAAGTAATGCCAGGCTCAGATAGCAATCGAGGGGTCCTTGAAACATATCTTTCCGTTGAATCTTTTCACAAAGATCGATCCCAGTTCATTGCCGAGGTTTTCTTAGACCGCTTCATCTACTAAGTAATAATCAAGACCCTTCGTCAAGATGGTAGCTTCCCGCGACTCTTTCGACCTCGCCCGATCCTGGTGGCTCCACCAACATCATCATTGCATTACCTATTTTCTCATGCCCGAGAGCAACAAAAGTAAAGAACGGAGGGTATGATTGAAAATCTCAGCACTGGAGTCGAGTTGTTTCGATCAAACTGCATGTATGCACCCCTCGTGGCGACTGGACAATGACGCCGACCATGAGTGCGTGTGGCAGGAGAATCTGGTCGCATCGAAGACATCCAGCGGGCAAGGCAGCGCCCTGCCTTCGACCAAGCGGCCATTGTGGAAGTATTGAGACTCTGTCGGTTCGTAGGAGGATTTCTTGCGCAACACCCAGATGTGTCAGAGAGTAGGGAGGCTTCCCTCGCTGTTCTGAAGGGAGCTGGCGGCACAAGCAGGACGCGGTTGAAGCAATTCTGAAAGCCTGAGAAGCTCAAGGTCGTCGACGAAACGGAGCAACTGATTTTCGCGTCCATTTACGTATGAGCCCACAACTGCAGGTTCGGCATGTGCGTCATGTATTGCAGGAGAGACTGTGACATGGCTCTATGAGGAGCGTGACTCTGGGACAAGGATTGTCAAGCAGATATGCCGTACGATGATGGGTACAGCTGAGTATATAGTTCTTGAAGTAAGCAAGCATTTATGAGCGTATGATGTGGTCCTGCAATGAGTTGAAAAGACTCTTCATGAGGACGCATAAAATAGATTCAGATGCGAACAGCAGCACGCTGAATCGATTTAACAAATCTCATCAGAAGACCTGGATGATCGACGAATTGAGAGCACGATCTAAGTCTCTCTTTCTGAACCCAGGCGCTCGGCCTAGACAGATACCAGTCTTGATGATTTCTGCAACAAATGTTAGCGATTAAAAAGTCTGAAATATCACCAAGGCGAACCCACCATCAATCAGCTTCGACACGTCAACCGTGACATTCTTCTTGGCTCTCGTCTTCGGTACGACAGCAGGACTTGCAAGGCGTGGGGCACCGTGAACATCAAAGTTCGCTCCGACTGTATCCGAGAAGTCCCAAGCAGCCGGATTATCCACACTCGACCAGCCCGAGCTGAGAAAATCGGGCGTCTTGTCCCCACTTCCCATGAGCCAGCCAGCAACCGCGGTATCCCAGTTTGCACTGTTGTCCCACACTCCAATTTCACTCCAGTCTCTGCTCTCTTGTGCCAGCCTCGGAGCAGAAGGGCTACGACTGATCGTGGTCGCCACCGTCTCGACACCGCTTGCGCTCGGTGAGGGAGAGGGAAAAGCATATGCTGGCGTTGACGATCCTTCTGCGTGAATGAGGACGTCGTCGTCGGTTTGCCATTCCACAAAAGTGCTTTGCGGGTCAATGTGCAGTCCTTTGCTTTCGAGATAGCCCTCAACATCGTTACTGTCGAACCACTGTCCTTCGTATGCTCCTAGGTCGAAATCCTCAATCTCTTGAGGCATGCCAGTCCCATCGACGCTCTCCAGTGTCACTTGACGCTGTAAAGGGCCAGGTTTGACGATGTACCCATTATAAACGCGCCCAGTGTTGTAGTGCGTTCCTGCGCCTCCAAGGTGAATAAAGGGCGTTTGGTATGTCTCTATTGCATGTCCAGGGTCTCTTGAAAGAGCTGCTCGGAATTTGGCGATGAGATTGTCACGGCTGTGGTACATGAGAGATAGTCTGAAAACACGATCATAGGCATGCGGTCGCAGTTCCGCATTCGATAGCAAATGGAAACCTCGTTCAAGTGCAGCCCTTTGTAACCGCCTCGCAAAAGTGGTTTCCTGGAACGAATACGTGTAGTCACCAGGCATTGACTTGATCATGGAAGGCACGTTAATTCGAGTCGGCGATGGCACTTGAACACTACATTGCTGATATTGGGAATCACTCGGCGCGGCCACTGCTAGCATAGTCCCGATGGTTACTGGGGCGCTGGACTGAAACAAGCCGACGCTCAGCATAGAATCTTCATACTGTCCGATCGTTGTTGCGGTGTGCATTTGTATGGCGTTTCTGAACTCGCGAGAGGAGACATGAACAGGTGCAGGAGGTTGAGCCGACGTCGAATCGTCAAAGGTCAAGCTGTAACCCATGCCAATGTCCACAGATTCAGGCTGTGGCTCTGGGGAACGTGAGCTTTCTGAGTTGGGAGAGCTGTGATGATGTTCCACGTCCGCATCACGGGGCAATGGCTTTGAAGTCTTCCGCGGAACTTCTTCCATTTCTGAGTCGGAATGTTCGTCCCCACTTTGACTTCCTGTGGCTTTGGCCAGGAGAATGAAGTGTTGCGTCGCGACTTTGAGTTCTCGACCGAGACTGGGGCTCAACTGAAGCACGCCGGATGCAACAGCGCGGTCGTTGAAGTTGAGAAAGGTTTTGTTCATTTCTTCAATCGTCGACTGGAGGGCAGATACTTGCATTTGGAGAGATGAGATAGTGGTTTCTTTCCTAAGTCGGTAAGCTCGCTGGGCGAGTCTGATCTGTGTGCGTCGTCTCTAGTAATGTCCATTAGCCGATGGAATGGGAACAGGAACTCCCAACACAGGCCACACACATCGGCTGCAGTCTCGTCAGTACCCTCGACTCGAGGGCGTCCTCTCGTCTTCGTTCCGTCACCGTCATCATGGGAGACACGTTGTCTTTTTCGAGCGCCACGCTCTCCTGCCATGCGGATGTTCAGTTCAGTAAGCGTGATAGAATTGATGGTCAGAGATGTTTGGATTCGATTGACTGCGAGTGGCTCCAAGAGTAGCAAGAGGTGACGGCAGGGCTGGAGCTGGAGCAAGTGAAAAGTGATTGATGATTCCGATATGATCGGGACGCGAGTGTCGTCTATTCGTGGGTGCAGGCCAGGTAGCGGAGGGTTTGTAATGGCCGTCGACAGTGCCCAGGAATTATATCACAAGGCAGTTCAGGCATGCACTCTGACTGTCAGCTTATGAGATCAGAAAGTCGCCAATCCTGGGTATGAAGAGGTGCGATGATGTTGAGGTTCTACACGCTGATTCAGCCATGCGTCTCCCAATGGAGAGATTTGTGCATGATTAGTGATCAGTCATCCGACGCGTCGTGATCACAAAGTCGTGCACAGGCCGAGGAACCTAGTAGATGATAGAGCAGGACTCATTCAGCGAGTCTGACATGGTCTGTGTATAAGATGTAGCGTTCTAGAAGATGTCATGGAACAATCCAGTCTTCCATGCCACTTCCACGAGTTTACCAAATCCAGACAAATTGATACTCCACTTTTATTTACACATCACGTGTCTCTATCAGATCCAAATCGATTCCCGGTCGTCGATTATGGCATTTCCCGAACATCTCAATCTTTTCACAGAAATCAAACCAACAGCATGGTTGTCTACCCGCTCATGATGTCGTACACTCCAACTGACAAACCCAGGCACCCATCCGGCCAACAAAGCGCTCCGGCGCAAGCAAACCCCAGCGGACAACCTTCACAGCAAAATCCACGGACCTCTTCCACAACTCAAAGCGGGACAAGCGCGAAATGAAACACTCCCTCCTCCTCTCCAAAGCTCGCAAAAGTGCCGGCATCGCAAAACCTCTCAAAAGAAGGAGACCGTCGAAGAAGCTAGTCACAACAATGGAGAGTTTGGAGGATGCTTTGCCAGAACTTGAGGAGCATATGGTGAAGGCGAAGACGGGTGCGCGGGATGTTGGCGATAAGAACAAGAGCCTAGGGAGCAAGCCTGGTGTGAGGAAGAAGAGGGAGAGAATTGAAAGGGAGGAAAGAGAGAGGTTTGGCAAGAATTTGGCCTTGCTGAGTATGGCGAGGCCGGATAATGCTGAGGGTGGTGAAGCGGCGGGTGCGACGAGCAATCGTTGGGCTGCGTTGAGGGCACATCTCAATTCGAGTATGGCTGAACAGGCTGCTGCGGGAGGTTGAGAGACACCTTGTGTTGGATTGGAATAATTTGCACACCATGAAGCTGTCGGCTTTCAGCATACACGATCAGCGTAAACAGTATAGACACGTTTCAGAAGCTGGCTGACCGAATGTGAGCAGCCGAAGAGAGTCCAGTGAGATAATCTTATATTATGGCTGTTTCCGAGAATGAAGATATTTCTCTCGAATCCCAACGCCGACCAAGACAAGATTCTACCAATTACAGAAGTCCCCAGAAAGTCTCTACGACCAATCCCGCTTCTTTAGTGTTGCCATGCGCCGAAACTGCGAAAAGAATAGACCTCGGAACATATCTAGACATCTCTCAGGAAATGTCCCCTTCGTCCCACATCTCATCATCTTCCTCCTCCTCTTCCATGTCCACGTGCATGTCCTCCAACCAAGCAAAAGACTCACCTCCCTCAAGAATCTGCTGCCGGTACTCCCATTCAATCGTAGCCTCAAACATGGCAGTCTCCTTTAGTTCCATGAAACCATCCTTCTCTGCCCGCTCTCTCCCCATAATCCTCGCCTCAAACCACGCCTTCCACTCAGTCATCTCCCTCACCTCTTCTAGCACATCAGGAAGCTCAAGCTCAACCTTGCCTACTCCACTCAAACCCGCAACGAGCGGGGCACAAACCATCTCTGCAATCGAGACATCCTTCAGTCCCATCCTAGCTCGCGAACCTTCCTTCCCCTCTCCACTGACGATCCAAAAATCGTCATCCCCAGATATTCGAACGTCCAAAGTCGCCAACTGCCCTGCCATCCCCACCAAATCCTGCACATTCTTCCGCATGCGCCACGACGCCGTTCGAGACTCGATATCCTCGCCGACCAGCACAAAGGAGAGATGACGCATGCGTTGGAGACAGAAGTGTCCCTTTTCTTGAAACTGCGCCATCTGCTCCGCCAGTTCATTGCCGTAATACTCGTAGGTAGCGATACGAGGCAGATGAAGAAAATCAATAAAGTCGGCGTGGACGTGGATCTCGAAGGTATATTCTTCGTACAGTATGGTGGCGATTTCAGTTGCGAAGAGGGAATGCGTTGTCATGAGATTGACTGTTGTATTGGTGGGGAGAGCGTCCCATATTTCTTCTTGTAAAGCTTGTTTGATCTGCGTCAGTCCTTCTGCTGTTGGAGGATCGATGAAGATGTTGGTCTGCGGTTTCTCAGAGGAACCGGGCCAGAAGGACGATATCTCCTCCTGACCAGCGGTCGGCGGTTTTTTCGCTGATGAAGAAGTCGAAGCGACGGTTGGCGAAGAAGACCAGTTGATGCCATTCTTAGATGAGGAGGATGCATTCGTCGAAGGCATGCCGTACACGCCCCCAAACGCCGCCACACTGAAATTCAGCGGGATCGCAAACGTGTCGAAAGAGAACGGTACTCTGTATTGCGTATTATGAACAGCAGGATTATATGGACCATAGAACTGGCTGAAGCCAAGAAGGTCGTTACTACTTCGATGCTGAGCATGAGCACGACCAATCACACGCGTCAGCATCATATCGTCTTCCTCTTTCATAGATTCCCAATATTCACAGATTATTTCCGCCGGTTCGATGTTTTGCGACTTGTCCGGCAGCAGGTATTTGAAGATCTTCGCACGCATCTCAGTCGGTAAACGCATCATGGGAGGAAGTTGAGATGTGATCGTCGCCAGGACCTTCGAATCTTTGGCCTGGTCGGTAGAGGTGAAATTATCGTTCAATTCGTTCGAGTCGCTCATCATGAGCTCGCTGCGATTGCATGTGTCATGGGGACTGCTCTGGCTGACCGGACATTTCTCAAAACCATCGTGATGAACTGGACGAATTGGCAACTGTTGGTCCTGTCCAAGGTTCATAACGCCGTGAAGACAGAACCAGGAGTTGGGCTAGGGGAGCTTGTGAAAGCGAAGAAAGTGGAGTAGGTTATGGGTATATCGATTGAGAAGCTCAGCATGCGGTGACAGACTCGGCCCTGCACAAAGTGCGTGCAAGGGCAATATGTAAGAAGTGATTGACCGGAGTGGGAGCCTGGAGCTCTATAACATCCGTTCGGTGATGTTATTCGTAAACTGTCACAAGTGTCCAACGGGCTTATGGCAACAGAGGAGGCTAGAAGGTGTTGGCATTATGGTGGTGGCGCACGACTGAGTTGGCGTGTTCGCGAATCCAGTGGTCATGAGGTTGAAGCAAATGGCATCTGCTAGGCATGATGGAAAAAGGTCACCTACGCAGGTGTCGGACACTTTGCGGCAAGCGGAAATCCACAGTTTGCAGCGAAGTCGACTCTAATCACATAGTCGCCATTTGTCATCACTCGATCTTTTCTGACAGTTGTGTTTTCGCCTGAGGACGTTTATATCATTTGGGTGGAGGCTTCCTACTTATTTAGTGGAATGTTCAGACTAGAAATGTCCGATCAAGCAAGGGTTACCATTGCCATCCCGCATGACGGTTTTCGACTCGGAACAAACCCTCGACATCATCATTCCTAGCTCGTAGCCGATGGTGTGCGTATCTAGCGACGCAACACAGAAGCATGGAACAACTAACAGCAGAGCAAGCAAGTGCATCTTCAAAGACGAGCCCGCACCAAACGAGATTCAAAACAACATCAAGTGTAACGGATATATGTAAAAAATGGACTCACAGACTCCGCTACATCTAGCTCTTCCTGATAAGCGAAATGCCTGATTCTGTTCCAATCAGTGATACCATCTGGCAAGGAGAATTATATCTTCTTCTTCTTCAGCATTTTCCCAGCAGGATGGCGCTTGTCTCGGTCAAGGATTGTGGCTGAGAAATGGTCCATAGATCGCAAACTGCTTGATCCCTGAAGACTGCGAGAGGTGGTTGATTGAGCTATTTGCTCGATGGGATAGCCCCCCTTTACGCATATCATGTCTAGAAGATCTCTGCCCATCGCCTCTGTCACTTGTAATTCCTCGTTTCTTCGGTTTGGTTCAAATTCGAGAGCTCGGCGTAATGGTCCAGTACAACAATCCCACGATCGCAATCGAGCAATGATATGAACACCCTCACATCACTTGAGCCTCTTCACGATATTGTTCTTCCACTAAAATCCTTCACATCTCTTCTCGGTCCCTCAACACTCTCTCCTCTTTCCCTCCTCCCCTCTTCCCAAACTTGCCTCCAACTCTTCCTCGCCCTCAGCTCCTCCTGCCTCTTCCTCAAGACTCTCAATGGCACCTCCCTCCTTTGCACATGAATATCGCTCAGCCCCACCAACGGCACCCTCCTCTCCAGATCCTGCTGCACAGCACTGTTCCTGTTGACCGTGAAGGATCCCCATGCTGACGACCTCTCCAAGAAATCCTGCTGATTGCCACGCCAGTATTCGACAAAAAGACGCATGTCTTTCAAGACAGATGCGTCTCTTCTGGTCTTTGTTTGTTGCTGTGGGGCGGGTTTGGAGGGCTTTTCTGATTGTAGGGGTGTGGAGAAGCCGGTATCGAGGAGGGAATTTGGGGCGTGTAATTCTGTTGCGTCTGTCCGGGACGGCGAATTCTGAGCAATGTCCTCTGGGAATTCGTCGCGTGCTTCTACCTCAACATCTTCATTTTCAATGGGTCCGGTTTGTGTTTCGAGGGTGAAGGTGATGGGCGAGGCTTGGATAAAGGCTTCGGCTGATTCTGGACGTTGGAAGACGGCGAGGGCAGAGTTGGGCGCCGGATTGAGGTCGTGGTACTGTTCAAGCAAGTTTAGTGTCTCTTCGGTAAGCTGGCGATAAGATTATCTTGTCGTGGCTCACTTTGAGATGTTTGAAGGTGGTCACTTCGCCGAAGCTCTGGCAAATGCGCAAGACCTCGCGCGATTCCAGTAGATTCGCAGGCGAAGGCATCAGGACGAGACGGACAGCATTAGCCGCGCCTTGGTTGGCCATTCGCACTGCGGTGGCCATTGCTAACGCCCTTTAATGGGCGAGCGCTGTGGTCGGGTCAGGACCTGTGCAGGCGGTCACTCATGAGATTGGTAATGGGATCCAGACCCAGCAGCTTGGGATTCGGGTAGGAAGGATTTCGCCCTGCAGCTGGAGTGAAGTCGTGCTCGGCACATCATTTGGTTTTTGAATTTGAGTACAGTCAAGTCGGGAAATCGTCAAGACAACACCCTGCGGAGAAGACAGCCAAAGAGTCCGCGGTGGAGAAATTCTACAGTGCATGCATCTTCGCGTCTCTGTCGTAAGTACTAAGAAAATGCTCCCCATCTGCCATTCCTCTCCCATTCCCATCAAAGTTTTTGTCACCTTTCCCTGATTTTCTGAGCAGACAATATACAGCCAGCCAATACTGTGCCAAAAATCGCAGGCTCCGCCAAGGGTATCAATCAAAAGAGCCTGCATATACAAGTATAACAACAAGTGGAGGGTCAAATTAGAGCATACCCACTCTCAGCTCGACCCCTCGCCGCCCCTTCTTTTACGCACACGTATCGTCTTGTTCACATAGCCCTGCTGACTGCTGAGGTCCGTAGAACGACGATATGTGAGCATTGGACGATCCAAGTCGCCGTCTTCCTCTTCCATTCCGCCCAGCGCCTCGTCTTCTTCCCACACGGGCGTATGCGCCACGTTTGCCTGCTCCGCAATGCAAGCACTGCACTGCCCACGCGCTGCTATCATCTCCTCCAGCAGGGAAGAAAGCTGAAGGGCGTGCGAGAGTTGACACTGTGATATCGTGTTTACTTGTTGCTGTGTCGGGCAGTTTGTGACGGCGGAATCTGGGAGTTCATGTTCCGAGGGTACCGCGTTCAACGAGGTGCCCTGTGACTGTTGTTGTGAGACCCAGCTCATTGTTGCATGGCCATTTTGCTGGCCGAATTGTTCTGCCAGCAAGGCCAAGTCTTCTGAAGTAAGGCCTTGGGTGCGTTGAAGATATGGGTAGCCGGCAGGACTTGTGCTCGCGGTCGAGGCGAAGGAGAAGTTGCGGAGCCCGAGGGCATGGGATTGAGAGCTTGGGGCCATGGAAAGATGTGCTGGGTGAATGATATGGTCACTGCCGGAGTGCACTGGATGCGGGCCCGCGCAGCTGGAAGGTCTGGGGGATAGCGGAACGAGACAGGCTCAAGGACCGCGAGGAGATGGGAAGAACAAAGTGTGGGTGAAGATTTACAAATTACCGACAAGCTGGGCGGGAGCAAGAGGATGAAGACTTTACCCAAGCTCTTGGAGCCCCGCTCGGACCTCGCCCTGCCGCTTTTAGTCTCCTCTAGTCGTCCGATTTTCGAATCCATGGCTGTGTCTCATCCTTACAGTGGCCAATACCAACACCAGCCACGGATGCCACGACTCGCGGTGGAAGTATCTCTGCTGCACCACGTCCTCCCATGGCGATTTGCTCAATCGGACGCGGGATCATGGAAGGACAAGACCTGCCGTGGATGGAACTATGCTGCGTACAACGTACGCTTTCCACACCAACTGGGCCACTGCCATGCCTCCGCAGACGCGACTTGCAAGTATCATCACCATGCATCCTGCGCCACAGTCAGCCCGGGCTGGGACAGTGCAAACATGGTCCTGGGACGTCCAGGCACGACACATCGGACAGAACACCCACAATCACGTCACTTGGGAACCAGTGAGAAGACTGCAGAATTCATCACGGAGCTTGAGCTGGCAATGATTTGGAATGACTGGAGCCATCGATCGCCAGGTTGGTACTGGGAGATGCAGGATTGTGAAGAGATGCACCAGGAAATTGGAAAAGACCATGAGGGTCCAGAAGTAAGGCCGAGCAACTACGGTTGTGCCCGTGGCGGGAACAACTGGTTACTGCAGTGGTTAGTACACAACAGCATAGATCCTCGACGGTTTATGACAAATTGCGTGCCCAGGCTGTGCTATTCGTGGATGCATGCAGTTGAGGTGGATCGCTTGGTTACCAACCCGACTTCCACATGGCATGTTGAAGCCGCCCGTGACAGACCATGTGGAACTCGTCTGTCTTGTTTCCTGAATCGATTCTATAAAACCAGGCTACCTACCCACGAAGCAGACATCAGCGAATTGGCGTAAGCGTTGTGGGAACAGTCTGTCAAATCGTTTGTGGGACATCTGCTTGTTGAACAAGCGCGGTTCTTCTACAAATATGCGGAGCGTCTGAATTCGCTGTCCATTTCTCCTGTGAAAGAAAGCAGTTCAATGCAAAGTTTTACAGCTGTGATCACTCTGAGGTTTGAAAGTATGGTTGCAGCGATTTTTCTTAGAGCAGCAGCACATTCGATCTTCATCTGCTGAGACGGAGACGATAGCCATACGGAAGGCGAGAGTTCTAGAGAGTTTCATGATACAGGTTGATGGTGAATAGGATTCTTGATGGGTGAAATAGAGAGATTGGATGCTCGTGGCCTACTTATTGTTCTATCGAGGCCGGTATTTAGTCCTTGCTGTAGCAGCCTTCTGGTCGTTACCTGTTTATATCGGGAATCTCGCCGTCCGATGGTCTTTCCTTGTCGACTCTTCTACTGGTATGTATAAGGGAGCCCTACTAGCAGGCCTGCATTTTAGCAACGGAGGTCCTGTTCAGCGATGCAGAAGTCGCGAAGAGTTCTCTCGCTCTAGGATAGCATTGGGACTCATTTTCAAACAGGTATGTTGTCTAGGACAAGAGCATGCAACGACTTCGATATTGTTGTTGGTCGGGTATGAGTATCAGGTTCGATGCTTCGGCAATAAATAAGATAGGGTTTCGCACGAGTCAGTGTACCACGCGCCAAGACTGCTGATGTTTGATTGTAAACAAAGGTTATCTGTCTCCGAATCTCCCGTCAGCCTCAATGGATTCCCAAAATCTCAAAGCCGCTTCGGCATATATCAACAATCTCCTACTCGCGCGAGGACTCCTGAGGAATGGCAAGAGCGTGGAGTTTGCGCGCCCGTCCAAGGGCGAGGGCGGCACTGAAGCAACAATGGCACAAATCATCAATCTCGTTCACGACATGATTCTTCGGAGAGATGTAATGGTCTTCAAACTATATGCGAAACTGACTCACACTGATATTGGACATAGCGAGAACAAGAGCAGAAGGAATCCCTTGCGCAAACGCTTCGAACCCTGCGAACAGAATCTACACACAATACAATTGCGATCGAACGACTTCAGACGCGCAATGACGATCTCACGCGACAGGTCTCGCTTGCTCAATCTCAGGAGCGAGCAGCGCGCGCTGCACTCAAGACGGCTGAGATATCTGCACGAGGCTTGAGGGAAGAGATGGCACGGTTGAAAGCGACGGTACAGCAAATCCGGACAGCATGCGCAAACGATGTGCGGAAACGCGACGTACAGATACAGAAGCTGAAGGCGCATCTCACATCCCAACAGCGGGGAAACAAGACTGGTCTGGTTGGCGCGAGCATCACCATCTCGCCGACTACGAACGGAATGGCCATGTTGAACTCGGCGAAAGACGAATCGCCAGACGCGGACGATCCAGAGTACAGCCTCCGGCAAGAAACGACCGACTTCCTCACACAATTGAGTCAGAGTCTGAGCGACGAGAATGACAACTTGATTGGCTTGGTCAGGACTACGCTATCGACGCTGAAAGAAGTCCAAGGTCTGCCTGAAAATATGGAACGAGCTGGACTTGAAGATATCGGTGAAGAAGATGTTCAAATCGAGCCTATGCTCCATGCGCTTCCGACTTCCTACGATGCACTAGCCACCGAGATGCACAATGTTCTCGACAGCCTTCGGTCACTTCTCACGAATCCAAACTTTGTGCCTATTGAGGAAGTCTCGGTACGAGAGGAAGAGATCTTGAGGCTAAGAGCTGGATGGGAAACGATGGAAGCCAAATGGCGTGAAGCAATTGTCATGATGGATAACTGGAGAAAACGAATGCTCTCAGGTGGAGACACGGTCAACATCGATGAGCTCAAGCTGGGGTTAGGTCTCGGGGCAGGACTTGCAAACACAGTCATTGCCAAAGACGATACAGAAGAGACTGAAGAAGACGATCGGGAAGATGAAGTCAGCGCGGTGGAATATCGGGAAGAGGACACGGAAGAAATGGTTCTTCTCTCAGAGCCTGATGTCGTGCAAGAGGCGACGGAATCGCGTGAGCCGGCTAGACAATCGAGGAACCGCCGATCGCCCCGACTGCAAAAGCCCCTGAGAGAGACAAATGCCAATTCACCGCGCAAGGTCTCATTCGCTTCCCCGAGACCCAACACACCAGAAGTGGACGAAAAATCTGCTTCAAGATCACGAGCCCGACACTTGGGCAAAGTGCCCACGCCCTCGCTCCAGCGTCCCAATCCAGGGGGCCGTAAACAAAAGTCCCCTTCGTCACTAGAGGAGGACGAGTCTCGCATCCCACGTAAAGTACGTTTTTCATTCACTACTCACAATGTTGGCAGGTCGCCCGAGTTTGGATCGGCGACTGCTTCATATCAAATGCAGGCTCTGGAACGTGCAAGCAGAGGCGCCGAGCTGAAGAAGATGTTCCCTTCTCATCGAAGTCCTGCAAAACATGTGTACCGTTTCGTTAACCCACAGCAGACGCTCAAACGCCTCTCCTCGCCCGGTCCACAACCCGAGGAACGAAGTCCGAAGTTAACGACGCAGGAGAAACTTAATATTGCGCAGGCGGAAGCGGAGGCAGCGGCTGTGAAAGCTGGTTATGATCTTGATAATGTGGAGTTGCAGATCGAGGGGTTGGAGGAAGATCCAGATTGCGGTAGTGTCGCTGACAAAGCGCGGAAGAAGGAGATGAGGCCGCCTCCCCCGATACTGAAAGAGCGAGGGCAGGTCGTCGAGAGGAAGGGGGAGGAGAGTGCGAAAAAGAAGACCAAGGGACGTTCGAGACGGAGGAAAAGTACGCTTACTCCTGAAGAATTGGAGAAGCTGATGAATCTCGATTGATGGATGGCAGTTCATGATCTATGGCATGGTCCTGTTTCTGGCTTTTAGGTGATCATGCGAGGGTTTAGATGCATTTGCAGGCGTTGGGAATGTTGACATGCGTATACGCAGTATGGAAATCTGGTTCCGTCTGTCATCTTTGGAGAGACGCTCTCCTTCTCATGTTGGGGATTGGTCAATTTAGGAGCTCACTCGTGATGCGAAGTCAGTGACATGAAAGTATGGCTTCTTCTGAGCATCTGCATCCACCTTGGAGCCCAACTGTTTTCGATTTCGAATGGGTATCTACCTCGCAGACGGCATGAAAACTCTGCTTCAATGATATTCTTCGGCCTGAATCTCGCTTGCTACCCATGAAGAACCTTCTCCTCCAGCTCCTAAATGGCGAAAACTCCCGCAGCTCAAGTGTTTCCAATATGCGCATAAGGCCTTGACATTGGTACAGGACCTTTTTCATGAGAGTGGATCTCAGCTGATGTTGTGTCTCGGGTAGGCTCTAGCTTATGTAGAACGAGTGATATTGGACTTGCTGGTCAGCGATTCCCAGCAATGGTGATTTGTCAGGGGTTTGTCACTGGACAGGTAAAGTGGTGAATCTCCAACGACTGTCCCAAAGCTAAGATAATCGATGCCTCGTCGTCCCGGCTCCTCCATGTGGATCGTTGTAAGCGTGCAGATACAAGCACTTGCTCAAGCTTTCATGGAACTAGCATATAAGGTCGGATGTAAACAAGCCCGAAAATTTGGCTTGTTTAAGAAGACAAGATACGCCTGTTCTAAAAGTTATCCCGAAATTAGAAGATGTGGATTTAAGAGCCGGCTTAGCAAAGTATTAGGAACTGTGAAATCGGATAGCGTGCCTTACGGGACTATTGTGATTCGCGATCCGCTACTCTCTATTTGCTCGTAGTAGTTTTCCTCTCAAGTCTACAAATGAGCTACCGTATTTCTCTGAATCTAAGTTGTAAGGGACCTATATGGACAGTGACGGCGGTTAGGGACGGCGACGGTCCTCCATGATCTGGGCCTTGGGATATCAAATTTTCTGTACTTGGAATCAAGCTCATCATCGTTTTTGCTCTGGAAATAAATTCAACAGTGTATATGCAGCTGTGTCAACGGCGTCTCTTATTGTTTGATGAAGGGCTCTTTGTCACCTCTAGAATGTTTTACAATATGTCTGCGAACAGTAAACACAGACACGTTCCTTACTGTACACTGTAGATATATACCCAGGAGGCTTATCCTCCTGGATCTCTCATCTAAGCATACAATTCAACACTTATAACAGTTTCGCTATCTGAAGGCAAAACTCCTGAAATGGCAAGTTGACTCGATAAGCGCAATTACTTGATCCATCGTGTACGCCCGGTTCTCGCCTCAATACGCAATTATTTACCTTTTGACCATGACAGGCATGACAAATTGAGGCTGTTTATCCTCATGGCTTGCATGCAGGACGTTGGTGCTCGTGACTTATTTAAACGCCGAGGAACTGCGAAGCTCAGGAAACGAGCCAGTAAAATCCTTCGTGGATATGCAGTATGCAGCCTTCGACCAGGAACGAGATGGAGTTTTCCGGAGCCAGCTGGTGAGTAGTATGCCTTACCAGTAAGAGCGGGCTTTGAGTGCGTTCTGAATAAGCTAGATGGGTATTGTTGATGAGAATGTGCCTTGCTTTGCATGATGTAGCCGCTGACCGAGAGAGCCTCTAAGACGTCGCAGGGCATGGGACTGAGGACTACGCCCACGAGAGTCGAAGGCTCGATGTGGTCTCTTGTGGAGATTGCATGTGATGCTGAACAGAGACGTGGGAATGGGTAGAACTGAAAGCTTCTGCCGTGTATTGTGCGGACAGGTCATCATTTCCTAGCTTGCGGCATCTTGAGGCCTTGACTTACCGAGGATGTAACAGAAACTCCCGCACAGCAACAACATTCTCTAGACTATCATGAAGATCCCCTCCATCCTCTACTAATGGGCTGGTGAAATACGCATTCTCGTTGGGTCTCAGACCGACGGCAACCCAGCATCCAACGCAACAGCGACCTGCATTTCCACTCTTCTCATGTCCACTAACGAGGTTGACTCCATGATCCATCGATTCGTTGCACTGCAGCAGGCCCGCTGTGTGATCCGGGAGAGCCAACATGGTTTCTATCTTTGACAGTCGGTCCTGCGCTCTCTGATTGGCCTCGTTCCTTCGGATGGCTGGTCGTTGCAGATGCTTGGCTGACCCGGTTGTGCAAGCAGTAGTGTCGGCGCCTACAAGAGGCACACCACGCCAATCAACATCAGCATCCAGATCGCCCGCAATCCGGCCTCGTTGGCTCGGGCGTGGAGAGCCCTGTCTTCCCAGACTATCGTGTTGACCGAAGATGGCGTAGACCGCGTCGTGTGCGCAGCATAAGATGTTCGCTTCCCTTCCCCCACCACGGCTTTTCTCTCCTCAGCAAGTCCTCAACTCAAAGAATAGTGTGGTTCTTTTCCGTTTCGTTTTCCTTTTTCTATCTTTTTATTATCTCTCTCAAAAAGCCTGGTGCTTTCTAATTGACAAATCATCAAAAATACCAACAAACCCACCCTCAACATCTAATTATTCAACCTTCGTCGCCGGTCGACCTCATCCAACGAAACAAAACTAATCTACACTATTCTCTTGCTCAATCAATCTTCCTACCAAATCAACCAACACCATGTCTGCCATCCAACTCGAATTCACCCTCCGAACCACCCCACAATGCAAAACAGTCCATCTTCTCGGATCATGGGACAACTACCAGGGCCAGCTTCCTCTTTCCGTCTCTGCCTCCAAGTCTGCCGGTAACTGGACAGGCACCTTCCGATTCACTGGTGGCACCATGCAAGCCGGTCAGCGCTACTGGTACTACTACATCATGGATGGGTACCACTGCACACACGACCCAGCTCACCAGTCCGTCCTCGAGCCAACCACCCAGCGCAAGCTCAACATCCTCGATGTCCCAGCTTCCAAGGCCAAGTCCTCGAGCACCAAGGAGCGCAGCTCTCGCAGCTCCCGCCGCGTCTCCCGTGATGTCCCAGTCGGTCGCCCATGCTCTCCATCTCAGATCAAGAGCCCAAAGCCATACAACCCAGTCCAGACCGCCCAGATCGTCAAGGGATACAGCAATGTCACCGTCGATGAGCTCACCCAGCGCTTCGGCTACGCCAACCTCGACAACGAAGACTCGTCTGACGACGACTCTGACATCGACTCCGATGTCCCGTCCTTGACCAGCTCTCGCAGCTCTGCCAGCTCCAGCCCATCTTCCGTCTCGAGCTCCTCCAGCGTCTGCTCTTGCGAACGCTTCGGAATCACCCGCTCCGGAAACCGCGTCAAGCTCGACTGTGGTGGAGCCCGCTGTGGATACTCCGACTCCGAGAGCTGCTCCTCCGACGAGGAGACGAGCTACAAGAGCCGCTCCACCCGCCGCCACGGTGTCGTCATCCGCAACTAGATGAACTAGACAACCTCGCGTCTGCCACATTCCCTTTTTGGAAACGAGCAGATGTCTGCATTCTCAACACATTTTACCTACCTTTCTTATACATTTAATTTGCTGTGTTAACCAGCGTTTCGCTACTGCAGTTTTTATTCCTGTCTCCTTCCGGAGCCGCAGGAATGAACCAGACCACTCTTTTGTTGTTCGTCAAAGAAGAATAATTCGGGATTATTGTCCGGGGGATCTGGGCACGTCTTCGAACTGGCTTCGAAGGGCGTCGCTGCTGATGCGAGTATCGCAACTCGTCACCTTCTTGGTGGCTTAATATCATTCTGGCAACTTTTGCACCCGCAACTCCGGACCTGTCTGGCAGGCTGAAGACCTTAGCGGGGTGTTTGAGGAAAGGCTCGTGGAGCTTTGGGGTCGAGGTGTGAAGAAGAAGGGCGAAGAAGGGAAGTCAAGAAGATGATGAGAGGGGATTTGAAAAACACGGGCCGTCATAGTTTACCCCAATGAAAAGTTACTACGGTCCAATTCTGATCCTCTCCTGTTTTGGTGACATAATGTGAGGTTCTACCTTTCCAGTTGTTGCTATTCTCGATCCATTGATGCGATGAAAAGCGTGGCTGATGATGTCCGTACCTGAGCAAGCTGCAACTGGTAGTGGTATCTGGCCCGCTTGTTCTGCGGTCCTCAAGACATACTTCCCAGCCCACATGATCCCCGCCCTTGCTTTCCTAGTAACCGTTCCGGCGAGCGAGTTCATCAAGGCTGGTTACAATCGGCGAGGTCGACTTCACTAACGGCACGGCACGTGGAAGCAGAGAAGTAGAGGCGACAATAACAACCAATGTGTTTCGAACAGGATGCTTGCATCTGCGCATGTGTGGTCCATGACAACACCTGTTGCCCCTGCCTGATCAAACAGCATTTGGGCTATCAGTATACTATAGACGGGACGAGCTCAAGGTCATTGATAATGAATTCTGTCACAAGGCGGAAGAGTACACCACCAGCGGGCGGACGTGTCCAATACATCGACGGCGTGCCGGAAAAAAAAGTAAAGCCCTGGCCACTACCTTGTCGACTACCACGACCCAATGGTCCGATCCGAGTGGAGGCATCCTTGCGGTGTTGTCTCTCAGAATCTCACGATAGCCCTGCAGTCTTCGATGGTGAGATTGATGTAGCATGAATCGGCGAGGCCGACGCGGAGGACTGAGGTTCAGTTGGTGACGGAAAGTGGTTGGTGAATTCGACGATGAGCCAACGGATAGCCCGCATCGCGAGTTATGCGGGTGGACACTAAGATAGTGCGAACACAGCTTAAGCCATCCAGTCTTCACTGCTGTTGAGTCTGATGCGCATGTGTCGCGGGTCTTGTGTGTACCTTGAATCTTGATGGAATTCTTGCATGGCTCATGGCAGATGCTTGAGTTGGCCGTCCCTGTCCACGACTTCACATACCTTGGAGTCGGTAGAACCACAAGCACTTTTCTCTTTCCTAGTCGGTCGGAGATGTGAGGACTCAGGAGAGAATCGCGGTCATGGTGTTGCTGAAACCTTGCTGATGAAGCCATCATGATGGCCTCATTTGCGCCTGATTTCAGGCAAGCCATCTCAGGCTCTTCAAGCCCAATCTAGACGTCATCACATCAAAGAATCAACAACGTCCGACCATTGGGCACATCCTTCACCCCCATCATTATCATCTTCTCCATCACATCCTCTGCTTCACGCGTTGAACTGAACACAACTCGAAGTCGACGCTGCAACCCCTCGACATGGTGGCAGCTGTCAGAATCGAGTACTCGGCACCAGAACCAAGTCACAAAAGCCTCTTCCAGGTTTGGTCCGCGGACAGCTTCCTGTGTAAAGACCGTTACGCCAACATCAGCCCCCACCCCTCCACATTCCATTAGTATCTGCATCTACGGATGGTGACCGCCTGCCTGGTATTCGGATTCCGTCTGTGACTCGCTAGATCATGGCTCACCATCTTCCATGATGCTCGCTTCCCTTCCTCCAGATGACTGGTCAGCTCGCCTACACTCACGTCCGCTTGTGCGCCTGGCGTGGACATGTTCTGGCAAGTCCTAGCGACCTCTTCTGCCGGATCATGAGAGTCGATGGCTGTCTGTATGCTGCGCGCCATGACTTGCATTTCTTGACAACCAGAGCAAGCGTTTTACCACCTGCATACGCATTTCTGGCCTTTCCTTCACGTTCAATTTGTCTATGCCTATTCTCCACGTCTGCAATTCTCTTCGCCTTGCCTTCTCGTCTATCGATGTGCTGATTTTATACTCTTTCAAAATCGTACGAAACAGACCACTTCACGTATAGACAGCCTTGTCGAGCCAGCATCGTCGACTGGGCCCCATCCGCAATCAAAAGCATCATGTGCTATCAAGTCGTTGAACGCTATGCTGTTTGCCGGTCAGTGGCTACGATCAATTGCCTCAGCCCGATGTACTCACATATCTAGTTGTCTGTATCACCAACATGCTGTCGATGCCTGTCCGCAACTTGGACAACGGGGACATACCATCACGGAGAAGACTGTGCTGGTGGGCCATTCTTGCCCCCAACACTCGGCCAGTTCGACAAGTTCCTCCCAAGCACAGGACTAGCTGTCGGCGATTCTGGCTGTTGTAGCGAAATTCGTCCTTGAACAATGGCCAGCATTGAAAAGCCACACGACAACCTGTCAATCATTTGACCCTCGCCGTCTTTCTTGAGTCCTTCGCTTCAGTTGGAAATTCGCCTTCTCGTTGCATGCTTAGGACTCTCAACGCCGTCTGTCTTCTTCCAAGAAAGGTGGCTCAGCTGGCCAATATCGTCCTACATCGCCTGACACATAGGCAAGTATCGGCAAGTGTGTACAGCTGTGGCGGAAAATCTGCCGGGTCATATGTCATCAAGCCTACTTGGCAGAGATCTCCAGTGAAGCCGAGGCCTAAGGTCCTCAGTGAGCTCAAACGCCTTTACGGCCCTCTCGCCCCGCAACGCCCGTCCGTTCCCTAGGAAATTGCCTTGGGAGTCTTGTAGAGATTTTTGCTTCCAGTCTTTCAATGCTCGAATTCACTTTTTTGGCTCAAGGGTTGGGGACGTTGGGCACGTGTGGTGTTGGAAAAGCTGCATACAGCATACGGCATGCAGCAAAAGCAAATTGAGCACTTGCATGAAAGCGTTGTGCGATTGGAGATTTTTTGATAGAGCTTGCCGGACTGTCCGCCTTTGCATTTCTCTAGCATACACCGTTGAGTGTAACTCAAGGACACCGCGCACATTAGCCTCCGACACTTTTAAGCATTCATCCGATGTGATGCCTTCGGTCTCTTCTGTTGCGCTAAGCTTGGTCTTGCTATCGTCATCATTCTCATCCTACGAAGTCTTCATTTCTTGGTGTATGATCAGACCTGACGCGTCGAAGAGGGTCCCGATCTTGTGTTGTACGAAAGTTTAGTGTGATAGTGCAGTTGAATCGCCAAGGTGATACTTTATGTCCGAAAGCTCTTGCTCCAGCCATTGCAGTCCATTGGATCCCTATGCAGAACGGGACGGGATGTGCCAAGGCGGCTTGCTGGTCGATTGGGCTACATCATGGCGATTGCACATAAGATCAATTCCTTACAGGGGACTAACCTTTCACACATCGCCCGGTCGCCCTCCGCGGAGAGTAGCTTCAATCCTGTTCACCAGTGCTGATCTTGGGTGCCGGAGTCAGCGTCGATCTATTGCCTCACTCTGATTTTGGCTTTTCGATTTGCTTCTGCTCGTGAGGGCTTGGTTGTGCTCGATTACTGATACCAAGCGTGGTTAGGAACAATGCGCGCTTCCTGGGGGGGTCAACCTTGAAGATTCAGCCCGATTAGTCTTACAGGCTGTACTAGTTGCCTTAGTGACCGGAAGATGTCCATCAAACTTAGATGCCTAATCGAAACCAGGGATTGCAACCACTGCACCACTTTGTATGGGGCTTTATCTTCGTGCACGATAAAAAGAAAAGATAGGGCCAATGTCGTGATACAGGAGGCCGCAATCGAGACCTGCCTCTGCGTGCGAAATGGTGATGTCGAAAACATAGCGAGAGCCGGGTGAAGTGAGACCGCGATTTTGCTAAAGTGCTGTCATCTTCAAAACGAGCACGAGTTGAGATGTTTCCAAAAATAGAAGATTGTCGAGCTTTTCGGCCCAAGAAACGTGTGCGCCGACAACCAATCCACACGTCCACAACAGCTGTGCTTGGGTTCCAGGTCACGAACGTAAGATCCCGCTTCCCTGGCCTCGATCTTTGACAACCGTTCCCGGCCATCAGCTATCACTTCCTTCTGGCCGACAGCGCGAAGTCACATGCAGTCGTGTCGCGTTATTGCACGTCTATCTCGGTCGCGTCCACCACAGCATGAATGTCAACCTTCAAAGGCGTCGCCAAAGGTAGGTCGGGACAGGAAATTATGGACATATATGATCTAAGACGTCTCAGAGTTTCCTGACATCCGCATCGACTATTTCCGGCCAGTCAACGGTCATCCGCCGCCACTCGCTGGCTTCCTTAGCCATGTGCATTCCGACCATGTTGCAGGCTTGGAGACGAAGAATGGTTATTTCGTATATTGTTCACCGGCCACTAAGGAGGTGAGGAACAGATGATCTCTCTATTGGCTTCCCATGCTCGTTCGGATCATCAAACACGCTCCCATAGACTCGAATTCCAGTCCCTTCCTGCTGACCGTAACGCAGATCCTGATCAGGCTCGAGAAGTTTCCTCACCGCATGAACCTTGCCCAGGGTATTCTTGAAGGCCGCAAGCAGACATACAAGCATCTAGAACCCAGGTTGAGGACGATTCCGTACGAGACACCAACCCTCATCGAGCTCTGCGCAGGCGAGACGATCCGTGTCACGCTTTTTGATGCCAACCACTGCGCTGGATCGTCCATGTTCCTGATTGAAGGTGGCGGGAAAGCAATCCTTTACACTGGCGACATCCGCTCCGAAGTCTGGTGGGTAAACTCGCTGGTGCAGAATCCAGTGCTTATCCCGTATACGCTGGGGCCGAAACGACTTGATACGATATATCTCGACACGACCTTCGCTTCCAAAAGAGATCCGTACCGCGAGTTTCCGTCCAAGGCAGAAGGGCTTAGAGAGCTTATCGAAAAGGTTTCGCGGTATCCCCATGACACGACCTTCTACATCGAGTCGTGGACCTTTGGATACGAGAGCGTTTGGCTTGCCATTTCTGCCTTGTTATCCACCCAGATCCATTTGGATCGCTACCGATGGGACATCTATAAGTCCTTGGCACGGACAAGGGGAACACCGGAGTGCCGAGAGGCATCACAGCTCGTCGGCTTTCAGCTTGGGAATGCTCGTGTAGGCGGGTGTCTGACATCAAGTACGAAAACACGTGTCCACAGCTGCGAACGTGGTGCTGGCTGTCCCGTAATCGACAATAATTCCAAGGTAGTCCGAATCGTCCCCATAATCACTCGCCTGACCAATGGCGCTGAGATGCGGGAGATGGGAATTGGAGGGGGCAAGGGCGATATGGACCATGTTAACGAACTTGACATTTCGGACACAAACACTCTCGTGGCACTGATGCATCGTTGCGCAGCTCGTATCGACGATAGGGAAGATCTTCTCAGAGTGAATGCCTTCTTGCTGAAAGCTTGCCAAAAGTCTCGACGTCTTGAACTTGAAGAGGAGAAAATGAGTCTCGACGAATTGGTAGATATGCTTGTGAGGATCTCAGCCAGCGCTGCAGAGAATGCAGAGCAAGAGAATGGTATCGGTGCTATTACCTCTGATCAAGCTCAGTTGCCGAAGACCATCACTTTCCCATACTCGCGCCATAGTTCCTACTCGGAACTTTGCGCCTTGGTAAAGGCGTTTTCACCTCGAGATGTCTATGCCTGCACCGTGGACGAACAAAGCTGGACACCAGACGTCAGCATGGAAGCTCTATTTGGTCATCTCTGCTCCGAGAAAATCTTCGCCCACGACTTGGAGATGATAGAAATCTGCTCTCGAAACCAGCAACGTGCTTCCAACAACAGCGAATCCCAACGACAACTCGATACCCAGCGTACAGAAAGCCAGGAGACACAGGAGCAAGCCACCCAGATCACGACGATTCATCGGCCCGTCAGTCCCGAGAGAGAAGTCGCCATCTCAAGGTCGTCTGTCCCGCACACCACCATACCGCAAAGCTCACCATACTTCACCGCTCCCACTGCCACGCCTCGGCATAGGGCGGCACCGTCTACTACAGCGCTGGTCGATTTGACATCCTCACCACTGCCCACATCCTCGCCTGCCCCGCGAGACCACAAGTCTCTCCAAATTCTCTCCTCGCGAACAAGCATAAATCTGATCTCGCCGCCGGCGAAACGCCGAAGAACAACCGAACACTTTCGGGAAGCATCAGGAATACCAAGCGAGACTTCAAGAACAGCAGACACTTCAGACCAACCCCACCGCGCGCCTCGCGCTCTCGAGATCTCGGGGCTGGAACCCTGGGAGACACCGGGCGTGCGGCCACGAAGCATAAAAACATGGGCGTTCTACGCAGCACGGGGCGAGAACCCGGATGTCGATTCCTGGGACGCGTTCGGTGGGTTGGCTTGCGTGAAAAGGGTGGAAGTGGAGGAGGAACTCTGAGCGTAGTCAGTCAAGCAGAGGTGCAGTAGTCTGCCATGGATGCATGGATGGATGGGCTTGGAATGACAATTGTGGGGACGTGATAATGTCAACGCATTCATGCGAGTATCCTTTTCAATTTCGACATGGGATACCAATTCGGAAAGTGACTCTTCAAATCCAATTCCACGGCCGTCTCAAGGCCAAGGAAAGATATGATGCATGAAGTGTTTTTGAGCAATCCGCGCGTTTGATGATTGCACGACGATGCTCCTAAATAATGGACTGGTTGAGCAACGAAATGGGAGCGAAGTAGGACTGAATCTACGCAAGCAGAAGAGAGCCAATTTTGATCAATGACGTCTCATGATTCTACATGACAGCCCATCCACCTAGCCCAATCATGCTGAACAACCCTGCCTTTCGTTCCTCGCCTGAGCCGACTGTGTGTCTAATAGTAACATGATCCGTCTTGTGCATGCGCACAACAATCCATCATCGTCGTTGAGTCGCGGCTGAAGGACAGGTGTGTTGAGGCTACCCCGTGACCAACGTGACATCGCAGTGAATGGTCGAGCTCATGGAACGGAATCTCTTCCATTCTCCTATCTCATTGTTTCGTGTCCATTGCAGTCATGATTCCGCCGTCCCGAATCTCAAAAGCACCTCAGTTTGAGATCGATATCGACCCTAGAGTAGGTATAATGGACTTTCCTTGATTGTTAGACGGAAGGACATCAATCGAATTCAGGAAAGTGATGATGAGACTTCACTGCATTCACAGTCAGCATCGATCAACCAAAGCGTCCGATCATGCCGAAGCCACCTCGCTTGCTCGACCTGTTTCCTCCCTTCCTGCCGTTGTCATCCAGATCCATGGCGTCGCCGTTTTCGTCGTCGTCGTCCACAAACCCGCTTGATCCACTTAAGACGCCCAAACCACGTTTCGGACGAGATGGGTCTTTGGACTCCGCATCCTCCATCATCTTGTCGAGTTTATCTTGGACTTTCTTCTCCTGCTGACCCCTCAAGCGAGCCTTCTCTTTCACGCTTGTGATTTGTGCCTCGAGATCTGTCAAGGTGGAAGTGCATTGGCTGCTCCACTGGTCGAGAGTAGCCTTCAGCTGTGGTATGCTACCGGGAGCCAGATCTCGCAGGGGGGAGACGGATGTGATGTTGGCGACCTGGTGAGCGGGATCGAGTTTTCCGGTGACCAATGACGAGTAGATGGCTTTTGTCACGAGCTTTTCGAGGGACTGAGGATCTGGCAGAGAGAGAGCTTTCTGAAGCGATGTGTAGGTAAGATTGGATTGGTTGCTAGCAAGGGATAGGAGGGACAGCAGTCGAAGCTTCTGCTCTTGCTGTGGAGAAAGGGCGGGAAGACCAGGAGTTGCTATTGCTCAATCAGCTTGGTGTCATACTGTCTGCGGATCCCACTGCTTGGGAGGATGAAGGATCTATCATACATTGATAGTCTGCCCAGGTGCCCCAAGCAAAGATCTCCAACAGCTTATAGTAGCTCGCATGGTCGGGAGAAGTCTGCAAAGCCTGGATGTTGGGGGTGTGGAGGAGCTCGGCGAAGACATATGTAGAGGGGTGGGATGTAGCTTGAGTGACGATTTCAGCGGCGGCGCGTGGTGAGTTTGCAGTCTTTGACAGAGCCAGGTACGTCTGCAGAGCGTTGATGGCGCGTTGCTGCTCCATGGTGATTATGGTCGTGGAGGGAGAGGAGAGACGGGGGATTGTAGAGTGGAAGTTGTGCTTTGTAGGAGTAGCTACCCGGCACTGCTATCGATTACAGCAAGGTCAGATCGGATACTGGTGGAGATTCCAAAACACTCTACTGCAGATGTACTCTACTATACTTGCAATGATATCCCGCCTCCGCCGCAATCATCACCTCAACACTTCAACTCATCTCTCATCATCGAGGTCGTCAACACAATGCTCCAGTGGACGTCCTCAAAGCCCTACCTGCATCAACGTCTTCGATTCTAAACTTGCTAGAACCTGCAAGCAGCTGTAGGCGTTACTGCCGAAGGTCTGGCCATGTCTCCTGGCTGCTACATAGATTCAACACCAAATCACTCCAGCGTCAGTATTTGTCTTAAAACTGGTGGTTTGCCTCTTTCTATTGCTTCTGGCCTTCGGTCTCGGCCTTGATCCAAGCAACTGTACGTTATTCAGTGCCGACCTGGACCCGTTCCTCATCGGTGCTTCACCTGGTACTGCGCTGTTCGCAGGGGCTATGGTTCGCAAGAATGCATTGGAAATGCCAATAGTCCCGCGAGTTGTTTGAGCTTAATAGTTGCTTCAAACAGATCCACCTATCACTATATTCATCCGCCATTCTCAGCGCAGGCCTCTATGGTCTTGTTCCTCCATACAACAAGTGAATGAAGACTGGCAAGTAGAATTACGTCCAAAATCCTTAATGAGACTATGACTTAAAACTACTTTCTGCAAGAGGCAGAAATAGTGCACAAATCGGCAAGTCTAGTGGAAAATTTCCACTGCCTAGGCCTACCTTTCAACAATTCCCGTTTTCTTTGTCTCGACTTCGGGCTATGTTCCTCCCGTACCCAAATGAATGTGCACACCCGGCTGGTTGCAGCCACTCGTGTAGAGCTAGGAGATGGCTCACGCAAGCAGCAAACGTAGGCACTGAATTCCTTCATGTTCGCAACATTTTAAATCTTTCTCTTCCGTGCTTCTACCAAAATCTGACTACTTTGAAAATAGTCGGTATGTCCGCAAAGAACGATCGTCATTACAGGCCACGATATAGATCCAATTGCCCGAGCCCAGAACCACTAGATTCACGGCGAACCTGTGGCGAGACTGATGTGGGTGTTACCGAAGAGACAACACTTCGTGAGACAATTATACCACACAAGACGACCAAAAAGATTTACACCAGGGATTCACGCAAACACTCAAGACCCCTTTCATCGGATGGCACACCACAAGAGCAAGCAAGGCTGTGCCAAGATATCCAGGAAGTTCAAGAGGCTCCAGTTCCCAAAGCCCCTCCCCCACGTCGACCCAGTCACAATCTTCACAGCTGTCTTTCGGATGAAGGGAAAGGCTCGAGTGCGTCAGTAAGCGCGAGTAAGCAAGTTCAAAATGAGCAGGGAGGCCAAGAAAAAGAAGAGGTGGAAGCTCGCTCAACCACGATAAAACTACCAGAAATGTTCTCTCATCCTCGTGTCGATCGCAAACGAGGTAGGCAAGATGGAGCCGCAGGCTCATGTTACGCTATTTACGAAACAGCTACCAAAGAAGTTGCTGGCGATTCTCGAGCCGATATGCCATATCTTGCCAGCGACAAGAAGATAGCCGATTGGTTTAACGGGCTTTGGAACAGCATCGATACTCTGTCCAGAGATTCCTTCAGCTACATGATACCTGACGCACAAAAGCAGAGGTGGCTTCGATCCATTCCGAGCAGGCTGCGTCCAGAACGCAGTCAGGACCGGGAGTTTGTACATTTGATGGCACAAATTGCTGTTGGAGGGCCATGCGGTTCTGCTTCGTGGAAACAGATTTTGCTCGAGCCCGAACTCAGACGCGGCATTGTTTGTGGCATTATTTGGAGGAAATTGCGGCTGGTAGTATTTGACAAGATGCTGTTTGGTGGGACGGATCTTCAAGAGAGGGAATTGTTGAAGTTGGAAGAGGGTATGGTCGATCTTGATGGTGCGTCCACGTCCCAACGATCAAGCCAACAAATTGCTAGAGTCTTGCTAATCCTATGACAGGCTTCGCGAGAACACGTGCCCGTGGTCTCAGAATCCGAGAAATGTTAGACTGTTCCAATCCTGCCGATCATTGCATAACCTACTTTGAACAAGGCAATCTCGCTGAACATCTAGACGAAGCATGTCAAACCGTGACAAAACAGCTCCAAAGCCTTCTACGCTGCATTACCCCGTCCGACAATTTATCTCAAGTTGCCACCGCTCTGGAAGAAATTACCCACAAAGCATCTCATCTCTCACGCCTCCTCCGTTTGGACACAGAAACAATCTACTACTTCCCCTCCATCGGAAAGGACTCCCGTTTCCACCCCGAAGACATCGAAGAAAACCTCACATACTTCAGCAAAGAACACAAACAATGGCTGTGGAGTCCTCAAAATCGCGCCGATAAAACAGTAGCTCAAGCCAGTTTTGGATTGACAGAGGACAAAGTCAAGCAAATCCATAACCACGACCCACTTGTCCGTATTATCTGTTCTGGAGCGGTCGAGACATATCGACAAGGCGGGTGGCACACGGAAGACGCCCACAAAGGCTACAGGAAACGAATTCTATTCCCCGCGCGCGTGATCCTGCGCTGGGGATGATCACAGGAGCAATCGTCGCTACAATCTGGGTATCCAAGTCCTGAATCGGAGTGTTACAACAGTCCAGCCTCCTACATGAAGTTTCACGAGGCGTTGGGCTTTTTGGGCGTGTTTAGAGACAAGCTGGCTTTGGCGACTTTTGGAGAGATTAAAGGATTGCCCTGGTATTTGCAACACGGGATTCGGGATCCCGCGTGGAGTGTTGAAGGATATCCCGTTCTTGGCGAGAGAGGGACGGGCAATCAGCCGTACGGTTCGGAAATGTTTCGACCTAACAGTTCACCATCGTTTTGAATTGAATGGGAGTTGTTCATCGGCATAGGTGCTGGATGGACTGGTAGTGGTAGTGAGATGAAACAGCGGTTAAAAGAGACGCTAAGGAAACGGTCGAAACGTGACTTTCTGTTCCATCTTGGGCTTCGTTTATGACAACTCGACAACAACAACTCTTGGGTTTTCGAGAGCTATTTTGAAACTAGGTATGATGAGGGGATCTGTGGTGCTGGAGAGGAAGTATATAATCTTGGGCTTTCTGGCTTCACTATTACTTGTTCATCAGTTCATTTCGACATCTCATTCAGCAATAGTCCCTTCCTTCAGTCTTTCTCTTCTTCCACTGATATCCAGGCGATTCAGTTCATTACGAAAATCGATATTAATAATCACACATACGAACATATCCAGACTCTTTGATCCCATAACATGTATACCAATACCTTCCTCCTCCTCGCCCTTTCGGCAGCCACCCTCATCACCGCCCACGGCAAAGTCACAGTCGTAACGTAAGTTCCCATCCGCCTCTTCTTCCACACGAATATTACTGATAAATCCACAGCGGCGACGCAGGAGGCAACGGCACGGCTCTCGGCATCAAAGGCGCCAGCGTCGCCCGCTTCGGCAAAAACGCAGACACAGAACTCGACACCACCGTCTTCAACGGCGATGCCAACAAACCCCTCACCGACGGCTTGGGCAAAACCAACGCAGCCGGCCAGCTCAAAGTCTCGATGCTCAATGATGCAATGGCATTGTCTGGTAACACTTTGCCACAGGTGTCCAGTACCGGGGGTTCGATCACGGGGACGTGGCAGACCGTGACTAGTGATGGGACTGCCAACAACAAGGATGGGGAATTGTTCGCCGTGCTGGATACTACTGGGACGGGGAATTACTCCAAGGGGACGCAGCTCGTTGCTACGAGCAAGATGGTCGGTAATGGCAACGGGAATGTTGTTTCGAAGAGGGCTAATAATGTTGGGGCTGATGCTGTAAGTCTCTTCGGTCCTCTCCTAACCCACCTCTGGATCTCTTCTACCTTCATGCTCCATTCTCTCTGCGTAGAAACGATCTCGATAAGAACAACAAGCTAATCAGATAACCCCCAGAAATTCTCCGTCAAAATCCCCGACGGCACAACCTGCACAGGAAAAGATGACGCCTCCGGAGCGACCAATTTCTGTCTCTTGAAAGTCGTCAATAACAACGGTGCTGGTCCTTTCGGCGGAAATGTCGCGTTCCAAATCGCGGGTGCAGGAACAGTCAACGCAACCAGTGCCGACGGTACCACTGCCGCAGCTGCGAAACCTGCAAAAGCTACCAACGGCGCCAAGGCTGCTCGCTCGTTCCATGCGTAGAGGGGCGGCTGTTTATGGTCGGTGTTAGAAGCTGGGGCTTCTTGATTTTGGCTAATGGCATCGGATGTGGGAGGGAAATTGTGTTTCAATGGAAACTGCGGAAATTGAAAGGGTAGTGCTGGGATCATGTAGTTTATGTTTTGTAGGTTTCAATGGATGGCGTGGTCTTGGTAACCGTCACGGTAGACGCGCGCTTAAGACAACCTCTTGTGTTCGAGTCCTTGACTTATGGGAGGTTCCATGTTTGAGAGTTTGATTTGTGTGCAGCGTGAAGATAATGTGACGCTCTGGTAGGTAAGAGTTCGAAATTCGAAGTTCGGTGCAACGACAGAAACGGTCGATCCGGTGAGGTACTCCCGTTCCTTCCGTTGAAACTTCGGTTCTGATAATGATATGAAACTACACTGCCCCAATATCTTGCTACATACGGGAAATCGCTTGTATACATCATATTGTCCTATTGCGATACAGTACTTCATATCAATGATCTACGCAGGGGATTCCAGCATATACTACCAATCTAATCTCCCCTGCTCCTTTGGGAACTTCACCTCCTACTTACCCTTCCGAGAGTAAAGAACCTCTCATAGGGAGAAGGGTCAGACAGTAAGTAAGTAAAGAGACGTAACTTAACCTCCTCTACACGCTCATAGCTCGAGATCTCTTCTCTAGTGCTACACCAGCTTATATGAGATTCATGACTCCAAGAACCACTGGCAATATAATAAATATAACTACACCGTACCTCCCTGTACATAGTACATGGTATCACCTCCCAGTCTGCTGATCATGCCACCATGCCTACCTAAAGTATAACTTAGATCACGGCGGTCTGCTACGCCGCCGAGGAAGTGCCATCTGTTGAATACAACACTTCACGTGATGAGATCAACCCTGCGGTAGCCATTGTGTATATAGTCTAGGCCTGTCCCCAGGCCTCAAGTGGTTGATCGATCTCTTCATCTTACTTCCGTGCCCTTACTTCAACACCATCTACGGTCTTCAAAGCGGTATAACAACTTCGACACTTTCCCCTTGTTCTCTGATCGCTACCAATACCAACCCACTCCCCTATCGTACACCAACAGAGCCGCGTCCTCTCTCAACGCGTTCAAGAAAATGAAAGTCACAATCCTCGCCCCCCTTATATTCCTCATAGCAAACGTCAGCGCTTCTGATGTGCCGATCGAGGCCCGCCAATCCCAAGGACGTGGAGGTGGTGGTGCTTGGGGAGGCTGGAACAATCCTCCTCCTCCACCAAAAAAGTCTACATGCGACCCTACAGCTTGCACTGCGCTTGTAAGCTTAGTCCAATCTCTCGAGGATACGAATAAGCCTTGTACTGATGTGTGTCAGTGTGCGAAGCAGGGACAGACTGGAAAATGTGAAAAGATGATCGGTTCGGTCCACCCAATGTGCAATTGTTATAAGAGTGTCGTTGGGAGGAAATAGATGATCGGGAGAGAGAAACAGACAGGCGTCGTTTTCATCGTTTCTGATAACGTTCTAGCACTGCCTCTCCTACAGAGTGCCAGGACGTTCTCGCCATTCATCTCGTTCTAGCAACGTCCTACAATTACCCTGGATCTCGCAAAGTTCGAATTCGGCATTACACTGTGATGGTTGCAAGCTCCGAATTAGCCATACCGTCTGTTTTGATCCATTCGTCCTTCTTACAGGATCTGCTTCTCATGTCTGTGCAACATTCCTTCCTAGCTTTCGCGGTATACACGGCGGGCCCTGCTCGCCTTTCCATCTGCCACCGCCATCCAACATCCACCACAAAGTCAGACGCGAGAGCGGCGAGGGATCTCAATGCTCTATTATACAGACAACCCCAGAGCGGAGTCCCGAATCTATGTCAGCCATGCTCGCCGCCTCGCTCTCTACGCCAGTGCAGATGTCTTTCCACGAGGAGCGAACCCCGCGTCCCTTTTGTCATCATCTTTATACAAGAGATGAAACATAGGCGGACGGGACGACTCTCGCCCAGGAAAATATACATCCAAGATCACGGGTACATTGCTCGTTCTTTCTAAGTGATAACCTCGCCTGGATCGACCATGTTTGGCTTCCATCTGCCGTCGGGATCTCCGGATTCCACCTCGCTGGGTACTGTGACCTCCATAGGACTATACAAGTACCAGCCCTTCAAAGCCGCGGTCGCAGCTTTGTCTCTTGCTTCGTCTAAATTTCCTCCATTTCCTTCTCCCAGCTTGTCCCTGCCGGAGTAGACACCCACCACGAATATTGGATGGGAACTCGCTCGTCCCGACTCGCTGATCAACCTTGCAATCGGTGGCTCGAATCCTTCTCTCAAACATAATCTCGAGAGGTCTCGTGTGGGAAATCGGAAGTCGAAGAGTTGTGAGAGGTTCAGCGTGCGCGAAAGGAAGTGGTTTTTGAAGAATTTTTGGGTCGCAATCTTTCCCGTATGCAGGTATAGAGCTCCAACGAGTGCTCTCACGAAATGCATCGACGCCTCCGTGGGCGTTGCCGTTCGTAATGTAGTCCCATATCCTGGATCGCCTCTTTGTAAATTGCCGAAGGGATCATCATATACTATTCGCGAACTGATGCCCCGCCGCCAGTGTGTCCTATCTTCGTTGGGTCTTCCCGTCCTTGCCGCAGGATTTTCCACTACAGCATCGGGGCCCTGGGTGATGGGAGCGTGACGGAACTGAAGAAGACCCGGATCCACCTCTCCACCTGGTTCAGCAGCTCTTTCAACGCCCCATTCTCGTGTAATCATCGAAAGCGCTTTTGGCCCCACGTACGCATCTTGTGCTGCAAACAAAACGTCCATTGGTATCCGCGGGTAGTGACAGATGAGGTGTTCTGCCATATGGTATCCTAGCAAGTCTGCTCCTAAAACTGACAGCGAAGCATTGTTAAATCGCTGGTCTGGGTCGGCCGTGACATCGACGAGGGTTCGAGCAAGGGTATTGAGAGGAAATCGCTGGGGCAATGCCAGTCTCGCGTGCAATGCAGCGAGTTTTGCAGATTTCAGGGCGGCTTCTTGTAGGGGCGATGGAAGTTGTGTGAGTTGGTCGTAGGTATATTGCTGCTGAGTCTTGGTGTGATGTTTTTGACTGGCAGCAGTCGGATTTGAGGCAGCTTGAGTCGAATTCGGCCTGTAATTTTTGGGTTGATATGATGTTTGTGTACGTAGACATGTCGGTCGTGACTTCGTTTGGAGCAATTGGCCTCGAAGGCGGGCTGTTCTTATGCGCTTCATCAAAGCCGAATATTACACCAGGGCTCTCGAGCAGGATCCTTGGAGAAGAGAAGTGAAAAGAATGTGGTGGCTCGTGGTTGTGTATTGGTATTTCTAGAATCTGAAACCCAATAGCAAAAAATATCGCGGAGTCGAAGTCAATGATCCAAGCACGCCAAGCTAGTCGACAGCGAACAACTCCCCAAGCTATTAGGTAGAAGAACAAGATCTTGAACAAACATCCACCACTTGAAATCCGCCCAATATGAGTGCTCCCTCCGCCAAAGATCCAGCGAAGCCAGCTGTAGGCCCCGGAGGCAAGATCGCGTACGTGAACTGTGCCCTCAAGTGGCGCTCCCGGAAACTGACTGGACATAGATATCCAAAACACGTCTGGTCGCCCGCTGGAGGATGGTATTCGCAGCCCGCCAATTGGAAAGCCAACACACTGGTCATGGGAGCTTGCATGTTCGGTATCGCAGCCATGGCGTGGACCGCCAGTGCACAGCTTGAAGAGCGGCCGCGCATGCCCGAGAAGGGCAGGTTCTACCCGAGCAGATAGTGAGTAACAGATTGTAGGTTGGCAATGGCATTAATCTGATGATGGAATAGCTGGAGCAAGCAAATTCGGGAACACGAGGCGGCGCAAAAAGTGACAGAAGAGGGTTCATAAACACTTGGATACACCACCAGGCATGGAGAGCATCGGGCTTATGAGGCGTTGCAAAGACTTGACATTCGGCTGTGTATATAGTCAGAGTCTTTGTAGGAATTCATCAACACGATCTTGCACTCGGTCTCCGTTCCACCGCTCGCCATTGCTCTCTTGGGTCAAGATTGGCATACCGACTTGTTCTATTGCAAAGCTGGCTGCGACAGAACCCCATACTGCTGCTTCCACGACGTCTTTCCCACGTGCCAGTCCTACTGCTAAACCGCCTAGGAAGCCATTTCCACCGCCAGTGGGATCGACGACCCTGCCAGTGCCTGGTTGGTGATAAGCCGGAAGCCATTTGGACTGCATGCGAGGTTAGTCCTCTGGGTTCACGGTGTCAAACTTTGGTTTGATTTCTTCTGGAAATTATCGATTGCTCGACAGTAACAACTCACCGAATTCCTGGAAGCAACATAGCAACCATCCTTTCCGCATCTTACCACGATGACACCTGAGCCGTCTCGACCAATGCCGGAAGACAACCAATCCGCAGCACACGTTTCCACAGCTTCACGATTCACGTCCTCGCCTCGATTGGCCTGAGCATCAAAGAAAGAAGCCAGCTCCATGTGGTTCGGAGACACAGCCTGGATGTGCTTGAGAGCTTCGCGACATGTTTCCAGTTCACTTGGTATGCAGAGATCTGGCACTGGCTCCCAAATGAAGAGAGGAGAAGCGCTGTCAATGCCTGCTTCCTTTCTCCTGTTTCTTATGCTGTCGCAATCATGGTCAGCATTCGAGTCCAGCAGCATGGCACGTGCAATCTCAAAGTCGTGTGGTGAAATCAATAGTCAGTACACACCCTTCAGCCAGCTCCATACACCGAGAAGGGGAGCAGATGAGGTGGAAACTCCTTGATTGGAGCATGTCCTTTGTTAATGAATGTTGATCCAGTCTCATTTTTGGCGTCAAATATTTGAACGCTTCCATGGATCAGTCTCAGCCTGTCACGCCATTCTTAGCACGCACCTCTATGCTCGTTCTCCCCATATCCATTCCAACCCCTCGTCGTCAGTCTCTCAGGAGTTTCGCGAAGCAGACAGCTGGTCTCCCATTGAGCAATTGCCTGGCGTAGGTCGTCGGGGAAGTCTGAACCACAGTCAACTATCCAGCTGACAGTCCTTGAGAGAGGTGGGGGAGAGAAAATGCGGGCTCCTAGAGCGGAATATGCTCCGGCTCCGCCTAGAATGTCTCTTACTGGTGGGTTTGGTGGTGGGAAATGGATCTCGTCTACTGTGAGATTAGATTGGACGTAGGCAGCATCTCCAAGTGACAAAGTGTACCGATGATAAACATGCCCATGGATACAAAGTCGATTTGAGTTGTTTCAATGCTTGCGTCGTGATTGCCCATGTTGGTGAAGCCTGCTTAGGACGCGGTCCACGATATTAGAAGCGAGAAGCGACGACGGGGATGTGCAGGTCTAGAAGCAGTCGGAGCCGGGTTCTAGCTGGGAACTACAGCACATGGAATTGTTGTTGACAGTGGAAAGGTCCATTGATGTTGATGTCGGCCCACGGGCATCCATTCCACTTGGAAGCGAATATGACATTAGGTCAGCAGGATATAAGATACATCGTGCCCAGTGATCCACATGGTGCATCAATCTTACAAAGGAGGATCCAGTCCCAGCTCCAATCCACCACCACCGCCTCGTCTTATAATAGTCTCTTGCCGGTACGCAAGCCATAGACGTCCGTCAGACCACCGCCAACATAATTAGCCGAAGGGACCATCTCGAGCAGAATCACCTCTCCAACACCCCGTCCCCCGTCCTGGCGCATTCGATTGGAACTCCCCTTGGAACCCCCTGATACCGTAGTCTACCTCTTACACTCTAGTCCTTCGCGACTGCCTCTTGTCCGCCATCATGACCAGCAATATGAACAACCTCACCACGCTGATAAAACGGTAAGATACGCCGACCATGGCTACCTTCTGGCTGGACAACTCCACTCTCGATTCGTCCACCGCCCACGAATACAAACGCGCCGCTCCCTGTGCCCAAGATACCTCCAGCCTGCTGACCCGCATCATCTACAGACTTGAAGCTGCCACCTCTCGCCTGGAAGACATTGCTGCATCCACCGTCGGTCTCGAAGTCCCCCAAGAACCTAATGGAGCTCCCTCGCCATCCGCTGCCGTGCTGCCTGCCCAGGCAAAAGCAGCACCTCCCGTCCCACCCAAGGAGGAGCTTCCATCCTCCATTGTAGACTTCGACACCCTGATATACGGCGATGTCAAGGCATACCATACTCTTTCCACGGCAGATTCGATAGGTGGCGTGCTTGGAGAACAGGTGTGCATTATTGACACGACTCCATCTCATTTGCTTACACTATTGCAGGCCGAAGCTTTCATGAAAGCCTTCAAAGCTCAGCGCCAATTTCTGCGCGTCACTACCAAAGCAAAAAAGCCGGACCTCGCGTCCCCAGCGTACATGGACACACTCAAGGGATTGCAAAAATACATGACGCAGGTCGACGACATAAGGCAGGGCAACCGCGCATCCCCTTTCAAGGATCATCTGGCCATGGTCGCTGACGGCGTGGGCGCTTTGGCCTGGGTGACAATCGAACCTAAGCCCCAGGACTATGTCGCGGAACTTTTTGGTGGTGCTCAGCTGTACGGAAATAAGGTGTTGAAGGAGTACAAGGACAAGTACGTTCTTCGCCTGCCGGTCGAGACTCTCGTCGCTAATGCTTCGCAGGGACGAAGCGCATGTTGAGTGGGTCAAGTCGTTCTACAAGCTTATGCGCTCTCTCGTCTCCTACATCAAAGAACATCACCAAAAAGGCATTCAATGGAACCCTGAAGGAGTTGATGCCGGACAGGCGCTTCGGGACGTTCGGGCAGCTGAATTAGCCTCGCGGACAAGCTCAACATCCACGGCCGCGTCTACCTCTACTGCGGGAACGGCAGTAGCTGCGACTTCCTCTGCACCGCCGCCTCCTCCACTTCCAGGAATGGGAGGATCTGCTCCCCCTCCTCCACCGCCTCCTCCTGGTGGCATCCCACCCCCAAAACCAAAAGCAGCAGCAACGGATATGGGAGCTGTCTTCGCCGATTTACAGAAGGGGGAGAATGTCACATCTGGGCTGAAGAAGGTCGATCCGTCGATGATGACGCATAAGAATCCATCGTTGCGATCCTCTTCCATCGTACCAGAGCGGAGCGACAGCAGCTCATCGATAAGAGGTCACTCCCCCGCGCCCCCTGGAAAGAAGCCCAAGCCAGAAAGCTTGCGGACGAAAAAGCCACCGAAGAAAGAACTGGATGGCAATAAGTGGATCATTGAGAACTTCGACTCTCCCTCTAGTCCTCTAGAGATCGAGGCCGAGATCAACCAGTCCATTTTGATAACGAAATGCAAGGGCCTTACCTTGCGAATCAAAGGCAAAGGCAACGCCATTAGCATCGATAATTCGCCCAAGACTTCTCTGATCGTCGACTCTCTTGTCAGCAGTGTCGATGTCATCAAATGCCCTTCTTTCGCCGTGCAGATTTTGGAGAAGGTTCCCACGATTCTTTTGGACCAAGTCGATGGCGCCCAAGTCTACCTCAGCAAGGAAAGTCTGGCCACGGAAGTCTTCACCAGCAAGTGCTCATCGGTGAATATCAACCTGCCGCCAGTGAGCGATGAGGACGACTACAAGGAGGAACCGATACCCGAACAATTCAGGAGTTATGTCAAGGATGGAAAGCTGTACACCGAGATTGTTGAGCATTCTGGTTGATTGGATTGCGCGGTGTAATGGATATACCCAGCTGCTGCGACTTGCCTTCTTCCGAGCCTCTTTGCCATGGCGCGGCGTTACCTGCTACATCATTACATATCATGTACGGTCTTGTTGGGCCACGAAAGGGTCGGGACCTTGTAAGCTACACCTTATCTTCTAGACCATGTCGATTTTGGTACATGATTCATTCTGGAATTCGCAATCATCCTTCGGCTTCTTTACATCGGACCGACAAATGATGCTTCCACACCGGTCTTTCCAGTTACGACAGTATCAAATGATATTTAGATACGAGTTCTCGCAATTGACCGGTCCACAAGTCTCGATGCGCTCTCTTTCTGTCCGGTGTGTTTCTGATTCCTGTGACGCGTCAAGGTTTTCCACCTTCGTACGCAAACCCACCTCCTTTCTTTCGACCCTTCGCCTCATAGTGCCCCAAAAGTGTACGTCACCTAATTATTCTCCGTGTGCCGCCTGATATTCTTGGCATGCCTCCCGGAATCTCGGGCATAGCAAAGGGCTCGTTAACCTAGGCGATACGTAGCCATGAGATCATTACATCTACGTATAGGGCACTATATCAGGATAAGCGGAGCTAGGATCAGGTAATTACTTAGCTATACTACGGTCTATTTTTAGTTGTCGATACCTTGGAAAGTCGATGTGTACGAGGTTGGTGGGTACCATATCGCGCGCCAATCTATAGGTCTATTATTCCTTATTGTTTATCGTCTATCGTTCTGTTCCCCGGAGCTTGACAGGTCTGTCATTCGATGGGTCGAGGAATTCGGAGGATGTGGATGGAGGTGTGAGGTGGGTGTTGGCGGGATAATGGCACTGTGAGGGGAACACGGTTGTTACGAAGAAGGTTGCTGATGGGCTTTCTCAGATTCTGACCTCGGAAACAAGGCCGAGAAGAAGGATTGTGAGAGTGTTTTATGGCGTGAACCACGAAGGGGGTTACGTTTAATGTTAATACTATCATCAGGTTGCAGCATGAGAGGGGTGATGGAATGGGGTTGGGAGTGACAACGATGGCAATAAGGAAGGCGGTGGGATTGCGGGTAAAAGTAGTGGCGCTGCTGGAGTTGCGATCGTGAGCAATCCTGAGGGAAGTATAACAGTTGATAGCGTGGATGCGAAGTTGAAGCAGGAATTTGAACCGGAAGCGGTGCCGAGCTGGAGGCGTGCCTGCCACTCTGAATCTCGTTCTAACAAGTAACAAACATGGTAAATGCTATCATTAATGCGGACATGCTCTGACCATGGATCTATGGAAGGTCGAGCCAATTGCAAGAAGGGTATCGAATGCCGCCGGATAACGAAGAACAGAAGTGCAACAAAGACTCGCTGGAGAACGCTAGCAAATGAGAGGAACAGAAAAGCAAGACCCCGCAATGTGTTGCGTGTGCAACAGTCCAATCTCTACACAAACACCAATCATCCAGACATGTTGTAGAAGCATAGCCGGAGAATTGCCGTCGCTTCGTGTAGACATGATATCTTGGCCCGAAAGAGAATGCCTAATCTTCCAGGTCGGTATAGTAACTCTGCAAGCTGGCCATCTCACTGAAATAAGCGCTCTGTTGTGTAGGCCTGGGCAGGTAGCCATTATTGGCTGTGGCGTCGATGCTGTTTCTCCGCCTTCGCAGACTCAGACGTCCATCTGTGGTCTTCACCTCCTTGTCTTTTGGCTTGCCCATGTGCAACTTCACCCTTGTCATACTCCATCTTTTCTCCGGCTCTGCATACAACATCCTGCCCGTCGCTCCCAGGCATCGATTGGACCACAAGACCTGTTTCTCGCGCTTGTTTGGCGAAGCGATGATTTTGTTGATCCACTCGAACAACGAAGGGACATTCACGTGGAAGGAGTTATCTTGCGTATGTTGCGAACGGAATTTCTTCAGGTCTATGATGGTATGGCCCTTGGCTACGGAAACCATTTCCAGGAAAACGCAGCCGAGAGAGAAGATGTCGGCAAGTTGGAGGCTTTTCACGCTGATGTTGACCTCGCGGCGATTGATCACTTCCGGGGCGCCATATATATATCCGGGCTCATTGGAGTAGGAGTCGTACAGCTGGGCGTAGGATTGGCGCATAGGATGTATCACGCCGAAGACGGAGAAATAGATGCGTTCGTTCTGGTCCACGAGGATTTTTTGCGGGCGAATATTGCGGTGGGCCATGTTCTGGTCGTGAATATATGCTAATGCCGAGGCCAGATCTTTGACCCAGCCGAGGAGCTGCGGTGCTTGGCTGAATCCCATCCATTGATCGAGGTATTCCTCTAGGTTAGCTTCGGCGTAATGGGTGATGAAGGCAACGACTTGGCCCTGTGCGTAGGATGAGACGATTGTGGCTAGATGAGTGTGGTTCAGATCAGTGAACGCTTTGATCTGGTTCAGGATTGCTGTTTTGTCTTTTGGCCGGTCAGCGTGGACTTCCAGCCTCTTCCGAACGTAGAAGCGCACGTCGGCTCCATCGCGATATTTGACTTTGATACGGGTTTTTATGGTCGAGGATCCTGTCCTTGGACCGACCGGTCCGTGGTCAGAAAGCGGGACGGTGTCCTGGGTTTGGAACTCGACATGTCCGCCTCCCCTTGACAAGTTCTTCATGATTCCAACCCTCCATTGCACCTCCAGGATCTTAGCCGGATTGGACACGATGCCTCGCAATGCCGCCTCATCAAAAGGATGCTTGCTGTCCGCCATTTCCATGAAAGCAAACTGCGCCGCTTTTGGCCATGCATCCAATTCGTCGCACATGTACAACAAAAGCGCGGTTTTGGGTTGGCTGACGGCCCACGGCATGATGATCTTCCCATTCCACTTCTTCCGAGCACAAAGACTGTGCACCTGGTTGATTATAACTTCTCTTATCAGATCGCCGGTGATTTGCTGTATTGGGAGTTTGTCGTATTCCACGCTCTTGGACACAAGCGGCCCTGGAGTTGGGGTCGAGGTTGAAGATGCTGGCGACTCGATGGACCAGGTAGCGGGGGAGTTGTGCGCCGAATCAAACCGCAGCTGACCCGGCTCAGTACTTGTGATGGGTCGCAAAGGTATTGGCGCGATCGGTGTCAGCCCGTGGGCGCTGCTGGAAACGTAGGTTCTTTCTGGTGAAGCATAGCTTCGGTCTGGTGAAGTGTAGCTTCTTTCGGGAGAAGCGTATCTTCTTTCCAAGCTTGCTAGAGGGGGCGTGGCGCTGGATGGAGTAGGAGAGGTGGATTTGGAAGTTGACGCCGAAGATGAAGGGGTACTGTGTGGCGAGACTGGAGGTGAAAATTTAGGGCGGTCCTTGTGGAATGGATTCCTACTTAGAGTCGGAAATCTCGGCTGGTCGAAATTGGGAATTGAGAAGTTGATCTGGGTCGGTGTCGTCGTTGGATGCGGAGAGGAGAGATCCGAGGAGGAAGCGGTAGGAGTCAGTTCGCCACTGGCTTCCGAATCAGTGGACGAGGAACCCCACACACTTGGAGGCGGAGGAGGCCTCGTCCGTTGATAAGTTGTCAAGTCATGCAAATTGAACATGGAAGTTGTATGAGACAGCGGTCCGGGATTTCGTGAGCGGAGCGTTGGAGGACGCGTTTGCGTTTGCCATTGAATTGGAGGTGCCTGCATGATATGATATACGGCAGCGCAGGTGAGGGGAAGAATGCCAACTAAAGAACGCGCGCTGCAGAGACTCAGGGCGTCATCTCCGTCAGGCTGCCGTTCCCAGTCTCGAGGCAACAGAGGGATATGAGGTCTGAGCGAGACGAAGTGTTTGCACAGATGGGGTCAGAGAACAAGTTGAAGGCGAGAGGTGGAAAGATATGCGAGTACCAGAGCTTGTTGGAGCGCGGCAAAACGGGAACATCTGTTGCAAGAATGCAAGTTGGAGAAGCGAGCTGCCTCCATGGACCTACATGGACGCCGCTCTGTGACGACGTGGCATCGCTGTCTGTGATGGGAACCATGTTGTTGGGCACCAAACTGAGCGCCTCGCTCTCTTGATCGACTAGTAATGTATGCCCTACGTGTCAATCTTGGAGAGGATCAATCTGGCTGCGTGGAATGCGAGGAGCAAATAAGCAGATGCAAGTCACACCGAACGGATTGCAGAGTGAAATCCGGGCGTTTTGATTGAGTGCTCAGATCAAGCGACTCCGATGCCGTCTGCTCCATGTTTTCTGTGCCTTTGATTTTGGCTTTTGAGCCCTTGCTGTGGCTGACACGAGCCGACCCGAGGGACCAAGGATCATGACCAGGCTTGGCTGAAGAGTGGTTCCCAGCGGCGAGAGATGTATCCGGGATTGTGGGAGATATCGTGGAAGCTCTTCTATGGTTCCCTGGAGACTTCCCTGAGGGGGCCCCGGCTTTCCACAGAGACTGTGCTGCATGCGCGACAACTGCGAGCCTGAAGATTCATGACTTTCTGGGGATCAGTGAACGGAACAGATCGAAGAGGCCTCAACCTTGCCCAGAGAAAATGAGGTTGTTGCGGAGATGTACTGTATGGGAAAACATTCAAGCTCTCAATTGCATCTAGTGCGGCTTACTAACGTGAGTAGCTTATCAGAGAAAAGACGCCAAGATAATGGTAGTATGACTTCCATAACCACAACATCTCGCCTTGGTCTGTCCGCAGGCTTCCAGAGTCAGAGACAGACCGAGCACTCGACGCATAACAGACTTGATGAGTATTCCAGCAACATGTCGACCGGAGTGGCCCCAATCTTCCATGTACTTTCTTTCTTTCATCATTGCACACGACCTAAGATGAGACGACGTGGTCTGAAGAGAGTTGCCGAGGCTGAGCTAAACTTGGATCGACATCACGTGTGGTCGACTGCCTGAAACGGAAAGAATGACGACCTAAATCCGAAACTCCTACCTTATCCACCTTCACTCCCAGCCTCGTCGCTCGTCCACTTCTCACTCCTCGCTCCTCGCTCCTCACTCCTCACTCTTTCACTCCCCGCCCCTCTCCAGCTTGTCTTCACCTCTGCCATATTGCTGCAGTCATGGCCACCCCTCCCTCTGTCGAGGTGCTGTGCGCCCTCCCGATGAGTGACATCTACGACCAGAACCACCGCGCCGCTTACTATCTCGCTCTCGGTACATCTCCTCTCTTCCATGTCATCCACCAACTGACTGATCTTCAGGCTTCGTCGTGCTTGCACCCGTCCACCGCTGGCTCACTCCCGCTGCCTTGTCCTTCGTCGTCCTCTACTCCCTTTTCTCCACCTTGTACATCTTCGCCCTTTTCATCGCCCCTACACGTCTCGGCCCAACTCTCGACGTATTCCCCCTCCATTCTTTGCTTCTCGTCAACACGTACGCTCTTGCTGCTGTGGTCTTCTGCCGCTCCAGTCTGATCCGAGGACGCCGAGCATGGGTGAAATGCATGCGAATGTTTGTCTGGCAGTGGGGAGGCTTCATGGTGGTCAACTGGATCAAGATGTCCTTTGAGAAGGTGGCTCGAAGCAGCGTCAAGGCGGTCCAATGCCACGCTGAGAACACTTCCTCACCTGCAAACCTGTTCTCCATCGGCCACGGCTTTGCTTGCGAGAACCCATGCGCGACATCTGCCGGCGAGTTGATCATTTCTCCTGCTCAGGCTCAGATCCGGCCAGTTCTGTGGGGTACCATCGATGCTGCAACCAAAAAATTCACTGCTATGCCACGCCCAGAACTCACCTCTACTGACTACGCCATCGTCATCCTCTTTGGTATCGCTCTGTCTTCCACACTTTGGCTTAACTTCTTCACCAGCCCACAAATCACCCGCAATGCTGTATTCGCAACCTTGACACACGGAAAAGCTGATTCTCGCGTCCGCGTTGGGCTCGCCAAGATCGCAGCTCTCACCTGGTACACATGGAGCTACCTTTGTATCGCGACTGTTGGTCTAGCCTTGCCATTCGTCGGATATGTCCAAGAAGCGATTCTCTCGCGCTACCCAGTCGCCAACAACACTTGCATTATGAAGCAGTGGTTGCCTTGGGCCTTTGCCGTGGCACTCGCACTCATTCGCGTTGCTGCATGGAGGCGTAGGAAGGCTGACACGAAGGCCATGCGTGCGTGCCGAATCCGCCGTTTCAACGCGGCCTTGCGCCAGCTCCAAGGACATGGAGACCATATGCCACTTCTGCCCGAGCATTCTACAAGCACATCAGCTACGGATACTGCTGAGGTGTCTGAGAAGGCTGAAGTCAAGGAAGCCCCAGTCCAAAAGAGCCATCTCAAAATTGCCGACGTTAGAAAGATCGATGGATTTATGGACGGTGTTAGTGAGTTGAAAGGCTGGTGGGTCAATCCAGCCGGCAATTCAAGTGACAAGGAGGCAGACAAAGAGTTCCCCACGGCCGATGAGGAAAAGGCCCTCCTTGCCAATGAGAAATAGAGAGCATGTTTTCGTCTGCAAGTCAATATCTGGTTCTCGTCCTTTCCTTAAATGGGTATGGCTCACCTTCAAGTAGTCGATGTCTGGCGTTTCGGAGTTTGATTAACAGACGCTCAATTTAAGAAGCAAGGACTTTAGCGTAGAAATGAAATGGCGCTCTTTTCATGTCCCCACGTTCATCGCGAATACCTAGTGGGAGGCTTTTTAGCGCTTCGAGTTTGTGGTGACACGCACGCCCTATCTAAATATAGAATCCTTTCAAGTCCAGCGCATAGGAACTCGAAGCTGTACACAGCCGCGAAGTTTAAGTCAGTCAAGTGTCGGGTAATCTGCTCTATTGCCGCTGGCTTGCTCAATTTTATTCTCCTTTATTAATTTAAATGACTAAAGATCTGGCCTCGCCTCGACTCATTCCAACGTAGAAGGTATTTGCCATGATAGTGGGTATCAATGAGAATTAATACTAGATGTACTGCTCAGACCTGTCACTTTCCTATATAACTTCATTATATTTCGAGGTCATCATCTTACTCAACGGCTGTAGCATATTGCTCCACTCGCTTCACTTTCACCACACAGACCCGGCCAAGCTATGACCTATTGGCGACTGATATAGTCCCATTATTAAGAGCTTATGGCAGCACAGATATCGGATCTCAGATCTTACATCTTCACTTTCCGCTCCTTATAACAGGGTCTTAAAGCGGTGGTCATCTCTACCTTTAACGTATCTATTCTTCGCTACTGATAACCCTAGTATTTCAAGCCTATAGAGATAGCTTACAAGGACTCAGTTCCCCAGATCAAGGACACATGGACTTCACCTTCGTTTGACGTCTGGGTAACGAGATGCCCTCTGGTCACATCACAGACGTGAGCTGAACCAGATCTCCACCGAGTTGTATATAGCCTCCTCTTCTTCCCTTCCGTCTTTCTCTCTTCAACAACAGCATCTTTTCTTTCAGCCGCTTAGACCGTAAACTTCTTCGCACATCGCGAGCTAAGGTGAGGATAACTTTCCAGGTTCAGCTAACCTATTATACTGACCGTCTTCACAGTCATTGACAGCGCAAGTTTCCGTTATGCGGTCGGAGAGGATTGCATCTCTCGTCCTTTGAAAATCTTTACCCCATTCCTCGTCTTACCAACAACGCATCATGGCTGAGGCCTCCCAGGTCACCGCTCTGGCGGGAAGCTCCTGGGCCACTGTTTCGATGGCGTGCTCCCAGCCCACCGCCGACCACGACGAAAACTCATACTCCACGGATCCCTCTTCTGAGGAAGAAGTCGACGACGAGGACTCCATGTTCGTCGCGAATACTCGAGCACCGTTTGACAAGTTTGTATTCAGTTACAACACAGAGAATGATCGAGCCGAAAGTATGACAGCAGCGGAGGACAAGCTGTACAATCTGGACTCTCGTGCATTCATTGAGCGCGGGAAGATCATTGGCACCGAGATCACGCGAATTCTGACAGACTCTAATGATCTATCCGAGAAAGCAAAGGAGCAGCTAGCTGTACTTTTCAGAGAAGCTGCTAATCTGGCTGAATTCGAACAGAAGTCTGAAGTCAAGATATGCTTTTTAGGGGATCAAGGAGCAGGTGAGTTGTGTGGATGCTTCCTGGGCCTTCTCTGCTAATTGCATGATAGGGAAGAGTTCTATTATCAACTCCATTCTGAATTGCTCCAAGTTAGCGCCAACAGTAAGCCTGTACCTTTACCTGGAAGATCCTCCAGAGTGCTAACAATAGAGAAGGGAAACTGTGGCTCTTCTATCACCTCTGTCCCAACAGAATACCGACGTTGCCGCAAGGGCGATACTGCCTTGCTGACCATGGAAGTCGATCACCTTACCCGCGATGAGATGATTGACAAGATATCTAGTGCCCTTACGGATTTTCGATGCTTGTATCTTCCTGAGAACAAGAACGTCGAAGACGAGTCCATCAAAGAGGCTTCTGAGATGGGCTTTGACGTGTTGAAGTCACTCTTTTCCCACCAGCATCGCTTCAGCAAAGCTTTTCTCCGAAACATGGAGGCCGACGGCGAGGGTATAATCCAAGACGAACTTCTAAGTTGGTTCGATGACATAGTCTGGCCAGATGGATGGGACGTGGACAGCCGTGTCTGGCAGACGACCGCATCCTATCCGAACGAATACCAAGCCTTCATGCAGCAATTACACAACTCTGGCCTCTGGGTCTTCACTAACATCATCCGGTGAGTTTTGCATGCTATACATAAGCAAAGGGACTAATACATTTCCACAGAGTGTATCGGGATGCCCAAATCTTGAAGAATGGTATCGTTCTTGTCGATGTTCCTGGTAAGAGCACTTCCTCGTTACAGCTTCTACGTTGTGCTTACCTTTTTACTTCAGGCCTGAGGGACACCAATTCTTCGAAGGTCAAAATGACGGAGGACTACGTCTTCAAGTCCCAGTTCCTGTTCGTCGTCGTTCCAATCGGACGCTCCATCACTGCAGAGACCGTTCGATCCTCTTTGACCACGTCGCTCTCGAAGAACGTGTCTTTGAGTATCGACCGAGTCGCCAGATACTTGAACGTAGGCGTCATCTGCACGCATTCTGATGTAAGTCGTCATCAAGCAATTCCTTGGAGTTCGCTAATCCTTGGCAGGAAATCGATATCCAAGAAGCGATTGATGAGCTGTTCCCAAAGAAAGGTCCAAATGCAAAGAGGTCCAAAAAGAAGTCCGAGGTTAATCGACTTTGGAAGGAGGTCAAACAGTCCAAGAAGGAGAAGAATTGGTCCAAGATGCATGAAGCGAAGGCCACTCTCCAGCGAATGCTTATCCAAGAGCGAGCCGAACGAGTCGAGAACGGACTGAAAGAGGCTTACGCCGCTGATGTGCCTGGAGACTTTTCCGTTTTCTGCGTCGACAACAAATCCTACAAGACAGGCGCCATGAAGGGTGGAAAAGCTATCGAGGACGTCCGCAGCTCCGGGATCCCGAAGCTGAGACTCTTCTTTCATCGAATGTCTATTCAGGCGCAGATCTCTGAGCTGTACTCACTGGCGTCCCGGCTTGAAGAGCTGGTCAATTCCCTACTCCTTTGGAACGACCCTTCTAAGCGTGACATGACCCACGAGCTTTTTGAGTCCAAGCTGAAAGAGATGAAAAGGGCCCTCGTAAGTCACTCCGTCCGTAGCGGATCGCAGCAGCTTATATACTCAGGGTGCGTCAATTGACGAGCAACGAAGCTTTTCGGTCGACAACTTAGCGGACGAGCTCAGCTCTCTTCTTTCTGGTAAGTATCCGAGTCTCGTTGCTATAAGCCATGCTGACGTCCAAGCTAGACAAGAGCCTGACGCTATCATTCGAAGAGGCGAAGGAAAAGGCAGATCTCTGGGGCCTAGAGGTATGTACCATTCACGCTACATGCAGCTGCTTCGGCTGACGTTATATAGTACAAAGCCTGTAGGACACATTTTTTCTCGTTCAAGAATGAAACGTGTGCTGATTTCACATAGCTCAATACAATGCGTGGGTTATCAAGGATGGAAACCATCGTACTAAAGGCAGGGGCGCAGCCAATTGGAATGCGGAGCTGGCAACCCCTCTTCAACAAGATCTTGACCGGCCTCTTGCACATCTTGTTCAAGAAGTCAAGAAGTCCGAAGATATTGTTCTTCGCGACGCTTTAGTACACTTCAAAGACCTTGCTTCATTCGCTGCTAGTAGGTGCCAGACATGGGCACAACTTTCAATTTTCGAAGCTGACCTCGCCTTAGAGCTGGATCTGCCTCAAGAACTGCGAGACAACATCTCATTGAAAGTGTCCTCTGCTGAACGTGAATTCGCTCATCGCAAGATGAAGCTTGACGACGAGATCAAGTAAGATAGCTTCGTATCCTCTGCAAAAGGTATGGCTAATCGAAACTACTCAAGGGACATTCGAATGAAGGCTCTTGAGGGTCTCAATGGAGGTTTCATGCAGCAGGAGATAATGGGAGCCTACAAGGCAGCAAGTGCAGAAAGAGGTTTGTCCGCCTATAACATACCATAACATTGTGGGTGCTAACGAAACACAGGTCGTGGGAAATTCAATCGTCAGAAGAATGAGATTCAGAAAGCGATCACGTTAGACATCTTCAAGAACGTCGGTAATCGTCTCAGGCTAGGAATGACCAAGGCAGCAGAGAGCGGCTTTGATGACCACCACAAAGATCTGGGACATACCATCGACCAGATCAATGCCGATCTCGAGCGTTGCACGGTCAAATTGGATGTTAAGCTTGAGCCTGAGCTTGAAGAGTATCGGGCTCGCATTGCGCAGGATCTCGAGCCACTCAAAAAACAAATCGAGAGCTTGGGTAAGCATTTGCCGATCGAGAAGGTGGAGCCTGTGAAAGAAAAGGGTAAGCGTGCTGCTGCTGTGGTGAAGAATCTCAAGGAAGAAGGCATTGCGAAGAAGAGACAGACTTGGATTGGAGCTGGTGGACAGCATTTCGCTAGAGCCCAGTGAGTGACTGATGAATGCTTGGAGCAGATATGGATATGTTATGTATGGGAAGCACACTCAGTGGCGCAAAGGACGCTTCCATTGAGGAAAGGCTGTGATTTTATTGCTTGCTGGGATCAGGCAGCTTAGTTCAGGGTTCCACAGCGGAGATTATGCAATTCTCCTCACGCTCTTCTTCAGTGGAGAGAGATTTCTCCCGAGCCCGTCGAAGATATGGCTAGTTCAGACAAGGATTCATTCTTTCCAGGTCTCAGCAGATCTTGGTCTCGAACAATGACCCAACTATACGGAAGTTCCTTATACCAACATAACTGTATTTGCTCCCATGCCCAAGCTCTTCCTTAACTGCTTCCGTTCTTACCCTCGACTCAATGACCGACGAGTATTTCAATCCATTGAGGACAACCAAGGTGCTGTTCACGCTCAGACTTAGCAGCCGGACATTCGAGTTAATATGCTCAAAAAAAGCGTTTCGTTCGTCTTGATTACGAAACTGACGTCGGAACCTAGCTTAAGAGCTGTTTCGTTTGCTCGCATATGAGAATCCACAGTATAGGGCTATTCTAGGGCTTCACACTGACATTTCATAGACGAAAATATACCCGGAATCGCATGCAAAGCCATCAGATGGCTGAATCTAGCCGATTCTCAAACAGCAGCGCCCGCTCCTCGCTTTTCAGAAACCCACGCAGATGCAAAGCTGATGTAGGCCTCTGCTTGGATTCTTGTATGCTCACAGATTGAGCTGTATTAATCGAAGCGAACACTGGCTGCACCTAAAGCACTTTCTCTACGATCCAGAGAGTTGAATCCTACTCACGCGGCTCGTATGTTTGTTTGCATGTTTCTCGCGACTTCGTAAGACCATGGCTCCACATTCACAACAACTCGGAAGTCGATTGTCCGCGGTCAAAACGGAAAGAAGCCGCCTTGTGCCAAATACACATGCCTCGATCTGATGACGTCTAGGGCTTGGACTTGGCGAGAATACGCGCCGGGGATTCGGAACGGCGGCGTGGGAAAGTTGCTCCGCCAATTGAGCAAGAAGGAGCACAGGAAGGGGAGAAGGCTTGCCGTACCATGGACTTTGAATGAGTCCTGCTCGATGAGGTATCTTCATTGAATATGTACAAATGCAACGCTTCTCAAATTAGGGTGTAATTATGATCCAATCATCCAGCAAGCTTCTTCATTTCCCTGATCGCAGTAGCGGTTGCTGAGCCCGTGTAACTCAGATGGGCGGCTCCAACGACGAAGTTCCCGGTGCAGACGTAGTCGCCCGTGTTGCAGTAGGTTATAATTGGGCCCGAGTATCCTTTGATAGGGGCCCCTTGAAATGGGTCGCCAAAGACGACGACGCCCTGGTAGAAGTGTCAACACCCATCTCGTTCTGCTGAGGCAAATGAAGATTGAAGGCTCGTGGGCAGAATTGGAACTTACAGCAACCCGTTTCTTGGTCTCCGCGTCTGCATAAGCGACGGCGTTATGCGATATCATCCCACCCTGCGAATATCCGCTCATGAAGAGCTTCGCATCAGGGCACTTCGCCGCAGCCGCGTTCAACATGTCCTTCGCCACCATTCCACCTGGAAGTCCGAGGCAATAATCGCCCGCCAAGTCAGCAGTGTACGAAACACCGTAGACAGAGAACCCTCTCGGCAACCCGGCATTCAAGAGAGGTCCAACCGTGATTCCCAGAAGACCCGTTTCTGTCGTTCCCTTGGCGAAAATGACGATGTTCTTATTGCAAGACCCAGTGAATTTTCCTGTATCAGGCGGAGCAAAGCCGGGTACCAGATTTCCCACTGCGTGGCCGGCACCCATCATAGCCCCTGAAATCCCGTTGGGCTGCGCCTTGACTTGCGGTGCCTTCAGCGCTGCTTCCAGGCCAGGTTTGTTGTACTTCCCGATACATTTGTAATCGCTCGGCCCTCCGCCCTCTGGCTTCACCTTGGGCATACGACCGGTTGATCCTGACAAGTCGGCGATATCGCAACTCTGTCCAGCACAGCTGACGCTTGCGAGCCTCTCCTTGATGGCGAGAATTTTGGCGGTGACATTGTTGGCAGCTTCGACGGCGGCGATTTGTTCCTCGGACGGGATGAATCCTAGACCATTGTTGTACTGAACCGGTGCTGGTATGGAGGATACAAGTGGAACGAGTGACAGCACTGCTGTGAAGTAGTTCCGCATGTTCAACGGTTGATCGTGGAGCCGGACATGCAGCAGTAAAAGAGCGAAGGTGTATGAAGAAAAGGACGGACTTATCCTGCCTACGAGGAGTTGGAAGCGTAAGCACGCGAGTCAAAAGGAATGCAAGACTTGGAACTTCAATGAGGATCTGCTGTGAGTGCAAAAGATCTGCTGCCGTTCTATACTCGCTTTTCACTGTCCGCCCATTTACGAAGTGGGTGGAGACAAGATGTGCAGAACATGGTCTATGTCGATAAGTTGTTGCAAGATGCCCACGAGGTAAGGGATATCTTCTCGTTAACGTTTAGCCGGCAGGGCTCGCTAGTGGCATGTGGTGAACCATGGCAAGACCTTCCCATGCGACTTTTCCGGCTTGGGAGTACACGCCGTCTTCACGTGAGAGAATTGGAATTTCGATGCCGCCAGCTTCCAAGGTACGACTGGAGGAAACCCGTGTGATTGCGGCTCGCTTCTTGTGTTGGACGTTCAAGTGTTTGGCATATGTGAAGTGGCCGAGGCGAGGACCGAACTCTGGTCCTGTACGACTGTCGTTCACGTCAGATCCTTGTCACTTCTGCCAAGTAATTTATCAGCAACTCAGCCTATCTATTTTACACGTTAGAGAACACGCGCAAGGCCGTGAGGCGCAAACACCCGCTTTGCAATGTGATTGGTGGCTGAGCAAGCTGCTGAGGAAAGCCTGGTGTCCAGAGTTCGCGATGCATAAACTGATCTTTGAGAACGATGACACGGAATTTTGAATGAGAAATTCTACCATTTCTCTACCGATCGGATGACATGGCTTGTTCGTATGGAGACATGGTCGTGAGAGACCTACTGGAAATCGGGTGTCTGTCTGGGTCGATTCTGCAGGCAGAGTCCAAGATGCCGACAAACACAGACTATAATCCGGTGACATCGCATGCCCCCAGCCGTTCGTTCCCTGTTCCTCAAGGTACCAAAATGCCCCGGATATTAGCAAACTTAGTGTGCGCCCAAAAGACATAGCCAAAGTGCAAGGATTAACATTACGGTATATTTGGCAAGGAAAACGACGCCAAGTCGTGTGTGAAGATGGCGGAGTGTCGCTTCTATGTGCTTCCGCACACGCAGACATCCATTCCATGATTGACAAAGGAAAGTGCTTGCATTGGACCTGCAGATGGCGGTCCTGATGATGTTGTGCAACAGCTGATCGAGAACGTCGCTATCGTCAAGACCCCGCACACGATTTGTCTTTTGGAGATATGAACAAGGTTCACCCGCTCATGGACAAGTCAATGTCCGTCGTCTGCCAACGATCTCTCCCTTCCTGCTTGCAGCCTTCAAGGCCAACCTTTGATCTGCTGGCATGCTAGCTGCAAACCAGCATTGCCATGCTATACGTGTTATCATATGCTGCTGCTCGTCTCGCAACCTTGCCTGTCTCCTTGCCATACGTCCTTTCTTGAGTTTAATCTCTCGACTCTTCTGATCCTGATCGGGCACGACAACATCGATTGTATGTCCACGCCGCAACTCTAACCCTGACGTTGCTGATGGCGGCACCGAGCTCACGAGACCTTCGAGCACACCACACTGAGAAATGAGGTCCTGAATGCCAGCAGTCAAGCGTTGTGCTCGAGCGAGTATGGTGGAATAATGTCCTGGGCCCCAAAATGCATCGTTGTGAAGAGCGTGCTTATAAGCCGGAAGGATGGAGGAGCAGTCGGGAAGCGAGGGACCGGCATCGCTGGCTGTAGATTCGGAACCCGGGGCAACCGAAGACAGTAACGCAGCAGCGAGTGTCGCGCGGATTGTTGACTCGGTCGATACAGAGTGGAGAGTTGTGCATGCTATGGCGAAGTTAGAAGGGACTGGCCGGAGAAGAACATCGTGAGGTGACTATCTTCACATGCAACAAAACTAAGCTTGAAGCAATGCACAATTAGGTACATAGCTCGAGGATTAATGTTGCAGGAATAGTATTGATCCGCGTGCCTGTGGAGCGATTCCAACAACATACCTGGGCAGCCCCGAGTATAGCACCAGTCTTCCTCTTCATGAATGAAGCACTGCAACCAAATGAAAGCAGATCTGGCATCGCCTCGAAATGCCAGCTCGAGCTCCTCATACTTCCGAGAACACAGTGCAGCTGATGCCAACTGACTTGCTCGAGTATAGAAATGCACGACTGGGGTTATGATTGCATGAAGTATGTCCCGATGTAGGAGCCATGTCGATAGGTCGGAAGGACTGCAAGTGGCGTGCTGTGCACAAATCCTAGAAGTACGATTAACATCGGTAATTGATTGTTTTAAGCATAGTTCGTACTCGTAGGGAGAGTTGGCGAGGAACTTTCTCAATATCTGAAAACCGGGAGAACTGCATATCGTTGCTAAATGCGTCGGTGTCAGGGCTGTGAGAGGAGACGCCGAGGAAGACGAAGAATGCTCAAAAGTCATGTTGGCTAATATGGCCTGATATTCCTCGCGGTGAATGTCCGAAGGGAAGGAGAAGCTTCGAAGGGTCGAATCTGTTGCGCGGTTCGCGACGTCAACTATGGGTGATGACCAGTTCAAGGGATCTGGTGTATGAATTTGCTCCTCGCAATCAGGAATGAAAGCGAAACCGAAGCGATGCTGGACGATCCTGGTAGTGTGCTCATGTCTCTTCAAAGGCGTTTGGGACAGATAGAAGTGGTCAAGTGCACAGAGGCTGGGACTCGGAGGTTCTTGATTGAAAGGTGCTAGTGATCAGTGGTATTGATAAGGGGTGCGACTCTTCTGTGCCAGTGCTATTTGGCCAGCACATACCCCATCGGAGGCGATTGGGGCGTTTTCGAGCACTCGCAGCGAATCACAGCTACGACGTTGGGGAAAGCTACCCCTTGCACTCGCCGTATATCGCATGTGGGGGACGACAACAGAGCTTCGTGGATACCCGCAGGACTAGTTTCAAAAAGCATCCTGTCCGTCGATTCGGTCCGATATCGAGATTACCAAGATCGATTCGACACTGCTAGTGCGGGGCTTGTTTCAACAGATTACACGTGATCTGGACAGATGTGGTCTGAAACGTAGCAGTAAGTAGCAAAGAGGGCGGAACGACGCCCGGAATCTTTGACTGGTGTATCTTGCTACACACAATTGGCCATAGAGATAGGGCACTAGACACATCGCTCACGTGTTACATGTTAAAGTACAGCAGATGAAGTTGCACTTTATATTCAGTGAAGCTATCGAATGTGGCGTGTAGATAGCTATGCATATAGTGGAGGATCCTCTCAAGCCTAGAGGGCGAGGACAATCATGTCATAGGAAAGTCAAGCATGAAGAGCAGGCATACAAATAACACAAGGCGCAGAAAGACCAAAAGACGTGACCTGTTGAGCTCCCGGTGCTACAGTCCCGCCGAACCAGTTCCAGTCCACCCAATCCCAAGTATATCGAACGCCCGGACCCGGATAACAATGATGAGCTACAAGTCGACCTCCATGCCATCTATTAATTCATTGGCCTGAACCATGGATGCGACAGTGTCTTTTGCATGAATAATCTGACCATCGGCAAGAATGTCGGGAATCCAGTTCCCGCGCTCGTCTTGACGCTTGTTCCCGAGCCGTCGGAGAACTTCTTCCTCGGTTGAATTGCACAGAAGGCGGCAGGTGTTGAGGTCTTCGGTGAAGAGCCACCATTGATGGATAGAGCCGCTGCAGTCGATAGGAGCGCTGCGAGTGACGAAGATGCCGAGGCCCTCGTGTTGGAGAACAATTTTTGGCTGCTGGACGTAGGGATATTGATTCTTTATGTATGTCTCTTGGCCGGCAACGGCAGCGGCTTGGGTTTCTGTGACGCGTTTCCATCCGATTCCCAGCTTCAGCACGATTGGATCGAGAGTGCGGTTGATGGAGTTCGAGCTTTCGCCATCAAGGTCGCGACGTTGTGACTTCCGCGCGGTGAGGACGGGTCGTTGAGTTGACGGCGGCTCTACCACAACCGTATCAGCTTTCTCCTCCATCCAGGTGCCGCTTTGTGATTCTGCGGCAATGTTCAAGGCAGGCTCGTCAGGATACATCAGGGTCATGCCGGGTCCGTAGACGGGCTCAACTTTGGGTTTGGGCGGCTGTACTGGTCCAGCAGGAGACGGTTCATCGTCTTCATGGATATCTGCCCGTGATCTCTTACGGCCCGCGATACCGTCATGGGACCTGGAGAGATAGTTCAGTGATGGAGGTCGGGGAGGAAATCTTGGCGGCGATGATCTCCTCACGAACGGGCGATCATGAGTAGCGAAGTTATGGGCAGAAGCCATGTTGACGTTCAATTCATGGGCAAAGTAGTTGTGTTGGTGCTGAGGTGGGAGGACCAGAACGGGCTGCGACGCGAAGTAGTCGAGACCCATGGCGATGAGGTTGCTAGATGAAGTAGTGCTGAGGTTAGTGGGATATCAGTTAAATGGAAACCTCAAGACAGATAAGCCTTGGTGAGAGAAATGTCCCGCAAATGTGACCACGGTTGGCTGAGGTAGTGGGACTGTGGCTGAGGCGTTCTTGCGCGCGACGGTTTGGTGTATTAGGGTGATGAGGATGAGGCTGACGATGAATGAAGTGACGATGGCTGGAGCAATGCAAGGATGAGAGGTGGGTAGAGAGAGAGAGATGGGATGAGGAGGCGACGGCGACAACGTCGGACAGGGTTCCGGAGGACAATTGAAAGGTTTGGTTTTGAAGGTTGTTGAAGGAGGAAGACGGAGTGAGATGGGAATCCAGAGCTTTTGAACTTTAGCGGGCCCAAGATCACTGATTGGTGGCTGGTGGACCCTTGCTAGCCGTGTTTGATCCGGGAATCCCAATTGAGGTGTCTGGACCCCAGAGTCGTGACTTCTGATCTTGGACTGGAGCTGGAGATTTCCGTTACAGAAGGCTGGAGGTTGAGCTCAAGTTGAGGAACTCGATGAGCTGGATGGTTCTGACTTCAATTGGTTCAAGGCTCACTTTGCTTCCCGAGGAAGGGGTTATATGATCACGTGATTGTAATGTGCTTCAAAGAAGTGCAGGTCATGGCCAAAGGGTATGCCGAATGCCGATGTATCAGAGACGAAGTTGCTCTCTCAACGAAGCCAGCTACCAAATCGCGCTAGATCTGGCAGGACCCTAGAGCAGCGGAATAGTCACATGATCTGCATCTCACCCGCGAGTAATGAACTTGCCAGAACTCTGCTGGGATGATTCGACGAGTTGAAGTCCCCTTGCCGACTATTTGACACTCAATGATGCTACGGCCAGCATCCGTAACCGTTTCCAGCAGAATGCAACGCACCTCAGAATGAATGCCTATAGTCCGCCGCCGTCCGTCTTGGACCAACTGGAGATGGACAAGAGAAAGTCCAACAACTACAAGGCCCTGAAAGAATCGTTCGTGAGCAATCTTTCAGGGGGTTCGATGTGGGAAATCAATGAGGTCTCGCTTGTTCTTCCCGTAGGTTTGCTCACAGATTCCAAGCACGGCATGGTCTCGATGCTCATGACTCTAGGCTGGTGTTTTGCTTTGGTCCGTTCTTCAGTCTCGACAGCGTTTCTTCGCGCCCTACACCCCTGCAGCCGCAGCTACAGATTTTCTCATCAACTGCGTCTCAGCCCTCTTCGCCATCACTGTCTACTCCGAGCAACCGCTACTGCTGAATGTTTTTCTTCTGACGCCTGCGGTTCTCGCGCTCATACGGCGCCCGTTCCCCAGAAAGCCTCCGTCGCGCCCACCGCCCCAAGCATCGACTACCAATGATGAATCGCAATTGGATCCTTTCCCCATCAAGCCATTCGTCTCCATGTATCGTGGCGGAATGATTGTCATCACGTGCGCAGCCATTCTTGCCGTTGATTTCAAGATCTTTCCGCGCCGCTTTGCAAAGGTCGAGAATTGGGGTACCTCACTCATGGATCTGGGAGTCGGCTCGTTTGTTTTCTCTGCTGGCACAGTCTCAGCACGATCGGTTTTGAAAGCGCAGCTCGCAGGAGAGATGCCTTCACTGACTACAAGACTGAAGGTCTCCGTTCGTCATTCATTGCCCTTGCTCGCTCTTGGTCTCATTCGATTGTATAGTGTCAAAGGAGTGGACTACGCAGAGCATGTCACAGAGTATGGTGTGCATTGGAACTTTTTCTTTACTTTGGGATTCCTCCCACCATTTGTGGCTCTGTGCCACTCGGCTTTCGCAATGGTTCGTTCTTATGAACTCCTGGCTCTGGCGGTCGGTTTTGCATATGAGGCTACGTTGGACTTCACCAGACTCAAGGCCTACATCTTCACCGCTCCGAGGGACAATCTACTCTCACAAAATAGAGAGGGGATATTCTCTCTGTTTGGCTATCTGGCCATCTTCCTTGCTGGGCACGCCGCCGGTATGTACATGCTGCCTCGCGAAGTAAAGAGCGCCTCGAGTGAGCCTGTGATGTCCCGAGCCGGATTGGCGCACTTTCGAAGAACAGCTGTGGGAAGACTTGCGACCTGGTCCGTCATCTGGTCTGCCCTTACGGTCTTTGCTTTGTCGTATCGCGGACTTAATCTCCAGGTCTCGCGTCGTTTGGCGAACTTACCTTACGTTCTCTGGGTTGCGGCTTTCAATTGCTCCCATCTCACTGTTTGCTGTTTGATCGAGCATTTTTGCTTTCCAGATCTATACAAATCTGGGGATTCCGAGACCGAGAAAAGACGCTGCAAGGCAGCCACCAGTCGCCTGCTGTATGCGTTCAACCGGAATGGCTTACTTCTCTTCCTTCTGGCCAATCTTCTGACAGGCGCCGTCAACATGAGCATGCCAACAATAGACATGTCCAGACTGTCTTCCATTGGAGTTTTGGTGGTATATGTGGGAATTTTAAGCGCGGCCGCACTGGCTTTGGACCTGTACGACAAAACCCTGAAGCTGTCATGACGAAACGTGTATTGGAGAAGAGGTCGATCATTTGACAGGACGTTGGATAACGTCGGCATGGCGGCATGACGGAAAAGGCGTGATGTAGTGGCATCATCTGATAAGAGACATTTGCGGCCTCTACTATGGCATGATTCTGAAGAAGCTCGTGCTTAGGAGCCGACTATCGAGCGCGTTCATGGTTTGCTCACAAAAGTTGTTGCAGTCCTGTCATCTATCAACGCGGGAAGGGAGCCATTGGAGTCTTCGGCACCGATCACGAGGTCGATGGAGGCTTTGAAGAGATTCCTTGTCTGGCAGAATCGGTTCGAAACGGCTGTATTTCCAGGTGGTGGGACTACAGCGGGGGTCTGCGTGTGCAGTAGTGATGAGCTCTTGCCTTGTTCGACCATGGATACTATAATTTGGGGAAGGGAGAAGTAATTCTGGTATGAGATGATGAGGCTTGATTTGATTGGCCGAAATTCTGTGTTCAAATTTTCGGCCTTGAAGATTGAGTTCCCTGAAGGTCGTTCAACTCTGCAGCTAGCACGCCGTACTATGACCCACCCATCCTTTCGAGGGTCTCTTGTGTCATGGGAGGATAAGAAATGATATCCAAGCTGCAAGAAAAGTGGCACCAAACACGCCCAGGCTTGAATTTGCGTGTTCACGATGAGACACGAGAGTATGGAATGCTTGATCATCATGTTGTAGCATCCATATAACCAACGCATCCTTGTCCATGCTGCAATGACGATTTCCAGATTCCAGGTTGCAGACTTTTTTTCTCTTCTTCACCGCGACCTCGCCTTGTCCTCGGGCCGCTGAAAATCACAGCCTAGGGATTCTCGATCCGAGCACTATGGTTGTGTCGGCAGCTGGAGGGCTCGATCGGGCCGAGGACGAGCTGGAACGTGAATGAAGCGATGATGAACCCATGAGATGTGGGACGAGAAGCACTGGCCCTGATGAGGTGTTGTCGTCGGTACTACCGTAGGAATTGGCGAGTGTCGCTAGTGCCTCGCTTTCCGTATAACCTGTTACGCCAATCAGACTTCTCCGTCTCGATGGGACCTCGGTACAGTTTCCGCATCTTAGCTGTTTGGTTCGCTCGTATACGACTGCGGAAAAGCGAGGCACTAGCGACCGTCGCCAGTTTCTACGGTAGTATGTCAACTGTCCTTGGATGTATGGCCCTCACCAAGTCGATAAGCTGGCCCGGTGAAATGCATGAATATCGTCGGAATGGATTGTCACGACAGTGGGACTAGATGCTTCATAGGCGTGGATCAAGGTGGAGTTCGGCGGCGACTTCCCCGGACTGCACGTTGGACGCACACTGCAGGACGCAGGTGCAGGTGGTGCTTGTCCCATCAGGCAGCTCAGGTTCTCTCAGCTCGAGAATCTTTGCTTTCAAGTTAGAGCAAGCCGATCCGATGGTGACATCACATGCTTGCACATGCTGACCGCAACTGAAGGCCGGGTCTGCTTGGTATTCATTCGACTCACCATAATCACAGTCACTGGTTTGATGCCAATACTTCCATTTCCAGCCCCGTGATTCCGTGAGGATTGAACCTTCAAGTTGCAGAGTTTTCCAAGCCGAGGGAATCCCGTCCCCACTTCTAGTAGGGAGGTAGGTAATCATGCCGGTGAGCATGCTCATGCTAAGATTATCTTGGAATGGCCCATGGCTCTGTGCACCCACCATACGAGCTGGTTTTTTTTCTTCAATGGGTCGATTCGCCGTCATGGGTGTAGGATCGACTCGTGATCTTGTCGACTGCCAGTGGGAGGAAGATATAACCACTGCCAGCCATCCGTCCAATTTACTCCAAGTCTCCAACTCACGATAGTCGCCACTCGCTTTCACGTAGGCATCAGATACTACGATCCAAACATATGATCTAATCAAACACCATGCCTGCTGCTCCCATCCCCATACCCATCCCAAGCACGCCACCCAACAGCAACCACATTTCCGCATCGCAACAATGGCAACTCGCAAACCTCACACGTCTGAAGATGTCACACGAGACCAGGGCCAGAGAAGCAAACCTGAGGAGATTGGTCGCTCTCTGCAACACCCTCGACCTCTACCACTCCCAACTCAAACACATGCACTCGCTTCGCCACTTCCCAAATCATCGCGATTCTTATATCCATGACGATGCCGACGACGAGCTCGAGCTTGATGCTGACTACGCCGAGGGAGAAGTGCTTGAGTGGTTTGGCGATTTCGGAGACGAGGACGCGCCTGTTTCCGCATCTCCTTCGAACCAAGGCAGAGTTGTCCAGGTGGGAAAGCTCGTTGATGTGCTGGTACAGGTGGTCGATGACGACAGTGAGGATAGTGCGAGTGACGACGAGGATAGTCATGGGAGTTCGTGCGCCGATGATGACGATGAGCACTATCTCTCGGATTCGAGTGTCGACGAGATTGGGTGCGGAAAGGATGGAAGCCGGACGACATGAGAAGGACCGCATCACTCTTGAACGCCATCATGCATCACCATACCATCCAACTGCTTCGGTTCGCGTAAGAGCCTTGGCCGGGCCTTATGAGTCTGCGAGGGTCAATGCTGACATGGAGTCCGCTAGGCTGGAGCAAGTTCTCCACCCTAGCCATCTCCAAAGTTATGCCAGCTATCTTGCAAGCACCCGCTCTCGCGCCTCTCCGCCGCGTTACGGACTTCAGGATCGTCACCGCCGAGCTTCAGCTGGTTGGTCGCATCAGATTCGGTTCTGTGTATCAGCAAGCGCGAATCCGTGGGGCTTAAGGAGGAAGGGCATGAGAAGAACACGGAGAAGAAACCTTGTAGCAGCAAGCGCGAAGCACTTGTACCGGGGGCGTATTCTGCCGTTTAGACGTTTAGATACTTCATGCCATTCTCCCCGGTCGTTCAGGAACTTTATCCTCCCAAAATCCATCCCCCCGGTGCCATACCAGCTTATATGTAATAATAAGTCCAAACCCCACGGGCAACATAATGCATATACCTGGCCCCTTCCCACATTCTATATCCCGATAAAAGCATCTCAACCGTACTTCTCGCCTTTGTCTCAAGACGAAGATGGAACAGTTGAACGCATCACCTCTGGGCTATGACACCACACCTGTGTGTCAGAAGGTCCAAGCTGCAGCAATGCCATACAAGAAGATTTGATGAGACGATGCATGATGGGAGATGGCAGATCCCGGTCGGAAGCATACTTTCATCTCGAGAGTTGATTGTAAATGGATGGACGCTGTAAGAGGGCGGGAAGATGGGGTTTGCTTCGGCATGCTTCGACATGTTTGCGTCCTAATCTGCAAATCCATCTGAGGTATGAATCTGCATCAACATTTCCCTTGTTGCCACATCTTGACATTCTTCACAGTCATGCCACGTTTATCTCCCTCACCCCAAGTGGGATACCAGCTGTCCACTTCTCGGTAAAAGTCCCACTGCGCGCTAGCACCAGCATCGAGCCAGGTTTTGTTACCTTCCTTATCACTAATCATCGCGTTAGATTGAGCAGCCTTCAAATTAGAGGTATAGTCAATCGACTTACAGAAACCAACCGTTCCTTGCACCGACGGCAACGTTGAGGATCAGATAGAAATCTTGGTCAAAAGGTGCGTTGGGCGATGTCGCATTTTGCCATGGATTTGGCAGCAAGGTTTTGTTCTCCGACTGCAGCGAGAATAAGCCATCATGAGTGCACAAGATAAAGAGCCATACTTACCACACTCTGAAATTTTCCAAGCTGCCACAGGGTCGAGTCCTTCTTGAATCCTGTGAACAGCGTCTGCACCAGCCTGGAGTTTAGATACGTGAAGATGTAGTCCTCGGTCCACTCCATACCGAATGTGTTGAACTCCTGGGTAAAGTCGGTTTGTCTGAGGTTTCTTCCAGCTGTGGTCCTCCAGTAGGCGTCTTTGTCGTAAGATGGGCCCCAATGTAAGGTCGAAGTATACCAGTCCTTGCCGCCTTCCGGGTATGTGTATCCATTGCCTCGAGACTCCACAATGTCAATTTCTCCCGATCGCGGCCACTCGCCATATACCGACTTCTCTGGCCTGAGGTAAGGTTAGCTTCAAGCACGGCTTTGGAGAGGTAGGACTCGGTCACATCATCCAGATAGCTGGCCACAACCTAGCAACGGTTAGATTCAAATGTTTATCGGTCAGTGTCGGGTGGATATACCAGTCTCCTTGAGGCATTTTGGCCGTGACCTCGATGCGACCGTACTTGATGAATTTCTTGCCACGCGTGATCAACCGGGCGGACCTTACAGGGGGGACCATTGCTCCGAGCGTGCTATTCGATCGGATCGCGCAAGATATCGTTGCCGTTGAGGTGCAGCTCCCATCCCCTCCTCCCTGGGTCAGATTGAGGTTGAAACCATTGTACAATTGTTCATTGGTGATATCCGTTGTCATATTGGTCAACGTAGGGACGATGTGAAGACCAGTAGCATCCACGTAGGCATTTTTTGCATCCGTGGTAGTCCAGTCGAAGCTGCCAGTCGATTAATTCACAAAGAGGGCATCTCTAGCCAGGAGTCTCTTACCTGCCGGTACCGAAACCATCAAGCTGTATCTGGTGCTGCCACACATCGGTGTCTAGCTTCTCAAACCTGTCCTCCCATATCAGGCAGTACTCTCTGTGTTGGTCACTAGACTTGTCTCCAATGGTGGTGACAACTTACTTCATGCTTAGCAACTCCATTATACGATGCATAATTGATGTACGCACAGAGGGCAAATCCAAGGAATACGAAAACTCTGACGATCCAATTACCAACCCTTGCTTTCCTCATGCGAGGATCATCTCGCCATGGTTTCTCATATGTTCCTCTGAGCCTGTAGCTCTTGAAGCGGTGTTTGCCGTGGTTGTCTGACTTCTCATCCACGGTCACTGTGCTTCGGATCGAGTCCAAGGCCTTCGTTCCTGGGGTGTACGATGCAGAAGATCTTCGGCTGATAGTGTCTCCGAATGGGTCAGGGCTTGAAGTCAGTGCGAGAGGAATACTTTGTGAGAGATCCTCTGGCACCTCATTCTTGAAGTTGAATTGGTTTGTAGCCATAGCAGTAGAGTTCCAACTCACTGAGATCAAGGTTACCAGTGTCTGAATTTGTTTGTAGCCGAATGTAGCACGCGGTAGGAGACGATCAATGAGAAACGGTGTCAAATACAGACCTCGAGAGCGAACGTGTCTGCAGATCAGCGTGCAAGAATGAGCCGAAGTGAAGGTGACCCAGTCGAGCAGGGTAAGCGTACAAGAATTTTACAGTTGGTGAGGTGAATCAAGGATCGCACAATATCGACTTTGCACCATCTCTTTGACATGCTGCATCTGGCGGTATCAAGCCCTGGGCAGTGAGTGCTAGTCTCGAGTCTCGACAGCCCATAGGGCCTTGCATCAACGCCATCACCATCATCGCCCGTCCCCTAGGCGTACGCCACCATCGAGGAGGAGAAGGTGCTGTACTTCGTATGGCGGCAGGACTTACGCCTAGCTCATATGCAAAGGAGATAGGACGCAAGCGCGCTTGAAAGCCATGTTGGGAATGGGAAGAGGAAACGCCGCGGAGTCGAGGTTGTTATCAAGGCCTCATGAGCAAATGCACATAACAGATGGCTTGGACGATGTTGCTTGGTGATGGTTTCCACTGCATGTCATTGGCGTGCTATTGATAGAGCTCAGGGTTTATATAGTAAGATACGGTACAATACGCTTACTTTCGGCCTGTCGATATGTGGCGCTGGAGCTAGTACCTTCTAGCTCGTTACTCATTCTCGTTCACCCCTTTTGACAAGCGAACCTGTCGACCTTGCACCATCAACAACAATCTTGAAAGCTTCAGCGAACCAGGTTCGGAGCTCTATTCTTGGCTCCCGCCATCCTCCATATGACTTGAGATCCTGAACTGCTTGATCTCCTCGGTCTCGCTCTATACATGTCTTTTCACCAGATCTGCATCACTTTTCACATACTTCATCTACGATAATGGACCTGCTCCTGGATAGGGGCTCAGTGACAAGGCTGATCGAGGGAGACTGTGGCTTTACAAGCCTAACGCCGCAGCCTCGGAAGTGGTCAATTCCAGCGCAGAGTCTACTCCGTACCTCCTGGTGTCGGGCGCTGGACTAGTCTTCATGACCAATGGATCGTAACCTACTGTTCATCATGGCAGCGTGAACGGTTGGTCCTATTCTTTGGTGTTGGCGAAAGGGGCTAACTTGAACAGGCCTGGACCTGATGTGATTGATAGGTAGGAAGCGATGAGGACATGAGGTTTATGCAGGTATGAAAGTATGAAGGCAGTTTCTAGACCGAAGGAACGATCCCTGCACTAACCAATAATGCTCAAAGTAGGTTTGACTCCAGCCTTGGCTAGTAGGGCCCATTTTCATGTTATGCTTGTCTCGACATCTCTCATTTGGTCTATCCCTTTTCATGCTCATCTGCTGCCACACCTTTGGACGTCTCTCTTCACATTTTGATAACCACATTCGCTCCGACTCTCGTTACAGCGTCTTCTCTGCATTTATACCACACTCTTTCCAAGCAATTTTCAGCCCCTCCCAACCGATTGCTACCAAAAGGAATGGCCAAGAAAATAATTCCGCCACCGATCTCGGTCACTGAAGTTGCGGCTGTGGACTCTGCACCATCATCTCCAGACTTCGAAGGATCCAAATCGGCGAAAGCTTCCGCAAGGAGATCTACCAAGCTCACACACAACAATTTCAACGATGACACTCGATACAATGCCGTACGACTGTTCACGCGAGCCACGTCGTACCGCATGCTGACATAGTACAGATGGTCAATTACCTGTATAATCGCGTCGTCAATAGTCACTGGATCAACACTCGAAAAAGTGGTGGGCAACCTCAAGGGTATTCAGGCGCCTTGATTCGCCGATCCCGTGGAATATATTGTTCCGCTCCTTCATCAGTGCATCCAAAATTGATGACTGCCGTCCAGAAGTTGAACGCCCAGGTAGCGTTCACCATGCAAACACAATCTGTAGACGCCATTTTGTCGACATTGGAGCCATTTCAAACAGATCTTTTGATGACCGACGGATCTCAGCTACAAGTCCTGAATAGATTGTCCGATATTTCGACTACAAATGTCAAACGCTTCCAGTATTGCTGCTTACTGCGTCAAGAGGGTATGGTGCTTGTATGGTCAGTTCCCGATTCCTGGCTCTTTTGGTGAATCAATCGTCATTGCGGAGAATGTCCAATCTCAATGGCTGTCTCACGGATCCTCCCCCTCCCCAGGTGATGTCTTTGACAACTAAAAGACATGATCTCGTGGTTGCTGAATAAAGCTGTATTTGGGATAATTGAGATGATGAAGGTCCAAAGCTTATTTCCATAGGCACGATGATCTCCAGGAAATAATTCCTCACGCACTTCAGATTGAAGAAAAACTCCTGTCGTTGGTCAGCTTTCCTAATCCATCTGTCTTCGATGACTGACTATTACGTTCACAGATTTGGGGCTCTAGTGCATCGCCATTCGCAACACCTTTGAGCGCCCTCCCTATCCCAGTCGCAACTCGATCGTTCTCTAGGCCTTCTTCGAGCTTCGCCGGTTCTGCATTTGATGCATCCAACGACAAATTGCCGATGGTGGCAACAGATGAGATCTTCGAAGAGGACGAGGAGAAAGGATCACCGGCGCCAGAATCTCTCGAACGGCCCGTATACTTCACCAGCGCTGTATTTGCAGGTCTGACCATGTGCCTGCTCATAGTCCTAGCTTTTGGTCTCATGACTTCGAAATTGCTTGTGGAAACTCTTACAGATGGCTTGATGATACGGTTTGCGCTCGTCGCTGCCTTGCCCTTACTAATCCTTGTTGGCCTTTTCTTCGTTCTAACAATTTTCACGAATTTATTTTCGATACTTGGTCCAATCGGAGGCATTCAAAGTAATTCTCGGTATTATTCAGGGAAAAAACCCAATCTGCGCCGTGCATATGCAGAAGGATTTGAGCCACCCCACATTACTGTCCAGATGCCCGTATATAAGGAAGGCTTGGAAGGCGTGATCATGCCAACAGTGAAATCTTTGAAGATGGCCATTTCACATTACGAATCCCATGGAGGTAAGCTGACATTCGACCTGAAATAGACAATGTACCACTACTGAACCGCTTGCAGGGACAGCATCTATCTTCATAAACGATGATGGCATGAGTTTAATCCCTGAAGACGAAGCAAGAGCTCGCGTCGAATACTATTTCGATAATGACATCGGCTGGGTTGGGCGACCAGGCCATAACAAGGATGGTTTTGTGCGCAAGGGAAAATTCAAAAAGGCCTCGAACATGAATTTCGCACTCAATGTTGCCAACAGAGTTGAAGAGTAGATCCTACCTGGCACATGACAAGGAGTCAACCGGCTAATATCTTCTCGCAGCTATCTCCAAGCTATGACCGATGAAAAGGCCGTCGTCAATGGCCATGACTTCATCGACGACCAAGAATTGGACGACATGTACAAAGCTGCTTTGGACCGAGTACTGAAAGAAGACCCCAGGGTCAGTGCGGCTGGAAACATCCGTATGGGCGAGATTATTCTCATTGTTGATTCTGATACCCGAGTGCCTGCCGATTCTCTGCTGTATGGCGCAGCCGAGATGTTCTTGTCTCCGGAAGTAGCGATCATACAGCAGTCGATCGGGATCATGCAGGTCGTTGGCGGCAAGTACACTTCCCGCAGCTGGCCATCATATTGTTAACATATCTCAGATTATTTTGAGAACGGAATGAAGTATTTCCAGGATCTAGTGGTGAGTGGCCTGACACGAAAGATATGCGCTTGAAAATCGCTGACATTCCCGTAGTATACAGCCATCAATTTCAATGTTGGGAATGGAGAAGTTCCGCCATTCGTAGGACACAACGCCTTTCTTCGATGGCAAGCCGTCCAATCCGTAGGCGTGGACGATCCTGACGGATACGTCGCGTACTGGTCCGAGTCCCACGTCTCCGAGGACTTCGACATAGCTCTTCGACTCCAGGTGGCGGGCATGATATGCCGCACCGCGAACTATCACAACAACGAATTTCTCGAGGGAGTGTCGTTGACAATCTACGATGAGATCTCGAGATGGGAAAAATACGCCTTTGGCTGTACCGAGATCGTCTTTCATCCCATGAAGAATTGGATTTTCAAGAGTCCTTTCACGCCTCTGTTCAGGCAATTCTTGTTCTCAGACATGATTTTATCTTCCAAGATTACTATCCTGGGCTACATGATGTCCTGTAAGTCACCGCCCGTTGTAGCATGGCTGAGGCCAAGTCTGAGGGTGACTATAGATTTTGCACTAGCATCAGGCGGCACACTCACGCTTGCAAACTACTTTCTCATCGGCTGGTTCAACGGCCAGATTGACAAGTTCTACATGCAATCATGGAACAGTGCGTCTCCCTCTTTCACAAGCCATTCAGAACCGTCTGTTAATTGGAATCATCAGTCCTCGTCTCTGTCATCGTCATTTTCAACCTCGTGGGCCCCATCTGCCTTGCCATCCTCCGCTATCGGCTCGGGGAAAAATCACTCCTCTCCTCTTTACTTGAAAACTTCAAATGGGTCCCCCTTTTCATGATTTTCTTCGCCGGCCTCTCCTTCCACCTGAACTGCGCTATCGTCTCCTACCTGCTCTCCATCGACCGCCAATGGGGTGCCACGGCTAAAGAAAAGGAAAATTCGAATTTCTTCAAGGAGATCCCGAAGATTTTCAAGAGGTTCGTGGTCATGTACGGTTTCATAGTGGCAATTGTAGGGGGGATGGTCTACTTGGGCTTTTTTGCGCCCAGAGGATGGGAGATCAGGGGGCTGACCGCGGTTTTCCCTCTGGCTTATATGGTGGCTAGTCATGCTCTTGTGCCATTTTTACTCAATCCGTCAATCATGATTTTCAGCTATTAATGCAGGTCGGGGAGAACGCTGATCGCTGAGGTACGAGCCGCAAAGTTTGGCACCCCGCCATTTCAACTCATCAGACATAGATTCCAATTAAATTGTAGTGTAATCGACCAAGCGCTTCTCGGCGCATGGGTCTGATGAATTTGACGATATCTCAATTCGACGATGTCAAAGAACTTGTCGTTCTGTCTCGCATCCAACGAAGTATAGGCTCACATGGGGAATGGCGAGATATTATGCTCATTCCCACGACTTGGGACTCGGTCTTGATGACAAATGCTTGCGACCCACGGGATTTGGCAGTGTGCCGTTGGAGAGAAAACAATGTTGGATGAGGCAGGAGCGCCCGACGTTCCTTATCCACCACAATGACGCAAGAATACGGGACGGGACAAGCATCCGAAGGACTTCATGTCAACACATCTCTACTACTGAACATCCGCCATTTGGTTCCTCAGCAGTACCTCCACCATGGCTCGACCTGCCAAGACAAAACAATGGGTGACCAAGCAGGACGGTATCAGGAATTTGGAGCAGGACACGGCTACACTGCCCCAACTGGCCGATGGACAAGTACTAGTCAAGGTGCTTGCCGTCTCCTTGAATTATCGTGATATTGAAGGTATGGAGCCTCTTCTAAACAACAATGGCACGAGCCAGTCATACTGTCGAGAAGCACGGGAGCATTGGCACGTACAATGAGGGGCTTCGAAGCTGCGGGAACACCATTCGGACATGCCCGTTCATGTAACCTGCTGATGAGAGCTGCGCAGTCATTCGGGGTGAGTATAATCACCACAACACCGTCCCTCAAGGCTCTGCAGGTCTCGTCCCTTGCTCAGACATGTGCGGAACCATCATCGAATCAGCCAGCAAGAAATTTAGCGCTGGCGAGAGAGTACTCAGCATATTCAATCAGACACACATCACGGGCCAGATCGTCGAACGGAACATGGCATCCGGTTTGGGCCTCCCCACCCAAGGAGTTCTGGCCGAGTACCGCATTTTCCCCGATTATGGCCTGGTCCAAACTCCAGATTATCTTTCTGACGAGGAAGCGTCGACATTGGCCATTGCTGCTGTCACTTCCTGGATGAGCATCAACTGGAATCAGCCGATCGGCCATCACTTGAGCGGGAATGAGAAGACTGTGCTTCTGCAAGGGACAGGAGGGGTTTCTATTGCAGGACTTCAGATAGCAAAGGCTTGCGGGATGAACAGTAAGGTTCTATACAAATTGACATTGACAGAGAGCGGGAGCTGAGAGCAGAAGCCATCATAACCTCCTCTTCCGACCAAAAATTGGTTCAAGCCAAGGCATTGGGAGCAGCTCACACTATCAACTACAAGACAGACCCAAATTGGGACTCCACAGTTCTAGGCCTCACTGGCAACAGGGGTGTCGACATAATTCTCGAGACTGGTGGTGCGCTGACTCTACCCAAGTCCTTCTCGTGCATCGCGTTCGGTGGCACCATTGCCGCGATCGGGTATCTAGGCGGAAAAGAAGAACCAAAAGAAGGAAACCTGAACGTCAATGTTTTGGCTTTGAAGCGAAACGTGACGATCAAAGGAATTCTCAATGGACCGAGAGAAAGGTTCGAGGAGTTGCTGAAAGTTTATGAAGAGAAGAAGATCGTTCCGGTTGTTGACAAGACGTTTACCTTCGAGCAAGCTAAGGATGCTCTGATGTACTTGGAATCCGGGGGACACTTCGGCAAGGTCGTTGTAAAGGTTGGGATTATATGAAGTTCTAGCAGAGTCTGGAAAATCTCTATCATTGTGAATGCATTCTAGATTTTGGGTATCTGAATGTTCACGAATGAGTATCAACACTGATACGTCCAATAGAGCCGTCTCCGGCTCTATGCAGGGGAGAGCTACAAGAGACTCAAATTCCTACATAGCTCTGCAGCAAGTTCGATTGGTCCTTCGAAATGCTCATCGTATGGGATGGGGTAACATTTCGAAGTGCAGTTGGTACATAGGTAGTCCGCGGTCAGCTGCGTGCTTAGCAGGCCAATAATGGTGAGGCACGAGGACGTATTGGTTTCACCAGCCTCCCAAAAATGCAGTCGGTCAAACTGAATGGCTCAACCGGTCGACTTGGAAACTGATGCGGATATACATGGCAATAAAGTGCAACAAGTCGGGGATTCTCCGGTGTGGTTAGCTTCCCAGAGCATGAAGGACTATTCCGATAGACGAGGCGCCGCGCGTCCGTCGCGTGTACTACATATTGTCTACACAGTAGCACCATGCCTCAGCAAACCCGGTTGATAGCTCTATCCTGCAGCGGACGGCGCCTCGCAGGGCAGGCCATGCAACTGTTCCTGGTCTAGTCTCACTCCCCTTCTCCACGGTCCATACGGCGTTCGTATCCACCTATCAGCTGCCTTCATGCCTCTCCCCATGCCCAAACGTTCATGAGTCCCTATCCACATCTCCATCTTCAAGCCCGATAATAACATTCTACAAGACCGTTTTTGCCGTTCGTGACAGCATTCCGTCTGTTCAAGCGTCGCGACATGGTCAACATCGCAGTGAAAGCACGCCTAGCGGAAGAAGCCTTGGCCCCACGGAGAGTCCATCTTTACGACGCTCATGTCTTCGAATTACTATGGCAGAAGAACCCCAAAGCCAATCACTCGGAGAGAATCCCCATTGCTCAAGCTTGAGCATGCCTTCTCTTTCCGCATCTGAAAGCAGCAGTCGAACAAGCACGCCATGAGGCTTTCACCCTCCGTCTCGGGGTCTGCTTGCCAATCGTGACCTGGTTTGCAGCGACGCACTCCCAGATTTCTCACGCCACCTTGAGCGAAGACTCGAAAGTGCTGGCCCTTGTTGATTGCGGGCATCCGTCCGAGTCGGCGATCAAGAGTCTGCAAGGCCGTGGTCTCGTGACCCTGATGAGCGGCGTCGTTACTGGTTACACTGATACTGATGTCTGGGTGCGCTATGATCATCGATAAATCAAACTGCTCGGTTCACGATGCCAGGCACTTTGAGAAAGCTTCGCTCCTTCGCAAAAAGGAATGTTAGGCCACAGCAATCGGCATTGGCTCGGGTCGTGAAAGACGTCAGTCAGAATCGGGAAGCTGGTAGTGCTGTCGTCGACAATCGTCGGTAATTGCCCTGTTGCGCTGAGCTAATGGACCGATCCTGGAACAGGCTTGGCGAAAGTCGCGAGCGTGAGATGTGAACACTGCCGAGATGTGAGGATGAACGCACGATCTGCGGCAGTCGGGCCGTTCCCTGATATGGACATGGACTGTCCTGAGAGCTGGCCCAGAATCAGATTGCTCTTCAGCCTATTCTGTCAGTGCACACCAGCAAACAATGCGATGCCGATGTGTCCGTGCCACGGAGATCTCGGTATCTTACTGTAGTACGCAGACCAAGCTCCGGCGAAAGGCGGGGGCGGGCGATTTATTCGTCCGTCGTGACGCGGTATGATATGTGCCATTGATATTGCTAATCGTTGTTGGATCCCGATTCCTCCCTGAGACTGGGTAGATTGTTATAAGCCAGGCACGCTAGGTCACAACAATAGGCCGGAGAGCAGTCATACCAGCACGGTAGGACAAGACTGGGACGGACGCCTCTGCCTCGAGTTCTACGCAAGGTCGAGAGCATCACGATTGCATTGCACACTATATGAACGTTCCGTAATACTTGCGTAGACGAGACCAGGTAATGTGATGAGATGAAGTGACCACGATACGCACATCGATGAATCTTCAACTTTACGGACGCTTGACCAGAGCTTTGGATTTGCTGATTAGGCTCAAGGCGACATTGACTGTCTACATGCCAATTCTGTCCAACCGTGGACATGCAGAGCATCCATGTCCTTCACCTGCTTGACTGTTCTGATGCTCCATGATTCTCGGGTTGCAACTCAACTGATCGCCGGAATAAGCCTTGGTGCATGCGCGAGGCACATCAACCCCTGGTGCCTGGATTCGCATCCGCAGTCGACCCATGGTCGTAATCAGAGAGGCAGAAGCGGTTCTAATCCATGGTGCTGTATCTCTGCTCGTCGCACTGGCTGACATCATGACATACTTGCGCGTACGAGACTCTATCCTTGTAGGGTTATCCATCGTGTACGCGATGTGAGCACATGGATCGAGTCGTCGCAGTGCACTGCAAAAAGTAGGAAGGTGTATAGTAAGCGGTCTCGATGCTGATTTCCGGTAGCCAACAGACCCAGGTCGAGGCAAGGAAGTCCCACCTCGTTCAGTGAAGAGATGATGCATTGGCGTACGCGAAATTGGCTATGTCCGACTCACGTCAAAGTCTGCTGCAAAGTGGCGGATATGAGTGTAGACTTTGTCGTTGAAACTGAAGTTGAAGGCGAAGCGAAGTGGTTGTGATGAACATGTCCACAGTGTGGAAGTTGGGCAGGGAAAGTCGGAGGAAATGGCTCCGGCTGGCTGTGCTTAAACTCGTTTGAGATTCTGTCAGTTTCAAGTTTGCTTTCGGCGAAATCTACAAACAACAACTTCGTCGACACAGTCATCCCAAACATGTCCGTGCCACAGGGTGTGAAAGGACTAGTTGTCATTTGTACAACTAACGACAGGCACGGAAGCTAGCTATCGAGATGAAGCGCAAGAATGCACGGCTTAAGGCCCGGTCTCTAAAGAAAATGCCCAACTCGACTTTTCTTCGCCATTGGTCGCTGTTCAGTAAGACCCATTGAGATAGCTAATCCAAACTCTTGGGGGAAGCTGTGCGATCTGATACAACGTCCACATTGGTTATCCTATCATCTCGGACATCCGTTTCCCAGCCCTGTTTGGATTGCCCAGCTTGTGGCAGGAAGCTTACTGCGCTCTTGTGGAGGAATCGAATTCTAGCCTGCTGTTCCGTCTCAATTGCAATCTCAAACTTGCGCCTAAGAATTGCAGATGTTCTTCCAAGAAGTAACCCGTACTGACGCGAAGCATCTCAACGACGATCAATTTCCGAGTCTTCATTGTTTGACTTGGTCAGTCCGTTGAAGACCATGGCATGCTCCGTTACACCCGTCACGAATTCGTAACATGCTTCCTCGAGGAGGCGCATGACCTGAACCTAGACGGCTCAGTACGACGTTGTGCAGACGAATATTCTGCGTGCACAAGGACTCTGTCATGAAAGAGTACGGCATCAGTATGTGTCGGGCCGTTGCAGCCGCGCATATGACAGGTCCAATTCTGGGATCGTGTCTTGCTCCCTGCGGGGATACTGCGCGTGTAGTCGCACAAAAGCCAGACCAGGGATGTTGACCCCTCTCAAACAAGAAATGTCCAGTAGCTAGGGTAAACGAATTCGTCCTCGAAAATGCGTCTCACTTGCTCCAGAATGAACTTCTCCACCTTGCCTACGTTCTTCAAAACTTGTCTGCCCGGCTCTTTCTGTCCTATCTCGCTTTCCACCTTGATCTCTTCGAGCAGCCCTCCCATCTTGCCTTTCGGCGGCGCCGTGGTGTCAATGTCTTCGGCTGGATCTGCATCGCTGCCCGCGAACGCTTCCGCGTGTTCGGGCGACAAGAAGCATACGTGCGCACGCTTTTTTATGTAGGCCAAGATTGCGACGCCGTCAAAACGTAAGCCTGTGATGTTGAGCTTCAATGGGATGCCAACGAAGCTAGGCATAGGATAGTCGAGGAGAATCTCGGCCGTCAGTGACAACCTCATGTCTCCTCCGTATCGTACGTGCGTCACAATCTGGATGTCATTGGGACTCTGGTCTCGATTGATGTGGGCATCGGCATCACCTCCGAGCGCATTGCCAAATGCTGGGACGTGGCGGTCATCGTCAAGATCCACGCCATCGCTTTCGGCAGGCTGGTGTTGATGTTGAGACGGCGGACGAGATCCTGGATCTGCAGTCGACGGCGGGGTAAGCAAGCTCCTAGAGATGGCAGGTTGATGCGTGGCGTTGAGGGATGCCAGAGGCGCCGGCCTGTTGTCAGGCCATCCACCATGAAAATGAGCGCCGGCGACCGCTGCAAGTGGTGTGGTCGTCCCAGATAGGCCAGGACCGAACGGGAGATGGAAGTAATTCAGATTGGACATGCCGCCAGGAATACCTGGTGTCTGCGAGCCGGACACCAACGGACTAGCCAGATTCGGGTGTTCTCCAAGATTTAGCGAGCCTCGAAACCCGGCAAACCTCGTATCGATTTGTGGTGAGTGCTTCTGAGCTGATGCATCACTTTCACATGGCAGGACCCCCGGATGGCTGTGGTGTTGTCGAACTGAGGCTGCAGGGACTGAATCATGTGCGTTGGAGTGGGAAGCTGCATCGTGGCCCTCATCTTGGCCAGAGTTGTCGCCTTCGTCGTCGGACCCATTGTCGTCGTAAAAGTCTGGAAGAGGGTCGCAAATGTCCTTGAGCTCAACTTCTGGTGGAATGGTCCCAAGGTCGAAAGAGGAGACGCGCGCAGCACGGAGCAGGTTCTTTGGAAATTTGATTTGCTGGATCTTGTCATCCAAGAAGGCACGAATCGTTTCGGTGAGGGCAGCTCCATCCGCGCCCTCAGTGAGGGCTGACCAATCCACGACGACGGACATGACAGGCAGAGGAGATTTTCAGATGTTCTTACCAGAGTGGAACTGCTCTTCCGTTGGTCCCGCCAATGTGCAGCACAGGAATCGGAGGTACATGGATGGCAGGAGGGATGCGTAATCTCCAGACGTGTACTATGTCCAAGATGCGGACAAGCAGAGGGCGTTGGCTGGACAGCGGCGATTCCCAGCCGAGGCGAGGTGGTCGGAGAGGAGAAGTCGAGGGGAGGTTGCGGCGATTCGCGGCCGGCGAAGGGGTGAGGAAGGTGTATCTTGGGCCAGCTCAGGCGTCTCGGCTATGCCAGACTCAAAGGCACTGATGTCCTGGTCTACCGCCGGTGTTTCGTGGTTGACGTGAGCGGAACAGCGTGCGGATTGCGACTTGCGGGCGGGAGTTCTACAGGCTGGACGACACGCACAGGCGAAGGTTCTATAGTGGGCGAGGGAGAATATCGGATGCCTGGGACGGAGCGTGATGCAGCACGCTGCTTCCAGAAGCGTGAGGATGCAGTATTTCACGTACTATGTACAATTCCCAGGGCATGTGCCGCGCCCGCGTGTGATTGATGCAGAGCTGGGCGATCATATAACGTCGCAAACTAGTCTGGATAGCGCAGGATCTGCCCCAGGTACATCAGGCATCAGGCCCTCAGGAAATGTCCAGTTCCAGTTCCAAACCAGCTCCGTCTCCGACCTCGACCAACTGAAGCAAGTCAGTCTCTCTACGCCCTCGCAAGAAGAGCGATAAGCTTCTGACATCTCCAGGCGCAGAGTCGTCCCGCTACTGGTCAACTCGCTTTTGCCGAGCCAGATGGCTTTTGTGGGCCTGCTTGTCGTCTCATTCAGCGTCGGTGTCGAAGCACATGCCATCCTGCTCTCCCGTATAAGTGTTGGCAGATGAATATCAGGGAATTTATCCATGGTCGACCCAGATCAACGCCACGAGCAGAACGGCGCAAAAAGAAAGGTGCAAACGATCAGCCACCAACACGGGCCGAAGCGTGTGCCTGGATCTGGAGGGCGGGAAAAGAAAGCAATGTCTTGTGATTCTCCGTTGATATTGCCGTGTCACCACGGGACTGTGATTACATGCAACGGAGACAACAGGAATTCGACTGTTTGCCTCTCGCCGTGCATTCAGTGAGTCGTAGTCACCCTTGTGCCATCTCGTGGCAATCTCAGTGCTTGTGATGCAATGTCCCTAGCTGTCAACTATTGACATGCCATGAGCCCAGCGGTGTTAAGGCAGGCTCCCGTGTTTGACAGGGAGGAGCACAGGATCTGTGTGGAAGAAGAAGTAGGCATCGTGATACAGCTCAACAGTTTTCGTGCCACCTTGCACCACCACCCACGACAGGTCAGAGTACAATCGCGAATGTCAGTGAAATCCTAGCTGAAGAGGCTGGAACCTCGAAAGATGCCATCTGATTTTGGAGCTGTAGGCTGTAGCATCTAGTTCCAACACATGGTCCCATTTCTCCTCCGCTGCGGCGTCTGGCAGGTAGGCTATGGCGCATGAGGTGGCATGTGAACAACAGAAAGAAAAGGCCTCGCCATCCATCCACGCGCCCCAATTACAGTTATTAACCCCAGAATAATACATGCGGCCGGGTCGAATCTCAAAACACCTTCTTTTGGGCCTGACGCCATATCCGTGCCTGCCAGTCCAGTCCATTGGACCGGCCCTCGCGGTCGTAGCATCGGCATGAGCGCCGACACTCTTGGGATCGATCCTGTTTTACGCCTGAAAATGCCTGTATGCGTTGTGCTGTGCTATCAGTCGGAGAATGGAGACCCAGCACAATAAGAATACGAATCGCGTGACGAGGCCTGGGCACTGAAGGTCCCGCGATGCCAATTCCGTCTCCCGTTTGCGTAGTACCCGATGGGATGGAGCGTCTTCCGGCCGAGAGAGCTTGTCTTGTGGGACACTGGATTGGGGGTCAGATTGTGAGCAACCTGGATCAGAAGAGCCATACCGGTCATTTGTCGTAACAGCTGTCACATTTCTCGTCGTGTTTGACGGTCCTCGATTTCATCTCTGACGCGGAGCAGAGCGATCCATGTGTTCTTGAGCTTGCGCATGGGGCATAGTCGCTGGTCGAATGTCCACAGCTATATTGGCGTATTATTCTTGTGCACATGGTTGCTGATCCGAGCAAAGTCCGCCGTGGGTATGAGGAAGCGAATTGGGGGAGCGATTGGTGCGTGGTATACACGGTAGGCTTTGGAGCGGAGTTTGTGGGCAATTGTCAGTAGAGACCGGACGGGCCTGACCAGCGGAGGCTTTCCTGATGTCCGATGGCGATGGGCGGACGGGTGTATATTGGCTGAACGAGAGGACACGGTCGACTGAGGGAGGAGGAGGGTGATCTGGCGTCGTGTTTGATATGTAGAGTCTGAGATATGGGACAGCAGGTCGCCTGAGGGGTGGAAGGGAGGGCTACGATCGACAGCGACAGTGTCAATCAAGTATAGCCAGACCAGGGGAGGCAGCGGTTTTATATGTCCATTGGCAGTCGAGCGAAATGATGGCACTCTGTCGATAAATAAATAGATTGCAGCCGTTTGCACACTGAGTGCGACAGAGAGCAGAGCATCGGGCTTACCCTTGACCCAGCCTGCAGACCCGCGTGGGAAAGCATGGGTCTTGGTCTCTGACAAGGGATGCTGGGATCATGCCTCTAGGACGAGCTGCTGTTGATTGCTGGACGTGGTGGAAGCTTCGAAGCCAATGCCACGGGCCTGCATATTTTGGCGGAGTCGAACCGTTTGGTCACACACTCACACTCACGCTGTGCTGCAGCGAGCGCTGCGCTCAGACTGCCAACGAGACCAGCACCAGCCTTAACAGACCGGGTAAGGACACCGGCAACGGCCTTCACGGCTAGCCCTCTTTCCCCCCGTCTCGAATCTCGGCTCTGTTGCAGCTTTGCAAATCACCCCAGGTTGGAGTGGCCAGCAAGGCGAAGCGCCTTTGTACTCAATATTGCCCTCCCGATCAGCTACGATGACGGCAGCCAGCTTCACTCCACCTGTTCGATGCTCATTCCGAGGCTAGGCGTATGCAAACAGGGCAGGTCTTTGGAGGGAGAGCACCTCGTCCAGGTGGCATTTCCGACTGGAAACCGTTCGGTCTGCGCGTCTGTTTGGCTACTCCCAAGGGAGCCCTGGCTTCTCCATGCACGGCAAAACTCAAAACCGGCAAGGCTTCGAAACAAGCGCCAGAAGGATGATCGGGGATCTGACACCTCGCCATCAATTTCCTAGTCACGAGCTACTCCAGAGAGCGAAGCCCAAGTACTCGTGGGTACGAGTTCAAATTAACAAGTAGGAACAAAGGAACTGCCTTCAGCCTCGTGCATGGTGGATGATGGCCTATCAGAGATGATTGCAGCAACAAGCCGGACCAATCTTCATTGCGGACAGCTAAGTGTCAGAGGCATAGAACCTCTGTGACGTGCGAAGTGATAGCGAGAGTCATTCTTCGTGACCAGCGCGTTGGCAGTGCGAGTAGGGACAATACGGTGAATAGCTTCAATGGAATGCGGCCCACCCTTTGCTTCCGTTACAGGTGGAGGGGCTGGGCTTGTTGATCCGCGGCCCGTCATCATCCTGTTGCCCTTGCTGTCCTCTCCGTAGAAGTTGGGACTGTCCTTTTCCTGTCGCCTGAGTCTTTATTAGATCTCATCTGCTGTGCAAAATTTCAACAGTGTCGAGGTCGAATCATAATCCAAGGTTGTTCGATCGTGGCTGTCGAGCAGTTACTTTTGGCCAATCGCCTTCGCGATTTTTCCTCCAGATCTGCGGGCATATGCCACATAGAACAATCTTGCCATTTGACATGCAAGCCTTCGCAAGAAAGGCTTGAACCATGCGCGAGACTCGGAGGCTCTCTTGCGATCCAAGGATTATCGCTGGAGTCTCGGAATACTAGAGGAAGGCACCTTAGGGTTGACATGGCTCGAAAAACAATGCCATTACCTCCGTCGGCTCAAAGAGACCGCCGGCGACGAGTTTGAGGTCGTAAGCCTTTGGTAGATCGACAGTAAGGCAGTGGGAAAATTGGTTGTCACAACTTCGGTAAGAGGGCAGGATACGTATGTCGTTCGAGTAATGGCCTCGCCCAGAGTAGCTGAGGCTCCCGCCAGACCGTTGTCCATTGCTGATCTTGAAACGCTCCTTCCACAGTTGCGGCTGAAGCTCAGGACAAGAACGGGGGTGGCACCTGCACTGACAGCTGGAGCCCAGGGTCTTGAGTTTTGGCTATCCGTAATCCCAATCATCCACGGGTCCATAGTCCATACACAATCAATTTTGTGCCATGGCAAGGTCGTACATGAATCATGATGGGCTTCGATGGAGATGACGAGTAGGACGCCGAGAGTGTGTTATGCTACATAGCGACGAACAGCCATCATCGAATCATCAATGCACCGGTCTGCTATCGTGGCATCCAGAAGCGAAATACATGTCTGCTACTCAGCAATATGAAGAGCTGATTTAGAATCTACTGGTAACGTTGCTGAATTTCGACGAGACGAAGGGGACTTGTGAGCTGAGTAACCAGGCTGGAACCAAGGAGTCATTGGTTTCCGGGAGGAAATGTTCTCATAGGTTGGCGTTGACTGCAGACACGACCTCCGTACTAGACTACTAGTACTCCGCGTGTTAGTTTGAAAGGAGAGCAAGGCGGGCCCACGAGATCCTCGCCACCCTGTTAGCATCCTCCGGTTCCGTCTTCTTAAGCTGGCCATTGTGGCTGTGAACCTAGCATTGGATCCAAGTCAAAGCCAGAGCAAGGTTCCTTTCGCTTCCTCAAAAAGCTTTCACAAACCTGGCCTGATTCCAACACAAGCGAAGCACGAAAACTCGATGAGCGGTTGTCAACATTGTTACACATCGTTATTCACAGCCGGTTCCACTAGTAAGTCCACGACGTTCATGCTTTGGCGTCCTGCTCTCATGGATTGAGCCGGCTACAATGTTACCCACAAGCTTCAGAGCTTCATGGTCCCTGTCTCCAGCCACGGATCTTTGCTTTTACCCCGAGCTATGCATGATCCTCTCCAGTTGTCGTTTGTGCATTGATCCGAACTCTTTCGAGAAGTTGAGTAAGTGAGTGAATAGGGAATCTGGAAGTTAAGATGATTATATTGAGGGCCAAGTATCGGACAAGACCTTCCGGTCAGTCCAAAGCCTACTAAGGCTACCAAGGTACCTTGGAATACGACTTTAGATTGTAGCTAAGGAACATCTCCTCTAAATAAACAGGAGACGGTGTGACGTAGATTAGCATTGCGGGCGAGCTCTTAGAGTTCCTGTCTGCTTCCTCACTCAACTTCTCGAGAAAGGTCCGGATCAATGCACAAACGGCGATAACATGCGATTCTTACTTTCCACTTTCCACCTCCATTCCAGGTACACCACTCGGAGCAGTGCCCATGCGAAAGTGAACTACTTTCCACGGCGAATCTGGTCCGTCACTCGGAGGACCATAAAGAGTCAAACAGACTTTCATCGGTCAAAGCCGCTTGTGCTCGGACATATCGTCTCCTTGATTGGCTTCCGTTGCCTGCAATTTGCCCGTAGGAATTCAAGGAATCAGCAAGGCTGGCTGATTGAGAATCAAGGACAAACAATTGGGGTCGCCCGAATTAAGTTTTCTCTTTCATAGCTGGGCGGTTATCCGTCGTTGAGCTAGCTTGAAAGAACCTCTCCTTTTCCAACAGTGGCATCGCTCTTGCAACGGGGAAGAATGCCTGAGCTTCCCCGCTTTTACGGAGTCTAGCCTCTAAAAGCTGAAAGTACCATCTAGCAGCCTTATCCAGGCTAACTTCCGTGTCTGCCAAGAAGCTAAGATACCCTTGTTATTGTTGAGACGTGAAATGTGTCCCCACTCCCCAGAGATTTGCATGTTCAACACAAGCAGAAAATCAGAGTTGCGCCATCATGGTGTCGCAGCGCCGCGATATCGCGGACGCGGCGGATGACTTGGAAAAAGCTGGGTGCGGCTCATCCCACCACAAAGCAGACAATCTCGCAGGTCAGTATCCAGAATTGCAAGATTCACGATCATTCAACGGAGAGACTCGACGAATGAGCGACGACTCTTTTGGTCAGTTGCAGCCAAGATTGTCGAGACGGTCCAAAGGATCGTCATGAAGTATAAGATGATTGATCGTCGTTCCTTCTCCCGCCGCGACTTTGGGTACTCTGCCTATAGAAGGCGGCCGTAATCAGAGCAATGTTCTAGGTTCTAGCTGGTTTTGACTTGATCGACATCTATACCAAGAGATAAGTTGTACTACACTCACGCGCCCAGTCTCTAGTCAGTCGCACAAGCGTCGCATTTGAGCCTCACCGCTGTGGATCGGAGGCTACAATCAGAAGCAAAGCGCGCCACCTACCATTGGCAGCTGTCTTATCGATCTCCTGGTTGCAGCACGTGCACATCTTTTCTCAGCATCCTCTCCAGATGACTAGCTTGGCCACCTCTTCATATCTGTATTTAAGCTCTTTCGCACAGAGACGATTCGGTAATCAGCAAAAATCCAAATCCCTCACACGCGAACGCACATTCTCTATCCGCCAACAAACCAGCCCCTCGACTCAACTATTCGCCCGGCACTCGAACCAAAAACCAACATGTCGTCTTACGATTCTGCTGTCCTCTCAAAAATCACTGGAACAGAGTGTCACGTAGCTGCCTATGACCAAGCAGTTGACGTTCCCTCCGTCACAATTCAAACTCCGCGCCCAATACGACCTATGTTTCCGGAGGGAGGCTTCCTCGTCCTGTCCCCAACTTTGTCATCGCACTCTCCATCACAAACCTCTTCTCGAGCATCTTCTATCGGCTCCGCTACTGCCGCGGCTCTCCCTTCTGCAGCTCCTTCATCCACATCCGCCATCGATGATAACGGCTCTGCTGAAGCACCTCAAGCAGTCAAGAAAGATCGACGATCATCCAGCGTCAGCAGCGCTGGTGGTTTCCGCAGGAGGATTTTGAAGCTCGGGCCAGTACACAATGGCGAGACCATTACCTCTGACTACGTTGAGCTTGACGAGGAGTGAACTTGGATTTGCTGAAATGGAGGACAATCATTCAATTGTGGACTGTTGCTCAAGTTTGCCACCATTTTCCCCTCTGCAAAATCAGTCCTTCTTTACAGAAGCGTTTGGTTCCCATGGCGTTGAAAACTTATTCTTGAGAAACTCTATAGTACTCACAATTACGCTTTCTATAGCAAACCCTGCGAGAACACCTTCGATGCTCCTCTGCTGCTCGTCATATCAATTGGTTGTGACACTCCATTTGTAACAACCTTTTATTGTTCTAAGCTCCCACGTTGGACATGTATCTTACAAAGCTCTGATTTCAAGCAAGGTGATCGCCACAACCAACTGAAGTGGATGCTTGCTATAGATTTCCTGGCTAGCCCGACTCTCGGGATAGAGATGTGTTTGAGCTTGATGAGAGTCGATTGTGTAGCATATTTTCGTGAGACGGTACTTCTTAGACCCTTAGGGAGATTCGCACCGTTAGCGAGCAAGCATCTTGATCGACCTAATTCTTCGACTCAAGTATACTTGACGTTCAGCAGGACGGTGGTCCTGTCAAGCTATTTGTCTCCGTCGTATGATCTGCAGTGGTGCTTGCCAAAAGCAGAGTCATCTGCATGGGTTTCTGTACCCTGCAGCAAGCCTATCAGAAGGAGTCTTCATCCAACGTGCAATGACAAGGTCCTTTCCTTGCAGCAGGAAGCATGATGACGGGAGGCATGCCGAAATATCAGGACGAGGCTACCCGGGAAATAGCAGCGGAGGGCAAAAGCTGTCAGACAGCAATTTGATGGATATGCGTGATAATCGGCAATGTTGGTGTCTTGATGATAATAATGGCGGGAGATGAAGTTGTGGTTGAAGGAAGTTGATAGACAAGCAGAATAGTACACCCAAGGGCCAATCGGAGTGGCTCCTCACCTCTGCTATTTTTAAGTGGGGCTAGACTGGTCGCCCCGAGACCGGACTGACTACCACTGATATCGGTCTCCAACCTCTTCTTGTTCTTGAACATCCTGCTCCATAACGACACTTTGGGAGTACTTTGCTGCAGATCAAAACTTGGAACATTTGTAATTCACCGGATCAAGCCGACATCCACTGTTGGGCCATCGGCAGCCGGGCCGCAGGAACTAGGCACGAATCTTGGAAGCAAACCAAGCCAAGATGATCTGGCATGTAGTCGCCAAGACGTCGCAGGTTCAATTCCAAGAAGGGCCTGTAACGGTCCCTGACGATCTCGTGGTATATTCACAGTACGTTGTACTCCGTAAGTTGTCTCTTGGCTAATCAACGATCTCCTGCGTGATGTGCCAAGTATTGTCAACTCGGTCTTGTCTCGAGCGTTGCCAATGCTCGGTGATCTCTTTTCTTGCATCGTAAATTCGAAATCCTTCGAACAAGGTCATCCTACACGGGCTAGTACATGTCACCCTCGTGTAAGCTCTCTCACATGCATCGAACATGATCAGGTCTCATTACCACTCATTCGCCGACGCTGTCTTGAATCAGAGCTGAGCTCCCGAATGCTCGGAGATGACTTTTCGTGACGGATGCGAAAGTTGCATCACCAGACACGGGCATGTTCCAGCATCCCAAACTCAACAAACCCATTTCCCTACTATTGCCGGCGAGATTATGACAGGTCTCGAATCGCGCTGTTTGTATCATACCTCGTGTAATATTGTCACGTAGTATAATAACCGTATCTTCTCACACCCCCGCAAATGCAGTCCTTGTAATTGATTCGTCGATGCCAGCCTCATATTTCGATCTAAGAATCTTCTCGACACACGTAACCAGCAGGCTGCATGCGAGAGGCTTCCTGTTCCAAGTAGAGAAGAAGAGCGAAGCCTTGCTTTGCAACTCAATTGGATTGTGATTGAGAATAACTCGGACGTCTCAAGCCCAAGAAATACAAGTAGAAATGGGAGACAGAAAGCAGTAACCCAATATCTTTGTCAATGAGACACGAATATGAGTTGTACAGACGTCATGATAACATCTTTGCTAAAATCTGGAGATCTCATTGCAATATATACCTGACATACTATGACTCCTCCGAAAGTCCCGCGACCCTTCGCGTCGGCCTCACCGGCAGTCTGTGGGGGAAAAGCATGAGGCCTCCTGCGAGCTCCCTAAGAATTTTTTCGAAAACCACACACCTCATGGCCGACCACCAAGCTCGAATACAGTCTCTCGAAGACCAGATAACCAAGCTCGAGTCCCAACTGATCCTCCTTCGTAACGACCTCGCGTCCGCCCGTATAAGCAGTAACGATGTCGCCGCATCAACTCCTTCAGACCACGCCATGTCGGACGCGGCACTCTCTGTGCAGCTTGACGTCGTAAACACGGCTGTGGATGGAGGTTTCCCAGACGCGTGGGGAAGAGATGTCCTCGCCGCACTGCGCCAACCTACAGAAGAACCTCCGAACCAATGGCCGCTCACACAAGAAGAATACAAGAGGTATGGAAGGCAGCTGATAATGCCTGAGGTTGGCTTGCGGGGACAATTGCGACTCAAAGCTGCCAAGGTCTTGATTGTTGGCTGTGGAGGTCTGGGTTGTCCCGCGGCAATGTATCTTGCAGGCGCTGGCGTGGGCACCATTGGTCTGGTGGATGGAGACATGGTGGAGGAGAGTAACTTGCATAGACAAGTGCTGCACAATGAGCAGAGCAACGGATGGGCAAAAGTGGACAGTGCTATGCAAGGGCTGAAGGCGTATGTACATAGTCCCCCTGACAGTACGAGCCCAAAAGTAGGACGACCACTGATGAGGCCGAGGACAGGCTGAACTCTGCAGTCATCACTGTTCCATACAAGACTCGCTTGGAGCCTCAGAATGCCCTGCACATACTTGCCTCGTACGACGTCGTGCTGGACTGTACGGACACACCGGCTTCACGATATCTCATCTCGGACACCTGCGTTCTCCTCGGCAAACCGCTCGTCTCTGCGTCGGCGCTGCGCACCGAAGGACAGCTCATGCTTCTCAACTGTCCACCGCGACCCGCCGGAGACCCGGGAGGAGGACCATGCTACCGCTGTGTCTTCCCCAAACCACCACCACCAGAGACTGTGACCAGCTGCGGCGATGGTGGGATCCTCGGTCCCGTGGTTGGCATCATGGGACTTCTGCAGGCTTTGGAAACCATCAAAGTCGTCATTGCTGACTGTTCGACTTCTCTTGCTGAAGGCGCTCTCTCCGCGCCTTCTCTCCTGCTGTTCTCCGCGTACAGCTCTCCTCAATTCAGGAGCATAAGATTGCGCCCTCGAAAGATGGCTTGCGCCGCGTGTTCTTCACAAGCAACAATCACAGCGGATGCATTGACATCAGGTTCAATGGACTATGTCCAGTTCTGTGGCCTAGCGACTCCAATCAATATTCTCGGTCCGGATGAAAGGATATCCGCCCTCGACTACGCCGAATCGCGAAAGGTCACAAGCCTCATGGGAAAACAGCACCAATTGATTGACGTGCGAGAAAAAGTCCAATACGATCTTTGCCATTTATTTGGAAGCGTCAACATTCCCTTTTCACAGCTCAGCCAGCTGCCCAGCTCGTGGGAAGATATCATGAAGGACGAAGAAGCCAGGAAAGTGCTGAAACTGCTCAAATCTAGTTTCCCCAGATTTGAGGGGGATCCAGTGTACGTTGTTTGCAGGCTAGGGAATGACAGCCAGGTAGCCGTTAAAAAACTAAAGGACTTGGGCTTGGATAATGGTGGGAAGACGTGGGTGGGTGACATCTCAGGTGGATTGAGAGCGTGGAGGGAGCAGGTTGATGGCAGTTTTCCAAAATACTAGCGATATGATACCCCAACATTTGCATACATCACGATACGCGCAAGAGGTGACGACTATCGTTCCACTGGCTGCCTACATGAACTACCAAAATCTATTCGTGCTGCCCTTAGCTCTGACTGACCAACCTTGCTCCTCACTTCCTTTCGTTGCTGCGCACGGTACAGTAGTATCGTGATTTACATTTCCCATTCTCCGTCGGTTGCTCTATGTCCCATCAAGCTTGTAGCTAATGACTGCATTGATCCGCCTCAATATTCATTCTTGTTGACCTTAGTAATAGAGGGCACAAAACGAGGCTACGAAGTCTCTGATTTCTCTTCCTCCTCTCTTGCTCCACCGTCGTCATTGTCTTCTTCCCTCTTCACATGCTCATCGCGGCCTTCTCCCCTCCCACTCCACGTTGCCTCTGCCAAGACTTGATCCCCTCTTCTTCCGTCTTTATGTGCATCCAGATCTCATCCTTCGCGCTCGATTCCGCATTCCCTCCATTTTTAGGGTGCTTTCGCTTCCATTTTCTCTCAATACTAGCACCCAGGCGAGCTCTCGCCTCGTGGGGTATCTTCAGCCGTACGGCTGTCCATTTGTCAGTCGGCCTTCGATCCACTGGGGGCTCATCGATAGGCTCCAGATCGAGGATGTTCTCGACAGTCATCGTGCGCTTGATGATCGCAGATCGTTGCGGGATGAGAATCCGCGAGAGAAATTCAAGCGATGCGGAGATGTTGAGGTCCAGAGCTCGTTTTGGATTCGCCGTCATCTTGAGTAAGAATGTACAGATATGAGGGTACAATATACTGAAGTCAGACTGTGAAACATGGATTGTGCCCCGGACAGTGATGAGCCAGGAGGGAGCCGTGAGCTTCGATTCATTGGTCAGGGCTGAGACTGTGTCGAAGTTGGACTGCCAGTACATGAATGCTTCGCTATTTATCCCTAGCAGCGGCTTTTTCAGATCATGGTCCTTTCCGTCTGGCGTACTGGGTGTTCGAACGGCAGCGCCCCAGATATCGTAGATGATGCCTTGAGATACATATTTGAATCTCTCGGAGGCTCGCAGAAGTTCTATCGTCGTTGCTGCGCCGAACGAGTGGCCTAGGATGGTGGCTTGGTCTAGATGGAATCGATCTTTCCACAAGGACCAGTCCACGCCCTCCAGACCGCGCGAACTTCCTCCCTTGAGGCCTTTCCGGCGTAGATTGTGCTTCGCTATTTCAGCACCTTGCCCATTGCATATCTTACCAAGTACTCGATAGGCTTCCTCAATTTCCGCCAGGCGGAGTTGGATCTGCGCAGCACGAAGTTCTTGATCCACGCCCTTGTCGCTGTTAGGCGCAGTGTCTCTGGGGTTTGCTTTGGGGAAAACATAATCTATCCTGTCGTACTTTTTCTTTCGCTGCTCTGGGGTGTGATCAACATTCCCTTCCGCTTCCATGCCTTCTATGCTCGCCTCGCCATCGGGTGTGCGGTTGATGTACGTTCGTGGGCCCGACCCATCGCGATGTTCAATGGCACAAACGATAAATCCATAGCTGGCAAACTCGCCGCATACACTTGAATAGGTCGTCCTTGTTCCCCCAAGGCCGTGGCTAAATATGAGCAAGGGAAATTTGGGCTCCGCGCTCTCTCCCCCCGGAGGCGGACCCTCCTGATTTTTAACATCTGCTCCTGCAGTATACGTGTTGTTAGGGGGAGGCCAATGCCTGGCAGGCTCGGCATTGCGGAAAGCAGGGAGTTTGGTCAGCATTGTTGTGGCTGCGAACCATGGTACAGCCAGATCTCCCCGGCGGCCGAATCCAGCGAACCGTCCATATCCTTGGGCAGTCTTTCTCCTGGGTCGAGATAGCCACGTCTCCCGGGACCACTTGGATCGGCCGCCCGGATACTTCCCTGCTCCTGAGCCGAATTCTGAAGGATAGTATATGTTAAAAAGAACCGTCTCGAGTTTGAACAGGTGATGTTTGTGTCGCGTGATGTGGGAAAAAGATTGCGGATGCTCGGCTGGAACCTCGATATCCATCATTCCAACCTAGTCAAGTCAGTTGTTACTCATCTTGCCAGCTGGAGCAGACGGACGCTATAAGGGCCAGTGTATCGCGGAAGAGTCCCATGAAGAAACCATGGCTGATCTCTCCAACCAGTAGGGGGCCGAGTTCGCGGTTTCTTCGCGTTCGGCACGCGACCACTCTTCTCATTCTGGTGCGCGAAACTGCTTCTCCGACCTGCGCCCTGTTTGCCTGTGATTTGATTTGGCAAGATGGGCATTTTTCTGCGATGGGGGTGTATGGCAAACGAGCAATGCAAACCGAAGACAATTGTTTGATAGACGACGCAGAGGTCGCGGTAGAGAGAGATTGGGTACCGGCGGAGGCGGAAGCCCTTCATGGCCTAATTGCCGGATGGAGTAGTAGAGACTCGGACTACTCGTGGCTGGCTCGTACATGTCCATGGGCGTCATGATGGAATTAGTGATATGTCCGTGATGCGTCGGATCCGAAACCACTGGTCTTTGGTACTCACGTCACAAGAGACAATGTGTGAAAGATACTTGTCCCGGTCTTCCTGATGCAGAAGAAATAATGGATTGTATCTTACGTTGGAGAGATGATGTACAGTGGTGGAGTTGCGGATGGACAAACAAACGCTCTCGGTTTGCAAGCAATACACCACTCCGCCCAACAATTGTCGCAACAAACATTGGAAGTCGGCCTGCCACCATGCATAAATGCCGCCATGTGCTGAAAGAATGCCGCGTCATAGATGCCGCTCTTTGTCCTCGCCATCATGTCCACGGGCATAGACAACCACTACTCCATCCATGGTCCAGAGAGTCTCTCGAGTGCAGCAGATGCGAACAATGGAAAGCGAAAGCAATCAGGGCTTGACCGTGAGAAACCACCGAAGAGACTGAGACTCGATTCGACATGGTACGTAGCATTCAGGTACACTCGGATGTCTGTACTGACTCCAATCCGAAGTACCGCTTATCTTCCCACACGGCGTCGTGCAGATTCCATATGCTGCGAGTCCAGCATTGCAACCAGGCCATGTACAGTCCTACCACCATCGCCCTCTCTGGCTCTCTTCCGGAAATCCACCCCTTCTCCAGCAAAGAAACACACGCGGCCTCCAACCAAAAGGGTGTTCGAGTCTCTCAGACTTTTGCCCGAAGAATGGGTCCGCCTAGAAGGGGAAGCAAAAGCCTTCATGTTGGACACCGCCCACCCAGAAAGACAAGCCTGCGTCGGCAACCGCGCCAACGGACCAACGAATGATACCAAGATCAACCTGTATAGAACTGTGCAGAGATTCCTGGAGAGCGATATTGGGGCAAGGTTTTTTTACATGCGACTGGATGAAGATGACCTGGAGGAAAGATGGGTGTATCCCAGGGACGAGACGGCACTGATAAGCCTTTTGACGCCGTTGATGAGGAGGATGGTCACCAACGAAAGACAGAGACAGTATGCAAAGAGGACCAGGGCGGCATTGCAGCAGAGGGATAAATCTCCCTTCCAGCACGATACCACCATCGACAACCATGCTCCTTTGATCCATGGGCCCGAACACCCATGCTCACAGCGCGCAATGGAAATCTTCTATCTCACCAAGGGCACGACGCTCTTCCACCGCCATGCCACCGAAGAAGTGTCGATCGAATATAGTCAGTTGCACGAATCTGTCCTTGCCGAATGTGCAAATCATAGACCGGCGGCTTCACTGCGCAATCTGAAAATCCATGTTCATGGTCCGTACAAACTCGAGTTGGTGGATGATGACAGCTGGAAAACCGTACGAGATGAGATAACGGGTGCAGCTTGGACGGCCGAAGGACCGATCAAGGTTGTCGTGCAATGTGAATGATGGCACAGTTTCGGGATGTATCTTAGATCACATGGGGGGTTTTCTGGAATTCTGCATATATCGACTGGGCAATGGATTGTCCTAATCGTGTTCTGATTTTCTCAAATCCAGACCTGATTGTTATCTTTTGCTCCCAGCCAAGCCGAAACAGAGCCTCGAATATGATGATATCTCTTCGGCAAGCCTTGCAGAAAGGCCCTTTGGTGAGGAAGGTGTCTGTGACGGGCTCTGCGGCCGCTTCATCAAGTCTGTCTCCCTCTGTCGACAGGAAATTACGACATCTACCATAGAAGACTGTTGTCTACAAATGTAACAGCTACTAGTTTGAATCTAGGCCAACAAATTTCTAGGGAGATCATCACCTCAAACCACTTGTGTCTTCATATATTGAATGTAGCATATAGATAACGTTGTAGGTTAGGTACACCTAAGTAGACCTACAGCTGATGAATCCGCTGCATCTCCATTTTCTGAGACCAAGCCTCTGAAGTGCCGCAGGGGTCATAGTCAGGCACAAGGAGTTTCGGAGTCGACATCAGTTAACGTTGGAATTATCAAACGCGCTCAAGCGAGGATGAGTATATTAGTAGCGACCATTGCCTGCACCTGATGAGATTCAACGATTCAGCTCCCGAGGGGCGGAGAAGACTCTGACACAGTCGGTTCTTCGGGGTCCCAGATTGCCTCCATGATACTCATCCTCGACCCCTTGGGCTGTCGTGCGCCCAAGAATTTGAAGCCTGGATGTGCCATGGCGAACAGTTCGGTCCAACCTTCCACGTCTCGCTCTTTGGCATTGAGCAGTTGGAGCATCGTTACGTCCATCGTCCTGTTTGGGAGAGAAGGAGGTTAGCACGTGTTCTTGATGGCGTCCGGGCGACTGAGACGCTGGGACCAACACACCTTGTGATTTTTTCGTCCCACGGATCGGCAGTGTTGGGTTTCGGCAGACAGTTATCGTTGATGACTATTCTTGCGCCCTTCTTCAAGGCGGGGATCAGAGCCTGCAGCATGATTACGCCGTACTTGTCACTCTGATTATGACAGATCCAGCGGAAGAAGTATACATCGGCGTCCTTGACTGGCTGAGTCGTGTAAAAGTCATGAGCCTGGAACTCAATCCTGTCCTTGAACTCGGCTGGGATACTCGCTGGTCCGTCGGCAACTGTCTTGGGCAAGTCCTGTACGACGAAGCTCAGATCCTTGTATTTCCTCGCCAAAGCTACACAGACAAAGCCGATTGAGCCACCGACCTGGAAGCAATCAGCATGGCGCGTTGAGCGAAGGAGATGTCGGTTCAGAACACACATCTACGACAGTCGCTTTCCCCAGATCGGCCCAGGGGTAATTGTCAACCATGTGATCAACTTCATAGCCCTCGCCCCCGGTCAGGGAAGCCATGGCATTGCCGAAGCGCATGGCGCGGGCGGGATCTGAACCAAGGATGGTGAACATGGACGTATCCGGACCATGAGCGAGTGAGTATCCCGTGTGCTTTGGTTCCTGCGAGCCTGGGTGAAGCATCATGGCGTTGATGGTCTGAGAAGCGGCCTGGAAGAACTCGGCGGTGCAGAGCCCGACCCAGTCGTTCATCTGCCCATCGTCGAGCAGCACGCGAGATGCAGCGGTGTGCGAGACATGGCCGTCGCGTGGTTCTCTGAATATCCGGTTGGTGATTGCATGGCGGATCAGACGTCTCAGGTCCTTCTCGTCGGCGCCAGCGGCCCTGGCGATGTCTGCATACGAGATGGCGCCATGGAGCGGCACGATGTGAGCGACGCGAAACTGGTACACGGCGAGAAGGGAGAGATTGTCATTGTACTATGTTCCAGAAGCATCAGCGCTGTTTCCGTGGGGCTGGGGCCCGAGGGGGAAACACGGTGGGACATGCTGCCTCAGGCGGGTGGATTCAGTATAACACATACGGACCAAGCCATCCAACGCAAACTCTCGCGCGGGCCAACCATCAGATGGCGAAGTTCCTCGGTTGCATTGACCACGGCTCGACGAGCCTGCTGGATTTTTTCGTTGGAGGCCGGCACGGGAAAGTCGTGTGCGGCATCGACGTCGAAGGACAGAGCTGGGAGGTCGCTGTCGGCAAAGTGCTGCTCAATCGTCCTTGTGTTTGTGGAGATGATGGCGGTGAGCTCGGAGAGCCGGCTACCAGTACTAGCAGCTCCTGTGGGAATGGCCATTCTCGGCCGTCGACTTCGAGTCTCGTCGGACGGGGTGGGACAGGGCGAAGCTGGGAACTACAGAGTACAAGTACCTACAGACTGCTACTACTACTACTACTACTACCACCAAGTGTCGTCGTATTCGTATAGAGGCGGGCTGCAGGTGGTAGAATGCGGGAGCGAGCTCTCCAGCACGCTAACCAACAACCATGGCCGGCGAGCGAAAAACACCAACCTCTGAGATTACCCAAATAATTAAAATACATAATTTTTTATTAAAATGCTATTATTATTCGAAAGCTCTTATTAATACAATACTAATAATACTAGTTTTAAGGTTACGTAATCTAATACTAGTCCCTTATTATCGTCGTAGAGTTTAGACGAAATATAAGGCGAATATATACCCTATAACCTAACTTAAATATATATATACTCGAATATATACTATCTCTTAAAGGAAATTAAATAAGTAATAACTACCTACCTACCTAAATCCGTTAAGGGCCCCTAAATTACGATAATAGTAGCTAACCTTATTAGTATACTTTACTAATAATAAGATATTATACTAGAGCGTAATAGCTATACGAGAATTCTTAGAGTAATTAAAGATAGTAAGACCTATACTATATAGATATACTAGGCCCTCTAAGAAGAACTCTAACGGCCCTAGCTAGACTCTAAATACTTAGGGAAGATACTAAAAGTAGATATAACTCTATATATTAGGGTCCCTAACGAAACTTACGTTAATACCTTCCGCTCGCTACGTACTAAAGACTTTAGTATTAGAGACTACCTACGAGACTAGGCGGGTAGAAAAGACTATAATCTACCGGTTTAAGTAGTAAACGTACTACTATTAGGGGATATTTAGATCTTCTTCGAAGATATCTTATAGAGAGATAAGGCCCTCTCGAATAATAGGAAATAGGTTAAAATATACGGAGCTAACGCTAGACTAATCGTCTAAATATATCTAGTTATAATATATAATATTAGGGTTAATACTATAGAACTATATATACTAGAGGGTAGGGACTAAACCGTAGTAGTCCTTACTAAAGAAAGTAGCTACCGCCTAGTTCTTAAGGGATAGATCTACTATATTTAATAGATTACGCCTAAACGAGCTAAAACTAAAACTACTACCTCGGTAGTCACTAAATTCTTATACCCTAAAGACGCTAATACCGCGATTATATAGGGGATTACCTAGAAAGGGGCCTAGTATATATATTAACTTTTTAACCCTCTAAGAGACGTATAATACTTTAAATACTAAAATATTAGATATATAGAAACCCGTTACTTAGCTAGGCCTAGGTACGCTAACTACGCTAGATCTTACTTTACTAAGGCGTATATAAAGCCTCTAGATATTTAGTATATACTCTACGGTAATAAGAGCTACTCTACTAGCTTAGTAAAGTACCCTCTAAAGAGAGAGGTATTAGCGAAGGCGAAGTAGGAGTACCTTAACGCGCCGTAGAGATATACTAATACCCTCTATAAGGAACTAACTAGGACTATATAGGTAAAAAGAAGGGTAATCCTAGATAATACTAGCCTATTAAATAGCTAGAGCCTACTATTAGAAAATACGCTAGTAACGAGGCCGGAAATACTACCCCGTCCTACGGCTATACCGGCTAATAGAGAGACTATAAACCTAACGGCTATATCTATACTATCTTCGTAAAAGATAGATAATATCTAGGCTAAAAGTACGGTAAAAAGAAAGGCGCCTACTTACTACTCGCTAAATAAGAGAAAGTCTAACCTCCTAAGAATTAACCTAAGAGTAACCGAGATAGTTCGATTAATAGTTAATAAAAAGAGGGAACTTCGTAATATAACTAAGACGGTCTACGCGATTAGAGTAGAAGAAGATAGGAAAATAAGACTTACCGTACTAAGAAAAGAAACTAGTAACCTAAACGCCTAACTCTTAAGTAGTATAGAGGATACTATAGACCCGTTATAAGATATACCAATACCTACCCCCTAGAAGAGAAAAGTAAGATTAAAAGTAAATAGTATATCTACTATAAAGAGATCCCGAAAGAACCTACTACCTCTAGATACCTAGGACTAGCTAGCTAGCGCCCTAAATATAGGGAATATAACGTATACTATTAGAGGTAATACTACTAAGAGTAAAGCTACTAAGAGCGATATAGCTAAAGGCGAAGCCGCCGTAGACGACGAGAACTTAGACGGGACGTAGAACTTAGACCTAGCCTCTATACTTATAACTAATACTAGAACGTTAAGTATAGAAATAAGTAATAACTTAGTAACCGCGTAGAAGAGAGTAAGGAAAGCGTCCTTAAAAGTAAAGAACGATAAATAGAAGAAAGCCTTCGTATAACGGTAATCGTAGAAAGAACTTTAGAGGCGGGTAAAGTACGTAATCTTACTAACTATACCTCTACTATACGAAGAGGGTATACCTACTAGAGAGATACTACGAACGTTAGAGAAGTACTACGAATCTAACTATAAAAGATATAAAAGATAGGATAAAAATATCTTATACTAAACCGTTATAGAATCTAGAACTAAGAATAAGGGATAGTCCCCTTCCGTAGAAAAGAATCTTCCGTAACCCGGAAGAAAGATATATCTAGAAGAGGCCTAGGGGGGAATAAAATAAAATAGATCTATAAATAAGGGGAGATTAAAAGTACTATAAATAAGGGAATAATATAATTTAAACCTAACTACTTAATAAAGAAAAAGAATAGATAACTACTCTTTAGTACCTCTCTACCGACGCTCTCTCTTCTCTATCTCTAACCTACTTCTCTTAGCGCGAGTAACTACCCTTATAGTATAAAACTCGATACTTCTAGTATCTATCTCTACCCTCTATACCTTAATACGAGCTTTAGCTTCTACTATAAGATCCTACGTATCTTCCCGCGTAATTATACTACGGGTTATTATTATATCTAACTCGCGCGAGGCTAATCTTCTACGCTTCTAAATTTTCTCTATAAGCCTATCGTACTTACGACGCCTCTTAACCTATAGTAGATTATTTCTACGATAGACTAGCTCTTCTCGATCTCTTACTCTACCTCTCCCTCTTTCTCTATCTCTACTAGTATATGGCGACCGTTTACAAGAAATAGGCGGAGGAGGGATAGGCGGCTAGCGAAAGATAAAAGAAATTAGCTATTTAGGACTTATACTAATAGGCGGCTTAGTATCGATACTTAGGCTTAGTACCGCTACTAAACCTCTATTAGTAGGGAGTACGCTCGGACCTAGACGTCTAGACGACTCTATTTTTATTTTAATCTCTCTCTTAACTAAGGCTCTAGTAGACGCCTTAGTAATCGCTAGCTCTTCTATACTAACTCTTATACCCTCTAACGGCTCGTAGGCTAAGTCGTTAGATATAACTTTAGACTTAGATATAGCCGAAAGTTACCTAGACTAAGACGGCTCTATAACTTTAATTAAGCTTCCTTCCGAGTTATTATTACTATCTATATCTAGGGGTACGGGAGGGGAACGTAAGCAACTAGTTAAACTAGGATACCCGGATAACTATATTCTAAAGTTAACTATAGTCGGGTATCTATAGGGTATAGTATAAGGGTAATATATCTCGGAAGCTATAAAATAGTAGAGCTATCTATTAGCTATAAGTTATAAACGGTTTCGACGACCCCTACGATAAATAGGCCCTAACTAATTATCTAATTACTCTTAATTAACGAATAGAGATAGCTTACGCTAACGTATTACCCTCCCGTATACCTCTAGGTAGAAATAGTTAACTAGTTATAATAACTATACCTTAGTAGACTCCTCTCTTAATTAGAGTATACTTACGAGCTACTAGGTCCGAGTAGCTTTATAGATAAACGGCTCCTATACCGCCTCTTCCCCCTAAATAATTAGGCGATAATCTCGCTTATAGTAGAAAATAAGTAAGCGGGTAGTCTAGTAATAGTATAGCTAATAGAGGTCTCGAGCGACGCCTCTATACTCTAATATACTACGCTAGAAGAAGATAGTATACTATAGTTAGGCTAAAAGCTAACTAAACTAGGAAAATAGAATAGTCCTAGGTAGATTCCTCTTCTATCCCCTAACGAAGATAGTAGCGGAGGTACGCCTCTATCTACTATATCTAAGATACTATCGGCTATTATATATAGCCGATATAGCTAGACTAGAAGTAACCTAGAAATAAGAAAGCTTAGTCTAGAGAACCTCTATAGGTCTAAGAATAGGCGCCTTCTCGTTAAGCTAATAGTCTATACCCTTAGCCCTAACCTTCTCTCTAAGAACTAGATCCTAATTAAATAATATCTACTCTATAACGAAGAGAATAATAATATCGCCTAAGATATACTATTTACTAGGGAATTTTCTACTAGTAAGAGCTCTACCCCCCCTAGATTAGCTATATAGGGTTATATACGTTTTCTAGTAGACGATATAATTTATAAGTATACTTATAAACTTATAGTTTAACGGACGCGTATTTCTCTATTAAAGTATAATTATTACTATCTACTACTCCCCGCTAGGGATAATATTAACTTCTTTATCGTTTAATCGGCTATATACTCTAAGATTATAGTTAACCTTAACCTCTAAATTATATAGTAAACGGACTAAGCGGAGAGTTAGAGGGAGAATAGAAGATATAGGGTTAAACCTACTCCTACTATTATATCCTAATCGCGGCCTACTACTCCTTTCTCTCTACCTACCGTACTAGTAACTTTAGCCGGTAAGAACCGCCTAGGTAATACTATAAGGAAGTAGTTACTAGAACTTATTATCTATCTCTCTCTATCTATACTATAGAATAGCCCCTTATAGCGTATCTATAAGTACTATTAGCTACGACCCTTCGGAAATCCTAGTCGCCTAGTATAATACTAGAAGAGACTATTCTATCTACTACGGTACGCTTATAGTAGTAGCTAAACTAGGGATCGATATTATACTTATATAAGAACCTAGTAAATACTATAATAAGTATAACCGATAGATTATAGTAAGATACGAAACCTACTATACCGTATTTCTCTAGGAAATAATAGGCTACCCCCGTACGTTAATTTATATTCGAAAGACTATTATAAGATTAGCGTAGTCGCTAGTTTATATTAGGAGGGACCTTATTATAATACGAATAACGATTAATAACCGTCGAATCTATATTACTAGTATATATTAAGATAGTATAAACTACCGTACCCCGTAACTAGCTATAGTTCTTTAGAAAAGCTAGGCTATAGAATTTATTACTATAGGAGACTATAACTACTATTACTAGAGATAGGGAAGTAATAATAACGCGGATAGTACCCCTCTAATTAGGCTCCTTAAGGGATACTACCTTATAGTTAAAACGGCCCCGGGTATACCTATAAGATAGACCCTAGACTAGTAGTCCTTAAGTACTATCGACCTCTATATTATAACTATAGAAATCTTAGATTTAGTAACTACCCTCTAAATTAAAGAAGGGCTTAACTAGTTCTTAGACTATATACCTCTTATCTTTAGAATATAGGGAGGGACTACCTAAGAAATAGAGATAATTAAGTAAAGATAGAACGATATAGATACTAATAAACTTACGGTAGTATTAAATACTATCGAACCTCCTAAAGATCTACTAGATATAGCGGCCCTTAAGCTTTTTATTATAAGTATACTTACTACGATATAAGAGGGGATTAAAGAGTTAGTACCTACGGCGAGAATTAAGCTAGATCGAATAAAACGTATATTAATACCTACGCTAAACGTATAACTACTAGCCTTATAATAATTATATAATAAGCTATAAGTAACGAGGGTAACCCTAGGCCTAGAGGAGAGGAACCTAGAACTTCTTTATAAATAGAGGGCCTCGAATATAAAATAGAAGTAGGTACTTAGGAAGGCTACCTAAGGTAACTATTAAAAACTTCTCGAATAATATAATAGAGAGTCCCTCCGTAGGTATACCCTCGTAAAGAGGCTACGGAATAGAGGGAAGATTATACTAACCTATATATATAATCTTAATATTAACGGGAAACTTCTTACTCTCTAGTCTAAAAAGGCTACGGCCCTAGCTAAAGCCTTCTTTCTACCCCCTAGAGTTATAAGCTTAGAAGATATTCTAGATTCTAATTACCTACTATCTATTCTTTAGACACCGATAACCCTCGAAGAAATAGCTAACGTAATATAATATACTAGTCTAGGTAAGGCCCTAGGGCCGGACGGAATAGCTAATAACCTTCTAAGAAAAGCGATACTTACGCTATCTAGATCCCTAAACCTCGATACGCTACTACTTTATAGCCTTATATACGTATATAATATATTAGTAGATCTAGTATACTACCTACGGTACTTCCGAGCTATAACTACGGTAGTACTTCCGAAACTAGGAAAGGTACCTAAGGAGTACGGTATACTAAAGGGATATAGGCTAATTACCCTTCTTAATATAATTAGAAAGATACTCGACGCTATTATAGCCGAGCGGATATAATACTAGTTTACTATACTAGAAATTCTACCTTAGAACTACTTTAGGGGTAGACGGGGAATAGTATATAAAGATACTATCTACTTTATCCTATAGACTATCTATAAAGTATAGGACGTAAAGATAGGCGTAACTATAGTCTCTTTCGACGTATTAGGCGCTTTTAACTACGTCTTCTATATAGGACTTATTTATAACCTCTAAAAACGTAGTCTAGGAGGTAAGTTTACCGAATAGATTTTCTTATAGCTAGTGGGTAGAGAAGTAATACTAGCTATTCTAGGCTACTAGACTTAACGTATAGTAGTAAATACCGGTATTCTATAAGAATCCCCTCTATCCCCTCTACTCTTTACGATCTTTAATATAGACCTCCTAGAGATTGCCTACTAGGAGAGTATCCTAGATTACGACGACGTAGTAGTTAGATAGATTAATAATATTAGAGTAGTAATTACTAGACCCTTAGAAATCCGTAGCTATAAAGTATATAGGGTATATAAACGCTTCGAAACCTAGGCCTCCTAATACGGCGCTATCTTTAACCCTAGGAAATACTATATAACCTACTATATTCGATCTAGTACAAGAGAGACTACTAAAGAAAGAGATAGATTCGTAGTCTATCTTAATAAAGGTAACTTTTAAGCTATAATAGTTATTACTATAGAATCTAGCCTCGTTCTCCTAGAGGTTATACTCGATATAAGACTTAATTTTCGAGCGTATATTAAATATAAGTTCGAGAAAGCGAAACGCTCTCTTCTCGCCTTACCTAACTTTAGAATATATACCCTAAGAGGAGGCAACCTAATTGGCCTACGGGAAATCTATAGAATAATAGTCCTATCTACCTTTATATACGCCGTATTAGTATAGTACCGACTAGGTAACTACGCCTTTAGGATTATAAAATATAATACTCTCTAGGGTACGGCAGCCCGAATTATCTTAGGAGTATAGAAAACGATAGGCTTTAGAGAAATAGAGATTAAACTCTACCTACCTACCGTAGAATAGGCTCTCTAGGAATATAGCGGGCTAGCTATTATCCGAATAGCGGCTATAAGAAGAGGATAGTAGGCTCTCTAGACGGTAATATAGGATAAAAATAAATACTCGGCCCTCTTAATTATAGTCTATAAAATAATATACTACTATTATATCCTACTCCCCTAGATTAAAAAGAGAACCCCCTTTATTAGAGTACTATAGACGCCCCTACTAAAGATAGTAATAGCCGAGATAAAGAATAAGGTACTCCAAGTCTATAACGTTTATAGTATAAAATACGGTATCTATATCTATAGCGACGGTATAGGGATCGATAGTAAAATTATAGGCGCTATAATATACCTAGACTTAGGCTAGTATAAATAGCTATATATTAGTAGCTTACGCTACTATAATAGCTACTATAGCGAAGTAGTAGGCCTCTAACTAGTAGGGTAATTAGCTATAGATATTTTCGAGGGAGACGCTTTCCGCCTAGTCTATATCTATATTAATAACCGTAGACTAATCTAAGCTATAGAGGATACTAGCCTAAGATACGTCTAGGTATATATCTTCTACTTCCTTATAACGTATACTTTACTACCCGTCCTAGTAATACTTATATAGATCCTAGGTTATAGAGATATAAAGGGTAACGAGGTAGTTAATATTCTAGCTAAAATAGTAACGGGTTAGGCCCCTAAGGATAAAGATAAGACGCCTCCCCTAATACTATATAGCTAACTAATAGCTATTAGTAACGTAAGAATAAACTTTATATAATAGATCTAGGCTAAATAGACTAAGATCTAGAAATAATTATTAGAAGGTAGGAAACTCTTTAAGCTAGAAAATAAGCTAAATATTAAGACCCTTACTAGGTATATAGATAATACTAGGGGACTAGATACCGTACTTATAAGAATACGTATAAAAAAGATTAGAACTAACGTCTACTTATACTACCTATAATATACGGTATTGCTAATATACGATCTATATAAGGGAAGAACCTCTTAGACTATACGATACCTTCTTTTTACCTATCTAGGACTATAGAAACTACGGGTAAGAACCTAGCTAGAAGATATACTACCTAATAAATAGAAGCTCTATAAGACGCTAGATAAGGCCGCCTTAGTAGTATAATTTATTATTAAGTCGGGAGCAATTTATAAGTTCTATAGCCTAAACGCTTAATATAAGGGGATACTAAGGGCTACGAATATTTAGGCTACGGTAGAGGCTAGACTAAGAGTAAACCTATAAGGGAATTAACGGGCGTAAGACGCTAACTTATAAGTAATACTAATAGAGGGCCCCTCCCTAACGCGTATAACTAGACTTTAAAACCCGTTAAAAATACTTTCTATAAATAGTAATAGGCACGGTATTATAGTACGCAGAAAGATAGTATCTAATACGGTAGATTAGAGATAATAACTAAGAGGGATAGATAGGTAGATAAGCGGATAAAGAAAGGATATATACTACCTCTATACGGGCATTACGAAATAGGATATAGTTTAGGATTAGTAGGAATAGAGGGACTAACCTATAGGGTCGGATACTATATCTTCTATATTTAGTACTTTTAAATAGCGACGGCGAGGTTAACGCGATACTATAATATCAGGGGACTATTATATATTTAGAATATAGTATAGGGGCTAAGGGACCCCATATAATAATGGCCGAGTCCCTAAAGGGTCACTAGTTATGCCAGATAGCAACCAACCAACCAACCATGGCCGGCGAGCATTACGGCGGGGGTAGTGAGGTCGGTACTGCTTTGGGTCAAGTGGGTGCCGTCGGGTGGTCCCGAGGTCGTGGTGTTGAGACTCCCAGCTGAGACTTGAGCAACCTCTGGTCTCCGTGTCTCGACACGCTGGATCAAGACGCCTCAGGCTCCATCTGAAGTCCTGGCATCGCTCCCGGAATCGCTCCATCTTCAATGCGTCTCTGAGTCTCTGACTTCGGAGCAACAACCGACTTGACAGCAGCGGGAGGCGCATCCCGTTTTCGTCTTGGCTCTCGATCCGGCCCGACTCGCTATCCCGTCCCAACCAATGGCCGAATCACTGCATCATCATCATCATCATCATCATCAGTCTTCCCCCGACACCCCTCAAACTCCGCAGCAGCAGCAGCAGCACAACCAAGATGCTTTCAATGCTATGGATGTCAATCGACGGCCTCACGGCGGATCCGCTGCCAGCAGCCTGCCAGATGCTCATGACTCGACCCTGGGCGACGAACAGTCTCTGGCAAGCAGGGAAGTAGAATCGCTCTCTGCTCATGCCATGCCCCACGAAGGCGGTCCCTCCATCACACAGTCAGAGGCGGCCGCTGCTTTGGAGCAGGCTGAGCAGGGACTGGTCCCCGGCAGTGACTTCAGCGACGACGGCTACGAGACCGACGGGGCGAGCGCAACCTCGCAATCCCTCGCCACAAGCGCGCGAGAGTTCATCTACCAACACGGACGACGCTACCACTCTTACAAGGCTGACGTGAATCCCTACCTGTTTCCAAACGACGACCGGGAGCAGGATCGAGAAGACCTCAAGCACGCCATGTTCTTGAAGTTGGTCAACAAGACCTTGAATTTTGCATCAGTGCCTGCAGACGCCAATGTGCTCGATCTCGGAACCGGAACTGGGATATGGTGTGTCGACTTCGCAGATCTACACCCTGCATCCACCGTCCTTGGAATAGACCTATCTCCGATTCAGACCGTGTGGGTGCCCCCAAATCTCAAGTTCATGGTAGACGACGCCGAGTCCGAGTGGCTCCATCCCAGAGATTCTTTCGACCTCATACATACCCGGCACACAATCCAGGCCTTTCGAAACTGGCCGCAGATCTTCGAGAGAGCCCTTGAGCATCTCAAGCCAGGAGCGTGGATGGAATGTCAGGAGCTGGACCATGTCCCGCAATGTTCAGACGGTACCATGAAGGACGACAATCCCATGCTAGCTTACTGGCTCAACGTAAGCGCAGGTCTCAAACAGCTCGGCGTTGATTTTCGCCTTGCTCCTACGCTGGCAGATATGATGCGCGCCGCCGGCTTTGTGAATGTGAGCGAACGCGTATTCTTCACGCCCATCGGGCCCTGGCCGAAAAACCGAGCGCTGAAAGAGGTGGGGCTGTACTGGCGTGCCACTCTTCTAGAGGGAGTCGAAGCTATTGCACTTGGCCCCATGATCAGAGGACTGGGGTGGAGGAAAGAAGAAGTGGAGGTTTTCATTGCTGGGGTGAGAAAGGCATACCTAGAGACGACCAAGGAAGTACATGCTTGGATGCCTTTTTATATTGTTTATGGACAGAAACCGTGTGCTGCTACGTGAAAGAAACTTCTGCGGGAGCGGGAGGACTTGGGATGCTTGAAATATTTGGAATATCAATACTACGCATCAACATGAACATGGTCGTAAAAGTATGAGCGATATAGATGCAGCTCGACGATCATAATCTTGCTAATAATACAATCAACGTACAATTCGAATCCTTGACTCCTCGTTCGCCGTCCTAGAAGCCGTGTCTACCATTGACGATAGTTTTCCCTCAATTCAACGTCATCCAGTGTACCAGGGACCCTCGAATCTTCTTTGGACTCAAAGTCTCTGCAACCAAGGTCGATGTAGCCGCCTCAATCGAGCCGCCTTGAACATGCTCGCTTCCCAGCAATCTCGAGTCCGGTGTCTCGACCAAGACCAGATCGAGTTGCCTCGATGTTCTTACTTCTCGTAGGATGATTCATCTGTCTTCCCATCACAGAACAGGGTCAGACAATCCCAAGTTCGGTGCCTACAGCATCCCAATCGAGTCAATTCGAGCATTCCCAGTTTCCAGGGATCGTATTCACATGGAACCAGTTCTCGTCCTCAACATCGAGAGTGTCGCAATGATTCAGTTGCCCCTCTACTTCATGTGTTCGATATTTTGGCCATCCTATCATCCTGCTACAATCGCGGGCTTGTCCCGGACACATCCTCAAGCTCTTTAAATTTGCACACAAGACATTTTCTCTCTTATGGACTTTCTAAGACCTTAGACCTTCTACAACGCACCCCAACGAATCCTCGAAACTACACAGCTTATACGACATCGACAATGGCCAACAAGTCAAGCGAAGCCGTCCACATTGAACGAACGAACGAGGAGGATACCATCTCTAAGCTTCCACAAACACGACTTCCGAAAGAAGGACCAGTGTCACCAATGCAAGAGCAGCTCCGGACATACACCTCGACTCTCCTATCACCAATCCCCGAGGACGTCATGAGGCTTCGCGAGGAGTACCGACGTTCGTCTGCCGGAAGCGCACCAAAGACGACTAGCCTTTTCGATCGTATGAAGTCGCTAAAAAGTAAGGTGCTCGGAAAGTCCAGGCCTGAACGCAAGGCAAAAGTTCCACGAGACGAGGAAACAAGGTTGGAGACCCCATGACAGGCAATCTATCCAATACCGTGACTAAATGGAAATCTGGACCGCTGTCGAGAAGCAAAGCACCTGCCGTATACGTTCCATCCGGGTCTGTTGCAGACATACTACCATCATTGAATGATCGCGCACCAATGCCGTTCACTCCAACAGGTTCCCAAGCCAAATCGATCAAAGGCGACAAGAATCTACCGCTAATCTCGGAATTATGTGGAAGTCCAATTGCATTCAATGCGCTCGCGAATTTTGACGATCCATTCATCATCTCGTCCACCCCCGATCACGCTGGCCCAGCGAACACAACAGCTCGGAGACGCCCATGAGCCGGGCACATCAACATTTATCCGCTAGTGCTCTCAACCATTACATCATTTCTTTTCTCCTCGATCGAGAGCAGGACGAAGAGCAGGAGCGATTGAAAAGGCAGGATTATCGGAAACGCAGGCCAGGCGCTCTCGACTCCCAGGTCCAGGCTATAAAGTACCATGAAAAAACCAGATCACTGCCCTGGAAGAACAGGCGGAGGCCCGTGAACCGGTAAACGAAGGGGACGGAATTGGGTCAATTCTTACACTGATAACGACCGATTTGAATTTAGGCTAACAGGGAAGCTTTTACATTGACTGACTAGGGTAAGAAAATCTACTTGGAACCTACGAGGTAAGGAATTTCTCCTACAAACTGAAACTCCCAGAGACTCCGTACTTACTCCTGTGTCAGATTTCAGCATCTACTATGCACATCACTCTACAACTCCTCGCTCCGCTCCTTCTAGCACTAGTACTACTAGGCAATTTCACGCAGTCAGCCTGGGTACCACCCGCTGTAGAGAGAAACTGCCACCATTTACGAACGATCTGGCATGCCCCCTACGACGGGAGTTGGCAATGTGGTAAGACCAGCCTACTTTTATAGAAGCTAGAGTTCAACGACCTATAGGTGAGGAGTCATTGAAGACCTATGGTGACGATTTAACCCAAAGTGGGAAGGATTGGGTTGATTGGGCTAATAAGAACGGTAACGGTGGTCCAAATCACTTTTGCGGCGGCAACTGCTACCCACATGTCCATTGGGCGCCGAACGGTCAGGACGGATGCTCGTGGGCTATTTTGTGTTTCGCAGCACGCATGCATAAGAAAACCAAAACGGGGATACCGGCTGGACACGGAGCTATCATTAGGGAAGATGCATATGAGTGTTCTACCTATTGTGCGCTTCACAAGGGTCGAACCTGTGCTTTCACTGTAAGTAAATGATAGACTTTACTATTCGCAGTGCTAATTTTACGATAGTTTGGCAAGTGCCACGGCACCTAACGTAGTGGAGACGGAAGTGCACAGGCGCCGAGTCCGAGGGGACAATCCTCGCGGAGGTCCAAGAGTATTAAGCCAGCTTGGTGGAACGATGGGAAGCGAGCCGAGCTCGAAGATATGATGAAGAATGCTGGAGACAATGAGAGTTGAGGAAAAGTAGAACTCGGACGTGAACTTGGAGGAATGATAGACGGAGCTCACGATGTCCTGGTCATCCTTCTTCAGCTTGCTTGTGGTGGTGAAGGGATCGGAGGTCAAGAGTTATCCCAATCATGGTTATCCCTTGTACTCTGGGGAACACAATCAAAATTCTGGAGTGGAACTTTTGAACGAAGTCTTGATGTAAATCCAAAACTGGTTCTTTAAACGCAAGCCTGAGAGCGGTGATGTTCTAGAATCGATTTTTCGTCGGTCACCAGGAACTGTGCAGTAATCATGCTCAGGTAGTAAGTAGCATGCCGATTTGGTGATACGGGACATCCTGTTCTTTGTCTACATCTTTCATGACACCAGATCCTTTCGCTTGTTGCGAAGCTTCTTCTGGCAAACTCTAAATCAATGAACTCTATCATAAGACGAGCACGCTCAGAACCTTGCTCACCTATCAGGCTGGCTTCAATTTCACCACTTGGCTAGTCAGTGTTGCATTAGTCAGTGTTGTGTTCTACGAGACTGCCGATCAACTTCGCTACTTGCTTTTGAACACACTGTCTTCTCCATCGCTTCTCTTAAATCGTTCGAACAATGTCCAAGCTGTCGAAGCTGTGGAAGAGGCTGTCTTTCATGCCACTGTGTCAGGACAAGATGAGCAAGGAGCAACACAGCACCAACAAAATCGACGACGAAGCACCAAAGGTCGCCCTCAGACTACCTTCCATCATTTTGGTTCCGGAAAGTATTGGCACAGAATCAGAGCCAGTACCACCAGCGAGTCTGCCTCGGCACATGGTAAAGAGAGAGGCATCGGTGGCTTGTCAGAATCGGTATGTTAGATCGACATATTGAGCATAGCATGGCATCTGCGTAATGCCGGCCCTTTTGACACGTCGTGCGGTCTCAGCCTACCTCCCGGCTGGATCCTCCATCAATATCTCTCTCACCGATACCCTGGAATTGGCTTACATCGTCAAATCGAGATCGACGGGTTTCTGACAAAATCTGAAAAGACGAGCTTGCCAAGAATTTACCAAAACCAACCCGGAGCCAATGGACCGATATATAACAGCTGAATCGTGCAAGACATCGACTGACTCGACTTAGACCGGGTGGAGAGGAGCTTCAATGCCCTCCTGAACTAGCATCTCTACCTGTCGCTCAGTTTCCCGAAGAACCATCACCACGCGCCCTCCTCCTCGAAATCAAGGCCGACCTCACCTCCATCTCCGATAAGATAGATGGTCTTGCATACGAAAGCACACGAGCGCGTATCGATCTCGGTATCGTGAAGATGGAGGCTCTGGAAATGATGCTCCAAAGGTCGGATGAGGAGATTCGGGTTTTTAGAACCGTGAGCGTGGCGAAGATGGTAGACGAGATTGAAGGGCGTATGACTACTCAAATTGAGCACATGGAGCGTCGACTGTCCAGGAGGTTTATGAGGACAACCGCCCATGCTGTTGTCGAGGAAGAAATCCAGGTCCCAGTTTCCGAGCGACTTGACACGGCAGTTCAATGTTCAATGTCGCATACTTGCCTCCAATAGCTGACAAGCAATTCGTCATTTTTAATCCAAGACTGATAACGACAACTTTATCAAGAACGTAATCGCCAGAAAATTATCAGAATCGATCTCCGACTGAGAGATTTGATGCTGAGGGACGGATGGAAGTGGGCCTGATTTTGACGACCTACTGCGATAGGCTGAATGTTGCTGGCAAATGCCGTCCAGATTTCATGTTGAGTCGCTATCAGTGGTAGGCTTGTGGCATGCAGAAGACATGAAGAAGGACGAAGATGAAAGAGCAGGAATCGGCAACGAGTCGAGGTTACAATGGCCGCGCGGCTAGTAGTACTGGTATCCGTTTGGGCTTAAATGGCACGTGAAACAAACGGTCTGCCTATTAGGTAGTAGATGATGGACATTGTTTTCAATTATCCCAATCTGGGTTCATTATGGGAAGCTTATAAGAAGACAGTGAAAACCCCGTTCTCATTAACAAGGAGCTGTTCTTGTGCTCCGCGTGCAGATTTACGTACCTCAAGTTTGCACAGGTGCATAAACCATTAGGTGTAGGCCCTGGAATGCGTTCAGTCAGTCAGATTTGTAAAGGAAGAATGTAGCATGAAGCAGAAGGCATGCAGCAGATCATGCCAGGACTTGGATAAATTCTTGAGAAATCACTCATCGCGCAAAATGCTGCGAGGTCAACTCTTCAATCACTCTCCCTCTGACTGTTGATATACACGGTCACCATGCACCTCTTCTTTGCCAAATCCACGACGCTTCTCCTCCTCTTTCCATCCAGCACATACGCCCGGCAAGTCAAAGAATACAAATGGAAGCCCCCTTGCGGAATCGACACCTGGAACAACGGCGTCACCTTCACAAGATGCAGACATGATGGTAGCTAATCTCCGCCCCAAGGAGCCTCTCCATGCTGTTCCAGCCTCTCATGTTACTGACCCTTGCTTCGCAGACGGCCCCTGCGTCTGTCTTAACTCTGATTTCCGCTGGACCGTGATCCACTTCATCGACGTGGCCTGCAAAGATAGAATGGATGTGAAATACTGGCAGGCCATTTACAACTATATCTGCGAGCCGATTGAAGGATTCGTGAAGTTGCCGAACGTGCCTGAGGTATTGAGAGTGGGAGAATGTAATGCTTGTCGCCCGCCTAGGAAGCGAAGCTTGGTTGTTGATTTTGAGGGGTGGCTGAATGAGACCGCGATCGGCGTATGAAGGGAGAACTGGAGGAGCCAAATGGTATGTCTCGACTATCAAGATCGATGTTGTGCAATACCAGACAGAGCGAGGATGGAAGGGGCCAGGCGTCTACCCATTCTGTCCAAAGCGAATGGGGGTACGTGTATGTGTTGAGCTGTGCCATGGGGGCTGTGAAATGGATTGCATGTTATACAGCCTAGACTTTCCGGCTTACAGCTGTCTCGACGCTCCCTTCTGCTGCCTCTGGTTTTCTTGGATTCCACCGGACCCAACAACGCAAACACCCTCTCGCGCAGAGGCATGTTGCGTGGAAGGACTAAATATCATAAGCTTCCTGCAATCTTTCCATTCGCTTGACATTGTTACCTAGGTAAGTCATGAAGTGGCGCTACCGCAGAAGCAAGGCAAAGTCAAGCTGTGTCGCAGGTCATTCGTCAATTTTACCCACGCCTCTTAAACTTAGATACACATCTGTGCCCCAGCCCCAGAGACTTTGCACTGCAATGCCGCCTCCAAAATACTCTGCGTACGCTCTACCCAATGGCAACCCATATCCCAAGCCGGCAAGACTACTGCCACCAGCTCCTGAGATGGCGTTCAGGGCATCCATATTCCCGTAACTTCCCGCAACGGGTTCTCCGCCTGAGAGAGTCGAAGACACCTTCTCTTCGTTGAATGTCGTGAAGCTGTAATCCCAGATACGCTCGAAATTTTCCGGTGAAATGCCCCCACCTCGATCGCGGATTCTGATCGTCACGCCTGGTGTGGACCTGTCAAGGGGACGAATGCGTGCATCCTCCTGGGCGTGTGATTCGGGGGCACAAGATGCCAGGTCGGTATTGCCTTGGTCATGGTTCGAGAGGCCAGGCTCTCGGCCTTCGATGGCTGGATCCTCTGGCAGCGGGGCAATGGTGATCTCGATCGGCTCTCTTTCAGCCCCACGCTCTACGGTGGCGCGGAACGCGTTCTTCAGCAGCTCCATGAGTACGTATTCAAGATGCATTGGGACATGCGCAAAAGTGTAGTCCGGCTCCCCGTTGATGACGACGGATGGCCGATGGCCGTATTGAAAGTCGCAAATATCACCAACGGCAGCTTCGCAATGATGGATTATGTCGGCGGGGCGGAGTTCTGTATCAATGACCCCGATGTGACCTGGAAATGGCGCTCCTGGTGTGCCATCCCTTTGCTCGAGTGCAGCATCCTTCCCGCTGAGTTCCATATGCGGTTGTGAAGAGAAGTGGAGAGAAATGTGCTGCTCTGCGATCAAGCGTGTCCCGATGCGTGCCCGTAAATGCTCATCCAGAAAGCAAGTGACTTCGCGCGCAGAGATGTATCTGCGCGCTTCCAGGAAACCTCTCGCAAGTATGGATATCGTGTTTGCATGAGTTTGGACAAGATCTGCCATGACCTCGGTGAACTTGATCTCGTCCTCCAAGGTCCTGATCTCTTTCTCTGCCCATGGCAGCAGCGTCGATAGCGAGTGAGTATAATTGCTGTGTATCTTGGATATATGCGGGTTCGTGACAACTATGAAGGGCAGGTTCTGAAGGGAGCGAATCCTGTGGGCCAACCTGGCGGGAAGAATGGAGAGGGTGAAGTTGGCCGAATCGAAGAGTTGGCTTGCGGAGAGCGGAGGCCGGCCATGCCTAGGAGTGGCAGTCAGTTGAGATGAGCGACGGAGGGAGGTTGTCTGTAATACTTTGCCAGATCACCCAGAGTCAGTGGATGCAGAGGCTGGGCAGCCAACTGGGCGATGTGGGCATCAGTAACGACGGCTTTACTGAGCTTATGAGTATGGGCAGATCGGATCGAAGGTCTGGTGGTGGGAGTGCTGTACGGACGCAGTGCAAGTCTGGTCACTGGCCTGGAGTATGCCATGACTTGCACTCACTCATGGCGGGGGCCGACGGTTGTAACGACGGTGATGGACGTTGTAGCCATGGATGGGTTGGTCTTGTCAATCTCCACCTGCAGTCACTGGAGTGCGAGTGCATCCACTACTGCTACTACTAGACTTGCATCAGTCCGCCGTCGCGGAACGGTCGTGTAGAACCAGAGTGGAACGTGCTCGAGTGTCTATCACTTCACAAGGTTGATGGCTTCACAATCGCTCGCACGAATCTCGTCGGTATCAAATTGATGCTACAAAGATGCCTTCCCTCTCATCTCCTCTGACCATGACGCCCGCTATTGTGTCTTCACCTCCCCATCCGCCTCGACCGTGTAGTGGTCGTTGGTCGCCAGGGTGTAGACTGCATCGGCCGGGAATTTGACTCTGCCAGAGAGTCAGTCGTTAGCAAGCTTGCGGGCGGCAACGAGAGTCTCATACGTGATGCTCTTGATCAGCTTGGACTCGTGGATAATCTCTCCGCCTTGGTCAATGGCCTCCTTCTTCGCTCTGCGCACACAAGTCAGCTTCGGCCCGTCCTTCTTCCCCGCGAATGCCACCATCTCACATGTCGAGCTGCTCGGGGCTTGCGCCTTTCTTGAGGGTAATCTGCAATGCACGTCAGCGCACGATGGCTACCAGACGCCACAACTGCTGACCATGACTGTAGACATGGTGGTTTCTGTTGACGGCCTCGCTGATGGATTGGGTGAAGTCTAAGGGCACTTTGTTGGTAGGAAATGAGGACAGAGGTGGTCGAAGTCGAGGTATCTTACGTGGGAGGTAGATATAGTACTGCCATCGTGCCTTTCCCCGACTTCTTAAGCCGGCAATGCCCGAAGCGGATCCTTGAACCGACTCCAGCTGCTGCAAGATACCTGAAACCATCCATCCAAGGCCAGCATGCTCTTCGAAGCTACACTAACCAATTCGTCATTATCATTCACACTCATGGAGACGCATGAGAAAACGTAACCCCGTCCGACCTAACCAAAGGAGACCGAACGAAGTTTGAGCCAAACAAAACACCAGATTTGAAACATTCAAGCAGGCATCCCAGTGGCCTTTGCCCTTTGAACCTCCTCAACTTCTTGAGCAGCCGCTGCCGCTTCGGCATCACTGGTCTCGTCTTGTCCGGGATTGGCCATTTCATCTGCAAGCATCAGTGACCACAACAAATCACCCCCGAAGGAGGATAGGCTTACATTCAAGCATTTTGATGAATTTGTAAAACAATACCGCCAGAATGGCGCCTACGCCTGGACCAACCCCTATGATACGTTAGCGGGGACATGTCGATCCAGAGACGGAGACACCGCACAATAAATCCAATGTTCCTTGTCGAATATTCCCGTGACGACGCAGGGACCAAACGAGCGTGCCGGATTTAACGACCCCCCAGTGTAAAATACACCCACGAGTTCAGCAATGAAAAGCGACAGTCCGATACCGATCGGTGCAATAAAGGTAGCCTTGTGTTTCTCTTTGGCGAGCAGGAAGATCTAGCTCGTTGCATCAGTAGCCATTCATCATTCCAAGCCAGCATCTCACTCACAGTAAACACCAGCTCCCACGTCAATATCGCTTCAATGAACACACCTCGCACCAACGACGTGTCTGCCGACAACGTCGTTCGTACCTTGAACTCCGTGGGAAACAAAACCTTGACCAGGAAACTCGCAAAAATGCTTCCAGTAATCTGCGCTCCAACAAGCAGAAGCGACCGGAACGCTGTCATGCCCCTCGTCAGATACATGGCCAATGTAACCGCTGGGTTAAATAGGCCACCCGAGATACGAAAGAAGACCCAAACGTTCCTGCCAACATCAGTGACCAGGACAGAGAAGTACCAAGATGGATGCCATCGACTTACACCATGAGAGAGAATCCGAAGACGAGGGATATGTAAAGGAGGACTTCTGGAGAGAACCCTGTCTCGCTGCCGGTGGTGGAAGATTGTTTGTTCCGACCGCCCACGTTGGCAACTTGGGTTCCGGCGAACGCGAAGAAAAGGAACATGGTGGTCCCTACGAACTCACCCAGAGCTGCGACGAAATCTACAACCATCAGCTTGGCCAATCCTCCAAGCACAGGATTGAGAGCAGAGGGCGGAACTCACGACTCTTGAGCGTACTCCCCATCCACGACAAGTAAGGTAATCGCATGCTTACGGAAGCAGAATCGAAACTCGCCTTGTAATGTGGCACCCTCGGTGGGCTAGGCGGGACGGATCCCTTCTTCGCTCTCGGCCTCCCTTCAGGATAACTCGTCTCAGCATCATCGTCTGCGTACTCCGTCTCCGCCCTGTGGGGCGGCAAAGGCTCTGCCTCGAAACTCCTCCTCGTCCGTGTCCCAGATCTGGTAGGCATCGTTGTTCTTGTCTCTCTCCTGCTCGCTGACCTGAGTGTACCGCCGGCACGACCCTTCTCCATCTCGTCTTCTGGATATTCAATGAATCGCATCGGTCGCCTATATTCAGGATACCAATGACTTTCCCTGTCTCTTTCCAATTCCCTTTCTTGTCTTTTGCGATCCCAATATCCTTTCCAATATTCCTCGCGTCTCTGATCGTCCAGACTCCATCTCGAGGTACCTCTGCCGCCCGAGGGGGGCTCAGGTCCGAAAGCGCTTTCTCTCGCGGGTAAAGTTGCCTTCTGCTCGTTCATAGGAGGCGGGGACTGCGAGGTCGCCATGACTTCGTCTTCGTCCTCGGCAGCAACAGGACGTCTAACGAGTCGTCCTTCGGACGTCTTTTCTCCTTGAAAGAGCGTTGGGACCGAGGAGGGTCCATCATGAGCCATCGCGAGATTCCAGCGCTCTATTTCTACAGCTCGACGATTCAGGTACGTTCGGGATTAATCTAGCGGTCAACGGGAAGAAGTTCTCCCAGCAATTGCCAACTTTCGGTCCGGACGGCGACGAGATTCAAGTGCAAGCCTCAGGGGAAATGAAGAGAGGAGTACCCGGAGAGGAAGATCAAACCTGCGTAATACAGAGACGGGGAACGGAGCAGGCGGATAAAATCCAAGGGAAATTAGAACTGGGTTCTATAGCAGGAGCCCGAATCAGGCGCGTTTCTAAAAAGAGAGGAAGAAGCCCTCGTTCTACCATTTTATGATCAAATCTGGGCTCGTGACGTCCAACTACCGAGAACACTCGCCTTGTCTCACGTCGTGGCGGCCACATTGCAACCTGATTGCAGGAACAAGAGTGAGAATCATGTTCCGCTTCTCTGGGATGTCTGATCGCGAAGCCTTCGACAAGGTAACAGTAGGTTCAGGGCCGTCACCGTCCGGCAATGACGCCCGTTTCATGACAAAGGAGCACGCGGCACAGCGGTGAGACTAGGGAGTGCCCGGACGCCGAACAGGTTCGACCACAAACCAGAGCGGGGACGAGGAATCGAGCGAGGTAGGTGTTCTAGTATGTCCAGGATACAAACAAATGATGTTGAAGACTGGTCTGGACTGTTGAACCATCCCCGACGGTTATCGACATGGTAGCTGTTAGCGCCCCGATGAAACAGGCGAGATCGTGGGGGCATCCTTGCTTTCCCCAAGAGATGGTTGGCTCACGAAGCGACAAGTGGTGGCTGCGAAGATTTGATCCCGGCAGCGCATCCAACCACTGCAACCACTGCAACCTCGTGATCAAAGGAGAGACATGCGCAACAGGCGCCTCCTTGCTCTTACCTGTCAGCGGAAGCCCAATGGCGTTACTATGATGGGATTGTGAAGAGTTCCAGCGGAGTTCAGTATGACGTACTTGACAAGACACTCGTTTTTGATCTCGAGAAAAGCAATGTCGTGCCTGCCCGAGTTCGCGCGAGCAATTTACCAAGGCAGGACTTCTGAATAGTGACGCTATATGCTGTCGCTTCACCCTTCCCTGAAGCAGCATAGTTCCATCACCACAATCTGCCTTCCAGGCCTGTCGATGATATGCTTGAATACTGGTAATAAGCCTACGCGGAAAGGCTTCACCTCCTGACAATTGATATATCAAGACTTCGAATGGGCCATATCACTTCGCTTGAGTCAGTCGCAGCCCGTGCCACGAGAGAAGCAGATTCGTACATTCTCCTCCAGATGATGGGTATAGTAAAGGATCATTCGGCTATGCTCGACTCGGGATGTTGTAGCGATCCTTCAGCCCGGTCGTGTAGCTTCAGTTTCTGGCGCTTTTCCCAGACCTGTGGTCAACCGAAACATCCAATGTAGCCAGCTCTCCTTCATTCTCATATCGTACTCGAGCTCCGTCACTCGACCTTCCACTGCATTAACCTGCCGCTCGAACTCCGTGACCCCGTCCTCGACATCCTTCACCTTGCTCTCCAAAGCCTGAATCTCGTACTCCAACTTCGCACCAAGAACCTCAATTTCCTGTAGACCCTCAGCTAGCTGTGACTTCTCAAAGCCCAACTTGTCTGTCGATTCTGTGCGAAGCGCTTGGTACTCCTCTAACCGTGGACGGTACAAGTCATGGAGTGCCTCTTGGTCCTCGTCGATAAGATCTTCAAGATATTGGAGGCCCGCGATCTCGCGAGCCACCCAATCTGCTATCGACGTTTCTGTATCAAGGATGCGTCTCCGAGAACTCCTAGCCGCTTCAGCGTTGACCATTTGTGCCTGCCACTGCACAATCGAATCAGCTTCGCGGATCAAATGCTCTTCGATCGGTTCGTTGATGTCGTCCCATGTTAGTAAACTATCCTCTGCGATGCTAAAAGATAAGTGGCGTGGCCAAAATGCTTGGTTCTTCGAATCACATAATTCCTTTCGAGGGCGCGTGAGGCTTCTTGTTCGTCGGAGGAAAATGCCGACGTTTCGATCTGGCATTTCGTCGACTGATAGTACGTCGTCAAGACCGACGCCCCGATACGTTGATCCAGCAGTTGAGACAGTAGGAGATCGAGAGACGAGATTTTGCTCAAATTCCACAGCGGGGTCTGAAAGAGGTCCTAATCGATTTGCCGAAACTGGATCGGATTGCCCAAAATCCATACCAGAAGTCTGTACTGGGGTTCCTGCAATCGTGGACGAGAAAACGGGATCGCCAGATGACTGACCGAAAGTGTCGCTGAGAAGTGATGACACTGGAAGTGCACCGGCGTGACCATACACAGCGCCAGCCTGCTCGTCTGTATCTTTCCAAGCCTCAGCTGCCGGTCTTTCAGAGTCCTCTTTCGCGTGCCTAGAACCATGCCCTCGCACGGCGTCTTTGATGCGGCCAAATCCGCGACTGGATTCGTGGGCCTTGTGAGAAGGTGCTCGGTCTGGGTGCTTTCTGAAGAGCTTGGCACGATCTTCGTCCCTGTTCCCTTGACTGGCACTTGTGGCTGATCGTGTCAAATCGCGTGGTATTTCTCCGGAGGCTTCCTTTCTTCGAGAAGCCCACTCATAGCCTCCCTGATCGTTGCTCTGGAAGACCACATTCTCTTCCCCTGAGAGCCGGCTAAACATGTCCACGGTTTGAGCTTTTCGTGGCTTCCCTTGCCAGAGCCATTTTGATCGGGCTCCATGAACGAGTTGCACAAAAAGTTCGATATCCACAGTCTCGACCTCTGCAATCCCGGCCTTCTCTCTGCCGCCGACCATGTCCATCACCATTTCGCCCCCCTTCCCACTCAGCTCTGCTACCGTGGACTTGACCGCGCGGGGTACTAACCAGCCCTCGCCACTGGCCGCCTTCGCAGTGACTCGATGCAGTCGCCTCAATGTCTGGTGATCCAGGCGTCGGCTTTTGGGAATACGCTGAGATTTCTGAAAGTGCGCTATTGCGCGCTTTGTGTGCTCAACGTCGAAAACATCCTTTGAGACTGGTTCTCCACATGCGTGTAGCCGATTCCGGGCGCCTGTAAGCAGGCCCAATAGACCAGCGACGGTCGTTGGACCCATCATTCCATCGTGAGGCTCAGTGTTGTAGTACTCAGCGCCGAATTCCACCCACCAGTCGTTGATTGCCTTCTCGGTCATGTCGCACAGTAAGCCGTCGGCGTATTCGGCTGCGAGATTGTTGAACAGCACCAATGCGATTTGACATAGCTTGACTAGCTCAATCACGGCAGAATCGAGAGGATTCTTGTCACTTGCCCTGTACAGCTGGTAAAACTTTGCCGAAGTTGCACCGCTAGGCTTGGAAAGACTGAGTCCGACGCGTCCAGAACAGCCCAGACGTTTGAGGTTCTCATTCACGTAGAAGTCATGCCTCGAGCTCTTCGCGTCACCGCTTGGGATGCTGATCACCGATAGTGACGATGGGAAAGCGCTTAAATTGGTGACCATCAGAATTCCCAGGGCGGTCTCTCGCCGTCTGGCGTGGTACTGGTCCAAAGCCTTGAAGTACGTCTTCAGCCGGGGCGACCACGATTCCTCATTGATAGGCACACTGATGACATATGCCAGAATGGTGTGTGCAGCATCGCCCGTGAAGGTTGTGATTATGAAGGTGGGGTGTGTCCTTGAGCAGGCCCATTGCTCAACCAGGTAGCATTCAAAGCCTTCCAGCTTCTCCCTCCGCGCAAGCACTTGTGTAGATGGATCATCTTCGAGATATTTGAACGCGACAGGATCGGCGAGGACGAAGCGCTGGTGGACAGCAGGCCTCTCGGCAGACCGAGACCCATCGAAATGAGAGTCGTGTGCACTTCCGATTGAGGAGCTGGCCACGGCTGGGGTGTTCGATGGTGCCTGGCTTTGCGTCGTGAGGCCGGTCAAGGTGCGATTGTTCAGTGCTTGTGGAGAATTGCTGGTCGGGGACATGGCTGGTGTCTTTGATTCCAGCGTAGTATCGACTACGATATCGGTCAGGTCCAACTTGAAGTGGCTACTACCTCTAGTACTCCAGGCGCATAGTCTTGCATGTGGAATCGCGCGTCCTCGTCGGATAAAAGAAGGGCATGGCGCGGGACTTCATGGCTGCCAGTGTCATCGCATCGCTGGTGGCAGAGGTGAAGGCAAGCAGGTAAGTAGGTACTAGTATCTATACTCGTAGTTCCGTGTTCGTGCAGGTGGTAGCTCTCGCTGCCGCACTCGTCTTCCCTTCCGTGACAACCCTACGTCCCTCAGCTTCCTTCTTGCGTCCGTCATGTGTGATAGAACAATTACCTCCAGCTCCTTTTCCCTTGCTGAAGGAAGCTCCCACCCATCTCGCGCGCCTTGAACCACAGCTCGAATGTCGCGAAGCAGTCTGCCTGCTCGACACAGTGCATACGCGACCAGCCTGAAACTGACTGAGTGACTGCAGCCATGGACGACCTCCGCAGAGAACTCGACTCACTCGAGCAACGTGGCAACTACGACAAGACTATAGACCATGTCCAGACTGCTATTGACGCCCTCACAAAGGCGAGGAGCAAGGTGGAGCGAGATCCCGCCACCGCTGCCGTGACTCTTGCCGGTTTGAAGAAGCCAATCAAGGAATCATTCGACAGGATCAACGGGGATCTCAAGGACGTCTACTCTGTGCAGAACAGGTTTGGAAAGGCCATCGACAAGGTCAGTCTCGACCAGGCATTGCTCTACATCACTTTCGAAGCTAATGCCAGTACAGAAGTTCAAAGGTCAGCCACAGTTATCTGACCACGATGATGCCCTCTCCGATCAGACACTGCTCATCAACCGAGCAATTGCCATGCATCTACTTCGCGAAGGCAAGTTTGGTGTTGCCCAGACCTTCGTCGAGGAAATAAACACGCGCCCGCCAATGGCCAGCCGCGCGTCGTCCCTTGCACCAGCACAGTCATGGGAGTTCAAATCCGAGAATCTGGAGAAGCAGTTTGGTAACATGTATCATATATTGCATGAGCTACGGCAGTCGAATCTTGAACCTGCGATACAATGGGCCAGGGAACACCGGAACGTCCTTGAGAGCCGGGCCAGTAATCTCGAATTCGAGCTGTGCCGGCTCGAGTACGTTCGGACATATCTCGAAGAGACCCGGACTGGCCAATGGCCGCACCGGGCATTGGTGTACGCTCAGCGCGAGTTCGTTCATTTCAAGCCACGGTACGAGAACGAGGTTGCGCAGCTCGCCACGGCTCAAGCCTTTTTTCAGAACATCGGAGGTTCTCCATATCGACACCTGTTCTTGGACAAGAATGCTTGGGAAGACGTGGCAAATACGTTCACCAAGGAGTTCTGCTCCATGCTTGGCTTGAGCGCGGACAGCCCTCTGTATGTCGCGGCGACTGCAGGAGCCATTGCTCTGCCAGTCCTCAACAAGGTCAAGAGCATCATGATAGCAAACAGGACCGAGTGGACGACAGCGCAAGAGATGCCGGTGGGTCCAAGTCTGTCGGCTCCCTGCCATGTTCGTACTAACTCGTCGCATAGGCTGAGGTGCCGCTTCCGCCGTCTTATCAATTTCATTCCATTTTTGTATGTCCCGTCAGCAAGGAGCAGGCCACGGACAAGAATCCGCCGGTGATGATGCCGTGTGGCCATGTTATATGTAAAGAATCGCTGGAAAAGATCAGCAAAGGAACACGGTTCAAATGTCCATATTGCCCGATGGAGTCGACCCCTTCGCAGGCTCGCAAGGTCTACTTGTGATGGCATCTTCATGGCGTTGGTCTGAATGTGGTTCTGGAGGCTCGGTCATCTGTGCATAGAGATATTCCTGTGTCTGGGAGAAAGATCTGTTTACATGTTTACATCCAGAATTTGGAAAGTATCTTGACTCGCTACCTACACGATACTTGTGCTAGTGAAGAGCCTGCATTGTAAGACAGCGTCGACTTTTTATGCGACTTTGAGCTCTGAGGCATGGCAGAATATGTCTTATTATTAGCGCAAACCCTAGCACGCCTAGGGTCTGACGCGCGGACAGACTTTCCGAGCCGACACCGCTCCATCGGAAATGGGATCCCGGCATTCTATGTACAACTACATCACACAAGTCAATCGCCCAGCTTCACCTACTACTTCTACTACCTCCCAGTATTTTTAACGTCCACGCCATCTCAACCAACCAGCTGCTACCCCGACACCTCGCTCCTCCCATCAGACCTGTTCTCCACCTCACCGAAGCCCACTTCACACCTGCACATCGAAACCACGTCGAGATGCGGTAGCAGCAATCGCGATACATTGCTGCATTCGCAAATCCACTATAGCACCATGGACGAGTCAAAGCACCGAAGAGCTCGCTACATAGCCGTAGGCGCCAGCACCGCCATCAGCCTGGCTTGCGGGACCAATGTGCGACCGAACAGTGCTACCTGGGCAGGAGAACGAGCTGACTCTCCCCACAGTATGCCTACTCGGCATGGGCTCCTCAATTCGCTGAGCGGATGCAGCTGTCTGCCACTCAAAGCAATCTGATCGGTACAATGGGCAACATGGGCATGTACGCAAGTGGCATCCCTTTGGGTTACGTGGTCGACAGCAAAGGACCTCATCCAGGAGTGCTACTTGGGTCCATTGCCCTTGGTGCCGGGTACTTTCTTATCAAGCGCGCCTACGATGGAGGGCCTGGGTCAATCTCCATCGGCCTGCTCTGCTTTTCCTCGTTTCTCACCGGCCTTGGCAGCTGCGCTGCTTTCCAGGCCTCTATCAAAACTTGTGCTCTCAATTGGCCTCTCCATCGTGGCACAGCTACAGCTTTTCCCGTAGCCGCGTTCGGCCTCAGCGCTTTCTTTTTCACAGCCTTGTCCGGTCTTGCTTTTGGCGATGATACCTCGGACTATCTGCTTCTCCTCGCTGCCGGCACCTTTGTTCTCACCTTTTTCTCGCTATTCTTCATCACGATACCCCATGCAGAAGCGTATCATGCTCTCACTACCAGTGAAGACCACCACTCAGCAGGTCGTCCTCGACGCGACTCGAATCCTCTGCATCAGGTTTGGCAGACCAAACCACTTCATCCCCACTCCAGGGAAGAGCCCAGTAAGTCATTCCTTGTACACTCGCATTCAACTCTACTTGTGAACAGCTGCCGATGCGTAGCAATCAGCCTCTGCCATTGAAGAAGTCGAGCCACCTTCTGCTCTTGAATCACGTATGGACTCGGAGGTTTCATCGCTGCTGTCATCATCATCATCCTCCTCCGGACCTGGCGACATCATTTCTGAGGATGAAACCGACAAACCTCGTGGATCTAGTCATCGTCATCACTCACGTCGCATAGATATCTCTGCATTTCAGCTTTTGAAACGATCCGAGTTCTATGTTCTGTGGATTATGCTTGGGATTCTTACCGGCATTGGTCTTATGACGATCAACAACATTGGCAACGACGTGAGTAAAGGCTGAGCTGGCAATTAGTGTGCGGTAAATAACGTGAGTTCTTTAGGCCCAGGCGCTCTGGTACGCATATGACCCTAAAGTGGACCAAGCCTTCATCACGAACAGGCAACTGATGCACGTCTCGATCATTTCATGCATGTCTTTTGTCGGTCGCTTCGTCTCTGGAATCGGCTCAGACTTCCTTGTCAAGCAGATGAAAATGTCCCGATTCTGGTGTCTAGTTTGCAGCAGTTTGATTTTCATCCTCGCTCAAGTGGCCGGCCTCAACATCTCTAATCCGAATTTTCTCTGGGCTGTGAGCGGATTGAGTGGACTCGGGTATGGTGCCTTATTCGGAGTATACCCGGCTTTAGTTGTGGATGCATTCGGCGTCAGTGGATTAAGTGTCAATTGGGGTTTCATGACCTTGGCTCCTGTGTTATGGGGCAATATTTTCAACCTGGCTTATGGGAGCATATTCGACAAGCACTCAACAACTGTGCCCGGTGGTTCTCTTCTTTGCAAGGACGGGCTCGAGTGTTATAAAGATGCTTATCGGATCACCTTTGTCGCGAGCGTGGTGGGCATCTTCGTTTGTCTTTACTCTGTGTGGCACGAGAAGCGAGCGAAGGCGAAGGAGGAGGAATTTTTGAACGATCATACAGCATAGATTTTGTCATAGCAGGTATTTGGCAAGCAATATCTGCCCTGGACTCGTTCTGCACGAATGGGACGGGATAGCGTACATGTTTTGAATGTGTCGGTAGCCCGACCACACAACCTTGCATTGACCCTGATCTGGCTTGATATTGCTACCGAAGGATGTTTTTCTCCCTACCCACGCGATCGTTCCCTGCGTGCTCGATTTCAGCCTAATCCCCAATCACGATATTGAGTGAATGTAAGATGTTCTGGGCTAATCGTGGGCGGTCCATTACACAAGATAATCTTGAGTGTACAACTACATCTCAAGGATGCATCATCGGCCTCGGATGCTTTGCCTACTTAAGGCCTTTATAAGACGCAGAAGAGAACCGTGGCTGCTCTACGCCTCCTTGTCCAGGCAGAAATGTAAGAACCAGAGTCTTGACAAGACAAGACACGACATCTGGCTAGTCGAAGAACATAATGGCCTTCGATTATATTCGCCACAAGCTTTTGGCTGTGCCGTTGCAGACAGTAGCCTTTCATTTTTTGATACCTCATTTCAAGGTCAGCGACGGGTCTGCCTCAGCTTTGGGGAATCCCAGTCTACAATCCCAGGACCGCTATATTTGATGGGAGTGAGACTGAATGATGCGACATAAGCAAGCGACGATCTGTCAGCAGCCGTGTGGAGTCCAGGCTCCGACAAGATTCCCATCTGAAGCCGCTGATCGATCAGGAGCTCAGCTACAAGACTCTTCTGCCGCTTATTACGCTAATACCGCCCGCGTTCATAGCCACGGTTGCGATCTCGACTTCTATCCCGCCGGTTAACATCCCCAGTACGACTATCATAACGATCTCTATGATTCCCTCTTGGGCTTCGACTTCTAGAACGTTTTCGCTTCGAATCCCTGTCCTCTTTCTGCTTGTCGAATACCAATCCATACTTGCCATCTGATTTCCTCTCCTTGTCTTCCTCGCCCCTGTACTTTCTTCGCTTCTCCAAGTCCCTGATGCCACCCCATCCACCTCCTCGCGTCTTCCTCTTCGAGTTTTCGCCATCCCGCCAGTGCTCACTCAATTTACTAACACTCTGTGAGAAATCGACGTGAATTCTGTGGTCGTCGATCAGGACGTCTTGCATCTTGGAATAAGCCATTTCGCATTGTTCCTGTTTCTCGAATTCGATGAAGGCATACTGTAAACTGTCGCCCGTCTTTTTGTCCTTGATGATCTCGCAAGACAGAATCGTGCCGAAACGCCCAAAGATGAGCTCGAGATCCTCGGACGCCGTGACCGGGTTGAGTTTGCAGACGAACAGAACATTCTCGGGCGGTTTGACTTCGGCGAAAGGCAGATCTCCCACCATTTCCAAGGTGAGAGCTTGCGCCTTGGCTTCTCGTTCCCGCCGGAGTTTCTCGAGGGTCTCCTGGTCCTCTTCTACCTCAAGTTCTTCGTCGTCGGCTATGCGCACTGTTGCCAGTTGTGCGGCGCTAGGCACTGGGCTCTTTTCCGGTTCGATCAGGCCTGGCGGGTCTGGAAACGGGTCGTCGAGAATGACTGTATGCCGTATGCGAATGTCCTTGAGCGGCCTCCCGTTGTCATCCACAAACGCGCCATTGATGGCTTCGAGCGCATCGAAGCCCTCCACCACCCGGCCAAAAATGGCAGCCTTGCCATCTAAGTAGTCGAGATTATCTCCGAGTGTGATTATAAATTGGCTGCCTGCTAGACGCTCGTCCGGGTCAACTTTGGATTGCGTCGTTGCAAAGCTGACAGTGCCTCGCTCTTTATGCTTCGATCTGGGGTTGATTTCGGCGGTGAATGTGCTAGGCTTGTTCGGCGAGAGCAACCCCCATATGCAAGTTCCACCGTCGCTATCTTTGGAGTCGGGGCCGATAGGATCGCCAGTTTGGAATGAGAAGTCTCTTTGGACAGCGAATACGGGAGAGTAGTTGTAGTACTTGACTTTGCAGAGCTTCAGGAAGCTAAGGACCGTCTTAGTGCCTGTTCAGCAGATACTCTGAGTTCGGATAGAGCCATCAGTGACTTACTTTTCGCACGATCTGGGTGCTTCATCGACATTGAGATCGATGACTATGTCGCCCACCGAGGTTTCTAACAAGACACTCATTCTCGATTGGGTCAAGGCGCAATGCGGTGTTTCGGAAGGGTGCTGCTGTTGCGCTGCAACTTGAATACTAAGGTACTAGTAGTTAAGGTACCACTACTGTAGTAACGAGTTACACACCTTCCACGTGACGGAATAGTCAGGCTACGCTAATGTTCACACGAGCTAACTCCTATCGTTGTCGAACAAAACCGACCGTAAAAATTTGGCCTAGCTCAAGCCGAGTTGGTAGATTATGAACAAATAAACACTGTACCATTTCTCGGCCCCTTATTGAAGCCTCTTATCTCGTCAATACATTAATGCGTAAAGCCCTTAGAGAGATGCCTGGTAATATACGGCCCAGAAATCGCTTATAATCTCGCTCAATTGGCACTCAAACTTGGAAGCCACCTAAACCTCATAAATATAGACCTCGTCAGTTCGAAGTGCATCTGCCGCCCCCTGAATTACGGTATACCATTATCGACCGATCATAGAAGGGCTGAGGGCTAACAAATGGATTTTGAGCGAAAGGATTATGTATAAATCGACTGCGTTGAGTAATAACAGATGTCGTGATGCGAAGAGATTTTCGGTCAAAAAAGCGGCCGCTTTCCACCCACACTGATGATATATCTTACGAGCAAGGGAAAGTAATGGGCAACGCAGAGGTCATTACCAGAGCCATGCAGCGGTATATAATGCGTAATGGGTCGGCGAAGCCCGACTCCGGGGCAGCATAAAAACAGACACTGATCGGAACTTCAAGTTTTCGCATGGATTCTTGAGCGCACTGCGCAAGTATGTTCACAAAATTTCTTGAACGGTCTAGATAAAGACATTCAAACCAATTCCACTCAGCCTATAGCCGTGTATCGCTCCTCGCACTTGACTCTCCGTGCCAAGCTTGATCTTGTCCTCAAATCTAATCCACAGTCCTTGGCATTGCCTGTCTGAGCGAAATGGCATAGTCAATGTCCTCGGCGTGACGCCAATCGATGAAGTAGTTGCTAATTCACCAATGGACCTTCCAAAATCACTTCCATCGTTGGCCAAAGAAGAAGTTCTCACAGACTGTCTCCCTACAAATCCTGACATTCCCCAAGTCAACCGCTACCACTTCCAACATTGTCGCTGTCCTCATCGTCGCTACTGCTGTCCTCACTGGAGCTGGCTTCGCTTTCTTCTTCGCTCGAGCTTTCCTCATCAGACCCTGCAGACGACGGCACTGAACTGACACTGCTGGTATCGTCGCTCAGTTCATCATCAGGCACACCAGTTCTGGCTTTCTTTGGGCGTCTCGTCCTCTTTTTCTTTGTTGCTGGCTCGTCATTGCCGGTGGACAGCGCGGGCTTAGGGGCCATGCTGGGCTGGCTGGCATCCAATCCCTTGAGGACGACATCTGCTCGGGCCCGCTTTCTCAACAAAAGAAAGCGGTCGTCAGAGACAGAATCTTCCTCCGCTGCTTCGTCACGAAGACGGCCCTTTGCATCCTTCAGGTGCTTCTTCAAAGCGGCCTCGCGAGCCTCTTCGTGGGTACTTTCGCTCATCGTGTCGTCCGTGTCCACCGCTCCTTTGGTGCTTTCCAGGATCTGGTTGGCGGTTTCTATCAGGCGATCTCGCGCAGCTTGTCCTTGCAAGCCCTTCAGATAAGCGACAAGGGCGTCTTCGTGTTCTTCTGGCACCCGGAAGACGTTGAAGACGTTTTTCAGTAAAGCTGTTTGGCGGCCCTTGTTAAAGTGCCAGTCCTTACGTGCAAAGTGGAATTGTTGGAGGTAGCTGATGTAGCGTTCCGTTTCTTCTATCTTGGCTTGGACCTCTTTCTTTCTCGGCTTGCGCTGTTTCGTAGTAGGCTTTGACAGTGGCACGGGTATCTGAGGTGCAGCTGGTTGTGCTTTAAGCAGCGGTGTAGATGAAGCGGTCTTGGTTGGAGTCTGCTGGGCAACAGCTTCGCTGGTCCCTGTTCCTTCAGCGGCGAATGAGACCGACTTCTTTCGTTTTAAAGACGGCGTGGGAATGTGGTCGGATTCTGAAGTAGCATCGATTTTCCTCTTGGTCCTCGATGGTCCGTCACTGGTGGATTCGAGAGACTCGGCAGATGAAAAAGATGGACTGCTTTTCAGTTTCAGCCCGAGTTTCTTCCATGCTGGTATGAATGGGATAGATGTTGATGCCATGTCGGATGAAAGTAGGTAGACTGGGCGATTGATACGAGCGGGGGAAAGGGAGTTGCGAAGCAGATCCCATGCGAATATTTGAAAGTGACGATTAATCCAGGACCAAGACGCCTGATACTATGTGGTGTTCTCAGCTGTGCAATAATGGTCTTCTTCCAAGGTTGGGTTTTTTGCAGCATCCCAGATTCGCGCCAATTCCAGAATCAGATTAGATTAGATGCCTGCGCGTCGTCTTGTGCCTGGAGCCAGGAAGCTGAACTGCTCAACTACAAGCAAACTACCTTACTTCCCGTACCCATCGCCATCGTAGACTCGTCATCGCCAGTACGATACATAAGCTTCCCTCAGTTCTTTTCAGCACCTCCGATTTCTCTGCCCCCAATTCTGCCGGCTAAGTCACAACCATGTCTGGTATGCCACAAACAGCCTCGCATTATTGCACTCGCAAACCTCACGAGGTCGACACTAACACAATGGAACAGGAGGTGCCGGATACGACAGACACATCACTATCTTCTCCGATCAAGGCCGTCTCTACCAAGTCGGTATGCAGCATTAGACACCTCCGGCTGGCACAAGCGCTAACAATCGCATCAGAGTATGCATTCAAAGCCATCACCGCTGCCAACATCACCTCGGTCGGCGTGAGAGGCAAGGACTGTGCCGTAGTAATTTCACAGAAGAAAGTTCCAGTCCGTCAGACCTCGTCATGTGCATTCACGACCCTAACACCTGAATTCTGCAGGACAAGCTCATCGACCCCTCCTCCGTTTCCTACGTCTACAAACTCTCTCCGTCGGTCGGATGTGTTATGACTGGATCCATCGCTGACGCACGAGCCTCAGTTACGCGTGCGCGAGGTGAAGCGGCCGAGTTCAGATACAAGTTTGGCTACGAAATGCCATGCGACATCTTGGCAAAGAGACTGGCCAACATCAACCAGGTCTACACACAGAGAGTAAGTGCCAATAGGCAATGACGGAAAATGGTGACTGCCATGCGAAAGTGATTGCGTTGTCCTCAACCAGAGATACTCGTTTGACATGACGAACACATGCTGACCAGCATTAGGCCTACATGCGCCCCCTCGGCGTTGCTAACACCCTGATATCTGTCGACTCAGAACTGGGCCCCCAGTTATACAAATGTGACCCAGCAGGTTATTATGTCGGCTACAAAGCCACCGCCACGGGCCCAAAGATGCAAGAGGCGCTGAATTTCCTTGAGCGGAAGCTAAAGGACAAGGAATGTGCCGAAGGCGGCTGGCAGGATGTTGTCGAGCTCGGCATCACGGCATTGAGCACTGTTTTGAGCGTCGATTTCAAGAAGGGCGAAGTGGAGATTGGTATTGTTGGAGGACCAAAGCCTGATGGCAAGGATGGCGAGACGACGACAGACTTCAGGGCACTCACAGAGGAGGAGATCGATGAGAGACTGCAGGCCATCGCGGACAAGGATTAGTTCTGGAAGTTGCACGGCGAGTGGGAAGAGACCACATGTTGGGTGGGACGATCGTTGCGATTACGAACTACACGGCGAGGCGAGCTGTCCCTCTAAGCATATCGCGAGCTGCAGATATCTCGGATTTGCTCCCTCGCTTGCAGCGTGCTTGCGCTGGGCGATTGCAGCAAGGATCCTGCAGACAGACGTGTATTGAGCCATTGACTTCTGGCGCTACGATTAGGAGAAGGAATGAATTCTATCAAGATCAACAGCGTATCCGTCTTGATAGGAATGTGCTTTCTGACCAGCTAGTCGACCTCCGTACCAGGGTGTTCCATGGACAGGCAGCGAGAGGTGAGCGAAGGCAGGCAGTGAGGCAGTGCAGCTGGTGTGGCTGAATCGAAGGAAGCGATGGCACGGGGCGGATCGTATTGGTGTGCGTTATTGCCGGGATCCAGTTGCTCGATTGAGACGCGATGCTGTGCATGTCATTGTCGTCGCAGAGGACGGTGGCGTCCGAGACAGTCGCGCAGGCAGTCCCGGACGGACGGTCGGCGGCGGACTCCAGCAGCAACGTCGACGTCCATAATCATTGTTGTTGGAGCCATGTCGAGATCGTCCGGTTCAGATATTGACCAACTGCTGGGCTGCGGTGGAAGCACCAATGAAGCCGGCGGGACGAGAGATTCTCAGAGCTAACCCATGCGTCCCGCTGCATGTCGCGCCCGTTGGTGCCCAATCAGGGCCTGGTGGCTTGATCAGGGTCGAGAGCCCTGCTGAGGAATATACTCCTTGCCCAGTAGCCAACTTAAAGTGCGTACCTCCAGCTGCTCACTTGTCACGATAATCCGATTCTCCTTTTTGATATTCCTAACATCTTCCAACGACGAACGCCGGCCCGTCGCTTTCCATGGTGTAGAGCACGCTGAGCGTTTGTGCCAAGCATGCCCTTCCGGCAATCTCATTGAACAGCACCACGATTCGATGCATTTGAATCCCTGGTTGCAGCCTGCCTTGACACCCTATGGACGCATAGAGCACGCTTCGCTTCGTACAGATCATACTCCCATCACCTCTATAATATCATCAACATGTGTCTCCCCCAGCAAACCAGCAGTCGCCCGCTACTTTGCATCCTCGACACGATAACATCTGGCTGTTCACGGCCGGGCACTCAACCTTCTCGCACGCTGCAACTCTTATTCTGGACATTCTCAAATCGGACCACTCATGAAGATGGCTGACGGATGTAAGTTCCCATCAGCCTCTCATCCATTGAGCCTCATCTTCAGCCTCGGCCACCATTTGCAGTCAAAGCTAAGCAGGTGCAACTGACACATGCGATCTCATAGACAACGACGCCCGCGCCATGCGAGTCGCGGAGATCATGGCCGATTTTCGTAATTTGCAATACTACATCGCTCAGATCCAGGCCAATCCACCACCCGAAGATTACTATCTCGAAGGCTACACTCTACTGCGCGCCTGTGTCACAGAGGCTCAAGCGATTCTGGCGTCTCCGTATGCACATGGGCCTGCAGAACACCCTCAAGGAGAATTGGAGACTGAAAAGTCACAGCTTCAAGCGTATGTTCCCCTGTCGCCCAGACAATGCGACGCCAGTTCCTTGTCTGTTTGCGATCTGCCCAAGCAAAAGAGGCTCCATCTCAGGCCTAATGTGGTCAGACATCGCTTTGTCAATGGAGTCCGGAAGAGGAGTCTCCTGAGTTTGGCACAACATGATCAAGAACATGGCCCTGGAAGTTCAAAGGCTAATTGAGGTCCAGAGTCATAATCGATGCCAGTATTCGACGTTTCCAATGCCAACGGTGCTATCTCCGCGCGATTGCGGGACTGCGCTGGATGAACGGACGGAGTGCAATTCTGGGAGGCCAACGACCACACGCCGGAAACACCGCGCAGCTTCAGGCGATAGACTTGGCTCTGAGAACGGTGAGTCAGCATTCACCCCATTTTAACACCCTGCTCCGCAAAATTGCTCAGGTTTCATGGGCCGTGAATTCGAGTTCAGGAGCCCAGAGGTATGGCCTACTACAGTAGCTCCAAAGCGCGTGCTAGTGGGTGAGCTCAATTCTGTCTAGTCGGCCACAAGACTTCTTCTCCAGTGGCCCGAGCTTGTAAATCTGTAAAGAAGGCATGCATCTGAACAGGTGTTGTACTGTGGCAGAGTCACGGCTTGTCCGAATCAAGCATGAAATTCCACGCTATCGCACGTAGGCTAGATTCTCCACCGAGCACTTTGCCGACGGGACTGAGCCACGCTCCTACTCCCGTAAAACGTACTGACTTTTTCGATTCGTTTAGGAGCTTGCTGCTATCACAGATGAGCATGTTGCGTACTCGTTGAGAGCACAGGATACCGCGCAAGGCAAATGGTTGCATGAAGATCCCAGCCTTAGCGATATACTCCAACGATTACAGCGCGCGAGATGAGTGCGTGATCCACTTTATAACGCAGTGGACGGAGCTCGCGGCAGGCCGTTGATCGTACTCCTCCATCGAACAAACGAGCAGGACTCTCGTACCAATGCTTCACGTATGGACAGCAAAGAACAGGCGCACTGAAGACTACGAATGAGCGAATTCCATACACCATATGGTACCCAGTCCCACATCTTCTTTCGATACAACATATTGCATCTTGGTGGCGAAATGGAGAAGGAGATGGATGATTCTTTGCTTTGAAAGGGATAATAATACGCAGCAATGTGGCCATCACGTTGATGTTTTCGTTGTTACACTGTATAACTATCTCCTGTTGTTTCATATTCACCTTCTAGAATGCAGCTTACTTGGTATTCGAGGGCTGGATCGCTTGTGTACTTTATGCATGGTGCAAAGTCTGGTGTGGTACTATTTTAGCCCGTATATGCAGATGGTTATTGCTACTTACTTTGGGCCAATGTTTCGAACCGAGAGACCGCACAGCGATAAGATGTCTCATGGACGTTGACGTTGTGCCTCACTCGTGAGGCAGCTGAACAATCATTGTACGTGTCCAATCGGCTTCTCCCGATGCGCAGCTGATAGCGTTAACGCGAATGGAAAAGCTTGCTTCGATGTGATTGGCCGACAGAGATGGCGTCGAATTGTTTAGAGTCCTTGACAAGTCTCGCGCAAGGCTGTCGATCAACTTGGCTTAATACAATAGAGCAAGTTCTTGCCACATAGACGGTGCATGCCTTGTCAGTCGTGGAGTTACTGAAGTGGTCTGGAACGGCCCAATCACAATCGTCTATTCAGTGCGCCACCAAACAGCGAACACCTGAGCAGATGTCACAGAAAGTTGCAATTCATGAGCTGACTTGATGATGGCCCGTCAGGGGGTGTTTGAGGATCAGCATTTTGGCATTGATGATGGTGATGTCCTGGATCAATCATCTTCTGTAACGCCGTGTTGGGTAACATCAAGGTAGACCCAACCGGCATCGACGGTGCTCGAGACTTTCAATGCAAAAGGCTGAAGACTGGCCAAGTACTGATGTGAACCTAGCAGATGCGGTGATTTTATTGAAAGCCTGCAAGATGACGACTCCGCTAATAATTGTTTGCGACGGTGTCCGTTCCTGCAGAGGTTGAAAGTGTCGAGGAGTGGATGCTCAGGGGTAAAAGCTCCGAGCGTGCCGTAGAAGTAGACTATGATGAGTCCTGGACGAACGTCTGTCAACATTGACCTGCTCGCCACAAACCCGGCTCATACATGCGCTGCGCTTTGTTGATCTCAGAAAGAGTATCGAGTGGGAGTGCTTGTTCGATATGCTGTGCTGCCTACCTAGGACCGAAATGGCTGCCCTGGACCATGAGGGGGCTCAGCTCAACATGGTGAGTGCTGTGTACGGATTGCGGAGGTGTGAAAAGAATTCAGAGATTTGCGTGGCTCAGCTCGCGGCTCATGGCTGATTTCGCATGGCTTCTGCACTGAAAGAGGTGTCTGCGAGCTTCTCAGAAGTCGCCTGCGGCAGTGAATCGATACGAGGACAGCCTTGGGACCTTCACTTGGCTAGAAGCACAGAAGCAGTGAAGCAGAAACGCTGGAGGCTGGTTGGACCTGGAGAGTTGCAAATCCCAGGACGGTCCAGGCCAGGTTGTATTGGATTGGATGCAGTCGCCATTGGTCCGTGGAGGGACAGACCTCACCACTGGCAGCATTCAGTTGTCTCGGTCTGCAAAAGGCAAAAGCGGTTGCTCGAGTGAGTGATTATGGCTCTAGTGGGCATCATCACGTTGCTTATGGACGAGACGTCGGCCGTTGAATGCAATGGTTTGGCTGCTCCGAGGACAACTACCCACGACTTGGACATGCCATTTCCATCCATGGCGGCGCACTCGTTTCACATGGTTCATGGACATGGCCACGACAAATAGCCACGTCTTTGACCCACCTGTGAAACCCATTCTTGTCCTGGGTATCCAAGATGGACAGGGCGTCGACCCCCTCGACTCGACTTCTATTTTTACAACCACCTATATACCTCCCGTACTATATATATCCAAGGCATCTCCGCTGCTGCCTGGTTCGAGGAATAATCTATCGCAGTACCCTTTTCCACTGGACGGAGCGGAGCTGCTTCCTGGGATACCCTCTGCCAGGGGTGGTCTGGAGATAGACCACCGGATAATGACAGGAACCAGTCCATAGCCTGCTGCCAATTCCCCGTACAGCCACTCTTCCCTCCCGGAAGGCTGACGTGTGGACTGTGTGGAGGCTCCAACCACCTCCAATTCTGGACGTCCAGGATCTTCTTGCATGGTCGTCTGCACTGCACCATGCCCATTCGAGGATGGCAAGCGTCCCTTGGCAGAGTTGGAGTCATCATGCTTCTGATGCCATGTATATATTCAACCTCAACGGGCCTGCAGTGTCTCGAAGAATCTTCATCTCCATCCTCAACCAAGAACGCTCATCTCCTTTTACTCACCCTCACCTCACGTCAAGGACCAATACTCCACTTAATCACTCGCTTCATCTAAAAGCTCGCATCCCTTATACCAGTACCGCACAAACCCCAGCAACCGTCTCTCGCTCATCCATCCCCTTGTAACAACGTCACAAAAGTCCCGTAACAATCTCGCGCGCACCTACGTTCCCAGGCCACCTTGTTCGCAAGTGTAGAAAATTTCACGACCCCGTCCCGTTTTCCACCAACTCTTCTCACTCGTTTGCACCTTATTTTTGACTATGCGTACTTCCTATGTCGTTGGCTCTCTGGCACTCGCCGCCACCAATGCCTTAGCTTCGCCGCAAGGCGTCACTGCATCAATCGCACCGCAGGCTCCGGCTCCAGCTGGGTGTTCGCCGTCTTACTCTGGCCCGTTTCAGATTACCGTTCAGAGCAAGACGACTGGCTCAAAGGTCAAGCGTGATGCCTTGGAGTGCACGTTGTCTGGCGGTGTTCTGAAAGATGCTCAGGGGAGGACTGGCTACATCGCAGACAACTTCCAATTCCAATTCGACGGTCCTCCTCAGGTACGTTGCCTGTCTGGGAGCTTGGCTATTTCTCTACTCACACTGATACCTGAACAGGCTGGCGCAATCTACACTGCTGGGTTCTCCCTCTGCGGAAATGGATCTCTCGCATTAGGCGGGAGTGCGATCTGGTACCAGTGCCTCAGTGGAGGATTTTACAACCTCTACGACCGATCATGGGCACCACAGTGCTCCCCCATCTATATTGAGGCCATTGGTTATTCTCCCAAAGCCTCGGCTACGCAAGCCACTGATAGTCAAGTTGCAGGAACTACTTCTGCTGCGCCTATCATCCCGCCTGCCGATGGGCCGTCAAATACCACCACAGCTGTTTCTCAGCAAACAGATGGCCAGGTAAATGTCACCCCCCCAAGCCTATCTCTCATATCGGAGATGGACAGATCCGGAATTTCTGTCTCTCAAGTCTCCGATGGCCAGATTCAGGTTCACATTTCTGCGAAGCCCGTGTCTCAGATCACTGACGGTCAGATTCAGGTTCACATTTCATCAGCTACGACTCCTCCAGTGAGCGAATTGCATGATGGCCAGGTATACAACCCCACTCCTCCTGTAGTCCCTGCTCCAGTCAGCCAACTCTCAGATCAACAGATTCAAGCCAACGCTGCCGGCATCAATGGTACTGCTGTCTCCCAGAAACCTGGCGGGCAGGTTCACGCCCCCACTCCTACTAAAGGCGCTGCCAACGTGTCAGCAACCTACAAACCAGCTCAAGCTACTGTCAACGCTGCACCCCTGCAGACTGCTGGCAGCTTTGCTGTCGCTGGTCTCCTTGCCGTTGCTGCTGCCCTGCTATGAGATTTCATGTTTGAGGCTGTTTCACAAAAGCGTCGCGCACCAATCGCTCGAATGTCGGCCAGCGATTTTTACTTTGATGACTTCATGTCGCGGATTCTCCTTCACAATTGTACATGAATAAGTTTCCCTGTCGTCTCAAACGGCATGGATGGTTAATGTTATCTTATGGATGCAATCTTGGCATGCAACACTCATCAGGCACCTCGGCATAGCGTTGTTTGTAACTGTTTCACTTCTTCGTCGATTGTTATAAAGGTAAACTTTTAGTAAAATCTTTACATGTTACATTTTTGGAAGAGGGACGCATGATTGGCAGTTATCTCGAAGTATTTCTTGTCCTCTGGTGCTTTGACTCGTATCGAGACGATAATGTATTCGTAATGGAAGCTGGATGCACATATCATCATGGCGGGCATATAGAAGGGACCTATCTTCAAGGAACATAGCGCTGAACAATACTGCTTCTGTTTAGTGCCATGGAATTCTTCCACCAGACCAAGGTTTCCAATTGGTTGCGGCAATGCCAGTCATGTTCTCAGCCCCCTCATCTCACCTGTGCTTTTCCTACGAGGGTTTCCGTGCTTGTAAGATGACTACCTGCACCAGTTGTCTTGGTTCTCGCAGCGTTGGCCAACCTCGAGGCAAATACGAAGGTCAAACTCCCTCCCTAACGCCTGATCCCGCCATTAAGTAACTCTATTGTAACTGGCGCCAAGTTTCCTGCCTTCCCGTTTTCCAGCAGGGTGACTAGAGTCATTGTTATCCCCGGCATGCTCTACACTTGTTGGCACCACAAGTCCTTCAGTTCAGAATCATGTCTTCTACCAAACTAGTTTTGACATGAATTCCTGCAGGCACACCATCGTTGTTCAGCCCCTTATGATCTTGATTCCCGCACCCTGCAGCAACGTCTGACTCGTGCGGGCAATGGACTCATTATTCCCACACGAGAACCGCAATCCAACGGTCTAAAACCGGCTTCACTTGTCCTGGTTCTCCCAACCTATTCCGGCTAATTTTACTCCCTCTTGTCAATGGAAGTCATCAGCGTTCTCTATGAAGAGGACGATAGAGGTGATATAGCAATAGGCTCGCTCGAAATAAACACTTTGAACTCGGAAATGCAACAAGTAAGATGTGGCGGTACGATCAGACATCTGGAGCCTTCGAACACATGGTAGTGGAAGTCAAAGGATCGTCCATGCATAATGCATAATGCAAGGAAGCATATGCAGTGAGACCCGTGCAGCGCGTGGCAGTGTAGGTGGGCCGTCCTGACTAGACCTCATCAGTTCGGCCAAAACTCAAAAAATTAGTGACGCGATAAGTGTCAAGGCCAACGTCGCGCGCGGTCAATTCTGAATAGCGCTACCAAGTGGCGGGAAAGTCGAGCAGGAAAGAAAATCATTAGGCCAGAATCCGGAACTGCAAGTGGTTGCCGTAGGGGGGGTTTACTTGACACTTCTCACCTATACCTAGTCAATGTTAGACGGATTGACGTGACTGTGAGAAATTGCCTACGCTGGTACTAATGTTTGACAACAGAGGACGCTCAAATCGTTGGATCCAGCGCAGCCATCGTGAGATCACGATAACAAAGACTGAGCAAGTCTCAAACGACGCGATTGGCAAGAATTAAGATACTACAACAGAGAGTCGCGATGTACATGAACTCTCCTCATCACAAACCAGAAACAAAACTTCAAACCCCCACAATCCGCCAGCTCTTCTTCCCAATTACCAGAGACTAACATCTTCCAACCAAAAGCACAGTTCGAATGCCATCGGCAGCAAGTAACCATCCCGAGATAAATTGTCCGAACCCCCGTAAAAAAGTTGTGACAGAAGAAAGAGGGGATGCTTTCAGTAAATCAAATCAAGTCCACGACACATCACTGCAGGTGGCTAACCTAAACCCGCCACCACCAACGGAAAGGGTTGACATATCAAAGACGCCAGAACACAATCCCAACCGCTTTTCACGTCGATTCACCGACCGCGTAAAGATTTTCGCGGCGGTGCGACCTCCGAAAGGTACTTTTCTATGATTCGACCCATGTCAGCACGAGAGAAAAAACAGGGGAAATAATAGAATTTGCAAATTAAAAGGTTCCCAAAGACGGGGAGGGGCGTTCCAGTGGTGTGTAATCGCGTCTAGGTCCTTAGGAAGAAGAAGAGTCGTGATCGGAAGATGGTTCTCATGACGATTACGGTGGCGAGGGTGAGATATGGGTTGTGTTGTGGGTATCGGCCCCAGCATTAACTGCGCAGCGAGAATCCACCCCTCTTCTTCTCCTTGGGATCTGGATGCTTACCCGTCTCTGCCCGGACCTTCTTCTCCTCAAGATCTGCACGCTGACGCTCAAGTTGATCTTTCATCTCCTTGTGTCGTGCGTAGAGTTCTTCTTCGCTCTGCCGCAGCTTACTCTCCTTCTCTGCGACTTTTTGCTGGAAGACCATCTTCATTTCCATCTCCATCTTCTGAAGCTTCTGTTCATGCAGCGACCTCTCCTCCTCTTGCTTGACCGCTGGATTCACTTCCTTGAACACACTTGGATCTTGAGCGACGCCCATTTGAGTAAGCTTCTCGGACCGGTAGTTCTCGTACAAAGAGTTGTTGGTATGCTCCTTGAGCTCTTCCATATGGGTGCGGATGAGCATCTGCCGAAGCTTGACGAAATCGCAGTGCTCCTCATTGTCGACTTCGATTACACCCCAGGGGTATCTTCGCCCTCGAACCTTGCGACCATCGGCAGTTGTCACTTCGGCATTAGCACCGACAACGGCGAAAGGAACTTTGGACATGATCTCAGCGTTCTCTGCAATGGTCTCTTCGTCGTCGAGCTCGTAACGAGGACCTTCGAAGATTTGGATGTTGTGGTACTGAATGTCTGCGAGGATCTGGGAAGTTTGTCAGCCTGCAAGTGCGCGCACTTGGGTTCTAGCAAACTCACACGCTGCTTGAAGGCCGTGATCTCATCGTCGGTGAGGGTGTCAGCTTTTGCGATGACGGGGATCAAGTTGACCTTGGTGTGAAGGCGCCGCATGACCTCAACATCCAATGGCTTTAAAGAGTGACCTGTTGGCTGGATGAAGTACACACAGGCGTGGATGCGGTTGTCAACAATGTTCATACGGTTGACCTTGTTCTCGGCGTCGAGATACGAATCGAAGCGCGCCTCGATGTTCTCGACAATTGGACCCCATGAAGCGTCGTTGTTAACAAAGTCTCCAAAGCCAGGCGTATCGACGACAGTCAAACGTAAACGAACACCGTTCTCTTCGATGTCTGCGCTGATTGATTGTATCGATACAGTTTTTGGGATGATATCGAGCGAAGGTGCCTTGCGTTCCTTGGGTGGGTAAAGTGAGGTGTTGAAGAGGGTGTTGATCAAAGTGGACTTTCCGAGTCCGGATTCACCTGCAGCGAAGTCAGTACACATACGTAGATAGATGGGCATTGGTGGTAGCTGGGAAGGTGAAGAGTACATACCGACGACCATGACATTGAAGTTGAAGCCCTTGCGGACGCTCTTGCGGTGCCATTGGTTGGGCAGGTTGGCGAAACCGACGTAGCCTGTCAGCTTTCGACGAACAATGTTTCTCATGTCGCTGGCGGCTTGAGCGGCAGCCTTTGGGTCTTTTGACGACACGGTCTGGGGGATAGCTCCTACACCATCTGTCATTATATTGCTCAGCTCGACGTGAGACGAAGCTTGCTTGCCATTTGACATTGTTGGGCTTGCGGGTGTGGGAGTAGGCCTGGCCGGTGGTGCACCGTTGGTAGCTATGGGGAGTTGTGTTAGCAGAAAGTCTCGGTCGCAATGTGCAGGCGTGACGGAGACGATCAGGCCGATTCCATCAACTTGACACCTCGAGCCACGATGGCAACAGGCGTTGATGAACAGAAGCGCGAATGCGCGATAGTTGAGTGGAGATTGACAGGGCACTGATGGGTTTTGTGATGCGGGAGCTCAAACATACCCATGATAATGGCGGGAGCCGAATGCGCTGTTCTCTGGAAGGTGGTCTAGAGAGTCTCTCTGCTCAACGACGACCTGATCAGTGAGGGCAATGTGCAACGGCACGCAGTCGCAGTGGCGAGGAGTTGGACGTTGTTATTGTTTGGTGGAACGGCGTACGTGGTCGATGGAGTGCGGATGTTGGCCTGTAGATTCCTCAGGTTCTTTCGTGGGGAGAGAGTCTGTGCCTTCCTTGAGCGAAGAGTGGATGGCTGCCACGTCGTCTTTTGGTGGAAGCTACAAAGCAGGTGGAGAGTGCCACGGCGAAGAGAAGGGAGAGAAGTTGGAGGGACGAGGACGGGGACGACAGCGACACAGACGGGAGACTCCCCCTGGAAGCGACTCCCTCTCTGATCTGGTCTGGTCTGGTCTGGTCCCTTCCCCTTCCCCTGCTTCTTCTGCCTGACGCCAAAGCGGACTAGTGGCAGTCTTGGGAGATTTGCGGAGAGCCACAGCCACAGCCACTTCAAGGTTGGAACCACGGCACCACCACCACCACCGCATGAAAGCTCACTAGGTGCTAAGTAGGTAGAGCCTGAGCATCACAGTGCCACAGTTGGTTGCAGACCTCGATCCGTCTTCTCTACGAGACAAAAAACACCCCACCGTCTGCCAGTCATGACTGCCGTGCCTGCTACTCCCTCTAAACATGCAGTCTCTGGCTCAATGGCGACAACATTTGTGCACGAACACCAGCTGCACATACTGCACTTGCAAGGGCGTGGGTCACCTGGATGCAGCATGCACGACAGCCATGAGGCATCTCTGACAGCTTTGACATGCGAGCCTGACGTCTGAGGCCCTCGTTCCTTGATCAAAAGCTTCAACTACAAAAACCAACATGGGTATCCAAACTGTACAAACACCCAACAATGCCACACTCGAGATCCACAGCCAAACGCAAACCCGCTGCGATTATCCCAGGCTGGTCAATGCCGACGTCATCGCAGACTTGTCGTACTTGACATATTTTCCCTTGCCCTTGTCCACTTCGTGATACCTGTCGTAGAACTTCGTGTATGCCGGTCCAATCAACGCTGTAATCTCCCTTGCAAGCTCCGCCCGCACCTCTCGCTCCATGCCATAGCTCCGGTGCTTGGCCAGTTTCTCCTCGAATGCTCCGTTGAAATCGACGAACAGCTTCTTGACCTGCTCCTTCTCCTTGCTGCTCAGATTCTTGACCAACGACGCCGACTCTCCCGCTGTGCCTGATGGAGGCCGCATCGTCTTGGTGTGTTGCGCCGTCATCAGGTTCCTGGCCATCTCTGCCCACGTCGCTAGATAGCTGTTCTTACATCGTTTCTTGCTAGGCTCGAGCAGTTTCGGCACGATCTTCTCCAGGAGAGTATCCAGCTCCGAACTCCTGATCATGCGCTCAATCACTGCAATGTTGTTGACCATGAATATGCTCTGAAGGGCAGGGCCTTTGAGTAACAGGCGAGCTCGATTTTCAAGCGCTTCTAACAGCGCGATCAATGTGTCCGATGCATAGTGTGCAAAGAGCTGATCGCCATCTGCGCCCACGTCGAAAGACCGCAAGCTGGGCACCTGCGAGCCCGTCGGAGCGTTTGCCTGTTTCGACCATCCGCCATCACCGAGAGATCTCATCACGGAGGCCAGCGGGTCCAAATATTCCGTCAGCGTCTGCAGCCGGGTAACGATATCCGCCGTTACTGCATGCGCTCCGCCGTCCATAGGGAGCGCGATGAGCGATTGCACTCGTTGGCGGGTGTCATCCAGCATTCTGCCCATCGAGGACATTGCTGTTTCGCGGATGGGCTTCGCTGTGTCCATGATGGGCTGTTTGAGCTCTCCCACTAGCTTCTCCAAGCTCATGGCGAGGCGTTGCACTATGCCCATGATCTCAAACGCGAGGAAGCAGTCGGTCATGAGGTTGTTTTGTATATGCGTGTTAAGAGCTCGCAAGGTCTTCGCGAATTCGTTGATTGCGTTCCGAAGGGTAGATACACACATCTTGGGCCATTCCTCACGGGTGAATATCGGGGTAATGTTGGAGTATTCTGCTTCCGCCATCTGTCGAAGTCCGTCTGCGTACATGCCCAAACCGTTGTTGCCCCGACGGTAGATCGCATCGGCACTCGTTTTGCGAGCTGTAGACTCCGATGCTAATGCCAGATTACGCAGACTCGCTGCAATGTAGTCTCCTCGTATTTCGGCGTATGATTTTGCGGTCGGATACTCATGAGTAGCGCTTTGGCCCGTTTGAGCGACGGATGCTTTCACGTGCGCATTGATCTCTCTTAGACGCGAGATCTTCTCCTCAGGTAAGGTTGGAAAGGGTTGGTCTAGTGAGATTGGTCACCACGACTTGACAACCGGGTGAAAAGAACCACCTACTCTTAGTGATGTAGTGCAGCGGCTCCAAAGCCTTCGCGTCGTCACCATCTTGTAGAATATCCTGAAAAACTTGCTCTAACTGTCGAGCACCATATCTGAGAAGTTGGGAAAGGTCGTTTATAGCGTTTTGGTTGGATTTGAGCTGCGATGCCTTCAGACCAGCAAGAGCGCGTGTGGCACGATCAATCGAAGCGATGTAGTTTTGTATGCCGACCTGACGGGGGCTGGACGGTACCGATTAGCCTCGCAATGGACGGTAGGAGAGCACCAAGCACGTACTCGCTACGGATTATCTGGTCCTCGCGATCTCTTTGGTCCAAAGGCGCTCGGAGCCGCTCGATAACATCGATGACTTTGTCGATGTCTGGAAGGATGTAAGTGAGTGTCGGGAATGCCTTGGTCGGGCAGAGCGCTTTGGACCTACTTGTGTTCGTAGTCTGGAGCCGCCTTGTGTTGCTGAAGATGGGCGCAATTGCTTCCTCGACGCTTTTGCCGCCCGTTTCCAAGCGGTCCATAGATGCTTGGATCCTCTTTGTCAAGGTCTTGAGCTTGGTCAAGTTGGCGTACAAGACCTCTACCTCTGCGCTCTCCTCGGCGAAAGCTGCCTTCTGGGCGACCATGGTGGTGTTTGAACGCCAAGCCCGGGCCGTTGGTGTCGAGAGATAATGATTTCCGTCTACTGTAGAGATACGCGCGTGGTCATGATGTGTCCAAGAGGAACGGGGAAAGCTAGCAGTGACCAATCCGGACCAAAATGTATGTGTATGCTGTACTAACTGTAGGGTGTCGAACTTTGGAGGCCTCGTCGTGGAAGGGCCGATCACAGAGCGGAACCACTCCTGCCGTGTATACAATTCTTCCAAGTATTATATTCGCAGCCGGTGCAGGTGGGCAATGAATGGCAATTGGTGCGCTCATGCGCCCAGGGCCAGGGGTCGTACGCGGTGCGGCGGCAGCGACAATTATGGCAGAGTCGTGGATGTCGCCGTATCCTATTAATAAGGTATCACTCCGCCTCATTCCCATGTCGGGCGCCAGATGCACGTCTGGCCCTCCGGTGAATACGATAGATAATGTACACGGCTACATGGCAACTGCGGAGCATACGAGTACCTATAGAGACTCGAGTTCGGAGACACCGCGTCCCCAACAGCTGGGGGAGGAGAAATGAAAGGTATCTTACTTGACCATTACCATCCAACGCACGCGCGGTCAATCTGTCACTAACAGGGAACTGCACGAAGCTGGTATTCTCAACGCGCTGCTCTGAATCAAACATGGCGACATCGAGACGGACATGGAAAATCGCCTCTTCTCCTCAGCCATTTCGGAGCCCTGTCTGCCGCAGGAGCAATTCTGTATCTCTACGGTGTCGATGGATCGAAGAGATGGCTGGGCGATCGAAAGGCAAAATGCGATGGTCCATCCCAGTTCGAGTCACGTCGTGGAGCTTCAATAGTCGTGGGGGATGCCAACGGCGCACCGAAAAATCCGAAACAACATTTCAGTGCTGAACAGATCACTTCACGAACACAAGCGCCCCCTGACCAGAGAAGGGCTTCAAGGGAAAGCGTCAATGAAATCAAGGTAAGCTGCACAAAGCCACTCTGCCAACGGATTGAACCTGCATCATCTACAGGTCCTCGTCGCCTTAAATCCAACAGCATTCCTGCAGAAATTCTGACCTGGCTCCTAGGACGAGACATCTTCTCAAGGCTATGGCCTCACATTGCCATCTGTTGAGTGGTCAAATATCGGGGATAAGATCACCGACTTGGTGGTACCAGACTGGGTCAAGATGTTACCCGGGTTCATCAGGAAGATGCAGAACGAAATGGCCATGGCACCCGGCTCACTCGCCGAGGAAATATGGGACCAAGCCAACGACCCAGAGTGGAACCCAGAGATTCTGTGGGACTGCACAGTCCGAGTTTCAGACGAGCTTTGTAAGGACGAAAAAACATTTCTCGAGAATCGGAAGAAGCACACGATTCGGGCACTGGCTCGATATCTTGACGTATCCGAAGGACAGATACATCCTGATGATGTCCCTACTATTGCCATGTGTGGATCAGGCGGAGGCTTGCGTGCCTTAGTCGCGGGCTCCGCTTCTTACTTGTCTTCAAGGGAGGCTGGCCTGTTTGATTGTATCACCTACACCGCTGGAGTCAGCGGCTCGTGTTGGTTACAGGCTTTATTCTACTCGTCTATCACAGGGCAAAGTCATGGAAAGCTAATTCAACATCTCAAGAACCGTCTGGGCGTCCACATTGCTTACCCTCCTGCTGCTCTCGCTATGATCAGCAGTGCTCCGACGAACAAATATTTACTCAGTGGCATTGTTGAAAAATTGAAAGGCGTACCAGACGCCGACTTCGGGATCGTCGACATCTACGGCCTTCTCCTTGCTGCGAGGTTGCTTGTGCCCAAGGGAGAGCTAAGAGTAGACTCGGATGACCTGAAAATCGGGAATCAACGTCACTACATTGACGACGGACAGAACCCACTGCCGATCTACACAGCGGTGCGCCATGAAATTCCATTGGCCGAGCAAGACGAGAAAAGCCCAGAGGAAGCAAAGGCGAAGGCGAAGAGGGAGGCTTGGTTTCAATGGTTTGAGTAGGCGAGGATCAGGCCCGGAAACCATGTCTATGGCTGACGAATTTAGGTTCACACCGTACGAGTTTTGGTGCGAGGAACTCCAAGCAGGCATCCCCACATGGGCCATTGGCCGCAAATTCGAAGATGGTAGGACAGTGTTGCGAGAGAACAACCTTGCGTTACCAGAACTTCACATACCTCTCATGCTAGGCATATGGGGAAGTGCATTCTGCGCAACTTTGTCACACTACTATCGCGAAATTCGTCCAGTCATGAAGACCCTTGTCGGCTTTGGAGGGCTAGACGCAATGATCGCAGAAAAGGATGAAGAGCTGATCAAAGTGCACCCAATCGACCCTGCAGCCATCCCGAACTTCGCACTAGGAATGAAAGACAAACTCCCGGCATCATGTCCGGAAAGTATCTTCACAGCTTCCCACCTCCAACTTATGGACGCTGGTATGAGCAACAATCTCCCCATTTACCCTTTGCTACGACCGGGTCGTGATGTCGACATTCTGATCGCTTTCGACGCATCGGCAGATGTGAAGACAGATAATTGGCTGCGAGTGGCAGATGGCTACGCTCGCCAGAGAGGTATCAAGGGATGGCCCTTGGGCACAGGCTGGCCAACAGAAGATCAAACACCCAAAGAAAGCGCCGCCGATCTTGAGGCTGGACAGGCTGAAACCGAGGCCGAAGCATCTGAAAAGCTTGCGCAAGCAGCAGAAGATGACAGTGAAAACTTCAGGCCAGCACCAGGTACAACGCCAAAGAATATCGATAAGAAAGAGCTTGGTTTCTGCAACGTTTGGGTCGGAACGACCGAGGAACGTTCCAGTGAAGAAGAGCCACCTCCGTCGAAACTCGTGGAGGATGATTGGCAGTTGATGGAACCGCATGCTGGCATTACAGTGATCTACTTCCCGTTCATGAAGAATCCCAAAGTCGACGGGGTCGATCCCATGACTTCCGATTTCATGTCGACATGGAATTTCGTCTATACCCCCGAGCAAATTGACAAAGTGGTCGCCTTAGCACGAGCAAATTTCGACGAAGGCGCAGCTCAGACAAAGCGGGCAGTAAGAGCTGTATATGAGAGGAAGAAAGCTAAGAGGTTGGAGGAGGAGAAGAAACATAGAGACAGGAAGAGAAGCAGTCTACTGAAGTCCGGAAAGCTGGGGAAGTGGCAGAAGGATGGCGATCACGGTGATCATTTCAGTTGAGCGAGGTGTGGCTATTGTAAGATTGGCTGAATTTGTAGTAAGATACCAAAGACATTTTCTTTTTCTCTTACATGTTCGGCTGAATATCCATCATCCATCGTGTATTGATCGGAATCACGAAGCGCCTGATCTGCCAAATGGCAATTAAATGCCTCTTCCTACCAGAATCGATTCAAGGGTGAATATTACTGCTCGCAATTGAGTTGGCCAGGCCAAGGCACATCTCATCAACAAGCGCTTCGCAGGTGGGCTCGGACATCGATCTCGAATGATAGCTGACAATTGTGTTCTGGCCTACACGAAGAAGTGACAGAGAAACGCGAAGCCGGTCGGACCACAGCACAATATCGAGGTAAGAGTAAGGTGCTGTTTGGTTTGAAAACCCTGGAATATGCAAGCCCTGGTTTTTCAAGGTTTTTGGTGTAGGGATTATCCATGTAGCTTAAAACAGGGGTGAGGGCTAAATTTAGCAGATTAGTAATCGCTACGTTCGGTTTCTACCACTATCGCTCTTCAGCCGTTACTACCTTCTTCTCTTCTATTCCCTTAGTCGTAAGCTACTACTCTTACTCTCGTCGTCGCTCTAGCCGTCGTTACTCTATAGTCCTTATATAATTAGTATATAATTAAGGACTATAGAGTATAATAGTAACGACGGTAATAAGAGCGACGGTAAGAGTATAAGGACTAGCTTAACCGTACTATAAGGAACGCCTATATATAGTATATATTACGCTATATATAGATATAGGAGATACTTATAATTCTCTACTAGGATAATTATCTCTCTTTAGCTATTAGTCTTACTATAATACTATCTTTTACTATATTTACCTTTTACCTATTATTATAAATAGGGTCTCTAAGGGGTCGGGTTATCCCCCGACCCCTTAGGGTTAGAGGGAGTTAGAGGGGGGGTTTAGGTTAGGGGGGTACCCTCTAAGAGGATTCTACCCCGACCCTTACCCCGATAAACTCTAACCTAACTAAATAGATCGGGGGTACGTAATACTAGTCTTATAATATATTGTATAATATATATATAATAGAGGGTAGAGATACTAAGCTTTAAATATTAATCTATCTAGAGTCGAAATACTAAGTTTTAACTTATAATTATTTATAACTATATATATACGAAGTATAAATATATAATTCTAGAATACTAATAGTCTTCTAATAGTTAAAGTTAGTTATTACTACTAACTACGATTGTAGGTCTATTTTTAAGCGAGTTCGTTTAGGTATAGAGCCCGTATTATTACTATCGCTTTCTAGATTAACTATTACGTAAAGGCTTAAGCTACTAGCCCTTCGTAACCCTAGAACCGTTAACTTATAAGCCTTATACTTCCCTCTATTATTCTTATTTTAAGCGCGTCTTTTCGTACGATCCTTTACGTAATCTACTATACGAGGAACTATCTTAAGATTATCGCCTAATAAACCCTCCTTATCTTACTTAAAGCTACTAAGTATTATCTCTATCTCTATTCTAATCTCCTCTCCCTTAAATAGTAAGTTATTAGGATCGGGTATATCCTCCGTCTTACTTATATTATTAAGATTAAGTAAGTCGCGAATAAAATAATAAATAGCCTCCTCTAATATCTAACGCTCTACCTTAATCTCGTTAGATATAACTATATCCTTACGCGTATAAATTAAGTAGTAATTCTAGAGATTCTACTTCTACCGTACTCTCTATTTATAGTTATTTATTATTAGGGCTACGAGAATATTTAGACTATACGTCTTATTATCCGTATTAAAAGCGCTTATAATACTAAACTCTCGTTTAATACTAATACTAGCCGCCTAAATTACAAAAATATTCTTAACTATTATAGTAATACGAGAGAAGCGAGGCTCGATAAGCTTCTATTACTAGAAGAGTCTCTTTAGGTAAGTTTACGCCTCGTCTAGTTACGCGTTAGAGACTATTAGGGAACTATTAGGTAAGAGGAGACTTACTCTACGACCGATAGTTATTAAACTCTTTCTATCTATCGTTAATTATCCGGTTAGTTAGCCTATCTATAACTAGTAAAGGTATTAGGGCCTTAGCTATCGCTATTTATACCTTAATAGAATCTAGGGAGATCTCTATATCCTTAAGGCTATCGGGTATAGCCCTTCGTCGTTTACTTAGAGTTCGCGTTACGTATTTACTATTATATAGCTATTTTAACTTCTTCTAATAATACGCCTACTAATCGAACTTATTATCCTCGGTTAGTACCTACTTAGGGTTTAGCTAAGTACTAAGTTTTATACGTAGATCGAGAAGGATCGCTATTCCGTAGAGCTTACCTACCTAGCTATACGACGTAGTAGAGTAGTAGACCTTAATCTTCTCCCTTACTCTATTATATACCTTCCTAATCTCGACCTTCTATCGACGCGTTTTACTCTTTAGTATCTCCTCTATATTCTCGAGGTATATAAAGAGACGATTATAGATTTCGAAGATCTAATAGATAGTCGGTTCTTTAGACGTACTAATAAGGGCGGTATATACGGTAAAAGAACGAAGGATATTAACGAAGTATTTAACTTAGCCCTATTTATTATTATTAAGAGAGAGATACGCGTATTCTTTCTTCGTATACGTTATAATAGGCTTGCCTAACTTAAGGAGACGTACTAATATATAGAAAGTAGAATCCTACCTAGTCTTAGTATTCTATATCGGGCGAAGATATTAGGCTATCGAATAAGTATCGTACTTCTTAAGCTATATAGCTTAAATCCTCTAGAACGAAAGCTAGCGTCCTTCGCTCGAATTAATAAAGATAGTAATCTAACGCGCTTTAGCTATAGTATATAGAAGCTTTAGGTAAAGAATAGTATTAGTAGGCTATAGGACTCTAGGACTATTAGGAGACTATTAGGGGTTAACTTACTCCTCTTTAAGTATTTATAGGAATTTCGCCCCTTATAAGTACTATAGTAGTTTTCTCCTCCTTCTCTAACTAGTTCCTTATAAGCTCATCCTTTATTGGTCGTATTTTAATATCGGAGAGAAGGCTATTATAGCTAAGCTATATTACGTACGCGATATAGAGATAGAGCGTAATCTCGTTTTAAATATTTATATATTTATATAGCTTAATAATTAACGCGTTAACGGACTATACTATAGTCTTATTATTTAACGCGTTATCCGTAGTAAACGTAATAACTCTCTATACTAGGTCGAAATACTATAGCCGCCCTATTATAAGTTTAGCGAGATAAGTACCGCTATAAATACCGGTATAGAGCTCGAAACCGATTAGTACGTCTTTAAGTATCTAATTATTACGAACCTAGTATACCTTAATTACGACGTAGCTATCCCGGCGAGGCGTAGACTATCTATCTAAGACGTATACGACTTTCTAAGGCGATAGAGGGAGACGTTTATAGATTATATTTTTAGTAGCCTCTTATAGCTTAAGAATATAGTTAGTAATAGTCGACGAAGATATTATAGTAATTTCGGGATTTACGTATCGTATAAGACGAAAGAATTCGATATTATCGACCGCTATTATTACCTATTTATATAAGACGATAGTCCTAATAAGTTACTAGTTAAAGCTACTAGTATATATCTTAATATCGCCGGCCTCTATAATCTCTACTTTAGTACGGTACTTCTAGTAGATATTAGTATTTCGAAGATCTAATAGTTTACTAATAGTCTTACCGATACCCTAAAGCCCTCTTTAATAGTTAGCTACTTTAAACCTCGTCTCTTAGAAATTACTTTATAGGTATCGGAATCGATATATTCCGTAAGACTCTTTATACCGTAGTAATTCCCGTAGACTATAACCTTATCGTATCGTAAGTATACGATCTTTAGGGCGCTAGTTATTCGATAAGCCCCCTCCTAGAAGTATATCTAGTATATAGCCTACTTAGTACCGCCAAATTTACGGAACTTTATTTTAGATTTACGTACTTTACTAGTTTCGTCGAACTCGGTCTTATACTATACTTATTCGATAAACTAGTCCTAGAACTCGTCTATATATTCGGGTGCCTAAAGATAGACTTCTTTATTAAGGCTAATTTATAGAAATAGATTATAAGGCGTAGGTATAGACGTAGATAACGATAACGATAAGACTATAGTAGTATAGGAATATTAATAGATAAGGACGTAGACTAATATAGTATAATAGATAAAGGCTAGAGCCTATTTTCTCGTTCGAAATAAGACGAAAATCTAGTACGGTACTAAGAGGCTATAATCTTAAAGAACGTAATAAAAGGTATTAATTTATTCGAATCTTAATAAAATATCTCCTTAGGGTTCGAGTTAATAGGAAGAATATTATATTATATTACAGTATAATCTTAGGTATTAGGATATATATTTAGTTGAATTTACTATTTAATATTTAGTTTATATAAAGAAAGATAATAGGAGAGACCCTAATAGTCTCCTAATAGTCGAGAGAGGCTATATTCACGATATTAGATTTAGTTTAGATAAAGAAAGATAATAGGAGAGATCCTAATAGTCTCCTAATAGTCGAGAGAGGCTATATTTACAATATTATATTTAGTTCAGATAAAGAAAGACGATAGGAGATATCCTAATAGTCTCGTAATAGTCGAGAGAGGCTATATTCACGATATTATATTTAGTTTAGATAAAGAAAGACGATAGGAGATATCCTAATAGTCTCGTAATAGTCGAGAGAGGCTATATTTATAATATTATATTTAGCTTAGATAAAGAAAGACGATAGGAGATATTCTAATAGTCTCGTAATAGTTAAGAGAGGCTATATTTACGATATTATATTTAGTTTATATAAAGAAAGACGAAGAGAGAGATTCTAATAGTCTCCTAATAGTTAAGAGAGGTTAAATTCACCGTTTCTTATTTAGCTTAGATAAAGAAAGATAGAGAGAGAGATCCTAATAGTCTACTAATAGTCGAGAGAGGCTATATTCACGATATTATATTTAGTTTAGATAAAGAAAGACGATAAAGAGATTCTAATAGTCTTCTAATAGTTAAGAGAGGCAAAGACTAATAGTATTTATATTTAATAACTAAGGTATACTAGTTTCACTAAACGCCTCTATCCTATAGTATAAAACTCTAAAAATATATTATTTAATTATATTATCTACTATCTATTACTATCTCCCCGAATCCGCCTTACTAATTAAATATCTTTCGTCTAGATAGTAACACGTTTAGCGTAGATAGCGTATAAGTTAGTATCTATTACTTATTAGTATATTAGATAGATAAAAGATATACTAAAGTTTACCTTTAAAAAGACTAACGATAAAGGCTTCTATAGCCTCTTATAGGGCCTCGAGAGCCGATCTCTAGAAACGTAGGTCTAATTTATAGTTCTAGGTAATCTCGCGAACTAGTCTAGTAAACGACCTAAACTTAGTAAGTATTTTAGTTCTCTTCTAGTAGCGACGAATCTTATATAACGCGACGGCTAGTATAGTAGAGACGGCTATTTACGGGCCGGTATAACTCGGCTCTCTTATCCTATATAAGGACAAGACGCGGTACCTATAAATAATAGATAATTACCTACTAACTAGTACGGTAATATATTGATTTATAGCTATTGTTATCCCGCCTTATCTTCTCTATTATATAAATTATATTTATCCGATCTACCTTACCTTAATCTTACAATCTAGTATAGGATTCTAAGACGGAAGTAGAAAACTACTCTCCTCTATTATCTACGCTTACTCTACTATATTTTTAGTAGAGAAGTAGATAAGTTAAAAGAATAATAGGTTCTTTATATTAGTTATCTATATTATAGGAAGGAGTCGATTTACCTAGTTATTCGCGTATACCTACGAGCTCTTACGACGGCGAACTTTTATATCTCGATCTACCTCGAAGTTTTCGATATACCGACGACGATACCAACGACGATACTAACGACGACGACGACGATACCGAGGCTAAAGGCTATATATAGTAGTATCGCTATATAGAATTTTCTCTCTCTTATTATCCTACTAACTATAGCGTAACTAATAATAACTCGATAGCTATCCTCGAGGCCTCGAAGATTAAAGAGGCTATAGCGATATACCTAGCTAAGAATAAGCCTATTCCGAGATAATTACCTTAAACGGGATATAGACGACGCGGTACGTATTTCGGAAGAATATCTACTTAAGTAACTACGTATATTTTTCCTCTAATCCGGTTAAGGAGCGAAGACTTATACGGCGACGACGATAGGCTCGTTAGTACCGACTTTAGGTATTACTCTATCCGTACTATTATAGTCTACTATTATAAGTACCGTCCTTAAGTTCCTAATATTAATATAAACGATCCTACGTATATTTTAGTATTATCTATCTTAATACTTCTACGAAATTGTTTCTTTAAGATATCGCTATAATAGTATTCTAACTATATCTAGTATATCTACCAACCCTACTATTTAGGACCTAAGAAGCCTACCTCCTCCTATTCCGAGTACCAATAGCTTAACCTATAACTAGAAGGCCCTAGAGGACTCCGGTCCCGATACTACTACCCCTCCTAAGATAAGTACTTCCGGAGCGACCTATCTTCCTAGCGGTACTACTCGTAGCGGGAACGGGATAACCCTATTTACTATTAAGGACTTCTTAAACCTTATAACGAATATAGCTTCCTAAGCTCCTAATACGGCTCCTAGTAATACTTTAACTCGTTAGTAGACTACTACCGAAGAGTATAGTATATCTAAGAAACGTCCTATTCGCTATAACCCTAGGAACCTCCTCCTCCCTACTTATAAGGCTTTTACTAGGAAGAACGTATCTAACTTTATCTCGAACTTAGAGAAGCGTTTTAACTTTTTTAATATTACCGAGGATAAGTATAAGTACTATAGCCTTCTAATAAACTATAGCTAGACCCTATAGGACGATATCGAGTATCTAAAAGACTAGTCTAAAAAAGACTAGACAGCCCTTAAGAAAGTATTCTATAAGGAGTACCGCGCCCAGGACGAACGACGAAAGAAGGAAACCTTAACCTACCTAACTAAGCTCGCTATTTAGAGTAAGAGTAGTATTCTAAATACGAGTAGCTTTATTAAGAAGTTTAAGACCTACTAGCTAGGTATCCGTTAGCGTAAGACTAGTACGGCTACTAACGGAGTACGTATCTTCCTTAGTAGTCTTCCTAATACGATCCTAACTAAGGTTAACCGTGTAATTAACCTTAACGAAGAAGATAAGGACGACCTATACGAGGATATTAACGTAGTTATTAAGATAGTAGAGAAGGTTATTTATACTACTAAGAAACTTAAAACCTTCCGTATTAATAAGAAAGAGGATAAGAAAGTCGGCTATATCGCTAATAAGTTAGTCGTTACTCGTAATAAGTACTTTAAGAGTACCCGATATAAAAAAGCTACCGGTCCCCCTAAGTTAAATCCCGATCTTATTAAGGCTATTAGTAAACTCCGTATTAATAATATAAGTAGAGAGATCCTATATACGACTATTAGCCGAACTTATAACCTAGTTTTCGCGATTATATAGAAAGATACGATATAGTTTACGCTCCTTACCGTATATATTAATAAGAACTTTCTAAGTAAATACTAACTCTAGGTCTAGTAGTAGCCTCAATACTAGTCTTAGATATAGTACGTCTAGGAACCTATCTAGTAGCCCCGTTATAACAGCCAGCCCGCTCCTCGCAATACTAATTACGTAAATAACCCTAGTAGTTCCTATCGTAATAATAATATCGGAAATAGAAATAATTAGGCTTTATAGAAGCTACGAATATACCTCGGATATAACGACCCTTACTATATACTATTCTACGTAGATAGTTATATAAAGGATCTATACGCCTAGAGAGTATATTTCTATAATCGTTAAGAGGGACAGAGAGGTCTTTTCTAGGGAACTATTAATAACCTAGGAAATAGAATCTAAGGACTTCGTCTAAGCTAGGAATAGTATTAGCTACTATAGATCCTTAATATAGTAAAGAAAGGACTTAGGCCCTCTTTAGTAAAAGTAAACTCTATTAGTATTTCCTATCTCCTTAAGTCCGATAAGGAGATTAAGATACCTTCTTACTCTCCTAATTTTATTAGTATTAGAAGTCTAGGAGTATCTACTACTAGTACCTAGTCCTCGCAGAAAAAGACGCCTAGAAAGTCGAATAATAGAGTTTAAAAGCCGTCCTCGAAGAAGTCTACGAAAGTAAAGTATACCGTTCCTAGGTAGTTTTGAGACTTAATAGACTAGGCTATTAAGAGAAGCTCTTAGAATAAGGATAATAACGAAATAATAGACGAAGATTCTATCCTACGTAATAAAGAACCCGTAGTCGTATAGAAGAAGAAATAGGGGAGGCGGCTAACGTATAAGTAGTACCTCGCCGTATAGGATAAGTCGTCTAACGAGCTAAAACTAATCTAGAAGATAATATAGTCTCCTAGCGGGATTTAGCTTACTCTAAACGAGGCCCTTATCTATATTTCTTACTTCTCGAAGTTTATATTTTAGAGTCTCCCTCTAGATATAGTTAAAAGAGTCGCGCCTAAGTTTAAAGCTACTTAACGACGAAAGGAAGAGAGACGGCTTAAACGAGCCGTAAAGAGAATAGCTTAATAACCCGTAACGAATATAGTATTACTTAATAGTCTAGCTTCTAGAGACGTAAAATACCTAAGATCCCTCGCCGATATATCTATCGGTATTAATTTAATTACTACGTAAATAGTCGATATTATCGACCGAGCTAACGGTAAACGACGTATATCTACTAAGTCCCTATATATATACGTATATTTTCGAAATATATCTATAAATAGTCTAATCGATACTAGTATAGAAGTAAATATAATTAACGAGAATTGCGCTTAACGTATCAGACTTAGAATTAATAGCTTTAGAGGGCTAGAGTAGTAGAGGGTACTCTAAAGTCTTTATATTACAGATAGGAGAAGTATATCTATTATTAGGTAGGTAACTATATAGATCTGTCTCGCTAACGTAGGTTTCTCTTATAATAATATTCTCTTTATAGTCCTCTAGAAGTACGCCTAGCCCGTTATATTCGGTTAGCTATTCGCCGCGAGATCTTCTCTTTAAGTCCTTAACTATCTAGATAGCTTAGTTAACTATATCGCGACTTCCGTTCCTAGAGATAAGACGGTAATCTAGTAGGCTACCGTAGTAGAGATTAACTATATAGTAATCGCGAAGGCCTTAAGGGAGGCGTCCTCGGAGGCGGAGGCGAATCTAATAGTAGAGAAGGATAAAGATAAGGAGGATAAGGATAAGGATAGTAAGGATAATAGCTTAGACGATAACTCGGGAAATAAGAGTACGGATTTATAAGGCCTAGAGACTTATCCGTAGTAATTAGTCTAGATATACTTTCTATCGGAGGAGCGAGGTTAGCTAGTTTATTTTTTAATATTTAGAGTACGGAAGACGCCGTCTCGGAAATCGATAATCGTAAGTAGCTAACAACGACTTACTATAATCTCGCGACCTTCTAGATCGAAATAAGAAAGAAGAAGGCTCGAGAGAAGTTCTTATAGAATAGGCGCTATATAGTAGATAATTTTAGAATACGGAGAGTTAGATTCCCATTCGGCGATAAAACGGACTCGCGGCGAAATTACTAGATAAAACGGATTTAGACAATACTCGGGGCCGCCCTAGATATTAATATTATTAGATATATACCCGTATCTCGCTAGACCGACGGCTCTAGCGTTCGGAATAGTACTAATATACTCTATAAGAGAAAAGCGGATAAGGTATAGCCTTAGAATATCGCTCTCTAAGATAGAAGTACTCCTAGCGGCCGCGTCGACTAGAGGTAGGTCGTAATAGCTAAGTAGAAGAGTCTAGAAGCGGACTCCCCGCTCGATATATACCTAGAGAAGAGATATATACTATTCGCGCGAGGTACTTAACTTATAGAGAAGAGGTTTCGAGAAATACGTATTAATCCAGACTTAAGTCCTAAGGAAGTTACGCTCGTTAAGAAAATACTCTACTATAGAGAGAGTTCTCTCATATAGGACTTCTTAGAGTATAGAAGAATACGGCCTAAGGTTACTCCTCTATAGCGTATATATACTATCGAGTATATTCTATAGTAGGCTAAGTTATTTAATATTCTAAAGGCTCTTACAGACGAAGTACGGAAGATATTTTAGAAACGAATCAATACGGGACGTCTAGAATCTAGCTATACACTATATAGGAATCCGTAGTTCCTCGTCTCGAAGAAAGGTAAAGGTTATAGACTAATTAATAGTACGACTAATATTAATACTATAATAATACGGGATATAAATATTCCCCCTTCCGCTAATAAATTTATAGACTCCTTTATAGGGTATCTATACGTCTTACTCGCGGACTTATTCTCTAGATATAACTAGCTTAAACTTACTAAAGAGAGCTAGAATCTAACCTCTTTCTAATACTCTTTTAGACTATATAGAATAACGACGCTACTATAGGGAGCTACGAACTTAGTCGTATAATTCTATCGGGTAACTAAGGCGATAATCCGGTATTAGATATATATAAGCGACGTTTATATTAACGATATTCTTAATAAGCTAACGAAGGACTACGGGGTATAAATAAGTAAACTACCTAGAATCCGTAAGAATATTCTCGAATATATTAGGGGTCTTAATATACTCCTAGCCGACGTTAAACGCGCGGGAGCGATAGTATCTAGAAAGAAGTTTAATATATATATAGAAGGCCTCTATATCGTTAGTTACTAGTATAATAGGAACGGACGTTATTCTAACGAGTCTAAGGTTACTACTATCCTAGAATAGAATAAGCCTCGTATACTAAAGTCGGTAAGAGTATTTATCGGTATATACGTTTATTACCGGATCTAGATTTCTAATTTCGCTCTAATTACGTAGCCTATATTCGTCCTCTTTAAGAAGGATACTAAGTTCTATTAGGAAGAGTCGTAGAAACGAGTAATATAACTACTCTAGAAGGTATTAACGAATCCCCCTACTCTTAAACCTATAAGGTATAACGAGGAAGCGGGATAGATAATTCTTATAGTAGACTTCTCTAATAAAGGTTAGGGAGCGGAGTTAGTATAGATATACGATAAGAAACGGTATCTATACCGGTATACGAGTAGTATCTAGTTAGTCGCTAAGCGGAAGTACGATACTATTAAACTAGAATACTATACCTTACTTAACGCTCTTAAGAAGTTTAAAATATATCTTTAGGGAGTTAGCTTCGTCGTCGAGACTAATACGAAGACGCTTATTTACTAGTTAAACCGTATCGCCTTAGATATTACCGGCGCTCTCGTAACTCGCTAGCTTACCTAGATTACGATATAGAATTTTAAAGTCCGTTATATTAAGGGTAAGAAGAATATAGTTACTAATAGTCTCTTACGTTAATATAAGGATACGGATTCTAAGGACGTCTCTCTCGTCCTAGATTTCGATATTAACGACTTCGTTACGTTAGATCTTAGAGCTATCGCGTATTCTAGGCCTCGTATCTTTTCTCTATTATCCTCCTCGGAGTATAATAACGCCTCTCCAACGGAATAGGATTTAGATTAAGGATTAGATATATCCTCTATTAGAAGGTATATATAGTAGGGTCTTAAGGGTAACTACTCTACTAAATATAGGATAATCGCGGATTACCTAATAACGCTCCGTCGACCTAAAGAGTATTAAAACGCGAAAGAATATAGGAATATCCGACGAAGGGCTTTCGACTATCTAGTATTATATAGATAACTATTCCGACGAGGAAAAAGAGGCTCTCCCTACTACTACGTTATTAACGATAAAGAAGAACGCTTCCGTATTATTTAAAGGCTCTATAATAAATATAGTTATAAGGAACGAGAATCGACTATAGTACTTATTCGATAGAGATACTACTAGGTTAGTTATTATATCGATATATCTAAGTAGGTCTAGGAGTACGAAGTTTACTAGAAGAGCGATTAGAATTACGTTAACGAGAGCCTTAATACGACAGTTATTCGTAATAAAATTCTTAGAGTCCGGTAGGCTATTAACTATACGGGAATACCTAAGAGAGATAGCTTTAAGTATATTATATATATATAAGAGGAATTAAGTAGCTAGTTAGAGGCGAAGGTACTCCGTAGCTCTCCGAACGTAAAGTAGATTACGGACTTTATTTTAGAATATATTATCTATCGCTAGGGCGTACCTCTAGAGATAGGTATAGATAGAGGAAGTAAGAATAGGCGATTTACGTTAGCCCTTCTATACTTATACTAGACTCGGAAAATATAAATATCTCTATATAACTTATAGGGTTAAGAGGGTATTAAGAGAGCCTATAGGCCGCTTATTATAGCCCTCCGAAAATCGACGAACGGTAATAATAAGTCTTAGGTCCGTCTATTACCTACTACGCTATAGGTAGAGCGGACGACTACTAAGAGGATAACTAGAATAACTCTAGCTAAGATAATACTCGGTAAGGAGTATATTCTTCTAATTAAGTTAAAGATAGCTACGTAGTAGACGCTAAACTAGAACTTCGTCTCGATAATAGAGAATCTTCTCGCTATACGAATATATTAGATCGACTTACGTAATAAGGATTTTCGCGAGGTAGTAGTAAGATAAGAAAGAATAAAATATAAGGCTAATAAGTACTAGGAAGAGACTTACGAGTCCCGACGACGACGAGAACGACTATATATTAGGTCGAAAGTTCTCCTATATAATACGAAGATTATACGGAATTTTGGAAATAAACTAGAGTTTATTTAGCTCGGTCTATATATTATATCGAGGGTTATTATTAACTCCTATACGGAAAGACCTATTAGGAGCTATAAGTTATTAGAGTTAGACGGAATAGTCGTATTTAAGTTAGTCTATATAGATCGTATACGCGTCTTCGTTTAAAGGGAAGACTCTCTTAAGTCTAATCGGTACTTAGACTTTAGGGCGGAGGAGAGAACTAGAGTAACTACTCTAGGTAAACTAGATTATAAATAGGAAGGCCTACTCCCTAGTACGGATTACGAACTAGACTACGAGTAGGAAGGACTACTTATCGAAGTTATAAACTCTTAAGAATTTAACTATAATAAGTACGAATAGTTTTTAGATTACTCTTCCGACGAGATGTCTATAGGAGAGCTATTTATTAAGATTATATAGTCTAAAGGATTTAACCCTAATAATTATAAGATTATTGACGATAACCTAGATTAATAGATACTCTATACCCTTTATAGCGTATTCTTTCTTCTATCTATTATAAAGATAGCTAGTACGGTAGCTAGAGAATATAATCGTTATACGCTAAAGAAACGAACTATTAAGCGCCGGCCGAAAGATAAGCTAGTTATTAGGTACCCGATTAGACTCGACCCTAATAAGAAAAAGGGTTCTCGTAATAAGCCGAGATAGTAGATATACTATCGTTCGGAATACTTGCGTCCTAGTTAAGTAACTCCCTCTAGTTCTACTCTATCGAATAGGAACTCTTTCCCTATAACTAGATTAGACGCGTATTTAAAATAATAATTAAGCTCGCTTATAAAGATATACCCTCTAAATCTTCTAACTAAAATAGCGCGATAGTATCCCTTTGTCTCTCTACGATTAAAGTATTTAGATAAAGAAAGAAAAGAAAAGTAGAATATAAATAGCGAAAGATATTCTTATAAGGGAGCCGTACTACCGAAGTTCTACCGGTATACTCCCGGGGTTCTACCGTTCGACCTTCTTCTCCTTATAGAGATAGGACTTAGGGAGAGGCTTAACCGTCTACTCTACGCGTTAGGACTATACCGTATAGGAATTAAGGAATACTTAGAAAAGAGAGGACGTTTAAATCTAAAGAAAGATATTCTAAAACTCCTAAGGGCCCTTACGCGCCGCGTATCCTCCGCTCCTTAAGTCTAAGTAGACGGTATCCTATATATATACCTTTACTAAAGATACGCGGATAAAGAAGAAAAGAGAAAGTAGGATATAGATAACGGAAGATATTCTTATAAGGGAACTATACTACCGAAGTTTCGCTAGTACGCTCCCGGAGTTCTACCGCGCGGTCTATATCTCGCTAGGAATAGGCTAGTATATATATCCTCTCTCCCGGGTCTATAAAGATAAGACTTAACGACGATATACTATTATTATCTATTTTCCTCTAGTATAGTATTATATATATAGATAAAGATAAGGAGGACTACGCGTTAGTTTTCGTAATAGGGGATAGGATAATTAGAATACCTAGGAAGAGAGCGACGCTCTTACGTAAGGAAGAATATATTTAAACTCCTAAGGTTCTTTATAATAGGTTAGCCGATTCGAGTATATTATAGAGATAGAGCTCGGGGAATAGGTTATCGGAGTAGGTAGTAGTAATAATTATAAGTAATATAACGGTCCTCTCTATCGGTCCGGGTCGTACTATATAGGAATTAAGGGGGATTCGAAAGGAAGAGCGTAACTAACTATATAGAGATATATCGTAAATCTCCTAAGGTTTCTTACGCGACGCCTCCGTTTATTAGAAACTAGACGGCCGGAGCTATATTCGTAGATAAACTCCGATCCTAGTAGATAAAGAAAGAAAAGGAGAGTAGAATACGAAAGTTAGAAAGTTTCCTTATAAGGGAGGTATTCTACTAAAGATCTACTACGTACCGCCCGGTATTCGGCTACCCGCGTATCTACTAATAATTCTATTACTTCTAGAGCGTCTCTATCTCTACTATATATCGGGGGAGAATACCGCTCGAGGATATCTATATTATAAAAATATTAGAGAAGCGGGAGTTTAAAAAGTTCCGTATACCGGATTCCTAGCGGAAAAATTTTCGTAAAACGGACTTAGATAATATCCGGGGCCGCTCCAGATATTAATCTTATCTAGGAACGAAGATAGTCGTATCGCTATACCTACGAGCGACTACTCCTATATATATCGTCCTTAAAGAAAAAAAAAAAAAAAAAAATAGGCGCTTTAATATATCTCTCGACGCCTAGTCGAATCTCGTAGCTATATTCTCGGATAATAGGGACTAGGAGTCTTTCTATTATATACGTCTTAACTAATATTAGGATCGAAGATACTCCCTATATTTCTTTTACGTCTCTTTATTTATTTTCTTTATTACGTATCTCTTTTCTTTTATTCTTTTATATAGAGCCTCTTTTAATACTAAAAAAGAATAAGGTTTTACGGGGGGATTTGGATTCTACGGGGGAACTTAACTAGAATAGGAAATAGAATTAGTAATAGAAATACTAAAGATATATAATATCGTAAGTAAATACTAAGAGAGGCCTATATAAGCTAACTCTATCTCTCTCTCTCCGAGCCTCCTATTCCCTTAATAAAAGTTTCGGACACGATAATCGGTACTTAACTCTAGAATAATTATACTTATACCCTTATACTTAGACTTTTACTAATACTCCTACTTTCGACTACGATAAGTCGAATCCTTTAGTCGGGCTTAAGGATAGCCGGCTCCGCTAAGAATATACTCGAACTAAATAATAGAGATACTATAAGCGTCGATAATAGCGCTCTTATACTACTACCTAAGGATAATAATAGTCTAGGTTTTATTACGTAGCTATAGGGAGTTAGGGCCTCTAAAGTAGTTACCTAGACTAAAGAGGATTAGAGTACTAAACTAGATAAACTACCCCTCGCTCGACGAGTTAAAGAACTACGAGCTATTCTATCTTTAGCTAAGAGAGAGGCGGCTCGATTAGAGCTCTATTCGAGGCTCGCGGTTTATTACGTCTAGAACTCTAATAGAGAGGAGTAGAAGTATCTCTCTAATAGTACTAAGATAAAGAAGGAAGCGTTAAGATTAGAAGAACTAGGTCTTAGTACGAGTCGAGTAGCGAGGATCGAGAAGACTTAGAAGTAGGTTCTAAGTACCTATAAGAGTATTTCTAATATAGACCCTATAACGTACGGCTATAAGGAGGTAGAGGGTACCTAACCGAGTTAGACGGGCGGTTTTATAGCGGACCTAATTAATAATCGCTAGTTACCTCTAAACCTAAATAGGAACGACGGAAGTATTCCCTTAACCGTATAATACTAGGTCTCTAGGGGAACCCTCTAGGCGCTAAGGAAATATTTTAAATATATACTTTCCCGTTCTCTTTACCTAGCCCTCGAGTTCCTTACTCGAGCTATCTATATACGTCTATAGCGTAATAGAAGTAGGAAGACGAATAAGATATAGATATTAAATATTAAAGATCTAGTAAAGATAATTTCCGGTAAGACCGAGAAGGCTATTAATAAGGTCCTTAATAAGACTTATAGGACGGACCCTCTTAACTAGTCTCCCTAGGGCTTTATTCTTTACCCTTAGTATCTCCTACTAATTACCCTTAGTATATATAAGCGATACTAGAAGCGAACGAAACCTCCTAGTTAGAAAGATACGGACGAATTCCTTATATATCAACCTCTAACTAAGACTATTAAGGAAGGACCGTAAGGTATAACTAGTACTAAGCTCTCTAAGTAAATAGAGAAAGAGAACGAGCTATCTCTTCTTAAGGAATTCGGACTACTACCTAAGGAGGAGGAAGCGCTACCGTAGATAGAAATACCTAATAAAGATAATATAGGTAACGAAGTTAAGGAGAAGGAGAATAAGGAGATAGCTAATAAGAAGTTAGCTCCTAAGGCCTCGTAGAAGTCTAAGGAGATAAAGACTAAGAAGGTAGTTCCTCTAGAAGGCCTTTAATATAGTTATAGCGTAGAAGCTAAGAAAGTTCTCCTCTCTAACCGTAAGGCGTCTAAGAAGCTAAAACTCCCCGCTCGAGTCGGTCTAGATACGAAGAAGGAGGTAGAAGAATACGGGATACGCGAGAACCCTCCTAAGTTCTAGTTATTTACGAAGATAGTCTATCCGCTAAGAGAAACTACCTATAATAATTACTTTTACTATTTCTGTAGCCTAGCTAGCTTATAAATTCGTACTAGGACGACGGAGATACTTACGACCCGACTTAGGGCCTTTTTAGAATACCTTAACCCTACTAAGTTTATAGTTAGTAGAGAGTATTATACCTAGTTCCGAGTATCGAACCGACCGTACGTTTAGTCTAACTACCTCGGGGTCTTCGCGTATAAGCTAGCTAAATAGTACCTATTCGATAAGACTTTTCTCGACGAGGGGGAGTAGGAGAAGCTACGTAAAGATATATAGACGGACGAGGAACTAGTAGAATAAGAAGAAAAGGGTAGTATCCTCTATAAAGGTACGTTTAAGGAGTAGGATACCGAATAGTAGGTATTAGACAACCCTATCGATAAGGTTAAATATATAAAGTATATTCCCGAGGAGTTTAAGAAAGTAGGTAAGAACTAGACGGTTAAAGAGCTCTTACGTATTAAGTCGGTATACTACCTCTAGTATCTAAGGGAGGTTAATAGGAAGTATAACCTCGATTAGAACTATACTATATACTACGAAGTTATCTAATAGGTAATACGGTAGTCGATCGAGTACTAGTTACGCTATATTACCCTTCGTCCTAACCGTCGGTTTTAGCTTATCTCGTATCCGTACTATACTAAGACGACTTAGGTCGGCGATAATATTAACTTCTACTATATCGATATTAATATTAAGGATATACTTATAACTAGGAAAGGTAAGAACTAGATTTAAGATAGTCTAATAATGTTCGGAGAGACTATAAAGAACTATACCTAGTTTATACCTAAGATATATAAGGACGAGAACTTATAGGCGTAGATTAATAATAATAAGGCGCGAGGGACTTTAATTAGTAGTAGCTATATTATGAAAATTAAGAAGTAGTACTAGACTAAGGACGATATTAAGAAGTTTAAGACCGACTTTACTAAGTAGATTACGCCCGATTATACTATACGTATTATCTATCCCTTAAACTTCTACGGTTTATATAGTAAGGCCGATAGGACTCGTCTAACCCTATTGCCCTAGTACTATAGAATCGAGAAGAACTATACTATAATAGAGATCCCGGAAGGAGGTACGTAGGAGTAGCTCGCAAAGGTATATCGCGATCTATTTACTAGTCTAACGTCGCTATCTAGACACTCTATTAATTACGGTAAGCTACCGTACTCGTTTCTAACTTATATCTCTCTTTACCTCGATAACCTAATTAGCTAGGCGCTTATTAGTCGAATAAAGTAGACTAACTACGACGTCGTTAAGGCGGTCTAAGAGGTTATAGAGATAGATACTAAGGAGCGTAAGGCCTACCTTAAGAAGGATATAAAGGAGGCCGTTCGGCGTATTAGTAAAAAGTTCGCTAATTTTATTAACGAGAAGATCCGTATCTTCGGGGATAAGAGCTTCTTTATATATCGCTTTCGGGAAGACCCTATTATTAAGCCTAAGATCTACTATATAACCGAAGAGAATAATAAGGACCTTAACGTAGTACTTAGGGACGTTATAGACGATAGAGAGTAGGTTAAGACGGAGGTAATATAGGGAGGCCGGTATAGTAATAATAGCGGAAAGAATAGTAATAAGGAGGACGGTAAGGAGCTCGGAGAGGAGGTAGACTAAGTAGTCGATAAGGTATTTATTTTATTATTCTAATTCTACTTAATTTATTTAGTATATTTATAGCTAGCGGGATTTCTTTAATAGCCTAGGTTTTAATTACCTACTTTCTTTATATAGCGTTATAGGACGACGCTATAGTAGGAGGGGGAGAGGATATAGTAGGGACGGCTATTTACGGGCCGGTATAACCCGGCTCTCTTATCCTATATAAGGACGAGACGCGGTACCTATAAATAATAGATAATTACCTACTAACTAGTACGGTAATATATTAATTTGTAGCTATTATTATCCCGCCTTATCTTCTCTATTATATAAATTGTATTTATCTAATCTACCTTACCTTAATCTTATAATCTAGTATAGGATTCTAGGACGGAAGTAGAAAACTACTCTCCTCTATTATCTACGCTTACTCTACTATACTAGAATTTACGTTAGTAAAGATTAAAGGACTATTAGTAAACTATTAGGTATTTTACTTACTTCCTAGCTTAAAGCGGTAGAGTACTCTCTTCTAAGGACCTATAGTTTTCTTTCTACCTTATTTGCGAGGCGCCTTTTAAGTATAAGACGTAGTCGTACTTACGCGATTAGCGCTATTTAGTACTTTAGTACTACGGAATAGACGGATACCCGTACGCTTTACTATAGATCCTAAGTTATAACTAGGCTTATTACCGCCTATCGTAATATCTCTAGTTATTAGATTAGCCTTTCTTTTAGGAGGTTGTTTACGAGGAGGTTAATTTTAAGGTAGTAGAGGTATTATATCTATCCTAGCTTTAATACTAGGGTCTATACTCTCCGAAGAATACGAATTACTTAAAGATTTTAATAGTACTAGTAAAGGTTATAGACGTTATAGAGGCGGTAAAGACGGTTTAGGCGAGAAAATCGAACGGCCTTCGAAGATATAAGGCCGAGGCGAAGGTACGGACGAGCTAGGGCCGGGTTAAGATATATTAGAGTCTTAGCCGCCGTCTTAATTAGTATCTTTATTACCGTTATCTATATTAACGCTATTTATAGGCTCGTCTTCCTATTCCCCGAGTTATTTCTATAATTATCTTCTCTCTTTAGCTCTTTACGTAAGGTCGCGTTTATATAGTTTATCTTAACGAGCGCGTATCTCTACGCGAAGCTAGTCTTCTAAAAGCTATTACTTAGTTTTCTTTCGCGGTTCTAGCTCTAAGGCTTTTAGGATAAATTTTTAGAAAGGTACTTATTTAGAGTTATCCGCCTAAAGTAAAGATTAATATTACTAAATATATATACGATCGAATTCCTTGTGAATATATACTATAATAAAGATTAATAAAAAGAATAGAATAAGTAGGGTAGAATTGATACGATTAGTAGAATTAAAGCGGGCGTAACGGTAATATTCTAAATAGGAAATAGTTACGAAGGCGCGTCTTAGGATGCGACTAACTAGCGTAAAAAGTCTATACGCTAAGCTAAATTAGGCGCCGAATATCGGTCTATATAAAATATTTTACGCTTAGGACTAAGAATCTCTACTAATTATTTATATTATCCTAGTATATACTATTCTATCGTCTTTTAGCCTCTATTTATATCCTTAACTATTAGTAGACTATTAGCCCTTATCTATAGCGCCGTCTAAGCTAATTACGCAGCGATCGTCGAATCCCTATATACTAAAAGAGACTACGCGCCGTAAGGGTATTAAAGGCTTTAAGAAGACGAGAGATAAGGTAGTTTAAAGTCTAAACTTATAGATAATCGGCTCGTTAAGCCGGCTTATAAAGGACGGGAAGAAGCGGTATTATAGTAGTAAGAGGTTAATTTAGGTTACTATCGGGATAAGGATTTAAACCTAGAAAGTTTAGGTATAAAGTAATACCTACGCTTACTAAATCTCTTTCTTTAATAATACTATTACGGATCTAGCCGGTCCTAGGGGGTGGTCCTATTACTCTAGTTTTAGAGTAGTAAGATATATAGTATTTTAGAAGATTTTAAACCTACGAAGTGTAAATATTCCGATTAAAGGCGTAGATATAAGGTTAAGAGCGTAAAGATAAGAATAATAACGCTAGTACTAAAGAATAAACCTATTAATATTATATTAAAAGGCGAGTCTAGGGACGGGCTACGGCGTCTAATATTATACCCGTTCTCTCTCTATATACTAGTACTAAATAAATAACTCTCTCTCTATATTAACTATTAGAAGACTATTAGTAATACTCGCTATATAAATATTATATCTTAAGACCTAGATTCTACTAAATTATCCCTCTTACTTCCTCTAAGAATTTATACGACCGTACAACGCCAAGTAAATATTGATTCCGATATAATACTAAGGGTTATACGAAATTATTTAAGCGTATATAGCTATATCTAAGGTAGACAAATAATATATATCTAAGTACGTAGATCGATAGTATACTTATTATTCTTCTTTATAACTAAGTATTATTTTATTTAAACGTGTTGTGGTATATATATATTAATTCTTACGAGAATTAAATATATTTATTAAAATCTTAATAAAATATATCCTCGGGGTTCGAGTTGATAAGAAGAATATTAAATTATTACGTAGTATAATCTAAGGTACTAGAATATATACTTAGACGAATTTATAACCTATTATTAAGCTTATATAAAGAAAGACGACGGGAGAGATTCTAATAGTCTCCTAATAGTCGAGAGAGGCTGTATTCACGATATTAGATTTAGTTTAGATAAAGAAAGATAATAGGAGAGATCCTAATAGTCTCCTAATAGTCGAGAGAGGCTATATTCACGATATTATATTTAGTTTAGATAAAGAAAGATGATAGAAGATATCCTAATAGTTTTCTAATAGTCGAGGGAGCCTATATTTACGATAATATATTTAGTTTATATGAAGAGAGACGAAGAGAGAGATCCTAATAGTCTCCTAATTATTAAGAGAGGTTAAATTCACCGTTTCTTATTCAGCTTAGATAAAGAAAGATAGAGAGGGAGATTCTAATAGTCTACTAATAGTTAAGAGAGGTAAATACTAGTATTATTAATATTCTACGCCTAATATATACTTTACTTTATCCCATAGTATATAACTCTAAAAATATATTATTTAGTTATATTTTTAGCCTAGAATTTACTCGCTACCACCCCTACCCTAACGAAGCCATCTTACCAACTATATATTCTTTAACTAAATAGTTACTCGCTTAGTATAGATAGCGTATAGGTTAGTATCTATTCTAGATTAGTAGACTAGAGATAATTAAGTATATATTAAATATTACCTTTAAATAAGCTAACTAGAAAGGCCTCGGCTACTTCTTAAATTATATCGATAGCCGTCTTCTAAAAGCGCGTATTCTTGATAATAAGTAAATCCTAGATAATCTCTTTTACTAATCTCGTAAATAGTAACTTACGTAGGAGGAGTTTAGTCCCCTTCTAGTAGCGACGAATCTTACGTAATACGACGGCTAGAATTTACGTTAGTAAGGATTAATAGACTATTAGTAAACTAATAGGCATTTCACTTACTTCCTAGCTTATAACGGTAGGGTTTCTTTATAGGAGCCTTTTAAGTAGTTATTTTTCTTAAACGTAACTTAGGCGTACTAGTTAAACCTTTTAAAGACTTTCGAGCGATCTAGGAGCTACCGGTAATAATTACGCTAGTTATCTTAGTACGTACCTAAGGTTATAATTAGTATTACTAAATATACGCACGCGTAAATTTAAAATAAAGATATACTATAGTAATAAATAACGATAAGAATAATTTAATAGGCCTAATAAGATATAATTAGCTAAGTTAATACGAGGATAATAGTTATAGAGGTAACTAGTAAAGGCGCGTTCTAATATACGATAGACTAGCGTTAAAATCTCTATACGCTAAGCCGCTTTAGGCGCCGATTATCGGCTCGTACTTACTATTTTACGCTTAGGACGAACTCCTTCTACTAATTAATATCATTATATCTATAAAAGTAATTTTAGCGTATTTTACTTTCTAATCGCACCCTTAACTATTAGTAGACTATTAGCCGTTCCCTACTTTAGCCGCTCTCTACTATAGCGCCCGCTAAACTAGTTACGTAGCGATCTATAAATAAGTATATATAGAAAGAGACTACGCGCCGTAAGGGTCTTAAAGACTTTAAGAAGATAAAAGATTACGCTAGGCGGTACCTATATACTATAATATCGGTAGCGCGTAAGAAAGTAAAGGACTTATTAGGCTTTAATAAATTACTAGAGGCGCGTTAAAAGGAGCTTTTATAGGCGGCTACTTAAGAAGTTATAGATAAGAGGTATATCTATACTAACGTTCCTTACTCTTTTACTAGTCCTCTAACTAATTAATACCTCTAGAATTACTACTAGTAGCTATCCTAATATCCTTAAACGCCCTCTTAATAAAATCATCGCCTTCGAACCTAATAATAATAAAGACGACGAAGACGACGAAGACGACAACAAAGACGACGATAAAGAGAATAATAAAGATAACGACGAATCCCTTAATTAAGATCTAGACGTACTTCTCGATACTAAAATCTAGTCCCCTATAGTAGATAAGTAAATTAAAAAGTTCTAGGAAGCTACTATCGCTCGCTACTTAAACTACTAGCAAACTATATTTAGACTTATAAGGAGATTATAGTAGTATATAGCGTAATTATTAAATACTAAGGTAAATAGTCTAGTGCTCGTTACTTAAAATAAGAAGATCTATAAATATCTTTATAAAGAAGAACTATCGGTTAGTATTCCGCTTACCTAATAGTCTACTAATAGTCTCTAACGCTTATATAGGCCCTTATTACTATAGGGACCTATACTATCGATTCCCTTCTCTTTATCTCTCCTTACTAATTTTTTAATATAGACGAAATCATAATCTTACGTAATCGACTTACAACTAGCCGTTCCTTACTAGGTCCTACTAGTTAGTAGATAGTATATCCTATTAATAAAGCTAGATTAAGAGCTAATCTACCTAAAGCCTCGCTAGTAAATAAGGTATAAGAGCTTATATTTAGTTCGAAGAGAGATACTACTTAGAGATATAGTAGAGTTCGTAATATAGATCTTAAACGTTTAGTAATATTACTATTAGCTAAATAGAAGACTAATATTAATAGTAATTATCTAAATAAAATAGATATAGTAGATAATAAGGGTACTCTAGTCTCTATATTTCGAGGTCGGCTTTAAGATAAGGATAAGAAGGATAACGAGGAGATAGAAGAAGAAGATAATAATAATAATAGAAATCTAGATAGTTTTATAACTAATAATAGTATTGTTAATAAGCGAGATATGTCGGATAATAAGTCTAAGGACGGTATCTAATATTATACCCGTTCTCTCTCTATATACTAGTACTAAATAAATAGCTCTCTCTCTATATTAACTATTAGGAGACTATTAGCAATGCTCGATATATAAATATTATAACTTAAGACCTAGATTCTACTAAATTATTACTCTTACTTCCTATAAGAATACCTTATCTCTTAATAATATTATATAATGCTTTATATAGGTATTGTATCTTAATAAGTATTACGTACGCCCCTAATTCTACCCCGATTATCGGGTCGGGGGGTAAATTATCCCCCGCCCTAAAACCCTGACCCCTATTTTCCCCCCCCCCCGCGGCGGGTTAGGGGGGCACCCCTAAAACCCGATCCGACCCGACCCCTTAGGGACCCTAATTATAAAGAGCGATAGTATATATACTAGATCTAGATTCCGTATAGGTTTCTAAATAGTAGGGGAGGACTCCTATTCGAAAACCTATAGTATAAGTAATTTTTAGTATATAATCGGCCGTACGAACCTACGAAACGGCTATATATTAGCTATATAGTAGCCCGGCTAATACGCCTATTAGATTATATATTCTAAACTAAATAAAACGAAAAAGATACTATATCAGCTCTAATCGCTCGAAAATAACTAAACTAAACGTATTTTTACTTATATATTAAGCCTAAACTATATATACTACTATTAAACTAAATAGGGCCTAAGTTATAGTAGAACTAAACTAAGAGGAGAAGTTATCTAAATTACCCTAAGTCGTACTCTTAAATAAGGAGTATTATAGGTATATCTTAGGTACTATCTAAATAGAATCTAGAAGATAACTAAGATCTTTAGGCTAAAATATTTATTCTCTTTAAGTCCGACTTTCTAAAAGACTTAGGCGTACTAATAGTTTCTTTTCGATCCGATATTCTTACGACGTACTCCTAAGAATAATATATTTTATATCCCTATTAAATTTACGTTCTTCTTATAGATTCTATAATATAATAGTCCCCTTATCTTGCTTTTTATAGTCCTATATATTATAGATAGGGTAGTATAAAAATTACTATTTTTAGAATATATTATAATAATAATTACTTTTAATTATTATTATTTTAATCCCGTTTATAGCTACGCCTTACCTATTTAGGAAGTACGGTAGTAAAAATCTACTATAATCTTTTTACGTAAACTAAATACTATTTTTAAGTTATCTTTTATTACCCTTATTACTATATCTTACTACGTAGATATTAAGACTTAATATAAGTTTCTAGGCCTCCTAACTAATAGCCTTATACCTCGAGTTATCTACTATTATTACCGTAAGAATATAACTAAAGATACCTTCTAAATATAAAGAGACCTTACTATATACTTAGTATTCTAGTAAGTTCTTAAGCTTCGTAAAGAATAGGCTTAATTACTTAGTATATATACGGCTTAATCTATACTTAATAAGAAGCTTTATTGATACCCTCCTACTTATAAAGAAGCTCTTTATTAGAAGGCTACGTTAGCTATATATACTAGAGAGAAGCTATTCTCTATATATAATAAAGAGAGAGGTCCCTATATATCCGACTTTATTACTAGCTTTAATACGGTATATAAACCTTCTTTACGATATAATCTCGCTAGCTATCTTCTTAATAATATCTATAATTTACTTACTAACTAAGTAAAAGCCTTTCTTCTTACTTAACCCGTTCTAAACTTCTCCGTCGATAAGAGTAACTTAAATAGCTATTACTATATCTATAATAGCTCTATTTATATACCTATACTTAGTACGCTTTATCTATAGTTACTAAATACTAGCTTAAAGCCTTATACTACGGAGAATATTACTAGTATTCTTAAAAATACCCTAAGTATATAGACTAAAAGGAAGCTTTTAAAGATAAACTCTATTTATACGGATACCTACAATACTATACGCTCTCTCTATTATATAATAGTAATAGATATAGACTTTAAGTACGTATTTTACGTATTATACGACTCTTACGGTCTTTAGTTACTTATTAAGAATATTCTTAAGCTTAATCCGTAGATAAAAAATATTCTAATAAAGGTTATAACTATTATTAACTCCTTCTATAAAGCTAAGCTTCAACTAGCGATCCTATAAGAGTATTAAAAGACTATCTATAGCTTATACTATACCTTTATTATCTTAGTAATTATACGATAGGGTACTTAATATAGTAGCGTACTATTAGTTTTATATAATAAAGAAGCTCTTCGCTATTACGCTATAGATTCTCGTATAAAGATTACTTATTACTAGTAATACGATAAAGAAGAGGAGGATTATATTAAATTAACTACTACTTACTTTCTTACCTTATATCTATTCTAGAATAATCTTAATAATCTTCTTACTATTTTAAAGCTAGTATACTATATATAGAAGCTTAGGAAGTCGGAGGGCTCTTATATTAGCTATATTATAATACGGTAGGCTAGTATCTATAATAAATACTCTCTACTTAAGGCTACTAGCTATTACCTATCCCTATAAAGTATTACGGTACTATACCCTTACGTTATTAATAGCTTTAATTATAATACTAAAGGATATACTATATAGATAAAGAGATACTATTAATAAGTAGGGGGGCTTATATAGCTAGAATAGGCTTTAGATCTATTAAAAGAGCTAGATTAGCCTATTACCTTATTAACTACCTTAAGTATTATTAAGTCTATTAAGAGATATATATTCCGTTTCGAGCACTACGGTATTATTAAGGAATACTTTAATTTTAGAGATCGTAAGGGTATCTACGCGTCTTATTATAATATCTAGAGTTATAGTATAATACTAAAGATATTCTAGAAGCTTATTATAAGGACTAGCTTAACCGTATTATAAGAAACGCCTATATATAGTATAAATTACGCTATATATAGGTATAGGAGATACTTATAATTCTCTACTAGGGGAATTATCTCTCTCTAGCTATTAGTCTTACTATAATACTATCTTTTACTATATTTACCTTTTACCTATTATTATAATTCTAATAGCTCTTAACTCGGTATAGATCTAGTAAAAGATAACTTCTAATCTAAAACTATCGAGATCTACGCGTAGTACTAGCTAGATACCTATATTAAACTCGAAGGCTCTAGATACGTAAGGCGGGAGTAATATAGCTATAGAAGAGGAGGGTAATCTAGACGCCTCTAAGTAGGCTATAGACGCCGCGCTAGATAAAGCGAGGCGTATCGTAGCCCTTAGAGGGAAGTAGATCGAACTAGTAAGGCTAATAGCTTAGATAGAAGACCTTAATAATACGCTAAGTTCCCCTACGGCGCGAGATACGAGCGCTACGCCTATACTAACTAATATCCGACCTAGTAAAGAGCTATAACCTAAGAAGTTATAATTATATAAAGAGAAAAGTATACGCTCTTATCGTAAGTAGATACGTAGCGTAGAGAATACGTTCCGCCTTACGCCTAATACTTTCCGAAGTAAGATCTCTAAAATTATATATATACTCTAGTTTATAAAGGGCACCCTCTATACCTTCTAGATAGAGAAGGAGTCTACCCTAGAAGAGAACTAAGTTACTTAGGAGTACTTTAAGACTTTCCTACTTAACTTAATCGAGGACCCGGAGAATCGCTAGCTAGACGTAATATAGCTATATATAGATAGTAAGTAAGGCGTAGAGTAGTCTATAGTATCTTTTAACTCCTTCTTAATAAGCCTTAAGTCCTAGATCGAAGAGCCCTATACTACGATCTAGCTACGAAACTACCTCTAGTATAAGCTACGCCCTAATATAAGGTTAATACTTTCTAACTATTAAGATATTTCTAAAACTTGAGACGTAATCGTAGCGCTAGCTATACGCTTAGAGATAAATAAGCGCCGGGTAATAAACTCTCGTACCTTAGAGAGGGATTCTAAGCGTAGGAATACCTAGGGTAACCGTATATCTATAAATAAGGGGTAATATTAAGTATTATAAGGGGGTAGTAGGCTCTCCGAGACTAACGCTACCCCTATATAGCCTAGGAAAGAGAAGGATCTCTCCTCTATCTAATACTATAACTACGGAGAATATAGTTACTACGCTAATAAGTACCCTAAGCCCTAAAAGCTAAAGGAGGTTATAGAGGTTATAGCTAATTAATACTACGACCTAACGAGAAACGAGTTAGCGTCGTCCTAGCTACGCGGACGACGCGCGCTAAAGTTATAGAGTTATCCGCCTACGAGGCTTCTAGGAAAGACTAGGAAGAGTCTAGGGCCTTATTAAGTATACGTAGCGAGAACCTAATATATACGGGTATCGTACCCTCCTTACGTACCTAAGGTACTATAGTAAAAAAGTTAATTACTATCCTTTCTACCCTAAAAGAGGACTAATCCGAGTACGATATTACCGCTACGCTAGACTTAGGCGCTAAGGTTAACATTATTAGTCCCCTTCTAGCTCTAGAAATAGATCTAATCCCTATAGATATCCCCGCGCCTTCTATAAGTTAGGGAGCTAGTAATAGTATAAGTTACTAAGGAGCCTATAAAGGCGTATAGAAGGCTACTAACTCCTTAGGAGTTATAAGATAAGTAGAAGTAGAATTTTACGCCCTAGATAGGAAGGGTTCTAACTACCTCTTAGAGATACCGGCCTTATTAGACGCGAGGGTCGAGCTCGACCTAGAAGTAAGGCGGTAGCGTTTTAAGAGCGCCGATACTTAAGTCCGCCTTATCTTAGCGGAAGAATTAGTAAGTAAGAATCCTACGAATATTTTTAAGCTAAGGAGCGAGGATATTACCCCTATCCTAAGCGTAGACAAATTCGAGTAGGATACCCTACCTATCTAACTACCTCCTAAGTTCTAGGACTTTAATTCTATCTTCGATAACCGTAAGGCTATAAGTATACTAGCCGTAGAGGGCGTAGAGTATACTATCGAAACTACGGTAGATCCGCTATTTAGGAAGATATATAACCTCTTAGTAAAGGAGCTAGGAATCCTTAGGTAATATATTAATAACGCGAGTACGAGTAGCTAGATCCGCCTATTAACTAGCCTAGTAGGAGTAGGTATTCTATTTATCCCTAAGAAGAGACTTAAGAGAGGCGAGCTACGCTTATACGTCGACTACTATAGACTAAATAAGGTAACTATTAAGAACTAGTACGCGCTTCCTCTTATCTCTAAACTCCTAGACCGCCTATAGGGCGCTAAGTACTATATAAAGTTAGATATAAAGAATATATATTATCGTATCCGTATCCGGCTAGGCGACGAGTAGAAGACGGCGTTCCGTACCTACTACGGGTACTATAAATACTTAGTTATACCTTTTAGACTTACTAATATACCTACTACTTTCTAGGCCTATATTAATAAAGCCCTAAGTAGACTAGTAGATTCTATATATATAGTATATCTTAATAATATACTTATCTACTCCGCTAGCTATACTACCTATATACGGTATATACGCGAAGTCCTAGGTCGCCTTAAGTAGTTCGGCTTATATATTAATCTTAAGAAGTATAAGTTCTTCTCCTAAGAAGTAGAGTTCCTAGGTTATATTATTAATACGTAGAGTATATATATAGACCCTAAGCGTATCTTAAGTATTATAGAATAGCCTAAACCTAAGACTTATACTAAGGTATAGATCTTCCTAGGATTCTATAACTTCTACTATAGGTTTATCGCGAGGTACTCGCGTATTATAGTACCGCTTATAGTACTATTTAAAGAATCTAAAAATAGGAAGTAGACTAGTCCCTTTCTTTAGCCTACTAACGCGAAGAATACTTTTCTTATACTAAAGAAAGCGTTTACGTAAGCGCCCCTCCTACGCTATTTTAATCCTAAACTAAGGATTAGAGTAGAGACTAACGCCTCTAGCGTAGTAGTTATAGCTATCCTAACCTAAGTATAGAATAGTAGCTAATAGTACCCTATCGCTTTCTAGTCGCGTAAACTTCTTCCTATAGAGTAGAACTAGGAAATATACGAGTAGGAACTACTTACTATCGTTATACTTATAGCCTTTTCGTACTAGTAGTATTATCTTAAAGAAAGCTACTACCCTATTAAGGTTCTTATAGACTATAATAACCTCGTAGACTTCGTAGAGTTATAGTAGCTAAATAGCCGGTAAGCCCGCTAGACTATACTACTTTTAGTATATAATTTTATTATTATATATAGAGTAGGACCTAAGAATCTAGCGGATACCCTCTTAAGGTGGCTAGACTATAGTTTATATACGCCGAATACGAATACCCTACTCCCTATATTATATTAGAAGTTAGGGTTACTACCTAGAGTAGTAGTTATCTAGAGTCTTTCTATTTAGAAGGAGTATAGAGTAGACGTACGGATTAATAGAGAAGCTAATAGCTTATAACTAAGTAGTAACGAAGGCGGACGGGCTAAAGATACCTATAAGTAGATATAGAATATCTATCCGGTCCGGGCTAAAGAGACCGCGTCTATAACCCCTAGATCTCTTACTAGAGACCTCCTAAAAGACGAGTACGCCTATTTAGACCTAGAATCTAGGCTAGGGGAATTCTAGTCGATTTAAAGCGCGGACCCTATTATACGTAGTATCTACATAAGGCTAATCGATAAGCTAATTAGGCTATACTAATAGATACGTATATCTATAGGTATCTTATACTTTAGAGGAAAGATATACGTACCCTAAGACGCCGCGGTAAAGTAGGAGCTACTAAGACGCTACTATAATAATACCTTCGCTAGGTATTTTAGAGTAGTACGAATATATAATCTACTCGCGCGGAAGTACTTTTAGACGTATATATCTCGCGACGTAGACGAGTACGTTAAGACTTACGAAGTCTACTAAAAGATAAAGATTAAACGGTATATCCCGTTTAGAGACCTATAGTCCCTACTATAGCCTAAGGGGCTATAGTAGAAGTTAACTATAGACTTTATAAGTAGAATACCTCCTAGTAAGGTTAGAGGTAGGGCTTATAATACGCTTTTAGTAATACTCGATCGCTATATAAAGATAGCTCTATATATTATAGTTACTAAGAAACTCTTAGCTTTAGACCTAGCTAATATTCTTATAGAAAGGGTAGTTACTAGGTTTAGGGCCCCTAGAGGTATTATATTAGATTAAGACTCTAGGTTTACTAGAGCCTTTTAGTCTAAACTCTACTACTATACGAAGATTAAGCGACGATTAAGTACGGCGTTCTACCCTTAGATAGATAGTTAAATAAAGAGATAGAACTAGATAGTTTAGAAATACCTAAGGGCCTTCTACTTAGAAAATTAGAGTACGTAGGCTATACTACTCCTAGTCGCGGAGTTTATATATAATAATAGTAAGTATACTACTATAGATGTCTCTCTATTCTTTACGCTATATAGCTACTATCTAGAGATCTACTTTAAAGCTAGTAATAAGTAGGGGAATAAAGTACTAGTAGTAAAAGAGCATATCTAGTCCTTATACTTATTACGCGCTAAGCTAGTAGCTTACTAGTAGAGAGCGAGTAAATCGTAAGCAAAGAGCTATAATAAGAAGTATATCCCTATAAAATTTAATAAGGGAGATTTAGTCCTCGTATCTACGAGGAATCTCCGTATAAAGACCCTAAGTAAGAAGCTAGCGTAACGTATAATAGGCCCCTTTCGAATCCTAGAGCTAATTAGGTCCTAGGCCTATAAGATATAGCTACCTAATAATTATAGAATATATCTAGTCTTTAGTATCTCCCTCTTAGAAAGATACTACCTATAAGAAGGTAGTAAGTAAGAGATCCTACTACCTCTAGAAATTATTAACGGGGAAGAAGAGTAGGAAATTAAGGAGATCCTAGACGCGCGACGTAAAGATAAAGTATAGTAATACCTAGTAAAGTAGGTAGATTACCTATAGGAATTTAACTAGTAGATTCTATAGAAAAATATAGATAACTCCTAAGAGATAGTTTAAGCTTATAAGTATAGTACTAAAAGCTATCTAATCTTAACGCGAGAAGTATATAAGCCTAAGATAGAAAGCCTTAGAGGCGTAACGGGCGAGGATATAGTAATAACGACCTTAGGCTAGGTAACTTTAAGAAGATTATAGAGGGGAAAATAAATAAGAAGAATTCTTTTTATTAATCCGCTAAAGTAGTACGTATAGTAAGTAGCTAGGAGGAGGCGGCGAGGCGTAGTAAGGGAGTACTAACTAATAAAGCCTAGAATTTTAAAAAATCCCTAAAGCGTCTAAGACGCTATACGCTACGCTTAAATATTAGGCTCGTAAGCGAGCTATATACTATACTAAACCCTACTTCTCTATCTTCTTATCCTTCTCCTCCTCCTCTTCCTCCTCTACCTTCTTAGTAGGAGCCGGGGTATAGGTATTTATATCGTTATCGTCGATACTATCTATACCGGCCGTAGGGTCCTCGCGGAAGAGGCGCTAGCTAAAAAGACTCTATAGCTAATTAGTTAAAATAAAATCTCTAGGGAATTAGGGATCGCGAGAAGGAAGTAGAGCGAGGCCGTTCTATATACGATTAGTATAGAAAGCGTAGGCGGAAATATCTAACGTACGAAAATTCGTATTTAGCTTATAAGCTCTAACTAAGTATTAGTTAAGGTAACGGCCTCGCGTAGAGTAAGTATAGTAGTAGAGTTTTTAGCCTCGCGGTCTTTAGTAGCTCCTTCTTTACTCTTTTACTCCTAGACGGGGATATACTAAGTCGTAAGACGGTCGAACTACTTATAGTAGCGTACTAGCTAGTTCTCGAGGGGCTCTTCGTCTAAAATAAATTAGTAAGAAGATAAATATACGAGTAGTACGCGTATATATACTAGCGCGGATACGTTTAGTAGTCTCTAATAAGATATTAGCGTATTTATTTAACTTAGTTAGTATCTATAAAAAAAATATTAGTTAGTAATTTAATAAGTAGCGGACGCGTAGATTATAATATACCTCGATATACTCGTAGCGTAAGGTAGTATAATAACTATACTTCTATAAAAGAGGCTTACGGTAAGTAAGAATATACTCGAGGTCGCGGGCGTAGCGTATATAGACTAACTAGTAGAGTTACTCTAGATCTTCTATCTTTCTTTTTTTTTAGATAGTAGGAGGCTATAAGGGTATAGTAAGGACGTTACTTATCGAATTAAGAAAGTAGGAGGAGCTAATATAAAGATAAAGCTAGAGAAGAAAATTTTACGACGCGAATATTTATTTTATTTAGATATATACGCTTAGGCCGCGAGAAGCCTAATACGCGTTTTACTAAGAATAGAGATTTTAGAAAATCTAGTATTTTAATTTTAGGATAGAAATTATAAAATTCTAGGATCTAGTAAAGCCGCTACGATATATATACGTACTATATAACGCGTCTACCTAGATAGTCTATAAACGCGACTCTAAGATAGGCCTACGTTCTTTTTAAAGCCTATACGCCGTATTCGAGTTACTAGTAAGATACGTACGCGCGGCCTTATAAAAGTATATAGATTACTACGAACTCTACCCTAGGAATAGAATATATAAAGAGGGGGATAGTTATAAGGACTAGCTTAACCGTATTATAAGGAACGCCTATATATAGTATATATTACGCTATATATAGGTATAGAAGATACTTATAATTCCCTACTAGGGGAACTATCCCTCTCTAGCTATTAGTCTTACTATAATACTATCTTTTACTATATTTACCTTTTACCTATTATTATACTTATATAAGGCTAATTCTCTAGCCTAGCTACTATTACCGTACGTATCTTTAATACCTTAGCTAATTTAGTACTATTAGAGAGGGCTTTTACTACGATAAACTTTATATAAGATACCTTCCGTATAAATCTTAGTCCTAAAAAGACTAATAAACTTATATTTTTATATCTAAATACTAAGGTTTTAGACCGTAGTAATAGCTATAAGCGTACGATATAGTAGAATCTTACTCTATATTAAGAGGATAAAGTTAAAACTAAGGCCTTTAACTCTATTCCGAATCCGGTAATTAGTATAGTTACTAATAAATCTAATAATAAGATATAACCCTTAAAACCCTCTTATTTATCTCTTGAAAACTATTTAAACTATATATTATAAACTACTAAAAACCATATTATAATCGCTCTTAAACTATATAAAAAACTAACTACTAAATCTTACTTATCCGGCTTTAAAACCGGCTTTATCGTAGTATATAGGCTTAGCTTCATTAAATACCCTACGTTATCCTACTATTAAGAATTTTTTCATGAATGTAGCAGATAGTTATCGGATGACAATCAAAATAGTTAATATCGCTAACTATGGTCTGACCACCCTAGTTGCAGGTGCCACAATGCTTGCAGGGCGCGGATAGTACCTCGGCAACGGCACGAGGCTATGCAACAGTATCGCGGACCTTTAACATTTTAGTACAACAGTCTCAGATATTCAACTTAGCATTACAAAAAGCATAAGATGTCGCGTCTTCGTGAAAATCATCTTACCATCAATCGATATTGAGGCACGTTCATGATTGGCTACCAACACCTTAGCGTATACTAGGCTAATGCTTGTTCTCTCCATTTTCAGTCAAGTCTAGCAGAGTCATCTTCGTCATCGCCAGGCATCTTTAAACCGTGTACTAATCAAGCGAACACTTGAGTGCTCATCTGAGTATTCCTATAAGAAGGTTCAGGAAAGTTGGGCCAGCCGACCAAATCATACACGGAGCACTTTTACAAGAGGACGAGGCGGGCGATATAAGGCAAGGCGTAACAATAGCGGAGACGACGAAGAAAACGAAGAGATTTAGGGAAAGCTGATGGGGAAAAAGATGATGAGTCAACATGAGAATGATAGAAGGATGTCCATGATTTGAGGCCAGTGAACATAGATAACATCAGCTCGAGAAGCTCAAATCCAACAGGGCAACGAGTGAGAATCTAGAATGGTGTGATAGATACAAGAGAAAATTGGCACATGGTTCAGTGGGAGACAGAGGATACAGGCGATAACATAGAAGTAGAAGAAGCGGAAGAACGTAGAATGTATGGGAGAGGGAATTGAGAAGCAGCAGGGAAAAGTGCAAAGCTAAGAGGTGGCCGGTAGAGCAGATCAAGGTATGGCACACACACAGAAACCGTGCCCTTGGAGTGATGTGAACTTAAAGCAGGAGCGAGGCGTTACCAAAGTCAAAGACTTCCATTCTTTCTACATACCGCAGAATGACTTTCACACTTCAATATACACAACCACAAAAACAACTCCAGTCAAAATTTGGTTACACAAGAGATTCCTGTTGCCGAAACTAGTCAACTCGGATCCGTCACCAATCACAAGAATTCTCAACACGGCAACGCCCATCATACTCTACACCCTTTATCGCGATCAACGTACTAGACACCCACGAGACGTATTATTTTACGCCTGTCGAGATGTTCGATCTTATTGCCAACATCGGCATCGTAATGATTCTCATCTACCTCTACTGCGAACGTCGAAGATGGAAAGACGACAAGTTGAGGAGAGCAAGGGAAGAGTGTGACGAGAAGTCTAGGAGGGCAAGAGAGGAATGGATTGAGAGATCGAATAACGCGAGAGAGGCGTTCAATGAGAGCCTGAGCAGGGCAAGGGAGAGTACCTGCAGGGCGCTGGGCGAAAATCATCGACGATGAGCACAACACCCGTTGAGAAGGGGTAAACGATTATTTTTGGGCTGAACCAGAGTCGAAGGTGACCAGTGTCGATCAAGCCATCTTCATGGTTGAATTCGCAGCTTCAGTTGCAGCGCCTTTGTTGTCGTATGATCCATCGTGAGACCTAGTCTAATCTTGTCGACAGAGCACCAAGCCGCGAGCCTCAACGCCCTAAACACACTTGGAACGCTCGTGGCTCATCGTCTTTTCCTTTCTCTGAAAATTTCTCAATGAGCCAACCTCGCTCTGCCGTTTTTGACACCCCCTTCATGGCCGTTTCTTGATGCAACTGTACACACATCAATCTTACACAACAAGCTCGGGGGGCACGGACATGGGCTCAGCACGAACTTTTTAAGCTTAACCAGCGGGGCAAAAGAAAAAGCGATAAATGCCGCCATGAGAAAAATTTAGAAAAGAAAAGAAAAGAAACGTATGATGAGTAAAGGGACGATGCAACAGTCTGGTTCGACAGTAAAGTCATGCTGGGTTCGGGAAGCAAATGATGAATTCAAGCTGCCGGAACCACACTGCGAAGGAGGTGAGGTATGCAGGGTCACGCTCGTTCACTGATCGAAAGATGTGGAGGCCATTAGGTTCTGGTACTTCGTTGAGAGTAGAGCGGTATGCGTTAGCAGTCTCAAAAATGATGCAACAATTATTTGAATTGAGGTTGGCACTCACAACGACCAAGCATTGTCGTACGTTGCCTGTCAATCATGGTAGCCTTTCAGACAGCGAATGGAGGAGAGATACACTTACACCAGGAACCAGAGTACTAATTCTATAATCCCAGCACTGACTCATAAGAAAATGAAGCGAATAGTTGCAGAGCTCCGATCGATTTGTTCGCGCTCGCTTGTTGTTGTATCCATTGTTTCGATTGCGGCCCATTCCCCTTCAGGGTACCCAATACTCCCCTAGTGGAGAGGCTAGGAGAGTTTAAAACGATATACATACGACGAAATAATCAAGGCAATACCGTGCCCGTTAACGTTTGAAGCAGCCGAACACCACGCTGAATTGCGACAAGACATCGTTCTTTTCTTTATCGCTTCCTACTATCATCATCGTGATGTATCATTTTGAAGCCGTCCCCAGTGTGACCCAACACACTTTCGCGATCCCTCCTCATGCCCTCCAGTACCTCTACCAGGCCACCGTGCCGCAATCTCTCCAGAACGACTTTCATGCCTTCTCTTGCATTAGGCTGCGATTTCTTCTCTGCTCTTCGTAAACCAATAGCCTCAATAGCTCTTTGCGTGGCAGTCTGGCTCCAACTCCTCAAAAAACCGGTACTCTCCTCTCCTTTCCTTTTGAACTGCTGGCCCAGCCTTGAGTGCAGAGTGACGGTCGTTTTGACCGCCGTCGAGTCTCCAGGATTCTTTGCATCAAAACCATGTGGGTCCAAGGTGAGTGTGGCGCTGTATTCTTGCCTCTCCACCACAGAGAGAACACCGGTCCATTCCAAGTTCCTGCTCTCGGTCCTCATCCATCCCTCCTTCACATCCACAATTGAATGCTCCAAGATATATGTCTGACTATCTCCTTGAGCTGATGCCCCTAGGAAACTTCTAGGCACTAAACGGAGAACGGCAGAGGGGAGTTTCGAACGCTTGAGATGTAGGCGTGTAATGTGTAGTCGTTGTGCTTCGGCATCGAAAGTTTTGGAAATGACGTCTGTGGACAAGACATGTGTACTGAAAGGATTTGGATAGCGGAGGAAGTAGGCGAGGGTTACGGTGGGAAATGGGTAGTCGTAAGAGTAGGACTGCGCGTAGAATCTCACCATCGTTGCGGCGTTGCTGGGAGAGGGTCGGAGGCAAGCATTTGTGGTGTATTCTTGATACCTGGTGGTGAATATGTGCAGCAGGTCTAGGTAGGTATGCACGAAGCTAGCGGTTTGTCCGAATAGTGGGTGCGGAGTACCTACGTTACACGTAGGTAGATAAAAAGGCAGTTCGTATTGATGACATAATCTTCTGAGACTGCCCCGGGCCCGTTACGATTTACGCGAGTATTCCCGTCTGTCTATCATGTATCACGGGCGCCGGTAACTCCCAGTACCATGAATGATCAGTTTCTGCCTGGCACGATTGACAGAATTTATCCCACATAGTGTAGGGCACCAATCATTTGATACTGGTAGTGGCTACTTGTACTGGTTTTATATGACACTGCTCTGTGAATGATATCGTAAGATACCAGATACTTTACAGCGTCACCCTCCGTAAATCATAACGTCTAGCTGCGTCTATAACTAGCTATGCGCTTCTCCTCTACAAGCCAAGGTACTACCCTTGATGCTAGGTTTACCACTAGACGACAACAACACCCTCCTGAGGGAGCCATGATAATGTGATCAATTCGCGTTATGACCATACTCACTCTGCCCTTCACCGCGACGAGGACGCAGGCCTCGACTTACCTCCTTGGCGTCTGTCTCTTTTCCATTTCCTTCTTAGTCTTCCTCAACTCAGCTATCTCTTTCGTCATCACCGATCGCATAGGACAAAAAGAAAAAGTGGGAGATGCTGTCGGAACTCTGGGCTTCGCAGATGAGTTAGTTGCGCTGGTGGCATGTCCAGCCTGGGGTATACTGAGTGACCGCATTGGAGTGAGGACCGTTGCGGTTTGTGGATATCTGATTGTTGGTACGAGTTTGATCGTGTTGGTTCAAGCGAGCAACGTGTATCCCCAATTGCTTTTGGGGAGACTATTTTTTTCCGTGGGAGGTGCAGCGACGTAAGTTAGCCAGTTCCAGGCACAAGATCATTGGCTCATCTCGCAGTTCTACAATGGTTACTGCCATTCTTCCGGCTATGACCCATCGATGCTGCGTTCCTCTGCACACCTCCCAAGATATTCGAAGCACAGACGGCTCTTCTCATGCCCAGGCTCCCTCAATCAGCTCTGAAGTAACAATTACACCGTCACGATTTCGCTCAAGAACCCCTTCCGCTCATGGCCTTCGCTCCCGTTCTCCGACCGCCTTTAAGCACTCGGCTTCACAATTAGCAGGGCTTGTCGGAATGCTGACAGGCTGCGGGGCTCTTGTGGCATTGCTGTTCTTTCTAAGACTTCCAACACGTTTTCAGGACCATGGAATTTCTCCAAGCCAGGCGGTGGCTGACAGCTTCTATGTCGTAGGAACTGTTGCTCTATCGGTTGCAGCTGGTTGCTTCTTTGGTCTACGTGGGCTGAATGGCGAGGAAGACAAAGGTTTGGGACAGCTACTGAACCAGAGGCAGATTATCAAGCCCATGGATCAGGAAGTTCTTGGGAACATTACACCCCCTTTGCCGTCTTACCCTCGCCTGCTTGCGGCTTCAATCGCTCTGGGCGTCCAAGATGTAAACATTGGTCTGGGATACGTGGGTGGTTTTGTAGCTCGGGCATCATCTGTGGGCATATCACTTTTCATTCCGCTCTTCGTCGACGCCTACTTTATCAAAAGTGGTCGCTGCCCAGCAAACCCCGGGACTACTCCAAAATCACCCTCGGAGATCAAAGAGAATTGCGCGAGAGCTTACATTGTGGCATCCATCATTTCGGGGGTGTCTCAACTGGTCGCTCTGATATGTGCACCTGTCTTTGGCTATTTCTCTGCAAAGCAGGCTTCCAATTTCCCACTGTTGCTGGCGTCCATTGCTGGAGTCGTCGGCTATGCCTTTCTCGGTAACGTCCAAGATCCAGATCCGCAAGCTCCAGGTGGGGGTTATGGTGTACTTTTCGTCGCCGCTTTGCTGGGCATCAGCCAAATTGGCGCAATTGTCTGCAGTCTGGGATTGCTGGCCAAAGGCATTGAAACCGGGGACAAGTCAACGCTGTTTCGCCCTGGCAGTAGTGCGCAGTTTCCACATGGAAGAACTCAGCTTTTCGATGGCAGTGCATCGGATGGGGCCGAAACCAGCCATCTGCTTTCATCAGAGGCTTCCTTACCGTCACATCTGCACGATGTCACGACAGGAACGTCCCGCTCAGCATTGCGAGGTTCGATAGCGGGTGTCTATTCGCTTACCGGAGGAGCGGGAATCTTGCTACTCACTAAGGTTGGTGGGCTTATGTTCGATAAGGTGAAACCTGGAAGTCCATTCTTTTTAATGGCGGGTTTCAATGGTGTACTATTTGCTACCACTCTAGGCTGCGATATACGCTCTGCTCTCGCGTATAGAGGTAAGACATCCCGAGAGCGAGATGAGAATGGCCAAGTAGTTTCTTAGTGTGCGAGTATTATCATAGGATAAAAATATAGTTAGGCTCATTTAGAATCTTACTGTTGGCCTTCTTTAATGGAATATTCTATATACTACATAATATATAATTATATTAAGTACGGAATACATACTAAATTAAATACTCTAGTATAGCTAAAAGTATAGATATCTAATAAATCTAGGCTATTCTTTTATACTAGACAGGCTTAGCTATTAAATATATATAGAATAATACTAATAATTAAAAGAATAGTCTTTCTTTTAAAAAATAAGTAGTATAAGACTAGAAAGTATAGCTACTAGTAGAGAAACTTAAAGATAATATCATAGTAAATTTAATTTCTAAGCTATTATATCCTAGTACTATAAACTCAATATTAGTATCTACTATTATAATTTATAACTTAAGAGTATATAAAGTTATAAAAGTAGTATTAGAGATAATAATATAGGATATATTGTATTATTATTCTACTATATTAATTTAGATTTAATACTATCTATAGTATATAAAGTTAGAGTTACTATTATCTATTTTATAATCTACTAACATATCCTCCCCTCGCTACCATAGTAGATATATTCTACCGCACGCTAATTCTCTCCCCACGCTCCAAGACAATGCAACGGCAAACTGGTGGTCTTTGCTCTAGAAGCTGTCAGTGGAAGCAACCAACCCCCTCTGTTCTTTCCGAGGCTCATCCACATCTGCATCCACATTCACATCCACATCCACGGCTGCCTTTTCATTTCCGCGACTATCATCAACTCCCGCACTTCTTCATCAGATTCTGCTTCGCGCCCATTGCTGTGTCTGTAATCATTGGCTCGCTGTTGGGACTCAACGGAGATATCATTTCCGTGCCCGTCTGTTGCATCACCCGCCCACCTAGAATCAGTTAGAGATCCCAAAACGCCGCTAGACTTTACGACCCGGTCTTCTTCTCCTTGACATCTACCACCACAATCCGAGGGCCCAACTCGCCTTCAACACCACAGCCATCTTCTATCATGGCAAGCTATACCTTTAAGTGGTGAGCGCGGCGCTCTCGTCTGCTTCAATCGCGCCTCACTCGAAGCTAACACGCATATCTAGGGAACACCCCGAAGCCAACGAAGTCTTCGTCACAGGTACCTTCGACGACTGGGGAAAGACAGAGAAGCTGGACAGAAAAGGCGATTTCTTCGAAAAGGATGTTCAGCTGCCCAACAAGGACAAGATTTTGTACAAGGCAAGTCACCACTACGTCTGCGCACCCTCACTCTCGCGCATCAGGAGCATGGTCGCGAACTCGGGAAGGCCTGTGACGTTTAGTCCATCACGGTGCCTCTTCTGCGGCATTGCGCTCGTTATCCATTCCCGGCGACAACGCGAGCTCTTTTCGTAAGGGCTCGAAGTCCATTACGCGTCAATACCGCGCACTTGTACGACATCGCTAACAATTCACTTGTAACAGTTTGTCGTAGACGGGAACTGGACTGTCAATTCCCACCTTCCGCAAGAGACCGATGAGCACAACAACGTCAACAACGTTCTCCATCCACACCAGCTGGGGGAGCCATCCATCCTCTCCTCTAGCGTCGCACCGCTCGCTACAACCGCTGGATTGGCAGGCGCCGTGCCATTGGCATCTGCGAAAGATGCCGAGAAGTCTGTGCTACCCGGTTCTTTTCCGGAGACACCGGCAGGCGAGCCATCTTCCTTCAGTGTATCCCCAATTCCTGCCACCGATGGCCCTGGAAACCCAATCCATCTCGAGCCTGGTGAGAAAGTCCCAGACCCAAGCACGCTTACCAAAAACACGATTCAGAGTACTGTCGCGTCTGACGAGCCTGCTGCTTTCTCCGTGGCACCCTTGCCAGCTACTGAAGGCGCTGGAAACCCAATTCATCTTCAACCAGGTCAGAAAGTGCCCGATCCAAAGACATTCACAAACAACACGATCCATAGTGGTGTTACTGATGAGAATTCCGCCGTGTCCAATGTTCCAGAGATCGTAACCAAGAGCCAGGAAGCAGCAAAGGCCTCTCCAGAAGCCTCGGCCAACCCTGAGGCCCTTGAAGAAAAGAAAGAGTTCGAAGAAGAATTGAAAGCCAAGGTTCCTGAAGAGCCACCGACATCAGAAGGCGGCATCTCCACCGCACAAATGTATGGAGCGCTTGCAGGCAGTGTCACTGCTATGGGTGCCGCTGCAGCAGGTGCCGCAGCTGTTGTTCATAAGCATGCCACGACAGGTGCAACCGAAGCTTCTAAGTCGCTAGGATCGACCAGCTTGATGAACAGCTTTGGAACGGGCCCAAATGTGCCCGATGTTGTTAAGGACTCTATCGCCAAAGCTCATGTAAGCCCGGAGGCCACAAGGAGCACAGATGCAGTGAAAGAGAAGGATGCTGTGGAGGCAGAACTCCTTGCGACAATTAAACCATCTGAGAGTATGGAACAGAATGGTGCTGTTCCTAAAGTCGTGAAGGAATCGATTGCCGCAGCCCATGTCAGTCCAGAGGCAACAACAAGTGCGGAGGCCGTGGAAGAGAAGGGGACTATGGAGACCGAGTTGCTAAAGAAGGTCGAACCAGCGACAGAATCTGGCGAGCCGGCACCCACAGTCACAGCTTCGACATCTCCCAAGGCACCCGAAGCCTCTGATACGGCGTTCGGGGTTTCTCCTCTACCAGCTACTGCTGGCGCTGGTAACCCAGTTCATATTGCGCCCGGAGAGAAGGTTCCAGATCCAGGCTCGATCACCACGAACACATTGACCAGTAATGTTCATACGGATAAGGCGGCATATGAGAAACCCGATGATACTCCACCATTTGGTGCAAGGTCAAATAAGGGACCTGACGACTCTGAACCTGCCTTCGGTGTTGCTCCTCTCCCAGCGACAGCTGGTGCCGGCAACCCAGTTCATCTTGCCCCAGGAGAGAAAGTTCCAGAGCCAAGCTCATTCACTGGGAACACTTTGACGAGCAATGTTCATGTGGACAAGGATTCGTACGAGAAATCCGACGCTCTGCCGATTGCTGCTGCTGCTGCATCTGAGAAATCCAAAGAATCTAGCAACGCACTCAGCGTCCCTCCAGTGAGTAAGAACATGATTCCAGAGTCAAGTTTGCCAATGGGAATCGCAGCTTCTGATGCGACTGATCCTGGTGTGACCATTCAATCTGCTGCACCAACAAGCACGACTGCCATTTTGGCAGGGCAGGTGCCTCTGGAGCCAAAGGCTAAATCATCGGCTGCTGCTAGTGGCCTCTCATCTACTGCCTTGGAAAGCAGCGAGCCTCTCAAATCATCTTCAGAGCCTGATGGATTAAATGCACCTGCATCGGCGCCAGCCGTTTCGGAGGTCACCAAGGAGAATGTCAAGCCGCAGGCCGTTTCGCCCGTGGAGTCAGTCAAGAAAGATGGACCAAGTGTGATCTCCGGGACATCTACCTCCCCAGTTGCTACAAAGACCACAGGAGATAGCCCAGCGACACCTAAGAAAGCGGTCGAAGCTGGGCCGTCAACAAACACTGAGGCAACAGGCACACCCGGCTCCGATGTCGCAACACCAGACAGCAAAGCCGCGAAGAAGTCTAAGAGGAGAAGCATTTTCAATAAGTTGAAGAAGATCTTTGATTAGACTTAAGGCCTACTGTTTTGCTAATGCGGGGCCAGGTGTTTGTCTGATGTCTCAGCTAGTGCGGAAGAGGCGCCTGTCAGTGTCGAAGCAGTACACTCTGATCTTGGTGGGACACCAGCGGGCTTGGATGGTATACCTTCCGTTGGGGCTGCAGATGCAGCTAGGGAGGTTTTACCCCGCGTCAAGTATGACAAGCCAAACAATAGGAAGGATGGTGTGGCTGAATGCTGTGTCATCATATGATGGACGGATCTGGCTGGTGGCTGTCGCGTGTTTCCTTACTAATACCTCTGTTTCATCGCGCGGTTTGTGTACGGCTGTCTCTGGTCTTTTCTTGATTCTGCTCCTTGCCGTTCCTGCATAGCTGCGATAACCCTTGTGCTCTTTTTGTAATCAATAATTGCTTCACGTCTCTTGCTTCGTGTGCTTGGATGAACGAGCAGAGCCACTTCACCATGTCTTCTTACCCGCAGTTAAAAAGTGCTGGTAACATAAATGCCGGATCACGTCGAGATCAATTCTCGGTGGTGAGCCGCGGAAATCCTGGGTATCCTTACCAGCTTGATTTTGCTAGCTTGATGGCTTTCAAACGTTTTGCAGTGACCGCAGCCTAGTAGATTTCACTTCCTCTTGCCACGTTACTAAAAGCAAGCTGTTGCAATCCAGACTGGCTAAAGGATGATTTCCAGCTTGGATGGGCTGTAGTTCCTACTACGTCGTCCAGCCTTCATCCTCAGTGTACTCGCGATGATGAAGGAGTGGACGAAGCGATGGAAGCACGACTGGCCGGGCAACCTGTTTATTGGAAATCACGTTCCAAACCAAGATTGCCAGCCTTCGACCATGGGACTGAGGTGTTATCCTTGATCACAACAAGGGAAATCTCCGTAATCCTCTTCGACTGACTTGTTCGAGTCTTTAGTGGTTCTTACATTGTTGGAACGCGGGCTGCCAAACGGGTGTTTCGCCTTGGCGTCCTCCAAGAAATCACGCTGTCACGGGATGATAGAATGACAGCAGATGCAGTGCATCTTCTTGATCTTAGGCATCACCTAAGTGTATAACACCAAGGAGGCTCGGAGGAAGCGAGAATGACTGATGAAAAGCTGGAATATCGCATTTCACCGTCTGCAATTAAGTTCAGTGGTACAGTACATGATCGGCGCCGCGCTAGGGCGAAGCAATCAAGTTCTCTTTTAACGAGAAGACAATTCCCTCCACGGCAACCCTGCTCGAGCTTCGATCTCGACTTCCCACAACCAGCTTCAAGAACAAGGACAAGACTAGCTATAGCTTCGCCCAAGACGAGCTACGACAACCGAATACAACCATCCATGGATTGTTCTTCACCATGAGTCAGCCATTGCCCTGATCTGAATCTGCCGCCATTCCTTGTCCGAGTCCCATTACCCGACTCGACCATTCAACATCACCATTCCACGTCCGCGTCCAGCCAACAAAGACCACACGCTCACACACTCTCTTCATTGACCACCATGCATCACTCTCCAGCTGGACCGACTCCAAGTCCGCGTCGGCCTAACTCGCATTCCATGAACGCGCCGCGTCCGACTTCAACTTCACCTTCACGTCCAAATTTCACGCGACGGCCCTCGCAGCTGCTTCCGGCCTTCGAGCCCTTCTCTTCTTCACCACCAGGCCTGCCCAGCAAACGCAAGTTCGACGTTCGTGACGATAGACACGTATCATATCCCACCCCAGTTCCGACTTCCGACGCGCCCAATCTTCCCTCATCACCACCGCGATGCCCACCTCTGCATCGAACCCTGTCCACTCTCTCTGAGCGCGCTCCATTGTCTGATCTTCCAAGCGTCGTGGTGCCTGCCAATGGCGAGCCCATGCGTTTTGGACGCTCTAGCAACTCATCAGATCACCAGTTCCCTACCAATCGCCATATCTCTCGCGTCCATGTTATTGCGCAGTACCAGCCACCCTCGACCCTTCACGCGTCGTCAAGTATACTAGTCAAGTGTCTCGGGTGGAATGGCGCAAAGGTGCGCTGTGGCGGACAATCCTACGAACTGGACAAGGGCGACTCGTGGGTCTCAACTCAGCCCGCCGCTGAAATTATGCTCGACGTGATGGAATGCCGTGTCATGATCAAATGGCCAATCTCGGAACAGAACAGGAGCAGCTCAATACCATCTAGCAGTGCCTGGGCCGAAAATTCGTCCCCTCCTCGCCGCATCCTTGCTGGCCTGGGTAACACAGTACTGCCTTCCAGCCCCCCTGCAATGCGTGCACCTTCGCCCATATCCCCATTGTCGGCGCGACGCAACCTGACCTCTGATATCCTCACCTCAGAAGCAACGTGTGTGTCAGACCATACAGCTGTGCATGTTTACGAAGACGACATTTCGGATCACGTTTATGCAGATCCAGAATCGCCATCTAAATCTAACCAAAGTAGACCGCCTCTGCGCGAAAGAGCTTCCATGGCTAGTTTCTCTTCATCCAATGTTGATGACCTGTCCGACCAGGAGAATGGAAATGAAGAAAATGACCCCGTCATTCATTCCTTCGGCCCATATGGTTCCAATCTTCTAGATCGCCTCGACTCCTTCTCGCATACGTCTCCGTTGCAGCCGCAACAGCGGATGAGGAAGGCTCTCAGGGTTGTATCGGAGCCCTCCAAGCGCGAAACCCCAGCCTCCACCAAGAACATCAATCTCGCGCTAAAGAAGCAAGTCCAAGAAAGCCCCGTCAAAAACCACGTTATCAACCAGCTCGCATTTTCTCGAGTTCACGCCATGCCATTGTCTCTCATCCACAGCAACCTACCGGCAGACCTTAAAACCTGTACAGGACCTGGTCCTGGCGAAGACGAAGAGCTGACAGACTCGGATCTTCGGCGAGTACTGCACGCGATCCCATGTGTCGGTGAGATCAATCGGCAAGGCAAGGATGCGGCAGGGAAAGCGCTTGAGAACGAATTTTACTACGTTCCAGAGATGGACGACAACACAATGCGTCGCGATGCTGTGCTTGGTGGTCGTGGTGGGACAGGCCTTCGTTCCGTGCGAAAGAATCACAAGGTAAGTTTGGGACTGCTTCGTCGGATACAGTTGTGCTGATCATGTGAACAGCAATACTATTGGAAGAAACCACGCGTCTGATCTCCAGATCTCATGAGACTATCATGGAACAGCCCTACCACGTCGGTTCTTTAGCACTATCACCACAGCGCACAACCTGGTTGTATTGCTTGTCTGAATATATGTAGCTCCCCTACATTCTGACCGACCTTGTCCCTGATCGGACAGATTCACTAAACACCCAAACATGTTCGACACAACCGTCTCCATACGGGCATTCCTTAGCTCAGGCTGGCTAGGCGTCATGATATGGCAACATGAAATATTTCTTCTTTTCGCTTCGGCGGGGGCTATCTCGCACGTTCTCTTGGCAAGCGCCATGGGTGGTTGGGACAGAGCACTGTTTCAGTGTGCGCGCACCTGAGACCTGGCTGGGACCGCGATTTAACCTCCACGTTTCTCATTCAAGAGTTGGACGTTGTTAGACACAAGCTCCGTGGGCAATGCCATGGATTATTTGTGGCCAAGCAATTTTGCCAATGTCATTGAGACGGAAAGCATTTGACCGAGCAGTGTGGTGGGGAATTGTCTGGAAAAGTTTGTACAATACAGTAGAGCAGGTGGCAACGTAGATTGAAAGTTCGCGGACTTCAGAGTTGAATCGCAAAGAATAGGTGATTTCGTCTGCATATTGGCTGATCTGTGATTCGTTCCTGGGGATTATGGTAGGAGGCTCTTGGTGTGTTTTATCACAAAAGGAAAGAGAATTCCGCAAGCATTCTCCGGTGGATGCTCAATACGGAAGCATACTGTTTGTGACTTGGATCTTCAATAGATGGACGGGAACATGGTTCACGACCGGACTGCCAGTTCATGTCAGTATCTAGGTTCCGAGCGATTTTCAGGGCGTCTCACACAGACTCTCATCACACTTATCTCAGCTTGCTACGAACTCAATGTCGCAATTTTCAGTTAGAGGGTCAATGAATGCATGGAGTCATGGGAAGATGTTTGGTCGTCAGCCTAGCTTAGAAGGCTGAAAGAATCACGGGGACTGATTAGCTGAGCACGCTGATGGGGACGATTGTGGATTCTCAGTAGTTCATAGCACAGATGGCAGACTATGTACTAGGTGAGATTTTTTATCACGAAACTCGACGAGATGAGGTGAGCGTGTGGATATATCACGTGGAAAGCTCTGTGCTCGGTCTCTACTAGTAATACTATGACATCCACGTGGCCGGTGCGCGAATCTGGAGACATTACCCTCAGCACCTGGCGGGCTCTATACCATTCTGCTGTAAAACCTATGTTTGGTAATCGTCATATCCTGTCTGCTGCTGCATCATGGTCTTTATGCACCGATGGAGAAATATACAGAATGCCAGATCGTCCACCTGATAAGTATTTCGCTACAATATGCAGGACGCCTCGACCACGCTGAGGCCTTATATCAATTTCTGACTCCGTTTGCTGCGCTCTTGGCCCTGTGTAGTACCCTCAGGCCTTCTCCCCAGGGCTGCGAAAAACTTTAAGAACTCGAAAATTGGAAAAGAATGTACACTAAAAGATCTTCTTACACAGTAGAGACGAGCATGTCACTCCGGTCGGACCACAATATGAGAACCCTGAACGAACACCGAGCTTCCGATGGGGCCAATTTCGAGGGCCAGATGATAATAGTGAATAAGACGGTGGAGCCCTACCTAGTGCTTGAGCAACACCGACAACAACCAAAGGGGCGTAACAGTATTTGTAAGCGCGTGACCGTAGCATAGGCCAGCTTCAAAGCATTGAGAAATTTAAGACCGGAGTTGCAGCGAGGAAAATGCCGCGATAAGTGTTCATCTGCCCGCGAAGGAAAGCCTTTCGGCTCTTTTGCAAGATCCAACACCCTACATAATACATATCATTGGAGCGGAGTTCAGAACTTTACAATATAATATATGGGACATATCGCGCCTCGCCAACAATCTCTCGCATTGGCAATAAATCTCTTTTATTGGATTTGTTCCTGGCCAGTCCTGCGCTTGCGGACCGCTGGCGTGTGGAAAATAGGAAGCTTTCGTCTTTTGATTCGGCTCATGCCCTGCTGAGACTGAGAACGTGGTGACATCGACATCCTCTTCAAAGAAGGGTCTCCAAAGCCAAGGGCAAGGGATGAACGACTTTGGAGCCCGGACCCAGCTTTCAGACCAAAGGATGGACGCCAACGAAATTGTTGTGTAGCCACATCCACATCCAAACGTGGGGCACAGTCAAGGCTATTTCATCTTGGTAATAACACTCAATGACGAGCTAGGGGATGAACTGGAATTTTGGTTCCAGATAAGTACATATCACTAGTCTCATCTTTTAGCTCTCCTTTATCCAGGGAATCAGACTTTATTGCCGCAAGCTGAAAAGACCGCCCCGCAAAAGACGAGTGTTAATATTGACCCTCAATCAACAGAGCCCAAGACTCCAAGGCCAGTCGAACGAGTCAACGATGGCGTACGATGAACGCCACTGATATCACGTGAGCTTAGCGCCTTGGCACACAATATTGAGAGTGTGCGGAATCATCGTAGACCTACCCTCTCGCCGTCATCATCAACCCGCACATCTTCACGATTAGATACGGCAAGAGTATGTTCAACCCTAAGAGTGCCTTCTTTCACCACGAACGATATAACTAACCCTTCTCTTTCCATCCACAGTGCAAATGTATGGCCTGTTTCGTACCCTCTGAACGGGCGCACTATTAACTCCACCGACATAGTTTCGTCAAGACCCTAACGGGAAAGACCATAACTCTTGAGGTTGAGTCCTCAGACACCATCGATAATGTCAAAACCAAGATACAAGACAAAGAAGGAATTCCACCAGATCAACAGCGGTTGATCTTCGCCGGGAAGCAATTAGAGGATGGACGCACTTTGAGCGACTACAACATCCAGAAGGTATCTCGCCCCCAAGATTTCAAGTGGAGAGAAGCGGCTATATCGGAACCAAGACAGGAGATGCGAAAGCAACGCCAGAGCCATAGGCGCTGACAAGGACAATAGGAATCGACTCTCCACTTGGTCCTCCGTCTCCGTGGTGGTCTCATCGAGCCCTCCCTCAAGGCCCTCGCTATGAAGTACAACTGCGACAAGATGATCTGCCGAAAGTGAGTTTCCTGAGCAATGTCTTGCAATCCCTCGTCACCTGCCTGTTACCATGACACAACTGACCAGCTTTGCAGGTGCTACGCACGCCTTCCCCCACGAGCAACCAACTGCCGCAAGAAGAAATGTGGACACACCAACCAGCTCCGCCCAAAGAAGAAGCTCAAGTGATCCAGATGTACGATGTGACCTGGGAAGCTTTGCGATTGCAGCAGATATAGCAGCAATAGATGATGGAAGAATATAAAACGATGCAATGCATTGTTCACATTGGCGTAAGGGGCGGTTAAGATTCTTAGCTTTCTTAGAGTAAAGCAAGGCTATCAAATTCAACCTGGATTCTTTCTTCTCTTTGCCATTGGCACTTCTCTCTGGGCTTGGTAGCTGACAAGTAAGGCACGTGATATTATCGAAGACTAGCAGGACTGAACGCGGTACTTTTCAATCCTGCAATTATGAATTTACACTGGCGTGACCACATACCAAGTCCATCGCTAGCAAGGCGTCTTCAACAGCTGGGAGGATGCAACCCTTGAAACCTCACAGTTTCAGACGCTTCCTGGCAACTGAAACTTTCAATCCTCGGAGATCTGATGTAATGCTTTGGGTCGATTTCTATTGAAAGTAGGCAGGACCAATCGGTAATTCAAGATCTTTTCGCAGGGACAATTTCCCGAGGAAAGATCCCCAACCTACTGTTCCCCACATTACGTTTTAATCCACCAGAACTTTTGATACCATTCGGCAAGCGCCCTGTCTCATTATCAAGGTTCTTGCAATCAAAGCGATGCTGCTGGCGTAGGCTGCATCTAGACTTTATCATCCAGTCGTTCTCCTGATCAGCACCGAACATTGAATTGTGATGAGTTCGGGCTGTGAAGTGTTCTGTGCTTTCCTCATATCCAGTGGCTCACGAAATTTCAAAAGGTTACAACCCTTCGGCTCATGGTCATAAGCACGTGCTCAGATATCAGGCGCGGAGAAAGTGGTAGTTCCTGATTTTATGCAGTGAGCTCTTTTCTGTATGGTTGTAGAACAACATCTGATCTGTCGTGGCCATTTTTATTTCAAGTAGCTGTCTTTCCCGGGTCCGCAAGACATCGAACCTAGGTATGTAGCACATACAAAGACACATCCGAGTAGGTACAGGTTTTGTCATGCATCCTTGTGCTTCCCCATGTCTTACAAGGCTGGCGAGGCTGCAGCGGTATTCTGGGAATCCTACGGAGGTAGATTATTCAGATGTTCTACACGCCTCGTCCGCCAACCTATAGACATTCCACCTGATATCCACGAGCTCTCCCTCAAATGTGCTTTCTGAAAAATTGGCATAGCCGGTCAGGCTTGGCGGAAGGGGGATTGGATGGGCCCGGAGTTGCCCCTGTAATGTGAGGAGCCAAAGAATGGCGTTCACAAGCCCACTCAACTCTTCCTCTGCCATTTACCCTCTCCAACCCTCTCTCTTTGAAAGTTCTGTAGTGAACTTCGATTCCGAATCCTCGCGGCCTTTGCTCATTCGTGAACGCGACAAAATCTCGCCTATGGCGCTGAGCGTCTTGCTAACCTAAGGACTGTCTGCACTCCGCTTTCGGTTGCGATTGCAGCCTCTTGCAAGAAGCTTACTGTGGACGAGCGCTGGGCAGGGCCCCTTTTTCTCAAAGACATGAGTGCTATACCGCTAAAAGCTGGAGGCGTGTTGGGGTCCATTGGTGAGGCCGCTGACGACGAAAGTCTGGATTCCAATGCATCTCCTATGGCACGTCCGCGCGCACTCTCATCTCTAGCGACGAGAACGAAATTAGACCAGCAAGACTCTCAGCCACGTGTCGTCTCGCCTTTGCGTGCGGAACACCCTGCCAACGAGTCGAGTCTCACTATCGCTGGAAAGAATGGAAAGTTGCTTGCGCCAGGACATGTCCTGGACCACCAGAGAAATTCTCCCACGACCGAGGAAGAATCTGAGTTTCCCTTCACCGCTGGGCCTGGTGTAGCTGGTGTTCACCCAACGACCGACGAGCTCGTCCACAGGATCGATCATGCGTCTCCCGGCGAGCCTGCTGACCGCTTCACAGGGCTCACTTCTTCCATACACAATGGGACTTTGTCAAGGAAACAAACGTTGGATGGCGATGCGACGCCCCAAGGGCGACGGAGTGTGCAATTCATACGGCCGACCAACAGTGAGCCAGGGCAGGGCCAGGCCGTTCATTCAAGAGAGCATTCTTGGGCGGCAGAGAATGTGGAAGGGACGAACAAGAGAGACTTCAAGCAATTGATGTCGAAATTTAAGGCACTGACATCGTCCTCAAGTGGTCAGGGACACTTCCGCCACTACTCAAGTTCACAGCTACAAACTTCGCCTATGACGACGGAAGAGGAAGCCGCAGCAGCTCTGGACGACCATCGTTTCGGCGAGGACGAGGGGGATGCGGATGCAGAGGAAAGTGCAGCAGAGGGTTCAGGCAAGGCTGGGAAGTCGAGAAAGAGAAGGAAGTTCTATCGAGATGCAAGCGAGGGACCTCATACGGCCCCAACAACTCCAAAGGCCTCTAAAATGTCATCATATCTTCGGCGTGGTCCTACGGATGGCAATCCTGCGATGTCTTCCCTCGGTTCTGTCGGCGAACTGGAGCATCCGAGACCTCCTTTCATGCTGCGAAGAAATACGATGCCCAACGTACCGGAGAATCAGAGACTGGCAATGTCAGAAGATGAAGGCCGAGATCGACTAGCATCGGAGAGAAGATTGTGGCGGAAGGGCAGCGCGTGGATGCACAACCATTCCCTTAGCTATTCGGCAGCTGGACTCAGCAATGGTACACGTACACTGCGGAACGGCGAAGAAAGCCCTGAGATCAAGCGGCCAACTGGACTACGCAGATTGACTGCATTTGGTCATGACGGCACGGGGGATGCTCCTTCACCATGGGGCTTCCGAGACAGAACGACCAGCGTCAGCGCCCATAAATGGAGACAATTGAAGGCAGGCCTGAAAATGCTTGGTGCACGCAGAAGAGAAGAACATCGTATTGAGCATGCAAAATCTGCTGAGCTGATGGCTGAGCTCCTTGCTGGAGCTCCTGCCGCTGTGATATTCGCCAGCATGTTCCAGCGAGACAACTATGGACACAGGAAAATTCCCGTATTGCTTGAGCAGTTGAAGGTCAAAATCACGGATAGTTACAAGGATGAGAAAGAAAAGCACCCAATCTTCCGCATTGAGTTGGAGTACGGCAGCTCTCTGGCTCGCATGAAGTGGCCCATTCACCGCAGCCTGACGGACTTCTTCAATTTACACACTAAATACAAAACCCTTGAGACCATCGAAAAATACTCTCACATGAGCCGTCCAACAGAAAAATCCAAACTTCCTAAATTCCCGAAGAGTGGCATTCCTGGCTTACGCACACGGATGGAAAATCAAGCAATCAACTTGGATGATGAGGATGACGAAGACGACGACGAAGGTCATACGGCGGGTGAACAGAGCGGTATGGAGGGCGAAGCCAGTGGAGCTGACAGGCCTGGTAAGAGCAAACGCCGACAGTCATCTTTCAACTTTGGCATGCGCAAAAAGCCGGGTGGGCCTAGCAGGCTGAACACAGGCGAGAGTAGTGGCGTTCGGTCTGGCATTGTCTCAGGACCACAAGGACCCATAAGCCGTCGTCAGGAGACATTTGCCGAGCGACAGCGACGAAAGTTCGAGCAATACCTGGAGAAGCTCATCACGTTTGTCATGTTCCGGCCTGACAGTAATCGCTTGTGTAAATTCCTTGAGCTGTCTGCTCTAGGTGTGCGACTAGCCACAGAAGGCTACCACGGCAAAGAAGGGTATCTCACAATCAGAGCTGGCCGAGGAGTAGATGTGAGAGGGAGCAAGCGCGACTACAACCTTTTCAAGGAGAGACATGTGCTCAAGTGGTTCTTGGTCCGACACAGCTACTTGGTGTGTGTAGACTCGCCGGAAGAAATGAACGTCTTCGAGGTTATTCTTGTCGATTCCGAGTTCAGGATCGATAAGACCAAGAGCTCTACGCGAAAGAGAGACGAGAACCCCAGGGCGCTTGCCAAGAGAGCCAAAGCGTCGGCGAAAGATCCTTCTGGCCATCATTTACGCATCGTCAACTCAGAACGAGTATACAAGTTGCTGGCCAAGAATAATGACCAGCTCAGACAATTCGAGGAGTCTATTCAGTTCATGGCATCGAACTCAGAGTGGTCTCAGAAGCACCGATATGACAGTTTCGCACCAGTACGGCATAACGTATGGACTCAGCCACTTGTGGATGGACGAGACTATATGTGGAATGTGTCTCGCGCCATCAGTATGGCTAGAGATGTCATTTACATCCATGATTGGTGGCTTTCCCCAGAGCTCTATATGCGAAGGCCTGCTGCCATCGCACAAAAATGGCGACTCGATCGGTTATTGCAGCGTAAGGCGCAGGAAGGTGTCAAAATATATGTCATCATGTACAGAAACATCGAATCGGCCATTCCCATTGACTCGCAATGGTCGAAATTCTCTCTACTGAACCTTGACGAAAACGTCTACGTCCAACGCTCGCCGAATCAACTCCGCCAAAGTACCTTTTTTTGGGCTCATCATGAAAAAGTCTGCGTCATTGATCACTGTGTGGCGTTCTGCGGTGGCGTTGATCTTTGCTTCGGACGATGGGACACTCCCAGTCATCCCATTGCCGATGACAAACTTACCGGATTCGAACAAACGGACGAGCCAAAAGATGCTGATCACTGTCAGCTCTGGCCAGGCAAGGACTATTCCAATCCGCGTGTACAGGATTTTTACAACCTGAATCAACCCTACGAGGAGATGTACGATCGTACCAAAGTCCCACGAATGCCATGGCATGATATTGGCATGCAAATCATCGGGCAACCAGCACGAGATTTGAGCCGTCATTTTGTGCAGAGGTGGAATTTCATACTTCGTCAGCGAACACCTACTCGGCCCACTCCCTTTCTTCTGCCGCCTACCGATTTCCTCCCTGAAGACATCGAGGCGTTGGGACTCAATGGAACATGCGAGATTCAGATTCTCCGCTCTGCGTGCTTGTGGTCACTAGGCACAAAAGTCGAATGCAGTATCATGAATGCCTACGTTGAAATGATTGCCAATTCGGAACATTTTGTCTATATTGAAAACCAATTTTTCATCACTTCCTGCAACGTTGATGGCACTAAAATTGATAACAAGATTGGCGATGCCCTATTTGAGCGCATTGTGCGAGCCTTTGAGAACGATGAAGATTGGCGTGCTGTTGTCATGATTCCTTTGATGCCCGGGTTTCAGAATACAGTGAGAGATCCAGATGGTTCCAGTGTCAGACTGATCATGACATGCCAATATCGAAGCATCTGCCGAGGCGAATCCTCGCTCTTTGGTCGACTGCGAGCACGCGATATCGAACCTGAAGATTACATCGAGTTCTACGCCTTACGGTCGTGGGGCAAGATAGGTCCAGATCAAGCCTTAGTGACGGAACAGCTTTATATCCACGCGAAAGTCATGATTGTCGACGATCGCGTTGCCATTATCGGATCGGCTAATATCAACGAACGTTCCATGCTTGGCGCGAGGGACTCTGAGATTGCAGCAATCGTTCGGGATACCGAAATGATTCCGTCACAAATGTGTGGTGAGGACTATGAAGTTGCCAAGTTTGCTCATGATCTCCGCATGAGGCTCATGCGAGAACACTTAGGCATCGATACTGACAGGTGTCGTGAGGAGGAGCTTAGCGACGAACAGTGGCAGCGTGAATTCGAGAATGACGCTCGCGCGAACGATGAAGACGCGGACTCCGTCGCTTCCAAACAGTCTGATCGCGCGGTCGAGAAACGCCTGATTGAGAATAAACACCGGTTGCAGGAGGATCTGATTGCGAAGCAAGAGCAGCTCCATAGCTTCAACTACGATGTCGACTGGACGCAAGCTAACAACCAGAACATCCGCACCAAGAAGAAGAAAACCACAGACACCCGCGTCATCGGCAACCAAGATCACGCTAATGATGTTCTTGGTCAGGGTATAGATAAAATGGTAGCCCTTGGGGTTCCAGACGAGCGTGATACTGCGATTGATCAAAGAGGACTCGAAGTTCTAGTTTCAGGCTCTCTATCCACTGAAGGGAAGGGAAGCATCGCCTCACCCATCAAACCTTCCACGTCAGTAAAGACTCGTGAACGCGCACGCACTCTTGCAGACCAGGAACCTGCAATCATGCCACCGCAACAGCTGCCTCGGACAAACACATTCGAGCTGGGTTTGCCACAGCGCTCACAGCTTCCAGGGCTGCCTGTCATGGACGACACCGATATCCGAGGGCCTCCTCTCCAGCGAACGCTTTCCGCAGTGTCGTTAGAAGTTATCAACCCCCTCTTGCTGGGCATGAAGAGACCGGTTGTGAGCGACGACTGCATGCGTGATCCAGTCATCGATTCTTTCTTCCTTGATACGTGGCATACTATTGCTGAGAACAACACCCGCATTTTCCGCCAAGTTTTTAGGTGCATGCCCGATAACGAGGTGAGGAGTTGGCAGCAGTATGAGCAGTATGAGGCTTTCAGCGAGAGGTTCAAGGAGGCCCAAGGAGTTCAACACGAGAAGGTTCGAGGCCAGACTGGCCCACCTGGGTCTGGGCCTACCAACGAGACTGTTGGAAAACTGGTAAACGCGTTGGATAAGGCTGCACCACCTGCTGAGATGGATGAGAAAGATGCGTTGAAAGAAAACACGGATTTCTCATCGCCCAATGGAGTCAAGGACAAGGAAAAGGAAGCCGTACCCAAGAAGAGTGACAGCACCAGACGCGCCATGGGCAGGAACCGCCAGCGCCGCCGTCGAGCAACAACCAGGTCTTCCCACCGCCCTTTCCACGCAGACGATGAAAACGCAATGTTGAGCAAGCATGACGCCGAGGAATTGCTGAAACTAGTCCAGGGAGCGGTAGTTGTTTGGCCGTACGAATGGCTTGCATCCGAAAACTGGGGATACTTTATTGATAACGCTGCGCCTCTCGAGATTTATGATTAGATCCGCGTTTGGTCAATGCATTTTGTGCACGTTTGGAAGGATGATTTTCTATTTGCAGGGCGGTAGAACTTCTTTTGGATGGGTTGCTGCCGATCAATGTCTTTCTTCAGTAGTTTAGAGTTGGACTACCGAGTCACATAGAAGGGATGAAAGGAGCAGGGAAGCTCGTTGTATTGCATCCCTTCTGGTCGAGGATCTTAATTTGCATAATGAAAACGTTTGATTGGTGCAGGATGGAGCTGTGGTGTATTGATGCGATCCTATAATCCTTTTCAGTGACTGTCCGGCACAATGAGATCTCGCTGTATACCATGCCTGCTGGGTCACACCTACCTCGGCGATCTCTATATGCCAGCGCTACGAAGTTGCGATTATGCATCGAGTGGAATTTTCCTTATGGCTGGATGTTGAATTTTTTTAACGTACATTTACGAGCTGCAATAAGCAGGTATAGCATCGCGATCAACGAGGAAATTTCGGTGGGACAAATTGGTCATCTCTTTTCGTTGTGTTGAGCAATGTTTACAATCATTGAGGCTTGATCCGCACAAGACACCAAAGTAAGAGTGCAGTTGTTCCCGCGGATGAAAATGCCTTATCCAAGTCTGACTTCTGTATCTTAAGGCATGGCCAAGATTTGACCGTTAGTGTAACACTTGGTAGTAGATGGATTTTGATGTCATACCTCCTGCGAGAGAAACGTGAACACTTGGCATGAAATCTACTCAAAATAAGAAGTGGCCTTCATGGTGATTTCACTGGCGATGAGTAAGCCGCTGTATCAGTAAGTTAGTGCATTCCCACACATCATACTTCGATGGAAGCTGATAGTGTCCTAAGATATAGTCATCGCTATATTTATTAAGTTCGGAATAATTATCTTATATATTTCATAGGACTAATGTACCGGTGAGCATATGATCTAGGCCTGTAAACCCTTGACGGATTCCCTGGCGATCTACTCAATAATTACAGACTACGTGCCAAGTGTCCACGTCTTTTCGTGGAGACAATACTGAGTGATGGTTAGCACATTAAAGAGACTGAAATGACGACCCGAGTGTATACTCAATGCTCAATATCCATCCTTATGAGAAAATTTTGGGGTTTCTTTTGTGGTAAAAACCTGGAAACTTGAGAAAGCTGGTCCGGATCCTAGATGAAAGCCTTTCAAAATTTGGGCTTGAGTACTAACTCCACGGTAATTTTCAAAACCGCTGGGGTTCATGATGGAACTTTTGTTGAGGCTATGCTCTTGCTAATGGTTGGATATCATAGACGTCATCTCCATTTGACGTTAGCCTCGCCTTCCACTCTTCCCGCCTTAGACAAGGATTTTGTGCATCTCAGGATGACCCTCCGGTAGCCTGTAGGGCCCTAAAGCGACGGGAAGAACACCACTGTAGCCTGCTTCACCGAATGATTGCTCCAATTTCGCTGTTGCTTTTCCAACCAGCCTTGCGATGAGCTTATCATTGACGATCCCGTCAACCACAGTTTTTTTCATGCCGTCTTTCATACTTTGATTCACCGCCCGTGCGAAATTTCTGATTCCAGCCTCGCGATCTTCCATAGCATCAGGCTGTTTCTCCAACTCCATAACCTTTGTCGCCTTCACCAGTGCGGCGATGAAATTGAGGAGCTCTTGGTCGAAGCAGGCGGGAAGACGAACATGCGTTGATATCTTGATATTTGTCTCGTCCTTGTCAACTTGTTGTAGTTCGTTCTCTTTTTGCATCGTTTTGGGCGTGCCGTCGGCGTCTTGAATCTCGATCTCAAGTTCTTCGCGGTGTCTGGGTGATGAAATGGGTGGAAGCAGATGTTCATGGTGGGGAAGTAGGTAAGACGGGATCGTCAATGTTGCGTCTGCGCCCCCTAACCGCACCACTTGCTTCAAATTTGCCTCATTGGGCAGGGTGCGGTAAGCCATCACGTCGTTGAAGCCCAGATAAGCTACGATATCGAAGGCGGACAAGAAGGGAACCTGTGCTAAGCCAGTCACATCTGCCAGTTCAATGGCGAAGTTTGCGTCAGATAGCCAGGCTAGGATTCTTTCTTCCAGTCGGCGCAACTCGGCGTTGTCTTTGCTGTAGTCTTTGAAGAATTTAGATTGAAGCGTGTGAGACATCCATTTTCCCGAACCCACAGCTTGACGCAAAGGTTAATAATTGATGTGATACAAGTAGCAAAGAGACCCTACCTGTGATCGATTTGACGGAGACTGGATGGAAGTGGCTCAGAGGGTTCAGGAGCATTCGTAAGAGCATCGGCATCCGATGCATCAGAGTCTTTTGCCATTGTGGTGACATGTTTCGGAGAGTTGTAACTTTGACAGAACGTTCTGGCGGGTGGGGTACCGATGGCTTATTGTGAAGCTGAGAACATATTGCTGCTCGGACATCTTGGATGTTATCACGGCTAAAGCTGTCCGACTTTTCAGCTCGCTGCATGACAGCTCTGCGGCATTCATTGATGACATTTGTGTCTTCGATCCATTTGATGGCATGTTCGAACTCTTTCCGTGCGACTTTATCATCGGGAGACAGGTGTCTCATCGAGTTGAAACCAGATTGAGCCGTTGAGTCCTTTAACATTTCGCCGCCTGTGAATTTGCTCGTCATCTTGACCAATCGCGGGCGAGCTTGCACGCCATGCGCTGACGCGGCTTGCAAGAGAGGCGTGTCATGGACCATGAGAGCGTCTCCATTGGAATCATGTGTGTTCTCTGCCATGTTGGCAAAGGTCATCTCGTACTGTCCGCCTTTGAGGGCGGCATAACAGTCATCGATCTGGATTCCCCGGAAGAAGGGAATGGTGACCTTCTCGCAAGAGATAGCAAGCTCCATGTCGTCAGATAGTTTGATGCCGACCTCGATACCGTGAGCAACGAGAGTCAGGGTGGACAAGGAGATGGTTACGGCGCGTATGATCATCAGACCGTCAACCTCTGTATCGATTTCAAGAGCGGGAATGTCGAACAGGGCTATCGTGTCGTCCAGAAATGATATTTGTTTTAGAAATACCCTCATTGCTTTACGCGTCACACGGGCACAGGCGTCGAATTGAAAGATGCAGGTGATGAAGATAGCGGGCCAGCAGCCGGCAGTGAAGATGGCGTGCAGAAGCCATGAGGTTGCACAGACTGAGTAGGCCAGATGCATGGTAGACAGTAGAGTCCATAATGGAATGAAGGGTAGAATCCTATGGCCGTTTGAGGCGCCGAGCAGGAGTGTAGAGGTCAGTTCTGGCGCGCCCGAGATGAACCATGGCGTGGCCCATTTGTACAGTGCGAGAGCGAGTACAGCGGCGGTGGAGAAGGCAATGGGAACAGTGATGGTGAATGGCTTCTTTTGGGACGCAGGCTCCACCATGTCGGTGCGAGGAACGAGTATGGGTTGGTCGGCCGGCATGATGGCTGGCAAGGTGACCCTGGTGCTGCGTACAACAGTGTGATGTCTTGGTGTGTTTTCTCGATATATATTACCCGACACCTTACTGATGCCCTTTCATTCTTGCTTCGAATCGAGGCTGCGCCTTCCAACAAGGTACGAGGTCCTGCCTCACTTAGTCTTTCAGCCGGAGGTTCCATTCCAGTGCTGCCGGCTGCCGTGTGCTGCTTTGTGCTGCTTGTCCTTTCCGACGTCATCGCGACGCGACGCGACAGGGCGCCCGAACGCGCCCGAACGCGTCGACCAAATACTTTGGTGCAATAATCCGCCCCTGTCGCCTATAGCACCGAGTTTATGATAGACTGGGCGCCATCCGAAGCAGGCGGTGGGAAGAGGTTTCAAATTATAAGATCGTAGTAGACGTCGACAGGTTTAATAAACTATATATAGAGATCGAGCATACCAACTACGAACTTTTGAAGCAAACCCGTTGTTTTATCTTTATCCAGGGCCTAGTACATTGTCGTACTACTCTGGACGAGAGACTAGGAAAGTCCTAACTGATTACTACACCATATACTGCGCTCTTTGATCGATACTTACGAATGGCGTTCAACTTAGCTGGATTCATAGCAGCTTCGTGGCCAGAACCCAAAGACAACTATAGCTGGCTTTACGTCGACTCCTTCAAGAGCAAAGGAGTTTATCGAGGATAAGTCAACTACCGGCATTGGACAAAAGCCATGAAAACAATAGGCGACCCGTCAGATGCCGGTTATCCAAATGCCAACACCATCGGAGCGATCCAGGCCATACTAGAAAAAAAAAACATCTCCAATGGCAGAGATGGCATTGGTTCTATGCTTTTCTTTAGGGCCTGCCGCGATTCTGGCGGTGTGGCTGATGTAGAGAGTTGGATGGAGATTGCGGGGGCGGAGGAGGGGAGTGCAGAAGGCTGAAAGCAATGAGGGAATCGAGCCGGAACAGAGGCAAAGCCAATGACGTGGCTCATGAGGAAGATACCGGACCATTGCACAAGCAAGATGGCCCCGTCACCGCGGCACGAGATTTTATTTAGCCATTGAGGCCGTGGAAGACGGCGCAGGACAGGGCATGAGCAAGGAAGGTTATGGTCACAGAATCGCCAGCTTGAACGGCGCCGCCCAGCCTGATGAAGGTCGAGCATGGATTCGAATTTAGAGACGGTGGCCCGAACAACGACCATGGTTCGTCATGAGGAACTTTGGCGTTCGAATAGTGCTGCGAAAGGATTTTGTTTGGACGAATGTATCTTCAAGAGACTTGAAAGCTTGTACGAGAAAAACGAGCGCACGAAGTACCACGGAGGCAAAGATTATGTGTGCGAACATCCTCAACAGCGCCAGCATTGAAATGCTAGAGATGCAGATCCTGGATGGATGCCACGCAATTGAGGAGCCAAGGGCGCCGGCACACGGGATTAGGTAGACGATACACGTTGGAGAACGGGGACATATACCGCGTGGGCATTAGCAGCTTGAAGTATTTGGCACAGGCTATCTTAGCTGGACCCTTTGCCATCTGCACTTGCACTAGGTACTGTGGTAGAGTACCAAAGCGGCTTCACCAGTTCCATGTCCCTCCAGGAACATCTCAACCGCAATCCTCACCTTTACCTTAAGACGAAGACAGAATAAATCCTGGCGAGATTGCTCTTCGAAGTCTACAGACAATTATCAGTATCAGTCTTCATTTAGAAATTACGAAGCTCTCTTGATATATGGCGATCTTCTGGAGGGACACAGAATCACAGGAGCCACTATGTGACGCCCGCCCCACATTTCGCAGAATACCAATTTTGGCGACGTGTTTCAGAGGTCTGTCGAAAAAGGGTCGGAGAAATCAAAGCACTGCCCAGGGTTCATGTGGCTGATGACAAAGCGGCCAGCCGTCACCTCATGGGCAGGGAGAGGAATACGACCACCCAGCAAGGATGGCAGCACAAGATTTTCACCTGTACTGTTAGCAACTAATGTTCGAGTTGGAGAAAGTGCGAGAAAGTGCTGCCTGTGCACAATCCGCCCGATGTGAAGAATGAGCAGCGTGTCACTTGCAGTCCCTTCCGCGACGGCGGGTTCGCCTCGCACTTTCACCACACAACGATCGGCCAGAGGCATGCCGGGCATGTGTGTCGATCTGCTGCAACAAACCCCAAGATGAGAAATGTCTAGTGGAGCTACCTAGATAGCTGGTCCGACCAGGTCTCATTTCCTGCCATCTGCTCCCTCTCATGCTCCCTCTCCCGAACACCACCACCACCCTCCAAGTCTGCATCCTTTTTTGTCCTTACTAGCTGCCCGTCCCTCATCTCTGCGGCCTCCAAGCTCAAAGTCTCGCTCCACCCTGCATAACATAATCGAGCCATTCCCACACACGCCACCGACGTCAACAACCCTTCCCCTTTCCTCTGCCGCTTGGGTCAGCTGGCGACCGTTAGAGTCCCCCGTAACCACCTCCCCTCGGATAGGCTAGACAGGGATTCCGCCTGCGACACTCTGGATAGAAACTGATTTGTTCGACTGTCGTCTCCGAGAACCACCACACTCTCGCCCGCCTGCCTCTTGCCAGCTTCCAAGGAAAGCTCGCCTGCACTTCCTGACCGATTCGCTCCTTTAGATCCTGCGGCACACCACGACCACGACCGCGACCTCGACTTTTCTTTTCGGCACTTTCCTTTATCCAGTCCTCCTTTCGACCTTGAACGCGAGTGGCAGCGGTACAGCGCATCCTCGTTATTCCCAGCACCCGTGCTGCTTCAAAGCACACAATCCACACCCAGCCTCGATCCCAGCCAGATGAGACTCTGAGAACCTGTTCCCGACCCCTGTCTCGACGGGCACCACAATGTCGTCCTCTGACACCACCGCAGCCCTGGCTGCCATCTTATCTAACATCGCGAGGCAATATGACCCTCGCATGGACAAATCCTTTCCTGGCCAAGTAGCTGCAAATGGAACACCGCCTACGCACTCATTTCTTCCAGGCCCCGTTACTCCTGAAAAGGAGACGTTGGAACGCGAATTGGCCGCCTTGATTGCACGCGTCAACTTTCTGGAGTCCAAGGCTGCTAATTCGGGTGCGTTTCCTATGACCCCAAACGAGCCGGGCTTACCTCCAATCTACCCTACAGACTTGCCCCGTGATCCTCCCAAAACACCAACTTCCATGGCTGTGCGCAAGGTCTCCAACGCCCATAGAGATCCACGAACCCACTGGGTGAACAACTGGCTGGCCGAAGATGCCTCCAGCGAGGGAGATCAGCCTTTGTCCCCTCGCTTGACAGAAGAGCAATTGGGATACATCCGAGAACACCTCAACAAGCAAGCCGATCAGATCAGAAACCAAAGGGACCAGATCGATGAGCTGAGCACTCAAATCTCAACCCAAAAGGAGGCACAAGACACGGCATTTGGACACGGCATGGAAGACATTGGAGCTCTCAAGCGGGAGTTGGCGAAACACCAGCAAGCGAATTTGGCCTTCCAAAAGGCTCTTCGAGAAATTGGCACCATAATCACAGCTGTGGCCAGCGGCGATCTCGGCAAAAAGGTGCTGATACACGCAAAAGAGCTAGATCCCGAAATCGCGACGTTCAAGAAGACGACGAACAAGATGATAGACCAGTTGCAAGAATTCGCATCGCAAGTTACAAGACTGGCAAGAGAAGTCGGCACCGAGGGTCGACTAGGCGGTCAAGCTGTGGTTCCTGGTGTCAAAGGTATTTGGGCAGAGTTGACAGACAATGGTGTGTAATCATGCTCAGATCCAGTATTTCAAGGCTAACTTTGATAGTCAATTTGATGGCAGAAAATCTGACAAACCAGGTGCGGGAAATCGCTGAAGTGACCACCGCCGTGGCCCACGGCGATCTGAGAAAGAAGATTGAGCGCCCAGCAAAGGGCGAGATCCTTGAACTTCAGCAGACTATCAACACTATGGTGGACCAACTTCGATCCTTTGCAACAGAGGTCACACGCGTCGCACGCGATGTAGGCACCGAAGGTCTGTTAGGAGGTCAAGCCCAGATTGATGGCGTACAGGGCATGTGGAATGATCTAACAATCAGTGTGAATGCCATGGCCAATAACCTCACCACACAGGTCCGAGATATTGCCCAGGTCACCACAGCTGTTGCGAAAGGTGATTTACAACGTAAGGTGCAAGCAGACTGCAAGGGTGAAATACTGGAGCTGAAGACAACCATCAATTCTATGGTGGATCGATTGCAGCAATTTGCTCACGAAGTCACAAAGATCGCACGCGAGGTGGGCACAGAAGGCAAGCTTGGTGGTCAAGCAACAGTCCACGGGGTTGAGGGCACATGGGCTGATTTGACGGATTCCGTGAACGGGTTGTCGAATAACCTTACCACTCAAGTACGGGAAATTGCCATGGTCACTACTGCGGTCGCCAATGGAGATCTCACCAAGAAAGTTCGCGCCAACGTTCAAGGAGAGGTCTTGACTTTGAAAAACACCATCAACACCATGGTGGATAGGCTCAATGCCTTTGCTTTCGAGGTCAGTAAAGTGGCTCGTGAGGTGGGCACCGAGGGTGTGCTTGGTGGACAGGCTGAAGTCGAGCAAGTAGATGGAAAGTGGAAGGACCTCACAGGTAAGCGAATAAGTGGCGCCCTTGCGAATCAAGTCGCTAACTTCCATGTAGATAATGTAAATACCATGGCTCAAAATCTCACCACCCAAGTGCGTAGTATTTCAGACGTCACCCAAGCTATTGCTCGTGGCGACATGACCCAGCGTGTCGAAGTCCACGCCCAAGGAGAGATCGCTTTACTCAAAGACACCATCAATGACATGGTTGCAAGACTGGATAATTGGTCCCTTGCGGTCAAACGTGTCGCTCGAGAAGTCGGAGTGGAGGGCAAGATGGGTGGCCAGGCAGAAGTCGAAGGCATCAGCGGGCGGTGGCGCGAGATCACGGTCTCCGTCAATACTATGGCTCAAAACTTGACAGCACAAGTACGAGCCTTTGGAGATATCACCACCATGGCTATGGAGGGCAAGTTCACAACCATCCAAGTCGAAGCTTCTGGCGAGATGGGCGAGCTCAAGGGTAAAATCAACAACATGATCTCTAACCTACGGGATAGTATCGAGAAAAATACACAAGCAAGGGAAGCAGCTGAGCTCGCCAACAAAACGAAATCCGAATTCCTCGCGAACATGAGTCACGAAATTCGCACGCCTATGAACGGCATCATCGGCATGAGTCAATTGGCGCTTGACACGGAGCTTTCTAGTTACCAAAGAGAGATGATCACGATCGTGCATAACCTTGGCAACCAGCTTCTGACAATCATCGACGACATTTTGGACATTTCGAAGATCGAGGCCAATCGAATGGTCATGGAAGAGATTCCATTCTCGCTGCGCGGAACCGTCTTCAATGCATTGAAGTCGCTCACGACGCGCGCCAACGATAGACATCTCAACCTAGCCTACCAAGTCGATCATGATGTGCCAGACTTCGTCGTGGGTGACTCGTTCCGATTGCGTCAGATCATTCTAAATCTCGTTGGTAACGCCATCAAGTTCACCGAGCACGGTGAGGTCAAAGTCAAGATTGGCACCTTCAAATCTCCCCAGTGCGATGTTTCTGAGTACATGATCAAGTTTGCTGTCTCAGATACTGGCATAGGAATTAAGGCCGACAAGCTCAACCTCATTTTCGACACGTTCCAGCAAGCCGACGGTTCGACGACTCGGAAATTTGGAGGCACGGGTCTTGGTCTGTCCATCTCTCGCCGCCTGGTCAACCTGATGAAAGGCGAGATGTGGGTGGAGTCTGCATACAGCGTTGGTAGCACTTTTAATTTCACATGCAAGGTCCGGCTTGCGGATCCCGACATTGCCATTATCGCACCTCAACTTGCCCCATACAGAAGCAGACCGGTCTTATTCGTGGATCGCGGCAAGACAGGATGCAGCGACGACATTGTCAAGCATCTCACGGCACTAGATCTTATTCCCCATATCATCGGGCCTGATGAGCCGATACCAACTCCTGATGCCTCTGTCAAACCGCCATATGATTGCGTCATCATTGACTGTAACGACACCGCCCAGAAGCTGCGAGAATTCGAAAAGTACAAATACACGCCACTGGTCATGCTGACACCAAACATTTCTGTCAGCTTTAAGAATGCGCTCGAAGATGGCATCTCGAGTTACATGACTACACCCTGCCTTGCCATCGACATGGGCAATGCTCTCATTCCCGCGCTCGAAGGCAGAGCGGCGCCTCTGGTATCAAAGAATTCCAGGTCTCTGAACATACTACTGGCAGAAGATAATGCTGTGAACCAGAGATTAGCCGTCAAGATCCTGGAGAAGTACCACCACAAGGTGACTGTTGCCAACAATGGTCTTGAGGCGCTTGAGCTTGTTAAAGTCAAGAGGTTTGACATCATCCTCATGGACGTGCAAATGCCAATCATGGTGAGATGTGAAGTGAGGATATGACTAATGGTAAGCTGACACGTCGTTCCGAAGGGAGGATTCGAAGCCACCGCAAACATTCGCGAATGGGAACGAGCTCAGGTCGATGCCCAGCGCACACCGATCATAGCGCTCACCGCCCACGCCATGGTTGGCGACCGCGAAAAATGCATCCAAGCTCAGATGGACGTATGTATATTTGGTTTGTTTTCAAATCGACTTTCAATTGATTGCCACAGGAATATCTGTCAAAACCGCTTAAACAAAATCAACTGATTCAGACGATCCTCAAATGTGCAACACTGGGGGGTGCGCTGCTGGAGCAAAACCAGATGATGGGTAGCGATGGTATGAACGATCATACACGAGCGCCCCAACCTTCGACATCAAGCAGCCTTTCGCCCTCGATTGCAGGGACACCAAGAAGACCTCCTTTTGAGCTTCGTGCTAACACGGAGTTAGGAGCTCACAGTCCTTCTATACTTACTGCGGATCAAGCTGATCCTATTAGCGTATGTTGATTATTGCCTCGCTCAACACCGCTCGTACTGATTTTGGCAGGTTCTCCTAAGGTCGCACAGTGGTTAATATACACCTCTCCGACTCGTCTATGCACTAGCTGAATATAACTCCCTTGTAGAAATGTGAAGACAAACAGGCCACAATACGATTTCGATACTTCGCATCTAGGGCTCAATTGCCCACTATACCCGCCACCCTTTGCATATGAAAAATACCCACTGCTGTTATGTCTGAAGGCGTTGGCCGCCTGTCTTTACCTTGGGAGTTGGAACGAATTTCTTTTCCCTCCGGTTCAGGCATCGAGCAATGTCGTCTTTTGATAAACTTTCGATATCTGCAATTTTGAGTGTGGTGGAACAGAATAACCAGCGAGTCGGCGAAAAAGGAATTTGAAGCCCGCCCGCATTCTCTTCCACGGCGGCTTATCTTTCGCATGAGACATCGTTTCAACGACAGGGGTGAAGTCTCTCTGAAAGACATACTTTTTTTGTGCTTGAAGGAGCAGGACAGGATGAAAGAAGACGCGTCCACGACTTTATTGTATCGCCTCGTTGACGAGACATGAGTCAGCTTCTTTTGGGTCATTGGATAGGTTATCAATACCCATACACTTTTAGAGCCGATGATCAGACATTGCTAGTAAAACGCCTTGTTGTGGGGAGGTGACTGATTCCACAACATGACAGAATGTATGAACCGATTCGCAGCGGGACCAGCGATGTGTCTGCCTTTCACAAGTCACCTCTGTATGGCATGTTGATCGTTTCGAATGTCAATTATGAGTACTTGCATGCAAGAATGCTCAGAGTAGTCGCCAAAGATACTTGGAAATCGATCTCGAGCCGGTAAACCATCATTGTTTGCTATACCAGTCTAGACCACAAACCTGACGCGAGAAGCTATCCTTTGGGCCTCTCGCCGCGATCATTCAGCATAGCTTGCCAAGCAAAGACGGATGGTCGTATTTGATCTTCGATCATTGCCTTCAACATGTCGCAGAATCAGATTGCTAGATGTCACTAGCCTCTCTTTCGAGGAATGAGTGGCTTGATCAATTCCTTGGGTGAGGCAATTGACAACATCGCTATCCCCATGACTGCAGAATATTCCCCAAATTCTTGATCTCTCGGACCTTGCGAGGAAATATATTCCACCCTGATATTCTATCTCTGGTGTTGCTCCAAATCTCACATACTCCAGGGAGCGGCCTATCAATACTGTCATATGTCTGCGTAAAACAGACTACCTGGTCTTCCATGCTCATGCATCCGCCGCAGAAGCAAAGAGATCGAGCTCACGCCTTTTTCTGGACTTCATCATCTTTTCGACCGGTGATAGCTCAGTGCGAGAGGCTCACGATTGCCAGCCTCTTCGCCATTAGACCCGATGTTCTCATGATCTTGAACCGATCGAATTTCTCTTTTCGTTACATCGAAAGCTTCCTTGAAAAAGATTGCTGGTTGCACGACGTCGCAGTTTCGACCTCAGTGTCGGGATCGCCACTAGGACAAATTTAATCGTTTCCAAAGCGACCTTCTTAGCGGGCTCGGTACGCTTTCAGATTCAAATCTCAAAAGCTCAGCCGGAGGAAAAGACCCTAAAGACGACATTAGCTTGCGAGAACTCCCATTTGTCTTGAAGATACGCCATGAGCTCGTGATTTCAGGTTTAGAGGGGTTTCTATCTAATGCCCACATTTCGTACGACAAAGTACAAAGGATGGAAACCTGTCACTCATGGCTTCAAATCCTGAAGCAGGTCACCACAGCGATTCCACTGGTCATATGCTTTTCGACAACACCTCGAATCTGAATCGATGCCCTTGTTTAAAAATTGGTGCTGACGACTTCCGGGGAAGTACCGATCTTTAACAGTACACAAGGCTTTGAACTCCGGTTTTGTTCGTAGTCTTCTAACGTACCTGGAGACTACGCTGACGCCAAATAATTGTCATGCAGCTGTAGAGTCAACGATTCAACAAAGTCAAGATCATCTTGGTCCCTACTGCTCAAAAAAGTACAGGAGGAACGTCAGACAATCTTAGACCCTTTGAAAAATCCTGGCTGGACATTCGTACGAAGACTAGATCGAGTTTGAGTTTGTGATCATTTGGCCTCAATCCGCCCCTAGAATATGCTATCGACGATGGTATGAATTGACTGAGGAGGGCCTTGATGTAGGTGAATATTAAGGCTGCTGATACTCGCAGGCCGCTGGTCCTGATCGAAGACTGCCGGAGCAAATCAACTTTGTTGACGTTCAACGCCAAAGTAATGGCCTATCTGATTCAATCGACCTCATAGTCACGTCAAATGCCTTCTATTTCGCATGGCTGCCTAAAGAATGATGCCGATCACTGACATTGGCACAAGGTCAACTCCATCAAGCTCAAATCGTAGATCGTGAGTGACTCGGATGGAACTCGAAGGGATGTTGCTGAGCCTTCTTACAGCGTCACTACGCACCATGGAAACGTAATTGAGGCAAAATCGCTCCACAATGATGTATACAATCAAGAAAATCGGATCCTTCAGGCCTTTGTCCAATGGTTGTTGAGTTACACCAGAAGTGTCTGCGAAGCAAGCTCTAAAGATGCCGGTCACTGACATTGGCCAATACTGGTACACACATAACAAGGGATCAACTTTTGTCCAAAAGTGGACAGGGTCTCACAAAACATACCTACGAGATCGGGTTCTAGAAGGACCGGACAATGCTGTAAGCCGAGGCCCCCAAAATTTAGAGGGTTACTCCTTTACGGCATCGGTATAATGATTTCTCTCTGTATAGAAAGATAGAAGGGAGAACTGCGCTTCAATCTGTACTATCCTTGATTCAGTTGCTTTAGCATTCGTGGAGAAATGCTTCAAATAAGCTGTTCTCTCACCAAAAACTGAGCGAATGTGTCTGTTCCTTTGAGAACCCGACCTCGTGCGAACATCAAAGGCATGGTCACTCCTGCTCCACAATTGTGAGCACGCATAACCCGATTAGGAAGCAGTCGAACTTTGTGCCAAACGACCATGCTCGCTGGCGTCTCATTCATTAGCAATTTTGGATTCCGAAGGACATAGCGTTGAGCTCACTGAAAACTTACTGGAGCCAGAAGAGGCAACCTCTCGCTTAGACTTCTTCTCCCCATCCTTCTCCGACTTCGTTTGTTCGCTAACAACAATTGTCGCGCCCTTGGCCAGTCCTTCTTCTTGAAGCTACCTCATGGCCACGACGAAGAAGAGGGATGAGGGAATCGGAACATCAATGGCTGTTTAACCATACTGAGCTGTTTAGCAGAGAATGTAGTGGAGTCGCCTAGTCGAGCTAAAGGATAGAATCTGATCGTGGTGAGCCTGGCTTGCTGGAGGCCCAGTCGCGTAGCTACAAGAGACTCCGTAAAGGGAGAGATCGTTCGAAGATTCTGGGGCATTGAACGGATGACGCATAGCTCAATCGATGCCACGATGGCTGGAATCCAGCACCTGGATCGAAGAAAAGACATGCTTTTAATGGCGCGAGATGTCGCTCCGATACTTGTTGCTTATGACGTGTTGTGGATGCGACAAGACTTCAAGGCTAATCCGGAATTGAAATACCTTTGGCGGCAAAGCAAGTTTCTTTTCATGCAGACGTATGTATGTAATACTTGCCGAATTGAATCTATCCTTATAGGACAGGAGTTAAGCAAGTGGTCCAGCTCAATCAGCCACCTGCCTTAAAGAATCGGCACGGGAATAACCATTGGTACATCATCTCCTTGATTCAACGTCAAAGGCTTATATACATATCGAATATGTTGGGTATTTATATCATCTCTCCCCTCATCATCATAAAGCGCTCACTTGAAAGTGTGAATAGCATGAGCATTGCAATAGGCCAGGAGACCATGGGGACCCCACTCACCGCCGACGCCAGACTCTTTGTGGCCAGAAAAGTGAGCTTGGGGAATGGGTTTGGTGAATGAGTTGACGAAGACATTACCAGCTTCTAATCGCCTAGCAATTTTCTGTGCATGTGCAATGTCCTTGCCGAATACTGAAGCACCGAGACCGGCGTTCGTATTGTTGGCACGGGCAATGACCTCTTCTTCATCGGACCAGGGCTGTGTGGGCACGATTGGGCCGAAAGGCTCTTCCTGAATAATGCGAGAGTCGTTAGGAGGATTGTCGATGATCGTAGGTTCTATTGGAGGGAGCGTCAGTAAGTAACTTCCCCGATAAATTGTATGGACGTGATAAGGGAACATACGGATGAAGAAGCCCTTGCTGTCAGTAACGGTATCAGTCCCGTGGGCAAACTTGTATCCTTGCTTCTTCGAGTCCTCGAAAAAGCCTTTGACCTTCTCGTATTGCATGGAGTTCTGGATTGGTCCAAGCAAAACACCATCTTCCTCTGATGTGCCAACTTTGATGTTCTTCGTGAACTCTACCATGCGCCTGACGAACTCGGTGTAAATCGACTCATGAACGTAAATACGCTTTGTAGCCACGCACACCTGACCAGAATTGAAGAAAGCTCCCATGGCTATCTCAGGGACAGCCTTGTCCATATCGACATCAGGGAGAACGATACAAGGGTCGTTCCCACCAAGTTCAAGAGTGACACGCTTGAGCGTCTTTGCGCAGGCCTCCATAATCTTCTTTCCTGTAGCAATGGAGCCAGTAAAAGAGATCTTGGAGATACCAGGATGCGCTGTGAGAAGAGGGCCAAGCTTGTCATCGCCTCCAAGGACTTGGACGACGCCTGGAGGAAAGACTTGCTGGGCGAGTTCCACAAGTTTCAAGGCCGTGTACGGAGTGAACGGAGACGGTTTGACGATAATGGTGCAGCCTGTGTCGGTCAGCAAATAATATAATGACTGCACTTACGAGTAAGCTTACCAGTCAGAACAGCAGGGGCGATCTTGCCAGCAGAGAGTAACAATGGGAAGTTCCAGGGGCAAATAGCACCCACGACACCCAATGGTACATAGCTAGTAACGACACTTCGTTCATCGTTCTCGAAAGTCTCAGTTGGCATATCCAAGGACGCGTGATACGTGAAGAAATCAATGACGCCCGCAACTTCGCTCTGTGCGAATTGCTTTGGCTTCCCAGTTTCCTCGCACATGAGCTGTGTGAACTCTTCCTGGTATCCGGAGTACAAGTCGGCGAATTTGATCATGTATTCCTTTCGCTTCTCGATGGGTGTTTGGGACCAGCTTTTGAATGCTTTCAATGCTGACTTGACTGCATCATCGACTTCTTCTTGGCAGGCAATAGGCACATCCCAAAGCTTCTCTTGTGTAGCCGGGTTGATGCCATTGTGAATGTTTTTGTTGCTGACATTCTTGCCATCCACAACGTTGAAGAATTCGGTGAAGGAAATGTTGATGGATTTAGAAGGGGACATTTCGGATAAGTATGTGAGCGTCAAAATGGATCGGATTTATCCATTGGAGTACCGTACAGCGATGGGTGTCTAGTTATATCCACGTCAGTGAGCCGAGGGGAATTGTATAGGCATAGTTCATGCGGGGTCGGCAAGTAGGGGGGGCACCGGCAGTCTAGCAGATCTGCGGAGAAAACCTAATTGATTGCCGCATAGAAGTGCCGTAAATACGGGAGATTACGTCTACAATCATGTTGTGTCGTACTATGGCAACGTAGAGTAAAGCAGACTAATTTCAATGTGTAGTAGACACGGTGCTGGCCATTTTGTTCAATCCAGTATGCAATCAGTCCACCTGTACTGCGAGTGTTAATGCGACAAGAAAACTTGATCGTCTCTGTGTCCGTTACATCCGACTCCCACCAGAGTGCGGTACCTTGACCACAACCTTGCCCCATGTGTCTCTCGCACCCAGAGCCTTCAGAGCCTCACCGACTGAGTCAAGGCCGACGTATTCTTTCTCTGTGAAACAAGTGCCCTTGAACTTGCCGCTCTCCATCAAATCAAACAGACCGTTCCAGACGACTTCGATAGTCTCTGGCTCGTTGATCGAGTACGCTCCCCAATGTAGTCCTACAACAGATATGTTCTTCAAAAGCATTCGATTCGTTGCGACTTTCTCGATGTCGCCTGCTGCGAATCCAATTACCAAAAGACGACCGTTCCAAGCCGTACATTTGGTACTCTCGGTGATGAGTCCGACAGGATCATACACAATATCTACACCTCTTCCATTCGGTGTGACTCCCTTGACCTTCTGAGGCCAATCTTTGTCCCTGTAATTGACTCCAAAGTCTGCGCCGAAAGATTTGGCTACGTCGAGCTTATGTTGGGAACCGGCTGTCGCGATCACAATCGCACCAAAGGCCTTTGCGATCTGAACCGCTGCGAGACCGACGCCGCCAGCTGCCGCGTGTACGAGGACATAATCGCCTTAGCGCCCAGAAATTAGCAGGATGCTCGACGATCAGAGAAAATGGAAGTGAGCAGAACTCACCCTTCTTGACCCCGGCCCTCTGGACTAAAGCCGCGTAGCTAGTGGGTGCAGTAACGAACAGGCCAGCGGCTTCAAAGAAACCCCAGCCGTGAGGAATTGGCCTCAGTCTCTCCTCAGACGCCGTAATTAACGTTGCGTAACCTCCCTGAGCACTACCGAAGACCTTATCTCCTACTTTATACTTTGGATTGAAAGAGGGCGCAGGCGTCTTTAAGACGACGCCTGAGAATTCAGCCCCGGCTATCCATGGGATTTTGGGTTGGTGTTGGTATTTCCCACGAATCTGGAGAAGATCGAAGAAATTGGTCGCGGATGCGTGAATAGCAATCAGGTATTCGAAGGGAGAGGGAACTGGGTCGGGGAGATCAACTACTTGGAGCTCTTCTGGGCCCTTGACTTGAGATCAGCTCTGTCTTAGGCTAGGGGAGGAAGAGCTGTACCTTGACGTATTGGGTGATCTGGATGCCGAGCATTATGTTGGCTTCTGCAGTAATGAATCACGATATGGAGAGGTGGGCAATCGACTTCTTGAAAGTGTAAGAAGCTGATCAATTTGCATTGCACTCCAAGCTACCTACTAGTATGTTCTTGTGTGTATATCTTTAGCCGGCACGATTGTCGACGGTAGAGTGTGCTGCTTGGACCGAGGCCGAGGACCATCATGTCAGCGCGGGGATGTCATGGCTCGTAGATACTTAGTGCATGTCGCGCCTTGGGAAATGAGGATTTGCCTTGCAGTTGGCCATAAATACCAGTGCTAGGACTAGAAGTGTTTGGTAGACGATTTGACAGGCAGACGAGGTGGAAGTATCCGTACCTACTCTATGACATACCATGGCTTTCGATCCCTGCCCAACACATATTACAAACATCAAACACACTAGTCGGAGTTTACTGCTACCACGAACCTCCAAGTCAGAACCTTCTTGTAGTGCGTTACAAGTTGAAGCCTGATACTAAGTAAAATCATTGAACTCACAACCTGCACACCGTTATGGCCGAAGCGACACCCTCAGCCACTGACAGCGATCCAGTCGAGACACAACTTACCTTCACTGTCAAGGCCTCCAATGACCAGAAGTTCATTTTCACACTGCCTGTGTCCACATCCATTCTCGACGTCAAGAACAGGCTCTCCGGCTCCGACTACGCAGATGTCCCTGTTGAGCGCATACGCTTGATATATTCTGGCCGCGTGCTGAAGAACGAGGACTCTCTCGCAACACACAATGTCAAAGATGGCAATACAATACATATGGTCAAGGGCGCCGCCAGCAATGCTCGACAAAATCCCGCCGCTTCCACTTCCAGCGCCGCAACGCCTGCTGTCCCAGCCTTGCCACCAATGGCCACTGGCACCGCCAACAACCCTCTAGCAGGACTCACCGGAGCTCGATATGCTGGATTTCATGGTCTACCAAATGCTAACTTGTTTGGCGCTGACGGAGGGGTAAGTCTGCGCCCTCATTGCGGATAAGTCACCACTAATTGACCGCAGATGGGCGCACCCCCTCCGCCTGGAGAGATGCTCCGCATGCTAGACGACCCAAACTTTGCTTCCACAATGAACGAAGCCCTCAACAACCCAGACATGCTCCGAATCTTGGAACAACATCCAATGATGCGTGAGAATCCTCAGCTTCAGCGCTTGATCCGTAATCCAGAAATGCGACGTATGATGTTCAATCCAGAAATGCTACGCATGCAATTACAAATGCAGCAACAGATGGGTGGTGATTCTGGTGCTAGCAGTGATTTTCCGGCTCCGGGTATGACGGACCAAACCCCAGGAGGCGCAGGAGCAGGGACAGGAGCCGAATCCACAGGCAACGCCGCGGCAAACCCTTTCGCATCGCTACTTGGAAGTATGGGAGGTGCTGGCGGGGCAGGAGTCGGAGGAGCAAATTCTTTGGCAGCCTTATTGGCTGGCATGGGCGGTGCTGGCACGACTCCCGGTGCTACGCCACCAGCTGCCGCATCAACAGGACAAGGCACTCCCTCAACGAACGCTGGAGCGGATCCGTTTGCGAACCTTTTTGGCGGAGTAGCACAAGGAGGAGCAAGCGGGGCAGGCGGAGCAAATCCTTTGGCAGAGATGACAAGAAGCATGATGCAAAATCCCGAGATAATGCGCAACGTCATGCAGATGATGGGCGGAGGAGACGGAGGCGCCACTCCCAATGCGGGACCAGGAGTGGGAGGAGCAGGAGTAAACCCTTTCTCGCAGCTATTTGACCCTGCGTTGATGGGCTCAATGATTCCGCCGGAGACACAAGAGCCGGCAGATACCAGGCCACCCGAGGAGAGATATGAGAGTCAGTTGAGACAGTTGAATGACATGGGCTTCTACGAGTTTGAGAGGAATATTGCGGCCTTGAGACGGAGTGGAGGCAGTGTACAGGGGGCCATTGAGCATTTGTTGGGTGGTCCTTGAGGCGCATAAGAGGGTCATTTGGCTATCAGTATGCTCGTACGGTGGCGCTGGCGGACCAGTTACCTATTGGCTGCATACCTATTCAGAAAGGATGCACGACTGGTCCACAGCCGGAGGCCGGAGAAGTTTGTGGATGAGGTTCATGAGCAGCACGTAGTCATGGTTGAGATTTGCACGGTGTTGATGGCGCCTGATCGAACTATTTACCACAGATCTACGTATTAACAACTCCATTCATGGGTGTAATCCTCGCACAGAACATCTTCCTTCATGGTAGCATAACGACCAACAGAGCGAGGGCGCTCTCCGAAATAGGCTCTTGAAATTGTGTCGCCTACTGAGAAGCCGGCATTGATTTAGATTTAGTAATACCTCTACCAAAATGGTTTTGTTACATTTTTTCAATACTCGGGCAGAATCTAATAGTGGTACTAGGTAGTAATGCCTTTTAATTTTGTATAATTACTAGAGATAGACTATTAGAGTCTAACTAATAATTAAAACTCTCTACTATCTTTAGAGATCTAAGTTAGAACTTGAAAACTTCTCTAACTACTATAAATACATATTAACTATATAGTACTCTTAGTTTAGCATTCTAAAGAGATTGAAAGAATTACTTCTTGAATAAGATTAGAACTATTAAAGCCTAGAGAGTGGATTATAGAACTAAATAAATAAATACATCTGATAATACTACTACTACTACGAGTACACTTCTTATATTATACTAAAGATCTAGTAGGGTAATAGAGCTTAAAATTAAGTAAGTTCGTATCGTGTAGTAGAGATACAAGCTAAAAGTGCCCTCATATTACCTTTGGTCCTGTCAAAAATGCAAGTAGGGGGTATCATTCGCAGTCCAAACCACTGTGGCCATTCAATATACGTGCATGCGTTCGTGATGGCCGCCAATTACAAAGACTGAAGTCATGCTACTCAACGAATGTATTCAACATGCATCATCTGAGAATTGTTCGCCACCCAAACTCTCTTTCAAAGCATCAACATCAAGCAGCTTGATGATGGGTTCTCTAGACAGCGGAACTTCTGGTCTGAATCCAAAGATAGGCCCACTCTGATTGATACCTGGTGGCCGCATGACAATCTGTCGCTTGTCAATGAACGACGCACTTTTAGTCGAATTCATCGAGTGCAGAGACGTCGTTGCTGCTTTGACAGCATTGGCAGTCTCGCTGCGCCGAGTCTCTCTAGACATGGAGCGTTCATTGATGTTGCTATCCTCTGAACGCTCAGTCGACCCAGTAGTGGAATCAAGAGACGGCATTGTCGAGGCAGCAAATCCCCATCGTCCAAAAACCCAGCCGACTTTAGATCCAAGATTGCCTACGCTGTTCTTCTTTTGTATCATTGTAGACTTTCGCTGCGATGCGGCGATACTGGACAAGTAGGAAAGACTATTATTCTTCGACTTCCGAGATGAGGCGTGGATGGCAACAGCGTTCGTCCCTGTCAAAGCTGCGTGTGAGCTTCCCAGGGATAAGACGCGGCGACCTCCGGCGAGAAGTTGTGACGGTCGTGACTGGAGTGTGTGTATATCCATTCCCGAAATGGATATGAGACTCTCATGAGAAGCGGCTCGACGAACATTAGATTTTGTAACCCTGCTTGGATCGAATTTCTCGGAGACGATTGTAGAGCCTACATGCTGTAACTCCTCGTTCTCCTCTTCAAGAATTATGGAGTGGTAACCGATTGACCGGGAATCCATTTCTGCGCCAGCCAATTCTCGTTTCGATTTGCCTTTTCCTCTTGAGGAACCAACAAGTTGCTGAGAAAATGGCTTGGCTCCCTCTGACGGTGTTCGCATGCCCACGTCAAGCGAAAAGCGTGGAATCGAATCATGGCGCGGCTCGATAAGCCCGGAGGCAATTGGAGAGAAGGCATCGTTGCTTTCAGGGCTTGTTGGCCTCGATAGATCGGTGGCATTGTCGCTGAAGACGCGATCAAAGATTGAGTCGTTATACGGAGAGCTTGCCACAGATGATAGAGCCGTCTGGCTGGACTGCGTCGACCAACGTTTCATGGAAGCTCGTTGGTTGGGGATGGTGACTGACGTCTGCGATAGAATAGCTGACGATGTACTAGGATATTCTGGATGGCCGATAGGCACGGATGATCTCGGTGTCTGGGCACCAGCAGTAGGTGCGAAATGCGAGCACGTGGTGGAACTGATTCGCTTCTTCCGTGGTCTTCGAGCAACCTCTTTTCGTGACGGTTTCGATGAATCAATGGTCGATGGGGCATGATAATGATGGTGGACGTGAAGCTCCTTTGCTCCAAGTTCCGCTCCTAAATTTGGCGTGGATACTGGCGTTATCGGTGATTCCTGAATCCCTTGCTGGAGCATGATTTGGCGTAGTTTCTCAACTTCGTTATTCGACCGATCGAGTAGCTCCCTCAACTCGACAATGCCGAGCTGCAGATCCGCGTTGTCTTGCAGAATGTCCTTGACGAAATGCGACACTACACTACTCCCATTTTTTTCGTTCGGCAGTGCTCTCGAGGCTGCAGCCCCTTTTAATCTGCTGGCCACAGTCGACAACTCCGACTCGACAGCACGTCTTCTTTCCATGCGGCCCACAACCTCAACGTGCCTTTCCTTCTCCTCTCGTGCGTCTCGTTCGATGCTGTCCATTTGATCTTGTAAATACGCAATCGTCCTCTCGGCACGCTGGAAGCGCAGTATGGCAGTTCGTTCATCCTCTTTCGTGACTTCTAAAGTCTTCTGCAATGTCGCTTGCTCGTCCTCGAATCTTGCCAACTCGGCGTTCAGGAGATCGGTCCGCGCAGCGAGTCCCGCCAAACGCTCTACCTGAGTCTCTGCAGACCGTAAGCATTCAGTTAAGGAGAGAATCCTCGAGTCTGACTCCACAAGGGCAGCGTTCAGACTTTCAAGTTGATCCAGCAGTTTCTTGTTCTCTTGAATGGTGTGCGCATTCCTCTCCTCCACAATCCGCTTCTCCTGTTCTAGGGCCTCGAAGTTTTGCAGCATTCGCCTCCGGTCGTTCTCAGCGTCGTAAACATAGGATTCATGGCGATGCAAGAGAGCCTGCCAGGGGAGTGAAGAGATTAGCGAAGGCTCATTTCCGCCAGACGGCTCAGAATGGTGCCGATTCTTCATGCAGGTTGGCATTCATTCTTGGAGCTCAAAAAGCGCACCCCCTTGTCCACTCGACGTACCTGGCCCAGTTCGCCCGCTTTCTGTGCGTCACTCCGGATTTGGCCCAATAGTATGGCCGAGTGGAGAAGGTAGGGACATTCTGGACGGCCACAACAACAGGCAAGGCAGTTTGAGTGGTCGTCATCTTGGTCGTCGCATTCTAATCTTAGTTGGTCGGAGTCCATAGCACTGAATGTAGGAGAAAGGAAGAGCTGTATAGCGATAGTGGTAAAAGGTCATGTCATAGGTGTTGTGAGAGACTTGGATTGTGTGTGAAAGTGTATATATGTGTCCGTGTATTGTTGTTTGTATGTTTATGCCGATTATGGTGCCTGAAGAACGCGTAGTAACAGCGGAGTGGGGTGAGCCGCTGCCAGTGGTAAGCTAAGATAAATACAAAGACTATAATCCCGTGCATAAACACTTACTATGAGGTCGGGGTTTAGAAGGTCCGGGTATTTTTTTTAAATTAGATAAGAAACTACGTACTTATTAGAGATCTCTACTTAAGTATCTAGATACTTTTTAAATTACTATTTAGTTTCTATCTTTCTAGACATTCTTATAAGAATACTTAAATCTTCTAGAAGTAGATTGTTTATATAGTCTATATTAGTTATATATTATATTATATAGAAGTATATATCAAAGTAGTTTTATATATATTTATAACTAATTAGATAAAAAGATCTTTAGATCTTATATAGTTTTTATTACTAATAGTAATAGAATAGCTAAATAGAAGACCAAACTTTAAAGTAAGATAAAAGTTTTCTTTTTCTAGATATTTTCTAACATAGATTATATAAATCTAAAAAATAGTTAGTAAGAACTTTAGATATAGAACTTCTATAGACTATATCTATTCTTTAATGATTCTTACTACCTAGACTATACTTATTCTAAATCCTAACGATAGTCCCAAATAGTTTATCTACTAAGAGGGTTCGGGCCTTACATATAGTACAACGACGAAACCGACGCTCTCAGCCCATCGTATGCTCTAGTGGGGGACATCGGGGCAATAGGCCTCCTCCACTACCATACATCCCTTGGATTGATATGTCTTTATCGCATGTCTTATCCATCATTCGATCTTCGGTGCTTGATTGTTATTCGCCAATTCATTCAAACTAAGCTTCGCATGAGCCATGGATATAGTAGCAACACACGCCTTCGATGAGACGTAACCTAATCTAGTTCATACTGTGATGTATGTACGAGATGCCCCAGACCTCGGATCTGTGATATTGTCGACATTCCTCCACGGTGAACGACTGTCTCCTGTTCATGCACTTCTCGCTAATTCTGCAGCACCATTCCACGAGATTCGCAGATAGTTGATCTCTTTCAAAGAGCCTCATACCAACATAGATCAAATTTGGCTCACTCAGACATCATATCCACCATGGTCATCACGAACCCTTACGAGGACAGTCCTGATCCAAGCCTCTCAGATGTAGACGAGGAGATGAAGGGCATGCTACATCACCTCAACCCAATAGATCCACCGAGAACCAAAGGCGCACTACATACACCCTCCCGGTCACGAAGATACCTCTTACTACTGAGCTTAGCTTCAAACCTGCTCTTATTTATCGTAGTACTTTTCCAGCTCGCTCACCCATGTTTCTTCAGCGCCCGATCCTGTGTGTACGACCAGAGAGGCGGGTCACGAGAGCAAGCCGCGGAAGCCATACATTTGGAAGAAACGAGAGGCAAACTCATGGGTGACGTAAATAAGCTCGTTCCAGAGTGTATGCACCAGTCCACTAGCCATTATCGTCCGCTCTCTGCTGACAAACCACAGTTCCAACAGAGAAAGTCGTCTTTATGAACGACTCCCGCTACTCAAATGAAAACATGTTCAAGAACGAACATGAATTCAACACCATTCTTTCAACATGGGAGAAGGACATGCCTCGTGAGTCTTTCCCTACGCCCTCGTTTTCCTTTTCCCACTCTTCTAACACTATGCATTAGTTGGCCGCGGGTTCGTGACGGTCCACAATGCCTCCTCCTACGCACTGCTCCAACGGCCCTGGCATCTCTCTTCCTCCCCTGGACTCGACGGCTATAGTATAGCTTACCTCCATCAATACCACTGCCTCTACATGATAATGCGATCGCACGGCCAATACCGGTTTGGACGGCCATCCCAAGACGCAGATATGGAAAGGCATGTCACACATTGCTTCGATTATCTACGACAATCCATGTTTTGTGCGGGCGATGCAGCCTTAGAGGGCAAGAGCGCGACCCCAGGACTCGAGATGACAGATGGATGGGGAGATACACATGTTTGCAAGAACCAGAAGGCTTTGATGGGCTGGGTGGTAGCGAATCGGTTCAGTAACAAGACGGGGATACACTGATGGATACACCCAAGACCGTGAAGAAAAATAAATCATGCTTGCATTACTGTGTTTGGATGTCTGTAAGACACGATACAGATATCTGGCAAGGCCGGCGCTTCTTACAACACTAATAGCGAAGCCTGGTTACTTTGGTTTCTAATTCTATCGACTAGACAGTATTGCGGATAAGTATTCCCTTATACTACTATATTAGACGTTAATAATTTTGCCGCTCTATATATACCTTAAACTAGCTTACTTATAAAGTGGTCTAGGAACAAGTACAACTATATATATCTTATTAGATAGTCCTATACATCCGTTGGGCTTTACTTCTTAATTATTTTCATTAGTAAATACTACTATTTAATTCTACTTAAGATTTTATCTATTAAGATATATTATAGTATTTTATAGATATTATATAATCTTAAGACTATTTAATATAGTAGCTTATATAGCTACGCCGCGCTTACCGTAGCTACGTATATACTATAGCTTATACGTACGTAGTATAGCTTAAAACTATTTTTATTTTAATATTTCTAGACTATAATTCTATAAGCGTACTAGCTATCTATATAGCCTTAAGTAAAGCTAGATCTTAATTTTCCTAGACCCTAATTCTTTAAGTATACTAGCTATATTATTAGATTCTATACGCTTATTATAATTATAAAGGTAGAATATTTCTAAATCTCTAAGGCTTTTTATTTAGTTAGATAATCTATTAGAAGTTTAAGATATATTAAAAGAGTAAGCGCTAAATAAAAGCGCTATATAGTTATTTATTTAAATTTTTTCCTTACCCCGCGTACGCGTAACTACTAAAAGAGATATAGTAGTTATAATATTTCTTAATACTAAAACTACTATATTCTAATAGGGTATAGTAACTTATACTTTAAATTATATTATAGAAGTTAAATAGTAGGACTATATATATACTATAATAGTAGAGTCTTAAAGAATATAATTGATTACTACTAAGTTATTAGTTTTACTATAGTTAAGGCAATTTATATTTGTAATTTAAATATTTATTATAATTAAATATATATTATAATTAAATATATATTATAATTAAATATATATTATAATTAAATATATATTATAATTAAATATATATTATAATTAAATATATATTATAATGAAATATATATTTGTAAGGACTGGCTTAACCGTATTATAAGGAACGCCTATATATAGTATATATTACGCTATATATAGGTATAGGAGATACTTATAATTCCCTACTAGGGGAATTATCCCTCTCTAGCTATTAGTCTTACTATAATACTATCTTTTACTATATTTACCTTTTACCTATTATTATAATTCTAATAGCTCTTAACTCGGTATAGATCTAGTAAAAGATAGCTTCTAATCTAAAACTATCGAGATCTACGCGTAGTACTAGCTAGATACCCGTATCGAACTCGAAGGCTCTAGATACGTAAGGCGGGAGTAATATAGCTATAGAAGAGGAGGATAATCTAGACGCCTCTAAGTAGACTATAGACGCCGCGCTAGATAAAGTAAGGCGTACTATAGCCCTTAGGGGGAAGTAGGTCGAACTAGTAAGGCTAATAGCTTAGATAGAAGACCTTAATAATACGCTAAGTTCCCCTACGGCGCGAGACGCGAGCGCTATACCTACGCTAACCGATATCCGACCTAGTAAAGAGCTGTAACCCGAGAAGTTATAATTATACGAAGGGAAAAGTATACGCTCTTATCGTAAGTAGATACGTAGCGTAGAGAATACGTTCCGCCTTACGCCTAATACTTTCCGAAGTAAGATCTCTAAAATTATATACGTACTCTAGTTTATAAAGGGTACCCCCTATACCTCCTAGATAGAGAAGGAGTCTACCCTAGAAGAGGACCAAATTACTTAGAAGTACTTTAAGACTTTTCTACTTAACTTAATTAAGGACCCGGAGAATTGCTAGCTAGACGTAATATAGCTATATATAAATAGTAAGTAAGGTATAGAGTAGTCTATAGTATCTTTTAACTCCTACTTAATAAGCCTTAAGTCCTAGATCGAAGAGCTCTATACTACGATCTAGCTACGAAACTACCTCTAGTATAAGCTACGCCCTAATATAAGGTTAATACTTTCTAATAATTAAGATATCCCTAAAACTCGAGACGTAATCGTAGTACTAGCTATACGCTTAGAGACGAATAAGCGCTAGGTAATAAACTCTCGTACCTTAGAGAGGGATTCTAAGCGTAGGAATACCTAGGGTAACCGTATATCTATAAATAAGGGGTAATATTAAGTATTATAAGGGGGTAGTAGGCTCTCCGAGACTAACGCTACCCCTATATAGTCTAGGAAAGAGAAGGATCTCTCCTCTATCTAATACTATAACTACGGAGAATATAGTTACTACGCTAATAAGTACCCTAAGCCCTAAAAGCTAAAGAAGGTTATAGAGGTTATAGCTAATTAATACTACGACCTAACGGGAAACGAGTTAGCGTCGTCCTAGCTACGCGGACGACGCGCGCTAAAGTCGTAGAGTTATTCGCCTACGAGGCTTCTAGGAAAGACTAGAAAGGGTCTAGGGCCTTATTAAGTATACGTAGCGAGAATCTAATACGTACGGATGTCGTACCCTCCTCGCGTACCTAAGGTACTATAGTAAAAAAGTTAATTACTATTCTTTCTACTCTAAAAGAGGACTAATCCGAGTACGACATTACTACTACGCTAGACTTAGGCGCTAAGGTTAACGTTATTAGTCCCCTTCTAGCCCTAGAAATAGATCTAATCCCTATAGATATCCTCGCGCCTTCTATAAGTTAGGGAGCTAGTAATAGTACGAGTTACTAAGGAGCCTATAAAGGCGTATAGAAGGCTACTAACTCCTTAGGAGTTATAAGATAAGTAGAAGTAGAATTTTACGCCCTAGATAGAAAGGGTTCTAACTACCTCTTAGAGATACCGGCCTTATTAGACGCGAGGGTCGAGCTCGACCTAGAAGTAAGGCGGTAGCGTTTTAAGAGCGCCGATACTTAAGTCCGCCTTATCTTAGCGGAAGAATTAGTAAGTAAGAATCTTACGAATATTTTTAAGCTAAGGAGCGAGGATATTACCCCTATCCTAAGCGTAGACGAATTCGAGTAGGATACCCTACCTATCTAACTACCTCCTAAGTTCTAGGACTTTAATTCTATCTTCGACAACCGTAAGGCTATAAGTATACTAGCCGTAGAGGGCGTAGAGTATACTATCGAAACTACGGTAGATCCGCTATTTAGGAAGATATATAACCTCTTAGTAAAGGAGCTAGGGATTCTTAGGTAATATATTGATAACGCGAGTACGAGTAGCTAGATCCGCCTATTAACTAGCCTAGCGGGAGTAGGTATCCTATTTATCCCTAAGAAGGGAGGCGAGCTACGCTTATACGTCGACTACCGTAGGCTAAATAAGGTAACTATTAAGAACTAGTACGCGCTCCCTCTTATCTCCGAACTCCTAGACCGCCTATAGGGCGCTAAGTACTATATAAAGTTAGATATAAAGAATATATATTATTGTATCCGTATCCGGCTAGGCGACGAGTAGAAGACGGCGTTCCGTACCCGCTACGGGTACTACGAATACTTAGTTATACCTTTTAGACTTACTAATATACCTACTACTTTCTAGGCCTATATTAATAAAGCCCTAAGTAGACTAGTAGATTCTATATATATAGTATACCTTAATAATATACTTATCTACTCCGCTAGCTGTACTACCTATATATAGTATATACGCGAAGTCCTAGGTCGCCTTAAGTAGTTCGGCTTATACGTTAATCTAAAGAAGTATAAGTTCTTCTCTTAAGAAGTAGAGTTCCTAGGTTATATTATCGATACGTAGGGTATACGTATAGACCCTAAGCGTATCTTAAGTATTATAGAATAGCCTAAACCTAAGACTTATACTAAGGTATAGACCTTCCTAGGATTCTATAACTTCTACCGTAGGTTTATCGCGAGGTACTCGCGTATTATAGTACCGCTTATAGTACTATTTAAAGGATCTAAAAATAGGAAGTAGACTAGTCCCTTTCTTTAGCCTACTAACGTAAAGGATACTTTCCTTACGCTAAAGAAAGCGTTTACGTAAGCGCCCCTCCTACGCTATTTTAATCCTAAACTAAGGATTAGAATAGAGACTAACGCCTCTAGCGTAGCGGTTACGGCTATCCTAACCTAAGTATAGAATAGTAGCTAATAGCACCCCATCGCTTTCTAGTCGCGTAAACTTCTTCCTACGGAGTAGAACTATAAAATATACGAGTAGGAACTACTCGCTATCGTCGTAGTCTTTTCGTACTAGCGGTATTACCTCGAAGGAAGCTACTACCCTATTAAGGTTCTTATAGACTATAATAACCTCGTAGGCTTCGTAGAGTTATAGTAGCTAAATAGCCGATAAGCCCGCTAGACTATACTACTTTTAGTATATAATTTTATTATTATATATAGAGTAGGACCTAAGAATCCGGCGGATACCCCCTTAAGGCGGCTAGACTACGGTTCGTATACGCCGAATACGAATACCCTACTCCCTACATTATATTAGAAGTTAGGGTTACTACCTAGGGTAGTAGTTATCTAGAGTCTTTCTATTTAGAAGGAGTATAGAGTAGACGTATGAATTAATAGGGAAGCTAATAGCTCGTAACTATATAGTAACGAAGGCGGGCGGGCCAAAGATACCTATAAGTAGGTATAGAATATCTACCCGGTCCAGGCTAAAGAGACCGCGCCTATAACCCCTAGGTCTCTTACTAGAGACCTCCTAAAAGGCGAGTATACCTATTTAGACCTAGAATCTAGGCTAGGGGAATTCTAGTCGATTTAAAGCGCGGACCCTATCGTACGTAGTATCTACGTAAAGCTAATCGATAAGCCGATCGGGCTATACTAATAGATACGTACGTCTATAGGTACCTTATACTTTAGAGGAAAGATATACGTACCCTAAGACGCCGCGGTAAAGTAGGAGCTACTAAGACGCTACTATAATAATATCTTTACCGGGCATTTTAGAGTAGTACGAATATATAATCTACTCGCGCGGAAGTACTTTTAGACGTATATATCTTACGACGTAGATAAGTACGTTAAGACTTACGAAGTCTACTAAAAGATAAAGGTTAAACGGTATACCCCGTTTAGAGACCTATAGTCCCTACCGTAGCCTAAGGGGCTATAGTAGGAGTTAACTATAGACTTTATAAGTAGAATACCTCCTAGCAAGATTGGAGGTAGGGCTTATAATACGCTTTTAGTAATACTTAATCGCTATATAAAGATAGCTCTATATATTATAGTTACTAAGAAACTCTCAGCTTTAGACCTAGCTAATATTCTTATAGAAAGGGTGGTTACTAGGTTTAGGGCCCCTAGAGGTATTATATTAGATCGAGACTCTAGGTTTACTAGAGCCTTTTGGTCCGAACTCTACTACTATACGAAGATTAAGCGACGATTAAGTACGGCGTTCTACCCTTAGATAGATAGTTAAATAGAGAGATAGAACTAGACGGTTTAGGAATACCTAAGGGCCTTCTACTCGGAAAATTAGAGTACGTAGGCTACGCTACTCCTAGTTGCGGAGTTTATATATAATAATAGTAAGTATACTACTATAGGTATCTCCCTATTCTTTGCGCTATATAGCTACTATCTAGAGATCTACTTTAAAGCTAGTAATAAGTAGGGGAATAAAGTACTAGCGGTAAAAGAGCGTATCTAGTTCTTATACTTATTACGCGCTAAGCTAGTAGCTCGCTAGTAGAGAGTAAGCGAATCGTAAGCGAAGAGCTATAATAAGAAGTATATCCCTATAAAATTTAATAAGGGGGATTTAGTCCTCGTATCTACGAGGAATCTCCGTATAAAGACCCTAAGTAAGAAGCTAGCGCAACGTATAATAGGCCCCTTTCGAATCCTAGAGCTAATTAGGTCCTAGGCCTATAAGGTATAGCTACCTAACAATTATAGAATATATCTAGTCTTTAGTATCTCCCTCTTAGAAAGATACTACCTACGAGAAGGCGGTAAGTAAGAGATCCTGCTACCCCTAGAAATCATTAACGGGGAAGAAGAGTAGGAAATTAAGGAGATCCTAGACGCGCGACGTAAAGGTAAAGTACGGTAATACCTAGTAAAGTAGATAGGTTACCTATAGGAATTTAACTAGTAGATTCTATAGAAAAATATAGATAACTCCTAAGAGATAGTTTAAGCTTATAAGTATAGTACTAAGAGCTATCCAACCTTAACGCGAGGAGTACGTAAGCCTAAGGTAGGAAGCCTTAGAGGCGTAACGGGCGAGAATACGGTAACGACGACCTTAGGCTAGGTAACTTTAAGAAGATCGTAGAGGGGAAAATAAATAAGGAGAATTCTTTTTATTAATCCGCCGAAGCGGTACGTATAGCTAGTAGCTAGGAGGAGGCGGCGAGGCGTAGTAAGGGGGTACTAGCTAATAAAGCCTAGGATTTCAAAAAATCCCTAAAGCGCCTAAGACGCTATACGCTACGCTTAAATATTAGGCTCGTAAGCGAGCCGTATACTATACTAAACCCTACTCCTCTATCTTCTTATCCTCCTCTTCCTCCTCTACCTCCTTAGTAGGAGCCGGGGTATAGGTATTCGTATCGTCGTCGTCAATACTATCTATACCGGCCGTAGGGTCCTCGCGGAAGAGGCGCTAGCTAAAAAGACTCTATAGCTAATTAGTTAAAATAAAATCTCTAGGGAATTAGGGATCGCGAGGAGGGAGTAGAGCGAGGCCGTTCTATACGCGATTAGTATAGGAAGCGTAGGCGGAAATATCTAACGTACGAAAATTCGTATTTAGCTTACGAGCTCTAACTAAGTATTAGTCGAGGCGACGGCCTCGCGTAGGGTAAGTATAGTAGCGGAGTTTTTAGCCTCGCGGTCTTTAGTAGCTCCTCCTTTACCCTTTTACTCCTAGGCGGGGATATACTAAGTCGTAAGGCGGTTAAATTACTTATAGTAGCGCGCTAGCTAGTCCTCGAGAGGCTCTTCGTCTAAAATAAATTAGTAAGAAGATAAATATACGAGTAGCACGCGTATATATACTAGCGCGGATACGTTTAGTAGTCTCTAATAAGATATTAGCGTATTTATTTAACTTAGTTAGTATCTATAAAAAAATATTAGTTAGTAATTCGATAAGTACTGGACGCGTAGATTATAATATACCTCGATATACTCGTGGCGTAAGGTAGTATAATAACTATACTTCTATAAAAGAGGCTTACGGTAAGTAAGAATACGCTCGGGGTCGCGGGCGCTACGTACGTAGACCGACTAGTAGAGTTACTCTAGGTCTTCTATCTTTCTTTTTTTTAGATAGTAGGAGGCTACGAGGGTATAGTAAGAACGTTACTTATCGAATTAAGAAAGTAGGAGGAGCTAATATAAAGATAAAGCTAGAGAAGAAAATTTTACGACGCGAATATTTATTTTATTCGGGGTATATACGCTTAGGCTACGAGAAGCCCGATACGCGTTTTACTAAGGATAGAGATTTTAGAAAATCTAGTATTTTAATTTTAGGATAGGAATCGTAAAATTCTAGGATCTAGCGAAGCCGCTACGATATATATACGTACTATATAACGCGTCTACCTAGATAGTCTACGAACACGACTCTAAGATAGGCCCGCGTTCTTTTTAAAGCCTATACGCCGTATTCGAGTTGCTAGTAAGATACGTACGCGCGGCCTTATAAATATATACGGATTACTACGAACTCTACCCTAGGGATAGGAGATATAAAGGGGGGGATAGTTGTAAGGACTAGCTTGACCGTATTATAAGGAACGCCTATATATAGTATATATTACGCTATATATAGGTATAGGAGATACTTATAATTCCCTACTAGGGGAATTATCCCTCTCTAGCTATTAGTCTTACCACAATACTATCTTTTACTATATTTACCTTTTACCTATTATTACAATATTATAATTAAATATATATTATAATTAAATATATATTATAATTAAATATATATTATAATTAAATATATATTATAATTAAATATATATTATAATTAAATATATATTATAATTATATATAGTAGACATACTATTATTTTTAAAATTACTATACTAATACGTTACTTATAAGTTACGTAGGTAATACTAGTATTCTAGCTTTAGGCGAGAACCCTTAAAACTATACTAGTTTCTTACTAAAGGAATACTATTTATTACTATATATCTTGCTATACCGTACTACTAATAAATTTTTAATGCCCTAAGACTCCTTCTCCTTCTTCTCTAACCTTAGATCGCTTATTTCTTAATTACTAACGCTTATAATAAACTCCGGGTACTTTCGTATACTCTCTATCTATAACGTATCCTATATTTACCCAAGCCTAAAGACGTAGTATATCGGATAGACTAGGCGCAGGTAGTAGAGGACTATTACGTCCCTCCTATCTTATATCCCGACCAATAAATACGTTTAAGATAACTAGGCTTAGTAATAGCTAAACCTAGAATACCTGGACCTCTACTTAGATTTCTATAAGCTAGACTATCTAGCTAGAGCTAGCTTCTATATTAAGAGAGGGTTTAGTTATTAAGTTAACTAAGTTTACAGCCGTAGAGAGTAGAGGTAAATTTTAATCGGCCTTATAGAAGGAAGCTAAAGAAGGACGTCTCCTTAAGGACTAGATAGTAGACCTACGGTATTTTAATAAACTATTTAAGAATAAGAGTCTACCTAGACCTTACCTATAAGTCTACGCGGATAAGATTCCTTAACTCTTTACCAACTATCCTATAGAAGTAAACTAGGCGTTCGTTAGTATAATACAATATAGAAAGGGCTTGGAGATATAGGTAGCGGAACTCCTCCTAGACCTACTAGATAAAGAGGAGTAACTACGACGCTATCGACGAGAACGAGACGATACTCTACTTAAATTAAAGAAAGTAGATAAAAGCCGTAACTAGTAAGAGGATCTAGAGGTATAAACCTATAAAATAGAAGCTATAAAGAGCCGCCTACTAAAGGTAGAAACTTATCTCTAGTATAAAATATCTAACTACCTTATTACCCTTAAGGAGAGAAGTAATACATAGAAAGAAGCTACTAAACTTAAGAAATAGTACTAAGATCTACTAAGTAGCTACCGGAACCTATAAGAGAACGAAGTAGGACTACGATAGCAGATTAACGCTATAGCTAGTCTACTAACTTCTTCTTATAGAGATTATTTACCTCCGCCTTATCTTCTATTACTTAATCTTATAGATAACTACGTACCTACTTAGGCGCGGACTCTCCGCTAATATAATAGGCAAGATAATCGTCTACGTAATAATTAGGACGAACGTCATAATATAATACTACCTCCGCGGGGTTAGCCCTTGCCGAGAGGGTATAAACTAGGAGTTATTAATATTAATAGTATAGATCTCCGTTATAGCCGATCCTTATCTATAGTAGCTAAAGCCTAGTTCGACTAGCGAGATAGGATCTTAGATTCTACTACCTACTAAGGTAGTAAAGATAATAGCGTTATTAGTAAGTTTATCGATATATATAGTATAAAAATTACGGTATAGTACCCTTACTAGACTCTGGATACGTAGCTACTATAGATTTTTAACCTAATAGACGACTTAGTATATAAACAACTCTCCGTAGATCGTACTATAAAGAAACTTTAGACTCCGCAGGATACCTATAACGCTATACGTAAGTAGTTTAGAATAAAAAATATAGTTCTAGACTCTTAAGTATAAATAGAGAACTTAGTATAAGAAGAAAATAACCTAACTACCTTCCTTACTAAATACGACTATTTACGCTATTAACTAGGGTAGTAAAATAATTATATTCTCTCTATCTCTAAATATCTAAAACGCTTTACTCGTAGCCTACAGCGGGTAGCCTAAGGTATCTACGAGACGGACTATAATATATAGTATAAGTAACTCTACTAGGGAGTATATAACTATAGGATCTATAATATAAATAGTAAGATATCTAACTAACCCCGGTCGTCTCTTAGTTTACGAGAATACCGAAAGAAACGTACCTTTAAACTACGTTATTTGAATACGAAGGATAAGAAATCCTTAGTAGCCTAAGTAGACTTACGAGAAGAGGGTAATCGTAAGAAAACTATCTTCTACCGCGACGTATAAGGCAACCCGGTAGTATACTATCAATATAGAGATAAAGACTATTACTCGTACTAACGTACGGTCTATCCTAACTAGAAGGCAAAGACTATACTAAAGAAGATAAGCGTTATTAATAAAGAGAACGGCGTATCTTAAGATAATACTTACGATCTTAAATTAGGAACTAACTCTAAGCCCGACTTGGATTCGTTAAAAGATTAGCCCCTAATATTACTCTCGAATAATAGGAGCTAGTTTAAAAGAGATTAAACCTATTAGTATTATAGCTTTACTTAGATAACCTTATCTTAATACTAGAAGACTCCTTACCTATTATCCTATCGGCTCTCTATAATAAGTATAATAGCGACTATCTACTAATCCTATATAAGGCTCTTATACCTACCAATAATATTAGAAAAGAAGCTTTTATAGATAGCGGAGGGTCTACTACCTACTACGTTACCAATATAATAGCTACGACCTAGAAGCTCCCTTATATTCCGTTAGTACGACCTAAAGCCCTCTAACTAGCCGATAGATTAACTTCCTCCTATCTTACCTATATAGCTATACTTAATATAGCTATTGGGAAGTATATAGAGTAAATAACGTACTATATTATCGAAGATCTCGGAGTATACAAGATTATTCTCGGTATTAAGTAGCTAGATACGTACGATCCAGCTATTAGTTAGGCTAACTAAACTATTACATTTGAATTATCCTACTACCTCTACTACTACTTAAATTATTAGCTCCCTATTACTATATAATAGAAAGGACGACGCGGTAGTTTAAATACTAAATAACGCGTTAAAGACTTATAGTAGTAAGACGGTAAACTAGCTAGACCGGTTAAGTTATTAGCTATATAATCTCCCTCTAAGGATTATAACATTAATACTCCCGTACGGTTTAATATGAAAATAGTATCCTTATAAGCCTATATAATAATAGTAAGTCGGCCTAATTATAAGGTAATTATAATCAACCTAGCTAAGGACTTTAATTAGTCCTTAGAATACCGAAACCTAGCCTAGCGCCTTACGGAACTCTCCGCTACCAATCTATCAAAGCTATCCAAAGTAGATTACTAGAAGTTTAATAAGAAGGTAGTATATCTTACCCTAGAAGAAATCCGTAATAAACTACCCCCGCCCCTGCGCGACAAGTATTCCGTATTTAATAAGTAGAAAGTAGACTTATTACTAGACTATTTACCTAATAACTTTAAGATCGATCTTAAGCTAGGGATATCTTTACCCTATAAACGCCCCTACGGGATATCTTAAGACGAATTAGCCGCGGTAAAGAAGTATATTAATAAATACTTATCGAAAGACTTTATCACGCTAAGTACTACAGAAGGCTCTTCTCCTATTATCCTAGTTAAGAAACTAGAAGGGAGGCTTAGGTTCTATATAGATTACTAGGGTTTAAATACGATTACTATTAAGAATAGGTACCTAATCCCGCTAATTAGAGAGACGCTAGACCGCCTTTATCGCGCGAAGCGTTACTCTTAACTCGATATCATCGCCGTATTTAATCGCCTAAGGGTGCGCTAGGGAGATCAAGATCTTACTACCTTTACTACTAGATACGGAGTATTTAAGTATGAAGTTATACTCTTTAGTATGTGCAACGGCCCTAGCTCTTTTTAGTATTATATTAATTCGGTCCTATAATAGTATATAGACCTATTTATGAATATCTATCTCGATAACGTACTTATCTATACTAAGGGTAGTAAGTAAGATTACTTTAGTAAAGTAAGAACGGTCCTTAAAAAGCTGGAATCCGTAGGCTTATACTATAATATTAATAAGTACGAGTTTAACGTTACTAGTATTAAGTTCCTTAGCCTTATTATTACGACTAACGGTCTCTATATAGATCCTAAGAAGATTGAGACTATTTAAGATTAGAAGACTCCTAAGAATATATATAATATTCTCTCCTTCCTTAGATTCTATAACTTCTATAGGAGGTTCATTCGGTTATTTTCTATAATAGCTTTACCCTTAACCTAGCTTACTAAGGGTATTACCGACTAGAAGCCTAGCAAACTACTACCTTTTAAATAGGATAATATAATCTATAGGGGAGCTTTCCGAAAGATAAAAGAAGCCTTTAGGCCCGATCTTATTCTATCTTACTTCGATCTAACAAAGGAGACGTAGGTAGAAACTAATACCTTAGATACCGCTATAGCTAGAATCCAATTCTAAATATACGATAGTATCCTTGAACTAGTTACCTTCTTCTCTAAGAAGATATCTCCTACTAAATATACCTATAAGATATATAATAAGGAGCTGCTGGCTATAGTTAAGGCTTTCGAAGACTAGCGGCCTAAGCTCGCCGGTATTAATACTAATACCCCTACTAAAGTTAAAACTAATTATCGTAATCTTTAGTAGTTTATAACTACGAAATAGCTTAACCTACGATAGGTACCTACGGTGGAGCGAGTTCCTCGCCTAGTTTAACTTTAAAATCTAGTTCCGGCCGGGGGTTTAAGGATCTAAACCGGATAGCCTTACTCGACGGCCTAGAGATATACCTACTAGTAAGAAGGACCCTCGTAACGTATACCGAACTTAATAGGTACTTAAAGACCGATATTTAGTAATAGAGATACTCCCTACGGATAATAAGGAACTAGTTCACCTCCCTAGGATAGGTAATACTAAAGAAGCTACTGGACTATCCGCTATACTATTTAAAGATACTGACCTAGAAGCCTAAATACGAAAAGCCTATAGTATAGATCCTTGTACGAAGACTATTAAAGCTACTATTATTAAGTACGAAATAATAGTAGAACTAAAGCAATACTTCCCGGGGTACGATATTACTAATTTCGTAAAGAAGTAGAAGATACTATTTATATAAGACCGCTTCTTTATCCCTAAAGATACCGTATTACGAGTACGTCTTCTCAAAGCTACTTATAACTTAAAAATAGGTAGCTATAGGAGAAGGACCGCCACTTATAACCTTCTCTACCGTATTTACTACTAGCCTAGTATATTAGTAGACGTTGCTTAATATATCCAACTATAGGTACTACTTAAGAATTAAGAAGTCTCGTTAGAAGAAATAAGGCCTTCTCTAGCTACTACCTACTCCTTAACGCCCTTTTCGTAACCTATCTATAGACTTTATTATAGACCTACCTCCGTTAAAAGACTATAATAGACTAATATATACTAATATCCTAGTCGTTGTCTAATGACTTACTGAACGCCGTAAATTTATTTCTATAGTTAAGATTATTGTACGATCCTTAGTACGCTTATTTAAAGAAGTATAGAAGAACTAGGGCTTCCCTAAAATAATAGTCTCTAATTAAGGCTCCAACTTTACCTCTAAGTTCTAGACTTACCTATATAAATAAGTTAGTACTCGCCCCTTATTCTCTACTACCTTCCATTCTAAAACCGACGGTTAGTTAGAGGTTATTAATACTTTCCTTAAGTAATATATCCGTAGGTTCTATAATTATACGTAAAGCGACTAGTACTAACTACTTACCGTAGTAGAGTTTTTCTCTAATAATAAAATCAACTCCTCTATAGGCGTATCGCCTTTCTTTACCTCTTACTATTACTATCCTCGTACTAGGATAGAGCTACCGAATTGAGATTAAGCTAAATTAGAACTAGATCGAACTAAAGTCGATACTATTACAAACCGTAAATAAAAACTATAGGAGTATCTTTAGTAAGAGATTAAGTAGGTAGTATAGTTATACGCCCTATAAGCTAATAAGAAGCGCCGCCTATATCCTCAATACTAGGTAGGAGATATAGTAATACTTTCTACTAAGAATATTAGAACTAAGAGACCGAGTAAGAAGCTAGCCCTAAAAGATAGCGATATTACGCTAGTAGCGTAAGTAGGCTTAATCTAACCCGAGACTTAAGGCTATAAATAGCGAGGGTCTACTAGTACTTACTTATTATCCTTATTGTCGTCCTCTTTTAGCTATTCGGATTTGAGTAGGATAGTAGAAAATAAGGTAGAGTAGGTTTAGAAGAGGTCTAGTACCTATTAGTAGGAGGTAGTAGTAAGAGATAATAGTAGGAGATAATAGTAGGAGATAATAGTAGAAGATAATAGTAAGAGATAATAGTAGAAGATAATAGTAGGAGATTAGAGAAGGTAATATTAGGAGATAGTAGTAAAAGATAATAGTAGGAGATAGTAGTAAGAGATCATAGTAGGAGATAATAGTAGGAGATGATAGTAGGAGATGATAGTAGGAGATAATAGTAGGAGATAGTAGTAAAGATAGTAGTAAAGATAGTAGTAAAGATAGTAGTAAAGATAGTAGTAAAGATAGTAGTAAAGATAGTAGTAGAAGTAGAAGTAAAGATAGTAGTAGGAGTAGTAGTAGAAGTAGTAGTAGGGAGGAAGATCGTAGTAGAGAACGATATATCTTATACGAGAGCTATTAATTTAGGTTTATCTTTAAATATATTATTTAAGGTAAAGTATAAGGTCTAACGAGGATTCTCTCTATTTAGGAGCTCCTTCTCGACGTTATAATAGTTAGTATTATAGACGACTATCTTAAACTATCTAGAATACTATATTAGTACGTATACTCCTTTATTACCTACCTAACTACTTACTTATACTAATCTTCTCTAATTAATACATTATAGTTAGTAGTCAATATACACTCATTAACTATATTAGTTTAATATAAGGTAGTATATATACTTAGCCGACTTATCTCCTTAAGATATAATAGCGCCTTCTTTACTATAGTAGTCTTTAGAATAGGCGCCTTAAGCTCTTCGCCGTTATCGTTATCGTTATTACTCGAGGCCTCTTCCTTGTTAACTCTACCTATATAAGTAATACCGAAATCATTATCTTCTTCGCTACTATTACTAATTAGTACCGAAATCTACGATATAGCCTAGGATAGTCTACGGCTACGGTAAGGGTCTATACTTATAGAATCGGCTACAGACTACAATAGTCGCTAAAGGGATTTACAATAGTTATATACGATAGTAGATAGGTTCTCTCGATTAGAGGAAGAGATCCTATCGCCTATTAGTAAATAGTTACTAGTAGTAGTAGTAGTAGAGAAGCAAGCTATAATAATATTCTATACTTAGCTAAATTAGCTACCCTTCTAGTTTACGTCTTAGTTTACGTCTCGGGTTACGTTCTAGTTTACGTTCTAGTTCTAGATTACCTTCTTAAGAGCCTTAGCTACATAAGGTTAGATATAGTATTTCCTTAACTATAATCGAAGTAGTACCGGGATAACTAAAGACTAAAGTATATAGTTAGAGAGAGAGTAGCGCTTAAGATAATATAATAGTCTCTAGACCCGTAGCTATATTAGTAGGAAGGTTATAGTACGGAGGATTACTATATAATTCTTTCGATACTTTAGTACAACAATGGCGTCGAGAAGAAGGTTATATATATTCCTAGAGAGGCCCTAGTACTCTAAGTAAGTAGGGTCGCTAGAGTAAAAGGTAATAAGGTTAAGAGCTAGTAAGATATCTACTAGGTATAGATACTTAGTATCTAGGCTATATTACTTCGCGTATCGATTTATAGCGGCGGTACTTATCTTAGCTATCTCCCTACGTATCTAGAGGGTTTAGAAGTAGTATCTACTACTACTAATAATATTGAAGTCTAGATTACTACGTTTAGGTTCGGTAATAAAGTAGAACCTAGAGTATATTAGTAGTAGGCTATCGTCGTATTAAGCTATCGTATCAATTCGAGTACTAAGCTAGTATATTAGTTCGAGTATTGGGCTATCGTATTAGGCTATCGTATCGAGCTATTATATCGAGCTATCGTATTGAGCTATTATATCGAGCTATTATATCGACCTATTATATCGAGCTATTATATTTAGCTAATATATCTAGCTATTATATTTAGCTATTATATCGAGCTATTATATCGAGCTATTATATCGGGTATTAAAACTATCGTAATAAGGCGATTAGGTAATTAAGACTAATAGATTAGAAATCGGGGAAGACTTACTAATAGCTATAAGTCGCTTATTATGTTTTTATACTAGAGTTCTTCTACTACTATAGTATGTCCGCGATATATACTGATATATAAATATATATTAGTACCTCCTCTCCTCGTATATTACGTATTACAATACCTTGACTAAGCGCTAAAAGACGTACCTTAGTCGCTTATACAATATCTAGGAAGTTACTACTATAGGGTTCTAGCGTAAATAGGAAGATATTAGTTCGTTAATAACGCTCCTAGAAGTTTAGGCCTACGGGAATAAAGTACTAACCTATAATTAAGCGATATATATTACGGTATAAGCCGAATCTATCGATAAAGGTTAAGAGCGAGAGAGTAACTATCTTATAGCTATTAGATTGGCGTACAATATTAAATATCTTAAGGTATTCGCGGCTAAATACTTTAACCTTAAGCTTACCTCGAATAGGCTTATTCTTATATAATAGTACAACGAACGGGCTACCGTCTCCTAGGTAATATATACGGCGAATAACTAATCTATCTATAGGGACATCGGGAGCATCTATATTAATACGGTTATCTCCTATAATATAGTTAAGTACTATATAAGTTCGGTACTTCCTAATCTACTACTTGGATACAAAGTACTACTTATTCTACAATAGTATAGCTTTATTTACTACTAAGAGTAGATTTAAATTAGGGAGTTATACCTTACTAGATACTAGAATACGAGGCTTAAAGACCTCCTAAATTTCGACGATAAAAGTACAATTAGCTATAAGCTTTGATCGCTTTCCCTGCTAGTCTCTATCTACGCCTAGAACTCTACCAAGATATAGGAATCGTAGGGTATTTAGATATTTACTACAATCTACTAAGTTATACCAAAAGTCGACGAAATCTAATAGGAAGATTAGACGGCTAGTAGGGTAATAGGCAAATTAGCCTAATTTCGTATAGATTAAGAAGTTCTATACGCGTAAGTAGAATAATTTAGTAGGATTTCCGCAATACTAGGCTAGTCTAGAATATATCTTCTTCGAGATATCCGATTTAATTATAGTAGTAAAGAGATAGATAGGATTATAGAAGTAAAGGTTCTTAATACTCTTAATAACGTTCTTATTCTTCTTACCTTAAGTAATATCTCTTAAAAGCTTTTCTAACTTTAGTAGAACAGGCTTCTTATATATATATAGGGATAAGGAGGAGAGCTAATAAGGTATATTACTTAAGTATAGAGAGAGATTATAGTAGGCAAGAGACTTCTTATTAGATTATTAATAGGGGAGTTAATATAGATATCGATACGAATATCGATACGGATATAGATAGGAGTTAAAGTATTTCGAGGAGACTTGTATATTACGTACGAGATATCCTAGCCTCCTAATACTATAGACTAAATACTAACTTAAATATAGATAGGGGGCTACTACTAAGGCGTAGAAAAGGTACTAGTTTAGACTTATCTCTATTAATATTATCGATATCTACGACGTCCTAGGTTTAGGCCTAGCCTATTAATTTATCCTTATCTTTAGTAGCGAGTACCTTATATAGATTATCCTTATTAGAATCCGCCTCGTTAGGATCTATCTTATTAAAGTATTAAGTAGGAATATAGCTAAAGACCTAGTCCTCGTCGATAGCTAGAGTAATATCGTTATATTACTCCGCTTACTTAAGTTCGAATATACTATTAAGACTAAGATATTCGAGAGCTTCCTTAACTATCTTCTTAATAAAGTCTTCAGTATACTCGATAGTTTACTATTATAGTTAGTATATAGCTATATTAGAAGCTTTACAAGAGACTTACTATAATATTACTACTATTAGTAGTAATAATATAGCTATTACGATTTCTATTACCTCCTCCCTAGCTACCTTTAGTTCTAACGCTACCGTTAATTCTAACGCTATCGCCTCTATAGCTATCGTCGGAATCCTCGTATCGAGTATCTTCGCTAGTATTACTAGACTCCTCTAAACTACGACTACTACTACTTAGGCTAGTCCCTTTAATTTATCGACGCTTCTATAAGCGAACTTAGGATTCTAGATTCTAACTAAGCCTAAGTTAAGGCCGATTAAGGAGTCGGTCGCTACTACCCTAGATCCTAGTACTTAGACGTATATTAGGGTTCTACCGTAACTAGTAAGATTAAGCTTTAAGCTCGAGCTATAAGCTCGAGCTATAAGATAGATTATAAGGTAGATTATAAGGTTAAGTTATAAGGTAGATTATAAGATAGGTTATAAGGTTAAGTTTTAAAGTTAAGTTATTAGGTAAGCTATAAGGTAAGTTATAAGGTAAGTTATAAGGTGAGTTATAAGGTAAGTTATAAGGGAAGTTATAAGATAAGTTATAAGGTAAGTTAGAAGGTAAGTTATAAGGTAGGTTATAAGGTAAGATATAAGGTAAGATATAAGGTAAGTTATAAGATTATTAGGTTAGAGGATTCAAGAATATACTTATTTCTACTTACGTTCTACCGATTATAGTCCGTTGAATATAAACTAATTCTTTATTACTATACGGTAAGAGGGTAGGCCTCGCTTATTATTCCTAATTACTAGTATAGCTTATCGCTTTTGACTACTAGTAACCTAGTACGGCTTTTCGCTCTAAGTAGTAATACGGCTTCTTACTTTAACTACTAGTAGCCTAGTACGAGTTATCGCTCTAAGTAGTAATACGGCTTTTTACTTTAACTACTAGGACCCTAGTACGGGCTATCGCTTTTGATTACTAGTAATCTAGCGCGGCTTATTACTCTAATTACTAGTAATCTAGTACGACTTATTACTTTTAACTACTAGTAATCTAGTACGGCTTATCGCTTTAGGGTTAGGGTTAGGTTAGGGTTAGATTATATATACCTCTAGGTTAGGGTTTACTACCTACTTCTAGCGTAAAATATCCGTACGTCGCGAGTTAGAGAATACTAAAACTTTAATTATTCTAATATTATCTATCTCTATCGTTAGCCGCTCCTTAATATAGTTTATCCCTACTCTTATCCCTATTATTATCCTTTATCTACTACGACCCTACTTTTCGTACTTTACTACGTTTCTAAAGCTCGCGGTTATCTCCCCTAGCTAAGATCGCTTCTATCCTTGCAAACTAGTTACGAAAGTCCTATACTTATAATATCGTTACCTACTATTGTCTAATACTCTAGTTAGGGTAATATATATATAATATTCCCTCCTCCCCTTAATATATTATACTCTCTCTAAGTTATTACGCATCTATATTCCCCCCGCGAAATCGTATATTCTTTCGCCTATCCTCGCCGATCTATTACGAAAGTCCGAATACTACTAATACTACTACCCCTCCTTATTAAAGTTAAACTCCCTAGACAATATAAAGTCTATTATAATTCCCTCCTCCCTATTTACTATATATTCTATAAGTTATCGCGTAAAAAAGCCCTCTACCGCGAAATACCTTATCCGTCCGGATGTCCTCGCCTAGCTATTATAGAACTCGCTTCTAACGCCTTCTCTAGCCCGCCCTTATCCCTAATATCCTTACTAAATAACTATTAACTATTTATCGTACCTATTAATAATAGTAGTAATATTATATATATATTAATAGAATATATAACTTTAATATACATCTCGACCCCTTATACTGTCTACTAGATACTTCGCCTATCCTCGTAAATATATTACGAATCCCCCCTAACAATATACGTAGCCTTATATTTCTATATACCTATAATCGATAATAATTATTCTTACCCCCCTTAATACTAGATCTTATTATAAAAGCTTTATTATACGCGACGTATAAAGCCTATTATAAAAAAAATTCTTACTACTACCGTCTTTATAAACTAGTTACGAAAATCCTCTCTCCTCGCAAAACATTATCTATCTATACTTTGGATACCTATAAATCCGTAGACGTAAGTAAACTATTACCTATAATATTATGTATAAATAGCTTAAATTAGTCCCCTTTCGCCCTTATCCTCGCTAAGATATTATAAAAGCCTAAAAATTAGTATTAAGTCGTATCCGTCCTCCCTACTTCGCGCTTATATCTCGTACCTAGGTTTCCCCTTCTATACTTATAATCTTACTCTCTCTAACCCTACGTACCTTTTTCTATAAGTAATATAAGGGAGTCTCCCTCGCAACCTCCTCTACCTCTAATAGCTAGAATAGGTAGACCTCCTACTAACCTAGATAGGGGAACTCTTTTCCCTAAGTCTCGATAATAAAAATACCGTATAAAGAAATAAAGTTAGCTTCTACTACCCCCGTCTCCTACTACCTAGGTACGTATCGATCTTAAAAAGATAAACGCGAAAAGAGAATAAAATACTCCCCTATAAGCGGCGAGCTATAAATAGAAGAAAGAATAGTAAGCGGCTATTAACGTAGTAACTAATACCCTTAATAAAGAGATCGCTCGTCTCTAGCTATCTACGTAAACCTATCTAGTTACTACCGCTCCGTACCTCGATAGCTTATATCTAGCTAGGGAATAGTCTACTCCTACTTTACCTATATCTCTACTAGAAACTACTTATCTATATAACTCCGAACTATCCGCGTTATTAGTAGGTCGTAATAAAGATATTAACCCCGGACTTACTCTTACTAATTCTACCCTAGTAAAGCTACTAACTCTAGCTCCTATAGCCTTAAATAATATCTATCTACCGCTTACTCTATTAATATCGGCTACCTCCCTAATACCTAGCCGAAGTATAACTATCTACTCGCCGTTATTATATACAAATTTAGTATAATTATTACTATAGCTATCCCCTACGACTCCTACGCCCTTATATCTAAGTATCCCCCTCTCGCTATATAACTAATAAAAGTTAGCTACCTCTACTACTATTATCTATCCCGTCGACAAACTATTATTTAGCTTTAAAGACTATAATACCCCTAAGCCGCGTTTGATAATAGTCGACCGTATTACTAAAACCCCTCTATATTATAACGGAGTAACCCCCGCCCTTACTCCTCTCTAATATAGAGTAATCCTATCCGAAGGTCTCTAAGACTATTCCCCCCCCTTACTAACGCCCTCTTTCCGTATTTTAGCTCCTTATCTACTATCCGATTACTATACGCTATCTATCTAGAGACTCTTAGCTTCCTCTTACTAGCCGCTAGATTCTAAAGTAGAGTAAGTAATATAAGAACGACCCGATAAAAATAATATTAAAGTTAAAAGAATACTATAACCCTAGGCGGTTCGCGTAATAGATTCTCGTAAGGACCCGCTCCTTAACGAAGTCGTTATTAACCTAATTCTCTAAGCGATATAGGGGCGATACGCTTATAGTAAGTTCGGCTATAGAAAGTTACTAAGGAGTCTCTCTCGTACCCCCCCTATAACTTTACCTCGACTAAATCTAATAATATAGTATAATACCGCCTATACCCGCCTAGAGTACCTATATCTTCCCTTATAAGCTAAGATAATACTACTCTACGTACTTCCTTATAAGACGAGTATACCCCTAATACTTCTTATAGTACCCGCTTACTTCTTAGCTGTAGTAGATAGGGAGGCCTATATAATATCGACTAGGTAATACTTCTTCGTAAAAAGCTAGTATACAAACGAATCGATTTTTACTAGAGCGACCTCCTTAATACGGAATCGCCCGTCTATACTTTACCTAACTAATACGCGTATAAAATATCCTATTATTTCCTATACGACGTAGATAGTTTTATAGTACGTCCTACCTTACTAGCCGGACTTCAAGAGAGTATAACTATTATCTATACGCCCTTATTTTTCGCTATATAGAAAGAGGATGCTAAGGCTACCTTCGAAGGTATTAAGATATAGGACTATAAATATTTCTAGTTTAGCTACGGCGCCGCCTCTAGAGGCTACGGCTTTAACGTCTACTTAATTTTTCCTAACCTACTAGTCTATAATAATGTTCTCTCTACTAATACTAAGTTTATAGAATAGCTAGACGCTATCCTTATCCCTACTCTTACTATCGCTACCTTAGATAATATTATATAGTACTACCTAGATAATAGATAAAATATATTCGCCCGCGCTAAAGTTATAAAAGAGGCGTTTAAGAAGTTACGATAACCGCGCGCTAAATATAAGATATCCGTACCTAAGGACTATCTTACTAACCTCTAGTCCGAAAGCCTTAAGCGCGTATAGAATTACGCCTATAGGTTTAAAGAACCTATCCTCGTCGTTATAGCCTACGGTATTAAGCTCCTTCATAAGTCGTCTACTTAGCTACTTACGCCGTAGGGGGCCGCGCGAAACTTTATATACTAACTTACTACCTACTTTAACTATAAGTACTTCGATAAATACAATACCTAGGTTAACTTAGTATACGAATATATTACTATATAAGAAACGTCTAACTTCTAGCCGATTACGCTACTATATAAGAAAGAATATTTAATAGCCTAGGCCGCGACCTTCGACGTTAACGTTAACCCAAAAGTATTAGGAGGCTCGCTTAAAATAGACCTATACTATATCGCGGGCGCCGCCGACCTAGGGAATATCGTATTTACTACTAAGGCGAGTAACCTCTATAAGCGGAAACTCGCCTATAGAAAGGCGTATAATATTATTAAAGAGGTATTCTCGTCTTCTATATTAAAGAACTACCTTCTATTTACTAACTCTAACCTCCTCGCCGCCGGGTTAAGCGATACTCTTATTAAATAGTTCTATAAGCTTAGTAGTAAATTCTCTATATTCCCGATCGAATTCTATAAGCGTTAACTCGAAATTATAATAAATATTAAATACCGTATTTAGACTAGATTTAGGCCGAAAATATACGCTACCCGGATAGAGTTTTATATAATACTAGCCCTACTTAAAAAGCTCGCCGACCTCCTATATAATATCTCCCTACCCTATTCCTATATCCCGTACTAATCTATATACTAGACTACAGCCTATTTAAGCCGAATTGTATCCGTTCTATAATATCCTAAACCCTATACCTATGCTGGACGATATAACCTATTAGAGCTACTTTATACTCGAGTCTAAGGACTTTATAGACTTCTACTACGCCTAGATTAATAAGATCCCTATACTTCTAGAGATTCTTATTACCTCTATATATATTAATAAAAAGAAGAAGAAAGAGAAGGAAGCTAATTATCGAAAGCGTCTCGAAACTACCGCTAAGTAAATATAAATCGAACTTACCTAAGTACCTATTATCGCGACCTATATTTATATTCTCTAATTTCTATTTGATAGGGACTTCTATTAGTATTACCGGCTTTTTTGTCGCTAATAGCAATTAAAACGTAAGTACTCCGCTACGAAGAGGTATATTGCGAGGAATTGGAGGGTAGACTTATCTAATACTAGGTCTAACGACGACCTTAACGTCGTACCGCTATTAGACTAGTACGAATCAAACGACGATTCCGAAACTAAGCTAGACTTAAGCGATAAGGTAGACCGTATCGACGCGTTAAAAAGCGACGAGGAAGACGACTAACCTAATAACGGAGTCGTTATTAGTCTCGATATAGAGAGGATTATCTCGAAGAATAGAAGTATATAGCTTCCTAACCGCCTATTATACTAGGAGTCCGGTATCCCTTACTTCCGTCGTCCTCTATTTTCTTATATTGTATTTAACGCTACTAGTAGTTTTAGTAGTACCCTTAAAGGTAGTATAGGGACTATATCCCGTATAAGCTCGAAGAATAATCTCGACCTTACTATTACTAACCTACTTACGTCCCGTAGTATATTACTTTTTGAAAAGACTCTCTTAGAGAAAGAGCTAAATAAAATATATAATAGTATTATAGTTACTAAATACGCCGCCTAGCTCTATACTAATATCTACGAATACTATATCCGCAATAAAGTCTAGGCGAAAAAGAACCTTGCTTAGTCGAGAGGAAGTCCCCTTACTATCGACTAAATTTAGGATATAAAGTATAAAGCTCTAGATAAATAGCACCGCTAATCGATAGACGATAAACGGGATAGTTTATACGGTATCTATTCTTCTCTTATATCCCTTATAATTGGTTACTAGGACGCTAAGGAGTTAATCTACTAATAAACCGTATTAGTACGGCCTAACCGAAATAAGGATATATACTATACCGATAGACTCTAGGTTAACTGCGTATTCGGTCTCTTTAATTAGACTAAAGACGGTACCGAGTTTACCAACCTCTTTAAGCGTCGGATTAGTAAACCCCTAACTACGCGATTCTAGGATTCTACTAGTTAGAGGGATTATATAAAGTTACTCTACCGACTTATCAATAAATACCTTAGTCTTAAATACGCGAACTATTTTATTAGCTACTCTATCCGCTAGCTCGCCCTAAAACACATTCTTATAATACCTAACTAAGAAAGAGAAAAGCTCTTTATCTTCGCTAGAGAGTAACTAAATTCCCTAAATAACTAGGCTAAGCGAATTAAGTTCCTTACGCCCGTCTTTAAGACAGACTGCTACCTACGACGGTTACTACTAGATCTTACTCCCTACTATACTCACTTCCCTATCGTAGCTATCTTCGCCGATCTAAAATATAGTACTATCTATAGCGACCTTAACTTTAGTAATAAATCCTACGTATATCGTAACGCTAAGCTTATACTAAACACCCTCTATACTACCGCTAGGGTTCGTTTCGACCAAACCGCTAATAAAAGAATAGACAATATTTTTACGATTATAACTAGAAAGACCTAGGTTAATAAAATTATTAATCGAGAGTACTAATTAACAACTATAAAGAAGGTTTACGCGGAAGCTAAATCTTCCCTTAAATAGTAATTCTAGTTATAGAAATTCTAATCGTAGTTATCTCTACTATAGTAATCCTTAACTAGATACTATCTATCTGCTAATAAGTGATACGAGGGAGAGTCCCTTATATAACCCTTTTACTAAACCCTAAATATTACCCTCTTACTAACCGATTCTCTAGATAGATCTATTATACGTATAAGAGTAGTATAGGGAGACCTAAAGTAATCGAGGTACTTATAACCGACCGCGTAAGTATTTATTAGAGGAAACTTACTATAAATAATAAGTGCCGCTATATAATAAGGCGTAGAGTTAAACGCCGGTAGGGTCCCTAAGGGGTCGGGTTATCCCCTAACCCCTTAGGGTTAGGGGGGCTTAGGGGGGGGTTCGAGTTGGGGGGGTACCCTCTAAGAGGACCCCGCCCCAACCCTAACCCTAATAAACCCCGACCTAACTAAACGGGTTAGGGGTACGTAATACTAGTCTTATAATATATCGTACAATATATATATAATAGAGGGTAGAGATACTAAGCTTTAAATTTTAATCTATCTAGAGTCGAAATACTAAGTTTCAACTTATAATTATTTCCAACTATATGTATACGTAGTATATATATATAATCTTAGAATACTAATAGTCTCCTAATAGTTAAAGTTGGTTATTACTACTAACTACGATTATAGGTCTATCTTTAAGCGAGTTTGTTTAGGTATAGGGTCCGCATTATTACTATTGCTTTCCAGATTAACTATTACGTAAAGGCTTAAGCTACTAGCCCTTCGTAACTCTAGAACCGTTAACTTATAAGCCTTACGCTTTCCTCTATTATTCTTATTTTAAGCGCGTCTTTTCGTACGACCCTTTACGCGATCTACTATACGAGGACCTATCTCAAGGTTATTACTTAATAAACCCTCCTTATCTTACTTAAAGCTACTAAGTATTATTCCTATCTCTATTCTAATCTCCTCTCCCTTAGATAGTAAGTTATTGGGATTAGGTCTATCCTCCGTCTTACTTATATTATCGAGATTAAGTAAGTTGCGAATAAAATAATAAATAGCCTCCTCTATTATCTAACGCTCTACCTTAATCTCGTTAGATATAACTATATCTATACGCGCATAGATTAAGTAGTAATCCTAGAGATTCTACTTCTACCGTACTCTCTATTTATAGTTATTTATTATTAGGGCTACGAGAATATTTAGACTATACGTCTTGTTATCCGTATTAAAAGCGCTTATAATACTAAACTCTCGTTTAATACTAATACTAGCCGCCTAAATTACGGGAATATTCTTAACTAATATAGTAATACAAGGGAAGCGAGGCTTAATAAGCTTCTATTACTAGAAGGGTCTCTTTAGGTAAGTTTACGCCTTGTCTAGTTACGCGTTAGAGACTATTAGGAAACTATAAGGTAAGAGGAGACTTACTCTACGACCGATAGTTATTAAACTCTTTCTATCTATTATTAATTATCCGGTTAGTTAGCCTACCTATAACTAGTAAAGGTATTAGGGCCTTAGCTGTTACTATTTATACCTTAATAGAATCTAGGGAGATCTCTATATCTTTAAGGCTATCGGGTATAGCCCTTCGTCGTTTAGTTAGAGTTTACGTTACGTATTTACTATCGTATAGCTATTTTAAGTCCTCCTAATAATACGCCTACTAATCGAACTCGTTATTCTTAGTAAGTACCTACTTAGGTTTTAGCTAAGTACTAAGTTTTACGCGAGGATTAAGAAGGATCGCTATTCCGTAGAGCTTATCTACCTAGCTATATAACGTAGTAGAGTAGTAGACCTTAATCTTCTCTCTTACTCTACCGTATACCTTCCTAATCTTAACCTTCTATCGACGCGTCTTACTCTTTAGTATCTCCTCCGCGTTCTCGAGGTATATAAAGAGACGATTATAGATTTCGAAGACCTAATAGATAGTCGGTTCTTTAGACGTACTAATAAGGGTAGTATATATAGTAAAAGGACGAAGGATATTAACGAGGTATTTAACCTAGCCCTATTTATTATTATTAAGAGAGAGATGCGCGTATTCTTTCTTCGTATATATTATAATAGGCTCGCCCAACTTAAGGAGACGTAGTAATATATAGAAAGTAGAATTCTACCTAGTCTTAATATCCTATATCGGGCGAAGATATTAGGCTATTAAATAAGTATCGTACTCCTTAAGCTATACGGCTTAAATTCTCTAGAACGAAAGCTAGCGTCCTTCGCTCGAATTAATAAAGATAGTAATCTAACGCGCTTTAGCTATAGTATATAGAAACTTTAGGCGAAGAATAGTATTAGTAGGCTATAGGACCCTAGGACTATTAGGAGACTATTAGGGGTTTACTTACTTCTCTTTAAGTATTTATAGGAATTTCGCCCATTATAAGTACTATAGTAGTTTTCTCCTTCTTCTCTAACTAGTTCCTTATAAGCTCATCCTTTATTAGTCGTATTTTGATGTCGGAGAGAAGGCTATTATAGCTAAGCTATATTACGTACGCGATATAAGGATCCTGGATAGAGCGTAATCTCGTTTTGAATACTCGTATATTTATATAGCTTAATAATTAACGCGTTAATAGACTATACTATAGTCTTATTATTCGACGCGTTATCCGTAGGAGACGTAGTAACTCTCTATACTAGGTCGAAATACTATAGCCGCTCTATTACAAGTTTAGCGAGATAACTACCGCTATAGATACCGGTATAGAGCTCGAAACCGATTAGTACGTCTTCGATACCTAATTATTATAAATCTAGTATACCTTAACTACGACGTAGCTATCCCGGCGAGGCGTAGACTATCTATCTAAGACGTATACGACTTTCTAAGGCGATAGAGGGAGACGTTTACGGATTATATTTTTAGTAGCCTCTTATAGCTTAAGAATATAGTTAGTAATAGTCGACGAAGATATTATAGTGATTTCGGGATTTACGTATCGTATAGGACGAAAGAATTCGATATTATTAACCGCTATTATTACCTATTTATATAAGACGATAGTCTTAATAAGTTGCTAGTTAAAGCTACTAGTATATATCTTAATATCGCCGGCCTCTATAATCTCTACTTTAGTACGGTACTTCTAGTAGATATTAGTATTTCGAAGACCTAATAGCTTACTAATAGTCTTACCAATACCCTAAAGCCCTCTTTAATAGTTAGCTACTTCAAACCTCGTCTCTTAGAAATTACTTTATAGGTATCGGAATTAATATATTCCGTAAGACTCTTTATACCGTAGTAATTCCCGTAGATTATAATCTTATTGTATCGTAAGTATACGATCTTTAGGGCGCTAGTTATGCGATAAGCCCCCTCCTAGAAGTATATCTAGTATATAGCCTACTTAGTACCGCTAAATTTATAGAACTTTATTTTAGACTTACGTACTTTACTAGTTTCGTTGAATTCGGTCTTATACTATAATTATTTAATAAACTAGTCCTAGAACTTGTCTATATCTTTAGGTACCTAAAAGTAGACTTCTTTATTAAGGCTAATTCGTAGGAATAGATTATAAGGCGTAGGTATAGACGCGGACGACGACGACGATAAGGCTATAGTAGTATAGAAATATTAATAGATAAGGACGTAGACTAATATAGTATAATAGATAAAGACTAGAGCCTATTTTCTCGTTCGAAATAAGACGAAAATCTAGTATAGTACTAAGAGACTATAAGCTGAAAGAACGTAACGAAAGGTATTAATTTATTTAAACCTTAATAAAATGTCTCCTTAGGGTTCGACTTAATAGGAAGAATATTATATTATCTTATAGTATAATTTTTGGTATTAGGATATATATTTAGTTAAATTCACCATTCAATATTTAGTTTATATAAAGAAAGATAATAGAAGAGACCCTAATAGTCTCCTAATAGTCGAGAGAGGCTATATTCACGATATTATATTTAGTTTAGATAAAGAAAGACGATAGGAGATATCCTAATAGTCTTATAATAGTCGAGAGAGGCTATATTCACGATAATATATTTAGTTTATATAAAGACAGATAAAGAGAGAGATTCTAATAGTCTTCTAATAGTTAAGAAGGGCTATATTTATAATATTATATTTAGGTTAGATAAAGAAGAACGATAGAAGAGATTCTAATAGTCTTCTAATAGTCGAGCGAGGCTGTATTTAAGATATTATACTTAGTTTATATAAAGAAAGACGATAAAGAGATCCTAATAGTCTCTTAATAGTTAAGAGAGGCAAAGACTAATAGTATTTATATTTAATAACTAAGGTATACTAGTTTTACTAAACGCCTCCATCCTATAGTATAAAACTCTAAAAATATATTATTAAATTATATTACCTACTATCTATTACTATCCCCCTAAATTCGCCTTACTAATTGGATATCTTTCGTCTAGATAGTAATACCTTTAGCGTAGATAGTATATAAGTTAGTATCTATTACTTATTAGTATATTAGATAGATAAAAGATATACTAAAGTTTACCTTCGAAAAGGCTAACGATAAAGGCTTCTATAGCCTCTTATAGGGCCTAGAGGGCCGATCTCTAGAAACGTAGGTCCGATTTAAAGTCCTAGGTAATCTCGTAAACTAGTCTAGTAAACGGCCTAGACTTAGTAAGTATTTTAGTCCTCTTCTAGTAGCGACGAATCTTACGTAACGCGACGGCTAGAATTTACGTTAGTAAAGATTAAAGGACTATTAGTAAACTATTAGGTATTTTACTTACTTCCTAGCTTAAAGCGGCGGGGTACCCTCTTCTAAGGACCTATAGTTTTCTTTCTATCTTATTTATAAGGCGTCTTTTAAGTATAAGGCGCGGCCGTGCTTACGCGATTAGCGCTATTTAGTACTTTAGTACTACGGGATAGACGGATACCCGTACGCTTTACTATAGATTCTAAGTTATAACTAGGCTTATTACCGCCTATCGTAATATCTCTAGTTATTAGATCGGCCTTTCTTTTAGGAGGTTATTTACGAGAAGCTTAATTTTAAGGTAGTAGAGATATTATATCTATCCTAGCTTTAATACTAGGGTCTCTACTCTCCAAAGAATTCGAATTACTTAAAGATTTTAATAGTACTAGTAAAGATTATAGACGTTATAGAGGTAGTAAAGGCGGTTTAGGTAGCGAGAAAATCGAATAATCTTTAAAGTTACGAGGCGGAGGCGGAGGTACAGACGAACTAGGCGATCTATCTTTAAAGATATAAGGCTAAGGCGAAGGTACGGATAAGCTAGAGCCGGGTTAAGGTATATTAAAGTCTTAGCTACCGTCTTAATTAGTATCTTTATTAACGGTATCTATATTAACGCTATTTATAGACTCGTCTTCCTATACTACTTATTATTTCTATAATTATCTTCTCTCTTTAGCTCTTTACGTAAGATCGCGTTTATATATTTTATCTTAATAAGCGCGTGTCTCTACGTAAAGCTAGTCTTCTAAAAGCTATTACTTAGTTTTCTTTCGCGGTTCTAGCTCTAAGACTTTTAAGATAAGTTTTTAAAAAGGTATTTATTTAGGGTTATCCGCCTAAAGTAAAGGTTAATATTACTAAATACGTACACGATCGAATTCCTTATAAATATATACTATAATAAAGATTAATAAAAAGAATAGAATAAGTAGGGTAGAATTAATATAATTAGCGGAATTAAAGCGGGCGTAACGGTAATATTCTAAATAGGAAATAGTTACGGAGGCGCGTCTTAGGATACGACTAACTAGTATAAAAAATCTATACGCTAAGCTAAATTAGGCGCCGAATATCGGCCCGTATATAATATTTTACGCTTAGGACTAGGAATCTCTACTAATTATTTATATTATCCTAGTATATACTATTTTATCGTCTTTTAGCCTCTATTTATATTCTTTACTACTAGTAGACTATTGGCCCTTATCTATAGCGCTATCTAAGCTAATTACGTAGCAATCGTCGAACCCCTATATACTAAAAGAGACTACGCGTCGTAAGGGTATTAAAGACTTTAAGAAGATAAGAGATAAGATAGTTCGAAGTCTAAACCTATAGATAATTAGCTCGTTAAGCCGGCTTATAAAGAACGGGAAGAAGCGGTAATATAGTAGTAAGAGGTTAATTTAGGTTACTATTGGGATAACGATTTAGACCTAGAAAGTTTAGGTATAAAGTAATATCTGCGCTTACTAAATCTCTTTCTTTAATAATACTATTACGGATCTAGTCGGTGTTAGAGGGTGGTCCTATTACTCTAGTTTTAGAATAGTAAGATATATAGTATTCTAGAAGGTTTTAAACCTACGTCGAGTTTATTAGGTAGCTAGAGCTCCTTAGATAGTAATAAGGGAGATCTATAGTCGTACTAATAATTCCTATCGTTATTACTATCTATACTCCCCGCCCGAGGTCCGAAATAAAATACGAAAATATAGATAATTATTTTTATTATCTATACTTCCCGCCCGAGGTCCGAGATAAAATACGAAAATATAAATAATTATTATTATTATTACGTACGTCTTATACTATAATACTTTATATAAAGAATTAGGAACCTAAATTCTACGTCCTAGACTAAGGACTAGGTTAATAAGTATATAATTTAAATATTAGGTCGCTAGAAGACCTCCTACTATCGGTAGAATCTCTAGATCGACTTTATTTATATTCTAAAAAGCTAGCTAGTCCTCGGGCTTAAGTAGAAACGAGAGACGAAGATAGTAGGGCTGTATAAGAGAGAGAGGTTATATTATTAGTTTAAATACTCCGATTGAAGGCGTTAATATTCCGATTAAAAGCGTAAATATTTTAAATAAAGGCGTAGATATAAGGTTAAGAGCGTAAAGATAAGGATAATAACGCTAGTACTAAAGAATAAACCTATTAATATTATATTAAAAGGCGAGTCTAGGGACAGGCTATAGCGTCTAATATTATACCTATTCTCTCTCTATATACTAGTACTAAATGAATAACTCTCTCTCTATATTAACTATTAGAAGACTATTAGTAATACTCGCTATATAAATATTGTATCTTAAGACCTAGATTCTACTAGATTATCCCTCTTACTTTCTCTAAGAATTAGTACAACCGTGCAATACTAAGTAAATGATAATTCTAATATAATACTAAGGGTTATATAAAATTATTTAAGCGTGTATAGGTATACCTAAGGTAGATAAATAATATATATCTAAATACGTAGATTAATAGTATACCCGTTATTCTTCTTTACAACTAAGTATTATTTTATATAATTGTATTATAGTATATATATGTTAATTCTTACGGAAATTAAATATATTTATTAAAATCTTAATAAAACATATCCTTGGGGTTTAAGTTGATAAGAAGAATATCGAATTTTTACGTAGTATAATCTAAGGTACTAGAATATATACTTAGACGAATTTATAACCTATTAATAAGCTTATATAAAGAAAGACGATAGAAGAGATTCTAATAGTCTCCTAATATTTAAGAGAGGCTATATTTACGATATTAAATTTAGTTTAGATAAAGAAAGATAATAGGAGAGATTCTAATAGTCTTCTAATAGTCAAGAGAGGCTATATTCACGATATTATATTTAGTTTATATAAAGAAAGACGATAGGAGATATTCTAATAGTCTTCTAATAGTCGAGGGAGGCTATATTCACGATAATATATTTAGTTTCTATAAAGAAAGACGAAGAGAGAGATTCTAATAGTCTCCTAATTATTAAGAGAGGTTAAATTTACCGTTTCTTATTTAGCTTAGATAAAGAAAGATAGAGAGGGACATCCTAGTAGTCTACTAATAGTTAAGAGAGGCAAATACTAGTATTATTAGTATTCTACGCTTAATATATACTTTACTTTATCCTATAGTATATAACTCTAAAAATACATTATTTAGTTATATTTTCAGCCTAGAATTTACGCGCTACTACCCCTACCCTAACGAAGCTATCTTACTAACTATATATCCTTTAACTAAATAGTTACTCGCTTAGTATAGATAGCGTATAGATTAGTATCTATTCTAGATTAGTAGACTAGAGATAATTAAGTATATATTAAATATTACCTTTAAATAAGCTAACTAAGAAGGCCTTAGCCGGTTCTTAAAGTATATTAATAGCCGTCTTCTAAAAGCGCGTATCCTTAATAATAAGTAAATTCTAGGTAATCTCTTTTACTAATCTCGTAAATAGTAGCTTACGTAGGAGGAGTTTAGTCCCCTTCTAGTAGCGACGAATCTTACGTAATACGATAGCTAGAATTTATATTAGTAAGGATTAATAGACTATTAGTAAACTAATAGGTAGTTTACTTACTTTCTAGCTTATAATGGTAGAGTTTCTTTATAGAAGCCTTTTAAGTAGTTGTTTTTCTTAAACGTAACTTAGACGTACTAGTTAAACCTTTTAAAGACTTTTAAGCGATCTAGGAGCTACTAGTAGTAATTACGCTAGTTATGCTAGTACGCGCCTAAGGTTATAGTTAGTATTACTAAATACGCGTACGCGTAAATTTAAAATAAAGATATACTATAGTAATAAATAACGATAAGAATAAATTAATAGGCCTAATAAAATATAATTAGCTAAGTTAATACGAGGATAATAGTTATAAAGGTAACTAGGAGAGGCGCGTTCTAATATATAATAGACTAGCGTTAAAATCTATATACGCTAAGCTACTTTAGGCGCCGATTATTAGTCTATACTTACTGTTTCGCGCTTAGGATAAACTCCTTCTACTAATTAATATTACCCTATCTATAAAAGTAATTTTAGGGTATTTTACTCTCTAATCGCACCCTTAACTATTAGTAGACTATTAGCCGTTCTCTACTTTAGCCGCTCTCTACTATAGCGCCCGCTAAACTAGTTACGTAGCGATCTATAAATAAGTATATATAGAAAGAGACTACGCGCCGTAAGGGTCTTAAAGGCTTTAAGAAGATAAAAGATTACGCTAGGCGGTATCTATATACTATAATATTAGTAGCGCGTAAGAAAGTAAAGAACTTATTAGGCTTTAATAAATTACTAGAGACGCGTTAAAAGGAGCTTTTATAGGCGGCTACTTAAGAAGTTATAGATAAGAGGTATATTTATACTAACGTATCTTACTCTTTTACTAATCCTCTAACTAATTAATACCTCTAGAATTACTACTAGTAGCTATCCTAATATCCTTAAACGCCCTCTTAATAAAATTATCGCCTTCGAGCCTAATAATAATAAAGATAACGAAGACGATAACGAAGAGGACGACGAAGACGACAACGAAGACGATAATAAAGATAATAACGAATCTCCTAACTAAGATCTAGACGTACTTCTCGATACTAAAATCTAGTTCCCTATAGTTAATAAGTAAATTAGAAAGTTCTAGGAAGCTACTATCGCTCGCTACTTAAACTACTAGTAATATTTATTTAGACTTATAAGGAGATTCTAGTAGTATATAGCGTAATTATTAAATACTAAGGTAAATAGTCTAGTACTCGTTACTTAAAAGAGGAAGATCTATAAATATCTTTATAAAGAAGAACTATAAGTTAGTATTCCGCTTACCTGATAGTCTACTAATAGTCTCTAACGCTTATAAAGGCCCTTATTACTATAGCGACCTATACTATCGATTCCCTTCCCTTTATCTCTCCTTACTAATTTTTTAATATAGACGAAATTACGATCCTACGTAATCGACTTATAACTAGCCGTTCCTTACTAGGTCCTACTAGTTAGTAGATAGTATATTCTATTAATAAAGCTAAATTAAGAGCTAATCTACCTAAAGCCTCGCTAGTAAATAAGGTATAAGAGCTTATATATAGTTCGAAGAGAGATACTACTTAGAGATATAGTAGAGTTTATAATATAGATCTCGAACTTTTAGTAATGTTACTATTAGCTAAATAGAAGAATAATATCAATAGTAATTATCTTAATAAAATAGATATAGTAGATAATAAGGGTACTCTAGCCTCTATACTTTAGGGTCGACTTTAAAATAAGAATAAGGAGGATAACGAGGAGATAGAAGAAGAAGAAGAAGATAATAATAGAAATCTAGATAGTTTTATAACTAATAATAGTATTAGGGTCCCTAAGGGGTTAGGGGATCCCCCGACCCCTAGGGGCTAGAGAGGGTTAGGAGAGGTATTTAGGTCGGGTCTAGGGGTCCCTAGGACCCCCTAGCCCGACTCTAAACCCGCTAGAACCCGACTCGATTAATTGGGGCGGGTTCTTAGCTAAAAAATATAACTTTTTCGTACGCTTTTATTAATTACGGACGACCTATAGTTGTTTTATATTATATAACCTTATAGACTTATAGAATAGGTATCCCTCTATAATTCTAGCTATTTAGATCTTAATAATACTTAGGTTAAGTATTAAAACATATGACTTAAAAAACCTAACTTCCCCCTAATTAGCGGGTCGGGGGTAAAAGCTCCTCTCGCCCTAAAAACCCGCCCCCCCCTATTTCTACCCCCCCCGCGGCGAACTAGGGGGTACCCCTAAAACCCAACCCGACCCGACCCCTTAGGGACCCTAAATAGTATTATTAATAAGCGAGATATATTGGATAATAAGTCTAAGGACGGCGTCTAATATTATACCCGTTCTCTCTCTATATACTAGTACTAAATAAATAGCTCTCTCTCTATATTAACTATTAGAAGACTTTTAGCAATACTCGATATATAAATATTATAACTTAAGACCTAGATTCTACTAAATTATTACTCTTACTTTCTATAAGAATATCTTATCTCTTATAATATTATATAATCCTTTATATAGGTATTATATCTTAATAAGTATTACGTACGCCCCCGATTCTACTCTAATTATTAGGTCGGGGGGTAAATTGTCCCCTACTCTAAAACCCTAATCCTCTCCCCTCTATTTACCTTCCCCCCCTACGGCGGGTTAGAGGGTTACCCCTAAAACCTAACCCGACCTAACTCCTTAGGGACTCTAAACGCCGGCCGTATAGCGAAGCCTAATATTCTATAATCTATTTTAAAGTTAGCCCTTAGTAAATATTAGTATTAATAAAGTAAGAAATTAGTTCTCTCTAGCTAAGTAGAGCCTATAACGCGTAAACCCTATCGTATATATTAGTATTAGTACTCGAAGTAATATCTAACTATAACCGTATATTCTTAAGAACTCTACTATCGTTTCTATAGTACTACTATTTCCGTGTATATAACTTCTATAATTAGTATAATAAGACCCGTTATTACGCAAAACCTACGTTGTATTATATCTTCTATACTAGCGCTTATATTTCTTTACTATATAAAGTAGAGCCCCTAGCCCTTATTCTACTAAGAAATCTACCCCTTTCTAATATAACTATTATCTACCTATACTACTATATATGATTAATTTACTATTGCCGCCCCGCGGTCTAATAGTATTATACTATATAAGGCTACTATATACGAACCCTCGTTAAAGATTATAATTAAAATAATCCCGTTATACGTATACTACTATCGTAGAAATCCACCCTTAACTACTACTATTACTACTATTTAACTATCTATACTCGGACAAAAATAACGCCGCCTATCTAAGACGTATTAGATTACTATATATCTAGATAATAACCTCCTAATTCTTTACGTCGTATTACTTCTCCTACCCTTATCTCTCTATATAGTTACCGCCCTAAATCGGCTCTCTATAGCGAACCCTAAGCGATTTATAACGCGTCCCCGTACTCCTATAATATCGTTGTATAACGAGTCGCTTATACTATATAGTAGTATAACTAGGGTCCCTAAGGGGTCGGGGGGGGTATTCGGGTCGGGTATAGGGGTCCCTAGGACCCCCCGCTCTAACCCTAAACCCGCTAGAACCCGACCCAATTAATCGGGGCGGGTTCTTAGCTAAAAAACGTGACTTTTTTATATAGTTTTATTAATTACGGACGACCTATAAGTATTTTATATTATATAACCTTATAGACTTATAGAATAGGTATTTCTCTATAATTCTATCTATTTAGATCTTAATAATACCTAGGTTAAGTATTAAAATATATGACTTAAAAAACCCGACTTCCCCCCGATTGGCGGGTCGGGGGTAAAAGCTCCCCCTAACCCAAAAACCCGCCCCCCCTCTATTTCTACCCCCCCCGCGGCGGGTCGGGGGGGTACCTCTAAAACCCGACCCGACCCGACCCCTTGGGGACCCTAAGTATAACTATAGATACTATATTATATCGGGTATATATCCTACTAATACCGTTCTCGAATATAAGAAAGAACTTAAATATATTATCTACCGCCTATACTATAGTCTCGATTAACCCGCGGCTATCCTATCGTAAATAACCTATAAATTATAAGTTATTAATAGATAAATTACATCCGCGTATTAATAGACTAGTAGAAAGTATATATTAAAAAATAATAAGAGTATACTACCGTCGTAAATTTATTTAGACTATCTACTTATTTCTATACCCTCTATACTAGAGCTCTTATAAATCGAAAGTTAATATAAATACTAAGAGTAATATAAAACGGACTCCCTATTAATATACTTACTTTCTATAAGAGTATAATATAATAGCTTAATATCTTATTACCCCGGATACTACTATATATATTATAGCCTCTTTAAGTATTTCATTAATAATCTTTCCTATATAGTCGTATACTAACGCGTTAACTACTAAGTAACTCGTATCTTTATAGAATTCTCTATAAACTTAAAGTTACTTTATACTAAGAACTAACCTAGACGACTAATATAGGTACCTTCTTTATATTACCGAACTTAGATAGTACCCCTCCTACTAGGCGTATAAAGCTATAACCCTTCTATAACTACCGCTTAAACTTAATAATAACCTAAGGTAGCTATACCTCCTACTAGTAAGTCCTCCCCTATAAAGAGAAACCTTACTACGTCGGGAGTTTTAAACGTATCTATTAAGGCCTAACTTCTTACTATATATTAAAATATATTATCTAGACCTTAGCTAATATTACCTATATCTAGGGTTAGGGTTAGGGTTAGGGTTAGGGTTAGGGTTAGGGTTAGGGTTAGGGTTAGGGTTAGGGTTAGGGTTAGGGTTAGGGTTAGGGTTAGGGTTAGGGTTAGGGTTAGGGTTAGGGTTAGGGTTA